>CAXKWD010000008.1:7911389-9249870 GCA_964059195.1 Ectobius pallidus | reverse complement strand
ATGCCATTGTAAGAATTTACTATGGCTTCAAAGTGCAAACTAATATACTATCTTTGCTTCTTACTCTCTAATTTTAGCCCTTTTAAGTTTACTATTTATATGTCTGTAATTTTGTCTATGTTATGTAGTTATGAATCTTATATGCGCTGTCTCCATTACATAATTTTGAATAGTCGATTCGTCATAATGGTGGAGATTCATCTGAACCATCGGATGTTTAAATATGATGGAACCAATGCTAGTCGATGAAAACCAGCACAAACTCATCAGAATCCAGAGAACGCTTTGATGGATAGCCGATGGTTTCCATCAATGAAATTAAAAACACTTTGATGAAAGCTCGATGCCATCAGATGGACCCATTGATGAATTTAGAAACTCACCTAATTTCCTGAGTATTAGTTTGTCTTGCACTTTGCTGTTCCAAGTACAAAAGGACGCATTCCACAGCATTCAGTGCTTCCCCATGACCCACACTTTCGGCAGAGACTAATTCTTCTCCATCTCCACCCCAGCAAGTAGCTATCTAAAAAATAAATACAGTACTGAAAATAAAAACAAATTTTAAAATTAAAATAAAAAATAGTCTCTGTTAATCTGCAAACTGGATAATGTTCCCATGGACAATCGAGAGTCAACTATATTACTTTTCATATATGTCCTCTATCATACCCATCATAGCCAAGAGAAATAACAAATAGACTCAAGGAAACCCCTCCTGTATGTAGACAATTGAATAACTTACAGGTGTTACAGAGCTCGCCTGGAATCTGAAAGCTTCGCGATTGTTAAAATTTGAACATGTCATTGGCAGTGCGCATGCGTGGAGTGCTCAAGTCCACCTTGAAAATATAGTCCACGACTCCACACGCTTTAGTACTATACTAGCGTGATACCGTCAATGTTTTCATCTTAGTATGTTTTGCTTGCATTCGAATTCCCGCCCACCTCTGTCTGTGATGACGTCCATGCTTTCAGTTTGCGGGCGAGTCCTGTACAGCTGTAGGCAATGAGTCATTTATGGACTGAAGTAAAATTAAAAGAAGGGCATTGAAAGGAATTTTACGCTTGTTAGAAATTTTTTAGGCTAGAGTACTTAATCAGTCGGAACATAACATGAAAAATGAAGATTGTGTTGACAGAGGTAATTGTGAGGAACAGATTTACCCACTTTGACTACAGAACTGCCGGGTTTGATCAATATCTTCTTGGAATTTCATGACATTGAGTAGTCTGAGACTGGAGCAAACACATCCTAGTGAAAATAAATGAATTCCTTTCATTTTGTATTGAATGTCTGTCAAGGTGTGAAATCATTAAAATTTGGTGGGAAAGTCCGTAGATATCTATTTCAATTTGGGCAATGAAAAAACAGTGCGTGAAGAACTATTCCTACCCAGTCCGCATAATAAAGACAGAGTGATAACCTACTGAGGTCTAAATTCAAGGAAGAGGCCATTGCAACGCATCAATCATCAGACGATGCTGACATGCTAATTTTAAGTACAGCTATTGAGCAATCGAAAATAGAAACATCTAATGTGGCTGTCATTGGAGATGTCGATCTTGCATTGATATTTACCGCAAATACTCCACCTGATCACAAAATTTACTCATCATACCGGGGAGCGGAAAAGGTCTAACCAGTGTTTACTGTACCCACCAAATGCAGCGGCTGGGAGTGAAACAAATTCTGTTCCTGCATGCTTTTATGGATGTGATTCAACTTCAGTAACATTCCGAAAGAGTAAACTTGGTTTTGCCAAACTTGACCAAAAACACTCAGATATTCACAGAGCGGCCGAAGTATTTTACAACCCCTCCTCCTCACAAGTTGATGTTGAGGAAGCTGGATGAACATGCATGTTTGCCCCAGCAAAGGAGAGCTCCCTTAACACCTACCTTTACCCAGTAGCGGCTCGTGGCTCAAAACGAGGGTGTGCTGCAAATACCATTTCATACAGCAAACTTAAAATAATTTTAAAAATTATTAGTAGGCCTATCAAAACTGCTCATCTCTTAATCCATCTCTGGGAACTATCACGCGATTTTCTCGACCCTAATTATTTTTTTGCTAATTTCTCTCGTCTCGTCGAACGTTGTGTGAGTTGTGTGACAAGAGAAAACAGCAAAAAATAATAACAATAATAATAATAATGATAATAATAATAATTAGGGCAGGGAAATCGCGTGAGAGTTCCTGGAAATGGAATAAGAGACGAGAAAATAGTATTTTTAATGATCGAGGTAGAGGAAGTCGCTTAGTGTTCCCAGTGAAACAGAATACTTAATCGGTGTTGTGAAATCCGGGTTTTTCTGAATTTAACATATTCGAATTTGGCGGTGAAGATGAAAAGCATTGCTCACTGAACGCTACATCATGGCCCCCCACCGTGGAAGATCTTCTCACATAACTAACAACGCGCCCGCCGGTGAGACGTGAAGAAACTCACTCTGGGCTGCCCGCTGCCGCAGTACATTCTGCAGGTTAAAACTCCCATATACGCCATGCAGTCAAGATTGAGCATGACGTCACAGCCCTACGAAAAATGTGCTGTTCACAGAATAGCATCATGGTGCCGGAAAGGTAGTATTCACATTACCGACTCTTGACTCCCAAGCTACCAGCTAAGAAATTCTCGCGTGGACGCGCCAAATTCAAAATCTACGCAAAAGAAAATACAATATTGCGTTTGAAAATAACATTATACGACGAGCAGAAAACAAGCTGTGTGCTGCAGCACTGCAGCATACAGGGGAAACCGTCACTGCCGTTACCATTCGTTTCTAAAATCTATGACTATGATCTCTCGTCACTTCCACCAAGTGAGGGGCAACAAAAGAACATCCATTTCGGACATACCACCAGGTGCAGCTCTGGTTAGGAAGCCATTACCCCCAGAGTCGTGGGGTAACGCAAGTAAAATCATCTTGCTCCAGTGCTGACCAAAGACCCTGCAGTACGACAAGGCAATTTAAGCAATATTTCTTCTAAAGTGCACGAAGGATTGCAGCAGCTTTAAATGTGACTGCAAGAAAGTTTCGTTGAACCGTTCCGTTTTATGCCAAAACTGCCATGGGAACTGTTTGAACAAGATACCTGTAATGAACGTAGACGACGATGGGGAAGAAATGGAGCCCCTCCACACATCCCCTGCAGACTCTGAATCCGATAATAAAAGTGATGGAAGATGACGGGGATCTTAAATGTAGATTCCTAATTTATTTATATATTGTATGTATATTGTATATTGTATGCAAGTATATTGTATGTATATTGTTGTGTGTATATATAGTATGTAAATGTGTATATAAGTATATACGCTACATAGATATATCGTTATAGTTCATTAATTGGGAAATAAATGTACAATTTTCTTGAGAAATCACAAATTTTGCCCGACAATTTCAAATTGTTGCAACTTTTGTTTTATTGAAGATAAATTAACTATCTATATACATATTTAAAGACAATTTAATGCTCTACAACTCTTTTCCTTACAACTTTGCTGTAAAACGTAAGGCTGATGAGTTAGAAAAACAAATTTAACGAAAAACGTGACGTCAAAATTAGTTTTGGGAAAATTAGTGATATCCAGCAGCCTATATCTCGAAAAGGGTTATAGATTCAACAAAAGTGTATATGAACTAACTTGTAGAGAATTATGTCAGTTTTAATTTGCTATATGAACAAATTTTCCCTACGACGCACCATTTTCAAATTATAAGCGAAAAACCAAAAAAGTGGACCTTTACCACCCCCTAACCCCATGAAGCGTAAGGGGTAGGGGCGGGGACTTTTAGTATGTTTACCTCCTAACTACCCCAACACATTTCCAAAGAAAAAATTCTCCCCCTCTCCATGTCCTCTACAAACCCTGAGAATTGTCTACTGCCAATACATTACGTAACACACCGGCTGCGACTACTTAGAGAAACGAATAATTATAATACACATAAACCACTGTTTATAACACCATCCACCACATCGGAAATTTCGATCTATTATTATATTAATAACAGGAAGTGTCTGTCTGTCTGTCCGCGATGCCCAGCGAAATCTACTGAACGCAGAGATCTGAAATTTTAATCATAGGTTGACTGAAGGGTCGGAAAATGCACCTTTAAGCCGGAATTAATTTTCGATTTCGTTCGTGAGTTATCTGTGAAAAACGGGCAGAAAACTTGTGTTTTTTTAGTTTTCGAAGCATCAGTTTTCAGTAATACATTTCAATGTCAAATCAATTACGGTTGGCTTTGGCTATTTTTGTCATACCTTGGGAAAAAAACCCTCGCAGGTCGATTCATTTCTTTATAATGTCAAGGCACGCAGATATATGAAATTTTCAACATACGGAAGGGGGATAATCAATATAGGCCTAAATATGGTCAAACATTGTTCGATTTGGACGAAACTCACTATAGGCTACAGGGGTTTTCTGGGCCAAGGAACTGGAATCTGAGATCGCTTTTACCAGGCGACGCTATCTAATCGTGGTATGTAGTACACGTGATTTAGGTGTTAATAAATACCGGTATAATGATTTATGCTATTAATTTTTAAGTTTTGAAATAATTATCGCGGGCGATCGCTTGATTTTGTAAGTCCATCCTGGATGATTCATTTGTTTAGAATGTAAAGTCCCGTAGACATATGACATTTTTAACCTACACGAAATAAATGGTGCAAAAATATATTGCACAAACTTTCTCCCATATACGTGTTAAAGGCTAGCACAGAGAAAAGTAAATTACAGAGATAATTAAATTTTACTTATTACATTTTCATAAAAACTAACAAATATCTAGAACGGAAAGCATCAGGGTCGATCTTTATGTTGAATGCTTTTACTGTGAAATAATAATAATAATAATCAATGGCAGTAAAACTGCATATTATTAGTACTAATACTACGGGAAAATTCAAATACAAATCGCACCTTGGGATGAATCGGTCCCACCCAACCCACCCTCACCGATGCAGTTTCTTTTATACCACGATCTAGCAAATTCTTCTGTCCTCGTATTATGAAGAAACTCGTGATTGGACGTTGGTGGTGTGACGTCATACCGCTAGACGAGAGGTGACAGGCTGACAAACCTCGCGGGAGATATAATATGCCACATTTTCGAAACCTACAAACAGTGTATCGTACATTATTCGAAAATGCAAGGGCGCTTCGCTACGGCTACCGCCTCCGCTTCGCGCACTTTAACTATGTGGTTAGTGTTATGCATTATTTAGTTATATGTAGAGGGGGATACAAGGCACTTGCGACAATATACAAGGACAGTTGGTCATTCTGCTTCGCTCAGAAACAAAATACATCACACAGTCCGTGCAAATGTGAATATCGAATGGGCAGAGCTTAAGGAGCGACTTATATTTGCATTTCGCCACTACTGCTACTACTTGGGTTATATTGCACGCTTTAACTGCAAGTAGGTCATATAACGTGTTTAGTATGTTTGCGTGAACCATTAGTCTATAGTAACAGCTCATTCGCGTCATCTGTTTCTATTGTTTAGTGATGTCTTCTTATGTGGTATTCAGTTTAGATGATTATAATATCCAGTGACATAGCGGCGATGAGTTATGGAAAATAAGCAAGTCCTACAAACCCGGCGTTTGCCTGTGCGAACGAGGAAACCATGAAAAACTCAAGTCAATTTGGGCAGCCATGAGGTTTGATTTGAACTCAGGACCTCTTCCCTGTTAGCCTATACCACCTCGCTGTAATTGGTTTTGAGGTGTTCATTACGACTGAGCTAAACTGACTGCATTTACAACAATAAGTACATTAGGCCTATAGTTTTCTTGTTGCTAGGGGCAACAAAATGTCATTCATATTTCAATTGACATGTATGTTCTGAAATTCGCATTTAAGCTGTTAGAGCGTAGGCTACTGTATACCCCCCATCCCCCCCCCCGTGGGAATTTCCGACACATATATTTTTTTTGTTGGTATTCCCATCTAGTTTCAGTTTTCAGTTGTTTGCCCCTTATCAATTACAGCATTTACCCGGAAACCCCGGAAATCCAGAGAAAATGAGTTTGTTTTAATTTTTCTTTGTTCTTTGCTCCTAATATGCCCAGGGAAATTCTGGCTCACATATTTTTTGTTGGTATTACCATCTAGTTTAAGTCTTCAGTTGTTTGCCCCTTATCAATTACAGCATTTACCCGGAAACCCCGGAAAACTACGGAAATCTGGAGAAAATGAGTTTGATTTAATTTTTCTTTGTTCTTTGCTCCTAATATGCCCAGGGAATTTCTGACTCACATATTTTTTGTTGGTATTGTCATCTAGTTTAAGTTTTCAGTTGTTTGCCCCTTACAAATTACAACATATCCCCGGAAAACCCGAAAAACCACTTTTATACGGAGAAAATGACAATGTTTTATTTTTTCAATCTTTGTTCTTTGCTTCTAATATTCAAAGGGAATTTCTGAATCATATGTTCTTTTGTTGGTATTGCCATCCAGATTAAGGTTTCAGTTGTTTGCCCCTTATCAATTACAGCAAATCCCCAGAAAACTCCGAAAACCACGGAAACCCGGAGAAAATGACTTTGTTTTAATTTTTTAAATCTTAGTTTTTTACTTCTAGTATTCAAAGGGAATTGGTGACTCATATGGTTTTGTGTTGGTATTGCCATGTAGATTAAGGTTTCAGTTGTTTGCCCCTTATCAATTACAGCAAATCCCCAGAAAACTCTGAAAACCACGGAAACCCGGAAAAAATTACTTTGTTTTAATTTTTTAAATCTTAGTTCTTTGCTCCTAATATTCAAAGGGAATTAGTGACTAATATGGTTTTATGTTGGTATTGCCATGTAGATTAGGTTTCAGTTGTTTGCCCCTTATCAATTACAGCAAATCCCCAGAAAACTCCGAAAACCACGGAAGCTCGGAGAAAATGACTTCGTTTTAATTTTTTAAATCTTAGTTCTTTGCTCCTAGTATTCAAAGGGAATTGGTGACTCATATGGTTTTGTGTTGGTATTGCCATGTAGATTAAGGTTTCAGTTGTTTGCCCCTTATCAATTACAGCATATCCCCGGAAAACTCCGGAAACCTAAAAAAATCCGAAGAAAATGAGTTCGTTTTAATTTTTTAAAAACCTTCGTTCTTTGATCCTAATATTCCCAGGGAACTTCTGACTTACATTTTTTTTTGGCATTGTAATCTAGATTAAGGTTTCAGCTGTTTTCCCATTATCAATTACAACATATCCCCGTAAAACCCGGAAAACCACGGAAATCCACAAAATTTCTAGAACTCTGAACTTGTGATCTACGGTCACTAAAACCGTTATTGCGAAGTAATTCTTCTGCTTCAAGTGTGTCCCTTGCAGGTTCAAAAGGGTGAGTATATGGACTACGAGATATCTGCCATAATTGTGATGGTCACATGCAAAGAAAAGGGGAATCATATCCTCTAAACATGCCAAGTGTAAGTCACAGTTGTTTTCTTTAGTTGCTCGCTGAAATCTCAAAATCAATGACACTTTGTCCATATTACCATTCCAAAATTGTGCTGTTTTACCGAATGTCCCTTCTCTAACTTCAGTCAAGAAAGTTTGTTAGTGACTGTGGAAGGTTTGGTAAGATAAATTAATTATCATTCACAGATGTCAAATTAGAATATGAAGTGTGTTCTGTCAGGTTTCCAATCGCCTTCATTCCTTCAGCATCAGGATTTTTCCCAGTATTCTTTGTCATGCTGTAATTGGTAAGGGGAAAACAACTGAAACCTTAAACTATATGGCAATAGCAACAAAAATTATGTGATTCAGAAATTCCCTGGGAATATTAGTATCAAAGAGCAAATATTAAAAAAAAATTAAAACAATCTCATTTTCTGCGGATTATCGTGGTTTTCAGGGTTTACGTGGATATGCTGCAATTGATAAGGGGAAAACAACTTAAACCTTAAACTAGATGGCAATACCAACAAAAAAACATATGAGTCAGAAATTCCCTGGGAATATTAGGAGCAAAGAACAAAGATTTTAAAGAAATTTTTAAAAAGTCAATTCCTCCGGATTTCCGTGGTTTTTGGAGTTTTCTGGAGATATGCTATAATTCATAAGGGGCAAACAACTGAAACCTTAATCTAGATGGCAATACCAACAAAAAAACATACAGATCAGAAATTCCCTTTGAATATTAGGAGCAAAGAACAAAGATTTAAAAAATAATACATAGTAATTTTCTCCGTATATACGTGGTTTTCCGGGGTTTTCGGGGATATGCTGTAATTGGTAAGGGGCAAACAACTGGAACCTTAATCTATATGGGAATACCAACACAAAAACATATGGTTCACCAATTCCCTTTGAATACTAGGAGCAAAGAACTAAGATTTTTTAAAAATAAAACGAAGTCACTTTCTCCGGATTTCCTTGGTGTTCGGTGTTTTCCGGGGATATACTGTAATTGATAAGGGGCAAACAACTGAAACCTTAATCTAGATGGTAATGCCAACAAAAAAACATGTAAGTCAGAAATTCCTTTTGAATATTAGGTGCAAAGAACAAAGATTTAAAAAATAAAACATAGTAATTTTCTCCGTATATACGTGGTTTTCCGGGTTTTCCGGGGATATGTTGTAATTTGTAAGGGGCAAACAACTGGAACATTAAACTAGATGCCAATACCACCAAAAATGTGTGAGTCAGAAATTCCCTGGGAATATTAGGAGCAAAGAACAATGAAAAATTAAAACAAATTCATTTTCTGCGAATTTCCGGGGTTTTCCGGGGTTTCCGGCTAAATGCTGTAATTGATAAGGGGCAAACAACTAAAATCTTAAACTAGATGACAATACCAACAAAAAAATATATGTCTCGGAAATTCCCACGGGGGGGGGGGAGGGTTTCATATTGGTAGCCCATGGTCTATGTCCTTATTTCGTTTTTATCTTGATATCTATTAAATGCATAAAGAAATGTGTTAAACAAAAATTGTTCATTTTAAATTTCTCTACAACTTTACTGTGGTAGGTTTTCATGTATCGCCTACTGTAATGGATATAATCTACAAAAATTGAAAATGGATACGAGTAAAGTACCCCTTAAGTCATTTTTGCAGAAATACGGATATAGCCATTTTATTAGTCATAGATAAGAGTTTACAATTTTCAATTTTTATTAAAATCGTTAGAGCCATTTTTTCAAAAATCAATTTTTTTTTTAAAAGTTTTCATGAAAAGTCCCCTTAAAATTTCAGTTATAAAACTAAATTTCTGGGCGGTTCGACAAAATTTCGAAAAAGGGCTTAATTCAAAAAATGAAGTAAATACAATGAACCGTCTACCCGCTGTGCTTGTCCACGGACAGACGGACAGACGGACAGACGTCATTCCAAAAATATTTTTTTCGGTTTCTAGGCTTCATGACACATGCTTTCCCGGTGTTATCTCGACTTCGATTTTTTGTCACGATCACAATACTTTCTCTATACTAACGTATATGGGAGAAAGTAAAAGGGATAATCAATATAGGCCTAAATATGGTCAGACATTGTCGATTTGGACGAAACTCACTATACAGGGGTTTTCTGGGACAAGGAACTCGAATCTGAGGTCGCCTTTACCAGGCGACGCTATCTAATCGTGGTATGTAGTACATGTAGTACACGTGATTTAGGTGTTAATAAATATAATGATTTACCGGTAACTATTATACTCTTAATTTTTAATTTTTTTAATAATTATCGCGGGCGAAGCCGCGGGCACACGCTAGTTATTTATAAAGTGAAGTTCCAATCGGATCTTACACCATATTATCTACATAGAATAAAACGAGCAGACAATCCGACATGTTCATGTGGACAGATTGGAAACTATTCTCGTGCCATATATATATATAACTTATATATATATATATATATATATATATATATATATATATATATATATATATATATAAACCAACGACCATGACTTTTACGGTGTTCTGAGGGAAGCGTATGAATACAGCCCGTGGAATCTATCAGCCTTTCCGAAAAATCAACCGCACAGATCGGCTAAAATAATAAAACTCTTTCTCTACAAATGTAAAATGAAAACATAACCTAACGCATCGTATCACGGACTAAACATAAATAAACAGCACAGGTTGATCACAACAATTACGGACGTTGAAACCAGTGGCGTATAACATCGTTAAATATATAAACAGTGAAGTGAAGTGAAATTTGATAGTGATTGAGTGTTGACGACCAGCGCTTTGGGATCGAATACGGTAATCATCACATTATCTTTTTTATTACATTGGGAATTCACATATCGTTTGCACACCCCTTTTTGACTTCAAAATTTGTTTTCTTGGCCATCTGAATTTCAATTGGTTAGGTTTTGACCCCTTTTGCAAATGTGTTTTTGCTTTCGAAATTTGTGTCCACCATTCGCAATTTTGATTATTAATTCGTTTAGCTGTGAGGTTGGGTTTTATTCTAGATTTCCCTTTCTAGTTAATTGAATTCAGTTAGTGCATTATTGACTTCGTTACTGTTGTTTGTTTCTTGTTTAGTGTATAATTAGTTCATGGGTTTCTTGTTACGATAGGCTTACGATGAGCTGCCAGAAATTTTTGGAAAAAATTTGTTATGCCATCCATACATCAGAGTTTCACTCACTATATCAATTGACTATTTACGTAGTGTTTAAAATAAATTTAAAATAACGAAGTAATTTTTTAAGCTCCATACAACATATAATTAGCCCTAATTTGTAAACACTTGGTTATTGCAGTCCTCGTTTTATCCGACATTCAATAACACAAGTTTTCGATGTTGACCGGGAGTTAGATTTTCCTGTTATGATAGGGATCTTTTCCTTCTTTGCGTTACGGGAGTACGAACTCCAAGCATGAAGCTTCGAGCCGTGTTTATCTGGTGCTCAGTATTAAGGAAAGCCGTGGCCTTTTTCTATCTACAGATCCCGCACGAAATCTGTGCCGATTGCCTACGTCATTGCATTAATTTTTCGTGGGGACTGTAGCTTCGACTGGCCTGCTACCTATCTCTCTCGCACAACAGTACCTCCCATTTTATTTCTAAAGGCCAAGTTACCTCTCTCTCTAACACAATAGCATGTCTCTCTCTA
The DNA here is from genome assembly GCA_964059195.1 of Ectobius pallidus. Taxonomy (NCBI): domain Eukaryota; kingdom Metazoa; phylum Arthropoda; class Insecta; order Blattodea; family Ectobiidae; genus Ectobius; species Ectobius pallidus. The sequence goes on along the minus strand of CAXKWD010000008.1, from coordinate 9,238,757 downwards.
GCGAGTAACGGTCGACATCGGCACAGATTTCGTGCGAGATCTTTACTTGAAATTTTTTACTTGTGACTTTTCCGTTGTGTAGCAATGTCTCTTTTGCTCTGATATTACGGTTCCTATTTCTTATGTAAAAGCAACAGTCATGCCATTTCGCTTGATCCGAGAGTATAATAACTATTTTTTAAAGGGAAAATTTTCACCCAAAAAAGGACAAAAAATGGAAAATTATTGCCGAAAAAAAGGCGGGGAAAAAAGGGAAAATTATTGCCAAAAAAGTTTCGAAAAAAGGGATATAAAAGTAAGAGAGTAAAAATTCAACAGAGAGATACATGTTTGATTTATGTAAAGCCTTTGCTTGCTCTACAGCTGCTGATTCTGTAACATCTAATGACTGAAGAAATTTTTTTATCTTGTTGAAATTCTCACAGAGGAAAATAGCACACGAAATCCATGTTCTCCACCTTGTTATAATGGGAAACTTAGGCAATGGCAAGCCTGTGATTTCCCTGTAACGCTCTATTCTGCTGGGAGGAATTATTTTTTCAATGGTAAATCAGTGAAAACAATTTTTAATGTTTTCATATTACCAAATACTGGGTAATTTACGAATTTTCCAATTTAAATTAGCAAAAAAGGTACTGAAAAGGGAAAGTTCCTAAAAAATGGGAAATAAGCCTAAAAAGGAAAAGAAGGGACGTTAAAACCAGGTCATTTGCAGTTGAAACTTACTCAGTAATGTCCTGTTCAATTTTATCACGTTTTGTGTTGAAATATAAAAAAAGGAATTCCCTTTAAAATCCGGTCTCTAATAATAACTATTAATAATACCATTTAGTCCACCGCTGTGGCTCAGGGGATGCGTCCAATCCTCTCACGCAGCGGGCCCGGGTTCGATTCCTGGTCGGGACAAGTTACCTAGGTGAGGTTTTTTCCGGGGTTTTCCCTCACCTATGAGACAAATGTCAGGTAACTTTAGGCCCTTGTGGTCCCCGGATATCATCTGGCCGTCATTATCATCTTCATCCTCATCCTCGCCTTGTTCTGAGTGAGTGTGTGTGTGAATGGTGTGTATCGTCCTGTGTGTTCGTGTTGTCTTGGAGGTGGCCCCGGCATTGGGCTGATCACTCATCCGGGGAGGCCCTCCATGTCCTTGTCTGGTCAAAAAAGTATGTATGTGATCCAAAGGTAATCCCTCTCCCGACAGGTCGCGGCCCTGTAAGGCCCGGGCGGCTTGGGTCGCTTAAATCCTAAAAGGGAGAGGTAAAACCACGAAAAAGAAAGAAATAATACTATTTTTGGAATTAATGTTATTTTCTAATTGTGAGATCATTAGTTACTCTCATTTTCACACTTTGAAGTAAAAGTTCCAGTGGCTTTTTACTATAATCGGAAAGCCTAATCATTTTCACCGTTAAGCTGTGCAACTAATCGTTGTTTCATTCAATATAAATTCACTTATGAATTTATTATAAATTAATTATTAAACATTCTACATTTTCTTAAATAGGCCTATAGTTAATCATTTTGCAACTGAATAACGCCGAGATATTTTATCAGTGTATAGAGGAGACATAGACAAATGAGGGTAGGCTTCGACATCACAACTCATACGGTTCCCTTGTTAGGATGAGTCACTGTGTAACTCCTCAGTTATAAGAGAATATTGAGAATATATGCTTATATATCCTCAGTTATAGGCTACTGCCGGGGTTTTGAGGTTGTGCCGTGGAGGTTTACTGGCAATCTGGTAAAAGCAAGAAGTTATTTGTTATCCGCAGATCGTTTACGTCGATGCAATGAACCAAGAATGTTATCAAGTTAAAATAAAGTAAACATATTTTATTTATTTTATGCCTTTGGTTAACATAATAAGTAATAACCAGGGCCCGGATTCTGATAACCTAAAGTTGTTTTAAAAATGACCTATAAAATGACCCTAAATTTGAAAGAAAATGACTTAATAATTATAAAAAATGACCTAAAAACTAATAGTTTATTTATTAAAAAAATATTATTGTACACACAAAGTTATAGACTAGTTTGTACATAATTAGAAAAACTGTAAATAACTGTAATGTTGTGAATGTTCTTTTCTCACGGAAATTGATACTGGCACTGAGGCACTGGTGAGTCAAATCGGCACATCCTTTTGTGGTCTGCCGGATTATATTGTTGTTTACTGAGGGTAAACAGTAGTTTGCACTCTCAAATCCAAGCAGGTGGCAGACTCTGGTGCCAAGCCAATCTATAGTCCAGTTACTCATTGCATACCAGGCGACTTCCTTTCGTTAGGAGGAAAAAGTTTGCCGACAGCTCAACCCAGTTCTTTGTTTTTACCGCACCAATCAGCTAGTTACCCCAGCCAATCAAAATCTAAGAATGTCCTGTGGCGATTTTGACAGCTACTCGTCTACTCCGCGTGGAGTGAAATGCGTGGTTGCAAGATTAAGTTGCAGTAAACAATAACACGTGTGAATTGAATAAAGCGAAGGAAGAACTGAGGTCAGTGATAACAATGATAGAATATTGCAACGTTGCTTTTGTTTTGGAAAGCGGAAGCCCAAGACCGATCAATTAACATAAAGAAACACCGAAACCTTTGATGCCGACTGGCCATCCAATGAGTAACTGCACTGTAATAACAATAGTAATATAATACAAAATTTTGGCGTTTCTTTGATTCTCATTTCCGACTGAGACATGTCAACACTTCAAAGCCGAATTTTTCCTTCTTGCATTAAATAAACAACTCTTCAAAGAGAGCACCGCTAACGACGAAAAAAATTAATACACTCAATGTAAATATATGAAAATGACTAAATAAGGAAGCAAATGACACGAAAATGACAAAATAATGACCTAAAATTGAAATAAATGCCCTAAAAATATAAAATTGCTTAAAATGACAAAAAATGACCTAATAAAAATGCATTTCTATAATGTAGAGGCCATGATTAGGATTTATCCACAAGTTGGCAATGTCTATGCAGCATCAATAAAAATATGACATGTCATTAGAATCCGGGCCCTGGTAATAACTGATGTTCCTATGGTAAGTATATGGTTCGCATGTGTAGGCCTAATTAGATAATAATTCTTTGATAATTATAATATAGCTTAACCAGGAAAGTGGCTACAAACTATAATTGTTGAAAACAAAGTTCTAGAAACAAATTTACTGTATATTTCTCTCTCTCTCTCTCTCTCTCTCTCTCTCTCTCTCTCTCTCTCGCGAATCCTATGCCCCCATATTGGAGCGAAGGGCCTTCAAGTGGAGGTTTCTGTTTACCTATGTGAATTTTGTTACATTTATTTTCCTGAGAGGGAAGAGGGACAGGTGGTATGCCCATCGCCCCTTAATCCCCCCTTCCGGAAACTAAGGTATTACTTGGACGTGAAAGGGCCGAGAAATTTTGTCAAGAGGCTCTAATTTAGGCTTGGAGTTCATTTATGTGCCGTAAATCTACGACACGGGCCCCCAAGCTTAAAGTCCCTCCCGGAGGACTCCGTGCCCAGGATTTTTACGTCCTGAAAAACCCATCGACTGCTGCCGATGGGTTTGATCCCGCGACCTTCGGATCTAGAGGGGGCACGCTACCTCTAGACCACCGCAGCCGACGTATATACGTGTAGCCGAAAGTAATTAACTTTATACAAAACGTAAGGTAAAGACTGAATATTCATACAGGGTGTTAATGAATAACACCGAAAAATTTTGCCTGTGTATAGAGGGGTCATAGACAAGCAACTTTTATTAGGAGATTTTTGCTCTTTGGATTCAATTTTGTCCACCGCTGTGGCTCAGGGGATGCGTTCAATCCTCTCACGCAGCGGGCCCGGGTTCGATTCCTGGTCGGGACAAGTTACCTAGGTGAGGTTTTTTCCGGGGTTTTCCCTCACCTTTGAGACAAATGTCGGGTAACTTTAGGCCCTTGTGGTCCCCGGATATCATCTGGCCGTCATTATCATCTTCATCCCCATCCTCGCCTTGTTCTGAGTGAGTGTGTGTGTGTGTGTGAATGGTGTGTATCGTCCTATGTGTTCGTGTTGTCTCGGAGGTGGCCCCGGCATTGGGCTGATCACTCATCCGGGGAGGCCCTCCATGTCCTTGTCTGGTCAAAAAAGTATGTATGTGATCCAAAGATAATCCCTCTCCCGACAGGTCGCGGCCCTGTAAGGCCCGGGCGGCTTGGGTCGCTTAAATCCTAAAAAAAAGGGAGAGGTAAAACTACGAGAAAGAAAGAAAGAAAAGGATTCAATTTTTCCTGTTACAGCATAAAATCTCCCAGGGCATGGCCTCCACTGACTTCTAACATTTGAAAAAAAAAATCAAAACAAAGGAACTTCGTTGTTAATACTGGAGTTATGAATAAAAAAAAGACTACTGCAGTGGTGGCCAGTCATGTGATTAGCCTGTAAATTTTGCAGATTATGAAAACACTAAATTATGATATAGCTGTTGATGAATGATTAAGAATCCAGTTTTTGTCGATCATTAAGAATGGCATGTAGTCAATTTAATGAAAAATTTAACCCTATTCGCTTTATTGAGCAAAGATCTCCATTCTCCCCCTCCATGTCCTCTACACGCCCCTTTACGGCATTCATTGACTGGACTACTATCGTAATAAAGTAACTACTTTGTGTAACTTTCGTATGCTGGTACAGTCACCAAAACCCTAACCTGAAGTTTGTTCACTATCAAATCTACCTTTTGAAGGGTAATTATAAGCAGGGCCGTAGCAAGGTCCTTCTGCGCCCTTGGCGAGTTTGACAAATCTGCGCCCTCCAATACTGGGGGGTCTGAACAATCTTTTTAAATCTCTGTAAAATTGTTTATTATTTTAATATAAAAAACATTGTTATTATCAAAGAAAACCTAAACCTCAATTTGAAAATGAACTAAGTGTTGGACTTTCAAGGTACTAAAAGCTTATTTTCAGACGATTGAACTACTTAAAAAAAGAATTAAATAATAAAATTTAGTATCAAAAGTAGATTACATATTGGGCCTACTAAAATGTTTAACACATTAATATAGGTAAAAGTATTTTTTTCGAATAGTTGAACCACTTTCATCTAAATAATAACGTACATTTTAATTTTTGTCGTTATAATTATCTTTCCATACTGTTCATGATTTATGTTATTCTCTGTCAATAAAAAACGTGTTAATTAAAGAACGTTGCATGACTGCTTTTTTGTTTGTAGACAATCGGCATAATACTACAGATAGTTCACGTGCAGTAATTTTTAATCACCTGAAAGATTTCTTCCATTAACGTGGAATTTTTATTGCTATATAAATTGCACCAGTCTAAAAAAGGTGGGATTTTTCATGGTTAATTTTTCGCCCTCTCTGTACCTGCGCCCTTGGCGGGGGCCCATCTAGCCACCGCCTAGCTACGGCCCTGATTATAAGCTCACTATCGTTCGCACAAACTCAAGCTTGGTCTTGCCTCGGGAATAATACACCTTTGAATGTGGCTGAAACAACTAAATACAACTCCCTGCAAAATGAAAATTACCTTGTCCCTGCGGTAGACATTCCAAATAGACTATCTTGTGAGCTTTAATGAAGACAAGGGTTTCGAATGAGGTCCTGGAACCGGGCTTGGTAAGAATCATGGGATAAAACAATATAACTGCTATTGATCACTTCACAAGTAATTTTCACAATTAAGGCATATAAATCAATACATGCTCAATGCACACATTCCTTGGTGACGGATGCACATTCGCATTGTATCCAACCCGAACTTTCTGGCAATCAATACTACAATGTGATCATCTTTTCAAGGATCCCACTAGATCCTGGTTAGATTTCATCAGGCAGAAGAGGTGTCAGTCTATGTACTGGCGCGGTCTTGGTGAAGTTCTAATTCATGCACGTAATTTAACTAAAGTTTTCATTCAGAATGTATTTTTTTTTATACCGGGTGTTCGGAAATTCATATTACAAACTTCTAGGGCTAGTAGAGGGGACTTAGTAGACAATATTTAGATTAGGAACATATGTCCGGAAACGTACCGTTTCCATGCTACAGCCATTACAATATGTCAGACTTAACGCCATTGGACTATTTCTTCTGGTAAGAGCGCAGGTTTTCCTGGCGAAGAATCTGAGTGAAGGTTTCTCGGGTAGTCAGCCAGGTGTGACTACCAGGTGTGGCTGACTACCCGAGAAACCTTCACTTATTTCTTCTGGGGTCGTATGAAAAGTATGGTGTACGAGACTCCTGTAAAGACCGAGGAAGAACTGCTGGCACTAGTGATAGTCGCTGCACAAGAGATTGACTGGACACCAGATGTAATGGAACGAGTGTACCGGAGCATGATTCGTCGGTACAATGTGTGCAACGACGTTGATGGTCGTCATTGAGCCTCTGTTGTAGTGAGCACTTTCGTATGAGACACATCCAGTGCAGAATGCAGAAACATTTGTTTTTTCCACTGTTGACACAAGTGTTATAGCACGGCGCACTTTACTCAGGCGAGAATACTACCCCCACTCCTCGGAGTCCCGCTGACGTCAGGGGGCTTCGCTTTGCACAGAGCTGAATTGCTTCTTTTTTTCAAATTAAACAATAATAATGAATATGGAATGCATGATTGACCCAACAATATAATTACAAAATGACCTGCTTCTTTGTACGGGTGACAGATTCAAAGTGGTAATAAAGAATCACGAGATTTAAGAGCAGAAGTGTCAGAAGATTATCGTCTGCTAAATTGCATAACATTAGGTTTGTTCGCAAAGCAAATCCGTGACCGCTTGAGAATTTGTTGTACTGCGCATTTCCAGTCTGTAACTTACCCGTGATTTGCACTTTGCGAACGGTTACAAGAATTTGGAATCGATAGTTTCTGCGTTTAATCGATATGATATGCAAATAAAATATATATTTCCCTTTGACATGTTATAAATGCAATATACATCGACAATATAATCTATATTTTGGGAAACTTTTAATTATCTTCCATTATTCATACTATAAGTAGCCTATGTTTATAAATCTGGCGCAATGTTATAGGAGGGAGGAGTCAGGCGCGTGAAAATAGGTTACTGCGCATGTCTCTGATAACAATTCATGCTAGAGCCTGCAAACTTTTCTTATAGCACAGAAACTGTCCGTGAGAGCTTTGCGAACAGAAAATTGAAATCAGAATCACGGATTCTCGCTTTGAGAACGCGTGTGCAGAAAGAGCGCATGCGCGAACGATATGTTCCTGGTTTCTGACTGCTTTGCGAACAAACCTATTGTGATCAAGGTGAAATATCATAACATAGGCGTTTTATAAAAAGAGGACCTAAAACAAGATTTGCATAGGCACCCAAGTTTTATAAACAAGATTAAACCACTCTACTGTAAAATGTTCTAAACTGTGGTGCAATTTAAATCTCCGCGTGTACAGCTGTAAAAGGTATCCAAAACATTTTTACTTCCTCTGCCAGTACCATAGGTACTATAGGTAGAGGAAGTATTGTTTTCGACCCCAAAATTCGAAGTTGAGTGTTTAGCATATATACACGTTTCAAGGCCCCCTGAATCCAAAAATACTATTTTTGGAAACATGTCTATGTGTCTGTCTGTCTGTCTGTCTGTGAACACTCTAGCTCCAAAACGGAAAATCGTATGAAAACAAAATTTCGTATTTGGGTCAGGTACCTTCTGAAGATGTGAGGATAAGATTGGCGATTATTTTCTCTTGTTTTTAAGGGGACTTTACATGAAGAAATTTTCGTTTTTCACGAATTTATCGAAAACGGCTCTAACGATTTTCTTTAAAATTTGCACATGTGTTCCTTTTACTGAGAGCTAAAACTTTTATTTGAAACTTTTTTTCGAAAAAATTCTCTGAGGGTAGTTACAAGCCACCCACTGTTTGTAGAAAGTTTGTCTTGTGTGATGAACAACTGAATACGCGCTCTTTCACGGCCTCTTATTCTATATAACAATGTGCATAGAGTAAAGAAGTATCCGAGGGAAATATTCGATAAATTTCTAAAATTATTCTTTACGGTGGAAAGTTCAATAAACGTCTGCAGTCACTTTTTTTAAGTTTGTTCAAGTTTGTTATATAGCCTGCGCTTTTAGTCGCATCATTGAAAGAAGAGGTATTTATAGGATAATTAGCGTAAAATTGTGTCTTGCGATTCTGTACAAGGATATGTGAATACTGCTAACTTTTATTTGGGCAGAGGAAGTTATGTGACTTTCACATCAGATTTTTTTAATGTTAAAATGCAACATTTGATCAAAGTAAGCGCATTATTGTTGTTATTTGGTATAGGATGCTAAAATGAAAACTGACTTGCATATTCAAGAGTAGCACCAGCAATTATGTTGCTAATTTGATTTCAAATTACGTTGTCGATTTTATTTTAAATTATTTTAATCTTACAAAATTAGTTTCCTGAGCTAGATGGTACCGTCTTGAGCTCGCATTCGGGAGGTCCAAGGTTTAAGTCCCGTCGCCGGTAATTTTTTAATTTTCTTTTTAACTTTAAAAAATATATATTTGTGGTTTCTCCAGTCAAAAGGGCTGTTTGGATATTTACTTACCGTGACTCATCGTTCTATTTCGTCTTATATCACCATCAAAATTCCGTCAGTTGATACACGTATAACTTAAGCTTAAAGAATATATATTGTACGATTTGGAACTATTTCGAAACATTGAACGCTTAAAAGGCCTGTACACTACCTTTTTTGTAAATCCTTTATCTTACAGGAACTGTGTTCACTTGGGAAAGTGAAATGTTGCATGCTTCCAAAAAATAAAGTCATTCAGTTTTAGGTGTTTTTCAAGGTCAGGTTTCTTTGCAACTTAAGCAACCATCCGGTCATCTCGGAATTTACCCCTCCCCGGGTTCAGGACTGGGTAGGTTAAGTCTTAGGTTAAGATAATGCACATTGTGCGCGATTCCTTAATTATAAAAATATAACAGAACAAAACGCTGTCTTTTTTCACTACAGAAAAAATGAAAAGAAACTACCCTGACGGAAGAATATATATTTTAGGGTTGCCTTTACACACTACTTTCCCGGCTGAAGGAATCCAGTCCTTTTTAGGAATATTTTTTACCCACTGTTCGTGTAATTCCGGTTCTTTTGGAAAACTGAAACATCATATGGTCACTTTCAACACCCCTTATTGTGTAATTCAAATTCAACGATTGTGTAATTCGTGCACCCCGGAACACAACATTTTTTAGGCATTTTAACTAACATGATTTAAACACAACACTGCTAGAACCCACAGCCCATGCAATTTATAGCTCGTGGAGTAAGAAGGGAAGGCCCCCCTTCCACCAACCTTCCCGCCTGAGTAAAGTGCCGTGGTTATAGTGATCAATGAAAGTTTTTTGTTACTTTGGTATTGTTTACTCTGTAATGAGTCAAACGTCATTTACTTCTGTACCTTACGTCACACCTCATTTCACATGGTGCTCTTCTGACGTCAGGACCAAATTAATAATCGATACTAATTAAACATTCTGAAAGGACTTATAATTTTCATTGTCACGTTCGTTACATGTAACAGTTTCTTAAAATAAAAATTATGAACTAAAACAGAAAATACTTTTACAGATTTATGACTAATACCATCTATGCTGAGACATTCCGGAAGTAGAAGAGTGGAAGTAGTATTCAAGGGTTCATTAGATTACATTAAAATAAATAAAATCAGGTAAACTGATATAACAAAGTGCCAGTATGTTTTTGTTGAATCAATTATAATTGCAATTATGATATGCAGAAAATAAGTTTTTCTAATCAGATTAAAATCGACCAGCGTCAGCAGAACTAAAGATTTGTGATACCTTGACAATCGCGCACTCACATAAAAAAAAACCATGTGAAATCGGCCGGCTCCGGGATTTGATCCGGGGACTTCCAGAATACGAGTCCAAGGCGTTACCATTTGGCCAACTCAGTCAGATTGACGGTGTCGTTTAATAAGCATAAGTGAAGGAATAGTGTTAACTGTCAAATTATACCGGTAGACAAAAATTAAAAAATATGTGACCTTTAATTAGTCGTTACTCTGGTACCGGTCAACCGATTATAAATGGACGTTATAAATGCGTATACCAAGCTTCATGAAAATCCAATAAAGCATATTTGAGTTATGGGCCCTTTTGTTATATAATACCATAAAAATGCACTAAATTGGGCATTATTCCGGTACCGGCCAACCGATTTGGTCCAATATGAACAGACGTCTTCCCGTGGACATTATAAATGTGTATACCAACTTTCATGAAAATCCGATAAAGTGTATTTGAGTTATGACGCTTTTAAATAAAAACACTAAATTCGGTTTGACGCCGGTACCGGTGAACCGATTTGGTTCAATAACAATAGGGTTCTTCCGATGGACATTATAAATGCGTATACCAAGTTTCATGAAAATCCGATAAAGACACACAGACAGACAGACGGACGGACGGACAGACATTTTTTGTACCCCACACACAATCTCATAAAGTACCATACTGGCACTGAATATAAAATCAGATAAACTGTCATAACAATACATAAAAAAAAATCAGTGATAGTAGCAATTATGATAGGTCTTGTATAATGTAATATAAATTTGAGGAAATGGATATGAAATTAATTATCAATGGAATTCGATATTTCATACATTCAGTCTAGACTTTGCAGCAACACATGAAATAATTACTTTCACAGTCGGGTGAAGAGACGTGTTAGTTAAGCGAAGAAGTGCTAAATAAGATGCTAATGGCAGCAATATTGCGTATGTTGAAGACTTGCTAGTGATCATTTTACTCAAGGAACGGTAAAGATTGACCTAGTGAAAGTAATTAGTGTAAGTAATCATCATAATAAATTTGTTTAACTCCTCCTACAATCTTTCTTTCATTCTTTCTTTCTTTACCTTAGTTTCACCTCTCCCTTTTAGTGACATTTAAGCGATCCAAGACGCCCGGGCCTTACAGGGCCGCAACCTGTTGGGATAGGGATTATCTATGGATCACATACTTACTTTTCTGACCAGTTAAGGACATGGAGGGCCTCCCCGGATGAGTGATCAGCCCAATGCCGGGGCCACCTCCGAGACAACACGAACACATAGGAAGAGACACACCATTCACACACACACACACTCAGTCCAAACAAGGCGAGGATGAGATGAAGATGATAATGACGGCCAGATGATATCTGGGGACTATAAGGGCCTAAAGTTACCCGGTATTTGTCTCACAGGTGAGGAAAAACCACAAAAAACCCCGGGCCCACTGCGTGAGAGGAGCGAACGCAACCCCTGAGCCACAGCGGTGCACTAACTGCAATTATCACGGATTAAAAATAAAAAATAAAAATAAAAAAAATCTGGCACTTTGTTATATTAGTTTACCTAATTTTATTCATTATTAAGTACCAGTATGGTACTTTATGAGATTGTGTGGTGGACGAAAAATGTCTGTCCGTCTGTCTGTCCGTGTGTCTGTACGCACCATAACTCAAATACGCTTTTTCGGATTTTCATGAAACTTGGAAAACACATTTATAATGTCCATGGGAAGAACCCTATTGATATTGAACCAAATCGGTTCACCGGTACCGGAGTAATGCCCAATTTAGTGCCTATTTTAATAGATTATGGCGCCTTTCTAATAGAAAGGCGCCATCACTCAAATACGCTGTAGCGGATTTCCATGAAACTTGGTATACCCATTTATGACGTCCATGAGAAGTGCCCCATTGAATTTGAACCTAATCTGTTGACCGGTACCGGAGTAAAACCCAATTTAGTGTCTACTATAAAGGTGCAATAACTCAAATACGCTTTATCGGATATTTATGAAACTTCGTATACGCATTTATAATGTCCATGGGAAGACGTTTATTGATATTGGACCAAATAAGTTGGCCAGTACCGGAATAATGCCCAATTTAGTGTTTTTATGTTAATATATAAGAAGTCGCGATAACTCAAATATGCTTTATTGGATTTTCCTGAAATTTTGTATACCCATTTATAATGTACGTGGAAAGACGTCTACTGATATTGGACCAAATCGGTAGACCGGTACCGGAGTAAAACCCAATTTAGTGTATATTTTAAAGACGCGGTAACTCAAATACGCTTTACCGGATTTTTATGAAACTTGGTATACACATTTATAATGTCCATAGGAAGACGTCTATTCATAATGGATAAAATCGGTTGACCTATTTCGGAGTAATGCTCAATTTAGTGCCTACTTTATGGTAATATACGTATTCGAAAGAATTTATATAAAAAAAATGAAAATCAGTTATCTTGACAACATAGCCTATTGTTTTACTGTGATCTTATAAGGCCTTGGAAATTAAAATACAGGTAGCTATGACAAAAAACATATTGATTCACATGCGCTTATCCAACTAGACCGTTAAAATGACCCAGGTGGCCGAGATGGTAGAACTCTCTTCTTCCGTAAGCCCTGCTTAATGAATAAATCTGGAGCTTAACTTGGAAATCAATTTTTAAAAAAAAATATTCCGCATATCATAATTGCAGTCATAACTGATTAAACAAAAACATACTGGCACTTTGTTACATCAGTTTACCTGATTTTATTATAATATTATTCACTCTCATAATGAGGCAGAAGATGACGCAGCGGTCGGGTGGTAGGCCAAGTCCATTCAGGGATGTAGCGTCACGGAGTTTAGTTTAGTTTAGTTTAGTTTAGTTTAGTTTAGTTTTTACCTCCTAACTACCCCCAACACATTCCTGAAAAAAATCTCTCCCTCCCTTTAAAACCCCTTCGTTGACTGGACTATACAGCCGTTTCCGAAAAATCGTTGAAAACTGAATAATTCCCAATGTTTAAGATACTGAAAGCAAGAGAAAGTTGTTCCATCCTTCATGCAACATCCGCGGAAGTCACTAACTCAAATGTAATATTTATTAAGTGCCAGAATGGTACTTTCTAAGGTTGTATGGTGGAGGGAAAAATGTTTGTCCGTGTGTCTGTACGCGTTATAACTCAAATACGCTTCATCGGATTTTCATGAATCTTGGTATACGCGTTTATAACGTTCATGGGAAGGCGTCTGTTGAAATTGGACCAAATCGGTTGACCGGTACCGGAGTAATGCCCAATTTAGTACTATTTTATGGTAATATGTAGGATAGAATTTATCAAATGTAAATCAATTCTCATGATAACATATTATTTTACAATGTTCATATATGGCTTTGGAAGTTGCAATACACTTAGCTTTGACAAATATCACTACCCACATATTCCTTCACATATGCCTATCAAACTTTAGAACGTTGTTCTTCCATAAGCCCTGCTTAACTCGGAAATCTATCACAAAAATAACTTATTTTCTGCATATCATAATTGCACTGATTAAACAAAAGCATCTGGCATTTTGTTACATCAGTTTACCTGATTTATTATATTTAGAATATTCCTTCAAATAACTCGCGACTGTAGACTGCAGTTTGTTCGGTCTTCTTTTTTGTGGGATCTGGAGATTATTATGAGGTTTAGTATTGTCGAGTAAAAATCGTCTATTTTCCATGGAGACTTGTATAATTTTGTTATTTAATGTACTATGTATAACAATCACGATTGTCCATGCATTTATATGTTTCATGACAATTGAAAATATTATTAGGATAGTATTGAGGAGGAATGGGAAGTTATTAAAAAAAATTGTACAAAACGCAGCGTTTGAAACTATAGACACAGTACAAAGAAGCCAGGAAAACGAAAAAGGGGTTTGAGACTATGGGATAACGAAATACAAGAACTAATAAAATCAGGTAAACTGATGTAACAAAGTGCCAGTATGTTTTTGTTTAAACAGTTATGACTGCAATTATGATATGCAGAATATGTTTTTTTTAAATTGATTTCCAAGTTAAGCTCCAGATTTATTCATTAAGCAGGGCTTACGGAAGAACAAAGGTCTAGTTTTTTTTTAATGAGATTAAAATCTTCCAGCATCACCTGAACTGTACAGATATGTGATATCATGACAATCGCACACTCACATAAAAATGTCAAAAAAAAAAATTCAAATTGGCCGGTTTCGGGTTTTGAACCATGGACTCCAGAATGTGAGGCCAAAGCGTTACCATCTCTGCCACCGGGGTCATTTTAACGGTCTAGTTGGATAAGCGCTTGTAAATCGATAGTGTTTTTTGTCATAGCTACCTGTATTTTAATTTCCAAGGCCTTATAAGATAACAGTAAAACAATAGGCAGTGTTGTCAAGATAATTGATTTTCATTTTTTTTAATAAATTCTTTCGAATACGTATATTACCATAAAATAGGCACTAAATTGAGCATTACTCCGAAACAGGTCAACCGATTTTATCTATTATAAATAGACGTCTTCCCATGGACATTATAAATGCGTATACGAAGTTTCATAAATATACCATAAAGCGTATTTGAGTTATTGCGCCTTTAAAGTAGACATTAAATTGGGGTTTACTCCGGTACCGGTCAACAGATTAGGTCCAAATTCAATAGGGCACTTCTCATGAACGTCATAAATGAGTATACCAAGTTTCATGGAAATCCGATACAGCGTATTTGAGTTATGGCGCCTTTCTATTAGAAAGGCGCCATAATCTATTAAAATAGGCACTAAATTGGGCATTACACCGGTACCGGTGAACCGATTTGATTCAATATCAATAGGGTTCTTCCCATGGACATTATAAACGTGTATACCAAGTTTCATTAAAATTCGACAAAGCGTATTTGAGTTATCGCGCGTACAGACACACGGACGGACGGACGGACGGACAGACATTTTTCGTCCCCACACACAATCTCATAAAGTACCATAATGGCACTTAATAAAAAGAAAGAAACAAACATATACGCCTATGCAGTATTTGAATAACAAATCAGATCAAAACCGAATTATTTGCAATAAGGCAAGAGAGAGATATACAAGAAAACTCAATAGAGATCATTGGAACAAATACATAGCAGACATGGAGTACAGCCTACGTGAACGTCAAGATAAAGTGTATAAGTTCATAGAAATTTAAATTCAACGGACAAGGATAAAGCAAATATAAATTCTATTGAAGATGAACTAGAGGGATATTATAAAGAACTGTGGAATATGGAAGAAAATGCACAAGAACAAATTAATAATATACGGTTGGTGCCATTTTAAGAAGGCCTCGTCCCAAACAATCGTCTATCTACAAAAGAATATAATAGCATTGTTCCCTAATCCGAAAATCTGCACCGACAAAGAACAGGTACTCTTGTAGTCGCGTGACTTCCACAGTGTTGCCGCTGTCATTCACTACTTATTAAGTAAACTAAGTGCTGTGGTACGTATTTGGCAACATTCTACTGGACTGCAGACAAGTGTTAATACGCCTAATTACCTTTCTATTTACAGGTCGAAGATGATTAGGGTATCAGCAGGTAGGGGAAGTTATTGGAAAAAGAGTCTTTAAAAAGTGGCATGCACTCTATAGTCCATGCCGTGCAGAGGTAGACAATCTAGAAATGGAGGAATTGGATGAAAGTTGCATAAAAAGCAAATACAGGAAAGCCTGTGGTATCGACAACATTAATTTAGAATAATTGAAAAAGGCCCCTAGAAAGTTATACGGAAGGTTGTTATATTTGTATAATACTGTATGTGCTGGAAAAAGAAAGAATTCCCCCTAGAATGTAAGATGGCGAAAGTAATATCGATATTCAAGAAAGGGATAGAGCGAGACCACAAAATTATAAATTTACGCTGCGTACAAACTTTATGTATGCTAAAATAATAAAATCAGGTAAACTGATGTAACAAAGTGCCAGTATGTTTTTGTTTAATTAGTTATGACTGCAATTATGATATGCAGAATATGTTTCTTTTTTTAAATTGATTTCCAAGTTAAGCTCCAGATTTATTCATTAAGCAGGCCTTACGGAAGAACAAAGGTCTACCATCTCGGCCACCTGGGTCATTTTAACGGTCTAGTTGGATAAGCGCATGTAAATCAATATGTTTTTTGTCATAGCTACCTGTATTTTAATTTCCAAGGCCTTATAAGATCACAGTAAAACAATAGGCTATGTTGTCAAGATAACTGATTTTCATTTTTTTAAATAAATTCTTTCTAATACGTATATTACCATAAAATAGGCACTAAATTGAGCATTACTCCGAAACAGGTCAACCGATTTTATCCATTATGAATAGACGTCTTCCCATGGACATTATAAATGTGTATACCAAGTTTCATAAAAATCCGGTAAAGCGTATTTGAGTTACCGCGTCTTTAAAATATACACTAAATTGGGTTTTACTCCGGTATCGGTCTACCGATTTGGTCCAATATCAGTAGACGTCTCTCCACGTACATTATAAATGGGTATACAAAATTTCAGGAAAATCCAATAAAGCATATTTGAGTTATCGCGACTTCTTATATATTAACATAAAAACACTAAATTGGGCATTAGTTCGGTACTGGCCAACCGATTTGGTCCAATATCAATAAACGTCTTCCCATGGACATTATAAATGCGTATACGAAGTTTCATAAATATCCGATAAAGCCTATTTGAGTTATTGCGCCTTTAAAGTAGACACTAAATTGGGTTTTACTCCGGTACCGGTCAACAGATTAGGTTCAAATTCAATAGGGCACTTCTCAAGGACGTCATAAATGGGTATACCAAGTTTCATGGAAATCCGATACAGCGTATTTGAGTGATGGCGCCTTTCTATTAGAAAGGCGCCATAATCTATTAAAATAGGCACTAAATTGGGCATTACTCCGGTACCGGTGAACCGATTTGGTTCAATATCAATAGGGTTCTTCCCATGGACATTATAAATGTGTTTTCAAAGTTTCATGAAAATCCAAAAAAGCATATTTGAGTTATGGTGCGTACAGGCACACGGACAGACAGACGGACAGACATTTTTTCGTCCACCACACAATCTCATAAAGTACCATACTGGCTCTTAATAAGCTCTAGATTAAATAATACAACAGACAAAATACTCCTAGAAGAACAAAAGGATTTTAGGAAGGGAAGAAGTACCATTGATAATGTTTTCGCTCTTGAACAAATTATTGAAAAACGAAGAG
The DNA here is from genome assembly GCA_964059195.1 of Ectobius pallidus. Lineage (NCBI taxonomy): Eukaryota > Metazoa > Arthropoda > Insecta > Blattodea > Ectobiidae > Ectobius > Ectobius pallidus. Next base: position 9,221,649 of record CAXKWD010000008.1, on the reverse strand, counting down.
AACAAAATTTAGAGATGCACCTTTTATTTATTGACTATGTCAAACGTTTTGATAAAATATTGCGATTGATACTATGGTTGTTTTAAAAAGAAGAGGTATGCCGCAACACCCGATAGAATACATACCTTCGATAGTGTCTAATAATAGTCTAGGTGTCACATTTCAAGTATTTGAGATGCAATTTCTCGTTTAAGGGAGAAATAGATATTGCAACTATATAACAGGTACGCCTACATTAAAAAGAACGTTCAAAATCAAAGCTCGTCAAGACTCCACAGTTAAACTGAATAAATCCATGGTAATACCAACTTGGACATTCGGTTCGGAAACATGGACAGTAACAAAAAAACAAAAACAAAAAAGTCATACCAGATAACAGTCAGGTCAATATAGCCTATACTAAAATGGTTAAAAAATATAGCCAAGGCATCTGACAAGAGCTAAAGGTTGACGAAATAAATTGCATTATTGATAACTACAGGGGAAAATGGTCAAAACATGCTCAAAGGATGTTCAGAATTCCAAATATTGCCGAGAGGAAGAAGAAACCAAGGAGAGATAGTCAGATCAGAAAGGAGCCGGAACGGATTGAAAAGTCCAAACGCGAAGAAGACAAAGAAGAATGACAAAAATCCTGATTCTGATTATGGTTGTTCCATGTTTCCACTCGGCAGGAAAATTGTCCCTTCATATTACATTAATTTGTTAAATATACGTATTAACCATTAAACAAAAGCTTCACAAGGCAGATTTTGTATGTGGTGCTATTAACCATGTTAGTGACCAAGTCCTTTCCTGTATTTTGCGACCAGATAATTTCTTAACAATCTTTCTAATCTAAGATGGAGTTGTAAACTTGGTTTGATTGAAAATTGTTATTTTCATTATACCTACAGTAGGTAGTTCATATTTCATTATCGAAGACGAAATTAAGTAATCTACTTTATTTTCCTGCAGAAGACACAATGTTAGATGGTAAATTCATCGACTAGACAGCTATCTAGGGGGGAAAAGCTAAGGCATTACTAGAAGTGAAAGGTCCAGAGGGTCTGATTTCGGCTTGACGTTTTTCAACATGCCGTAAATCTAAGAACCGTAGAACATGATGCCCAGGATTTTCAACTCCTGAAAAATCCATGAACCTCGGATCTAGGGGCGGGTATGCTAACTCTGCCTCACCGATGTATTGCAGAAATCATGGAAACTTCTTAAATTGAAGTAAATTATCGATTCCATTTGTATAGGCCTATTACTACTAATACGTTATTAAAGCGGATATCCTATGCATTATGTGACAACATCCATTTACCGCATTTCACAAATCTTTTCAAATAAACGTCTGAACATTTTACAAGCAATTACCTTCTCCAAATCCAATCATTTTAGTTCAGTCTATAATTTAATAAAATGTATTAGCAATCATATATTATTGCTTATTCAATGGCAATAGACAATTCCTAAGCAAGCTAAAGGAATATTATCTGTTTTATGGAACCCGGAGGTTCATTGTCGCGCTTACGTGAGCCCGCCATTCAACCCTATTCTGTGCTAACTCCATCTAACCATCCCTCGCAAATCCTACTTTCCCTAATCCATCCTAATATTGTCCTCCCACCTACGTCTAGGTTTTCCAAGTGGTCTTTTCCCTTCGGGTCTCCCATTCAATACTTTTATCTTTCCTTCCCCATGCGTGCAACATGTCCAGCCCATTTCTTCCTCCGTGATTTAATTACCCCTACTATATCCGGTGATGAGTACAGATTACGAAGCTCAACGTTATGCATTTTTCTTCAGTCTTCCTTTTCATCTCTCTTGATCCCAAACATTTTCCTAAGCATCCTGTTTTCGCACACTCTCAGATTATGTGTGTTTATAGGTATATATACATATATATATATATATTTATATATATATATTCAAGGGGTACGCCGTAGCGTAGTGGTTGAGGAGCTGCGCTACAAACCGGAAGGTCGCAGTGTCATGAAGTCATTGGAGTTTTCCAATTGGCCTAATCCTTCTGGTGGCACTATGGCCCTGTTGTCGCCTCAGCCTCCAACAGAAATGAGTACCGGGAGCATTCCTGGGGGTAAAGGCGGCCGGTGCGTAAGGCTGACAACCTTACCACCTTCACGTTCCGATTGTCTAAACATCCGGGAGCCTCATCCTCCTAGAACCATCTGGGCCTCCATGACCTGTAATAGGGAACAATTTACTTTTTTTACTTTATATATATATATTCAAAATGAGGTAGTTTTCGTAAATTTGTAAACTGTTAATGTTTTTATATTTCTTAACTTGCCTTTGACAAAAGCCGTCGTTTAAACTTGTAAAACGTATTGAATCTTAAACAACACGTTTGCCTTCTGTTTCGTATTCTCATTCTCGTACAATTCGTTCAAGACTTAAGACTTTTAGCATAGGAGTGTCACTGCGCAGGATCTATGGGATGTCCTAAAATAGGCCTAATAATTAACACGTCCCAGATGACGCAGGGGTCGGATGGTAGACCTAGTACCTTCAGGGATGCAGCGCCAAGAGTGTAGGTTTTCTATTGTTTGTCTTTGAGGCCGCTAGCGTTTCTGGTGATTGAGGCACATGAAGGTCCTTACCTTTTACAGGGTGTGCAACAGTGCCAACTGAAAACCCTCGTAATAGATGATGCATGCAACTTTAATTATATCAACAGAATGTCACGCTTTACATTTTAAGACAGCAAATGTAAATATATATTTTTTTTTAAATATATAAATTTAGCCGGCCCTAGGCCAATTTCCTGAACTTTTGTGTCTCGTTTAACCATTTGTTTCCCTTGTTTTACCGTATGATGTACTTTTTTCCATACGACACACAAACACCCATGCCCGAGGCGGGACTCGAACCCACAGTCTCCTTCACCGAGACTCCAAAGCACCATGCCTTAGCTACCACGGCTAAGGAGACCGGCAATCTGAGAATATTGTAGGAGAAAAATTCCTCCGACACATTATGACACATTATGTAGCTTGCTTTCAGTGAGGTAGACCATTAAGGGCAATTAATCAGAAGGGGAGAGGTTCCATTTGGCGCTGTGAATCGAACTCCGGCTAGCTCAGTTGGTAGAGCGGCGGCACGGATAACCGAAGATCCTGGGTTCGAGTCTCAGTTTCGAAGGAATTTTTATCCTGTAATATTCTCATGAATCAGGTTGGTTTCAGCAAACAAGGCGGTTGCGTGCACATCGGCACAATCGCATGTTCGTGCACATTGGCATATTATTTTTATCTTGCAATATCATCGTGCTCATCGCCACACACCCTTCGTAGGGGTGGACATAGAGACAAAGTTGGAATTACATTATCGTATTGAATGCAATGTAGTTCACAGTAACTGCTAGATAGACAGAAAGACAAACACTTTCTTTATTATTATAGATAGCCTACATACTGTGTACATTAATATTATAATTGAATTGTTTAGAAATCATTCATAAAACATCTGCCTGCGATTGAATGAGACTTTGAATTACCTAACCTAACCTAACCTGACAACCTATCTACGATATCAACGGTCGGTTTCCTTAGCCGCGGTAGCTAAGGGGTGCTGCCTTGGAGCTGTGGTGAAGGAGGCTGTAGGTTTGAGTCTCTATGTCCACCCCTAGCCCCAACGGGTTGTGTGGCGATGAGCAGGATAATATTACAATATGAAAATACTAGGCTATGCCAATGTGCACGAAAATGCGACTGTGCCAATGTGCACGACACCAACAAGGCATACTTTGCCTTAAGCAACTTATTACGGTCAAGACTCAGCCGCCCAACAAATTCACTGTTTATAAAACCCTTGTTAGACCAGTTCTTACTTACGCCTCAGAAACGTGGCCCTTGATGGAAATCGATGCAAGACTCCTTGATGGATTTGAGATGAAAGTTCTGAGGAGAATAATTGGCCGTTGGAGGAAAAGGTATAATGCAGAATTGTACACTATATATTCTGATGCTCCAGTAACCAGAATCATACGATCAGGAAGGATAAAATGGGCAGGCCATGTGGTAAGAATGGAGGAGTCTGAGGTGACAAGAAAGATCCTTCTTGGGAATCCAGGAGGACAGAGAGGACGAGCTAGACCTCGAACAAGATGGTTGGACGGAGTGGAAGATGATCTACGGGAGCTGGGATGTAGAAACTGGAAGAAGGAAGTGATGGATGGAGGAAGCTCGTTGGAAAGGCCAAGGTTCATCTTGGACTGTAGCGCCAGAAAAGAAGAAGAATATTCTCATGAAGTGTCCAACAGAGACAATAATCTGTGGTTCATGAAGCATATATCCAAATGTAAAAATGTTCCTCGTTTTGTAGTGTACAGTGAGTGAAGGCCGGATTTTGTATAATTACATAGCTTATCCCAGTTTTGTTATGTAGAAAAAAGGCACGTTTAAATTGTGACGAGTTATAGTGCAACTGTTCTTATTCCAAAGTTTTTAGTGACAATTGTTTTACATATTTATATATATTCATATATAGTCTATATATATATAACATTTAAATGTATTTTAAATAGTTTGTAGCGATATTTTAAAATATATTATTAATTTTTAAAAGTAGAATTAAAAAGCAAGGTACTTTTCTTTTACTATTTTTCACTTGCACTATAAACAAATAAAATTGTATTTTTTTTAAATTCTTCTTGCAGTTCTTGGTGTCTCAAGAGTGCCTATCTTACTTTTGATCAAAATTCCGGAAGAATCGTCACTCCAAAGAGAAAACTTTTCATTTGATATAGGAGAGTATATAATATGTGCATTATATTTATTATAATAATGGAGATCAGTGAGGCTATATCTCTAGTAAAATAATCAAAACGTTGAAATACTTCTTTCTTATTTAATAAAATCAGGTAAACTGATGTAACAAAGTACCAGAATGTTTTTGTTTAATCAGTGATAATTGCAATTACCGGTATGATACAGTATGCAGAAATAAAGCTACGTTATTTTTTTAACGATTTCCGATTTAAGAATCAGATTGATTCATTAATCAGGGCTTACGGAAGATCAAAGGTCTATTTTGATAAGCATATGTGAAGGAATATGTGGGTAGAGTTATTTGTCAAAGCTACCTGTATTGCAACTTCCAAAGCCGTATATGAACACTGAAAACAATACGTTATCATGAGAACTGATGCATTTGATAAATTCTTTCTAAAATATTACCATAAAATAGGCACTAAATTGGGCTTTACTCCGGTACCGGTCAATGCAGTTGGTCCAATATCAATAGGCTTCTTCCCAAGGACCTTATAAATGCGTGTACCATGTTTCATGAAAATCCGATAAAGCGTATTTGAGTTATCGCGCATACAGACACACGGACGAACAGATATTTTTCCATCCCCCATACAATCTTATAAAGTACCTTACTGGTACTTAATAATCAGTGTGCAGTAAGTCCAGATAATAAAACATGGATTACATTTTATAATATATTTTTAGTTATTATTATAAAGATTTCAATATTGGCCTATTTCTTATTTTAATATTCATATCAAATGAGGAGTAGACGTGTGATTCGGCAGCGTGTGGCATATGATCCGTGTGATGCGGCAGTGTGTGGCAAGTGATCCGGTTGCTATGACTGCTGTAGTATTGATCCAGACTGGATGCTGCAAGCTTCAGTGCTGGGCTGGGCCTCAAACGACTCGGGTGCATATGGCAGGATGTGAAGATGTAGACCGCACGTGAGGGAATAATGGTGGATCTGGGTGGCTACGTCATCATTTTAGTCGAGACCAAAGACAAAAAAATTAAGCTCTATGGTGAGTACAGAACCATAACCTCAATTACTAGCATACACGAAACCGCCATGTTGCCCACTCCTCCCGGCAACTCGAGCACTTTACATCTCCCCTGTCCTTTCGTCCATTTGTGATTTTGGCCTATTGCAATTCCTCAACAATTTTGGCCACCCATTTACTTTTACTCATAAAATTCGTCCACCGAACAAATATCTTCATTTTTTGTTTCTTTATTTATATTCGATTTAACCGCAAACAGGTCATATCGCGTGTTACGATCTTTGGGTGTGCTCCTGGGTCTACCACCGTTGTTGTACGTCTATTTGTATTGCCTTTGGTTATGTATTTTGATTATTTTGACTGATGTTCAGTTTTAATGAATAACAGGGAACGGTAAAGTGACCCCTGTAAGGGCCATGAAGACCCGTAGGGTTTCCGGGAGGTTGAGGCTCCCAGATTGAGACATCGGCACAGGAAGGTGGTAAGGTTGTCAGCCATACGCACCGGCCGCTTTTTAGCCCCAACACTCCTGGTATTCATTTCTGTTAGAGGCTGAGTCGACCCCCGGGCCATTGTGCCACTATAAAGATTAGGCCAATGGAAAAATCCCACTGACCTCAACGGGAATCGAACCCGCGACCTTCCGGTTTGTAACGCAGTGCCTCAACCACTACGCCACAAACAAAAAAAACAAAAAAACAAAAAACAAAAAAACAAAAAAAAACCGCCACCACTTCCAAAAATTACGTCATCCCAGAATAACAGGGATGGTAAATAATTATCCAATCCGGATTTGCCATTGCGACTGTAGAAACGATGAAAATAAAATTATGCAAAACATGTTTTGAAAAGCTTTCCCAATTACTCCTGTTAAAATTTGTCTCCCGGATATCCCCTTTTCAGGTAAACAAAGTCGCTGAGGATTTTAAGGAAAATATGAACACAATGTTTTTACCCTGAATATAATTTGGCAACTTAAATTTCTGTAGGCTTATTACATCGTGAGTCTGGCGATAATGTCTTACCATTATTTGTCTTGCCCCAACTTTTAAATTATTATTACCAGTGCTTTAAAAAAAAACAGATTTAAGGGGTACTTTCGCTTTTGACTTTACGGAACATGCTTTACTTACACACATATTTAAAAAGAAGTGGAATCACATAGTATGCGTAAGGTTATAAGAATTTAAATCCTCTGAGGTGGATTTAGTTTGTACACATCAATTCTACCCGGAAGCTGCAATTTTGTCAATGATATGCTCACAGGATTTTTTGCACTTTTCATCAAAAGACGCTAAATTTAAAATGAAAAGTAGCTATACCTCTATTTTCGAGAGTTGGGGCCTGAGAGGTTTGCGACCAACCTGGGAACTACTGCGGGGTATCGCTCATCATCTGACAAATAAGCAGAGTCATTTTCACAAGGATGCGTAGCCTATAATTTAAAATTGATAAACAAGTGTAAAATAGCCAGACACATAACGACATTGCAAATAAATGCAATTTGAAGCCAAGAGGAAAGGGATACAACAAATTCTAATCGGCAACGTAGTCTTGGTTACCGTTGCAACAATGCTGTAGCGCTCGCTTGTTTTCCTGACGGCAGCCCCACCTCTCGAAAATCACTAAAAATAGCTACTTTAATGTAAACGATGCGTATAATCACTTCCCTCATTTTGTTTGGCATAAATTTCTCCAGATTTCAAAATGTGGAAATAAATTATTTTCTCCTACATGAAATTGGAAAATCTTTAAGGGGTATGCGTACACCCGGAAGGAAAGCACTGATTTTTACTAACCGAACCCACAGCTCTTCGTGCATTCCTCTGTAATTAATTAAGTTGTCGCAATGTCGACTGACTACAGAATTTCGCTGTAAGTTCTGTTCTAAACTAAAACTAAACTCCGTGGCGCTACATCCCTGGAAGGTTTGGCCTTTACTTATTATTTTATGTAATAACTAGCTCAAAAGGCCCGGCGTCGCCCGGATTTTGTAATTTTTAATTCGCAATTAACTTGTGGAGGACTTTCGGTTTTCAGAATTCATGTACTTATATAGGTACCTAACTGGAGTTTGCAGCGAAGATGAACGACCTATCACACTCAAAATAGGCCTATTCCCTCATAAAATTCTAGATATAGCTTTATATCGCCCAAAAGGACACTATGCCACGTAGTGATTGAAACGAGAGAAAACAAAAGATTTTCCGGTAGGCCTATGATAACGTTTTACCGTCTACGCAGGATATTGTATTTCCCACTTTCATGCTGCCAAACAACCATTTCGGAGCTATACTAATTTTGATATGCTTATTTTCCGAGAGAGGTTAGAGGGACAGGTGGTAAGCCCATCGCCTCGCAACCCCCCTCTGGAAACTAAGTATTTCTTGGACGTGAAAGGGCCGAGAAATTTTGTCCAGAGGCTCTAATTTGGAGTTCTTTTTTTACGTGCCGTAAATCTACGACACGGGACACCCCCAGCTTAAAGTCCCTCCCGGAGGACTCCGTGCCCAGGATTTTTACGTCCTGAAAAATCCATCGACCGCGGCCGGGTTTGATCCCGCGCCCTGCGGATCTAGAGGCGGGCACGCTACCTCTAGACCACCGCGGCCGACTCGTCCCCAAGAACCTAGGACTTAACAATTTACTGCGAACAAAAATCTTAGGCTTAAAAAGTTGCATCCTATTTTGTCTCTTTTTACATGCTAGGCTTACAATACACATCCATATATCTCCATATATCCTAACACAAAACCTACAGAGATGAATGACATTTAGCGACTTCCGCTACCCATCGTTCGACAAATTCAGGCTGAGATAACTGAAAATGTTCTCCCCGTAGTATGATCTCTTATTCTACTTCAAAATGTGAAGTGAGAAAATTATATTCTCCATGTTCAGGGCAGAGAAAGTTGTGTGATGCATCACACCCAATATTTATTTATGTTGATTTCATTCTCCATAATCGATTTACAGAAACGAATTATATCGATTACCTCTCTAATTATTTGTCAAAGCCCAATCCATGGCGCAGTTACTTGCAACGTCCAAAGCCTTATGTGAACACTCCAAACAATACTGTTGCCATGAGAACGGTATTACGTTTGCTGAATTCAGTGTAATATTTTCAGAAATTATATAATTTTCCAAGGAAGGGATGGTTTGTTTTAATTAAGTGCAAATTGATCGAAGCATGTAGATTTGTATAGGGAACAAACATACATACACATTTTCGATTTTATGTAGGCCCTATTAGACTCGCTTCGCTCGTTGAGGGCTCTGCCCTCGAACCCCCGTTGATGTTCTCGGGAAAGTTTTGTTTATTTTCTTATGAACTGACACCGTATTGGAGATAGAGTCCGTGTATTTAGGCTACCTTTATAGCCTATTACCGTTTAGCCATAATAAACGTAAAAATAGTGTGGGAAAACTTTAGGATTTTTTCGGGGTAAAAAATTTAATTTTGAACTTTTAGGAATGTTTCCTTCGGTTATAAGCTAAAAGGCATTGCTGCCAAATGTCAGGTTTCAATCTCATCTGGACGTGGGTAAACATTAATTGTGTTTATGCATTCATGAACCACAGGTTATTGTCTCTCTTGGACATTACATGAGAATATTATAGGAGAAAAATTCCTCCGACACTGGGACCTGAACCCAGGACCTTTGGCTATTCGCGCCAATGCTCTACCAACTGAGTTCGCTTTACAGGCCATGATCGAACCTCTCTCCTATGACTGATTGCCCTTAATGGTCTACCTCACTGACAGACAAGTTAAGTCATATGCACTACTGTGAGGCACACTACCCATAATTAGTGATTTTTGTGACCGGGATTCCACTGTTATTGTACAGTTAACATTCCATTCAAGATGGATGTAGGCTATATTCATTCATGAACCAAAGGTTATTGTCTGTTGGACATTACATGAGAATATTATAGGAGAAAAATTCCCCTGTCACTGGGATTCGAACCCCGGACTTTCGGCTATCCGCGTCGCTGCTCTACCAACTGAGCTAAGCCAGAGTTCGCTTCACAGTGCCAGATGGGACCTCTCTCCTATGACTGATAACCCTGACACTAACATACATGTGAGGTAGACCATTAAGGACAATCAGTCATAGGAGAGATGTTCCATCTGGCGTTGTGAAGTGAACTCTGGCTTAGCTCAGTTGGTAGAGCAGCGGCACGGATAGCCGATGGTCCTGGGCTCGAATCCCAGTGTCAGATGAATTTTTCTCCTATAATATTCTCATTGTTCGCCACCGTTGGTGAGTTGGTACCGTGACTGCCAGCCACCCGGGCGGCCCGGGTTCGATTCCCAGCCGAGTCGGGGATTTGAAGGACTGGGCATTGTGTCCTCATTCCCATCTCGCGAAAGGAACTGGCCACCCTACGCGGTGGGCCTTCCCCCCCCCCCCCCCCACGGCTCCGTCCCAGGCCAGGACTGGCCTCCGGACCGAACACTTCAAAGAAAGAATATTCTCATTAACGGTATAATTTATGGAGCAAATTCAAGGAATACAGGATGAAATATGAATGATACAGGATGAAATATCGAGGATGATTCATGGAAGTAATTATCCAATTCGGCATTTGCCTTTACGACTGGGGACACCATGAAAAATCCCATGTCAAATTGGCCGGCTACGGGATTTGAACTTGGGACCTCCCGAATGCCAGATAACCATCTCGGCCACCTCTCTCGGTTTACAGAACTCATTTCTATCGCTAGCTTGTTTAATGATTTGTCGAAATGTATTGCAACTTCCAAAGAAAGTCCTATGTGAACACTGTAGGTAATACTTGTTATATAAACTGAGCAGAGACTTTAAAGTGCGTCCGCCTTTTTAAAGGTTTTTGAGGGGTAATTTTCTTTTAATTGAACTTTTTGGAATTTCCCGCCGGTTACAGGCAAAAAGCTGTAAGTTTGCCAAATTTCAAGTTTCTAGCTCATCTGGAAGTGGGTAAAAATTTAATGTCAGTGAGTCAGCCATGTGGCTTTACATTATAGGAACTAGGTTGAGGGCCCGGCATCACCCGGGTTTTGTATTTTGTAATTCGAAATTAATATATGAAGGCCTTTAGATTTTCAAACTCTAGGTCCTTATAAAGGTATGCAGAATTTGAAATGAGGAAGAGCGACTTATCACACTTAAACTATTTCCTCACAAAACGCTTGATACAGTTTTTTAAGGCTCATGGAGGACTAAGAATTTTTCAACCCACTGCTTCTACACACCATGCCTGGGAGGGGTTGAAATAAGAAGAAACGGAAATTTTGGTGACATATAATTACGAAATATTTTATTTTTCACTCTTATATTATTGTACAATCATTTCGAGACTGAAATGAAAGAGAGATTCAATATAGCTTTCATATTTTCATCCCCAAAAATCTGAGATATAATAATTCACTGCTCATATAGGACTAAAAATGTTCCATCCTATTTTATCTCCTTTTACATGCTTAGGACCTACGATAATCATCCCTATTTCTCAACTAATACAAAGCCTACAGCATGAATAACGTATCAGTGGATATGATTTTTTGCCGACTTTTGATATAGCATTCTTGTTAGCACACTCAGGCTGAGACAACTGGATTAAGCTGTCCCTGCAATACGACCTCTTATTCTACATGAAAATGTGAAGTGAGAAAATTACATTCTCCATGCTCAGGGTAGAGAAAGTTATGTGATGCGTCACACCCGATATTTTGTTACGTTGGTTTCATTCTCCTTAAGGAATTTACAGAAATTATTTAAATCGATAACCTCTCTAATTAATTATTTGTCAAAGCCCAGTTACTTTCAACTTCCAAAGCCTTGTGTGAACACTGAAACAATATTTTTGTCTCGAGAAATGAATTGCGTTTGGTGAATTCAGTGTAATGTTTTAAGAAATTATATAGTTTTTCAAGGGAAGAAGTAGTTTGTTTTAATTTTAACGATGACGGCGTTACTTTCCGAGTTGAAGGGGGACGTGTGCAACATTTCGTGCGAATTTGTCAAAACATGTAGATTTGTATAGGGAACATACCCACACACTTTCGATTTTATGTATTAGCCTCGCTTCGCTCGTTGGGGCTCTGGAATCATTTTTTAGAAGAACTGATACCGTATTGAGGATAGAGTCCGTGTATTTAGTCTGCTTTATAGCCTACTAGCTTAAAAGACCCGGCGTCGCCCGGGTTTTGTATTTTGTAATTGGAAATTAGCTTATGAAGGATTTTCAATTTTAAATTCTAGGTCCTTATATAGGCATTTATAATTTGAAATAGGAAGAACGACTTATTACACTCAAACTATTCCCTCAGAAAACGCTTGATATAGTTTTTTATGGCTCATAGAGGATCTAGAATGATGCATCCCATCGCTTGTACAGTGCACAGCAAGCCTGGTAGTGGTTTAAATAAGAAGAAACAGAAATTCCTGTAACATAAAATTGTAATATCGAGGCGGGAAATTTCCCACTCTTATGTTACCATAAAGCCTCCATACTTTTCTCTCCAAAAACCTGCGATATAATATAATAATATACACATTACCATACCTCGTTTTGTTTTCTCTATGTCCAGGGTAGAGAAAGTTATGTGATTCCATTATTTTAGTGGATTTCATTCTGTAATATTTATTTATAACATGAATTATTTTGATAACTTCTCTTATTTGTCAAAAGTGCATTTCATTTGTCTTTTTCCAAGCCCACCTGATACCATTTGGCAACAATATATTCTGTGATTTGGAATTGATAATTCTATGTAAAAAGGGATTAAGTATTTTCAAAAACATTTAATTTTTGGCATTTAGAATCAGAATTTTTCAAAATCCTTTCTTAGTGAGCACCTACATTATGAAACGAAGGTACTGTAAAAATTCCAAGTCTCTACCTGTTATAGTTTAGGCTGTACGTTGATTCCTGTCATTCAGTCAATCAGTCAGTCAGTCATTCATTCAGTCAGTCAGGACAAAGCCTTTTATATATATATATAGAGATTACCGTTTAGCCTTAATAACCTAAAACCTAAAAATAGTAGGCCTATGCGAAGACTACAGGATTTTTTCGGGGCAAAAAAATTGACTTTTGAATTGCAGGATTTGAACGTGGGACCTCCCGAATGCGAGGTAACCATATCTGCCACATCGCTCGGTTTACGGAAATCACTTCTTATGCTAGCATCTCTAATGATGTGTTGAAGTGTTATGCAACTTCCAAAGCCCTGTGTGAACACTGTAGGCCATCTTACTGTCATAAAAATTGAGCAGAGACTTTAAAGTGCGTCCGCTTTTTTATGGTTTTTTTAGGAGTAATAATTAGCAAACTTAACCATTTGGAATTTTCCCTAAATTAAAAGCTACAAGTGTGCCAAATTTCAAATTTCTAGCTCATCTGGAAGTGGGTAAACATTAATGTCAGTTAGTCAGCCATGTGGCTTTACATTATAGGAACTAGCTTAAAAGGCCCGGCGTCGCCTGGGTTTTGTATTTTGTAATTCGAAATTAACTTATGAAGGGCTTTCGAATTTCAAACTCTAGTTCTTATATAGGTATGCAGAATTTGAAATAAGGAAGAATGACTTATCACACTCAAACTATTCTATGGCTGTATGGTATTGGACCCCCCCCCCCTCCGAAATGTGTGAAATATTTTGAAGATCATAAATCATGTAACGAAATTTAAAATTAAAAAAAAAATAACTTGTTGGTAGTTACATATTATACAATTTTGTACATATCAAAGCATTATTTAAGATTTATCGTAATTTATTTAAGATTCAAATTTCAAAACCTCGTGGTGTTGATGGTTCTTCAGTTTATTAGGAGTGATGTATTACTATGAAAAACTCCCTTCGGAATCTCTCAAACGATTCGGTGGTCTGGTTATCTGTGTGATGTGATCGTTTGGATGTAACAGTTTCGTTAGATTTCAGCTTAATGAACCTATACTGGAATGTATTTATGAAATTACTTCTTCTGCACTCAACTTATCGATAGATATACACTGATTCATAGACTTGGTACTAGCGTAACTTCACAAAACATCTGGTTAGAGCTTATAAATCTGCTATTGTCACCACTACTCATAGTTCACACCTTGGATCTCAATACTACCTGATTTCAGTAAAGGCCCCAGTGCTCGGAATAAAGAGTTCTTGTGGATTCTAGCCCATAGTGTGTTCAGGGTACGTTTTTAAAGTCATCGATTAATTCCATCGATGCCATTGTACTTCCATCAGCCTGTTTGTAAAGTCACCGTACAATTCGCCGGTGAAACATCAGGCTGTTTTTAAACTCAACGTTGTTTGTGTGATGAAAGTCATCAATTGCCATCAGATTCATGGAACTGTATGCACGATGCGTACACACACAGCGAACGAAGGCCAGCGAATGACAACCAATGCATTCGGGCGAATGTTGGTTGCCGTTCGTTGGCCTTCGGCCTCTCGTCCACACCAAACGAAAAGGTTGGAGCCAAGAGATTCTACACTACACTAGGAAAGGGGACCCAACGCCAACCTTTTGATGTTTACCGCCAGAAGTCCGAACCCAAACGAAGGCCAACGCATTCGTTGGCTCTGATGTGTCTCCCGTACACACACAGGGCCAACGAAGCGGTTGGTTGACATTCGTTGACCTTCGTTCGCCGTATGTGTACGCGGCTTTAGATGACGGACATGGCGGAGCAGAGAAGCAGACGACAAGTGTCACTAGAATAAATAAATGCTCAATTGTGCGAGTTTCGTTATTCATTCATAAGTAAATAGAGTTTATTTTCAAAGTATGAACTGTTCTTCATCAGAGTATGAGTCCTTTAAAAATGAAAATGTTGAGCTGATTTTGTTTCTTGACGAAGAAAAAAACTCCACATAAAAAAATTATTAGGCCTAATTAATGTTGGTTTCAAAATATCTCGAAACTGACAGCTTTATCGGATTTCCATTAAACTTTGTATACGCATTTATAACGTCTCTGGGACGAAGCCTATTGATATTGGACCAAATCGGTTACCGGTACCGGAGTAATGCCCAATTTAGTGCCTATTTTATGGTAATATATTAAAAAGAATTTATCAAATGCAAATCAGTTCTCAGGGCAACATAATGTTTTACAGTGTTCATATACGGCTTTGGAAGTTGCAATACAGGTAGATATGACAATTAACACTACCCACATATTCTTTCACATATGCTTATCAAAGTAGACCTTTGTTCTTTCGTAAGCCGTGCTGAATGAATCGGTCTGGAGCTTAACTTGGGAATCGATTAAAAAATAACTTATTTTCTGCATATCATAATTGCAATTATCACTTATTTTAAAAAGTCATTCTAGTACTTTTTTATATCAGTTTATGTGATTTTATTTATTGATTTATTTTGTGCTACAACACAACAATGCTCCAGTTACAGTAGCTTCAAATACTTTAAATTTGCAAAGACTAAACTAAAACCAAAAACAGACAATCAAACAAACAAAATAACAAAATAAAATCAGGTGAACTAATATAGCAAAGTGCCAGAATGCTTTTCTTTAATCAGAGATATGCAGAAAATAAGTTATTTTTTTAATCGATTTCCAGATCGATTCATTAAGCAGGGCTTATGGAAGAACAGAGGTCTAAAGTTTGTTTCTTAACATTCATACTCGTACACACTGATTTAAGGAATTCTTAAAATATGTCAACATTTCGCAAAATGCATTGGCAATAATATTACTTTTTAAGTATAGGCCTACAATTCGCTGACAATGTTTGATTGAGGTTTAAAGTACTTATGAATGAATTAAAGTCAATCTGAAATCAATATGTCAGGAATTACATTAGGTCTATTTTCTTTCACAGCAACGTTTGAACTGAGAAATACTCACATTAAAATATAATGTAATAACTATAGCCATTTTAAAAAGACTTATACTATTTATTGTAACCCTCCTAAAAGTTTTTAAATTAAAATTATACAACTAAATATTCAAACACGTTTTCTGACAGAAATGATACGTCGGTTGATTACACTGTATTATACAAACCTTTACTATCCACAATTTCACTAAAGACTAACTCAGAACTTCTGCGGGTATTTTCATACTTACCACTGATTAAGCGCATGAAGCCAAATAGCTATAAGAAGTGGAAGCATATTTTCCTCTTGCTGTTCGGTACTTTAAAAGATCCCTTTAGGCAGGCCTACAGGCTGAGGTAGATTTCGAAGTGTTGGTTTAATTTATTGTCGCTGCGCAGCACTCTTCTTCTTTCGCCTAGGCATGACAAACCCGCAATAATAACTGCAAAAAAGAGGAAAGAGCAGTTTTTCAAATATTCAAATCTCGCCTTATATGAGAACTACCGAGAAACTAGTTATTGATTTGTAGAGTACTTATCAAGAGCTTTTCAATGATACCCCACAAGACGTGGTTTCAAAAATTTCGAATTTCTATCCGTACCCCCGAATCGTTGGTGTCACTGTGAACTCCATAGGGAGTGCTCTAATTTATTCAAAGAAAGTTTCCCTCTATACTTCATAGGGGCCGAAATATAAATGTTTTAAAATTTCAACCCCCTCCCCCGACCACCCCCATGGGCCAATTTTGCTCATTAACGAACTTGTCCGAACTATTGGACCTAGAAATAACATAATAAAATTTGGTTCAAATATCTTCAAAATTACGGCCGCTAGCTTGTAAAGATATATATAAATATATTATAAATATCACAATTTTTTTTAACAGGCGGTGGTTTCGTACTTAGGGAGGCATGAAACTTAAAGATGTGAAAGAATTTTTCGAAAGTCATGTCATGGTATCGATTGCAATAGGTAGATTTTTCTTCGAAATCTTCCTAAAATAGTATCACAACGCTTACAAAATATAACCGCTTACCGGCATTTTAAAAGTGCGAACAACGTGAACGTGTTTGTTCGCCAATTTTATGAAAATCACCCACTTCTGCGTCCCGTGGGTGGGGCAAGAGGATCGGGCGCCTGACCCCTGCAGCATAGGAGAAGCCCGCGCGAAGAATAGAATGATCAACAATCAAGTTTGCTAATTCTAATTCGTTCTTGTAAACTTGTCAACGATTCTGAATTTTCTGGGACAGTCCAAATGTTGTTCTCTGTCCCGCATCTTAAAATAATCCACCCCGAATTCCGGTATTTTATGTCCTTTCAAGGCCATTTAGCCATGGCACAGAGAAAAACGAAGACTTTTTGGGTGTTTATTCATACACTACTAGAGCATTGGTTATCCTTATCTCTCTTCTATATATAAAAGGCTTTGTCCTGACTGACTGAATGAATGACTGACTCTGACAGGAATCAACGTAGAGCCTAAACTATAACAGGTAGAGACTTGGAATTTTGACAGTACCTTCGTTTCATAGTGTAGGTGCTCACTAAGAAAGGATTTTGAAAAATTCTGATTTTAAATGCCAAAAATCAAATGTTTTTGAGAATACTTAATCCCTTCTTACACAGAATTATCGAATCCGAATCACATTTGACATTAAAACATATTGTTGCCTGTGGGTTTCAGATGGGCTTGGAATTAAATTAAATGGAAGTTTGACAATTACAGTTGGCTTTGTCTATTTTTTTCATACCTTGAAATAAAACTTTCGCGATCGCTTGAATGTTGTAAGCCCTAACATGGTCAAACATCGTTCGATTTGAACGAAACTCACTATACAGGGGTTTTCTGGACCAAGGAACTCGAATCTGAGGTCGCTTTTACCAGGTGACGCTATCTAATCGTGGTATGTAGTCCACGTGATTTAGGTGTTAATAAATATAATGATTTAACTATTATGCTTTTAATTTTTAATTTTTGAAATAATTATCGCGGGCGAAGCCGCGGGCACATGCTAGTTATCTATAAGGCTGAAATGGATTATCACGCTTGAAACCTTGACAACAATTAATGTAAGTCTAATTACAATATCGAAAAGGGAAGGATAGGCATAGTCAACTGGATACTTTTGTAAACGTCTCATACGTTTTAGGCGTTTTAGTTTTGGTGTCAATCGGTATCATCTCGACTTTTTTTTTAAGATTATGGTCTGCTACTTTTGTCGTAATGAGTAAAGACATGAGTGATAAGCCTTCCACGACGGCAATTTAGAGACGAAAGAAGAAACTAAGTCATCTTAATTAAGGTGGTCACCAGCTAAAATTAGTGGGGATGCTGCTCTAGGAAATTTTTAGACTTTGTTTTAAAATCGTGTAGAAGGAAACGTGCATATATAAAAAGAAAGTTTACTCAGAAACTTCATAAAACCCTTAAAGAACAAAATCATGTTTTTTTCTTTCTTTCTTCTTCTTTCTTTTACTTCTTTCTTTAATCTGAATTGTTACAGTTCAAGCTTGATCTATTCCTTTAAAAATGAAATCCATTTTTCTTATTTTTATTGCTGCGAAAAGATCAATAATTTTCTCCTTGATCTGCCATGGTTAAAGTTTTCTGTTAAATAAAAGAACCCAAAAATGAATCAAATAGGATAGCTGGAAACAAGATAATCTAATTCTTCATTTTATCATATTCATGAATATGGTACATGGTTTTTAAGCAAAACAAACGCGGGGCCAAAAAATAAAATAAAATATAATAACTAGAGACCGGATTTTAAAGGGAATTCCTTTTTTTATATTTCATCACAAAACGTGATAAAATTGAACAGGACATTACTGAGTAAGTTTCAACTGCAAATGACCTGGTTTTAACGTCCCTTTTTTCCCTTTTTTCGGCTCATCTCCCTTTTTTTAGGAACTTTCCCTTTCCAGTACCTTTTTTGCTAATTTATTTTGAAACATTCGTAAATTACCCAGTATTTGGTAATATGAAAACATTAAAAATTGTTTTCACTGATTGACCATTGAAAAAATAATTCCTCCCAGCAGAATAGAGCGTTACAGGGAAATTACAGGCTTGCCATTGCCTAAGTTTCCCATTATAACAAGGTGGGGAACATGGATTTCGTGTGCTATTTTCCTCTGTGAGAGTTTCAACAAGATCAAAAAATTTCTTCAGTCATTTGATGTTATAGAATCAGCAGCTGTAGAGCAAGCAAAGGCTTTACATAAAACAAACTTGTATCTCTCTGTTGAATTTTTACACTCTCTTACTTTTATATCCCTTTTTTCGGTAATAATTTTCCCTTTTTCCCCAACTTTTTTTGGCAATAATTTTCCCTTTTTTCGTCCTTTTTTGGGTGAAAATTTTCCCTTTAAAATCCGGTCTCTAATAATAACGCTACCTTCCATCAATACGCTATGGCCGGCACTGTGGAAGCGACAGTGCTCTCTCTCTCCCTCGCAGCCGGCGTGCACCTTCCTATTAGTCCATTCAACAAAGGTCGAAAAACACCAAATCGAAAGAAAAAAAAAATCCCTTTAGGCAGGCCTACAGGCGGAGGTAGATTTCAAAGTGCTTTTGGTTTAATTTATTGTCGCTGCATAGCACTCTTCTTCTTTAGCCTTGGTATGGCAAACCTGCAGTAATAAGAACTGAATTCGGTAAAGTGGAAGAGCCTACAATCATTTGTTTTGACAACAAGAATAGGATATAATATTCTGGGAGGCCGTGCGCAAGATTAGCAATGAATAAAATTAGCAAAGCCGCTAAACAAGACAAAATTATAATATTATAATAATTCTTTTAAGTGTTATTATTTTCAAACATTAAAATCTCGCGTCATATGAGAGCTATCAAGAAACTGTTTAGTGATTTGTAGAGTACTCATCAAGAGCTTTTCAACGATACCCCACAAGACGTGGTTTCAAAAGTTTCTAATTTTCATCCCCCACCCTCACTCGAACCCCCGAATCGTTGGTGTCACTGTGAACTCCGTAGCGAGTACTCTAATTTATTCAGACAAAGTTTCCCTCTATACTTCATAGGGGCCGAGATATACATTTTTTTAAATTTCAACCCCCTCCCCCGACCACCCCCTTGGGCCAATTTTGCTCATTAACGAACTTGTCCGAACTATTGGGCCTAGAAATAACATAATAAAATTTGATTCAAATATCTTCAAAATTACGGCCGCTATCGTGTAAAGATATATATATATATATGTATATATATAAATATCACAAAAAAATTTTTTGACCGGGCGGTGGTTTCGTACTTAGGGGAGCATGAAACGTAAAGATATGAAAGAATTTTTCGAAAATCATGACATGGTATCCATTGCAATAGGTAGATTTTTCTTCGAAATCTACCTAAAAATTGTGTAGTTTTGAAAGTAGACGAAGTGTCCTGAACAATTTATTAAAAGTGCTTGGTTGAGGGGATCTTTCCCTCCCTGTGGAAAAGGGCAAAGATCATTCTAATAGTTAAACCAGGGAAAGAAAGCTCTGATGAAGCAAGTAAATATCGACCAATTAGCTTAATAAATGTTGCGGCTAAGGTCTTAGAAAAGTTATTTATAAACCGAATCATGCATCACCTCTACTCAAACGATTTGCTTAACAAAAATCAGTTCGGCTTCAGACCTCAAACAAGCTCAATCGATGCGATAATGACGGCCAAGGATTTTATAGAAGAAAGCTTGATGAACAAAGAAAGTGTCGCAATGATTAGTCTGGACGTGGAAGGTGCCTTCAACAGCGCTTGGTGGCCAGGGATACTGTACTCATTAAAACAATTTAATTGCCTCAAAAATCTATATACTCTAACCAAAAGCTACCTCAACGACAGACTTTGCTTCCTGACAATAAACAGCACGAAAATAGAAAGAAAGCTTACTAAAGGTTGCCCTCAAGGTTCCTGTTGCGGACCCGGTTTGTGGAATGTGCAGTATGACTCTCTACTGAGCTTACGCTACAAGACGGGTACCAAGGTTATCGCCTTTGC
This sequence comes from Ectobius pallidus, assembly GCA_964059195.1. Lineage (NCBI taxonomy): Eukaryota > Metazoa > Arthropoda > Insecta > Blattodea > Ectobiidae > Ectobius > Ectobius pallidus. Next base: position 9,201,039 of record CAXKWD010000008.1, on the reverse strand, counting down.
AGATGATGTTCTAGTCCTCGTAAAAGGTAAGACCATTCTGGAAATCGAAAACAACGCAAATATTGAGCTCAACAAAATATCTAATTGGGCTAAGCTAAATAAAATATCATTCAACAGAAATAAAACAAAAGTACTGTTGATTTCAAGGAAAAAGCCAAGGACACAACAAGGATTACAAATCTACCTCAATAATGGGAGGATAGAACAAACAGATAACATGAAATACCTCGGGATTATAATAGACAAACGATTTAAATTCAATCAACACATAGAGCACATAACAGAGAAGAGTATAAAACTAATTCACGCGCTGGCAAAGTCTGCTAAGATTAACTGGGGACTAAACTCCAGAGTTATGAACATAATTTACAAAGGAGCCATAGTTCCTATACTGTCATATGGAATTCCCGTATGGATTGAATCCCTTAACGCTAAATTCAATGTAATGAAACTTAAACGGGTACAAAGGCTGATCAATATAAAGATCGCTAAAGCTTTTAGAACGACGTCGCACGAAGCATTGTGCATACTAACAAGAACAATCCCGATCAACATTGAACTCTCTGAAATATCCAAGTTCTATTATATAACTAGAGGAATAGTGAAAGGCCCTGCGGGATACACACCCCTGGAAACAGCAACTAATTATAGAGAGTGGCCTCATCCCTCACTAAATGTAAAACTCCATGAGAAAACAAAAGAAGACACATACTCCATCCAAATTTACACAGACGGAAGTAAGACCGAGTCAGGTGTGGGGGCCGGTGTAGCCATCTACAGCCAGGAAGGAGCGTTACAGCAACTAAGATATCGACTGGACAATAGATGTTCGAACAATCAAGCCAAGCAGATAGCGATAATGAAAGCCCTTAAGGAATTACAAAATAATAACGACATAACAGAGAGATCTGTGGCGATCCACACCGACAGCAAAATAACACTTGATCTGCTAAATAATAACTCAAAGCACGGAGCTATAATTGAGGAAATAAGAAGGAACTTACGATCCCTAATAGAAAAAAACTGGAAAATACACTTTCAATGGTTGAAAGCTCATGCAGGGACTGAAGGAAATGAACTTGCCGACCAGCTGGCCAAACAAGCAACACGCAGCCTTGAACTAGAGCCGATATACGACTTACTACCTCTCAGCACAGTAAGAAGAGATCTACATGAGGAATCGATTAACGCATGGGAAGATGAGTGGGCAACCACTACCAACGGAACAATCACAAAGTCATATTTTCCTAATGTCCGAAGCAGATTAAAGTCAAACCTCAAGTTAACGCACAATCTCACAGCAATGATTACAGGTCATGGGAAATTTGGAGAATATTTACACCGGTTCAAGATTTTACAGGATCCAACATGCAGGTGCGGGAGAGATTTGCAGTCTACTGACCACGTTCTTTGGGACTGCGAGTTACTACAATCAGCCAGAGATGAACTCCGCAGAGAAGTGCTTCAATCAGGTGGACGATGGCCTCCAAATAAAAGCGAACTTGTTATAAAACACTTAAAATGTTTTTCCCAATTTGTAAATAAGATAGATTTTGAATCTTTACAAAATACTAATTAAGTGATTTAAAAAAAAACTGAAAATATGAAATCTAAGTACTGTGACTGTTTTTGAAACTTTACAAAATACCAATTAAGCGATTTACAAAAAACTGAAATGATTTTGAAACTTGACAAAATACTAATTAAGTGATGTAAAAAACTGAAAATATGACATCTAAGTATTGTGACTGTTTTTGATACTTTACAAAATACTAATTAAGCGATGTACAAAAAACTGAAAATATGAAATCTAAGTATTGTGACTGTTCTCATAAGCATGTAGTATTACATTATGTAATGGAGCATGTAGCTAAAACTGTGGTGTTAATAAAAAAAAAAAAAAAAAAAAAAGTCCCCGAGGTTGAGGGGTGAACGGGAGTTGCAGGGGGCCCGTAAAAGGTCCCTTTTCTAGGTTTTTCGCTTATATCTAAACAACGGTGCTTCATAGAGAAATGTTACTGCATACAAAATTCAAGATGACAAAATTTCCTATAAGTTTGATTCTACACATTATTTTCTATTCTCAATAGTTTTCGATATTACCGCCAGCAAAAATAGCAAATTTTCGGAAGAAGAAGAAGAAAGAAAGAAAGAAAGAAAGAAAGAAAGAAAGAAAGAAAGAAAGGAAGAAAGAAAAAAAAGCTCTTTCGCCTCATGCTTTTCGATTAACTTTGCCTTCTTGTGCTTTAGCCCTTAGGTATACAGCAATGCTCTCATGAAAGAAGTTGTAGGGAAATAAGTAGTCACTTGTTATTTTGTCTTCAAATGTTCAAAAGTTATAACAATTTTAAGTTTCGGCTTTGTCAATTACATGAAATAAACAAAATAAATGTTAGTTACACAAATGTACTTAATTTCTAGGTTAAACTTAAATTATTAAACTTATATTAAAACTTAACTTATATTAAAAATTAATAAATTTACTGAATAATTAAGTCTTAACAAAAGAGACAGTGGACATCGTGCAATTGCAGTTGGTAAAGTATTACATCAGGACCATTTGTTCCAATTTGGTTGGGACAGTCCTTTTTTAAACAGCTCTCATGGAATTTTATGTACGGTACCTTATCAGGATGCAAAATGTCCTTTTTTAAAAGAAAACAGTACCGATTTTGTCCTGATTTATGAAATTGGCCTATATTATGGTGACTATTCCATTCATACACCGCGTGTTTGATATTGACCAATAACGCTTAGCAATTCCTCGGATATAGACCATTCACGATCGTTTATCTTATAATATACTTCCTCGGATCGTAAGGATGCAATTTTATCTGAAAAAAATGTCAGCTCATTACTGGACACGTTAGGCATCAACGCACGGCGATTAATACGTCACATGCTGCCATGAGCAGTTTGAAAACACATTATTTTATAATTATAACATAACTAGTTTGGAAATTGAAATAATATAAATGTCTGTTGATTAAAAACAATTTTGATTCGGTGTAAACCAGTTCAAGTGCTTCTATAGCATTTTGATGTAAGCAACTGCTATGATGCCCTACATCTTGTGATGCGCACTATTGGTAGAGTTGGGAACTCAAATTGATTCGTGGACTGTTCATTCATGTAGTATGCTGTGATCTTATGACTGAAAAAATTTTGACAATGTAAGAAAATAATTATTATTTACAAAATCCATTACATTTTATTCATCGAATAATCTAAATAAATCATACATGAGATTATGAGTTTCATCAGATAAATTTGTTCGGACTTCGTTCTCACAAATATATCGATAAACTTGTAAACTCTCATGGGATTACCTAAGACAAAACTGTAGTTCTTCAGTTAAATAAAACACTGTGGTTATTTAAAGGCTGCACTGTAAGGTGTATCTACTTTCTTCTCATATAAACTTATATGAGAAGAAAGTGGATGTGAGTGGTCAGGCTTACAACCCACAAATCCTCTGCTCCTGGCTTCAACTAATCATTATTGCAATGAACTAAGGGATACAAGACAATAAATTACATGGGAAATCTCAAAGATAGTAAAAATGCAGATAGGTAAACTTAGGTCATCACCATTTCTGCTCAGATTTAAGGGAGATGATTTTTTAGAGTGAGTAATGGGCCCCAAACGGAATGCAAGCCAGACTCGATTCTAGGCATTGTTAATTTAAATAATGAATCTCCCAATAATAACAATAAATATGACAATTCTTATGACCAGATAATACATTTTCTAATACCAACACATACTATAGGCCTACCTGAAATTACATTATTCTATCTAAACATACAGTCTTTACGACACAAACTATTTGAGCTTGAAATTGTTTTGAACTCTCTTTGTTGTCACGTATTATGTTTAAATGAGCATTGGCTCAATGATGTTGAAAAGGACTTGTACATAACTAGAGGATACAGTATGGCTGAGATGCAGGGTATGGTGGTTCAGCAATACAGGAAATACACATTACAAACTTCTAGGGCTAGTAGAGAGGACTTAGTAGACAATATTTTGAATAGGAATCCATGTCCGATTACAATGTGTCGGATTTGCCTGTGTTGTTTTGCAACCTGAGAGGAAGTACGGCAGTTCAATGCACAAAACGTGGCTGCCATTTTGAAATGATAATTACCCAAACTGTAACAGTTAAATTAATTCTGAAAATAGTATGCAATTGTATAACTAGTCAATATAGAGCATGCCAGATTACAAGGCTACAGAACAATTCGTTGCTGAGAAAAAAAAAAATGAACTTCACCTATTTTTCAGCATCAAAAACTGTTTGTCCCCCTCTTAATGGCAGCATGTGACGTATTAATCACTGCACACTGATGCTTACGTATCAAGTAACGAGCTGATCATTTTATCGGGTAAAATTCCATCCTCGTATTAATAGCAAGCATTTTATAAGATAAACGATCGTGATTGGTCTATATCTGAGGAGTTGCAAAATGTTATTGGTCAATATCAAACACACGGCGTATGAGTGGAATAGTCAGAATAATCTACTTAATGTAGATTGGCAGACAATTATAAGTTCTGAAAAAATTGAGCTTGCTTTTACAAATGTTATAAATACATTAACTGATCTCTTCAATAAATGCTGTCCGGTGAAAATCTTTAAAAAACTCAAGTAATAGAACCAAAAGTAAAAGTAAGCTTGACAATATATATGTAGTCAAATTAAAATAAAATTGCCTTAAGTGGATCACATGTTTTTCAAACCTTCACGATCCTCCGGGCCTCCCTCCTGGTGAAGGTTTGAAAAACATGTGATCCACAGAAGGCAATTTTATTTTAATTCGACTACATATACGTTGTATGGTGGAAATCAGGACCAAACATGACAAATTTATTAAGAATAATCTAAAACATGTTTTTTCCTCCACCGTACTAGTATTTTTTTGAAGGACTAGGTTGAGTGTAATGCTGAATACGAAAAATTATTTACATATATCAGTTATTACTTTTATTAATATGCATGAAATGTGGTGTTATTTTTCCATATATGAAGTCGAAGTACTGTAATATATGAAAATAATTTGTATGGAAGGCAAAGATGTATTGACCTAATGTCTTATGTTCACTAGAAGTTAAAAATAACCACTGAGTCACTGTTAAAAGTGTTAATAGTGTCTTATATGATGAAAGACTTATTTATTGCTATTTGGCAAAGCGCCAATATATGTAAAATGTGATATTACATTAATCCAGACTAAAGATCTAGAATTGTGGTTAAGAATTATATTAAAATTTACCAATTAAAATTATTTTAGATTTAAAATGATGTCCATATTATAATATGCTGTCCTCTTCTTGGTAAAGTTCTTCCAAATGTTAAAAATCACTTATTTATAAAAGTTGATCGTGAAACGTTCTGGAATTTTCAATTAAAATTATTTTAGATTTAAAATAATGTCCATATTATAATATGCTGTCCTCTTCTTGGTAAAGTTCTTCCAAATGTTAAAATCACTTATTTATAAAAGTTGATCATGAAACATTCTGGGGTTTTTCTTCGTATTCAGCTTTAAAATCAAACTCATGTCAAATGAGAAAAACCCCCAGAACGTTTCACGATCAACTTTTATAAATAAGTTATTTTAACATTTGGAAGAACTTTACCAAGAAGAGGACAGCATATTATAATATGGACATTATTTTAAATCTAAAATAATTTTAATTGGTAAATTTTAATATAATTCTTAACCACAACTCTAGATCTTTATTCTGGATTAAAATATCACATTTTACATATATTGGTGCTTTGCCAAATAGCAATAAACAAGTCTTTCATCATATAAGACACTATTAATGACTATTAATGACTAATGACACTATTAATTAATTTTAATGACTACTTGAATTTAAACATATACACACAAAAATACATACATCCGCACATACATACATACATACATACACACAAAATACAAAAATACATACACATAATAAGCATAATTATACAGAAAAATAAATACACATACACAACATCTTTGACTTAACATATTATGAGTTAATTCGTTTTTTTTTTTTTTTTTTTTTTTTTTTTTTTTAAAGTAATGACTCAGTCGGATATTTTAACATGGTAAATTATTAGACTTAAAAATTATAGGAAATTTAAAGGTTGACGTCACTCACATGAGTTTTTGTTCTTCCATAAAACTCTTCTACACTATAAAAACAGTATTTTAACAATAATTTTTTTAAAGTTTTGTTAAATTGAGTAGTGGGTAGGTTCTTTATATAGGCTGGTAGAGAATTATACATAGATAGACCAGTATTCATAAAGCTTTTATTATACAGTTTGGTATTGTGGGATACGGCGTGCAAATTATTTTTTGTTCTTGTATTGTGGGAGTGAAAATCTGAATTTGTTTTATAGTCCTTTATGCTAATCTTGACAGATTTTAATGTTTCAAAAATATAAACACATGGAACCGGTAGAATCTGTAATGATTTAAAAAAATCTCTACAACTAGTACGCATGCTCACCTGCATCATTGCTCGAATAGCTCTTTTTTGTAAATTGAACACTAAGGGAGTGTGTGATGAATTTCCCCAAAAGATGATACCATAAGTTAGTATAGAATGGAATTGGGTAAAATATAAAATTCTGGTAGATTCTAATCCTAGTGATTTCCTAATAGTAAGTATTGCATAGCATGTTGAACTCAATCTACTTATTAACTTCTGAATGTGAGATGACCAATTTAAGTGTTCATCCACCCATAGACCCAGAAATTTTATGTTCTGCTTGTATTCAATGATCTTACCCTTCAGTCTTATCTCTGGGTGTTGTGGTTGTCTATTTTGTACATGGCAGAAGGATATGGCTATTGTTTTGTCCAGATTAACAGATAGTCTATTTACATCAAACCATTTGGAAAGATGAAGAGAAGTCTCATTTATTTTGGGGATTATATCATTGGAATTACGGCCTGATATAAACACAGAAGTGTCGTCAGCAAAGAGGGTAGGTTTACCAAGTTTAATACACGATTCCAAATCATTTATATATACAAGAAAAAGAACAGGTCCAAGGATGGATCCCTGTGGTACACCATACTTTACTGATTTCAGGTTAGATAAACGAGTAACATTTAATTTACAATTTGCATAATTATGAGAAATTTCTACTAATTGCTTCCTATCTGTTAGGTAAGACTTGAACCATTTATGAGCTAAGCCTCTTATTCCGTATGACTCAAGTTTCCAAAGTAGAATATCATGGTCTACAAGATCAAAGGCTTTAGACAAATCCAAAAATAAAGCCACGTTTAATTCCTTTTTATCCATGGATTTATAAATATTCGAAATAAATTCTATTATCGCTGTATTTGTTGATTTAGATTTTTGAAATCCATGTTGACTATTTGCAAGAATTTTATGTTTAATTAGGAATGAGACTAGTCTTTTATGAACTACCTTTTCAATAATTTTAGAAAAAACTGATAGCAGTGAGATTGGTCTGTAATTATTTAAATCAGTATTTATTCCTTTTTTAAATAATGGTTTTATCTTTGATATTTTTAAGTCATCAGGGAAGTGGCCTGTGGCAAATGAGAGATTAATTATATAACATAAGGGAGTTGCAACCTGCATAAAACATTTTTTTATAAGAAAATCAGGAATCTCATCAATTCCAGCTGATTTCTTATTTTTCATGTTTTTTATTATATCAACTATTTCAAATTCATTTACCGGGGTCAAAAACATGCTACTGTATACATTAAAATTTTTTGTAGGTAAATCTGTGTTCAGAGTAGACACTGCAGCGTCACTTGCGTTTGGGTGGGTCACCGCGGTGACCCAGTGTGAATACTCCCATTTAAACCAATGCTTCTTTGCCGGTGACGGTCACCGGTGACCGTGAAAAGACCCAGTGTGAAAAGAGCCTTATAGTGTTTTATCATTCTAAACTATTTTACAATCAAAATGGTAGCTTTTTGTTCAGCCTATGGCTGTTCAAATAGTTGGAATGAAGAAATTCCAGAGATTTGTTTTCACAGGTACCGGTAACTTAAGACTTTTTTTCAGAGATGACATTTCTTTGTGAGGAAAAAGCTTAAAATTAGAATATATGAAAAGTCAGCTGTTTTGTAAAACACTAACTGGTTAGCCAACCTATGTTAGGGTGAAAACGTATTTTTCACGATGTTTTGCCTTGCATGAAAAACATTTTGTAATTATCTGTAATAATTTTGTCAACGTGTGCTATTTCCTTCTATTTGGTGACTGCATATTTTACTTGTCTACATGGTCGGTTACTCTTCAGAAAGAACATAATCTGAGAGTGTTCGAAAATTGGGTGCTTAGGAAAATATTTGGGCCTAAGAGAGATGGGGAATGGAGAAAACTGCTTAACGACGAGCTTCATAACCTGTACTCATTACCGAATATAGTAAGGGTAATTAAATCACAGAGGATGAAATGGGCTGGACATGTTGCACGCATGGGAGAGGAAAGACATCTCAAAATGCATATTGACTGGGAGACCCGAAGGGAAAAGACCACTTGGAGGACCTAGACGCAGGGCCATAGCAAGGTCCTTCTGCGCCCTTGGCGAGTTTGACAAATCTGCGCCCTCCAATACTGGGGGTCTGAACAATTTTTTTAAATTTCTGTAAAACTGTTTATTATTTTGATATAAAAACACTGTTATTATCAAAGAAAACCTAAACCTCAATTTGAAAATGAACTAAGTGTTGGACTTTCAAGGTACTAAAACCTTATTTTCAGACAATTGAACTACTTAAAAATTAATTAAATAATTAAATCTAGTATGAAAAGTAAATTACATAATAGGCCTGAGGCCTACTAAAATATTTAACACATTAATATTGGTAAAAGTATTTTTTTCAAATACCTGAACCACTTTCATCTCAATAATAACGTACATTTTAATTTTTATTGTTATATCATTCCATACTGTTCATGATTTATGTTATACTCTGTCAATAAAAAACGTGTTAATTAAAGAACGTTGCACGACTGCTTTTTGTTTGTAGGCAATCAGCATAATACTACAGATAGTATTTTTAATAACCTGAAAGATTTCTTCCATTAACGTGGAATTTTTATTGCTTGATAAATTGCACCAGTCTAAAAAAAGGCGGGATTTTTCATGGTTAATTTTGCGCCTTCTCTGTACTTGCGCCCTTGGCAAGGGCCCATCTTGCCACCGCCTAGCTACGGCCCTGCCTAGACGTAGGTGGGAGGACAATATGGCAAGTTGGAACTATACGCCATACTCTCATCCCCATTCCACTCAGCTGCTTCCCCGCCTGGCCGCTGGCCGCTACACTGTCTTCTCCCCGCTTCCCCGCCTGGTCACTACACTGTCTTCTCCTAACCACCCGCCAGGCGCTGCCTGCAGCTCGCTGTGTTATGCTGCACTGAGATGTCACCATTTTCCCTTGTACCAAACATAATATTTAAAAAACACCATATATATGCCAACAGAATTTGAACAATTATTAAAAACAAAATAATATTTCATAATAAAAAAAGACCCTCGCACCATACATAATATTTCACCGTATTATAACATAAAATATGGCCTAATTGATGCAGGAAAATTCCATTGCACCAACACTACTCTTTTCATAACTAACAAATTATCTCAAAATTATAAAAACCGATTCTTGCATTAAAACTCATGAACTCATGAAATCCCCCTATCATAACTCAAATATACGAAAGCTTCCTTCACTACTAAACATTTATTCGTGGCGTAGGCCTAATAGTTAAGTCTCCTAGCTATAATGCTAGGGGTCCCGAGTTCGAAACCTGGTTCGATCCAAAATTTACTATTAGGAATAGGTCTCAAATACAGGTGGTACCAAAAGTTTAAGGCCACCAGCATATTTGAAAGAAATGTGTATTGGCTTTATACTTTTGGGCTGTATCAACTGATTTTTGTTGGTTTATTGTGATTGTTATGAGTTGCTTGGTAATAAAAAAAAATGGAATTACTGCTATTTTCTTCACTTTTATGATTTTTTAAAAAATATATTCATAATTTAAAATTACTACATTGTATTACGTTTCAGGGCATGGGAATTCTATAATAATACAAATAACGGGTTACTTTTTTGTATGATGGTACTCTTAGGCGTACCGAGGGGGGGGTTTTGGGGGTTTGAACCCCCCCCCCATTGATTAAAAAAAGGAAAATTGTATAATTTTTTTAAGTCTGCCCATAAATTACTTAATACAAGTATAAAGCGTGGGAAGCTTAAAACTCGTTATTTTGCGTCTTAATTTTTAAAATTTTCCGGGGGTTCACCCCCGGAAGCTTAAAACTCGTTATTTTGCGTCTTACTTTTTAAAATTTTCCGGGGGAGCACCCCCGGAAGCTTAAAACTCTGGGGGGTATTCCTTTATAACCCCCCCCCATATGGTCGGCCTGGTTACGCCTATGATGGTACTTATAGTTACACAACAAATTGATACCTAAGGGCACTATTTGGATGTGCTTTTTAAAAAATTAACACAGGTGAAACTCTTTTTACACCCTCTAGGGATTGCATGACCTTGACGTAGGTGGGGGTGCTTGCGTGTCTTGTTGACCCTTTAGGCTATGCCAGCGGTAGTGTAGCTACTGGCAGGGCCTCCCATGCTGGACAGGCTGAAGGCGAGAGATCAGGCGAAGAAGCAATCCAGAAGAGGACATCCAACGGCTTCAAAGGCGGAAGAGGAACGTGATTCCCAACGGCAGAGAAGGCGGAAGAGATGACCTACTTAACCTGCTGCCTTGCAGATAGAAGTTGGCTCTTCAAAGGCTAGGGGAAGAAAACCCTGATCTAAAAATAACCTGGTCCTCCAAGTTGGGGGTTTGGCGGGTGGCTGGTGTCCCCCCTGGTAAAACCCTGTCACTCAGAAAATCGAAGCATTGCCTCGGATTGGACGGATCTCAAGGAAAAAGACCATGGCACGACAGACGGACAATGAATTTGGAACATGGAATGTACGCTCACTCTATAAAACGGGTGCTCTCCAAGCGCTATTATATGAAATTGACAAATACAAAATAGATCTGATTGCACTCCAAGAGACAAATTCGATAGGGAACGGGGTTTATGATTACAAGGGACATACAGTATTCTATAGTGGGAAGAAAGATGGGAAACATGAATTTGGAACTGCCTTTATAGTCAATCAGAAAATTAAATATGCTATCATTGATTTCAAACCTGTGAATGAAAGAATGTGTGCTCTTAGATTAAAAACTAGATTTCAAAATATATATATAATAAATGCACATGCCCCCACAGAGGAAAAATCAGAAGAAATGAAAGATGAATTCTATTATAAATTGGAAGATGTATATAACTCAGCACCGGATAATGATGTTAAGCTAATTATGGGGGACTTTAATGCAAAGATCGGGAAGGAGCAAATATATATGGATGTAATAGGGAAGCATAGTTTACATGATCAGACAAATGAAAATGGGGAAAGACTTATAGATTTTGCTATTAGCAAGAATATGATAATAAGCTCCACTTGTTATATCCATTCTGACATACATAAACAGACTTGGATATCCCCTGATGAAAATACCAGAAATCAGATTGACCATGTATTAGTTGATAAAAGACATGCATCCAACATATTAGATGTAAGATCTAAGAGGGGAGCGCATTGTAGTTCAGACCACCATCTAGTTAGAGTTAAATACAGGGCCAGAATAAAATATCAGAAACAAGAAAAAGGTAAGAGACAAGATAGAATACATACACAAAAATTAAAGGATGAGAAAATACTAGGTAAATACAAAGAAGAAATAAACAAGAAATTGAACAATAGCACAATAAAAGATATAACAGATGTAGATGAATCGTGGAAGTATTTTAAAGAACAAATAATAGAAACAGCACAGGAGGTCCTAGGAATTGAACCTAAGAGAGAGAGAAATGAGTGTTTTGATGAGGAATGCAGGACAATGATAGAAGATAGAAATAAGGCATATAAAGAATACCGTACCTGGCTAGACCTACCCGCCAAAAACATGAATTTTATAGAAACAAAAGAAGAGACACAGACAAAATTTGCAGAAAGAAGAAAAGTAGGCCTATAGCATTAAATAGGCATTTTATATGTATTGACGAAGATTTTAAAGAAAATAGAACATTTGATGGTTTTAAAAGAGTTAAGTAGACAAGAGAAGGATATAATCCCAGGACAACATTGTGCAGAGATACTGATGGAAAGATCATAAGTAATTTTAATGAAATACAAAATAGATGGAAAGAATATTTTAGCACATTACTGAATACAAACGAGGATACCAATGACAGAATGGAACAGTTGGAGCATATGAGGGATTGTGATTATGAAGAACTGCAGGGCCCTGATGAATTGGATGTGGAGATGGCAATATCCAGACTAAGAAGTAATAAAGCGCCAGGTATTGATGGAATACCATCAGAGTTAATTAAAGTTAATAGCAGTCACATTACTAAACGATTACATGAAATAATAACCAAAGTATGGGAAAATGAGGAACTACCAAAAGACTGGAAGCAGAGTGTAATATGCCCAATATACAAAAACAAAGGTGATAAGTTGACATGCACAAATTATAGAGGCATATCCCTCCTGTGTAATTGTTACAAAGTTTTCACGACAATATTAAAAAATAGGCTGGAACCATATACAGAACAGATAATAGGCAGATACCAAGCAGGATTTAGGAAGAATAAATCAACAATATACCTAATATTTACTGTTAAGGTAATCCTGGAAAAGTTATGGGAATATAATGTTGATGCATACCAGCTATTTGTGGATTACAAGCAGGCGTATGACTCTATTAATAGGGACAGACTGTATAGCATCATGCTGAACTTTGGAATTCCAAAAAAACTGGTGAGACTGACTAAAGCAACAATGGATAATACAGCCTTCAGAGTTAAAATACAAGAGGAGCTCACTGAGATGGTATACACAACTAAAGGACTAAAACAAGGAGATGGGCTGGCCCCACTTCTCTTCAATATTGCCCTGGAACATGTGATAAGGAAATTAAAAATAAATACGGATGGTACCTTGCAACTGGTGGCCTATGCTGATGACATAAACATAATGGCAAGAACAAAAAGGGATTTAAGTAAAACCTTTCAAGATCTCCAAGAGTGCTCTAATGATGTTGGTTTACAAGTGAACATGGAGAAAACTAAATTGCTAATACAAACCCGTAGAAACAGCTTGAATAATAATACACAACAACCAGAGCAAACAGAAGTTAAAATAGTTCAAGATTTTGCATACCTAGGTGTAATAGTTAATAATACTAATGATGAAATGCAAGAGATTAAAAACAGACTCTCCAAAGCAAATAAAGCTTACTTTGCGTTAATATCTGTATTCAAATGCAAGGTAATACACAGAAAAACAAAGATAAGGTTGTATAAAACAATAATAAGAGCAATATTAATATATGGCTGTGAGACATGGGTAATCACACAGAAAACTGAGAACATGTTAAATTCCTTTGAAAGAAAAGTACTTAGAAGAATTCTAGGGCCAGTGAATGAAAACGGATTCTGGAGAATTAGGTACAACAGTGAAATATATGGTAGGCCTATATAATGAACTGGATATAATAAAGGTAGTGAAGCTAAGAAGGCTGCAATGGACGGGTCATGTTTTAAGGATGGATGATCAGAGTATACCCTTAAAATCATTAAAAGGAAAAATGTATGGAAACAGGCCAGTTGGCAAACCAAGGAAGAGGTGGTTGGATGAAGTCAGGAAAGACTGAAGAAGCTTGCTGAATAGTAGGAGCCTGGAAAGGGATACAGCAAACAGAGAAGAGTTAATATTGAGAGAAGCCAAGGCCCGATTTGGGCTGTAATGCTATAGAAGAAGAAGAAACTCTTTTTAAGATTCCAAAGAAAGTTATTACGATTAACACATTTCAAAGAGTGAATGTCGAGTATTATCGATTAAACTACTGACACCGTAACTCTGCCAGATACTAGTCTGGAGCTACTCGAGAAAGTGCAGAATGGTCCACATTTAAAATTATTCATTTCCTGTACTTTTACAGTCAGTTTGAGCTGAATCTTGGAACAGTAAGTGTGTGTGACTGAAAGGTGTTGCTGACATTGGGAGAAATAAAGTGGATGTAGGTGTTAAGTGGCAGATAATAGGCATGCATAAGACTGGGAAGCCTTCCAGAGACATTGGTAGACCACTAGGGGTTAGCAAGACATGCGTAAATCAAACTGTAGCGAAATTTTTGGCGGCTGGCGAAATGAACTTTGAGAGGCATTATCCACCATCTGAAATGATATCACGGTGCAACAATTCCAAAAACTCGTCTTAAGACTTTGAGACTTTAAGGCTTTGAGACTATTAAGGAGGACTATAGTGATGTATAAAGAAATGTGTTAAACAAAAAATGTTCATTTTAATTTTCTGTACAACTGTACTGTGGTAGGTTTTCATGCATCACCTACTGTAATGGATATAATCTAGAAAAAATGGATACGAGTAAAGTACCCCTTAAGTCATTTTTGCTGAAATACAGATATAGCCATTTTATTAGTTATTAAAATCGTTAGAGCCATTTATTCAAAAATCAAAATTTTAAAAAAGTTTTCATGAAAAGTTCCCTTAATATTTCAGTTGTAAAGCTAAATTTCTGGGCGGTTCGACAAAATTTCGAAAAAGTCCTTATTTCAAAAAATGAAGTAAATACAATGGACCGTTTACCCGCTGTGCTTGTCCACAGACAGACGGACAGACATCATTCCAAAAATACATTTTTCGGTTTCTAGGCTTCATGAAACATGCTCTCCCAGTCTTATTTCGACTTCAATTTTTTGTCACGATCACAATACTTTCTCTATACTATGTATAAGCGAGAAAGTAAAAACTGAAAATGGAAGGCCTTATAAAAGAGTACCAACAAGTGCTACATGAATGGAAAAATGAGGGAGTAATTGAGCCGGTTCCATAGTCAGAACTAGCCGCTTTTGGGTATTATCTACCTCATCGACATGTAGTAAAATATTCCCAGTCAAGAGTTATCGAATTTAATAGGAAGCTGTTATTGAGAAAATGTCGTACCAAGTCAAAGATAGGAGCGATTTAGAGAATGCACTGAAAATTTAAACCACCTAGTGCGGCATGGTGGGGAGGATGGTGGGAGAGGCTGATAAGAATCTTGAAAGAAACCCTTAGAAATATTCTCGGAAGAGCAAAACTAGATTATGAAGAAATGTCCACCATCCTCTGTGATTGCAAAGCTTTGACTTATCTGTCTAATAATTCCATTGACATTGACACCTTCCATGTTTTTGCAAGAAATAAAAGAAGTGGGAGTGCCTGACATTGATCAAATAGATTTTTCTCAAATTATTGTTAGAATCTCTTACAGGCAAAACCTTCGAGAGGCTGTTAGAGAAAGAGAATATTTGGGACAATTGCATCTCAAGAGTACTAAAAAGAAAAATCAACAGATAAAGGTGGGAGAAATTGTACTTTTTGGGAGCGACAACATGAATCGACTAGAGTGGCCTTTAGCTAAAGTGGAGGAATTGATACCTGGACGTGATGGTGAAGTTCGAATAATACGTTTGAAGACACCAACCGGAATGCTTCTTCGACCAGTACAGCGACTTTATCCTGTGGAGGGTGTCGTAGGAGAAGACATGTGAGCGGTTGTTGAGGAAACCAGGTGACAGAGATGCAATTGATCCATGTAATAGGTGTTAAGTTAACTCATCAAGAATTTGTTAACTTAAGGTGGGAGTATGGTGGAATAGTATGCATATAATTCTTGTTACCTAGGTTTGTCATTACAATGTGTGCTATTCGTTTGTTTTAGAAACAGTCAATAAACTTTAAATAAGTGTGCAATTGAATTTGTAGCAGTTCTTGTATTAACAATTTTTAGTACATTTCCAATAAACAGTTTGACTTTTGTAAGAACAGATCCATAAATGGGGCAATATATTTATTTATTGAAAAATTACTAAAAGCAAAAGATAATAAAGACCACACCCTTGGTTTATTCATAGACCTATCAAAAGCCTTCAGTACAGTAAACCACAATATCTTGATAAACAATCAGAGTAGCCTACTAGCAAATGAATGGTTTAAATATTATCTAGAAAATAGGACATACAATTTCTTCTCCACCACTGCCCATTAAACATGATGTCCCGCAGGGTTCAATCTTAGGACCCGTGTTATTTCTATTATAATTATATTAATGATTTGCATGAAGATTTATTATATGCAAATACAGTATTGTTTGCTGATGACACAAACATTCTAGTTTAAAGTAATAGCCTACTCTTGAAAGCCTTCAGTCCAAAACAAATGAAACAAATAGTTGTCTTCAAAACTGGTTAGCTCACAACAAACTTTTTCTAAACCTCAATAAAACAGTCTTTTTGCATTTCAAGAAAGATCAAAAGCAGGAGTTGCCATTACAAATTAGTCTCCAAAACAAAATGATAAATGGTGTTTGCCTTCTGAGTGCTTAACAAAACCACTTCATTAGATGTAATGTAAATAGCATATTTTGGGTATGTTCAGTCAGCTCTATCATATGCAGTACCATTCTGGGGTTCCACTTCAAAGATCAATTACATAATAAAAAAATCCCTTTAGGCAGGCCTACAGGCTGAGGTAGATTTCAAAGTGCTTTTGGTTTAATTTATTATCGCTGCGCAGCACTCTTCTTTTTTAGCCTTGGCATGGCAAGCCTGCAGTAATAAGAACTGAATTCGGTAAAGAGGAAGAGCCTACAATCATTTGTTTTGACAACAAGAATAGGATATAATATTCTGGGAGGCCGTGCACAAGATCAGCAATGAATAAAATTAGCAAAGCCGCTAAACAAGACAAAATTATGATATTATAATAATTCTTTTAAGTGTTATTATTTTCAAACATTAAAATCTCGCGTCATATGAGAGCTATCAAGAAACTAGTTATTGATTTGTAGAGTACTCATCAAGAGCTTTTCAACGATACTCCACAAGACGTAGTTTCAAAAATTAAGAATTTCCATCCCCTCACCCCCACCCCCACTCGTACCCCCCAAAACCCCCGAATTGTTGGTGTCACTGTGAACTCCATAGGGAGTACTCTAATTTATTCAAACAAAGTTTCCCTCTATACTTCATAGGGGCCGAGATATAAATGTTTTAAAATTTCAACCCCCTCCCCCGACCACCCCCTTGGGCCAATTTTGCCCATTAACGAACTTGTCCGAACTATTGGGCCTAGAAATAACATAATAAAATTTGGTTCAAATATCTTCAAAATTACGGCCGTTATCGTGTAAAGATATATATATATATATAAATATCACAAACATTTTTTTTTTGAACGGGCTGTGGTTTCGTACTTAGGGGAGCATGAAACGTAAAGATATGAAAGAATTTTTCGAAAATCATGAAGTGGTATCCATTGCAATAGGTAGATTTTTCTTCGAAATCTACCTAATACAGAAAAAAACAGTCAAATTAATTTAAAAAGTTCCTCCTTCATTCATCTAGCCGAGACGTATTCAAAGATTTACAAACAGGCCTACTGCCAGTTTTGAGTCTGTACAGATCAGAAACAGTTAATTTTGTTCACAATCATATAAATTAAGTTTTGGGACAGAGAAAACTGGAGCATTTGTAGTTGGGAAGGGAGACTGTTGTGATTTCTTCCTCCTTAAGCCATTGCTCTGTGAAACATAAAATATTTTCATCGGGTTAATTCCCAGTTCATTAAGTTTATTTCTGAGGCAATGTATGTATAGTAACAAGAGCCTGCAGCTGGGATGTGAAAGATCGTTATTGTTATAAAATAATATTTTTATTAGTAATGCTGTTACTAACTGGAATGAACTCATCGAAACTAATTGTGTTGTTGTGTTTATCAGATTGGTTTATTTCTTCACTTTCTCTTTCCTTTGGATTTTGGTATTTATTTATAAAAAATCCTTTGCGATCTGAGGGGCTTTCCTCACTCTGCTTGACTTTCTTGTATCCTACATAGTAACAGTAGTAGGTTTCTTCATATCAACTTCTTCTTCATTGATCTTGTTGTCAGATGGTTCTGGAATAGGCCTAGTCAGTGGCGGTTTCTCCTTTAGTGCTGCAGTGCTACAGCACACAGCTTGTTTTCTGCTCGTCGTATAATGTTATTTTCAAACACAATACTATATTTTCTTTTACTTAGATTTTGAACTTGGCGCGTCCACATGAGAATTCCTTAGCTGTTATGTTGGAGAATCAAAGTCGGTAATGTGAATATTATCTTTTCCCCCTCGTGAATGCATTTTGCAAACAGCACATCTCTTGTAGGGTGTGACGTCATGCTCAAGCTTCACTGTATGGCGTGTAAGCTGGTTTCAACATGCAGAAAGGGCTGCGCTTGAATTGCCTGCACGAGATTTCAAGGCTTTACTAATACTACTAATAATTACTTCACGTCTCACTGGCGTGCTGTTAAGATCTCACTGACACAAAACAACACTTGCCGCAACATCTGTTGGAATATAGATGAAACTGTAGTTCTGGTTTTAGCCACTAGAAGCATTACGGTGTCTTGTGTTTACACACGTGCTACAAGTGATTCAGTGCAAGCATAGCGTGTGGCTTGTGAATGTTTGTGGAAGTATGAATTCGGTGGACAGCTTGCTAAGGACGCCATTTTCTTCCAGGCAATTGGAGGAAAAAGTAGTCATAAAAAAACTACCTACTCATATGAAATGGTATTTGCAGCACACTCTCGTTTTGAGCCATGAGCCGCTACTGGGCCTAGTCTCTCTAATACTGCTGTCGTTTCTCCACTTTAAGATGATTAATTTATTTTGCTGGAGTTTATTTTTTTGTTTCACCTTGGTAATTCCTATGATAATTTTTCCTAATTGATTAAGATGAAGTTCATGGGTGTAGCAATGTCTTTCTAGGTTGACATCAATAATATTTACATGGTCTTATAGGCTGGTGAGTTTTTTTAGTTTTCTGTAAAATACGGAGGCTGGTCCTGCCCTGGGACCAAGCCATGGGGAGAATACCCACGACCCGACTGATGGACATTAGGCCAGATGATACCACGTAGGCTGGCCAGGTCCTTTTGCGGGATGGGAATGAGGACACAACACCCAGTCCTGACCCAGGAAGGAAACTTTATATCTCTGTAAAATCCCCAACCCGGCCGGGAATCAAACCCAAGCCGCCCAGGTGCCTGGCAGTCAGGCTACCAACTCGCCCAAGGCGGTGGACATAAAATGCATAATACATTAAAATTGAAGCGTTTAGTTTTATAAGGGTCTAAGTACCAAAATCGTGATTTTTCAGCTGATCATTTTAAATAAATCTATGTGCTCATCCCAATGCATTTCAGAAGGGTCCAAGGGCCAGGGAAAGCCATATTTGTAGTAATAATTTCCAAGCGATAGCATTGGGTCTATCTCAGCACTTCTTTCTGCGTGTCTAAGTGCCAAGGTGCACATAATGTGCCATCTTGTCAACCCTTCCCACTTAGTGCTTGCTACAACAGCGTGATTATTGTGTTTGTTGAGTATGATAATGTATTCTTCTTACAAAAACTGAGAGAATTTTTTTAATGGAGGAGAATACTTCGAAAAGGAGGATGAGGGGTGAAGGAAGTTTGTATACCTGAGAAAAGTGAATGAGAAATTCGGGAGTAGGAAAAATACCCATCACACAGGTTACTTGTTAGTAAATAATATTATTGAGTTCACGTCTTCAAAAAAGGTATTAAATATGCAAATATCTGCAGCGTTGTTATATCAGAACTTTAGCGAGGCTGTGAAATTAAACCCAAAAAAGTGAAGGACCTTGAAAATATGCTAGCCCATACATTCCAGAAGAAACAAAAGGCTTTTACTTGGATATTATTAGTACAATGCATGCCCATACTAAAGACTAGTGTTTGAAGACATGATAAAGATTAGTGTTTTCTTTTTCATTATATTTTCTTGTTTTATGCCTTTAGGATAACTTTGAATGTAACTTTGAATGTAACTTTTAGGATAACTTTGTTGTCATCCTTAATAATTTTAAAGTGTTCACTTTTACCATTATTAAAGATTGTGATGTATTTAAATGCCATGTTACATTGCAGTTTAAGTTGATACATAGACCCTTTTGCAGTTATTAAGCTGGTACATAGACCCTTTTGCTTTCACATTTTTTAAAAGTACTGTAAGAATTGGCAAATGTGATGTTATTTTTTTGTAATGGTTATTATGTGGATTATCTTCAGATGTATTTGTCACTTTGTTACTTAATAACTTAATTAAATGCCCTAAATAAATGCTTAAATTTGCTTTACAGTTCTTTTTTCCTTATTTACTCTGAATCATGATTTTGGCACTACGGTATGAATGTATTTATAGATTTTGTCTTCCCTTTGATTCCAGTAAGACTTTCCTAAAATCCCCAAGACCTATGGTGAGGAATAGTTTGATGGTCATGCAACTGAATTCTCTCAATGTTGACTGCAACAAAAATCTACTAGAATACTTTAAGGCAAACAATCTAATCTGTAATATGACAAAGACATCACTAATAAAATTTGACAGAGGTCACAGTAACATAACAAAAGAGCAATCATTTTCCAAGGATAGATGAACTATCACATGTCCCGGTCAGCAGTCTGATTAGGTTCATTTCGAACAATAGACTGCTTGACTGAAAGCAAAAGGATGGGGATGCGCAATAGATCTGAAAAGGTCGCAGTGCTAGGGCTGATATCAGACCCCCCCTTCAAAGTCAAGTCAAGTCAACATAACAAGAGACTTCAGTCTATCAGTTGACAATGAAATAGTTGCGGAAGTACAAGAACACAAATTCTTAGGAATTTGGTGGATAAAAATATAATTTGGGCTGCTCATATAAATGATATAATGCACTAAAATATGCAAATCTGTGTATATACTCCAATACTTCCTACAATTTTTTTGATAAAAATGGACTAAAAACTGTATATTATGGTGTAATCTATTCGCATATCAATTATGGGATCGAAATAAAGGAAAGTGCTGCAAAAATGCACATGGATAGATTGTTAATAATACAAAAAAAAGTGTTGGGCAAATAAGTAAATTGGGATACAATGTAGAAATTCCTTCAGAGAAAACAATATGTTTACAATCTACTCACTCTTTACATATAAAACAATATATATATAAGAGGCTTTGTTCTGACTGACTTAATGAATGAATGAATGATTGAATGAATGACTGACAGAGAATCAACGTAGAGCCTAAACTATAATTGGTAGAGACTTGGAATTTTGACAATACCTTTGTTTCATAATGTAAGTGCACACTAAGAAAGGATTTTGAAAAATTTTGATTTTAAGTGCCAAAAATCAAATGTTTTTGAGGATACTTAATACTTTTTTACACAGAATTATCAAATCCAAATCAAATTCCATGTACAATCCTCATGACAACAGTGTATTGTTGGCAGTGTTCACAGGTAGCTTTGGAAATAAATTATACAGGACTTCGGCAAATTAGAGAAGCTAGCGATAGAATTCATTGGTGTAAATAAATATTGAAGAATGAAATCCACGAAAATAATGCTCAATGTGTTCCAGTCACATAACTTTCTCTCCTCTGGAGAATTTGGAGAAGTTAATTTTGAATGTCAAAATAAAAAACCTGAGCAACGCCGAGCACTTTAATCTAGTATTATATATAAAAATAAAACATCTAAGGACAAACAATAATATACACAACTACAATACTAGACACAATGAAAACTGCCATAGAGAACGTATAAAGAAATCCTCAACCCAGAAAGACGTGTATATAATGGGTTCTATATTATTTAATAAGTTGCCAAAGCATATAAAGGCAATAAATGGTATAAGATTTAGGAAGGAATTAGGAAGCTTTTTCTTTGGCCTACTTGACACATTGCACTTTTTATTTATTTATTTATTGTTTTTGTAGTGTTGTAATGTTTCTGATCCTGTATTTCTTTGTATTTCTTTGTATTGTTTGTGTTGTATGTATTTCTAATATTATTCTTGTACCCTTGTACTATAATAGTTTGTTATATTGTATCCTATACCGCATAACTGTGGTCAAAATGGATTAAATAAATATGAAATATGAAATTAGTAAATTCTTGTATTCTTCAGATGAATTGTAATGCTATATCTGAATATTGTCTGTATATATTTTGTATGAATGTATTTTATATGGATATAATCTCATCTTACCTTTATGATTTTTACAAATTGTTACTAATTATTTATCACTAGATGTAAACTCATAATGTTAGAAACTCCATGGAGTCAACTGACAGCAATAAACTTATCACGGGTTCAATCTTCATTGAGGCCTAATCCTTTTGGTGGTACTATGGTCCTGTGGTTGATTCAGCCTCCAACAGAAATGAGTAACCATAAGCAGTCCTGAAGTAAAGACGGTTGGTGCGTCACTATCACATGCTGATTGTAAAAAAAACTCTGTACTTCAAACTCATGGAATCATAATGATCTCCATGACCTGTAAGGATATCACTTTACTATGAAGACCCATCATTCTATCAATATGCCAATCCTGAGGGTAGGTTTTGATATGACAACCTATATAGTTCCTTTGTCATTTTTGTATGATATGAGGACTACCTTTACCACAAATATAACACAATTATCCTAAAAGTTCAGTTGGTACAAAGTTTACTGTGCTGTTACAGATATATCACTTACCGTATATTATGTCATCACTTACATATAATATATCTTTGTGAAATTATGATGCATCATAGTATTTTCCATCAATGCACTGTATCTGTATCTGGTACCCTATGATCCCCAGGTGGGGCGAAGGGGCCTCCAATGGAGGTTTCATTACCTATACTAATTTTGATATGCTTATTTTCCGAGAGAGGGTAGAGGGACAGGTGGTAAGCCCATCGCCTTGCAACCCCCCTCTGGAAACTAAGTATTTCTTCGACGTGAAAGGGCCGAAAAATTTTGTCCAGAGGCTCTAATTTAGGCTTGGAGTTCTTTTACGTGCCGTAAATCTACGACACGGGACCCCCAGCTTAAAGTCCCTCCCGGAGGACTCCATGCCCAAGATTTTTACGTCCTGAAAAATCCATCGACCGCGGCCGGGTTTGATCCCGCGCCCTGCGGATCCAGAGGCGGGCACGCTACCTCTAGACCACCGCGGCCGACCATCAATGCACTAGTTTCACCAAATTAATAAATCATATTGTTAACCAAATTTTATGTTATCATTCATACACATTAACTAAGTTCAACTATCACAACTCCATATGCCACACATAAAAGATATAGGCCTAGTATAGTGACTGCTAGCAGATAATGGTGTAAATTCTTTAAAAGTGAATTAAAATTGTAAAATATGTAATACCAATAATGTTCAACTTTGTGAGTTAGGTTAAAAGATTCAATGTGATCTTATACTATTGTCCATTGGTTATTACTGTAATGTTCGATGTTGATATAATGTATACTTATTCCAAATTAAAATTGCTACAATATATCTGTAGCACAATGTTAAATATGTAAAAAATCCCATAATTATATAGCAATGTCCAGTAGATGTAAAACTATTATAGACTTTGGTGATGATTGGCTGTAGCATCCGTTGTATCAGATGAACTTTCAGTGGATTAGTATTGAGGAAATGTGCAATTCGGTCCCTTGTAGACCATCATCAATCCCTTAATATGGACGAGATGTTCGAACATGCAAACTAGCTGAGTGCATTTTAGATACCCTTGTCATGAAACAATAATATTGAGATGAGTTATATACACTACTTCCCTTATTTTCATTACTAGCCTGAACCCAGGTTTCGATGAGCCTCCGGGAAGTAGTGTTTGTAACTCATCTCAATATTATTGTTTCATAGTAAAAACTTCTCTATATAAACTTTCTAAAAAATTCTACCCTTGTCAGTTTAACTTTACCAGGCTTTGAGTACAAAGTGATTCTTACACTGAACAGAACATTTCATTCATGATTGGTACTTATTTTGAGAAATTACTGTAAGGTAATGTCAGGGCCGTCGCGTGGGCAGGGCGACCGGGGCGATCGCCCCGGGCGCCGCGACCAGGGGGGGACCGTGGCAACGGCAAAAATATAACAACAAAATTTGAAATAATATGTTAGATGTACATAACGTATTTTTTAAAGTTGAGTATAACTGAATTTTGAATATTACGTTGTTTGTATTTATTGAACAAATAAATATTTGACACCAATAACTTTATATTTTCTAAGTTACCCCAAAATAAATATTTTCTCAAAATTGAACAGCTGGATTTGCTTGTATACTGTCAATAATAATAACCTAATAATAATGCGTGTTTTACCCCATTATGTTTATATGTATTTGATAGTGTCGCGTCACGTCGCTCGCTGTGTGTTTGTGTTTGAATCCTTACAGATAGGTGGAATGTCGGGTGGGTGCACGTGGGATTGAGTTTTTTTGGGGGAGGGAGGGCGCCTGACGATATCTTGCCCCGGGCGCTAAAAAATCACGCGACGGCCCTGGGTAATGTTGCAACCAGGGAATCTTGTTGTAATTTAAATAGTCCACACTTTGTATACCGGTATATAATGCAATTAAAATTTGCATTATAGTACAGAAATAAAAATAAACAAACAAATAAATCAAAAATGCCTTTCATGTGTCTCCTTCAATTTGTCATCTCATTTCCAGCCTCCGTTCTGTATTCATTATATATGGTATAATCGTATCAGGATTTAGCTGGTTTCTTCAGCTAGTGATAACAGTAGGGCTCAGACGTTTATGACCTAAAAAAGTGGAAAATATGACTGCAAATGTGATTTTAAAAATGACTATTTATGATCCAAAAATCCTAAATACGACCTAATAAAAGAAAGTATTTTCTGAAAATAAATGTTTTGATTTAAAACATTTAATGAAACTAAATTATTACATCATATTAATTCAATCAGGTAATCACTTTTAAAAATTTTACAGGTGATTTACTGTTTTACTTTAAAGAACTTCTAATCTGTTAATGTTTCCAGATATCACTGCAACTGTGAACTGAAAATATTTTAAAACATGTCTAATGAAAGTTGTTAACAATAAGGAGGAAGAGGTAGTTGTGTTATTGTCCCTTCACATTTCAGTTACAGTAAGAACCAAAATATCCGTGACTCTTTCTCGGAAAAAAATTAAGTCGACAATTTAGTGTCCGTACTGCATAATTCTGCTCTTTTACCGAATTTATAACTGAAATATGTTGTTAAATTACAAATGTGACCGAATAATGACCAAGACCATGAAAATGGCCAAAACGAGACTTTATGTGCAAAATAGAAACGGTCCAATTAGGATAACAAATGTGCAATTCATGTTTATTTTTGTTTGTGGTGAGAATGGAGGTCAGGATAAAAATATGTCATAAACTTCCAAAGTTTAGATATCAGTACTCCCGATGTATTTGTGATGATTCTATAATGCTCAAAGGATTTGCTTCATGGAAATTGCAACAATCAACAAACATATTTTCACAATATCATTCCATTGTCTTAATGGAATAACTGCCTTTCACAGTAGCCATTTTGTTATGTAATTACTGAAATATCAGAGAGACCATAATATCCAATTTGTATTCATAATTCAATTCAATATTTTCCAGGGTCACCTGCAGATAAGGCAGACCTGGAGGTGGGAGATGAGATTCTGGAAGTCAACGGCAAGTCGCTGGAAGATGCATCCCATACCGAAGTTATATCCCACATCCATCAGGTCAGTGAAGTTGTCCAGATCAAGGTTAAAACTCCACATTTTTCAAAAAATGACATTCGCACTGAGAAAGGTTGTTGGTTGTGTAGTCTGAGTTTCATGGTTAGAGGAACTATACATAATATGGGAAAACAATACTAGAGTGATAGGGAAAAAGCGAATCAGTCAAAATACCAAAGTTTTAGGAGAGACAAATAATTGAGGAGCGTTTTTTCAAAAGCCGATATCTACATGGATGACTCAGTGCCAGAAGTGACTAAGTGCCATCAAGAAAAGTGCTAATATTTGTGTGTATTGACCAGCAAAGATCGTATTCTATCTAAGCCAAACATGACAAACAGCCTTGCTGAATCAGTTACAGACAAAGTAATGGCTGCTAGTCATGTTTGGCATAGATAAAATACGATCTTTGCTGGTCAATACATACAAATATTAGCACTTTTCTTAATGGCACTTAGTCACCTCTGGCACTGAGCCGTCCATGTAGATATCAGCTTTTGAAAAACGCTCTTCAATTATTTATTTTCACACCATTTTTACAATATTTAGATCAGTCCACCAGATATTTTTACACAGTATCTTATACTATGTAAAAATATCTTAGTGGGCTAATCTAAATAACGTAAGAATGCTGTGAAAATAAATTGTTTTTTGTCTTTCCTGAAAACTGGGTATTTTGACTTATTTGCTTTTTCCCCATCACTCTAGAATTAAACCAACAATATATATATAAATATAGTTTAATGTTGAAATAGTGAATTAAATATAAAACATTTGAAGCAGCTGCTGTCTTTTTTAACCCTCTTAGTGATGGGTGCTGGCATGGGAGGGGCAAGATGGGGCAACTGCCTCCCTCTGGAATCCCTTATGGATTCATTTATTTTTTGGTACTAGTAGTTATGTATTGTTCATGACCCCTAAGGTGGCGCACTGAATGCAACCCGCAATACAGGGGCAGCCACCGTGTATTGCAGGGGCAGACCCCTGCAATACAAGGTGGCGGCGTAGGGGAAGGTGGCGCGTAGGGGAAGGTGGCGCGTAGGGGAAGGTGGCGCGTAGGTGGCGCGCTGTCCACTCGGAGGAGCAGCTGACCACTGCCCTTTGGCCACCTGGGGTGCTTGCATGATCATAGCTATTAAGACAATCTGGTTGCAAGCAGCCTTTGCGCCACCAGTGTAGAACAACGGCCTAACTATTGGTAAATATTTGTGATATTATAATATTTGTGGGCTTGGTAAATATTTGTGATATTATAATATTTGCATGTCTTAGTGTGGATGCAGACAGGACCGCAGCTTTGCATCTCAACACCGCATACAGAAATAAACACACCGTGAGGTCATGCGCCAGATGTGTTATTGTGGAACACATGTTGCATGTTGCTACGCTCGTTATCTTCTTATTTAATTACCATTCATTCGTTTATGAAATAAATATTATTTCTATCATCAACAATTATAATTTTACTCTTTTAATTATTTAACTTAAATAAAACTATTAATCGGATTGATCAGGATCTTATACTCTCGTAAGAAAACATTCGTAAATTAATTTACATATTTATTCTAAAAGTCAATAAGTGAATATGTTTCCTTGAACTCGCATTTTACGGAGTTCTTCACAACCATCCTCATCTTCATGGCTTCCGACGTCTTGCGACGTCATGGAAAGTAAAGAGACTGAGGCCTGTTTCGGTCGGGTTTATATAACCATCCTTGCCACACCCAAACCTCGGGTTTAACAAAATAACATAAGAAAGTACTATATGCCTTTCATGTATGCGAATCGTCTATTATTTGCATAAATATTACTGAATTGACTTAATTCAATAAAAGCTTAAATCTTGCGTTAAGCAACGGAAAATAATGACATAATTATGACCTCATCAACAACCAATAGAAACTAGTCTAATTTATCCTTACTCAGTAATCTGTGAATAATGTGTGACCCATGCATTGCCGTATCCTAAATTATAACATTGCTATTATAATCTGGGAGAAACAATGACAATGATTTTCGGTATAACCGTGGTATACTCAGGTATACACCAGGGCTCAACACATGTATCGCTGTTGCCACACATGTGATATAATATTCAGCCCAAGTCGGCTCGTTATCCACACCTCAGGTTCGAATCCTGCATCTGTTATGTATTTTTTAAATAATAATATTTTCCCCCACTTCATGTCTGGCCGTCAACGTCTCAAGCAATGGAAGGATAAACCTCGCTACTTAGGCGTCGGTGGAGAATACGACCGATACAGATGAAATAGTTGAAAGCTGAAATACGTGTCCATTTTTTTATATCAGACCTAGATGGTGAAGCTGTGAGATACGCGATGGCATGTTAACGTTCTGCATGTGTTGATGGCATACCCCCCACCTGTGAAGTCAAAACATTATTCGCAAGCGTAAATGATGCAGCTGGTGGTTATTTGTGCGAATCTTAGCGTGTGGTAAACTGATTCCATATATAATGCAGATTTATCCATGGCACGAGCTTATTTCTTGCTAGTTTAACAATGGCATCATCACCATCGTTCATCACCGTATACGATATAATGGGTAATGTGGTTAGAAACCACAGGCATCAGGAGTGTTTTATCTACGTCACAAGCTCAGATCGCCGCACGGATGGATTCGTACGAGTCCATCCATGCGGCAAAGGTGACAAGGAGCACCTGGACGACGTGGTGCCCCACCCAGCCAGGGAGCATCTGGAGTCCTGCGATGGGGAGCGCCACATCACCGTGTGTGTAAACCCATCGGTGCCGACCACCATCCAAGCTTGGGGTCATAGCTGCAACAGGAGGTGCAGCACGTTCACTGACCAGATCCGCAAGGTATGTACTTCATTTTTATTATAAAAATTGTGTGAATGTTCAATCACCATACAGTTAAATTTTAATAGATTTCATCACACGTTATTGTGAATCATAACCAGGGCCCGGATTCTAATGACATGTCATCTTTTTATTGATGCTGCATCAACTTGTAGAAAAATCATGGCCTCTAGATTATAGAAATGCATTTTTATTTGGTCGTTTTTTGCCATTTTATGCCATTTTTAGGGCATTTATTTCAATTTTAGGTCATTATTTTGTCATTTTCGTGTCATTTGCTTCCTTATTTAGTCATTTTCATGCATTTACATTGTGTGTATTAACTTTTTTTTCGTCGCTAGTGGTGGTGTCTTTGAAGTGTTGTCTGTTTAATGCAAGAAGGAAAAGTGTTGTCATGTCTCAGTCGGAAGTGAGAATCAAAGAAACGTCAAAATTTTGTATTATATTACTATTGTTATTAGATTGACTTGACACCATAGTCTACCACCTGCTTGGATCTGAGAGTGCAAACTACTGTTTGCCCTCAATAAAAAAAACAATATAATCCGGCAGACCTCAATAGATAGTGCCGAATTTTGACTCAGTGCCAGTATAAACTTCCGTGAGAAAAGAACATTCACAACATTACAGTTTTTACAATTATGCACAAACTAGTCTATAACTTTGTGTGAACAATAATATTTTTTATAAATAAAATGTCAGTTTTAGGTCATTTTTTATAATTATTAAGTCATTTTACGGTCATTTTACAGGTCATTTTTGAAACAATTTTAGGTCATCAGAATCCAGCCCCTGATTATAACATTCGTATAGTCATACAGTTAAATTTTTATTCGACTTCAATCCATGTTATTACACCATTCTTATACGTTTTTGTTTTTTTCATATGTTTCAGAACAGAGAGGATCTGTTCCGAGCGGGCAGAGTACAGATGTGGTTGCGTGAGATTGAAGATGCGCCTACAATTGATCATTGAATCTTTTTTTTTTTTTTTCTCTGTATTTAAAAAATAAATGTGCTATATAAAGAAAACTTGTGTAAAAATTATTTAAAAATCGAGCTCTCACATTTTTGTATGAATGTAAAAGGTCGGTTATATCCTTAAATTAATTCCATTCCTTAATTCCAAACAATAGACCCCAAGCATGTTCTCTCAATTTTTTTACAGGAGGCTGTGAGGATTCTTCCACGCTGAATAAGTCATACTCCATTGAAAATAATAATTTGGTGTTTAACATAAAGGTGGGGTGGTTGTGGGATGGGTAATCCATTCATATCTGCTTGCAGCTGTTGTGATCACGCAGCCATTGCACTACGTCTCATAGCACTAGAGATGTACTTGGCACGAGTCTATTTTTTTTATCATTGTGCAGTCAACATTCTGTCTGTCATAAACATGGTATTCATTGACGTGTCAGTTCTGACTGAAGGGGGGCGATGAAAACTTTAATAATAATAATAACTTTCATTCTAAATGATAGTTTCATTCAATTTCATAAAGGTTGTGATTTAACGATCAATGAGACAATGGTTGTATAGGGTTCAGACTTTTTAGGTAAATACATATATTTTTTATTTGAATAAATATTTTAGCTAGCTACCACATATCTTGTATAGAAATATATATTTACTGTTTTTGTAAAATTGCGGCATATTTTCATTGTGTTGTTATGTTAAGTCAGGGTTGATTAGGTCATAACATCTCGCAATGTTTCAAATCATCACAGCTTTAAGATGCGCAAATAAAACAACGTTTGACCATATAATCCTCTTCGGTGTAGGTTGAAAATTTCATACGTGTGCAGGTCATGAATTAACCACCGTGAGCTACAACATTCAAGCGATCGCGATAGTTATTATGTCCAAAAAATAACTAAAGCCTACTGTAATTGATTTTGACATTGTGAAAACTTATGTTATGAAAAATTCACGTTTCTATACTCACAACTCGCGAACGAAAGCTAAAATTAAAAATCCAGCTTCGATGTGCATTCAGCCCATCTATGTTTAAAATTTCATATCTCGGCGTTCAGTAGATTTCGCTGGGCATCGTAGACAGACAGACAAACACGTCCTTTTATTATTTTAAGATAGCATGTACCCGAGATAATTATTTCAAAAGCATAATAGTTAACACCTAAATCACGTGGACTACATGCCATGATTAGATAGGTAAAAGAGACCTCAGAATACCCCTGTATAGTGAGTTAAATTGAACAGCGATTGACCATATTTAGGCCTATCCTCCTCGGTGTAGATTGAAAATTTCTTTGTGCCTTGACATTATAAACGAGAGATCCACACAAAAAAGATATGCCTAATGCGTATTGATTGATCGCATTGTATTGCTGTGAATATCCACACGATGCGTATGATTATATCATAGCAGTAGGTTTTTCAAAGCTTATACGAGAATTAAGATGAAATTTGCCTTACATATGTGACTGTGTTATTTTTTTGTTAAATTCTCGCACCAGACGACATGCAGTTTCATTAAGACACAGCGGTATGACGTCACTGCAACAGTTGTCACGGCATACATATGGAATCAAAGAGCAGGCTTTAAATATAACTTCCCCACACCATCCATACTAACAGTTTTCTCCACTGACTGTTCACAGTCTTCTCAAAAAAAAACCATACAGCCTAGGAATGTTGCCAGAAAGGATTTCAAAAATCTTTGGCCTCTAAGGGACATCATCATTTTTTTAAAAAACTAGACAGGTGGCTTTGCATGATTTCATGCAGACTTAATAAATATAAAATTATGAGAATTATATAAAATTCCTATTCTTAACTCTTTTCTTATAGTTAGCAGATAGTTCATATAGGTTTCCTTAATGGTTTTACTACTGATTATTTTAATTTTTCCTGTCATTATGTAACAGAAAGCTTGTAAGTTGAAAGATATTCTCTGTCTGCAAGGCAATTTGCGTTGTGCAGAAAGATAAATTCCTGATTAATTTCTATTTTTTTTACCTCTCACTTTTATGATTTAAAAAACCCAAACCGCCCCGGGCCTTACGGGTCCGCGACCTGTCGGGAGAGGGATTATCACCAGACAAGGGCATTAATGTTCAGTACAATGCCGGGGCCACCTCCGATGCACTCACTCTGAACAAGGTGAGGATAATAATGACAGCCTGGGCCTACATTTGTCTCACAGGCGAGGAAAAATCCATTGTCCCCGACCGGACAGGAGCGAACGCATCCCTAGGTCCAGCTATTTACTGTATGTTTTTGCCATAATCACAGTAGGCTATGGGTGGAGGAGTATCCAGCCAACATGTTGGCTAGACGGCTGAAGTATATCAAATCGACTTTAAATTGTGTTTACACATAAATCTACCAATGTGAAGCAATGATGGGTCAGCAACAATTCAACGACCCTCACTTCGTGAGACATCGGGTATACTCGGCGATGTTCGTCTCTCGCATTGTAAGCTTTCATGACGAATAGTAAAACCGTTTCTTTATTATATAAGGCCTAAGTGAAATGAACAAATATTCTAATTTTATTTTTACTTACTGAACCACAATCATTTTTTAATAATCTACCAGTGTAATTTTCTTAAAAATCCTGGAGTCAATGAATAATGGCGGGCTAAGCCGAGGGCACTCAGGTTCTTTGGAACTGCATATTCGAATCTGATATAGTTTTCGCTTTCATGTCGTGGAATATACTCTAGCTGTTTCATGGCTTAGTTTATGAATGATTCGCGTGCAAGTGTTAATAAATAATTATTATACTCTTAATTTTTTATCATCTCCTAGTCTTATACAATTCAACGCGAGACATTGCAATCTTCATCTTACACGAAGATTCTTTACAGCACACATTTAAGGGGACCCAGAAGGTTGAATATGGGTCAAAATATACTTTTTTTTTTTTTTCCTGTTTCTAGGCTTCGTGAAGGATGCATTCCCGGTGTTATATCGATTATATATATATATCGTGACCACTGCAAAAATTTTCCACAATATTTCACAATCAGCTTTGAATAAACTAATTTTTGTTCAGAGCGCCTACATTAGTGTTTACATACATTTCTGGTTCTGGTCTAATTGTGGTAACATTCTTCCGCTTTTTAAACACCCTAGCATTGTAAAATATTAAAAAATATTGATTAAATATTTTAACATTACTCGAAATATCCACAAAATAATTCCATCTATAACAAAAATCACTCAGCATACACACTGGGTAGCCATGGTAGAACTGATAGGCCTATATCTTTCTTTAAAGCTCCATATCTCAATACTATATTTTTTTTTCCCAGAGAAACTATTGAACATAGAAAACTGAAATTTTCAGGCAGCCATATAGTGTTGAAGATATTAAGTGATTAGTATGACTTTTTATAATGAAAAATAGACTACTGTAAAAAATAATAATTATTCTTACAATAAAGCATAGATATGAAAACCCTAATGTTCTGTAAGAATTTCAATCAACTACAGTTAATATATTCTGAGAAAAATTCCTAACTTTTTAACATTGTCCGTGTTAGAGTTGATTACACAAAGCCGCAAACCCGCTGAAGTTATAGGATTACAGCGTTCACGGTTAACTTTGGATGCAATCTGACGATGCATGGGATGTGTACTAAAGCTGCGGGCATTTGGCATTATGGCATAAACCATAAAATGACCCAAATATTGGTCAATAAATGTACCATTATTATTGAATTGGTTAATATATAAAACACACTACAGTACTTAGCGAAAAAAATTCTTTCTGAACTGATACACCCATCAAATCACCCCTAGAAAGAAGAAAATCTGAGGTGTTTACCTGAATTAAAAATGAACGGAGATTCTGTTGTCTATTGTGTGAAAGCTTCTCTCTACCCCCACTCAAACATGACCTAAAATGCTGAAAAATGACCTAAAAATGTTGAAAATGGCGAAATATGCAAAAAAAATTGCTCTTATTTAATGATATCCATTGGAGCTATCTTTTAACCTTCATCAAATGCCATGCAAATTCATCACACTCCACTTTGTTTGTATCATTTCATCATGTATAAATTGTTCATCCGTTGGAAAACGATAGCTATATACTTCAACGAGTGCAATATAATTTCACAGAAACATGAGGTGTACAAAACCACCTCTGAATTGTTTGTGGTAATATAACAAGATGCAAACCTAAAAAAATCAACTAACCCTTTAGATCCAAGATCATGACTGCCATATCAAGACCACTCCAAGACTGTGCTCCTTTACGCATCGCAGAAGTTCTTGATGTCTTGCGAGACCTAGACCTACCAGCTGTCAGTGAGTTGTGAGGTGTAAGATGTGATTAAAAATTATATTTTTTTTGTTAGTTCTAGCACGGTACGGTAAATACATAAGACCGAGACCTAGACCCATTCGAAACTGTTAATCAGTAGTAACCAACCCCAGATCGATATTGACCAGTCAAGATCGATATTGACCGGCTACAGACTCATATTAACCGGTCCAGATTAATTTTACCTATAAATAAGTGAGCCCAGACAAGTTTTACACCAGTCCAGAATAGACCAGCGTAGCGAAACTGTTAAACAGTAGTGACCAGTCAAGATCGATCTTGACTGGTCAAGATCGATCTTGACTGGTCAAGATCGATATTGACCAGCTACAGACTCATATTAACCGGTCCAGATTAATTTTACCTATAAATAAGTGAGCCCAGACAAGTTTTACACCAGTCCAGAATAGACCAGCGTAGAGTAAAGTCATCACCCCTGGGTATCATTCTACGTTTCACGATATCATGGATGAGAGTTGTAAAAAGGCGAGAGAGAGTTTCGTGGTGGAGCTTTTAAGAACTGAGAGTGAAAAATCTACTCGTTTTAAGGTTCTAACAAAGGAAAATTACTTATCACTCATGCGGGAGGTAGATACTGCTAAAGAATCACAAAAGAAGACGGCTACACAAAAAAGAAGATTGAAAAGATTTGATGTGGTAGAAATAGGAGGAATTAGGAAACTTGTTGCAAAAAACGATAGAAAATATTACCTTTCGGTTGATGACATATACGACGTTATTGATACCGCTCATGCGGCAATAGGACATGGTGGTCGCGATAAAATGTATAATGAACTATCCAGAAAATTTGCAAACGTTACAAAGGCTATGATTTCTCTTTATTTATCCAAGTGCCCAATTTGTCAAGACAGACAGAAATTCATCTCCAATCGATATCTTCTCTCGGATACGAACACTCATCAACAGGCTGACCCCATCAATACGTGTCATGTTAATAAAAAATTATTTCTGGAAGAAGAAGAGGAGGAACAATATTCAAACTCATTTTCGGAAGAGGAGGACTCCTCCGATGAGGTTTTGTCACACCGTGGAGGCATGTGGAAGGACTTACATGCGAATCACAAAATAGACTTCGACCCCAACCAGCTCGTTGACAGACTAAAGCTTCTCATGTCCTCGTCTGCTGCCACACTACATCACCACAAGGAAATACATGAAATCATATTGGAATTGAGGGATAGAAATTATATAGAATGAACAGAGTCTTAACAGTGGAGTGGTGGAGCAGGAGGAGGAAGGAACACTTGTATTTTTTTACTTCATTAAAGACTCAAGTATAGTCATGTGTTTTTATTTCCATTCCTTTACCTTACAACATACAGCATAATTCATTTTTTTCCTTTCCTTTGCCTTACAACACATAGCATAATACACACAAGACACACAGCATTAAACACAAGACACATAGCATATTTCATTTTTATTTACACACACAAGACATATAGCATAATACATTTTTATCTACATACAAGACTCTGACACTATATACATTTTTACACTTTACATCTTTTAGCTGGGGGTCCCTCAGCATCCCTGATTTTGTAATGCCCGTGAGCAAGAGTATCCACGCCATTAGGTAAAATGTAACGCTTGTCATCGTTGCTAGATAAAGTGACTTTGTTCATAGCAATCGAGAACACGTTATGTTTAAACGATCTGATGGATCTATTTACCGAGAATGTTGATTGTCCGCTCTGAAGACAGCCAACATAATCTTCAAAGTTGACATCTTTGTCAATAACATTTTTCCTAATGCCTTTCAATTTCTTTATGGTCATATGATTAAATTTTATAGCGTACATCTTTGCTCGCAGGCCTACAAACTCAGTTATAGTATGACCAGCACCTTCATCCTTGAATTTACCGACCACCGCCTTGTTTTTGGGGGAATACAAGGGATGTTCGGGTGGGTAGACGCTAGTATCCAGCTCATCTCGGAAATGCATCATGTCACGGAAGAGGTCATCCGTCTCGATCTTGTATATGAAGCTATCAGTATCCATATATGTGAGCTTAATTTTGTTTTCGAAATACTTTCGCATGGTATCATAATGAAAGTCGTACATCCTTGTTTTCGAAATTTCTAATATAGACATACCGACATAGATTGCTTTGTCAAACACCAAGCTAGTTTTAGCAAGATGGACACCGACCAAGTTTTCGTTATAGATGGTTCTATCTAAAAAGTTTGGCTTAGCCACCAGCTTTCTCATTAAATTTTGATCTGAAACAAGCCTGAAATTTATCCTCTTTCGTACATTTTCCATTGTCTTGCCAAAAACGGCGTTATTCATCAGTTTAAAAAAGTCTTTTTCAAAGTTGTTGGCTGCAGCCCTACGCTTGACCGTATTAAAGTCAATGTAAGGTTTCAACCAGCAGCTTTGTTGAAATTCAATAATTCTATGGATCTTGGATAACCTCAATCCGTGTTGTAATGCTTGTTTAAGCACAGAATAGTGAATGACATAATTTTGTTTAGTATCAAGAGTTGTCAAAAGCTTTTTGTTTTTACTACCCGGAGGACACTTCATTTCTGCACAAAAGGGTAGATCAGTATGAGCGTCGTGGAGGTGATCTGGATACTCAATGTCTACCTCAAGGACATATCCCAATTTAGAATTGCTCGGTATGGACATGACGTCAAAGGACGCTATCTCATCTTTCTCGAGCCAACGAAAATTACCAGTAGGTAACGCTTGAGACATGGCGTAACCATAAAGGTTATTGGCGTCAACGTAGTAAAGGTGAGAGCTCGACCTTGTTGCATCGTAGTCGGCGGAACAAGGGATATTTGCCACAGCGTGTCTCGTTACACACTGACAAATTCCACCTCTTATTCCACGCTCAAACATCTGCACCATGTCCATATCGGTCAACAGCTGTAATTTTACCTCTGTGAACTTTAACATGGATGCAAAAGCGAATCCAGGAGCAGTCGAATAGTAGAGACAATCTAGCCCATAGGTGTCATGGCACATTTGCCTAAAATTCTCAAACACATCGGTCAAAATAAGTACATCAGATTTCAAATACAAATCTGAATATTCTCCTAATGAGTTGACTGAAAACGAATTCCAAACATTAACAGCATGAGAGTAGTCTCGATCTGAGACACCCGCATTGCTGAGTTTGTTGTAAAACGCCTCTTTAGGCGGTAATTTTGACTCATCAAGAACTTCGTAGGATGACACATAGTCGTAGGGGAAGACCCCCTTTCGACATACCAAATCGGTTTTGTCACCAAACGAATTTCTGGTTTCTATAAATTTCTGCTTGGGTAGATTGTCCGCTAGCTTCTCCAAGCTACTGGCCATGAAACGGAAAGAGTCGATAAATCTAAGTTCCATACCTCCCCGCTTCAAATACGAGGAGGGAATAAATTTAGAAAACGATACATATTTCTCTTGGGAGTTGCAAATGACGTTAATTCTATTCTTGTCAAAGCCTAACTCTTTCACAATGAAATGAGCATCGTAATTAGAGAGGTTATGCAACACGACAGGGACGAATGTCTGATTTCTGTAATTTAGATTACAATTCCTGTGAGCGGCCCCTCTGAATCGCCCGCTGACATGACAGTGGTCCCTGACTTTATAGTTCACTTCGGTGAAATTACCATGCTTACAAATGTGGCAGATGGTGCTGGTCATATACTGGTTGTTCTGTTCTGCCGTGAGAGGGATCATGGGTTTTATTTCACAGTTTAAAATCGCATCTATGGACTTTACGTCTTTTACAAGAGAACTCATAAAATGGGCTCCTGCCTCGGGGCCTCTATACAACCGTAGATTCGAATGTTCACCTTCCAGATCCTTAATAAAATAGGCGTAACTGAAAGGTGTATGTTTTTGATAATTTTGAGTCCAGGATTTTGTAGGTTCATTTTGACATCCTGCAATAGGCTCCAATAAGCACTCAAAATCCGCATAGATCACAAACCTAATCTTCTGCGAAAACTCATGCTTAGTGAAACTTACTTCCAGACGTTTAGGAAATTCACACCTGACGGGTGAGAACGAATTACATACAGCCAAATGAGCCTCAAGTCTCTGGTTGGCTGACTCACCTTCATACGACTGGAAGTGTGTAAAACATCGTTTGCACACTCTGACTTGAAGATGGTTAGCTGTTACAAAAGGCCTAATGAATGCGTCGAAATCAGAAATTAAGACATAATGTGAATTTACTTCATCGCAGACAAAGAGCAAGTCTCTATGGTCGTCCAACTCCTTATCAGCAATTTTGATTGGTACAACTTCATCCCGCTCGTCTAAACCAAACACATTGATCGATATGTTATTCATTTTTGAAAACTTGTCGATGTCGTGTAATGCTACCGGGAATTTTACACAGCTCCAGTCGTATCTGTCAGATAATTCTTGGTTCCCGAGATAGCTAGCCCATAAGTCATTACCTACCTCTATAAATTTTGCCAAGATGCAGTACTTGAAACAATAATCGTCATGATTGTCAATGTTCACTAGAGATTTTAAATGCCTAAAACGTTCGGGTAGGAGCATGAATTTCCTACCTGCAAAAGGTTTATAATGGTTGACGCGTAATTCAATTTTATGTATGGATTTGAACATGAACCCAGACCCTCGTAAGGCTACGTCTTGATATTCCTGTTGGATTTTCTCTATTTGTTTATCTAAAATATCTGACACATTGGTTGTGACAACAGCTACCTCGTTTTTTGATTTGAAATTACGCAGAGTGGATTTTCCTTCCAAGTTCTCAAAACCACATTCCACAAAAATATTGAATTTTACAGACTTAAATTGTTGGATAGAGTCCCTCACCAGTGCCTCCATCTTGGGTTTGTAGGCTGCTAGGCCGCTCTCCAGGTCCCCTTGCGGGATATTGGTTGCTGCATATGTAGCGATTCTCGATCTGAAGGCTGAGTCCACTTTGCGAAAATCATTCTGTAAGAATTAATACAATGTATACATTAGCATAACATATAGAGGAACCATGTAAACATTAGCGTAAAAAACATGTGATTGTAGTAAGCTACTCACATCAGACTGAGTAGCGGCCCCATGTCTGTTGACTGACTGCGAGACTGCTTGGCTGCCGTGAGCGGTGAGAGCTCCCCCCACATTATAACGGCTGCAGACATCTGTCACCGCATGCGACGAGATGGATCCTTGTGTCTGCACGTTAACATCTGGCATGTGATGGGGCGCGACTCCTTGGCCGCCGTCTGCAGTTTTCTGAGATGATACTGCAATGGGATGCGTGTTTGCATCTGGCATGGCGAAAGGCTGTAACAAAAAACTTATAATGAGACGAGTTATCTCGGAAGTGACACATTAATATATCTCTCTCTATTCATTATACGTACCGAGTAATCAATGGCTTGGCTGCCCAAAGCTGTCCGGGTCACGGATGGTCTGGCGGTCGGTGTCACTGCCATCTCCCGTTGTCGGTACATTTCGTTGGGGTTCATTGGATTATGGGTAGATTCCAAATGGTGGTTTAGATAGCGTTGAGATGTGAAACATTTTCCACATTTAACACAGACTAGTTGACTGTTAGAGTGTGCCTCCCGCACATGTCTGGTCAATACGTCGCGACGTGTGTATGATGCCCCACACGAATCACAGGAGAATTGACTTTGTGTATGGCTTTGCCTCACGTGCCGGTTCAGGTCTCGTTTATGCCTATACTTGGCATCGCACTCGGAGCACTTGAAGAACGCAGTAGTAGTACCTTCCATGTCGGCTGCTATCCGTTGAATGAGCCAAATCGTCTGCAGCATGCGTATTTATATCGGCTCACGCTATGGACCACGGACACCACGCGTCGGTACGGCGTCGGTATACAAGCGGGGGGTCACTGCTGCGCTAGGCTGGGTTATTTTCGTACGCGTGGCTGCCGTACTCTAGCTAAGATACGCAAGCTCGCAATAATATTATATCACATGTGCTGCAACATTGACAAACGCTAGAGTACAACGTGCACGCTGGGACCCCACGCGTGACGAACTGTGTTATTCTGGTACGCATAGATGAGACACCGCATCTCTGCCATGCGGGACCTCCCGCGCGGTGAGCCGGGCTATTCTAGTACGCGCAGCTGCATCACGTCTGGAACCATGCTAACATATGCAAGCCTGCAATAATATTACACATTCACAATATTACCATTAATTAAACACTTAGGCCTTTGTTCTACACACACAGGCGGAGCAAAGGGCGCTAGCACCCAGATGGATTAAAGAACTATGTTCAATAAGGGCGCAAGCTCATAATTACCAATATTAACAATATCACAAATATGGCGATGCATGGGTCACACATTATTCACAGATTACTGAGTAAGGATAAATTAGACTAGTTTCTATTGGTTGTTGATGAGGTCATAATTATGTCATTATTTTCCGTTGCTTAACGCAAGATTTAAGCTTTTATTGAATTAAGTCAATTCAGTAATATTTATGCAAATAATAGACGATTCGCATACATGAAAGGCATATAGTACTTTCTTATGTTATTTTGTTAAACCCGAGGTTTGGGTGTGGCAAGGATGGTTATATAAACCCGACCGAAACAGGCCTCAGTCTCTTTACTTTCCATGACGTCGCAAGACGTCGGAAGCCATGAAGATGAGGATGGTTGTGAAGAACTCCGTAAAATGCGAGTTCAAGGAAACATATTCACTTATTGACTTTTAGAATAAATATGTAAATTAATTTACGAATGTTTTCTTACGAGAGTATAAGATCCTGATCAATCCGATTAATAGTTTTATTTAAGTTAAATAATTAAAAGAGTAAAATTATAATTGTTGATGATAGAAATAATATTTATTTCATAAACGAATGAATGGTAATTAAATAAGAAGATAACGAGCGTAGCAACATGCAACATGTGTTCCACAATAACACATCTGGCGCATGACCTCACGGTGTGTTTATTTCTGTATGCGGTGTTGAGATGCAAAGCTGCGGTCCTGTCTGCATCCACACTAAGACATGCAAATATTATAATATCACAAATATTTACCAAGCCCACAAATATTATAATATCACAAATATTTACCAATAGTTAGGCCGTTGTTCTACACTGGTGGCGCAAAGGCTGCTTGCAACCAGATTGTCTTAATAGCTATGATCATGCAAGCACCCCAGGTGGCCAAAGGGCAGTGGTCAGCTGCTCCTCCGAGTGGACAGCGCGCCACCTACGCGCCACCTTCCCCTACGCGCCACCTTCCCCTACGCGCCACCTTCCCCTACGCGCCACCTTCCCCTACGCCGCCACCTTGTATTGCAGGGGTCTGCCCCTGCAATACACGGTGGCTGCCCCTGTATTGCGGGTTGCATTCAGTGCGCCACCTTAGGGGTCATGAACAATACATAACTACTGGTACTCTTTGTCTCTCAGCCTGCAGTTGTTGGATGGAGAATAAAAATATATAAATATGTTATAATTAGTTTAACTAATTATAATATGTATTTATAATAATCCTTCACCAAGGCTGTTTCTCAAATGAACGTAATCTGTTAGTTAGCAGCACTAATGAACTTAGCAGCTTCATCGAGTAGGGCCTAAGCTGGGAGCCGGGAAATGATGTGAATATTATATGTATTTAGCCTAATTATTTTAAATTGAGGTCTGAAACTGATCAGACGATCATGATAAAATATAATTTGTATCACTTGTCCATGGATTAATTTCAAATAGGAATTAACTCACAGTACACTTATTGAAATAAATTATTGTCGTAATACCGCTCACGATAGTAAATTAATTCTTATTATTATAGATTGCTGTATAATTTAGTCTAATAAATAAGAATCATTTTTGGAATTATATTGAGTTCCCCCCCTTCTAATAAAATTCCTTGTGATGGCCCTACTCTTGGTGCCATGAACAGATCCAATCAGTTATGCCCTCAGTGCCATCTACCTGCCAAGAATGCCATGGATTTTCACAAAAAATGTGCAGATGTTGAAAATATTCATAAAGGATGGAGCTTTGCCCCCTGGGGGAATTTTTCTGTTTATAATATTAGAGACATGCATAATTTAAGTATGATAATATTATGTCACGTTTCTGTTATATTTATAGCTATATGTAACAATCCTATGCTTTGTGTATATGTATGTTTATAGGTATATGTACCTGTACACACACACACATACACATATTTATATAAATATAAGGGGTGGGTCTATGTCACCACAGCATGGTGCATCTTCAGGTTGTGGATAGAGGATACGGCCTCCAAATATGGAGGGTAGCTGCAAATATATTGAATAAGCAGTCGTAGACAGAGGACATAAAGTGTCCTCCAGCTTAGGGGTTTGGCCTGAGGTTAACAACCTCTCACAGTAAAAAAACATCCTTAGGGAACGCTTACCTGATTTCTGGATCCTGTTGGTGTAAAATTTTCCGGAGGTAAAATATTACCTTGTTCGGATCTCCAGGTAGGGACTACATTGAAGGAATCTAAAAATTTTAGGAACTATAGATTTGGAACGTGGAATGTTAGGAGCTTGTATAGGCCTGAAGCGCTTAAATCGATGTAGTTGCAGTACAGGAAGTCAGATGCAGATGCATGTATCTTTTTCTATGGGAAATGGAATGATAAGTGGAGACCGGATTTTAAAGGGAAAATTTTCCCACAAAAAAGGACGAAAAAAGGGAAAATTATTGCCAAAAAAAGGTGGGAAAAAAGGGATATAAAAGTAAGAGAGTGTAAAAATTCAACAGAGAGATTTATCTTTGTTTTATGTAAAGCCTTTGCTTGCTCTACAGCTGCTGATTCTGTAACATCTAATGACTGAAGAAATTTTTTTATCTTGTTGAAATTCTCACAGAGGAAAATAGCACACGAAATCCATGTTCCCCACCTTGTTATAATGGGAAAATTAGGCAATGGCAAGCCTCTGATTTCCCTGTAA
This sequence comes from Ectobius pallidus, assembly GCA_964059195.1. Lineage (NCBI taxonomy): Eukaryota > Metazoa > Arthropoda > Insecta > Blattodea > Ectobiidae > Ectobius > Ectobius pallidus. Next base: position 9,158,185 of record CAXKWD010000008.1, on the reverse strand, counting down.
CGCTCTATTCTGCTGGGAGAAATTATTTTTCCAATGGTGAATCAGTGAAAACAATTTTTAATGTTTTCATATTACCAAATTCTGGGTAATTTACGAATTTTTCAAAATAAATTAGCAAAAAAGGTACTGGAAAGGGAAAGTTCCTAAAAAAAAAGGAAATGGGCCTAAAAAAAGAAAAAAAAGGGACGTTAAAACCAGGTCATTTGCAGTTGAAAGTTACTCAGTAATGTCCTGTTCAATTTAATCACGTTTTGTGATGAAATATAAAAAAAGGAATTCCCTTTAAAATCCGGTCTCTAATGATAACTATCAATTTGGGACTGTGTTCTTCATACATAGAAGAATCCATTCAGCTATTAAGAAAGTAGAGTTTATTAATGATAGGCTTTCTTATGTTATTCTAAGAGGAGGGTGGTGTGACATCATAGTTATGAATGTCCTTGCACCAACAGGGGATAAACAAGATGATGACAAGGACAGTTTCTATCAGAAAATAGAACGAACATTTGACCAGTTTCCGGCTTATCATATGAAAATTATACTAGGAGATTTCAATGCAAAAGTAGGAAGGGAGGAAATTTTCGAGCCCATGATTGGGAACGAAAGCCTCCACTTGCAGAGTAATGACATTGGATTTGGATTAGTGAATTTTACCACTGGTAAAAGTCTAATCATAAAGAGTACGAAATTCCCACATCATGATATTCATAAATACACATGGATATCGCCAGATGGACTGACATGGTCAAATCGACCATGTGCTAACAGATGCAAGCAGGTAGTCTAGTATAATTGACGTTCGAACTTTTAGGGATGCTGACTGCGATTCGGATCATTATCTGGTAGTTGCGGCTGTTCGGGAGAAACTTGCATCAAACAAAGGGACTAGGTAAAATTTTTATATAGAGAGATTCAATCTGAAAAAGCTAGGAGAAGACCAAAGTAGGAATGCTTACCAAGTCGAGATTTCAAATAGATTTGCAGTCCTAGAAAATACCGCCGAACAAGAAGCTAGGGATGATATGAATATCGATAAAACCTCAGAATGCATTAAAGACAATATTAAAGTGTCCACAAATGAAAATTTAGGTCCGCTTGAACTGAAACCTAATAACCGTGGTTTGATGATGAGTGCATGAAAATGGTAAATGCAAGAAAGCAGGAAAAACTGCAGTGGTTGTAAAATCCAAATTAAACTACCATCAGAATTCTCAACAATGCTAAACGAAAAACCTCTAGAACCGTTAGAACAAAGAAAAGAAACTATCTCAAAGACGCAGTAAATGAATTCGAGGTAAATAGTAAAGACAAAAATGTTAGGGATCCCTACAAGGGAATAAACGAGTTCAAGAAAGGTTTCCAACCCAGAACAAACACAATTCAGGACAATGATGGCACTATACTTGCGGCTCCAAATAATATTTTGAACAGGTGGAAAAATTTCTTTAATCAGTAATTATTAAATGTACATGGAGATGTCCAAAGTGTAGAAAGTGAAATATTCACAGCAGAGCCATTGGTTTCTGAACCGGCTCTAACAGAAGTAGAAACAGCCAGGGGCGCCAAGTTCTGAAAAATATTGGGTGGGCTCAAAGATTTTAAATTTTTCATACTCCCGCCCCTTATTTCGTTCTTCCCTCTAGTTTATTGTCCCTTGTTGATTTATAACGATTCATTCTTAATTGATTCTTTCTTAATTAATTCTTTCTATTTGTTCGTTTCACCTTGACTTTCTTCTATTTCCACTCTTGTGCTCCACACTCTTGGCTTATATCACATTTATTTATTTTGTCAATTAATATCCTTCCTGTCATTTTTTCTTAATCACAGGTATCATCTAAATTATAAATCGAACTTTTTCGGGCGCTCCTTATGTATATTTAGAACAAAAATGTGATTAAGTTTTTTTCCCATGAACGTAAAAAGTACCTTTTTTTCAAAGCTTAAAATACTTTTCGGCAGTATCTTAGAACATTGTACTGACAGAGTAAGCCAGAAATATATTAATGAACTTAGGAAGATATCAAACGATGAGTGAATTATAACAAAACACTTTAATATATATATGCCAACAATAGCCTGATTTTTCGCTTTAGAGCTATTCAACAACGAAACACGATTTTTAGTATTATCAATAAATTTTTATGCAATCATACACAGCAAATTATTGGGTGGGCTTGAGGCCCACGGGCCCATATAAGTTGGTGCCACTGGAAACAGCTACAGGTAAACTAAAAACACACAAATCTCGTGGGGTTGACCAAATTCCAGCAGAATTAATTAAGGCAGGTGGGGATAGATTAAACTCAGAGATCTATAAACTCATTCTTATGATAGATATATGCATATGCATTCATGTACCACAGATTATTGTGTCTGTTGGACATTATATGATAATAATATAGGAGAAAAATTCCTCTGACACTGGAACTTGAACCCAGGACCTTTGGCTATCGGAGCCAATGTTCTTACCAACTGAGCTACACCAGAGTTCAATTCACAGTGCCAGATAGAACCTCTCCTATAATATGGATCAACCATTGATAATATATTTTGTATTTGCGAAATCTTGGAGAAAAAGTGGGAATGTAATAAGTCTGTTCACCAGCCATACATAGATTTTAAAAAAAGCTTATGATTCAGTTAGGTGAGACAAATTGTACAATATTCTCATTGAATTTGGGATACCAAAGAAGTTAGTTAGACTGATCAAATTGTGTCTAAATGAAATATATAGGAGAGTCAAGGTAGGAAAACTTATATCAGATAGGTTTGCCATTCAAAGTGGCTTGATGCAAGGAGATGCTCTATCACCTTTATTTTTTTATTTTGCTTTGGAATATGCCATTAGGAAAGTTCAGGAAAGGCCTAGAATTAAATGGCAGTCACCCAATTTTAGCTTATGCAAATGATGTTTGTCTATTGGGCGATTATATAAACACAATCGAGAGAAATGCAGAAAGTCTGTTTAATGCCTGCAGGAATGTTGGATTGGAAATTAATACATAAAGAACTAAATATATGGTCATGAAATGTCAAAATAATGCTCTACAAAATATCAGAACAGACGGTAAATCGTTGAAACTAGTGTATAAATTCTTATATCTAGGAGCAAAAATTCAGACACAAATAATAGTAAGGCAGAAGTTAAGTGTAGACTCAAATCAGGAAATGACTTTCTATGCAGAATAGAAACTCTTTATATTCTTGTATCTGTCGAGAAATCTAAAGATAAAAATTTGTAAGATAATTATCCTGCTGTTTGTAATATATGGATATGAGACATGGTCGCTTACTCTTCGGGAAGAACATAATCTGAGAGTATTCGAAAACAGGATGTTTAGAAAAATATTTGGGCCTAAGAAAGATGAAAATGGGGACTGGAGAAAACTGTATAACAACGAGCTTCATAACCTGTGCTCCTCACCTTATATAGTAAGGACAAATAAATCACGGAGGATGAAATGGGTTGGACATGTTGCACGCATGGGGGAGGAAAGACATATCTCAAAAATTTTGACTGGGAGACCTGAAGGGAAAAGACCACTTGGAAGACCTAGATGTAGGTTGGAGGACAATATTAGGATAGATTTAAGAGAAGTAGGATTTGAGAGGGACGGTTGGAGTTAGCACAGAATAGGGTTGAATGGCAGGCTCAGGTAAATGCTGCAATGAACCTTCGGGTTCGGGTTTTGCTTAAGAATTGTCGGAGCTGGATTGCCTTGATTTTCAAATTATCCTGTATCCAAGCTCTCGAATGCGTTGTTTTTCAACAACAGTCACAGCCAACATTAAATTTTCCGACTGTGCAAATAATGCATTGCAATCAATTATTGAATTGCACCCAATGCTACGAGAAGTATGAGATGATGATAATCAATCTCTGATCAATTCCGACACTAAGCCCATCACAGATATAAAAAAGTTTTTCTATCACACTCAAGCAGTCGAGAGATGTGTCAAAGTTGTTATTGAGGTCTCGACTAAAGTGTGTGGACATGAAGCTAGAGGTGGCTACATCAGATCTAGGCTGTTATAAAGATAGCCTGCTGTGCCTGATTTCTTCCAAAATCTTCACTTCAAACGTGTACGCTTTGAAAAGATTGATTGAGTGATTGATTGCTTTTATTCACCATAGGAGATTTACAAGAAATCGTGGTTTCGTCAAACATAAATAACAGCAATCTCTGAATCCTAGTCAATTTCTGTAATTAAAAAAATTAAAAATATATTTTAAAAATTAAAAATTAAAAAAAAAACGGTGTGGGATAGGTCAGTTAGAGTGATATTCAGATAACTTCGGGCATGCCTAGATGCAAAGAAACATAGGGCTTGAAGAGGTCAGGTAAGAATTCTGTAGTTGCAACTAAACCAACCTCTTCTTTGGAGCTGTCCATGCAATTTACTACCATTGTAAAAACATTGTGTTTGTCTAGTCTATAGTTCCCAATAGTTTATAGTTATATCAGTTTGCTGCTGTATTACGATAGATTTATCAATGTAAAGTGTACAATAATTACATTAATTTCAAGTTTCATACAGTTACAATTTACAATTATGCCACATTATTATTATTTCTTTTTTTACTTCCTCTCCCCCTACGATAGGTCTATAAGTAGAGGAAGTATTGTTTTCAACCCCGAAAATCTAAGTTGAATTTATAACATAAATACACGTTTTGAGGTTCTCTAAATCCAAAAATACTATTTTCAGGAACATGTCTTTGTGTGTGTGTTTGTGTCTGAACAGCTTAGCTCCAGAATGGAAAATCATATGAAAACAAAATTTTGTATTTGGGTTAGGTACCTTTTGGAATGTGACACAAAGATTGACGGGTTTCTCTTATTTTTAAGGGAATTTTACATTAAGAAAATTGAGTTAGTAGTGATTTTTCGAAAACAGCTCTAACGATTTTGTTTAAATTTTAAGTTTATACTAAGAACTAAAGTTTTTTATTTGAAACGTTTTTTCGAAAAAATTCTCTGAAGTTCTTATAAACCATCCTCTCTGAATATGCGCTTGTTGCAATATGGCCTCTTGTTCTATATCAGAATGTGAAGTGAGAAAAATGTATTGGCCATGCTTAGAGTAAAGAAAGTTACGTGAGTGCATTAATCAGATTTTATTTTGGTTATGTATCCTTTGGTGGTAACAACATTCTCTTCATTTTTACAATCATTTTACATGAAGAGAATGTCATATATAATATATTATACTAAAACGTAAACTTTTATTTGGGCAAAGGAAGTTATGTGAGCTCCACATCAGATTTTGTTTTCCTTAAGACACGACTCAAATGAGCACGTGTTAGAGGTCAGAGCTAGTTGAGAAATGGATATAAATATATTTAAAAATACATTTTTGAAGAAAAATATACAATCAATTGGGCATACTAATTTTCAGTAATAATAGTAAGGATTTTTTAAAAAAGATTTAACATGAAAAAAAAGCCACGCAACAGAAGTAAAACTTGTTTTAATTTTTGGATTTTTTCAATTTTGGATTATTAGATTTTTTCAATTTTGGATTATTAAACCTTTTCAATATTGGGTTTTTGGACTTTTTTAATTTTAATTTTGATTTTTTAATTTTTTTATATTTTATTTTTTTATTTTGGATTGATTTAATTTTTTATCTTTTAATGTTTTTATTTTAGAATTTAGGATTTTTAAAATTTTTGATCTTTGAATTTTTTATTTTTTGGATTTTTTAATTTTGGATCTTCAATTTTTAATTTTGGATTTTTCAATTTTGTATTTTGTATTTTTTAAATTTGGATTTTTTATATTTTATATTTTGGTTTTTAATTATGGATTTTTTATTATTTAAATTTGGTTTGTTTTAATTTGAATCTTTAAATTTTTTATTTTAAATTTTTTTATTTTGGATTTATGTAAATTTTCAATCTTTGAATTGTTTTATTTTATTTTTTAATTTTGGATTTTTAATTTTTAATTTTGGATTTTAAGATTTTTAATTTTGAATTTTTTAAATTTTGGATCATTAAATTTTTTATTTTTTAATTTAAATTTTCGTTTTTGTAATTTTGGATTTTTAGTTTTTAAATTTTGGATTTTCCATTTTTTAATTTTAGTATTTTTTATTTTTTTATTTTATTTTCTTGAATTTTTTAATTCTGGATTTTTTATAATGGTGACGGGTTCACCACGCCTCTAGCTCGAAGCAGTAATAGCCCCCCACTGAATGCCTGATACCTTTCCCCTGAGCAGTCCCTTATATTTTTTAATGTTTTATTTTTTAACTTCAGTTTTTTTTATTTTTTTATTTTGGATTTTTAGATTTTTTAATTTTGAATTTTTGGATGTTTTAAATTTTGGAAAAGCCTAATCATTGAGTTGATTGTTTTCTGTGTAGTCCATTCCATCACAGCCCCACTAATTTCGTGACGATTTTGAGTGTAACAATTTTGTGATGATTTTGTCTGTAACGCAAGTTTGGGTTAGCTCTCGATTTACTCCTAACGTGGCTAAAGAAGTTTCACTTCAATAAATATTTACGCAATAAACTTATTTATTTTCTTAAATTTTTATTTGTTCAGTTGAATTAATTCAGAGTTATAAAATGGAATGTTTAATGTGGAACTAAAACTAGAACTGTGTTTGACACCTGCAGATGTGAAACATTTAGGTGCAATTAAAGAATTTGTTCAGTATTTGCCAGAGGTGTACATATTCTGATTTTAGCTTGCTTGCCCCTTTGTAACTCTGCAACCAGCCACAGCTTTTAACTTGCTTGACAAGAGAGCAAGCTTCATTGCAACGATGAAATGAAATACTGTCGCTACAAGTCACAAACTCTTCATAACCTGGTGGGTTTCACGGGGCCTAAAGAAACTGCAAGGCCTGGCGGAAAGAATATGAAACTGGGTATATCAGTCCACTGGTAAGTCGTGCATTTACATAGTAATGTCCAACAGAGACAATAATCTGTGGTTCATGAATGCTTATATATCTATAGTTGAGGAACTTCAGCTGTGTTTAGAGTGCAAGCAAAAGGAGAATGGAGAAGTTTACCCTGAAGGAAGCCGAGGAAAAACTAAAATGTGGAGAGTTTGAATTATCAATGAACAAAGGTACTAGTCAGGCATGGGAAACATTTTCAAACATTTGCGAAAAAGCATAAAAACAATCAATAATAACAATAACAATAATAAAAATAATAAATGTGTTAAGACGCTAAAACGATTTTTAATACTTCATCCACCTTTTGCTTATCTACATGATGAATTTCTTCTACCAGCATGTAGAAAAGCAAGAAAGTATTAGCAACTACGGTTGTTTAGCTTATTCAGGCTTATTCAGACTTGCATGGGTTACCCTACCCAAATCTAAAGAAACCTGCCTGCTTGCTAGCTGCGACACTTGCAGCTTGCTTGCCTGGCGTTCAAGCGGGCATGGGCAAGCTAAAATCGAGATTTGTACACCTCTGGTATTTGCAGGGTATTTTGTACTAACAAGGGAACCGTACAAAATTGTTTTGTAAAAGTTGGATTGCTTTCACTCCGGATCACACACCACTCACTGAATTCACGTCTTCGATCAGGATCATCCTCATTTAGACGTCATATGTAGGCCTAACACTTTTAACATTCTGCTCATTCTCCTTACACTTCAGTCAGAAATCTTCCAGTGGTTATAGATATATTCATGCAGTGAGAGTTAATGCATGAAGGTAGGAGAGGGGCGGGGTTTACTACACCAGCTAGACAACTTTCACTCGCCCCTTGTTTGTGCTGAGACCTATGGTACCTATGGTACAAGCAGAGGAAGTAAAAATCAGTTCTAGCAGAAAGTATTAATTAAAATACTGTAAAACCAGACTAAAAGTTTTAAACAACGGTGGATAACTCAAAACACTCACCATCAGCACAACGTTTCGACTAGATCCTTCTAGTCTTCCTCAGGCACTGGTTGGCAGATCAGCTGGGTTGAGTGTTGCAACCCCCTCTACGTCACCATCATCATCGGTGAGGGGTGGGTGGGTAATTTCACAAAGTGGACGCTCTGATGCATGAAGAAACATGGTGTTGCGTTGGAATCTCTTAATCCATTCAGTAGGAATTGCAAAGTCAGATTCGGGGCATTTTTTAAACTGCCAACTAATTTTCGGGGGAACATTGTCCTGAACCATTCTACGAATTACACTAATCCATTCGTCTCCCAGGTCACCATCGTAGTTATTGACACATTTGTCCTGATTACTGGCAATATGAACAGCTTCACAAATCTTTCTTTTAATTAAGTCTCTTTCAACTTTCACCACTTCCAAATCTTTTATCCTATGTTTTAAGGAAACCATATGTTGGCTTAATCCAGTGTTGGTCTTCAAATTACGAATATCCCTAACATGCTCCTGGAGCCTGATTTTAAAAGCCCTCCCAGTTTCGCCATAATATACCCCATCACAGTCATCACAAAGAACAGAGTAAACCCCTGGGGCGTCAAGACGGTTTATTTTGCAACCAACTTTTTTATGTTGCGAGAAAATATTCTCCAAAGTACTCCCTACTTTAAAAGCAGGTTTTAAACCATATTTACATAGCACTTTGCCAACATTCTGGCTGACACCTGGTTTATAAGTATCACTAACATATTTGTCTGTGGGGTTTTTTTCTTTTTTACTTGTCTGCTCAACACCCGCTTTTCTCCAAATCCTTTCAATAAACTTCCCAGTGTACCCATTAATTTTTGCAAGCCTAATTATGTTTGAAGAAAAGAAAAACATAATTAGGCTTGCAAAAATTAATGGGTACACTGGGAAGTTTATTGAAAGGATTTGGAGAAAAGCGGGTGTTGAGCAGACAAGTAAAAAAGAAAAAAACCCCACAGACAAATATGTTAGTGTTACTTATAAACCAGGTGTCAGCCAGAATGTTGGCAAAGTGCTATGTAAATATGGTTTAAAACCTGCTTTTAAAGTAGGGAGTACTTTGGAGAATATTTTCTCGCAACATAAAAAAGTTGGTTGCAAAATAAACCGTCTTGACGCCCCAGGGGTTTACTCTGTTCTTTGTGATGACTGTGATGGGGTATATTATGGCGAAACTGGGAGGGCTTTTAAAATCAGGCTCCAGGAGCATGTTAGGGATATTCGTAATTTGAAGACCAACACTGGATTAAGCCAACATATGGTTTCCTTAAAACATAGGATAAAAGATTTGGAAGTGGTGAAAGTTGAAAGAGACTTAATTAAAAGAAAGATTTGTGAAGCTGTTCATATTGCCAGTAATCAGGACAAATGTGTCAATAACTACGATGGTGACCTGGGAGACAAATGGATTAGTGTAATTCGTAGAATGGTTCAGGACAATGTTCCCCCGAAAATTAGTTGGCAGTTTAAAAAATGCCCCGAATCTGACTTTGCAATTCCTACTGAATGGATTAAGAGATTCCAACGCAACACCATGTTTCTTCATGCATCAGAGCGTCCACTTTGTGAAATTACCCACCCACCCCTCACCGATGATGATGGTGACGTAGAGGGGGTTGCAACACTCAACCCAGCTGATCTGCCAACCAGTGCCTGAGGAAGACTAGAAGGATCTAGTCGAAACGTTGTGCTGATGGTGAGTGTTTTGAGTTATCCACCGTTGTTTAAAACTTTTAGTCTGGTTTTACAGTATTTTATATTTCTGACCGGTGGAAAGTTTTATGAACTTTGAATTTGTTAAATAAGTATTAATTAATCATTGAAATATTTGTTTTATAAATATTTAAATGTAATTTAATGTATCTGCATTTGTAATCAAATAAAATCAGGTAAACTGATATAACAAAGTGCCAGTATGTTTTTTGTTGAATCAATTATAATTGCAATTATGATATGCAGAAAATAAGTTTTTCTAATCAGATTAAAATCGACCATCGTCAGCAGAACTACAGATTTGTGATACCTTGACAATCACGCACTCACATAAAAATAAAAAATTAAATTAAAAAAATCCATGTCAAATCGGCCGGCTCCGGGATTTGAATCGGGGACCTCCAGAATACGAGTCCAAGGTGTTACCATTTGGCCAACTCAGTCAGTTTGACGGTGTTGTTTGATAAGCATAAGTGAAGGAATAGTGTTAACTGTCAAATTATACTGGTAGAGAAAAATTAAAAAAAAGCATGTGACCTTTAATTAGTCGTTACTCTGGTACCGGTCAATCAATTAGGTCCAAAATTAATAGGCTTCTTGCCATGGACGTTATAAATGCATATACCAAGTTTCATGGAAATCTGATAAAGCATATTTGAGTTATGGGGCCTTTTGTTATATAATACCATAAAAATGCACTAAATTGGGCATTATTCCGGTACCGGCCAACCGAATTGGTTCAATATCAACAGTCATCTTCCCATGGACATTATAAATGTGTATACCAAGTTTCATGAAAATCCGATAAAGCATATTTGAGTTATGGTGCTTTTAAATAAAAACACTAAATTGGGTTTGACGCCGGTACCGGTGAACCGATTTTGTTCAATAACAATAGGGTTCTTCCCATGGACATTATAAATGCGTATACCAAGTTTCATGAAAATCCGATAAAGCGTATTTGAGTTATGGCGCGTACAGACACACAGACAGACAGACATTTTTCGTCCCCACACACAATCTCATAAAGTACCATACTGGCACTTAATAATTCCTCCCAGCAGCAATGCTATTCTTTTAAAGTAAAAATATCCTTGTTTGGAAAAACAGTCAATCTGGTAATGCTGATAATAGGGCAGTAAAAGATAATATGCTTTGTAATGAGAATTAAATATTTTTAGAGAATGTGCATTAATTACATCTTATTTCATTTCAGTGCATCCGTTCTAGGACCATCTGTCTTCGGGTCAAACGGCGCAGTGGCAACAGACTTGGTGAGTTATGTCAGATCTACTATAATCACATGTGAGTGCAGGTTCACTAGTATTTAACATGTTAGCAAAGCAGATTAGTGTAATCTTCCCACTTACAATCCATTGGCATTCAGAGACTTACACAATCCCAGAAACTTCCCGGGCATAATGAATTAACTAGCCAAGAAGACACAATGCCTAATTTATAAACACCTGAATCTATATTAGGATAAAAAGTATAGGAATTATTACCATGTATTTCATTAAATTTGTAAAACTTTTCATCTAGTGTACATACGAGTCTTGTATCTGAGGTGAAGAGGTTAGACGTTTTATGTGGAGATGCACTGAATACGGAAATGATGGGCATTGACCTAACAACTTACCGTGTGAGAATAGGCCTTCACAGAAGGCTTAGAGCTGAATCATCTAACATCAACAAACAGGTACATAATGTAACAATTGGTTTTTTGGCCTAATAGTATAGCAGCACTGTTATTAATTGGAGGCATCAAGGCATATCCTGGTCCAGGTTCAGGCAAGAGAGGTGAAACTAGTGCAGACTGTGGGAATGTAGTCTTGTTAACAGACTTGATAACCAAATTAGACGAGAAGTTAGATAATAAATTTGATGAATTTAACAGTAAATTGGATGATGTGAGGGGACGGATTAACAACTTGATAATAAAATAGATGGTACTAATATTCTTGAAGAAATATATTTTTATGTTTCACATTATAGATCTTATGAGTTACATAATCTTTTTTTCACCCCAAAAGCAAACACTGTCACCCATAATAATTCTCCAATTAAATGGACAACACAGAGGATAGAAAGAGAAGTAAGGATGAGGAACATCATTATCTTTGAATTAGAAGAAAGCTACCAGGAGAGAAGATGAAACACTTGTGAACAGGTACTTAATATTTTTATCAAGGAAGTACACATGCAACTTTCTGAACTTCATCTTATAATGTGTACCATCTACAGAAAGGAAAGAATCAACTATATTAGTGAAGTTTACTTGTGTGTTGACAAAAGGCATGGTGTAGAGCAGGGCTAAGATGCTGAGAGGAATGGGGGTGAGGTTTTCACAAGATTACAGCATAGAAGTAAGGGTCTTACATGAGACAGGCTTGTAACGAAAGGAAATTTGCTGTGTTAGTGAAGGACAGGCTTCGTATAGACCAGAGAATCCTTGACATATACTTCTGCAGAAAAAACATAACTTAGAGCAGGGAAGCACAAGGCCAAGGGCTCACCCTAAATAGGCATAGCAACAGGGACTCAAATTCTCATAAATTAATAGAAGTAAATGCAGCGAGCACAATGAACCAGGAAGCGCTTAGGCAGCAATACAAGTTCATCACAGCAGGAGAGGCATTACTCCACATCATCCATCAGCAACGCATAGGGCCAGCAAAGAGGGAAAGGGCGGAAGAGAAGACCGATGACATAAGATATCTAGAGAGTGCACAAGAGGAAGCTGAGATCATTCCATCACCTCGCGACAGTCCAGTCCTTTTGCTTAGAGGAAGGTCAATAAGTGTTCATCAGTCATATAAATTAAGAAAATGGTTAATTGTTTCGGATCGTTTATCAAATAAAATGAAGAAATAGGTTCAGTGCTTCAAGAAAAGGTCTAGGGGTGATTTACTCAGGTCTAAGGATGCTAAAATAAAAGAATAATATGAAATACAGAGAAGGGTGCTATAGGCTAAGATAAACCAATCCCCAAATTCTTGAAAGTGTAAAGATGTAAAAAAAAATTAATTAATCCTTTTACAGCATATAATTTTCCACACGAGGCATATGTTAGGATCAGAGTGTATGAGATGTGCATGCTAATGAGATCCTAAACAAGATCCCAAATGGGGAAAAACAAAGAGTGGTATAAAAGGGAGGAGAACAAAATTTAAACTCCTCAGTTGTAACTCTTTATTCCACTAATACAAGGGTGGATCAAAAGGTAACACACAATAATTTTTTAACAAAACATTTAATAGGTACAATTACAAACAAATGCACACATGAAGGAACATCTTTTTCTACTTTTCTATACAGGTCACCAAGTTTCTCAACAAATTTCTTTCATCATGAAATCAGTTTCAAAATACCCTTTTGATAGAAGTCCATTCGGTTGGAGTATAGCCATGTGCGGATTATTGTTTTCACTTCTGCATCTGACGCAAAGCGTTTACCGGCCAGGAATTTCTTCTTGGGACCAAACAAATGAAAGGTTATCACAGCCATCTTCGAAGAATACACACCACCAGGAGGCATTGCTATGGTCCATACAGTCATCCCCATTCATGCCACGCATGTCTCTGTCTCAGTTAATTTCACTACACTCTCTGATACATATATCAGTATATAGGGAAAAATGAAAACATACCAAAAATAGGTTTTACTTTGCAGATTATGGCATTAGTGGTTTTATGTATGTAATTTACATTATTTCCTATGCTTCGTATATACAATATCTATGTGTATAGGAATATATACCTATACACATATAATATATATGTAAGGGGTGGGTCTCTGTCACCACAGTATGGCACGTCCTCAGGTTGTGGATAGAGAATACGGCCTCAAGATATGGCAAGTAGCTGCGAATATATTGAATTAGCAGTCAAGGATAGACACCATGAGGTGGTCCTCCAGCTTGGGGGTTTGGCATCAGGTTAACAACCTCTCACTGTTAAAAGTATTGTTAAGTAATGCTGCCTGATTTATGGATCCTATCAGTGAAAAATTTTCCAGAGGTAAAATAGTCCCTAGTTTGGATCTCCAGGTAGGGACTACACTGAGGGAGTCTAAAAATCGTAGGAACTCTAGATTGGGAACGTGGAATGTTAGGAGATTATATAGGCCTGGGGCACTTAAATCAGTAACTAGAGAATTAGAGAAATATAGGTTAGATGTGGTAGCAGTACAGGAAATTAGATGGGAGGGTCAAGGTTCAATACAGACAGACGTGTATGCCTTTTTCTATGGGAAAGAGAATGATAACCATCAACTAGGGACCAGGTTCTTCATACATAGGAAAATTAATTCATTATGGAAGTAGAGTTTGTTAATGATAGGCTTTCTTATGTTATTCTAAGAGGACAGTGGTGTGACATCACAGTTATGAGTGTCCATGCACCGACAGAGGATAAACAAAATGATGACAAGGACAGTTTTTATGAGAAAATAGAACGAACATTTGATCAGTTTTCGGCATGTCACATGAAAATTGTGCTAGGAGATTTCAATGCAAAAGTAGGAAGGGAGAATATTTTCTAACCCACGGTTGGGAACGAAAGTCTCCACTTGCAGAGCAACGGCAATGGGGTTAGCCTAGTTAATTTTGCCACCGCTAAACATTTAATCGTAAAAAGTACAAAATTCCCATATCGTGATATTCATAAAACACATGTTCTAATAGATGCAAGGAGGCAGTCTAGTATAATCGACGTTCGAACTTTTAAGGGTGCTGACTGCTGAAGATCAAAGTAGGAATGCTTACCAAGCCAAGATTTCAAATAAATTTGCAGTTCTAGAAAACACTGCAGAACAAGAAGCTAGGAATGATACAAATATTGATAAAACCTGGGAATGCATTAAAGACAATATTAAACTAGCCACAAAACAAAAATTAGGTCCTCTTGAACTTAAACCAAATAAACCATGGTTTGATGATGAGTGCATGAAATAAGTAAATGGAAGAAAGCAGGGCAAAACTACAGTGGTTGCAGAATCCGAATGACACTACTGTCAGAAATCTCAACAATACTAAACAAGAAACCTCTAGAACCATTAGAACAAAGAAAAGAAACTATCTCAGAACAAAGTAAATGAATTAGAGGAAAATAGTAAAGAGTTAGGGATGTCTACAACAGAATAAACGAGTTTAAGGAAGGTTTTCAACCTAGGATAAACATAATTAAGGACAATGATGGCACTATACATGCAACTTCGAACAATATTTTGAATAGGTGGAAAAAATTCTTTAATCAATTATTAAATGTATAGGTAGGGAAAAAAACAGTGGACCAACTCTTGTAGCTGATTTCAGAGCCTTGTGATACTAAATAAATGTAAGAGATGTAACGAAAACATTTGTTTCCACAAGCAATGCAAATTACGTGAAATTATTTCTCAATTCAAGCAATGTTCATTTCAATACATTCCCTGCTATCCTGTGAATGCCGCTAGGCATGCACAGTGGCTCATATTGGCAACTTAGATATTTTAGTCGATCTGCTTTTTTTCCCCTACCTGCATTGAGAAGTTCAAAACATAAAAACATAAAAGCAGAGCCGATGGCTGCTGAACCAACTCTAACAAAACCAGAAACAGCTATAGGTAAACTAAAAACACATAAATCTCCAAGCATTAACCATATTCCAGCAGAATTAATTAAGGCAGGTGGAGATAGATTAAACTCAGAGATCCAAAAACTCATTCCTATGATTTGGAGAAAGGAAGAATTGCCTGAGGAATGGAAAAATCTATTGTTATACCAATCCATAAAAAGGGAGATAGGGCCGAACCTAATTATTATCGAGGAATTTCTCTCTTACCAACATCATACAAAATTCTATCTAATATATTACTGTCAAAAGGAACACCATATGCGGACAAAATTATTTGAGATCATCAATGTGGATTTAGGCGAAATGGATCAACCATTGATCATATATTTTGAATTTGCCAAATCATGGAGAAAAAGTGGGAATATAATAAGTCTGTTCACCTGCTATACATAGATTTAAAAAAGCATACAATCCAGTTAGGCGAGACAAATTGTACAGTATCCTCTTTGAGTCTGGGATATCAAAGAAGTTAGGTAGTTAGGCTGATCAAAATGTTTTTAACTGACACCTATAGAAGAGTCAGTGTAGGGAAATTTATATCATATAGGTTTGCCATTAGAAGTGGCTTGAAGCAAGGAGATGCACTATCACCTTAACTTTTTAATATGCCATTAGGAAAGTTTAGGAAAACAAAATAGGCCTAGAATTAAATGGGAGTCACCCGATTTAGCTTATGCAGATGACGTTTGCTTGTTGGGCGATGATATAAACACAATCGAGAGAAATGCAGAAAGTCTTTTTGATGCCTGCAGAAAAGTTGGATTGGAAATTAATACAGAAAAAACTTAGTTTATGGTCATGGAACATCAAAATGCTCTACAAAATATTAGAATAGCTGGTAAATCATTTGAACAAGTGGAAAAATCCAAATATCTGGGAGCAATAATTACAGATACAAATAATATTAAAGTAGAAGTCAAGTGTCAACTAAAATCAGGAAATGCTTGTTTTATGTAGTTCAGAAACTCTTATCTTCTCGTCTTCTGTCCAGAAATCTAAAAATAAAGATTTATAAATTACTATCCTGCTGGTTGTATTATATGGCTGTGAGACATGGTAGCTTACTCTTTGGGAAGAAAATTATCTGAGTGTTCAAAAACAGTGTGCTTAGGAAAATACTTGGGCCTAAGAGAGATGAAAATGGGGACGGGAGAAAACTGCATAAAGATGAGCTTCATGACTGGATATAGTAAGGGTAATTAAATCACGAAGAAGGAAATGGGCTGAACATGTTGCGTGCATGGGGAAGGAAAGACATATCTCAAAAGTGTTGACTGGGAGACCCGAAGGGAAAAGACCACTCAGAAGACCTGGATGTAGGTGGGAGGAGAATATTAGGATAGATTTAAGGGAAATAGGATTTGCGAGATATGATTGGATAGAGTTAACACAGAATAGGGGTGAATGGCGGGCTCAGCTAAGCATGGCAATGAACCATAAAATAGATAATATTCCTTTAGCTTGCTGAGGATTTGTCTATTGCCATTAAGTAATTTGCATTATTTTGGAGCTTACATTTGCCCGCAAATGGTACCTCACTCTTACAAGTAATATATCAAGATAGGCTAATATAATCTTCACAATAGAATACACCATTTTATAATAATTTTAATTCATATAAATTTCAGTCTAATTTTATTTTTGTCTGGCTTTTTATGAATGAACTATCATCTTATCTACAGAAATATACAGTATTTTGTTCTTATTATTAGTAACATTTATTATTATAATTACAATTGTTAATATTATTATAGTGATATTACAACATTTAATTGTGAAAAAGAAGCAGAGAACCAAAAAAATATTATTCAAGAGCTTTAGCATTGTTCCTATGTAAACTAAGTTTGATTTTGACCACTCAGGAAAACCAACACTCTAACCATCAACATAACGCCAAGAGGGAATGACCAACAGACATGATTACAAATTTAATTTATGGCCTGCACTACTGATCTTTCTGCCACAGGGCTTTAAAAGCAAGATTAATCATAAAATAAAACAGTTCAGATTTTCCCATAACATGAAATATGTAATTAATTCTCAGGACTGCAATTTTACATATAATTGAAGCATGTATTTACACTTGGAAGATTAATTTTGATACTGGATATTAACAAAAGAATTTATTTACTAAACATTAAAATAGCGCCGTGAGAAAGAAAATTAATCATGACAATCAATACCCAGTAGACTATAACTACGAGGGTCGTGCAAAAAGTAAGTTTCCCTGTTTTGTTAAACAGGGGTAAATTTTTGTGGGCCTCTCATATTTTGAGGGATTTTTATTACATACGTAGTGGCAACACTGAACCTGTTACCATTTTTTACAACAATCGGTTTGGTGTCAGTAGCTTCTTAACCATGGAGACACCCTTACTCTCTCACTCCGCCGTTGAATTGTGTTCTGTGATCCGTTTTCTCCATGCTAAAGGCAAAAATCCGACTGAAATCCACCGACAAATAGATTCTGTGTATGGGACGGGTGCGATGAGCATCCAAATGGTGCGAAAATGGTGTTCTGCTTTCGCAGAGGGCTGTCAGAATGTCTGTGATGAACCGTGCTCCGGTCGTCCTTTGACCGCCACTGAGGGGGACGCTGTGCAGTGCGGTTCAGAGATTGTTGAACTTGATGGGCACCTCACCCTCAACAATATTGTTGCTGCCTTACCTCCCCACATTGAAATCAGTCGAAGGTCAGTGGCTAACATCTTAAAAAAGAATTTCGGAATGACAAAAGTGTGTGCACGTTCGGTCCCCAGCGAGAAAGACAGTTGAGCTGCTTGAAAAGTTGAATTGGGACATTCTACCACATCCACCCTACTCCCCAGACCTTGCCCCAAGTGAATACTACCTGTTTCCGAAATTGAAAGTTCACCTGGGTGGACAGCATTTCCACAACAATCACAAACTCAAGATGGAAGTCAACCAATTTTGAAGGAGGTGGCGCAAGCGGAGCATGAGGCTGGACTGAAAATGCTTGTACCACGGTCATAAAAATGCATTGAGAAAAACGGTGACTATGTAGAAAAATAGTTCTTGAGTCGAAGAATCGAAAAATAAAAGAATTTTTTTCGATATTTCCTGTGGTTTTTATTCTAAAGATAAGGGAAACTTACTTTTTGCACAACCCTCGTATTTAGCAATCAACACTCCAGAATACCGATTTGATAGTTAGCTGTCACAGCCAAGATTTATTTTAACTCTATTGTCTACACAATAAAGCACCTAATCCTATATAGTACAATAAAAGTAATACCTTGCTTATGATCAGAACAGTACTGGAAAATCCCTTCATGAAATACATAGTCCAGTTATTCTTTGCTTACCCAGGCGGCTTCCTTTTGTTAGGAAGAAATGTTTGCTGACAGCTCAACCCATGCTCTCTATTTTTACTGCACCAATCAACTAGTTACCTCAGCCAATCAAAATCTAAGAATGTCCTGTGAAGGATGTGGCAGCTACTCGTCTGTTCCACGTGGAGCTCAACTCTTGATTGCAAGATCTGGTTACAGTAAACAATAACAGTGTGAATTGATTAGAGCAAGGGAAGAACTGAGGTCAGTGAAAACAATGAGAGAAAATTGCAACATTGCTTGTGTTTTGGAAAGCTGAAACCAAGACCGATTTAGTCAGATCAACTAACTTGAAGAAACACCTACTTAATGGTTTATTCCTTTGAAGCTGCCTGAGTATGTAATGAAAAACTCTGCTATACTACACAGTTATACATAAAATAAATAAAACATTTTTATCATGACGTGATGAACCCAGGACCCATGACGAGTTTCTTGAGGCGGATGTCAAATATCATCTAAGCCTGGAAATGCCAGGAGTGAAACTTGATGAATGTGAATTCCATCATGGCTGATCAACAAAAGTCCAAGTTGAAGAGGCCCACTGTCAGGAACAAAAGACAATCACTTACATTATCTTACATTATTTTATATTATTTTGTCACATATTGTAAAACTAATGATGTGAGGGCCTTGACATAACAGAAAAGTATTAATATCGTAGGGAATCCCACAAGACTTTACAAGATTATCGATGGTTTTTATCTGCTGAAATTTATAAACTCGAATAGTATTCATTAAGACTATTCCATGAATAAAAATGTACCGAATTATACAAATAATAATTACGTCCTTTCTTTGTTATATATAAAAACAAAATTAACAGCTGCAAGTTCTCGGCATACTATGAATCAACCATCCGTGAATCAATTCGAGTTACCGCATTGTAACCAATGGTACCAATGGTTCTTATAAGACATGGTTAGCCCAATTCAGCCGAGCTAGCAGCAGAACAGAACAAAAGCACACGGACTGGCTTGCACCAAATTGAAATTGTGTTTTTAATCATTGTACATTTATATTACCGTATTTCAATTAACCAAACAAGTTGTGTTCTATAAAATGATGTGTTTTTATTGTGTTCACTGTCATCATGTGACGTATCAATCACAGTACATTGATAACTACATTTCCAGTAACGAGCTGACGTTTTATCAGAAAAAATCACATCCTCGTATTAATTGCAAGCATTTAGAAGATAAACCAGTGGTTCCCAAACTATGGGAGCAATTTCGGTGGGTCGCGAAAAGGGCGGGAAAAATTAAACTTCTTTTCAATATAAGGAATATAAGGCATTTGAACACAATAAAACTATTGAAAGGCATATGAAAAACATGTGCAGTACTATATATAGTCTATTCAATTCGAAGTGGCTTGAAGCAAGGAGATGCACTATCACCTTTACTTTTTAATTTCGCTTTGGAATATGCCATAAGGAAAGTTCAGGGAAACAACGTAGGCCTAGAATTAAATGGTAGTCACCCAATTTTAGCTTATGCTTCTGTCCAGAAATCTAAAAATTAAGGTTTATAAGACTATTATCCTGCCTGTTGTATTATATGGATGTGAGACATGGTTGCTTACTCTTCGGGAAGAACATGATCTGAGAGTGTTCGAAAACAGGGGCTTATGAAAATATTTGGGTCTAAGAGAGATGAAAATGGGAATTGGAGAAAACCGCATAACAACGAGCTTCATAACCTGTACTTGTCACCAGATATAGTATCTGTATCTGTTCTGTATCTGTTACCCTATGATCCCCAGGTGGGGCGAAGGGGCTTCCAAGCGGAGGTTTCATTACCTATACTAATTTTGATATGCTTATTTTCCGAGAGAGGGTAGAGGGACAGGTGGTAAGCCCATCGCCTCGCAACCCCTCTCTGGAAACTAAGTAATTCTTGGACGTGAAAGGGCCGAGAAATTTTGTCCAGAGGCTCTAATTTAGGCTTGGAGTTCTTTTACGTGCCGTAAATCTACGACACGGGACCCCCAGCTTAAAGTCCCTCCCAGAGGACTCCGTGCCCAGGATTTTTACGTCCTGAAAAATCCATCGACCACGGCCGGGTTTGATCCCACGCCCTGCAGATCTAGAGGCGGGCACGCTACCTCCAGACCACCGCGGCCGACACCAGATATAGTAAGGGTAATTAAATCATGGAGGATGAAATTGGCTGGACATGTTGTGTGCATGGGGGAGGGAAGACCTCAAAAATTTTTACTGGGAGGCCTGAAGGGAAAAGACCGCGTGGAAGACCTAGACATAGGTGGGAGGACAATCTTAGAACGGATTTATGGGAAGTAAGATTTGTGGGGGATTATTGGATGGAGTTAGCACAGAATAGGGTTGAATGGCGGACTCAGGTAAGCACAGCAATGAACCTTCAGGTTCCATAAAATAGATAATATTCCTTTAAGATAGCTTGTTTAGGAATTGTCTATTGCCATTGAGTAAGTAAGTATATTGGTTATTGTTATGTAGTAGTGGGTCACGAAAAAAGTTTATATAGCCTATATTAGTTATCATTATGTAGTAGTGGGTTGCAAAAAAATTTTCTAGGTGAAGGTGGGTCCCAGGACAAAAAAGATAGGGAACCGCTGAGATAAATGATCATGCTTGGTCTATATCTGAGGAATTGCTGAACATTCATTATTCGCCAATATCAAATATAACAAAATTTAATAATCTACAGAAACCCATTCCAATTAAAGATTTTTTCCAGAAAATTCTTATACAAACTCAAATAACCATAATATTAAAATGATGATTTCTCTCCGTTTGTTTTACAAAACTGAAATGTAATTACAAAAAATTATTATATGTTAAAATGTGAATCTTCTTGTCACTAAAACTCATAATTTGTACCGGTAAACTGAAAAAATATATATTAATATATGTTTGCCATGGTACAGCATCAACTTACCGCTTATACACAGGATAAATGCGCTGCTTTGTTAATAATACTGCTGACACATGTGTGATATTACGTTACAGTTGACTTGCGGAAATTATGAAGCACATCTGTCAAGGAAGGCATTGTTAGAAATACAACTTTCTCTCTCAAGATGTTCGCAAGTTATTAAAATATATACACAATTGTTAATTCCAATATAATAGTGCGAGTGTTTTCAGGATAAAGAAATTCAAACCTAAAAAAGTCCTTAACCCTTTCACAGTCATTAATACCTTAGATTCCTCTTGAGCGTTGTTAAGGCAATGTTCTTACCATCTGTCCCTCTCTCTTCTCTTGGTAAATAAGCTAACTAAATTAGTTGTTGGTACAACCCAAAATAGTGGTTAATACAGTCAATGCAGTGGCATAGGAAGGGGGTGCAGGGGGTGTGGGACTGTGTGTTATCACTGAGGGTATGATGAAATTACAAAAAGTATTTGTGTTTTCAAAGCCCGGGATACTTAAAAAAATAATATTATTATTTTTAAAAGTTTAAAACTTTCAACAAATCAACATAAATAGCATACGTATTGAAACTTTTCATTCTGTCAACAAATGCAACAAAACATGGCTGAACTTGCCACTGTGCAGTGACAACCTTATCCACTTATGGATAAGAGGAAAGGAATGTTCCTCTGTTGTTGACTATCTCTGCATTTTTTACTCGAGAACACGATAACTTACAAAATATCCCTCAACCCACATCCTATAGTACCAGCTACTGTGCCATGCAGCCACTCCACATCATTCCTTTGAATTAATTGTACATTACTGAAGCTTAGTAGTGCCGTGCTGAATTAATCTTTTTAGTCATTGATTCATTGTGATCATCCTCTTCTCTATAAAACTGTACATAAATGTTATGAACATTATTATGCATGCTGTGGGAATTGTAAATTGTATAATATATAAAAAGTTATCCAACCTTACCCCAACACTGACTCATTAGCCATTAGTTTAAGTTAATACATCGTGCAATTTTTAAAATTCCTGTATCTGATCAGATAATATGGCAACTAACCTACATTACATGACCCATTACTATTTTTGGGGGTTTCTTCCATATGGCTGTCTCTGTTTATTAGGGAGGGGAATTCACAAAACTGGCGAATTTTGTGTTGGTTTTGTTCTTGAGAACTTGTAGAAATCATGCATGAAGCCACTTTGTACAACATACGAAACACTAGTAAAATGATTACTAATATAAGTACAATCAGGGATATAGTCATGCAGTATCTCATCAGTACTCAGTGCCAGTAGTTCCAAAAATATGCAAAGTCCAAAGGGATATCCAGAAGTTATAGTCAATGTTAATAAGGGATATTACTTTTCTTAGTTTTACAGAATACCAAAATTTGAACTAATATCTAAGCATTGGGTGATTTCTGTAGATGTTGTTCATTTACTTCTCCATCATATCTGCCCCATGTTGACTTTGACTTTCAGTAAATATTCTCCGTCAGTAGATGTACTTCACAATCAAAATAAAAGGCCCTACAATGAAAATCGACCCATGAGACTATTACTCACTTTGAACCACCAGCATATGCAACAATCTACCACTTTAAATAAATTATTACCATTACAGTAAAATATAACTTGCAATAAACTTTTCACCAACATTTAGTTTTCTCAAGTATCTGTTTGTTCCTGAGAATTAGAAATGGATTGTGCGTAATGTGTTTACTTTATAAAATGTTAGAAGTATAGGTGAGGACTGGCATTTCTTTCTTTCCAACTGAGTTTTATTTTTAAAAACGGGCATGACGAAAACAGGTGTTGGCTTACTTTCTCTTAAGCAACAACCTCCTAGCATTGAAAACGTGAAACTGCAAAGAACCCTAGTATCAGAGGATTGAATTATACATGCAAAAGTTGTGTTGGTGCATTGATTACTGGCACTCTAAATATTCATTTAATATTTTCAATCGGGGGGAGGGGACACGAAATTTTCCGCACCGGATACAACCTGAGCTCGCTACACCACTGAGTCAATGGAAACTAATAAAAATAATCAGGAAATGCTGGTGGAGGTCACTCAAAGGAATCAAGAGGGATCAAACTCTGAAGCAAAAATATATTAAAAAAGATCAGTGATCATTTGATACTAGGAATGCTACTGAATTGTAAGTAATATAAGCAAAGACTACAGTGGGAAGTATTTCAAATGACTGAAGTTGAGAAAATAGCCGTGTTGTAGGTCATATTCTAGTATTGCAGCTTGTCTATGTAGTTTAGTTCATATAAGGGCAACTTGTCTTTATTGTGAATTCCATATAAGGGCAGGTGGTCTAATTAGTGAATGTCATTTAAATGGAGCCTGTCTGTTTAGTGGATTTCATATGGATTGGGCAGATAGCAAATTATGGAGTGCTGGGGGCATCACAAAATAAATAAGAGGAACTGACAAATAAAAAGGAAGTGATTTAAACAGTAAAGCCATTGAATGATTATAAAAATCCTCAACTTATAAACACTTATAGATCCACTTACGTCTCATTTTTGTATACTAGTTTCGCGGAAAACCACCATCCCATCCTCGTCTAATGGTTGACTGGTGTTCCTTCACATTGAATTTGAGGTTAGGTTAGTCATAGGTATATTTTTTATTATTATCACATATTTTCTTTGTATTATCTATCTTAAAGTTAGGTTAATTTTAAATCCATTTTTCATATTTACCCATTTTATTCAATTTATATTAAAATTCGCAATCTGTTCAATGTTACACCATAATTTTCACTCACTACTCATTTGTTCTTTAATTCGACTTTCCTCTGAACTTTCACAATTATTGAAGCGATTTTTAGCCAATTGATCTTAGAATTCCCCCAGAAGTCGGTCAAGTCGCTCAATTTCATTGAATTGTTAATTTGTTATTCATCGAAATTTCAATATGAGTTCAGATTACACTCTTAATCATTTCAATAATGGTATTTTATGAACGATTTTCATTAATAAACATAATGGCAATTCATAACTGCGTGTTATCATTGTCATTTTTTGTTTTACGAATATTTCATAAAATTTCCTATAAATTATTACAATTTATATTTCATACTTATATATTACCGTATATTTTATATTCGTATGGGTTCCTAATAAAATATTTCTTTTGTGTTTCTTCAGTATAATTTAAGTGTGTTTAAATTGCCAATTGTGAATTAGTATGGTGCATCATCGCATTTTTAAATCAATAACCGTCTAGATGGCGTTAGTTAAATAATGCGTAATTTCATTCTTTATGCGCAATTGCAGGTGTCCCAACAGATTCACAGACGCCATGTGAATCTACATAGAACGACACCTACTAATTACCAAATAATGTTTTGTCTATCGCTCGCTCATCAGTTACGCGGGTGCGTCTCGATGAAGTTAGTTATTCAACTTCGTTAATTTCGAGTTCTCACAACATAATTCTATCATTTAAACAATTTTTGTGAGGCATGCCCGTTATGGTTCCGGTGCCACATTCATCATTTCGTCACCATTTGACACGGAACATTATGTAGACTATTGTGAAGTAAATCACAAATAATTTCATTACTACTTGCCGAGTGACAGTCACATAATTTCCAACAAAGTGATTTATCATCTTATGACGTCACTCTTCAGTGACAGTTTTATTACGCAATTGTTTTCACATAAGCCTATTCATCTCAACGTTCAGGCCAAGTAATGGACTATCCTCTCGATGAGAGAAGTCATCGTCACCAATATTGTTTTCATGACACTTTCCATCTTTGAGAAAAACATACCTTCACACTACATGGCTTCATGGCTTTTAATTAAACTATTTGTTTGAAGAGTATTCATCAGTTTATAAATCATAATCAATCGAGAGTTATTACAAAATCAAACTGTGAGCAGTGCTACATCAAGAAGATATAAATGTGCCATTTGTAGTGCATTATTATATTATTATTGTTCTCTTTTCTATGGTTTCAAGTGTGTATTTTTCATGTACGCTATTTTTTCTTCTCTGAAGAGACTATCAGCTATAAAGGATTAACAAATAATCTTAAAATTGATTGATTCTTTCATTTAACCTGAAAGGGCTTGCATAAGAATTCAATTGGATCAAGTCCACTATTACAAGCGGATGCAAACCTTTTCATTGGTCACTCCGGGCCTCTATCTACTGGCAAGTGTTGTTTAATTAATTTGTCTTTGCCTGGAAATATCAGCTTGTTAGCCTGTTTAAGCTTTCCTCTGTGTCATACATGTTTGAGGTCAGGCTAAGTAAGAAGTGAATAAGTGTTTTAACGGTTATCTTTATATTCCTGTCATTCAGTGATTCAGCCAGTTTGAGTTTACAAAGTGATATATATATATATATATATATATATATATATATATATATATATATATATAATCAATATGTATTTCCATCCGTGTCATACAAGTTTGAAGTTAAGCGTATGAGCGTAAAGCTAATGTGAATTCACCAACACACAAACACTAACACATACACCGACGCTTGTGTAGCCACAATTTCAAGTAGTTTCCTCTAGCCCTCCGTGCGGACAATTTGATAGTGCTTTAGTTTACTTTACTCCCCAACACGGGCAATTTGAGTCATTCTAAGTCATATTTGTCTCATAGACAATACCATTGTATTCAAAATGACGATCATAGATCAAGACATCGCTGCTCTGAAATTTAGACGTGCTCCCCTCAGGGCACAAAAAGCACGCCAAGCTAATCATATTGCTAACTTTGTTATCACTGACGAAGCGTCCCTTCAGGAGCTTCTATCTCGTCAAGACTACATAAAGACGGTATAAAGATGGTAGGTAGACGGTCACTCATATGAAATGTTCCTGTCACTGCTGCTACTTTTGAAGTATCTTGGCGTACATTGTCAGAAGTATTTGACAATAACCGTCTTATAGGAAACACACATCTTCTGAGTTTATTCTCACCCCATCTCTTGAGAGGGATTCCTTGTAACGGTATCTCGATCAAAATACCGGTACCGTGCATGCACAGCAGTCTTTTAATATTGACATCAGTTTGACGGACTTGATCGTTTCCGAAATTATCTTGGACGAACTTCAACCGAATGTCTTCAAAGATTGGGAATCTTCCATCAAACTAGACAAGTTTTCATCACTCAAAGACTTGTTTAACTTTCTTGAGGCCCAGATTCGAGTGCTACAGATGACTAACGTAGCTATGAAATCGTAATCTTAAAATACTCCTCCAGTCAATAACAATGTGACGCTAATTCTACTACGATAACTAATCAATCAAAGAACAAACCATCTGTTTCTCGTCCTCGTACAGTTGTTGTAAGCATTGTTCACATTAATTATTTCAATGTGACGCTCTCAGATCAATGAATCTCGCTCAACGCGATTTGTTTGTTAAGTTTTACAGAATATGTAGTCTGTCTCAAGGCGAGAGGTCATTCTTCTTGTAGTAAGTATAAAGTATATGTAAAATCTGTGGAAACAGACACAGCATTTTTTGCATATCCATGTGTCCAATCAACTAATACCGCTGATCCACTGCAGAGTTGTTTACTTCCCACAACTACTGTTTTTATCACCTACTCTAATGGTTGTCAAGTCGAAGCTACGGCACCTTTAGGTAGTGGTTCAATTTGTAATTTAATCAGCAGTCGATTGTTCGGCGCATTCAGCTGTCGTCCCAAGTAACTACACATATATCAACGTCCATTTCAGTCAGGTCCACTACCACGTCATGGCACCACAACACACAGGCCATTGTCGTGCCTGAACTTTCCACCGCGAAATTTCCTCGCCGGCTCATTAAGACTAAAGGTTGGAATATTTCTCCCAACTTTACGTTGACTGATCCTAATTTCAGGACACCTAAACATGTTGACTTATTGTTTTGGAGTTGAGATTTGCTCTCAGGTAGTATGTACTGGCCAGTTTGTCGCTCCTAAACTTCCAGAGATACAAAATTCATACCTTAATTAATATTTATCAGGGAAGCTGCAACAGCCTAACTCTTCTGAGCAGCATAATTCTAATAGGAATGGTCATAAGCGCCAACAACCTCACAAGAGTCGTCTCAACTGATCGACTGGCAATTCAGTCACTCACCATATATTCTTTGCGCTTCAGTCTGAGTTTCTGACATCAGCAAAACATGGTCGCAGTCAGATGTCGGGCTCCTCGGAATCTAAAGGTTTTTCTGAGTCTCCGTCCCGTCCACTTACTACTACTTCACTACCTAAAACTAAGGTTGTACAGTCACCGAAATGGATAGCTGAAAATTGTCAACAAAACGAAACCGGTCAGACACTTTAAAATCCCCCTACAAGTACATGATCGGTTACCCCACCCACCTCTGTAAACAGGAAAACGTAGCCTAAACAGTTGCAGGTTCTTCCTCGTGGCGAAATGGCTCCAATTATTTCGCAAATAAATAGAGGTCGTATTGTGGGTATGTGGCATGCTAATATGACACCTCAAGAGATTGCAATATTGATATCATGCAAGCTGGACACAGGGTGGAAGTGGATAGATGCGTGGGAAGAAGGAGGTGAACACGCTCTGAGAGACCATCGGAAAGACAACAGGGAAGTAAAAAACACGCCCGGAGGAGGATTCCGCCATTGTTACTGCCATAGATGCAGATCCCTTCCGGTCTCTTAAGAGTGTAATGGCGGGATTAGACCTACCAATTACCAATCGAACAGCGAGCCGTCGGCTCCGTAATGCAGGATTTCGTCACCGCCGAGCTGCCAAAAAACAGGTACTTCGACACAACCACCGAGAAACCCGAATGGGATTCGCCCTACAGGAGCTATCAACACCACCAGAAATGTGGGATACTACCATTTGGTTGGACGACAAAGTCTTTTCATCCGAGCTAGGAACATCTCTCACTTGTTGGCGTCCCAATGGCACCCGGTTTATTGAAAGTTGCATCCAGCAAAACCATCGGTCTGCCGAATTACCTGAGGTATTTTGGGGTGGATAAGCGCAGCTGGCCCTGGTGAATTAGTTGAGATAACACCACGCATGAATGCAGACGAACTTGTGGAAATCTTGGAACAAGTTATTGTTTCCACCGCCAGAGCCATTTACCCCGCTAAAGACGGTCCAGCAATCAGGTTTGTCCTTGACAAAAGTTGTGTTCATACTGCAGGTGTTTCACGGGACTTCTTCGACCGCCATCCTGACATCCAGGTTCTTGACTGGCCTCCAGTGTCTCCCGATATGAACATCTGTATTCTTGTAATACTTAAGGTGGAAAATAAATTACAATTACAATATACAATCATTGAACACATTTTGGCACACGTGGTGAAGAAGTGGGTGCCTGCACAGGAGAGAACCGACCACTGTCGGCATGTGTGGGAAGATCTACGTGGGCAACCAGACCTGTTTAAGAATCGCATCGAGTCTGTGCCTAGAAGACTGCATGAAGTTATTGCAAGGAACGGTGCATGGACATCTTATTAAGTTTCCGTAAGTGTATTTGTGTAATTCAAATACTAGACCTACATGTTCGATAAAATTTTATTTCAGAGGCATTTTCATATCATTTCTTTTTGTTGTCAACAGCTGGGGTCGTTTCACCACTGTGCATTGTCATACATTTGGTTTGTGTTTGCAACATCTGATGTGTTGTATCTAATTGTAAATGTTCCGCCGGTGAGTGTGTTTATTATTATCAGAGTATGCCCTCGAACTATATTTTAGTTGTTTTTTTTATGATTTCGTGTTTAGTTTGCTGGATTACAGATGTTATTGTTTATTTATGTACTGTAGTCTCGTTTTGTTGACAATTCCCAGCTATCCATTTCGCTGACTGTACGCTCTACTTTGAGGCAGCGTAACACTCGTCTTCGACCTAAGGCGCAGCCTCTCCAGCGAAAGATGGCTGATCCACCTTGAGCTAGGGTTACTCCTATAGATTCCTCTACAAATGCCAGTGTTGACAATTTGTGGCCTTCATACATTACGAAGATGCTCTAAATTGACAAAGGTTCTCCCTAATGTCGTCGTAGATACGCCAGTCCTGATTCTTGAGGAAATTGATTTCAGGCATTGTCGATCAGGTTCATCCAGGCCTTAATGGTCTGGTGAGAGTCCTAACAGTTCGTATTCCCATTGGTTCGTAGAAACGTTCATCGTCAAATTAGCTCCATTACTGTATCCGAAGAAGGTTAAGCTCATTCTTTAAGCTTCGGTTAACCAATATTATCTGCAATTTTCAATGATTCATTTTCACAATTTATTTCATACATTCAGTATCTTTTATGCATCAAAACTTCTTCACTACCTCCTTTTGGGCGATCTTGGGAACTTCAGAATGCTGTTTAGCATTTCTCGGCGGTTTGTTGTGGCTAGCGTCCTGATTGATAAAAGTTTTTAAATATCTGATCACAGGACGTCTGTATCTAACCAAACTCCGTTCTCAGGAAACCTTCAAAATGTATCACCCTGCCATTATTATCGACGTAGTTCGATTTTCGATCCTTCAGATTGGATTGACAATGTCACAATGTTTTTACATCATTGCACTTTTCCCCAGGTACAGAAAACTGAGGTGTTTGGGTTTATTCACTCGGGACATGCAATTCACATTGTCACCTTGTGTCTTATTATCATACTGGTATCACCATCGTACTTATTTTATCACTTAGTTTTATAATTCAACATGACTCCATACTTCATATACATGAATTATTAAATTAAATCATCGCGGGAAAATGTTCCTTTACATTGAATTTGAGGTTAGGTTATTCATATGTATAATTCTAATATTATCACGTATTTTCTTTGTATTATCTATCTTATTGTATGATTAAATTTTAAGTGTATTTTTCATATTTTATATTAATTCAATTCACATTAAACGCGTAATCTGTTCAATGTTCCGTCATGGTTTTCGCTCACTACACATTTGTTCTTTAGTTAGAATTTCCTACATTAGTGGATTCCGTTTAACCAACTGATCTTAAAATTCCCCCAAAAGTCAGGAAAGTCACTAGATTTCATTGAATTGCCCATTTATATTATTCAAACTATATGTCATCGAAATTTGATTATGAGTTCAGATACTTAGCACTCGTAATCATTTCAATACATGGGTAGAAGAACGATTTTCATTAACATACCTAATGGTAATTCAAAACTGCTGTTACCATTTTTTTTACGAATGTTTCATATAGTTCCCTACAAATTATTGTAACTTATATTTCATGCTATTATATTAAGTATGTCCTACCGTATATTCTATCATTCAAGCTAATTACGGGCATCTGTTGAAAAGTAACAAATATTTTGTGTTTCTTTAGTATAATTGCTGTGTGTTTAAATTGCCATTTCTGAATTAGTATTAGATTAATTTCCTATTGTCATGGTTGCATCATCGCAAGCTTTTAACCAAGAACCGTCGATATGACCTAAATTAATTATTGCGTAATTTCATTCTTCATATGTAATTGCAAGCATCAGACACAATGTGTATCTAAACAGAACAACACCTACCTGTGGTTCTCTGCTGCTCAACCTATCAATTACCAAATAATGTAATTAGCTATCGCTTGCTCAAGAGTTATGCGGGTGCGTCTTGATGAAGCATTAATTTCAGGCTCTCACAACTTAAATCTAAACCATTTTTGTGAGGCATGCTCATAATGGAGCCAGTGTTTTATTCATCATTTCATCACCATGTGATACAGAACATTATGTAGGCTATTTTGAAGTAAATCACAAATCATTTCATTACTTCTTGCCGAGTGACAATCACATAATTTCCAGCAAAGTGATTTATCAGCTGATGATGTCATTGTTCCATAACAGTTTTATTTTGCAACTGTGTTCACATAAGCCTATTCATCTCAATATTCAAGTCAAGTAATAGTCTAACCTCTCGATGAGAGAAGTCATCGTCACCAATATTTTTTTCATGACACTTTCCATCTTTGAGTAAAACATATCTTCATACTACATATCATAAGTGGTGGCTTTTATTTCAACTATTTGTGTGAAGAGTATTCATCATGTTTATAAATCATAACCAATAAGAGTTATTACAAAATCAAGCTGTGTCAAAAATCAAGTTGAACAGTGCTATATCAAGAAGATATCACAAATGTGCCAAGTGTAGTGTACTATTATATTACTCTTGTTCTCTTTTTTATACCGCATAACTGCGGTCAAAATGGATTAAATAAATATGAAATATGAAATATGAAATATGGTTTCAAGTGTGTATTTTTCATTTATTCTATTTTGCATCTCTAAACAGGCTATCAGCTACAAAGCATTAATAAACAGTGTTAAATTTTATTGATTCTTTCATTTACTCAACAATTCAGTTGGATCAAGTACACTATTACCAGCGAATGCAATCCTTTTCAACTGCCACTCTCCCATTTAGGGCTGGTAGTTCTTGTCTGTGTTGTGATGTCCTCTCTGTCCCTATTGGTCAATCTGATGTCATTGACTGAAGGAATATAAAAATTTATAAAATGTATTGGTTTTTTGTTATAAAGATTTTTTCCCCCAGGTATTGAGTTCTGTTGATCTTTTAACATGTTTGAGTAGTTTGATGTATTTTTTTAATGTGGTGGTCTTATGTCCATGAATGATGTGCTGCTGCCGATTTATCTGTCTGAATTAATTTTATATTTCTCAGATGTTCTTTCATTCTAGTCTCCAAATTTCTCTTTGTCTGTTCAATGTAAATTTTATTGTAATCTTGGCATTTCATTTGGTAAATTCCTGATAATTCCATAACTGGTGTGCTGTTTTTAAGCAGGTCATCAAGTAGATTCCTCAAATAATATTTCTTTTGTGGTGCTAGTTTGATGTTGTGTTCTTTAAATACTTTTTCAAATTTCTGGAACAAGTTTGGATTGAAAGCTAACCTGCTCTAAATTGGTTGGGTTTTTTCTGCATTAACAGTGTAGTTATTTTTGTAATCTTTTTTTTTGTTTATCGTGCTTGCCAATCATATAAATTATCTACTAAAATGAGCTAAGGTATTAATTAATAATGGCAAACTGCCATTATTTTACCGCTCTTGGAAGTATAATGTCTGTCTGTGAGCCTCGTTTAAAACTTACTGTGGACATTGATATAACACCTGTCCATACATCTCCCTGCTGTCCTTAAGTTATTACATCTTCACCATCACCAACTGCCGCAAGAATACAGTTCAAAAACACAGATATTGAGACAAATGATAATGAACTACATATTGACCGTCCAGCAGCACATTGCAGCAGAGCCACAGCAACACATCTTCAAATATGTTTGCTAACCTACAATAATGAAACTAATGCCATAGTTGGGTGTGCATTTGCTATATTTCGCAAGGGTAAGGAAACATCCAAATCCCAATTCAAACGAGCCACCATTGCTCTGTCTTTCAAGCAGAATGTTTTGCATTCTGAAAGCCACACAAGGTATTCAGCACCTGAGCGCTAGAATATTCAGCGATTCACAAGCAGCACTCCACTCCAGAACAAAAATAATCTGTATGAAACCTCCATAGAGATCAGGTCACAGATTATGAAATGCCTTACATGGATACAGATGGGGCAGAAGGAAAGAGAAAGTAGGTGAACTCGCCTGAAATGATTCTCTTTTACAAGGTAACACAATGTTATAATATATGTCCTATTTCATATACAGAAAAGAAATTATTACAAAAATTATCAACAGTTGGAATTATCAATGGCTGCTATCTACAAAAGAACTTTCTTCTGCATTGTCTCAGACCATACCAATCTGCATTCTCATATAGTTCCTCTCATGATATGGAAAGTTTGGCAAATGCGTCATCCACAGTGCAGAGTGATGTGACCCAGTGGCGGCTCATGACTAGGAAGTTAGGTGAAGAGCTAGTGGGAAAGAAAAAATATATATGTACACATGCTTATACAAGTTCCCTTTTATCTTCGTCTTTCCAACATGAAAATGATGTTTCTAATAAAACACACACCGTATCATAAGCAGGATTCATATTTAAAACATCACAGCACTGAACGCAATAAAGAAGGAAGCAAGCTCTACCTGCCTCTCCCACTGGAAGAAGCAAGAGTAAAGAATTTCATCTACCTCACAGCAAGCTCTCTCTACAGACAAAGTAAAGCAGGTGGCATCACGGTGCCATAGCAACCACCCATAACACTGTCTAGGCTATCCAGGGTTGCCAGTCAAACTGTCCAGTTAAGCTCCACCCTGGAAGTGGAAGAGCAAGAAGAGAGTACTATTCTTCACCAAGTCAACCGACTGATCTTGCACTTGCTGACACAGCGCAGTACAAAAATAAGGAAATACAATTCAAGTAAAAACCAACGTATGTGATAAAGAAAATAGACTTAGTTTTAAAGTTTTAATTTTAAAAATATTTGTGAAGTGCCACTTCATGTACTTCCCCTGAATAGCCGCCACTGATATGACCTGAGTCCGTGAAAGTCAGATGGTTAGACCTTCAAGCTGGGATTTGCAATGGGTTTTTGTCTCCTCTCAACATATCACTACACGAACACTAGAAGACACAAAATAGTCCAAAAAATCAGGAAAAACTTTTTGCTCGTTCGGAAATTACGTCTTCTTATTGGTTAATATCATGGCTTTACTCCTAGCTTCAGTAGACTTTTTCTAGAGTGTGCCAGGGAACTTTCTCCAAAGTGGCTACATGCTGGACAGGGTGCTAGCAACAGCAGTTATGTTGGCAGCAAAATGCAGGCAGGCAGGCATAGGTCATTGGCACTTTTATCAATGGGTGCTTTGTCTTGGACCCATCAGTGCATATTGCAATGTACAAGCATTTAGACAGAATGTTGTGACAATGCAACAGTAATCTGGTGATATTGTTCAGTATTAAAGAGAGAGCTTTTTTAGTGGAACACGTTTTTTGCAAAGCGAGTATCGTTAATTATGTGCAGTCAATTATGCAAGAAACTTTAGTGAAAGTCTTCAACAGTATGTGTAAATGAGTTGAAGTCTGCCTGCAAGCACAAGGACAACACTTCCAGGATCTGCTGTGATTGGCTGTGGTGAGTACACAATTCACGGTTTGTTTTCATAAAAGCTCATGCTGCCAACATAACTGCTGTTGCTAGCACCCTCTCTAGCATGTAGCCGCTGCGGAGAAAATTCCCTGGCGCACTGTAGCATGGGACGCATATGATAGCATGTGACTTTTTCATTTTGGCTTGGTGTCACTGATTCTAGAATCCAATAAATCGCACAGCATGGGTCCTTATTTGTGACATTTTAACAAGGAACATGATATATGAAACTCTAGTTCTAATAGCTCAATCTTCCTGTTCTTTTCTTTTTTATGAATGAAATGCCAGCCTAAACAGCATTCTGGGTGGTTCATGATATATTTTCAATGCTTACTAAACATTTTATTTAGTTCTAGTAAGAAAACGTACTAATTACAGTAAAACCCCCTTTTTACGTTCCTGCTATTTACATCATTTTCCACTGGTCCCATATTTTATCCTATACTGACAATACATACCGTTCCTGGCATTAACGACTTTTCACTAGTTTTATTTCCTGCCATTTACATATCTTCCCTATTGGCAGCATTGATTTTCGATGAAAAACAGCTTTCACTTAACTAAATTTTCCGCTAACTCTCTTAGACGCAGTGTCAGTTGCATTTTGTTTTAGTCCATGAGAAGTTGGTTTCTTTTGTGCAGATGTGATGTACTGCATTCTATTATACTGTAGTTATTCATATAGCATAATTTATCATCGTGATTTTTGTGTTGTATGAATCGTGACTTGTTTTTGAGTTGTGTGAATTTTTGGGTATCATGGAGATGAAGGAAAAAAATTAAAAAATGCATTTCTTTGCAAGAAAAGTTAGAAATTCTAAGTCATATTGATTCACATGTCAAAACATGTGTTCAGTTGGTGAAAGAGCTTGGACACTTGTATCAACTTTGAATATCATCTAAATCTATTGAATAGTCAAAGCAATTATTTATTCATTTAATATGTGTGATGCTACAAGGAGAAAATTATATGAAAAATTTGGTAAAATCCCTAAATCTTATTAACCTGGAGGTTGCACATTACTTTTTGAATGATACATGCTTGTTTCTTTCATAAAGCTTGAAACCTCAATATTTGACAAAGATTGTGCAACAAATTTTGCACCATATTTTAAATAGATAATGTACATAACTACCTTTACTGGTATTTATTTCCATGTATTAAATTTTGCAATATGCATTAATAGATACTGATATTGAGAAGAACACAATGAAGTCGTCATAATAAAATTGTTTTTACACTTCCTTACAATTTACACTTTCCTGTCATTTACTCTTTTTTGTATCATTCCCTTGAAAAGTGTAAAAAGGAGGTTTTACTGTATTATTATTTAATTAATAACGGAAGGATATTAGCTTCATTCTCGTTTTCTTTATGTTGCAGAGTGCGACTCTGTAATGTGCTGTGGGGTGTAGGGGTTCTGTATCTGCAATGACGGCTGCAGCCTCCATGGACTTAGTTCTATAAGCACACATGATCTCGTTGGATTTGTTATAATTTGTTTTGAGCTCATTTCTTTTTTCAATGTGTTTTAAAAATCAGTGGCACTGTATGAGTAGCTTCCACTTTCCTACAATGAATGTTGTGTAAAATGTCTTAGTTCAAATGTCTTAAAATGTCTTAGTTAGGTCAAGTAACAGGATAGTCCCACTAAAGGTTTCTTAACTTTTGTTAAAAATAATGAAAATACCAGTAGTGAAATCGCAATGTAAGGGGACGCACTTTTAA
This sequence comes from Ectobius pallidus, assembly GCA_964059195.1. Lineage (NCBI taxonomy): Eukaryota > Metazoa > Arthropoda > Insecta > Blattodea > Ectobiidae > Ectobius > Ectobius pallidus. Next base: position 9,121,916 of record CAXKWD010000008.1, on the reverse strand, counting down.
AACCAATTTTCTTTTCATAAAACACCTAATATCATAAGTATTTTGTTATAGACAGTTCTCTGGAGAGATGTTGTCTCGATGAATGATTTGGTCCGACCCACCCACGCACCCTAAACGATACACTTTCTTTTATAACACGATCTAGCAAAAAGTGGCATCAATTCCGCCATATTTTTATCTCCGTATGATGAAGAAATTCGTGATTGGATGTTAGAGGTGTGACATCACACCAGCAGATCATGTAGAATTCTGAGAAAAAGGTTCACAAACACAACCAACCTCATGGGAAAGATACAATATGGCACATTTACAAAACGGGAGAATTCAGAAATCAATACTAAATTAATATCACTGTTCATAAACTAACAGAACCTGCCACTAACACTAATATCACCATTCCTAACCTAACAGCCACAACCTGCTTTGCTGAAGAACAAAAAACATCATCTATTCTTGGAAGCCTGCTCACATCGCGAGAAGGGTTCCCCTACATTGCGACTTTGCCAAAATTTCTCCAGTCAAATTATTTTTCTGCCCGTACCAATTATCATGGAAGCTGAGTTTTCTGTGTAAGATAACTCTGAGATATTTCGTCGATCGCACATCGTTAATATCTTTGGAGTTCATTGCTAATTTGGTTTGTTCTATTTTTCTTTTCCTGGTACCCAACATCGCAGTTGTTTTGGTAGGGTTGTTGTCACATCCCCAATGATACAATACACAATACTTTGCTGGTATGTTTTAGTCTGCATATGTGATTTAGCTTCTGGAAGTTGTAGGCTCAGAATATCATTGTGTAGCATAATCCAGAATTAGGGGCTTGTCGATACCGTCTTGAAATTATTGTTATTTGTGATAGTTAGTTCTGTGAAGCAGCTTTCTACAAGCTTATAGATATTTCTTGCAGTTGATGTAAGGATGGCACATGGAATGTAATATCATTTAATTACTGACTGTTTAGAAAGGAAAGTGAATCCTGCATTGTTTTTCGTGGAAGCACTTTTCGTGCTCATTTCAGTACCGGTACAAGGTGGTTTCATTGCAACAGTCAAAATGAAACTGTCTCTTTGTTAAAATGATGCACCTCATAGAACTAAAAACTAAACCTGTGGTAGATATGCATATGCATTCATGAACACAGACTATTACATCTGTTGGACATTATACCTGTAGGATAACACAAGGTGACACAAAAAAACGGGAACTTTTTAACATTCAATAATAAAACCATGATTGATGAAGAAAACATTTTATTCATAGTAATTGAAACCTTAAAACTTGCCATTTAAGAAATATTAATGGAATTCATCATTTTTAAAAAATTACGTCCTTTAAATGGCGTCCTCCTGTTCAAATGCATTCTTGAAACCTGCTGTTGAGATTCCACATAGACCGCTGCAACATCACAGCTGGGATACTGTGAATTTCATCACGAATTCTCTGTTTTAACTCATCCAGAGTTCTTGGTCGAGTCGTGAACAGGCAGGTCACAGTAACTGTCAATGTGTATCGTTACATGGAGATGTTATAATCTTTCGTTACACCTGAATTGAACAATTTTCCACACGTTCAAGAACCCTGGTTTCAACAGGATGGAGTGACATCACACACTGCACGACAGTCAATGGAAGCAGTGCAAAAATTGTTCGGTAACCGTGTGATCTCAAGATTCAGTAACGTTCCCTGGCCCCTAGATCGCCAGATTTGTCTGTTTGTGATTTTTTTCTTGTGGCGCGCTCTCAAGAGTAAAGTATAGACAACTCGACCAAGAACTCTGGATGAGTTAAAACAGAGAATTCGTGATGAAATTCACAGTATCCCAGCTGCGATATCGCAGCGGTCAATGAGGAATCTCAACAGCAGGTTTCAAGAATGCATTCGTACAGGAGGACGCCATCTATAGGACGTAATTTTTAAAAAATGATAAATTCCATTAATGTTTCTTAAATGGCAAGTTTTAAGGTTTCAGTTACTATGAATAAAATGTTTTCTTCCTTCACTCATGGTTTTATTATTGGATGTTAAAAAGTTCCCATTTTTTTTTTGTGTCACTTTGTATTATAGGAGAAAAGTTTCTCTGATACTGGGATTTGTACCCAGGACCTTTGGCCATTCGTGCCACTGCTCTACCATTTGAGCTAAGCCAGAGTTCAATTCACAGCACCAGATGAAACCTCTCTCCCATGAATGATTGCCCTTAATGGTCTACCTCACTGAAGACTAATTAGTGTGCCTCACAGCACTGCATATGACATAAATTGTCTGTCAGTGAGGTAGACCATTTAGGGCAAACAGTCATAGGAGAGAGGTTCCATCTGGTGCTGTGAATTGAATTCTGGCTTAGCTCAGTTGGTAGAGCATTGGGTTCAAATCCCAATGTCAGAGGAATTTTTCTCCTATAACATCATCATAAACCTGTTGTACTACATCCCTTGAGAGTCAAGTCCTACCATTTGACTGCTGCATCATTTACCAAGGGCAGATGGCAGGTTTGGGGGACATGGTATTTATGACCAGATCCGCTACTTCTTCATCAAGTAGCCTCTCAGTTTGAAGGCTCCCTGTTCCAGAAGAGGCACTGGGGATCAAACCAGAGCCAATGATGCTAACCACAACATCATGCACGTGGTCCAGCACCTCCTAGCCTCGTCATTAAATCCATACGATTTCTTTTTATGGTGTCCTTAAAGGAAAAAGTGCTCCAAGGGAGGCCAGAAAATGTAATACAGATCAGAAACCACATTGTGGAGTTGTGCCGTAAAGTGTTGACAAACACATGAGTTCTCTTGCAAGAGGTTGTGAGGCAAGATTGCAGTCATTCTGTACATTTTACAGACTACAAAATGCAGTGATTAATTTTGTATGATTACTGTATACTTTAATACAAATAAATACAAATGCAAATAAATGGTATGACATTCCATGCATCGGCCACCTAATATCAAGTAAATGTTTCAGCGCTTTTATTGACATAAATATTTCTTACTTTATTGCAAGTGTTTGGCATGAAACTTATTGTCTATTACTATGCAAGGTGACTCCATCTATTAAATATGTATTACTTTTTTCTTTATTGAAGCTTGCCTAGAAAAGACGATAGGTTGAAGACTGTTCGTAGTGTGCTTTACTGTCTTAGATTTGTTAATTACTTCCAGCATTTTGGGAAATCTCCATTTTTAAAAACATTTTAACAGGGTTGTACTGCAGTCATTAACTGTTTTAATTATATTAGCCCAGAAAAAGCAAATACCTGGATCTTTCTTGTCGTTCAACTTTGAAACTAGAGTGTCAGTTTGCCATTCACAGAATTGTGGGAGGCTGCGTACTTGCTTGCTTAATTAAAACTTGCTCGAAGTGATTGGGGGAATTTTCAGAGGAAATTATGTCTACTATCACCATAGCTGTTTCTAAGGGCATACTCTTTTCCAGTGGCAATGGTGTTTAAGGTTAAGGTTGAGAGTTTCCTCTTTTTGCACCATTTGTGCACAATATTCCAACACTCCTACCCAATTTTGAGCATTGTGGTGAATGTATTTTTTCCAACACTTGGATTTTGCTTCTTTGATGATTTTACTGCATCTTATTTCATAAATATGTCAGAGGGGTTCACATTGTGTCCTGCTGTAACGTCTTTCACAGGCTAGAAGTTGTTTTCTGAGTTTTGTGAGCTCCAGATTCCACCATTGATTTTTTATTGGTCTATTGGAGACCTTGGTAATACAATTGGTCATGTCTTCAACTAATAATGCTTAACATGAAAATACCTCTAATTTATAGCCTACAATGCTAAATTACGTATGTGTTTCTTAAGTTGATCTTTCAATTTGATTTCTGTCATTGCTATCCAGTGGCTGGAAAGTTTATTGTGGAATAGGCCTATTACACCTTTCAAATACGGGTCCTTCTGTGCAGTGCTGGTATTGAAGTTAATTCCATAAGTATATAATTCGTTTAATAAAAACACTTTCTTAAACGCACTTAATTTTACCTTAGTAAACTTCCGGACGGCCGTTTCGCAGGTGGTGTTCCTGCATCATCAGCAGAGTGCCAACTGCTGATTGGCACTCTGCTGATGATGCAGGAACACCACCTGCGAAACGGCTGTCCAGAAGTTTACTAAGGTAGGCTAAATAAAGTGCATTTAAGAAAGTGTTTTTATTAAACTATTTGTTACACAACGCTAAAGTCGGACACAAGAATGAATATATAATTCGCTATTACTGGAGGAGAATTCGGGCTTATTTCTTACTAATAATATTAATCTAAAAACTTAACAAAGAGAATATTGTGCAAATATCTTCTTTCCTTCGGTTGCATTGGATTCAAAGGCACACTAATTCACAAAAGTCACGTGTAGGGAATTTCCTTTCAAACTATTAATATCCTATCGATCAGTTAAAAGACTGTCATTGATGATGTTAAAACATGTAAAATATTCAATCTTGGAGTTTACTGGATGCTATGCAACTGAAACTTGACATCATTTTAGCAAGGTTACTAAACATCATTATTATATTGACATTCCCAGAGGCTTGGAGTGGTTTAAGTTTATTGTATAATGAATATTCTGGAAACAATAGTTCTATTTAGTCTGTGTAATCTTATTTATTTTGTTAATCATTTTTTATGCAAAATATTGTATCTGTTCCAAAGTATTATATCTGTAACAATTGTCTCATCCAGTGACTATATTGCTAAAAAAAATTGGTAAAATACTAAGTTAGTACTATTTTGGTATTGGCCAGTACAATATAGCCAACTGGAAATTATTAATACCGGTATTATGTTGTAATAAGATGTGCATACCAATATAGATGTACCTCAATGATATACCGGTATAAGTCTGGTAAAAGCATAAAAGATTAGAGTTAAACCTGAATTCTTAAGAAGGGATTTAAGTAGTTCTGATCGGTCTAGAGTTCTAGAAATTATGTTTACATGGTAAAGAAGTGATCATTCTGACCAACTGCTTGTTGTTTTGTCCAAGTAAACACTGAGCTGCAGTGGTGCCAACTTTTGAAAAACATTGGGTGTGCTGAACAACTTTTTTTTTGGGGGGGGGGGGTTTAGGTAACTACTAAAATAAAATAGAAATCATACATGGAGCCACCATTACGTAGCACAGCATGTTGCAAAATATGTTTCACTTGATTGGGCTCTCCCAATAAATTCGTAGCAAGCATCATCATTTTCTTCTTCTTTTCTTCTTTTTCGTGGATGACCCGAGCTCCTTTTCCCTCTGGTTTATCCCCCCTTGCTAATTTTATCTATCTTTCTTAATTCATTCTTTCTACACTCTTGTCTTATATCACCATTTATTGCCTTATCTATTAAATGTCCTTCTGTGGTTTGTCTTAATAACAAACACCATTTAAACTCTAAATCTAACTTCCCACAATCACTTTATGTATATTTAGAACAGCAATGTGATTAAGACTTTTTTTGAACCCAAAAATCTCTTTAGTCTTTTGAAAGTGTAAGATGATGATTTAGCGGTAGTTGTGGAAGCTGCACTGTCAGAGTAAGACGTAAAAATATTATGAATTGAGCAAAGATTTCAAACAATCTTGAGTGAACTGAAACAATAGGAGATCAGATTATGTATGTGAACAATAATCAATGTATTTCAGTGCACTGAACTTTAGTATTAACTTAAGGTAAGATGAAGTCATGTGTGACGAGGCTTTCCCAGCTGCCGAATCCTTCAACTCATCCTGTTGGAAACCCAATGTTAGTTTATTACTTACACCTCTAATACCAAACTTTTCTGTTTTATCTAGCAATGGATTGAGGTTTGCAGTAACTCTAGAAACAGGCTTACCACTTTAACTTTTTGCTCTAATTGGTTCACAACATTGTGTAAAAGTTATGTTAATTTAGCAGTTAAATATCAACTTTGGAAGCCATGTTGATTAGAGTAGTTCATAACATCACTGGAATCTAAAAATTCTGTAAATCTATGTAGGTCTACTATAACTTTATCATATATTTTCCCTAGATCGGAGGTTAAAGCAATAGACAATACTTTTTTATATCATTCTTGTTTTTTTCTTGTTTTCTTTAACTTACAATGCTATATTTTCATTATTAAGATTCATTAATTAGATACACTAATGGTTTATGGTGTTTGAGTAGTAGCTCATAATTTGTTGACATTATATAAATAAATAGATGAATGTGGATTAACACACTTTTTAAGAATTCAGCTAAGTTTATGAAACGCTTATAAAATGCGCTGCTACCTAGCAGGATCCCTCTCTCATTCTCTCCTCTCAGTGCTTTCCACTTGATTCCTCTTTATATTATTATTTGATTTTTGATCTAGTAGTAAAACATAATGAGTCTAATACCACAACCACGACAACAATAAACCTATAAGTCTCCCATGAACCAAGAAACATATTATATTGGGATGCCCAAATGTTGTGGTTTCTAAAATTAACATTAAAAATAATTCCTAATATTACTTCAGACGATACCAGTGCTCAATCAAGTAGAGATGCTGATACTTTTCATTTTAATTAAAAACAAGCAGTTGGTCATGATGTAGCCTATTATTGATAAAACTTTTAGCTACATTGGAATTCGTGGTAATTTATAGGTTATGACTGTTTTACGTCTCACACCAAAAATCAGGAGCAGGTAGTTGAATATATTAATGAAACTTCTAGAAATGTATCATATAGAGCAGTGTTTCTCAACCTTTTTGAACCCGAGGACCTCTAAAATATCTAAAAACATTTACGGACCCTTAATTTTACATACCATTTTTAAAATTAGGCTATATGTAGGCCTATATTCTTAATATTTGGGGTATTAATTATAGGTCATTATAACGAAATAAATCTAAATACATTTTTTAATTCAACGAAAACACAGTTATTGAATTGGAAGTAAACTATTGACAGTAAAATTATATTTTGAACAGACTTTAATATTTGTTACCAATTTGATAATATAATTAGGAATTATAACACAGGTTTACCGGTATCAGACACTCGGGCACCTCCAACAATAAAACCCTTGTTAAGAGAGCGCCTCTAATAACAAATTCCGACAAAGTCTTATTTCTCAGGGTTTTGAATGAAAGAGGGAACCATAGACGTCAGTGCATCAGGGGTTTCAAACTTTGGTTCGTAACTGCAAAAGTAAGAAAACTTGCAATAGGACCTATATTTTCGAAGATTTTAAAAACTTTGACATCTAGTGTCCATTTTATGTGAAACATTTTTACTTCTTTACTTGCTTTATGATATTTTTGTAATTATGTCTGCTGACCACTGGTGGTCCGCGGACCATAGGTTGAGAAACGCTGATATAGAGAATACAGTATGTAAAGTAAGGAGTCCCACAATACTCACTCTTGGACCTATCTTATGTGGATTATGTATTACAAGTGGAAGATCGATGCTTGTTGATGACACAAATGTAATTATGTCAGAGTTAAATCAGATATAGTAGAGACAAAATATAAACCTTGAATGATATGAAAATGATAGGTTAGTGAAAGAAAACAAGAGAAAAATGATTGCTCTATCATTTCATCATGTCCGAAATGGAAGCCATCAGCTATTATTTATAAAACTTCATAATACAGTAATAAGCAATTCAAACAATACAAATCTCTTATAAATGTAGTTAGATTAACATAAACTTAATAAGAGATATAAATAATGAAGTAAAGCATGTTTTTCCTTAAAAATGATTAATGGAATAACTGGATAAAAAAAAGAGTTCAAGCTTTATATTTTACATAGTTTCATTCGGTCATTAGGTATGGAATAATTTTTAATGAAATTCCATACATGCTTAAATAATTTTTAATCTACAAAAGAATAAAAATAAAAATGAGTTCTGACTATATTGTATTAAACAGTTAAATGCAGTCCCAGCTCTGATTATGTTCACCACCAGACTTGTAGTAGGTATAACAGAGTAGGTCATGTTAACAATTGATGTGTTCCTGTTTTCTCTTGTTGATGTGTTTATGGCATCTAGTATTCAATATTACGGTAGTATAGTAATATTCAATTTTAATGTTTGATCTGTCCATTCCACCTCATATCACTAATGCCTACTAGAAAACTTTCCTTTATACTGGCCTCTACATATTGAAAATGAATTATCTTTTATAAAGAAAATACCTGCACTAAGTACGTTTAAGACATTTTAAATAAATTTCTACTGTATTACTGATCTTATAATATAAATGAGTTTGTTGAAAGGTGTAACGCCAGTTCATCCATATAGACGAACTAGGCAGCCACCTAGTGGGGAAACGTGGCATTAAAATTTTATAAAAAGTTGTAGAGTAAGAGTAAAGAAGACAGCAAATTATATGTAATAAATTCAGAATATTATGTGAGCTTGTTTATTGGCATACCAACACCTGAACACCCACAAGCTTACCAAGAGCCTTTCTAAGTATTTCCAACAAGAGTCTTGTACTTTATAATAAACATCCGGAGTGTGTAAAAAAATTAAAAGTAAAATCATTTAGAAGTAAAGTAACAAAATTACTAATGGCACACTTAGTGCAGCTGAGTTTCTAATTTTAAATTTTATGAACAGCTTGTGGTTTATTGTGTTAATTTTTGTCTCATACCTTGATAAATTTCTTTTGCTTCCACTGATTTTTAATTGTACTAGTATATTTCATTTATATTTCATTTGTGCCAGTATTTTTTTTTATACACACAACTTGTAAAATTAGATTAAGTACTTGACTCATTAATGTATCCTTTTTGTGTACTTAAATAGTGTTGAATAAAATTGAAATTAAAATCCTGCTGATGATGTCGTTATTTGTATGAAATATTTTTTAATGTTGAAGACTTCTTTTCAGATAAGTGAGTAACAGTTTTGAACAATCAAGTTTTTAAATTACCATATTTTACAGACCATAAGACACACATTTTTACCTTGAAATCAGAGCCTTTAAAATTGGGTAGTAGCTCATAATTTGTTGACATTATATAAATAAATAGATGAATGTGGATTAACACACTTTTAAGAATTCAGCGAAGTTTATGAAACGCTTATAAAATGCGCTGCTACCTAGCAGGATCCCTCTCTCATTCTCTCCTCTCAGTGCTTTCCACTTGATTCCTCTTTATATTATTATTTGATTTTTGATCTAGTAGTAAAACATAATGGTCCGAAGTACCACTAACAAAATAAAAATTATGGTAAATATTCCCGGAATACCATAGTTACAAACAAGGTGTTATAGACGATAGGATAGTTACAAACTTTGGCACAGACAGTACATCAGTGCACTTGTCACCATCGTAAAATGAGGGTAGTGGGAAAGTATAGGCCTACAACTAGAAAATATAGGAATGTTGGGTTTTTTCTTATAAAAAGTTTTGTCTCCACCGGGTGGTTTAAATGATGGTAGAGACCTCTAAACAGCCTTGTCCCGTTACGCTCACCATATGTTGAATTGAGGGTTAGAGGGTGTAAAAGTATTTTCAGTCTTTCATGAGAAATCAGTTCAGTTGTTAAAATTTGAGCGATGCCACTAGTACAGAAGAGATTTTCATACAACACAGGTTTTAAGTTAGAAGTGATTTACACTGACTCCATTGTACAAGGTTATACACATTAAATATCTTTTCCTTTAAATTTCCATCCTAAAATCAAGGTGTGTCTTATGGTCCGTAAAATATGGTAGTATCTCATGATTTATGCACTCAAAAGCATTTGACAATCCACCCACTTTATTCCCTTTATCTAGTTTGGAAATTAGTAAGTTACAGAATTCATATTCATTTTCAAATTTATTTTTTAAACTGATGTTGGTATCCAGAAAATCTATTGAGAATGGTTTTTCAAACTAATTTACTCAGAGTTGTAGTTGGTGAACTGGGTTTGTAGTTCATTAAATTTGTCTTTTCTGCTTTTTTTTTATTAGGTCTTACTTACTTATTTACACAATGGCAATAGACAATAATTCCTAAGCAAGCTAAAGGAATATTAACTATTTGATGGAACCCAGAAGTTTATTGCCGTGCTTACCTGTGCCCGCCATTCAGCCCTATTCTGTACTTAATCCATCCAACCATCCCTCACAAATCCTACTTCCCTTAAATCTATCCTATACATCTCATGCTGTATGAAGGAAAATCTGGTGGGGCTTTAGCGGCACCCACCTATGTGAGTAACAAATGATAGCAAGGCAATGTTGCCCAGTTCAGGTAACTTTGTGCTTAACAGAAGCATCACGTTGCGCATTTTCAATTGTGTGGCAAGAAACTATACACAAACCAAAAATTCCAAGTATTCCATGAGAAAGAAGCCAGCTGAACAAAGCCAAATTTTTATGACACGTTGTTGTTGAACCATGAGGTTTTGAATGATAAGTAGTATTGTTGATCAATCAAGCACCTCCCAGGAGTAGTCATAGGAAATCTACGCTCACTTTCTTTCTTCTGACAAGAGCAGAATCAGTGTACAAAGAGTTGGCAGGAATTGGCGCACTCCATGCTCCTTCGTATAGCGCGAGCCATATAATATTGTCCTCCTACCTTGTCTAGGTCATCCAAGTGTTCTTCTCCCTTTGGGTCTTCCAGTCAGTATTTTTTAGATATGTCTTTCCTCCCTCATGCACGCAACATATGCAGCCCATTTCATCCACTGTGAATTAAGTACCCTTACTATATCCAGTGATAAGTGCAAGTTATGAAGCTCGTCCTTATGCAGTTTTCTCCAGGCCCCATTTTCATCTCTCTTAGGCCCAAATATTTTCCTAAGCCCCCTGTTTTCGAAAACTCTCAGATTATGTTCTTCCCAAAGTGTAAGCATTCATGTCTCATATCAAAATAATACAACAGACAGGATAATTGTCTTACAAATTTTTATTTTTAGATTTCTGGACAGAAGACAAGAAGATAAGAGTTTCTGAACTTCATAAAAAACAGTCATTTCCTGATTTGAGTCTACGCTTAACTTCTACCTTAACATTATTTGTATCTGTAATTATTGCTCCCAGGTTTTTTAATTTCTCCATTTGTTCGTATATTTGCCGACTACTCTAATATTTTGTAGTGCAATATTTTGACGTTTCTTGGCCATATATTTTGTTTTTTCTGTATAAATTTCCAATCCAACATTCCTGCAGGCATCGAAAAAACTTTCTGCATTTCTCTCGGTTGTGTTTATGTCATTGCCCAGCGGACAAACATCATCTGCACAAGCTAAAATCAGGTGACTGCCATTTAATTTTAGGCCTACCTTGTTTTCTTAAACTTTTCTAATGACATATTCCAAAGCAAAATTAAAAAGTAAAGGCGATAGTGCTTCTCCTTGCTTCAAACCGTTTTCAATGACAAACCTATTTTATATAAATTTTCCTACCCTGACTCTGCTATAGGTTTCATTTAGACACATTTTGATCAGCCTAACTAACTTCTTTGGTATCCCAAACTAAATGAGGATATTGCCAAAATGAATCATAGGCTTTTTTAAAATCTACGTATTACTGGTGAACAGACTTACTATATTCCCACTTTTTCTCCAAAATTTGGCAAATACAAAATATTTGATCTGTAAGATTTGAGGCTTTCCTGGCGAATCTTATGTAGAAAATCTTCCCGGGTTTGCAGCCAGGTGAGAAGTTTGTTGTGGTCCAACGTTTCCGAGGCTGACGCTGCCTCCATCCTCAGGAATCTGAAGTGTCGAGTTTTGACATGTAGGGGAAATATCTACCAACCCGAGTTGGGCAGAGTCGACCAATCAGGGAGCAGCTATTCTGTTTTCGGTCCTTTTCCGGCCCAAGATGTTCCTTTTACCTTTCAGGTCCTGAATGCATTTGTTCCAGGCCTGGTTGATAGTGAAACCTTCATCCATGTTGAAGTTTGTGTCTTCCAGTCTAATTTCAATTGCCTCTCTGATGATCTGGTCCCAATAGCGTGTTGTCTTGGCGAGTACTGTTGTGTTTTAAAATTCTATTCTGTGGCCCGGTCCAGAATTAATGGTGTGGTCTGCAACTGCTGATTTGTCTGGGTAGAAGAGTCTAATGCATCTCTCGTGTTCTTTGCAGCGCTGTTCAATTGTGCGTGAAGTCTGTCCGATGTAGGCTTTACCGCATTCACACGGGATGCGATAAACACCCGGAGTTCTAAGTCCCATGTTGTCTTTCACTGGTCGTAGGAGGTTCTTAATTTTGGGGGGTGGCATGGACACTGTACGGATCTGGTGTTTCATTAGAATCCTTTCTAGCTTCCTGGACAGGTTTCCAAAGTATGGCAGGTAGGCAGTTCTAGTCTTTTCTCTTTGGTCGGTGGTTTCCTGAGAACCGGTCCTTTTCAGGGCCAGTCGGATTTCAGCGTCCCGGTACCCATTCTGTTTGAAGGTCTTCTTAAGATGATTTATTTCCCCGGGTAGGCTGTCTGTGTCTGAGATGGCGAGAGCTCTGTTGGTAAGTGTATGAAGGACACTCCTGCGTTGGGCTGGGTGGTGGTGACTGTTGCCATTAAGGTAGAGATCGGTGTGTGTAGGTTTCCTGTAGACTCTATGTCCTAGAGTTCCATCCGGTTTCCTCTGGATTAAAATGTCCACAAACGGAAGACAGCCATCTTTTTCCATTTCCATGGTGAAGGTGATGTTAGGATGTATGCTATTGAGGTGATTCAGGAAGTCCGGTAGTGTTTCATGTCCATGGGGCCAAATGATGAGCGTATCATCAACGTATCTGTAGAAGTGAGCTGGTTGTAAAGGTACTGTGTCCAGAGCCTGGTGTTCAAAGTGTTCCATGTACAGGTTAGCAATAGCCGGTGATAGCGGCGACCCCATAGCTACTCCGTCTTTCTGCTCGTAGTAATTATTCTGATAGAGAAAATAGGTCGAAGTAAATATATGCCGGAAGAGCTGGATTACGTCTGGGCTAAAGTGTGTTGTCAGCAGCTGTAGTGAGTCTTCGATTGGCACTCTTGTAAATAAGGAGACCACATCGAAGCTGACGAGTAGATCTCTGTCGTTGATTCTGATGTCCTTGATAGTGTTTATGAATTCCATGGAATTCTTGACGTGATGTTGGCAACTGCCCACTAGCGGCTTTAATAATCTGGATAGGTGTTTAGCCAGCCGGTACGTTGGAGAACCTATGGCGCTGACTATGGGTCGTAGAGGTACCCCGGTCTTGTGAACTTGAGGCCGACCATAGAGTCTAGGGGGTACTGCACCATGCGGCTTCACGCTTTTCTTTATGTCACCCAGTAATGTGGACTTCGAAATCAAGGACACAGTCTTGCGTTCGATGGGACCTGTAGGATCGCGATTCAAGAGTTTGTAGGTGGGGTCGTTCAGGAGTTCTCGGATCTTGTTGTCATAATCCAAGGCATGCATCAAAATTAAGAACCTCCTACGACCAGTGAAAGACAACATGGGACTTAGAACTCTGGGTGTTTATCGCATCCCGTGTGAATGCCGTAAAGCCTACATCGGACAGACTTCACGCACAATTGAACAGCGCTGCAAAGAACACGAGAGATGCATTAGACTCTTCTACCCAGACAAATCAGCAGTTGCAGACCACGCCATTAATTCTGGACCGGGCCACAGAATAGAATTTAAAAACACAACAGTACTCGCCAAGACAACACGCTATTGGGACCAGATCATCAGAGAGGCAATTGAAATTAGACTGGAAGACACAAACTTCAACAGGGATGAAGGTTTCACTATCAACCAGGCCTGGAACAAATGCATTCCGGACCTGAAAGGTAAAAGGAACATCTTGGCCCGGAAAAGGACCGAAAACAGAACAGCTGCTCCCTGATTGGTCGACTCCGCCCAACTCGGGTTGGTATATATTTCCCCTACATGTCAAAACTCGACACTTCAGATTCCCTGAGGATGGAGGCAGCGTCAGCCTCGGAAACGTTGGACCACAACAAACTTCTCACCTGGCTGCAAACTCGAGAAGATTTTCTACAAAATATTTGATCAGTGGTTGATCTATTTCGCCTAAATCCACATTGGTGATCTTCAATGATTTCGTCTGCTTATGGGGCTAATCTTGACAGAAATATATTTGACAAAATTTTGTATGATGTTGATAAGAGAGAAATTTCTTGATAGTTATTACATTTAGTGCTATCTCCCTTTTTATGGATCGGTATAATAATAGATTCTTTCTATTCCTTTGGCAATTCTTCCTTTCCTTATAATTAGGTCTAACAACAGTAAATTTAATGGTCATTGCCAGATGATTGCATTGCTTCAAAAGATAATAGAGACCTTGAACAAAGACTTAAGGGAAGCTCAGAATTAGATACTTTCCTCAAAAGGAAAAATGTATGCCTGAAATCCCACAAACAAGAAGACATTACCCAGGAGAATGTGTGACAGAAACCAAAGAAATTGGCCCTGCCGCTACATCGATCCTATGGTTACTGGCTGTTGAAAATGAGAACTTACTAAACAAAGTAAAAGAACATCAGAATAATAACATGAAAAGCAGGGTAAAAGTATCAGTGAAAAGAGGAAAGTAAATTGTGATACATGGAGACATCCATGTACTAAATATAGCGCCAAGAATACAAGAGCATGTATGAAATATTGAGGTTAGGCAGTGATGGGAAGCAGTGGCGGCTCATGGCTGGAAAATTAGGTGAAGAGAAAAAATGCCACATGCTTATGTTAATAACGGAATTCACCCAATAGCGGCTTGTGGCTCAAAACGAGGGTGTGCTGCAAATACCATTTCATACAGCAAACTTAAAATATTTTTAAAAATTATTAGTAGGCCTATCTAAACTGTTCGTCTCTTAATCCATCTCTGGGAACTCTCACGCGATTTTCTCTACCCTAATTATTTTTTTGCTAATTTCTCTCGTCTCGTCGAACGTTCTATGAGTTGTGTGACGAGAGAAAATAGCACAAAAAAATAAAAATAAAAATAATAATAATAACAATAATAATAATGATAATAATAAGGATGATAGTAATAATAACAACAACAACAATAATAATAATAATAATAATAATAATAATTAGGGCAGGGAAAATTGCGTGAGAGTTCCCCGGAAATGGAATAAGAGACGAGAAAATAGTATTTTTAATGATAGAGGTAGAGGAAGTCTCTTAGTGTTCCCAGTACGACAGAATACTTAATCAGGGTTGTGGAATCCGGGTTTTTCTGAATTTAACACATTCGAATTTGGCGGCGTTAGACCGTCAGACGGTGGAAGATCTAACGTGCCCACCTCTTTCTCCGAGCTGACAGTGTGAGGTGCTGGCGAAGAAAATGCCTAAACAAGGGGGACTGCTTCATGGGTAGTATGTTCTCGTGACCAAGTGGATGTGGGATAAACGAGAAAACTGCTGCTTGCCATCCTCATTTTTTAGTTGAACAGACTACCCATGCAACGGAGGGCGTGGTTTCCAGTTCACCTTCACACGGCCGACTTGAAGCACGCTGCGCTCTCAGGATCTCAGTGTCTCCTAGCTTTGACACCAGGTGGTGGCATGGCGGGCAATTCAAAAATACAGATACATTTATAGTAAAAACCAATTCGTGATTTGGAAAATAAACTTTAAAAATATGTATTGTAAAGGGAAAATACTGGTGAAGTGCTACTTCACCTACTTCCTCTGAATAGCCGCCACTGATGGGAAGTAATTGAGTAAAAGTAATCAGATTACATGTAAGAATTACTATTTTGGTCTCATGTACTTATATTTGTTACTTTTTTAAAAATGTAATTTTTATTTGTAATTTACTTATGGAAATAAGATTGTAATCATTATGTTTTAGTAATTGTTACATTACACTAATCGACTCAATTGAAACTTTGGCAACTTTGCTTCCTTTTATTCGCTTGCAGTCACTGCAGCGGTGGCGAAGCGATCTGAGATCTCACTTTATGGGCACGTGCGGCTTATGGCTGGGAAGTTAGGTGAAGTATTAGAGAGTGGTCTTATTAGGAAGACGCCTAGCACCTATTTTCTAACATGTCCTGGTAAATGTTGATAACGCAGCCATTTTTTCCGAACAGAAACAATGTTTCTCGCTACATGACAAATGAAAATCAGATGACCACTACAAAACGTCAAACTTTCCTCTTTCAAATGGATAAGATATTTTATTTATGTTAAGTATTATTGAAAATATAGCATTAGGAAATCATCCAAAAATTTATGGACACAGTGTATAATCCACTTATTGTTGTAAAATACAGTATACCTCTGTTTTAATGAACATACTAAAACAAATCAGAACGAGGTGGTATATGCTATTAGGCAAGAGGTCCTGGGTTCAAATAAAAACCCCATAGCCAGCCAAATTGTCTTGACTTTTCACTTGTTTACTTTCCATAACTCATCGCCACTATGTCACCGGATATTATAATTGTTAAAACTGAATATCAGAAAAGAAGCCATCACTGAACAATACAAACAAATGCACAAGCGTTAATTATTACAAGAAACTACTGGTACGCATTCTAAACACATGATATGACCTATATGCAGTTAAAGCATGGAAAATAAGCTAAGTAATAATAATATTAAAATCAATTATAGTAATTATATTATTAATAAATAAAACAGGCTTAAATGTAGATTACTGTATTTTCTTGTACATTTAAAAAGAATATTGTATTACATAGGGCAATAAAAACATCTCCATATAAAATAGCAATAATTAAATCAGACCTTAGTCATACATTATATTGATTTTGTTTAATTTTAATTTTCTACAATGGTTTATTTACTTGACCTAAGAAATCTAATCTGTTGAATAGACAAAGCTATTATTTATTCAGTTAACATGTGTGATGATGCAAGGGAAATATTAGTCTATATGAAAAATTCGGCAAGATCCTTAAGTCTATTTAGCCTGGAGGTTATACATTAATTTTTGAATGGTACATTCTGGTTTCTTTCATCAATCTTGGACCTCAGTAATACAAATCTTAGCTCATATATTTTGCACTGTTTATTCAACCCTGGTTTGCTGCAGCAAACCTGAAGCGCTGTTTGTTCATTAATAATTTCAGACATTGTAGCGACCCAAGCAGCTTTATAGTAGCCACGTCCAAAGGATCCCCAGGCGGCAACCGTCTAATACAGTGCCCTAACTCCACCCCTGACCAACCCTCCATAAACATCTCGGAGTACAATAGCCAAAAAGGAAGGAAAATGTGTTGCACTTGCATAAAGCTTAAGATGTGCATTGTTGCTACAGTTTAAAATAAAATTTAAAAGACTTTGAACTGATTTCCATAAGTCCGAAATATGGTCATAATAAATAAGTACCAGTTTAATGCATAATATTATGTGTTAGAACTGCTTTAGAAACCAATAAATGTGAAAATCTAATATTACGCAATAAAAACTCAGTATATCCGAGGTAACTTTAGAGACACGTCCTTTTGGACAGAATTCATAACATATTTAGAAGTTTTGAAATAAATATGCTTTTCTTTTGCAAGGAAACGTTGGCCCACTTACAAATAAAAATGGTTTGGTTGGTTTGTTATTTATTCTGATAGTATATTATTAATTTACTAGCGTGTGCCCGCGGCTTCGCACACGATAATTATTTCAAAAATTAAAAATTAAGAGTGTAATAGCTAAATCATTATATTTATTAACACCTAAATCACGTGGACTACATACCACGATTAGATAGCGTCGCCTGGTAAAAGCGACCTCAGTTTCAAGTTCCCTGGCCCAGAAAACCCCTGCATAGTGAGTTTCGTCCAAATCGAACAACGTTTGACAATATTTAGGCCTATATTGATTATCCCTCTTATAATAATATTAATAATAATAATAATAATAATAATAATCCTCTTCGGTGTAGGTTGAAAATTTCATATGTCTGTTTGCCTTGACATATTAAACAAATGAATCGACCAGCGTGAGCTACAACATTCAAGCGATCGTGATGGTTTTATTCCAAGGTATGACAAAATTAGCCAAAGCCTACTGTAATTGATTTGGCATTGAAATGTATTATTGAAAACTGATGCTTCGAAAACGCATAAAATACACGTTTTCTGCCCGTTTTTCACTCATAACTCACGAACGAAAGAAAAAATTAAAAATGTAATATGCCAGAAACCTTCCCGGGAATGTACTCAACAACTTCCCAAAGTTTCATGGCGATCGGATGAATGGTGTAGTAATGCATAAAGGACACACACACACACATACACACATACATTCATTTTTATATATATAGATTATAAATAAAGGTGGTATATTTTAGTTCTACTTACTATTACTGTGTGCTGAGTAATTTCTTCTGTTCTTTCTGTTATTCCTATGTGAGACAACCCAAATAAAATCTGATGTGATGCCCTCGCAAAACTTTCGTTACTCTAAAAGCATGGGTAATACACCTTTCTCACCTTACATTCTTATATAGGCCTACAAGAAGAGATCATATTGCAAGGAATGCATAATCAGATGATTCAGCCTGATGCAAAGATGTAATGTTCACCCGGCAAGACTGGCTTTGTATGAATGACCTGACTACTCTTCAGAAAAATTTTACGATTTTTTTTTTCAAATAAAAGTTTTTAGCTCTTGATATAAGCACCTTTGATGCAAAATTTAATCAAAACTTCATCAGTTCCAATAAGTTATGAAAACAAAATAACTGCTACATCATATTTGACACACCAACAGAACTTGTGTAATTTAATAAATATTTTTAAAAATAATACTAAAACATAATTTTAGATTTTGATTTTGGGGGTCCAGACCCCATGGGCCTTATTAAATTATTTTAAATTGATCTATAATTTTGTAGTGTTCATTTTAAGTGATCCCAAAATCCATAATAAAATTTCTGTAGTGCTCTAAAATTACAAATAATATAAAATAATGACTTAACAAAAAAAAAATGTAACCTATAACTCCATTGTTCTGTTTCATTACAACTTACAATGTATATTTATACCACTGGGCATTGTTCTAATATAAAAAGGACAAGATAAAATTTCATCAACATCTACCCCCTAAACACCATAAAAACATTTAAAAGGACATGCATTTGAGATGAAAATTGTTAAGTAATGCCATCTCCAACTCAGGCTTCAGAGGGGTTTTCAATTGAAGAAATATTATTTATATACACAACAATCACTGTTTAAGGGATTCTATAATTGGGCATTCTTTTAACATGTCCCAGCCATGCTAACTGGCACGATTTAACAAATCTCACGATATTTTGCCCTTCAATGAGTTCTTCCAATTCTTGATTTGTCCTAGCTCTCCAAATATCATTTTCTTTAATCGGACCATAAATCTTTCTTAGAATCTTCCTTTCAAATACTTTCAATAAATTTTCACTTTCCTTTGACAAAGTCCATCCATGCCTCTGCTCCATAGGTCACAACAGGTCTTACTAAAGTTTTATATAGCTTCGACTTGGAACTCCTAGACAACAAGGAAGATTTCATCAGAGTGACGTTAGCATAATATGCCCTACTACCTGCTACTATTCTTCTCTTAACTTCTTCTGATATCAAATTATTGCTAGTTATTAAGGAGCCTAGATAGCAAAAACTATCAGTCCATTCGAAATTATACATGCCAATTTTAATTCTTTGCTCCTTTGTAAAATTTTGTTTAGGAGATATTGCCATACATTTGGTTTTATTTTCATTTATAACCAATCCGAATATTTTGCTTTTACTTTCCAAACAATTAAAAATTTCCGTTAGTTTGTTTAGATCTCTAGCAATTATGGCGATATCATCGGCATATGCACAAAATTGATAAGATTTATACACTAGTGTTCCAATTACTTTGACTTCTTTCATGACTTCCTGTAAAGTTAAGTTAAATAAAACTGTTGACAGTGCATCACCCTGTCTCACACTGGATGAAACATTGAAGTCCTTACTCAAATCCCTTCCAATTAACACTTTTGCTTTGGTGTCTGTTAGTGTCATCTGTATAAGTCTAACAAACTTGTTTGGAATTCCAAGCTTTTGGAGAGCATATAGCATCTCCTCTCTATTTATGCTATCAAAAGCCTGTTTAAAATCTATGAATAGGACATGCACGTTGGTATTATACTCATAAAATTTTTCTAGGGTTTGTCGCATTACAAATATTTGGTCAGTTGTCCCTCTTCCTGGTCGGAAGCCACATTGATACTCGCTCAAAATTTCTTCTGCATAACCAGTAAGTTTTTGTTTTAAGAAACTAGACCAGATTTTATATTCCATATTGAGTAAAGAAATACCTCTGTAATTTTGACAATTCATTTTGTCCCCTTTCTTAAATATAGGGTATATTATTCCCATTTTCCACTCTGATGGCATTTCTTCTTTCTCCCAAATCTCACTAACTAATTCATATAGCTGTTTTATCAACGCTGGTCCACCATATTTGAAGAGTTCTGCTACTATTGCATCTTCCCCAGGAGCTTTCCCATTTCGCTGTGACATTACTACATTTTCCAACTCTTCTAATGTTGGCTTTCCAAAGTGCTGCTCTGCTGATAATATAGGTTGTCTATCACTTACATGTTCATTAATATCATTTCTATCAACATTCAACAATTCCTCAAAATATTCTGCCCATCTTCCTAATACTTTATCCGTTTCAGTTATTACTTTACCATCTTTGTCCTTACATATCTCCACCCTGGGTTGAAAACCTTCAATCATTCTTTTAACAGCTTGATAAAATTTTTTACTTTCATTGCTAGTATTATATTGCTCTATCCTTTGAACGCTCCTCTTTAAAAACTCTTTCTTCTTTCTCTTAATTATTTTATTCGCCTCTTTTCTAGCTTCCTTATATTGCTCAACATTACTTCTTGTTTCTCGTTGTAACATTAGTTTTCTTTTATCATTCTTATTTCTTATCAGAATTCGGCATTCTTGGTCAAACCACTCCTCATTTCTATTTTTTTCTTTTCTGCCCAACGCTTGTCACAGCTTGTTTCATTATTTGCCACATATTTTCAATTCCCCCATCCCGAAAACTCTGTTGCACCTCGCTTAGTTTTTGGATAAGACTTCTTGATAATGTGGTACTGTTGGTACTTCTACAAGTTTTTCTGCATTCCACATCATTAATCTAACACCATTATTCTTGGCTACATTTGCAAGCCTCTCTTTAAACTGTGCTCTTACCATATAATGATCCGAGTCACAGTTTGGGCCTCTTAGCGTTCTTACGTCTCTTATTGCTGCTGCATGTCTTCTAGAGATAAGTACATGATCTATTTGATTACACTTTTTGTTGTTATTATTACAGTTTTCTGTTCCAGGTACCATCCACGTTCCTTTATGAATATCTTTATGCTGGAAATAGGTGCTTTTGATATGTAACTGGTTATTTTCAGCGCATTGTATTAACATCATTCCATTAGGGCTTGTTTCATCATGCACCGATTGCCTCCCTGCTACATATTTGACAAATTCCTCTTTCCCAATTTTGGCGATAAAATCTCCCATTACTATCAGCGTGTCATATTTTGGCACTGAACTGCATGCCTTATCTAAATTATTGTAAAAGCTGATCTTTACATCCTCACTATCATCTTCAGTTGGTGCATATGCCGATATTATCGTAAGTTCCCTAAAACGCCCTTTTAATCTTATTTTGCATAGTCTCTCTCCTAAAGGTTCAAAGCCCATGAAACTCTTCCTTATTTTACCACTTATCATAACACCTGTTCCCGCCTGTCCTGTTCTATTCTCTGGCCCACTGAAGAACAGATCATAATTTATTTTCCTTATTCTACCATGTCCAACCCATCTTAACTCCTGGAGCACCAGTACATCAATATCAAATTTCTGCATCTCACTACCTATCTCTTCCATTTTTGCAGCTTGCAACATGGTTCTAATATTGCAAGTAGCCAAATTTAGCCTTGTCTTCTTACGTGTCCGTGGAACATTGCCAGAGTCATCACCAATTAGTCCACCTTTCCGAGGCTTGTAGGGCTTCGCAACAATTACTTTTTATGAGGTGGGGTCGTTAACCTCACGCCCAACCCCCAACCTGGAGGACCAGGTCATTTGTAATCAGGGTTTCCGTCCCCTAGACCAGTTGTCTTCACCACGACTTTCGAGCCTGGTCCGCCCGTCCCTAACTTGATTGAAGCCGCCCACTCTGGATCAGACGCTCCAACTGCAACCATTGCCTCGTTGGCCAACGTTTTCAGAGTTCCTGTTGGGCCTTCATGGCTACCGTAGCGGTCCCGGGGCTCATATGTCCCCACCGTACTTCACCCCAACAGGCAGTCTCCTACTTATCGTTGCCCACCCCCCGTGATGTGGACACCGAGGTTGGATTTTGGGGGGGCATTTTTAAGAGTTGTTGCCCGGTATTCTTCTCTACTATAAAACAAGTGGTGAAGCAGCATACACTTGACATTCTTTTTAAATAAAGGCAGATTTAGTTTTTCATTTCCTGCAGAAGCTTGTTGTAGAGGATTACTGTTTTGTGGGCAATGCTATTAAGGCATTGGGTTGTTCTGTAATGATTTATATGAAGGGGTGTAGATATCCTAGTATCATAACCATGAAGTTGGTTTTCTTTTTTTAATCCTCTATTTTCTTCTTCACAAATTGAACTGTTTCCAGAATGTATATGCATGGGACCAGTAATATATTTGGAATATTGTTTACTAGCTGAGCAGACTGGCATATGTTTCATAGTTTTTGGATTCTTTTTTTGTCCTCTTTGAATACTTCTATCGCTTTGTTGGTTGATACCCAGTGGCGTAACTAGACCACTTGGGGCCCGGGGCGGATTTATTTTTGAGGCCCCCTCCCCCCAGCAAAAGCTACCAACATGACTATTTTTAACTTCTTTTTCTATGGCTAGCCTTTTTGTGTTTCAGTTTGTCTCCATGATCTAATCTATACGAGAAAATAATAGAATAAGGGAGTGAACTCATGTAGCATGTAGCATGTATGTATTTATTAAAACCAAACATATATTAGTCCAATAATATTAAGTTAACTGATTAGCAAAATACAAACATGTTAAAAAAATACTCTCACATAGTTGACCAGTATCATTTTGTTGTGTTTGCTGTCGAGACACTTGGTACTTGGTGTGCAGAAGCCAAGAAGTTAACTTTGGAGATAGGTAGAAGACTTGCTACTGCAACAGGGGATCCTAGGGCTGGCGAATATTTGAAGCAACAAAACAGCATTGGTATACAAAGGGCGAATGCCACTAGTGTGATGGGAACCTTTCTTCCATCTTCAGCCCTTGACGAAATGTATTTATTTTAATTGTTTTTATTGTAACAATCTATTGTATTTCTTTGTTGTATAAATGAGTAGAGAGTAAACAAAACTTTAAATATAAAAAAATATGTGCATAATTAAAAAGTCATGAAATGGGAAAAAAGGTTATGTTTAAATATGATAAAAATTAGGACATGTTCTATTTTTTATCAGTTAAATGAAGCATTTTAGCGCAGTATCCAACTACGCATCTCCTAGGAACCTCTCGCGGCCGGAGACCAAAACATTGGTAACTGGAGTAAATTTCTTTTTTTATTGATAACACATCAAATACGCTATATTTTTATTTACTGTAATACAAAAATTTCTATGAGTAAAAAAAAAGGTGGAACATTAATTTTTATATTAGGGTGAGGCATCACTGGAGGCCCCCATAGTAAGCTGGGCCCAGGGCAGACCGCCCCGCCCTAAGAATGCCACTGTTGATACCCAGAGTGGAATTCCAAAATATATTTTTGAATAGACATATCCAAAGAAAACAGGTCTTAGAGAATCATTATTTGCAGACCTACTTAGAATGTGTATTGCATAACAAGTCTCACATAGATTTATTATTAATTTGCTTAAATGTTTATCCCAGATGTCTATCCAAATACCTAGAAAAGTGTTTTCATTTGCTTCCATGACATCATCATCATTAATCTGGAATTTCAAGGACTGGCATTCCTAAGTTACTTTTATTGAAATGAGTGAACACTGTTTTTGTAATATTCAATTCAAGTTTGATAGATTTTAACCAGGAACTAGTAGAGAACAGAGGCGCCAAGTTTTGAAAAATATTGGTTGGGCTCGAAGATTTTAAAATTTATTTCGTTCTTCCCTCTAATTCATTGTCCCTTGCTGATTTAACGAATCTTTCTTAATTCATTCTTTATATTTGTTCGTTTCACTTTGACTTTTTTTCTAGTCGCCGATATCTTGTAGGCCTACTCCACACTCTTGGCTTATATCACAATTTTTTATTTTGTCTATTAATATCCTTCCTGTAATTTTCCTTAATCACAAGTATCATCTAAATTCTAAATCGAACTTTTCCGGGTTCTCCTTGTGTATATTTAGAATTGCAATGTGATTATGTGTTTTTTTTCTGAATGTAAAAAGTATTTTTTTAAGCGTAAAATATATTTCGGCAGTATCTTAGGAAATTGCATAGACAGAGTAAGCCATCAATAAATTAATGAACATAGGAACAATTTTAAACGATCATGAGTGAATTATAACAAAAGCCCTTAATACGTATGCCAACAATAGCCTGATTTTTCGCTTTAGAGCGATTCAACAATGAAACACAATTTTTAGTATTAAGAATAAACAGTTATGGTGATGATACACAAAAATTATTGGGTGGGCTTGAGCCCCACGGGCTCATATAAGTTGGCGCCACTGGTAGAGAATTTGACCGATCTGCTGCAGATTCAAGCTGCAATTGAGGGTTTTATTTGAGAAGAACAAGTTTGTGTCATCAGCAAACCGAACTATAATTTGTACTGAGGAACAACATATCAACTTCTTAACGATAAACTCATATTTATTACATTTCTAGAATCAAACTCAGTTAAATATGTAAGAATTCAATAGCTCGTAAAAATATCACAATCTCAAATTTATCTGTCTTTTAGTGTTTCAAAGAAAGTAAATACATTGAGTCGCATAGAAAAATACCAGGGGTCGGCAACCTGTGTCTTTGGATGTGAAGCTGCGGCTCTTTAGTTCCATACCCAAATATTATTTATTTTATCAAAAAAAAATTAAAAATTGTTCTGAATCGATTAACGAGGATTAGGCACCGATTCTATCTCTCAGCCACTTGTACTCGCTTTTCACCGCACCCCTCCCCCGTGACACATGTCATCACTGTCGTCAGTCTGTCGGAAGCTCTCGAATGACGCCGTCGTCAGATGTTTCTATGTAGGTTTTAATTCGCTTTCGATGCAGGACAATTTGGCGTCTTCACCAGTGCTTTGGCTGTGACGTATAGTTTGTTGTTTCAAGTAAAAGAGTTAGAAGCGAATTATCTTCTCAAAGTTATGTATGTACATATATATATAATAATAATAATAATAATAAAAAAACCGAAGTAAAGGTAGGTAACATAATAAGTATTATATTTTTAAAATACATATTATACATATTTTTTTTCCAAATAAGATACCTAACTACTTTTTTGAAGTCAATAAGAATTGTCAAAAAGAAACAAGGTACTACTGTTGGATTTTACCGCGAAAGTGTTTTTATTAAAATATATATTTAATAAATTACCTATTTTATTATTTATGTATTTTATAGCTTTTATTATTTAAAAATTAGCGTTAAAATTATAATTATAAGTGTAAGTACCTATAAATTGTTATTTAATAAACCTATTTTCGAACTCTGAGGATCAAAGTAGGTAGGTATTTGCAGTTTTAGATTGTTTATATGTTTGGCAATTTTCATTGATTTCGGCATAGCTGGCCATAACACCTTTACTCGTAAACTAAGTATCTAATATTTGCCTTGAAGACAATAAGATCGATTTAAATAAAACCGTTTCAATAGCAACTGATGGAGCCAGAAGTATGACAGGAAAAAATAAAGGGGCAACAACGAGTCTTCAGAGAAAAATAAACCACAAAATTCTTACATTTCACTGCATAATACACCAAGAAGCGCTTTGTGCCCAAATATTTCCGGCTGAAATAGTTGAGGTCATGAATTTGGTAATCAAGATTGTAAACAGCATCTTGTCAAAAGCACTCTATTTATTTTATTTATTTATGTCTTTTGATCATACAAGATGATATGAGACAGGTGAACATACAGTTATATATACAGTATAGAAAGATAATAAAAAGAGAAGACTAAGAGTTCTAATTACAGGATATTTACAAGCAGATATCGGTCACTCAGATACAGATGTGGATCAACAAAAACAATGTGTGTTTATAACAATATCTGCACTCAGATATAACTGGGCAGGAGTTTTCAGTAGCCTAAGCTGAAACATATTTACATAATAGGTAGGCCTATATAATAATACAGCTGTTTAGTAAAATCAGAGATAATAGCATAAAATTATTTTTTATATAGATTGCATTAAGTACCTTCTGGGACCAATCTTAGCTTATTGGAATAGGAATGGAGCTGAAGTTGTAGTATTCCTCAATACTATAAAAGCATGATTCAAGCAAGTATTTCTTTAGTGTGGTTTTAAATTTGTTTGCACGTTTTATGTCTATCAGATATTGTGGTAGTTGGTTAAATAGGTGAATTCCGTTATATGTTGGTCCTTTCTGGAATAAGGATGTACTGTGAGGGGTGATAGATAGTTCGGATTTGTTTCTAGTGTTGTGGTTATGGATGCTTTCGATTCTGGTGTAGTCGTTTATGTGTTTTTTAACGAATAATAATAGTTCAAATATATAAATAGTTGGTAGAGGCATAATTTGCAAGGCTTTGAAGATAGGCTTACATGAGTCAGTTCTATTTGCTCCATGTAGGATTCTAACGATTCTTTTCTGAAGCCTAAATATTGATGCGCTTTTGGTGCTATTACCAGGGGCGTAGGATGGGGGTGCGGGGGGTGCGGGCCGCCCCGGGTGCCATCACCCAGGGGGTGACAAAATAAAAATGTGTCTTTGTATGTAAAAAATCGCCCAAGGGAATTTAAAGAAAATAATAATATTATTTAAAACAAATAAGCTTAACAACTTTCTAAGTTACAAGTCAACATGCGTAGGCCTATTGAAATTTCTTTTAGTTTTAAATTCAGTCAACAAAGGTAATAAAACGCGGCTGAACTGGCCGCTGTGTAGAAAAGAACAATATTATTATGGTTGGGGGAGGGGTGTTTATTTCTGCCGATGCTTGTCTCTGCAGTTTTATTAATTTATATGAGACTTCAACATTCGGTGATATTTTATATCACTTAAGCCACAACCAATTCTACCCGCTGACGAAAATAAACTTCGAATGTGAGTTGACTCCAAAGTCTCCTTCAATCTAGATTTTGAACTGGGATGTGCGCATATTTAAGAATGGATCATTAATAATACGGTTCCGTAAAATAGTCACATTACTTGTTTATGAAATTTCTTAGGATCAACCTATAAAAAATCGATGTGTAATTCACATAACTTCCTCTGCCCAAATAAAAGTTAGCCTCCCCTTAAAAATAAGATAAAGTTGTCGCCAATCTTCGTGTCACATCCCCAAAAGGTACCTAACCCAAATACAAAATTTTGTTTTCGTACGATTTTCTGTTGCAAGATGCCGTATTGCAAAGAGCGCATATTCAGAGTGGGTGGCTTATAACTACCCTTCAGAGAATTATTTCGAAAAAGTGTTTCGAATAAAAGTTTTAGCTCTTAGTATAACCAACCCACGTGCAAAATTTAAAGAAAATCGTTAGAGCCGTTTTCGAGAAAACTTTCTTTATGTAAAAATAAGGAAAACGTGTCTCCAATCTTGGGTTCACATCAGAGGCGTAACGAGGGGGGTTTATGGGGGTTTGAACCCCCCCCCCCGTTGATTAAAAAAAGGAAAATTGTACAATTTTTTTAAGTCTGCTTATAAATTACTTAATACGAGTATAAAGCGTGGGAAGCTTAAAACTCGTTATTGTGCACCTTAATTTTCAAAATTTTCCGGGGGAGGAACCCCGAACCCTCCTCTCCCTGGGGGGTATTCCATACCTCCCAGACGTTAAAACCTCCCCATATGGTCGGCCTGGTTTCGCCTATGGTTCACATCTTGAAAGGTATCTGACATAAATACAAAATTTTGTCCTTTTATCAAAATTCATCTTTCCAAAATTCGAGATTTTGCTTGGAAAACAAAATATAAAAATATAAAAAAAATCACTCACAAAATAAAAATTTGCACAATTTCGGGAGTGCATTTTGGCCTAGAAATGTGTGAAACAAAAGATGTTCGCTTTATTAACGGTAACACCCAAAGTCTATGGCTTACGAAAACAATGTATATGGGTGATTCTTCAAATACGGGAAATTTTGTGTTCCGGAGTGATATTTCCCTTCAAATTCAACTTAAAAAAAATTAAAATAAAAGTTTGTTTCTACTACTTCCATACTACAGCTATCACTTTGAAATGTCACTAACTTTAAATTCTGATATTTCAAAATCAAATTTAATTCAATGAAATGTCATCCACATGCCCTGTCCCATACACCGGTTTTGTATATTCTAATGCAATTTTTCCACAAAACAAAATGTTATTTCCTCTTCAACTTTTTTCCTGCCAATGAGTATGAATGTGTGAAGAATAATAACCCGTAAAAAATAAAATAAAATAAAATTGTCACCCCACCTAATGAACATAAAGAATGTCCCAAGGGTTTTTGGTCATCCACATGGCTGAAAAGAATGGAATTTTTTCTGCAGAAATGAGAAATTTGTATAACTGGCATCATTGGTAGAAAGCCAACAGGGCAACAGGGTAGCTTGTGGTTGAATTGTAAGGTTGAATTTTGCTTGCTTACAAACAGTTTGGGATTAACAAAGGACTTTGCATCATTTTCAAGGAAAGCATTTTTATTCCCCGTCATTAACATGACTTCTAGAAAGTAGGCAGAAAGTGAATATTAATTAATTTTGATTATGCACTATGATAAACCTTCCAACTCAAAGTACCTGACTGAAGTTGAGCCTACAGAGATTTAGAAATGGCTTGCTGAGGCCACTAAAACTCCATTTTTGTCATCCACATGCCTGATTTTTGTGTCATCCACATGCCTCATGAAGGGGTATGTGGATGACTCTCAAGTCATGTAGATGATAAATGTAGGGTACTATTGTGTCTGCGGTGTCTGTGACCTGTACTTAAAATCTTAAAACTGATTAAGTGAATTTCTGCTTGATTCCCCCCCAAAAACCATAAAAACGCAGTCTAGTTTAAATTACATTAATTCTGGAGTATGCACACAAATTTGCAAATTTGGTGCAAAATCAACTGAAGCACACTGAGAAAAATATGAAACCACATAAAGAAAAGCGTATTATTGCCAAAGTTAGTCATTAATGTGGCCTTCTGCCACCCACATATACACGGATGTCATTCACATGGCTTTAAAAAAATTAAAAAATCAAAATAAATAAAAAATATAAACATTTAAGCTCTGCTGGTGTCATATTCCCTAGTAGCACAGATCGTTGGGCCAATGTTGGGGAATGATCGCCATGTTTCGTTGGTCAACGGTTATGAATGTCCGTCAGGGTTCCGTTGCCAAGGAGCGTTTTATCCAACCAACTGCCAACTGTAGCCAACCAATATACAAGAAAATCCCAACAGTTGAGAGACATCTATTAGGTAATGGTGGAACTACTACGCAGCGCAGCGCAGCGCAGAGACATCTGGCGGAAATACTAGAAGCACACAAAATTTAATTTTTTATTTTCCCTTTCATCCCTTTTCTCCTCTTTTCCCTATTAACTCCCTTCTCTCCTTCACCCTACCTACCTATTCCTATCACATAAAATTCGCACCTATGGGGATTCGATCTCGGAACCGCTAGCGTTATAGTCTATCGCTTTAACCACTACGCTATTAGTGATTGTTGAAATAAAAATCGAGAATTCTTCTAGCCTATTTACTACAGAGATGTGTAATACATGATAAATAGTAAGAAGGATATACATCTCGTATTTTGAATATTTGATGTGAATATATGATAACGTTATTTTCAGAGAACAAATAAAGAGCCCTAATATTAATAGAAGTAAAAACACCATTCGGATTCTTCAACATATCAAGATGGCGAATAACTGTTGTATCTTCATGTCTTCATGATGACCCGAACTACGCCGGAAATTGCCGAAGACAGGCAGGAAGAGGTGGAGATTTAGCATGTAACACGCACAAAGAGCTCGAATAATTAATGAATTAAAACTGTTTTATTTTATAGTAAATGAAAATTTAACGCTTATAATGTCATTTCAACACTTTTTAATTTTAACATAAATGCGATCACATTACAACGAAATTTATTGTTGGGCCAGCAATCATAACCCCAACGGTAGGGAGAGCCCGCATTGGGCCAACGTCATAACCCCAACGGTAGGACTTAGCGCATGACGCAACGGAAACGTACATTGGGCTAACCGAGGAAATTACAACGAACGTTTTCCCAACATATCCCAACCATGCCAACCAAATCCCTCCATTAGGCCAACGAAGTGTGCTACTAGGGTTATAATCAAGTAACCCCTGAAGTATTTTAGTACTTTTTTGAGATTTAAAAAAATTTTTTTTAAAAAAAATGGATTTTACACACTCCAAATTTTCCCGTATTTGAAGAATCACCCATATATGTCTGTCTATAACGCACTTTAGATTAATAATAATAATAATAATAATAATAATAATAATAATAATAATAATAATAATAGAATTTATTGTCATTTAACAGTACAATGTACACCATGATGTACTTGATATGTATGTCTTTCCTTAATCCTAACAAAATTTGCTGAATTAGGTTAACTATTATGTCTTATAAGCACCATTGGTAGCACTGGTTAAACATGGCGGCAACATGGTAACTCGAATCGCTTTATGGATGGTTGATTCATGGTATATCATGATTTCGGAGTTTAGTTATTACTAATTTTGCATAATCCGTTGAGTTTACGAGTTACATCAGATAAATTCGTTGCAGCTGCATCTATCGATAATCTCTTAAACTCTTGTGGGATTACCTTTGACTATCCAAAAAATAACACTTGAACTGTTCCATCTTTTAATAATTTGAATGGGGGGGGGGGTGACAAGAAATTTTCCGCACCGGGTACCACCTAAGCTTGCTACGCCACTGGCTATTACCCCAAAAAATGATCCCGTATCTGATAATGCTATGTACATGTGCAAAGTATGGATGTGGATGGGTTTGTGACTTTTTTGATGTGGTAGATTGCATATACGAATTTTCCTAATTTCTTACTTATTTCTTCGATATGGGGGCTCCAGGTCAGGTGTTCGTCTATGATTATGCCCAGGAATTTTGTTGACGGAGCATAAGTAATGGAGTTTTCAAATGTAATGGTCGGCTTTGAGGGATTTTTATTCCTTTTATGGTGGAAGGATATCGCTATTGATTTCCTTACGTTAAGTATGAGGCCATTTATACTGAACCAATTTAAGAGTTGCTGTGTCACTGTTTCGATACTGCTCTTAAGGTGGATTTGATTTTTGCCAGTTAGCAGTATGTTTGTGTCATCCGCAATCAGGGTGGTGAGTTCAGAATCGTTATTTAATGGTAGGTCATTGATAAAAAGTATGAAAAGAAGGGGAGCAAGGACTGAGCCTTGAGGGACTCCATATTGTGATATTTTCTTTCCAGACATGTATTTTTCAAGGGTACGGTTTTTTTTTGTTTGGATAAGAAATTTCAACTACGTGGTTACGATTATAGATGTATGATTTTAACCAGTTTAAGGCTGCCCCTCTTATCCCATAGTTTTCTAATTTCATTAGTAGCAGATCATGATCCAATATGTCAAAGGCTTTAGATAAATCTAGGAATAGAGCAATGCAACTTTGTCCTGAATCGAGTATGAATCTAACGTGCTCAATGAATTTATGGACTGCTGTTTCAATTGATTTTCCTTTTATGAAGCCATGTTGGTGTTCTGTTATTATCTCACAGTGAGTCAGAAATGATGACAGTCGGTTAAACATAATTTTCTCTACCATTGTCAGTTTAAAGAATTCTTAAACAAAATGGAGACTTAATATTCCGACCTCCTCCTTCACAATAAAGTGTGATGGCTTTCCAAAGGTAGGGTGTTGAAACGTTTTGCTTTGTGTTTGAATGAAATAAATACATTCCTAAATGAAAAAGGCATTAATCACCCTGAATTAGAGAACAACAAATGGTTGCAAAAATTTTACTTTATGGTGGATATCACAGCGAAATTAAATGAGCTGAATCTAAAACTGCAAGGAAAGGGAAACCCAGCCTATGTTTTGGTAGAAGAATTGGTTTGTTTTGAAGAAAAATTAATTCTTTTTGCAGAAGATATTCAGAGCGGTAAATTACTTCATTTTCAATTTCTAAAGCAATATCGCGATAAAACCAGTGCAACTGTTGACACGAATTACTTCAGCACAGTTATAAAAAAATTAAAGATGAATTTCCTGACAGATTTGAACAATTCAAAACCAACGAAACCACTCTAGCATTCATAGTAAATCCTCTCAACACAAATAGTAACGAAATCCACATTGAGTCATTTGGAATTGATACTGGATCTCTAGAAATGCAATTGAACGATTTAAAAAGTAAAGCTTTGTGGAGTGGAAAATTTACAGAGTTGAAAAGCAAGTTGGAAGAGTTGGAGGTCCAGAAATGTATGTACGTAACGCAACAAAAGTGGACAGCTTTAAAAGAAATGCCGCGAGTTGAGGCACTTATATTCGATGCATGGAGTGCTGACTATCTTCGGATTGACATATTCGTGCGAGCAAGCGTTCTCTTGCATTAATATAATTAAAAGTAAAGTAAGAAGCCAACTAACAAATCAAAATTTAGAGTCGTGTTTGAAACTTAAAACAAATTATGAGCCAAATTTATCCAAACTTTCTAAAACCATGCAAAGCCAATGCTCCCATTGAAATTGTTTGCTCAAATGTATGTTATTGTTTTTTCTTTTAAAGTACAAGTTACATAGTTTAGTAAAGTTTAAATTTTCTGCTTGAATAACCATGCAAAGCCATCGCTCCCATTGAATTTGTTTGCTCAATTGTTTGTTATTGAAGTACAAGTTAGTGTTGTAAGTAAATGTTTAATTGTTTTAATTTTTTACTTAAATAATAAGTAATTATCCAATAATGCCATATAGCCTATATATTATCTAATTTGATGTGAAAAACACTACTTATATATGAATAAATAGATATTTTTTCTCATGAATAAATAGATTAGTTTTTTTATCAAAAAACTTTATTTATGCAAGTACTATTTATTGTTGGCAAGAAAAATTTTGGCTCTTTAAAAACTTTGAAATTTTGTAAATTGTAATTTTTTACTCTTCCGACTCAAAAGGTTGCCGACCCCTGACCTATACCGTTCATGGTAAGAGGGGGACTTTTAAAACATTTTCATGTAATTACCATAAACAGAATCTTACTCATCAGATTATAATATTATTAGTTTATTTCTTTAAACTAATCCAGTGTACATAGTAGGCCTACAATGACATAGAAAACGCCACAAAACAAATATTGTAATACTAGTGAAAATAAACATTAAAACACAATTAAAATTAAAATAAACATTAATGAAGAAAACTTATAAAATTCAAGACTAAAAATACAAGTGGAAGGAAAGGAAATAGACATTAAATCCATGTCTGGGATATTAATACAAGTAAGAATCAGCTTGAATTTTTTTTTTTATGTCATAACCGGGATTTGAACACGGATCTTCGGCTTAACGCGCCGATGCTCTACCATTGAGCTACCATGACAACATACCAGTCTGACATCAAATTCCTCAACTGATTCAGAAGACAAGGCAAACCACGGGAGGTTTCTCTCCGTCGAGAACACACATCCAAATGGCGTCCTACCCTTGTAGGTACTTTGAAGCCTAATTATTATTTATATACTATTAATTAAGTGAAAGGAAAGGAAATAGACATTAAATCCATGTCTGGGATATTAATACAAGTAAGAATCAGCTTGAAAAATTTTATGTCATAACCGGGATTTGAACACGGATCTTCGGCTTAACGCGCCGATGCTCTACCATTGAGCTACCATGACAACATGCCAGTCTGACATCAAATTCCTCAACTGATTCAGAAGACAAGGCAAACCACGGGAGGTTTCTCTCCGTCGAGAACACACATCCAAATGGCGTCCTACCCTTGTAGGTACTTTGAAGCCTAGTTATTATTTATATACTATTAATTAAATCATAACCCCAACGGTAGGGAGAGCGCGCATTGGGCCAACGTCATAACCCCAACGGTAGGACTTAGCGCATGACGCAACGGAAACGTACATTGGGCTAACCGAGGAAATTACAACGAACGTTTTCCCAACATATCCCAACCATGCCAACCAAATCTCTCCGTTAGGCCAACGAAGTGTGCTACTATGGCGAAGATCCGTGTTCAAATCCCGGTTATGAAATATAATTTTTCAAGCTGATTCTTACTTGTATCTTACCCAGACATGGATTTAATGTCTATTTCCTTTCCTTTCCTTCCACTTAATTAATAGTAGGCTATATAAATAATAACTAGGCTTCAAAGTACCTACAAGGGTAGGACGCCATTTGGATGTGTGTTCTCGACGGAGAGAAACCTCCCGTGGTTTGCCTTGTCTTCTGAATCAGTTGAGGAATTTGATGTCAGACTGGCATGTTGTCATGGTAGCTCAATGGTAGAGCATCGGCGCGTTAAGCCGAAGATCCGTGTTCAAATCCCGGTTATGACATAAAATTTTTCAAGCTGATTCTTACTTGTGTGAAAATACAAGCTTAAGACAGTTCTTAATTAAAATATTTGAATAAGTATTTTCTTTTTAACATATTACACATGCAATAGGCATAGTCATTCAATATAAAATATATTTTAGGGAACTTTTAATTATCTTCAATGAATTATTCAAGATTCAAGGTTAGTAGAGGGAGGGGCAGGCACGTGAAAATAGGAGTTTTGGTTACTGCGCATGTCTCTGATAGGCAATTCATGGTAGTAGCCCAGTCAAATGTTACAAAAAAAATGCGTGAACTTACATTAAATGGAGTATTAATGATTTTTGGAGGGGAGTTTAGGACCATTACTGGGATCACAAATCCAGGTTTGCAACCCTCAGAAACCTGTGCTCGCGGAATGGCGGTCGAAATAAACCGGTTTTTTGGACTTTTTTCGGTTTTTCAACAATATCTCCTAAACTATGCGTTTGTTGGAAAGAATCTTTCTTAGCTTTTTTAAAGTAAATTAAGTTTTCTAAAATATGAGATCAAAATCATTTTTTAAAGTTATATATTTACTAAGATACGACTTTTCAAAGATTGACTTTTATATATGCCTGTTGGTTTAAAAGTAAATACATTTTTATGGAATATTCTGCTTAAATATTTTTTTTCTGGAAAAATCCATCTCCCATAAACACATATACACACAAATAGTTTCTATACACAGTTATAAGACATTATCCGCCAACATGTTACCAAAAAAATTAAGGTGTTGGTGGAGGAAACGATGTTACTCAACTTTCACCCAAAAAAGCATTTTTTCATCTTTTCGGTTTTTGTCATTTATGACGAGACTATCTAAGCTACTAGAACCAGCTATAGCTCAAATTAAAACTTATTAAATTGCCTACAACTTTTGTTCTCTTGACTTTTCTGTAGGACGGTGTCATTTTTCCGGTATTCAGTTCGAAACACGAAGAAAACTTAAAATTTCAACTTTTTGGAAAAAAAGGCCAATCTTTAAAAAGCCGTATCTTGATAACTATATAACTTACAAAAACGATTTTGGTTTCATATTTTAGAAAATTTAATTTACTTTAAAAAAGCTAAGAAAGATTCTTTCCAACAAACACATAGTTTACGAGATATTGTCGAACAACCGAAAAAAGTCCGAAAAAACCAGTTTATTTCGACCGCCATTCAGCGAGCACAGATTTCTGAGGGTTGCAAATCTGGATTTGTGATGCCAGTAATGGTCCTAAACTCCCCTCCAAAAATCATTAATACTCCATTTAATGTAAGTTCCGATGTAACATTTGACTGGGCTATAGAGCCTGCAAACTTTTCTTATAGTACTGCCCATAAACACACGGAACAGGAGATTCAGAATCAGATTTCCTGAATTCTTGCTCTGGAAACACCTGTGAAGAATGTGTGCACGCGCGAACAATGTGTTCGATGTAGATGTAGATGTAGATGTCTCGTTCTGTAGATCCTGTGTTGAGCAGGGCTCAAGGATATAGAACACGTCAGATAAAAACATACATGCATGTTATAAAAAAAAAAAACATGATACAAGAATTGTTATGTCACACTTACTCAAGCTGAAAAGAAATCATCCATATTGTAGGAGGTGTGAGTTACTAAATATTGCTTCAGAGCTCTTTTGAAAGATTTGCATTTGCTTTTAATACATAGTGATTTAATCTCTTTTGGAAGGTTATTGTATATTTGTATTGCGGAATAATAAGCACCTTTCTGAAAAAGTTTTAATGAGTTAGCTGGTCTATGTAAATCATTCATGTTTCTAGTAGTACGCCCGTGTATACTGTGATTACTTTGAAATTTATCAATATTATCTACCATGTAACACATAACAGAGTATATATACTCTCCGGTGAGAGTGAGGACTTTTAATTTTTCAAACAGCGGTTTACAAGATTCTCGTTTTTTCTTTCCACATATTATTCTTATTGCTCGCTTCTGTAATCTAAATATTTTTTCCCTATGTGCCGAGTTACCCCAAAAAATGATTCCGTACCTCATAACAGAGTGAAAATATGCAAAATATACCGTGAGTAATGCGTCCTGTTGTAATATATCATTCAAAGTTCGTAGCGCAAAACATGCTGAACTTAGCTTAGAACTTATCATTACAATGTGTTTCTTCCAGTCAAGATTTTGGTCAATTTGTAGTCCTAAGAATTTTATGTTGCTAATTTCCTCTATGATTTGTGTTTGATAATTGATTACAATGTTTGAGATATATCTATTTTTTGTTCTAAATTGAATAAAGTGGGTCTTATCAATATTAAGTGACATTTTATTAGCTTGAAACCAAGTATTTAATTCGTGAAAAGTCTTTGTAGCTAGTCTTGCTAAATCTTCTTGTGACTTTCCTGTTACGAGTACACTAGTATCATCTGCAAAAAGCAATGCCTTTGATTCGTCACTTAAGTTATCTGGTAAGTCATTGATGAAAATTAAAAAGAGCAAAGGTCCCAGTATCGATCCCTGAGGTACTCCATTTTTAACAGTCCCTAATTTTGATTCATTTCCATTTATTATTACCTTTTGAGTTCTATCAGACAGGTATGATTTGAACCACTTTAGTGTTATATTATCCAACCTATAGTGTTTCAGTTTTTGAAGTAGAATTTCATGATTTATACAGTCAAACGCCTTAGCTAGGTCACAAAAAATTCCTAGGGCATGTTTCTTTTTATCTAACGCTTCCAATATTTCTGTAGTGAGTTGAAATGTAGCATTATCAGTGGACATGCCACTTCTAAATCCAAACTGAGATGGTGTAAGAATGTTATTCAAATTAAGATAGTGTATTAAGCGGTTGTACATAACTTTTTCAAAAACTTTTGAAAATGAGGTTAGGAGTGATATAGGTCTATAATTTGATGGAACATTTTTGTCACCTTTCTTAAAGAGGGGCTTAACAATAGCATGCTTTAGTCTTATTGGAAATATTCCACTTTTTAACGAACAATTACAAATATGACTAAGAGGTTTACTAATTTCAGATGAGCAGCTTTTTAACAACTTATTACTTATCTCATCCCATCCAGAAGAGTTTTTGCTTTTGAGTGACTTGATTATATTTTCAATTTCTCTAGAGGAAGTTAATTTGATTTGAAATGTATGGTTCTGGACTATAGGTGTTTTAAGTAGGTCTGCTGCATTAATGCTAATATTAGTTGTAGGAATACATTTCTCTGCAATGTTTATAAAGTGATTATTAAAAGCATTTGTGATATCTGATACATTATCTAGCTTTTTGTTCTGGTATGTTAGTGACATGCAATCATTGTTTCCCTTTGATCTCCCTGTTTCGTTTTTAATTATATTCCATATAGTTTTAATTTTATTGTCTGATTTATTAATTATTTGTGAGAAATGCCTACTCTTTGCCTCTTTAATTACTTTCTTCAGTGTATTGCAGTACATTTTATAGTGTTCTTTATGAGCTGGGTTGTTACTGGTTCTACATTTTAAATATAGCTCTCTTTTGTTTCTACATGATATTTTAATGCCAGTGGTTAACCATGTTTTATTCCTTACATTAGGTAAATTAGCAGTTTTCTTTTTTGGAAAGTTAGTTTCAAAATGCCGCAACACAATATTTAGGAATTCATTTAATTTACAGTCTACTTTGTCATAGGAAAATATAGATCCCCAGTTTTCATTCTTCAGATCTTGTTTGAAGTTTAAAATTGAAGCATCATTCATTACTCTAGTCATATGGGTATGTTTTTTAGTTGCGTTTACCTTACTATCGTTTAGCACTAACATTTGTGCATCATGGTCCGATAATCCATTTAATATTGGTAATATTTTAAAGTTAGGGTGCTTTTCTATGTCTATGAATATATTATCTATTATTGTTTGAGAGTTGTTTTGGATTCTAGTTGGAAAGTTTACTACAGAGTCTAAATTATAACTACCTAGTAGGGATATCAGTCTGATCTTTTTTTCACTATCAATTGAGAAGTCTACATTAAAGTCGCCGCACAGTATAATATTTACATTATTACTATACAGATAGTTAAGAACCTTTTCTAACTGATTTGTAAAATAATTGAAATTACCTGTTGGTGCTCTGTAAATGGTCAGTATTACAAATGTACTGTTATCCGTTTCCACTCTGGCTGCGCAGCATTCAAAATCCTGTTCCTTACAGTAGGAACTGGTGTCTATATCACTAAAATTTAAGTTACTTTTGATGAATATACTCACACCTCCGCCTTTCATGGAACGTCTAAAGAAATTTGAGCACAAAGAAAAATTATCAATTTTTAATTGTTCCAGCTCTGTTTCTGCACAGTGGTGTTCCGTTAAACAAATAACTTGAATTTCCTGCTTGTTAGAATTATTTGTATCCTGAAAAGCTAACTTAAATTCTTCAAATTTACATTCAAGCCCCCTTATATTTTGATGATATAATGAGTTTATGAGTGCTTTGGGGACAAAACTGTGCATGCAACTGACATTGTGCGTATGCGTTGTAGTACATGACAGAACGTGACAGTCATGATATGGCTGTAGGAACAAATCTCATATCTTCCTGTCTGGATGGTGACGTCATTCTTACATGCTAACTTCTCTGTTGTAGGATTGGTCCAATCTTACTTCCCGTACAAACCTCGAGTCAAGCAGTCAACCTACTGCCTGTACCAAGTACAAAACAACAGCCTTGGATTACGTGATTTTGATTGGCATTTGGTAGTTAGGTACGGCGTTCGAGTGGTTAATACGCAGTTCCGTAGTGTTGTTTTGTGTCGTTTATGTCGATGAATAGTTTGTTTCATCTTATATTCATAACCAGAAGCTTGGAATGTATAGTTGCTTGTGCAAGGGTGTGATGGAGTTATTAGTTTTCTGACACGTGGACCATTGTGACTTATGTATTAGATAGTCAACACATCAAAATCAACAAGTCTTGCCGTCGTTTTGGTAAGTTTTCATTAAGGAGAGAGAGCAGCATGGATGCTGGTTATAAAAAATTACGTTTGTTCCTGGTCCATTCTGTCCAAGGTCATGTGCTCTTTCATTCCTGTAGCTTCAATATTATTTATGTAATAATCGCCACCATCTGTGAACGAGAAGTTGAGGGGCGTATCCGTATCGTATCTGCATTCCTGGAATCACATGACCTGATGTTCAAACAAAAAAGGAGGATGTTACTCATGCGATCTCTTGTCCTACTTCGGCTGTGACATTTATGCTGTACCTAGAACGGATTTTTGTTCACAGGTTTATGGCTTCACATAATACAATTTGCGCAGTCTAGATGTCCATCGATTTTAATGCATTTCCATGCAAATTATACATTTGAACCCTTGTTTAAAATTCTGTAGGTCCTAAAGAACATTATAATCTAAAATTTGGCTACTGTTTGTGTTTCAGAAATCAAATAAACAATGTACGGCATCAAGGAAACATTCCTTATTTGACATTCCTTAGTGTTTTCTACACTACTATAATACTA
Organism: Ectobius pallidus; assembly: GCA_964059195.1. NCBI lineage: Eukaryota > Metazoa > Arthropoda > Insecta > Blattodea > Ectobiidae > Ectobius > Ectobius pallidus. The sequence continues at coordinate 9,081,753 of CAXKWD010000008.1, read as the reverse complement.
ATAAAACTGAAAACATTCTAGCTTCCCTTTCAAAACCAAAAACATGGACGAAATGTCATATCTTCACTTCTCCAGAAAGATGAGAAATTTGCAATAGCCTACAATATCTTGATCTGTACTCCACCTTAAAAAATGGGGATGTGATTTTGTCACTTAAAAGTATATATATAGGCTATCAGAGATCTTGGATTTCGAGGGTTTGACCTAGAATTCATGATATGTATAGGTTGCTACTCAGTTACTTCCTAAAAAGATATGAAGTAACTTGCACATCAAGTCGTGAATTAATTAGGCCTATCAGAGCATGAATAAATTATCAGAAATGTAACAAAATCGCGTAATAATACATGGTAAAAAGGACTTAACAGTACTAAATTCGCTAGCATTAGCATAGCAATAGTGATGGGGGCCTCCCTGGGCGCTATATGTGGATGTGAGCGTACCCAATATTCACAAATATACCATTCACACAGTCTACACAAACGATAGTAAACTGCCTAATTCATTAGGCCTATATTTCTGTGGACTCTGAATAAACTTTTTAATAATTTATTTTATTTGGGATTTGCATTTTATTATGCTTTAGACTTTACCTTTTTACCATAAGTTTGCTTCGAGTGCCATTACCAATACTGACTTATGGTCGGTGGAAATCCACTTTAGTAGGCTACACAATTCCTTCAGCCGTGGTATTGAAAAAATAGGTCAGCTAAATCACTTACCAGTACTGGTAGCCTAATTGTGATTTCCCAATATTATTTTATGTACCCGTATTAAAGAAAGAGACCCCAACAGCAACATTAAAGATTCAGCCATTTCATAAAATATGGGAATTTTTCCCTCAAAGAGAGAAGTTATAAAATTATTGTAATTGGGTGGTCAAAAATAAGTTTAAAACCTCAAATTATCTGAATTTTAAGGACTTGGGTGTATTTGAAGTGGTTTCATGTGTAGAATCTGTCAATTTACTTTTTTATAGTGTTGAGTTACTTTTTTTAGTCATTTTTAGCATGATTTTAACACTCTTTAATACCAAGTAGTCAAGGGTAATCAGCTATGTCCATTTTCATTTGAGAAAATATAGGCCTACATCTTAAGGTACAATTTGGTATAAGATTAACTTCAAAAAATAGGCTATGTGTGGTTAATTACTAACTTATGTAAAATAAAATGAGCTTTTGTTTTGCATCATTAAAATCAGTGTCCAAATTATGTCCCACCCGTAACAGATTTTGAAAAACAAATTTAAAATATTTAAAATAAATTTTTAATAATGCTTTGCATGTAGAACGAAGGAGAAGCCATAGTAGATTTTACAGAATGTGCAGAACAAGTTCTAATTCATTATTTATGACATGTAATAAACAAAAATAGTTGTTATAATTTGTTAGAATGTCCCACCCGAAATTATGAAATGGCTGGATTTTTAATAATTAGGGAATCTCACTCAAATGAGCATAGGCTATTATAATAGTTGTCGATTTTACTGCTCTGCCGCATATTCCTTGATCAATTCCTTTCCCGTTGTGCACATTTCAAGATGAAACTTTTCACATTTCCTCCTGCACACTTTGCATATGACATGTAACTGACATGTATTTTTTGTACAGTGAGTCCCATGCAAGAGTTGGCCAATGACACGGGTTTCAGTATCACGGCGAGCACAGCTCCAACTCCCAGGCGATCGGGTGAAATATCTACGCTAATAACGCCACGATCGGTGTAATGATTCAGGTTCTCACATTTACAGTTAAAATTCAATGAAAATAACCATGTACCTCATCACAAGAGATGTTGGAAATGTTCTCCTCTTGCATCTTCACAATACTGGCAGCTTTTTAGGAAATTTTCTTTCACGCGCATAAGGTGAGCTTCCGAGAAAGAGTTAATTTCGCTTGTGATATTGTCTTTAAGTTCTTCTAATGTATGGGAAATTGACCTATACACTTTATTTTTCAAGTTCCCCCATAAATAATAGCCACATACCGTTAGAAGAACTTAAAGACAATATCACAAGAGAAATGAACTCTTGTGATATTGTCAACAGTATGTGACTATTATTTATGAGGAAACTTGAAAGATATTCGATTTCCCATACATTGGAAGAACTTAAAGACAACATCAATAGAGAAATGAACTCTATCTCGGAAGCCCACCTTAAGCGCATGAAAGAAAATTTCCTAAAAAAGTGCCAATGTTGTATGGATGCAAGAGGAGGACATTTCCAACATCTCTTGTGATGAGGTACCGGGTTATTTTCATTGTAATTCCAACTGAAACTGTGAGAACCTGAATTGTTACACCGATCGTGGCTTCATTTGCATTGATATTTCACCTGATCCCTCGGGAGTTTGAGCTGTGCCCGCCGCGATGCAGAAACCCGCGTCATTGGCCAACGCTTGCGTGGGACTCACTGTAGAAGCCTGCAAACTCCTTGGACTGGATTTTAACCCTGACAAGTGTGAATTGTTCTTTTGTTCTGCAAAGGATGACAATGTGGTTTCGATCTTTGAGGAAATTGCCCCAGATATTAAGACAATTTCAAATTCCAACCTGACTCTTCTTGATTTTCCAATTTTGACTCCAGCAGTTGAACCAAGTTTTTGTGAAAAGTTGGAATCTATGAATATATTATTTGAAGGATTATACCGGTACTCACTATCCTCTCACACAGCTTATTTTCTTTTGAAGAACTGTTTTTTCATTCCAAGATCGACGTACTTCTATTTAAAATTCGTTGGTCCATATTTTCCACTGAAATATTATAAAATTCATAAAAACACAGGAAAGTAATTCGTAGTCAGTGGATAAAACTCAGACTCTCATTAACTATCATGACGTTTCCGCCTGAACCTCCAGGCCTTCATCAGACGACTGAATGCTAGAAGAGGTTTGTGCTATATCCCGCATCCCCTCCTGCTCGTAGATGTCGTTGCAGTTGACTATGTTGTTGTTGTTGTTGTTGTGGAGAAAAACGGTGTTCCTATAATGTTGGTTAATCCATTCACTCGGAATATTATATTCGTTCTCTTCATCCAATACCATGGGTGTTGGAAACTTTATCGTAGATTTCCCCTCGGTTAGCCTTTTTATGACGCCCAACCACTCATCGCTTAAATCGCCTTCTTAGTTGTTGAGGCATATTTCCTTATTACTAGGGTTCAGATGTTTATGACCTAAAAAACTGGAAAATATGACCTTAAATATGCCCTTAAAATTGACTAAATATGACCCAAAAAATCGTAAATATGACCTAATAAAAGAAAGTATTTTCTAATAATAAATGTTCCACTTTTAAACGTTAAATGAAACTAAATTACTACATCACATGAATGCAATCAGGATCGTGTTTTTAAGATTGTTACATATTATTCACAGTTTTGCTTGTAATGGACATCTAATTTTAAAGCATTTGCCTCTGTGTGATTGCTTCACCACTTCAATATAATATTTTGTAGTCGATGTGTGTCCCTATAAAGCATGAAAAATTGCATTAATTAAAAAATTAAATTACATATTAATTGGGCATAAACATTAAATTAATGAAATCAATTTCAAAGTAGGCTATTACGTACCAGTTTTCAGTCTCCATTTTTGTCTGCATTACACTATACAACCACGTGCATTTTACGATTATCGAATAGAAATCTTCTTCTGTTGTCACTTAATGTTTCCCGATACCACTGCAAGTGTGAACTGAAAATCTTTTAAAACTGTCTCTATTGAAAGTTGTTAACAAGGAGGAAGGAGGTAAAATCCCGTGCATTGTGCTCCAACTACCTGCACTTGTTATTGTCCCTTCACATTCCAGTTACAGTCAAACCAAAATATTAGTAACTCTTTCTCAAAAAAATTTTAACTCTACGATTTAGTGCCTACAGTATACTATGCAGTTGTGGTCTTTTACCGAATTTATTACTGAAATATGACGTTAAATTACAAAATGACCGAAATATGACCAAAACGATAAAAATTTTCAAAATATGACCTGTGCAATTGTGCTCTTTTACCGAATTTATGACTTAAATATGACGTTAAATTAAAAAATGACCGAAATATGACCTAAACTATAAAAATGTCCAAAATATGACTTTATATGCAAAATAAAAATGGTCTAATTAGGATAACAAAAGTGCAATTCGTGTTTAATTTCAGTTTGCGGCAAGATTAGAGGTCAGGATAAAAATATGATATGTCATGAACATCCGAACCCTACTTATTACTAATAATGTTACAAGCCTCATTAATTTTTCTTCTTAGATAGTTAATGTGAGTTTGAGTTTTATCCACTGACTACGAATTACTTTCTTGTGTTTTTATGAATTTTACGACGTACTTCTTTCGCACAACCCCACTTCGGTTGTTTCCATCCCTTGTTCAGGAGGCTGACATTGAATTAAGGAACTGTTTGGAATCTATTTTGAATATAAGCCTGGAAGACAGAATCTGGATCTTGGCTACTTTACCAGTTCAATTTGGTGGGCTTGGAGTCCACAACGTCAGTGATGACTGCCTAGGCCTACCTGCTTTTCTGGCTTCTGCATTTGGAGTACTCAATTTCGTCAAATTAACTTTCCCCAGTCACAGTGATCAAATGGAGATCCCCTTTATGGCTGAAGCTCTTGAGAAGTGGCACAGTTCTTCAATTAATTATATTCTACCATATCTATCATATTCCTGCGATATAAAAATCGTGGGATTACATTCAAGTGTCCTGTATGCTTGAATCTCTTCAATCTTCTTCACAATCTGACGTTGACCGGGCTAGGATCCGGGCCTTACAAGAAAGAGAATCGGGATCATGGCTTCTGGTTGTCCTGTTCTCTCATATTGGAACTCTAATTGATGACACATCCTTCAAGATTGTGATTGCTCTAAGACTAGGCTGCAAGATCTGTTTTCCCTATAAATGCTTATGTGGAGCTGTTGTTGACTGCTTTGGTCTCCATGGTCTAAGCTGCCCCAAAAATAATGGGAGATTTTCTAGACATTTCATGCTCAATGACATTCTCCAAAGAGCGCTTACTTCAGCTGGAATTCCTTCAATTCTGGAGCCTGCCGGCGTAAGCCGCAGCAATGGGAAACATCCAGATGGCCTAACAATTCCGTGGTCTCTTGGTAGATCTCTTCTGTGGGATGCCACTTGTGTGGATACCTTGGCTTCATCCCATTTACCTAGCACATCAAAATTAGCAGGTTCAGCAGCATTGTCTGCAGTGAACATCAAAAGAAATAAGTACCATGACCTGCTACATAGGTATGAGTTTATTGCTTTCGCAGTTGAGAACATGGGACCTTGGTGCACCGAGGCTAAGTCATTGATCTCAGATATAGGAAAGAAACTTGCGGCTCAAAACGGAGATTCTAGAACTTTGTTTAATGTCTTAAGATGTATATGGATGGCTGCCCTTTCAGGTAAATTTTAAAGTAGCCATAGCTGCCCCATATTGTAACCACAAATCAAGACTACCGTAACATAAAAATGTAAATTTGCATTGTTTTTATATGGTATGTTTTAATATTTAAAGAAATGGCTACTCATAGCTAAAATTAGTGGGGGTGCTGCTCCAGAATTTTTTTTGCCTTTGTTTTAAAACTGTGTAAAAGGAAACAAATATGTCTAAAAAGAAAGTTTATTCAGAAACTTGATAAATCCTAAAAGAACAAGGCACACGACACTGGTAGGCATATATTAATGTGCAGGTTATGTTGCTTGAGCACATAATTATAAAAGCATAAAAAATAGAAGTACTCATTTAAAATCACTATGTATTCTTGCTGGTGTCTTGTACTATAAAATATCTCCTACTATACCATCAGGAAATGCATTTCGGCTTACTTAAGCCATCACAGCAAGCAGAAAATTAGGAAGAATATTCCAGTCCTTCAAACTAATGGGCTAATGGGGAAACTTCAACATAGAACAATGATGGCTTGTGCATTGTAATGCCAAGAAGGTAAGCTTGTGACTGCTTAACCGAGAAGACAATATCCCGGCTAGTGTTGTGCGCTGAGAATAGGGCGACAACTTAAGGTGCTTAAACAACTTATTGCTGATTAGGTTGCAATCAGAGCTGCTGTCAAGAAGAGCTATAGCCTCTACGTGCTAGGGCTAGCTCGGTCTGCAGGATTATGCAAAAAGGTGCTATGTTTATGTGTGCATTTTTTGCATGAGTAAATATTACAATAAGAAGAGTGGTGCATAGCAAACAGGCACACTCAGCACAATTGATGACCTTTAACAAGCTGGTCTCATTGAGACAAATCCATTGCTTTAAAGGTATCACAATAAAACAGTTTGTATGATCCTGATTTGTTGCAACAAATCGACTGACTCCTCAGAGCTGCGTCAGTCGTCTCCAAGAAGCTAAACAACTCTTTGAGGTTGAGCAACTTTTCTAGCATTACAAAGGATTCCCATTTCCTGATGATAATCAGTGGGAGCTTATCCAATATTATCCTGGAAATTATCAAATCAGACAGGTCAGCCTCAGTTTTGTGAGTGCAATGCCTGCACCATGCTGATAAAATGATCCAGATACCTTCACGAGGAATCAGCTGGATTCCTTCCAAGAACAGGAGGAGAGAACAAGTTACCGTGTATGTTGAATTATCAGCTACTTATGTGTTCCAATCCGGGAAGCAGGGTCGCTTAGGGAGAGGAGCATATGACTTGAGTGATGAATGCTAACTAATAACAGGAGCCTGCTCAGGTTCATACATCTGCTTATTTTTTGCAATTAGCAAATTGAGAAAGGCGCAGGCCCTGTGATAAGCCTGCTCAATTTCAGAGTTATGATGCTCAGCGTCTTGATATATCTCAGTGTACCCAGCTTCCGACCTTTCGATCCGCTTTTTGAACTTGGTACGAAGAATGAAAGACTCATGTTAAGACACTTCATCTTCAATGATAGTCTGATTGTAATTTAAAAGTTAGGTGATCAAGCTTAGCAAACTTGACCTGAAATGCAGCCTATTTTTCTTTTAGAGCTGCAGTAAGCTTAGACTGAGCTTCCTCAAGAGCTGCGGCTAGCTTGGCCCTTTACTCGAGAGCTACAGCATCAAGAAGACCTTTAGTGTAGGTGGTAACTAAACGATAGCTCGTTGGATGGCATCTTCAACTTCTTGCTTATAAGCCTATGTGGCTTGTGACTGATTAATCCATACTATTTGAGACTGAATTTCTTCAAATTTTTTGACAACTTGATCTAAGATAGCCTTACGGGCCACAAGCTCCTCATAGGAGTCTTCATCTAGAATAGCAAAGCCTAGAAGAGAACATTGACCCACCATGTGAGATGGCGGGTATCTGTGCCCAACAGGAGTATGCATAGCTTTAAGTGTATTGAAATCGGGATTGGGATTACCCTTTTAGTTTAGGTATACATCATGTACATATACTGAAAGAATTCATTGTTCTGTGTATGAGTCTCCTCAGTATTCGTATCTTCGTAACTTTACCCAGATGGACATTCTGTAAGTTAATACTCATATGATATATTTAGGTATGTCGTAACAAAGGAAAGCTACCGGTATCAAGTTAAGAGGTTTTTGTGATATCTAAAATATATTCTGTGGTTCTAAAATTTGTAGAATTTAAAACTTAATGCGAGGATGGTGGTTGGCTTAATTATGCTTATCAAATGCCAAAGTATGAATCAGAACTGAAATGCCATTTTAATTTTGGCTTGGTGTAATTTTGAAAAGTCTCTAAAAATAATAAAAACCATGTGATCAAAAGAATGTAGTCAGCAGTAGAACATGATAAATTTATTATATAAAAAACTCCATGGTGCTACATCTCTGAAGGGACTTGGCCTACCACCTGACCGCTGTGTCATCTACCACAGGCAGATGGTAGGATTGGGGGGCATGTGGTCAGCGTGCCGACCGACACCCACGCCCATTAATGGTGGTTTCCATGACTGGAGCTGCTACTTCTCTATCAAGTAGCTCCTCAGTTTGAATCACAAGGCTGAGTGCACCCTGTTCCAGATCTCCCTACCTCAGAAAAATCCAGGGATGTACCTAAGACTCAACCCAGGCAGACGGATCTGTAGTCAGCGATGCTAACCACAAGACCACGCCTGCAGTCAAGCTATCAAATTTATTATATAGCTGATTGTAAAGTTCAAATTCAATAGTAACCTATAAAAAATAGATTGCATTTTTCTCAGATCTTCTTCAGTGGCAGATAGCCATTTGATGCACACGATATCCATGCCAACTAGAACCATTACAAGTATAAAGAGGTGGATCACTGTTCAAGAGGGAAATGTTTTTGGGCATGCTACTAGTTAGTAGTAGTAAGTGGTCATAAGCAGTCATAAATAGTGGAGAATCATTGAGTGATCTTGGCCATCGGCACTTGACATTGTCAATCATGTTAATATATCATATTAAAAAAAGAAAAAAAAAAACATGTTTATGATTTTCCATTTGAAAAATAATTTTGTTGCTATTTGGTTAGCAGCCACACTAATATAAATTCAGGACACAATTTGACTCAATCATTAGCACTGTGGCCAACCATTGTCAGCTATAAAATGTGTCACTAAAAGTGAATATTGCCCTACTTTTATGTAAATCCTTACCCTGATTAATTATCAACAAATCTGTTTTATTTTTTTATAGCTTTGGACTTGGCTCAGAACAGTAATATTCAAGATGCATTCGTCATTGCGGTGGAACAACAAGCCAGAGAACGTCTGGAGAGACTATCAGCTCTCAAGCGCATCAAGCCTGTTGACATGACCAAACTATCACAGCAGGTACGTTTAATTTTAGTTTCATGCTGCATCTGGATACCTGTAGGATAAAGGATAAAAGAACTCGAGGGTAGAGAGCTGGCCAGCTAGGAAGACGTTTAAATGCACTTGCAGTGCAATGCAGTGGTAGACTTCCCTTCCACTCACTCTCCCCCTTATTGGTGACGGATGTCTTCTCAGTTGGGCCCTACTTTAAACTTCTTAAACATCTGTCCTACTAACCAACGTGAGCTTACCCAAGAGGGAAAATTATGACACTCCAAAAACCCAGGTACATTTAAAGAATATACTGGTAACGTTTTTCTATGCACAGCCATTTCATAAAATATGGGAATTTTTCCCTCAAAGTGAGACGTTATAAAACTGTTGTAATTGGGTGGTCAGATGTAAGTTAATCACTAAATATTATTTAAGTGTATTTGAAGTTTTTTCATGTGTAAAATCTGTCAATTTACTTATTTCTTGCATTGCAGTTACTTTTTTTGCCATTTTTAGCATGAATTTAACACTCTTTAATACCATGTAGTCTAGAGTAATCAGGTATGTCCTTTTTGATTTGACAAAATATATCTTAAGGCACAATTTGGTATAAGATTAACTTCAAAATGTATGTGTGGTTAATTACTATGTATAATAACAAACAGCAACTTTTTATCCCACCTGTAATGTTGATAGTTTTACTAAATTATTATTGATGACTTAAATAAATGTTCTGATAATCTGGAAACAGTTTATAATTTGTATTTAAACACTCATATCTTCATTAATAATATCATCAAGACCCTAACAGTAATAGCAGAACAGCAAATTAACTGTTTTTGTCCATCATTAAAATCAGTGTCCAAATTATGTCCCACCCGTAATAGATTTTGAAAAACAAATTTAAAATATTTAAATTAAATTTTTAAAAATGCTTTGCATGTAGTGTGGAGGAGAAGGGATTGTAAATTTTACAGGATGTGAAGAATCAATTCTAGTTTATTATTTATATGTAATAAACAAAAATAGTTTTCATAATATGCTAGAATGTCCCTCTCGTAATTATGAAATGACTGTGCTGTATATTTTCTTAACTAGGAGTTTCTAGTAATTACAACAACCAGATCTTAAAAATGAATTCTGCTAATATTTACTTTTGAAAATACCAGACTTTGCTTCACATTGAATTTCCAACTTGCTGAATTACTTAACAAATTAACTTTGTTTAAATAATTCTAAATAAACAATTTGTCAGTATATTTTAAACTGCTCAAGAACAAAATTGATTTTACAAATTTTAAATTACAGATTTCTTAGGTTGTAGAGAAGTGTGATTCACATTACCTCTTTGTTGGGTTCTAAATGGATGAGTGTTCAAGTTACGCAATTACTTATTCATAAAACCACTTAAAATGATATCCAAACTAATATGCACTCCTTCTTCAAATTAACAAAATTATGTCAGACCATATTCATTAATAATTATTTACGATGTAAGGCCATTATATAGAGCTTAACAGGCAAGCACGAACTTAACAGGTGGTAAAACTTGTACAGAGTCAACATTTATTTAATATTTACACTTCTTGCTCCACTTACATTTAATTTGCAGGACTAGTTTCCAGGGATTACTCCCTCATCCTCAGCTGGTGGTTGACTGATAACAATGTCTTGTTGATCTGATGCATCTGCTCCTACAGTGTTACCACTCCTATTACCTAAAAAACTAAATATCCCATCTGCTGCTGGGACATCAAAATTCAAGATCTTGTTTTGGTTCTTAATGATGAATATCTTCTCCCAAACTCCTAACTCAGATGGATTTTTGACATGTTTTAAAAGTTTGATCTCTTTTTTGATGTGGTGATCCTTGAAGTATGCATGGTGGGCTAAAGCAGATAAATAAATGTTGACTCTGTACAAGTTTTACAACATGCTCTACTGTTTATAGTACTTCAATTAATTATTTTAACACTTGAATTTTAACAGGTGGTGTTAAGTTCTTATAAGGGTCGAACATCATACGATGTTTCATGTTATTTTGAACTATAAATTTTAAAAGGAAAATAATTTCAGTTTGTTGTGCTTAAAATAATAATAAAAAATAAAAACTTTTTGGTAATGTATGTAGCAGAATTTAGGCTCTTTTGATTCGTAACAATTTGTTTTAAACAAATCACTGTTTGAAACAATTGCATATCTCAGGAATAGTTGCCTGAAACAGGAAGATGTATTTTTGCCTCTACTTTTTAATTTTGCTTTGGAATATGCCATTAGAGAAGTTCAGGAAAACAAGGTAGTCCTAGTATCAAAAGGCAATCACCCAATTTTAGCTTATGCAGATGGTGTTTGTTGTGTGATGACTAGGGCCCTGATTTATTGGTGAAATAAAATGGCTGATTTCGATGTTAACTTCCTTCTATTTTGGTGGGTATTTCATGAAATAAATTACTTATACTACATTGGGAACATTGCGCAGTGATAAACTTTGCTTCTTTATTTACATGAACTAACACCCCCCTCCCAATTTCTATATTCTTCTGCCCTTCTATGAACTGAAGTAACTTTCGATTTAGGCATGATTAGAGCTAGTGTTCAAATATGACGAGAAATATGATCGTAATTTCTACTAAACACCATCAGATAGCCATTTGCAAACAGAAGTGCCAACCATACCACTGTGGATAACAGACTAAATCTGTTGAATACAAGTAACAAACATTCTACACTCTTCTGCTGTAATCGATCATAGGCATCGCTAACTTGGCAAAGACATAGCAGGAAAGGAGTGTACTCAACAGTACAAACCAGATCACAGACAATCTTTGCGTAAATTCTGCAATCTTTGTAATCGATCACAAACATCGATATACCAGTAAATCTTCGACAGCCACAGAAACAGCAGAAAAGAAAGCATGCTGCTAAGAAATAAAAAATACAGTACACTAAAACACAATATTGTGATTTTAAGGCACATTTTCGTGCTCATTTCTCACTTTACAGACAGAAGGGGCATATTTCGCGCTTATATAGACACATTTCGGGGAATCGAGTAAATTTTGTGATATTTCGTGGATTGAATTTGGTTCATATTGGTATTTTAAGCATATAAAAGCTAAGGGAGGTTGTTTTATAAAATTTCGCGCTTATCGTTGTTACCAAAAAATACGGCCCCTAGTGATGACATAAACACAATCAGGAGAAATACAGAAGGTCTTTTTGATGCCTGCAGGATTGTTGGATTAGAAAAAAACTAAGTATATGGTCATGAAATGTCAAAATAATGCGCCACAAATTATTAGAATGGCCAGTAAATCATTCGAACGAGTGGAGGAATTCAAATATCTGGGAGCAATAATTACAGATACAAATGTTATTAAGGTAGGAGTTAGCTGTCGACTGAAAGCAGGAAATGCTTTTTTTTTTATGCAGTTCAGAATCTGTTATCTTCTCGTCTTCTGTCCAGATATCTAAAAAATAAACATTATAAAACAGTTATCTTGCCAGTTATATTATATGGATATGAAACATGGTCGCTTACTCTTTGGGAAGAGCATAATCTGAGAATATTTGAAAATAGAGTGCTTAGGAAAATATTTGATCGCAGACCTGTTACGCCCCAACTCTCGAAATTAGAAATACAGCTACTTTTCACTTTAAATATAGCATCTTTTGGTGAAAAGTGCAAAAAACTCGGTGACTGTATCATGGACTAAGGGCCTGTATTACCACCAGCCGACAATTCCTCCTGATACGTGACTTCCAGATAGCTTAACCCATTGGCACACTACTTTTCTTATGCACAGCGCACCCATAAACACTAATATTTTCAGGCAAAAATTGATTTCTTTACATTTATTATTACTTCATGCAAATTCAATTTTATGGACTAAACTGCATACCCCTTTTTATGCTGTGATGTTTTGTTGAACCCTGGAATGTTTGTTTACAGGTATTTTGTGGTGTGATACACCCTAAAACAGTCTGGAACGCCACACACAATTTCTTCCTCGAAGCCATTTTTCGAACTGAGTGCCTCGGAATCCCATGATCACGTGATCATTATACGATTTATAACTTAAACTTGACTTATTGTGTTGAATACAATAAGGTAGATAACTTTTGTGGGTATAATACGCTAATAAGGCATGTCATGCCATCTACTTACGGAAAGCGGGAATAACCTCATATTCACGATCGATTTATACCTTGAAGATCGATATGAAGCATATCGTGTTGCATACCATTGCATAGAGAATTTATTCAGCTTTAAAATGGTATATGGAATGTTATGCCATCTACTCAGAGAAAGCTAGAACTAAAAGAAAAAGTGTCGGTTGCTCAGCCCGTCTGGCAGCCGCCACAGTGCATATCGACCACATATTCACGATCGATTTATACATTGAAGATCGATATGAAGCATATCGTGTTGCATACCATTGCATAGAGAATTTATTCAGCTTTAAAATGGTATATGGGATGTTATGCCATCTACTCAGAGAAAGCTAGAACTACAAGAAAAGGTGTCGGTTGCTCAACCCGTCTGGCAGCCAGCAAAGTGCGTTTCGACTTTAATTTTTTGCCCGTCCCGCAGACGGGGAAGTGCGCTAATGAGTTAACTGGAAGATGCCTTGTAATACAACCGCTGAACTGCTACCGGCAAGAACGCAGTAAAAATTTGTAAAATGGTCCTTACCTCGTTGAGCAGAGAGGTGTGTTTGTTGTAGTTCGGTAGAACTCCGCTAGGTGCGGCAGCTCGGATTTGTATTTGTAAAATTAAATTACATAATAACACATCGTTTTAAGTGCATTATTCGATTTGTGCAATTCTATTTCATTCATATGTGAGCCTAAAATGACATTTTTGTGTAAATTAAATCTTCCAGCATCAATTCTAAAAATCAGGTGACCAGCAAACTTCCGCGTCCTGCCATCTTGTTTCAAACTAGCAGTTGGTACTTTGTCAGTCACTCGATCCTCCTGCTAGCTTATCTGGAAGTTGTCTTCCCAGACAGATTTTGTCAGGAGACCATAATACGCAATTCTTGGCCAACTTCCAGATAGGTTCTCTATCTGGTAGATAAATACGATATCAAGAGGTCGTCATACAGGCCCTAAATTAAACATGTTAGTAGCATGTGAAGAGTTGTATGTTGCCATAATCAGTGTTTGTTTTCTTGCAGTTAAATCAGCAGACTCCAGCCACAGAACAAGAATTGAATGGCTTTATAGAGAGCAGCCCCATTTACGTGACTTCCCTTTCAAACAAGGAACCCACTCGCAAAACTGCACCGGGTCGAGGTGTCAAAGTGACTGAGGAACCTGAGGAAATCGAACTAAAACAGGACCTCTCGGAGGAAGTTGTGAACACAAGTGCGGGTAGTGAGAGTAAACCGTGGACTTTGCTGTTTGCAAATGGGCGCACCGAAGTGCTTATAGGAAAGGACTCAGTAGACAACGGGAAGCTGCGTACTACTGCTGTCGTCGAGAGCAACAAGACTGCTGTCTCAGAGGAAGTGCGCAATAGGTAAGTTCTTGTCAATCCATTTCCAAGGTTGTGAGCACTTAAAGAAAATGGGGTGTGAAGTACCACATTCTGACAAACTTCTTGTTAACATATATCTGGCTGAGTGCATATTATAACTTCCAACCACCAGCTGCCAGAAAGGCAGACTTATGGGAAACAAAATGGCTCTGTAATCCATAACTGCCTAAATTTCACAGTCTCAATATTTGAATTTATAGGGGTATACAGATTTAGTTCTAGCTCTGGAGTCGACTCAGCCTCTAAGGGTACGTATACATCTGCGCTCCTCTTGCGCGCCGAGCGGCATGCGTGCCGCTCGTTGAAATTATTTTCACAGCGCTCCTCTTGCGTTCCATAGGAAAGCGACGAACCTACTGCGAACCACTAGCTTTCATCATTAGGCCTAAGTTTAATATTTTGTGTGTTGTCTTGCTTAGAAAACGAGTTTCGAAAAAAGTCCTCAATTGCAAAACTTGTTTACGGCTTAAATATAGAAACAAAACCATTTTTAAACAAGAGTTGAAAAGTGTGTAAACAGTGTTATTATTTATATTTTATAACTTACCTTTTCCTGTACCTTTGCTGGCGTTAACTTTAATTTTCTCTCGCCGGTTACAAGAAAGCATAGATAACATCTTCTTCTTGCACTCTTCTGAGGACGTATTTATTTCCATTCCTATTTCCCTCCATGCATCCTCCTTTAATTTTTTGTTGTAGTGATCCTTATGTTTTGGGTTCCACAGTAGAGGTTTTGATTTGTAAATATGTATCATCTGCAGTATCTTCTCCTCGGACCACTCCATGATTATATCACATACAAGCTAGCTCATTCAATATTGACTAATGTCCTTCAGAGAGGGACCAGTGTGCTAGCTAGCCTCAATAGCACGTCAGCAAAATAGCACATGTTACAATAAACAAACAGTCGAATTTCCTGTACTCTGTTTGGAGACGACAATTCACTGCTATATAATTCATGCAGCAAGGGGGCATGCAAGTGTTTTAACGAATGCTATTTATTTAATAACGTGATAATGCCTCCTATACTGTCAAAACTAAAAGGGGAAACTCTACACAGTCAAAGTAGCGAGATTATTGCTAATGTTTATGAGTAGGCCTACATGAAGGAAGAAGCCAAACATAAAGATCGATTTTCTCCAGCGTATTTTAAAGAAATTCAGAAAGTGCAAAGTAACGTACACAACATCTGACTCAGCTCCTGCTTCTGTATACCTATCATTCCGCAAAAGGTGAGTAAGTGACTTGCATCAACCTCTCATATAATTTTTTCATTTGCCAATTGTACAGTATAGCTTGAGGAGCGGAGCGTTGTGAAAATAATTTCAGCGAGATTCACGCAACTACCAAAAACACGTCCCAATATGAAATCAGAAATCCTTTGTGTTCGTCGAAAAAACCGACAGGAGACGGATCGTGGCGAGCGGCACGCGAGCGGTTCGCGTGCACCTCAAAATGCCGTACAAATCTGCGTGCCGAGTGGCATGCGTGCCGCACGGCGTGCAAGAGGAGCGCAGATGTATACGTACCCTAACAGAAATGAGTACCAGAAGCATTCCTGGGGGTGAAGGCAGCCCGTGCATAAGGCTGACAACCTAACAACCTTCATGTGCCGAATGTCTAAAAATCTGGGAGCTTCAACCTCCTGGAACCCTATGGGCCTCCACGGCCTGTATAGGGATCACTTTATTTTACTTTTTTTATACAGATTTAGTTCACACCCTATACAACATCATAGGCATAAGTTGTTTAATGCATTTTGAAATTATATTATCTGATGTCATTTCATTGTACAAATTGAAACAAAATTACTATGATCGAGTTGTTGTTGATAGCAGGGACCATTCAGACTTCAGAGCTAACTATTCTTTTGTCCACTTTACATTTTACTGCACTTTTCCTGATAGCAATTCCTTGGTAGTTGTACAAACCATCTTCCAGATAAGCTACCTAGGGTAGTATAGGTCCTAAGATTAATATCCTTAGGAAAAGCAAAAAGATAATCTGATAGGCGGTGCATAGGACTTGCTTCTACCATTGGAATAAAGAAGGTTTCACATAAAACTTACTGTATTTATCTGAATATAAGCTGCCCTTTTTTCCCTAGATTAAGCACAGCGAAATATGGCTGTGGCTTAAAATCACATATAAGTGTTTTAGACAATAATGGTAAAAATGTGCACAATATAGCCGGTTGATGTACCGTGGCCGGTTCCCCTCCTCCGAGCACCGCCATTATTGATTATCTCAAATCTCCAGGACTATCGATATATATTGATCGATTCAACATAAAAAATACATCGATTTTAATCGAAGCATCGTAGGAAATGCATAAAACTGTGTAAGCTAACAGTGCTCATTTTATGAAATAGGCTATATTTTGTGTCTTTTGTCATTTTTTATAGCAGTGTTACGGAATATGTGTGTATTATGAGTTGCTCAGAAGTAAACAAATGCCATAACATATGGGAATACAAATAGTGGTAATTTTAAGCATGAAAGTGCCCTTATGAAAAATAGAAAAATTTCACGAAATTCAACACAGAAAGTCATATGAAGTGTAAAGTACTGATTTCTGTTTTCTTTGCTGTCAGTTTTATTTGATTATATTAAACAGCCTAAAATTAGAATTTCATAATTTAAGTCAGCTGAATCTTTCTTCCTCTTATTTCAGGCCTTTTTCAGCTAAGAAACGTATTACTTTAATATAATGAAAATGAGGCAATTTATTTTTTCACTTTGGGGTTAATTTATTATTTTTTCCTTTACTTTACTGTTAAAATGGTAGGTGCGGCTTAAATCAGGGGTGGCTTATATTCGGATAAATACGGTATTTGCTTTGTAGTTTATCCCATGATAAATCGTAGCAATTTTTTCTTTCTTTGTTTCTAGAATTCACAAATTTGTGCTATAAAGACTTAACTTACAAAGAGAGATGGTCATTACTAGACACCAGTCTTATTAAAATTTATATGTTTGAGAGACAAAATGTAAAATATATTCACAAATATTTTATTGCTAGTGGTAAATAATCTATATATGGCATATAGCAGCCACAGTATACATACAACAAAGGAGATGCCAGTATGTAGCAAACCCAGAACATGGAAAAATATATTATTTCTCTTAGGGAGGAGTGATGATCTGTTTTTCTAGTTGATATTGTAAGCAATAAAATATTTTTCTACGTAAGAGTTTGTGTTTAATTTGGCATAAGGCGCCCATTAAGCCATTAATATTACCGAAGGAAACTTTTAAATGGTACCAATATTTGTCTTCACTCGCTCATTTGGCTCTTTTACAAAATTGTGTAAGATTTGTGTATAATTTTTAAAAATTGTATGGTGGACGACCGTGAATCTTTAAATTCAAATATCTCGGGACTGGCTTCATCCATCTTGATTTTTTTTTTTTTTTTAGATGTAGGTTATTTTTCTGGCTACATTTTTTCACATGTGTATGGCCAAAAAACCAGTATTTATTGGTCAAAACTCTGAAAATCGGAAAAATACGTTTTTTGACATTTACATTTTGCGGTTTATTACCCTTACCGTTGGGTATATTGAAAAAGTGTTTGAAACCAAAGTTGTAGAGACACATCTCACCTTTAAAACGCAAAAATGAAATCGAAGATCAGATCAATAGAATCTGAGATATCCAGATTCAAAGAGGGCGAGGCGGGGTGCAGCATGTTGACCGAGCGCTCAGTGCAGACTAGCGAGAGGCGAGATTTGGCGTAAAACCCTGTGCTTTATTTATTTTCAGCCTCAGTAATTGATTTATTACTAGATAAATTTACATTACCTATATTATTTTAACATGATTATTAAATTTGTTTGTGAGGTGCTCCAGCATCCTCCATACAGTCAAGACCTAGCACCGTTGGACTTTCATTTGTTTGGTCCCATGGAGAAATTCCTGGCCAGCAAACTCTTTGCATCAGGTGCAGAAGTAAAAAAAAATGCAGATGGCTATACTCCGACATAACGGACTTCTATGAACAGAGTATTTTGAAACTGATGAGAGAAATTTGTTGAGAAATTGAACTGGCATGGGACTGTCACATTTATATACAAAAAAATGCCATGTAATGGCACATGGCATGGTAATTTACCAGTTTCAGTTAGCTATTTTTAGACAAAGTTAACACATGTATTAATGAATATTAAGAGAGTTCTTACTCAAGTTTAATGTAACCTTATTGCAGAAAACATTTGTAGAAATAACCATATCCACTAAACCAAACAAACAATAAAGCAGGGAATATGTTTTGTCATTAAAATACGGGCTGGGAACTTGAAGGAAAAAAGTGTCCCGTGCATCACAAAACAAAAAAATTATTTAAAAATTCAACATAATGAATTGAACATAACCAATTACAGAAATAAGAAGAACATTTACTATAAGAAGTCAAATCATGAAAATAATTTCCCTGACCCTCCTCAATTCACAGAATATGTGGATCAAAGCAAGCAATGTGACTGAGAGTAGTTTTTCTGAGTCCCATGCATCACAGAGAGTTTTTATTTTTTTTCTGTATGTTGTTATAAAGCTAGATTTTTCTTTCTGGTGCACATTACACAGCAACTGATCAGTAAGGCATCAAAGCTGACTGGCAGCAGTTACCTTATATCCTAATAAAATTAAGGTCATTTGAATGCCTGCAAATGTCCCGTGCGTCACTCAGAGAATTGCCCTATAGCTAATTGACATGCTGTGAAATCATTGGTTTTATTAATCATTTTTAAGTTTAAGAATTCATCTGTCCATCTGTCTGTATATCTATATGCACAATAACTCGAATGTGCTTTATTGTATTTTCATGAAACTTGGTATATGAATTTATAATTCCATGGGAAGAAGCATTGATTTTGGATCAAATTGATTGACTGATAGCAGAGTAATGCCCAATTTATTGCCTATTTTGTGGTAATATGTTAGACAGAATTTATCTAATGCAAATCAGTTCTCATGACAACATATTGTTTTACAGTGTTCATATACAGTACGGCTTTGGAAGTTGCAATACAGTTAGCTTTGACAAACAACACTACCCACATATTCCTTCACATATGCTTATCAAACTAGACCTTTGTTATTCATTAAATCCTGCTTAATGAATCAATCTGGAGCTTAATTCTGAAATTGATTACAAAAATAACTTATTTCTGCATATCTGTATTGGAATAATCATTGATTAAACAAAAGCATTCTGGCTCTTTGTTACATCAGTTTACCTGATTTTATTTTGAAGTGCAATTTAATTTTTAATTTACTGTCCCTACAGATAACAATATAAACATTTCTGTCTTCCTATTCTCCTCCAGAACCTCTTTGCTGATTTGCTGTACATTGCAAACAAAACAGCATATTAGTATAACTAAGGGATTGATTCTTGAAATTCTGTTGCAGGGCCCAAAATCAAAGTAATAACAGTGTCATAGTGGATGAAGAATCTGCCAAGCCTCGAGAAGAAGATGCTTACAATACTATGATGATGACATTAGATAATGGGCCACACCGTGAAATGGCAGTCGATGTTCCTGACTCCTTTATTGCCCGCAGTAAGACACCACCTCGGTATCCTCCACCTCGTCCAGACCCCCACTGCCATAATGGTTCTGCCCCTAAGCCAGTGCCTCCCCCAAGAGATCATTTACGAATCGAGAAAGATGGTCGCCTTGTGAATAGGGCACCAGCCCCCCAGGTGCCTGCTAGGACTCCAGGTCATGCAGTTCCTACGACAGCTAAGGAGCCTACAAAAGAGCAGTTAGATAGTATCCGAAAATTTCAAGTAAGTTCTGGTGGTATTGTTTAAGAGAGAAAGCTTGAACTTCAAGTTATGTACTTCCTTCTGTTGATATACAGGGTGTCCCAGAATTCCACCGAAAAAATTGGAAGGATTGTAGAATGGACTCGGATAAATATTGATGTAAGGAACTTACCGTCCACGGCAATAGTCTTCACTCTTTTTTAATTAAAAAGCCATTTCCTTTTTGGTGAAAGACTAGCAGGCTGCATTGATTTATTGATTATAAATAACATGGTAATTACGCAACACATTATATCAATTATATTACAATACTGTAGGGATTAGATATAGATATAGATATAGATTTATTTTTGCCAGGACATTAAAAAAATGTATAGCAACGTCAAACAATAAAAGCTTACAACCAATGTATAGAATAAAATACCTGGATGCTGTACAATGGATTTCTTTTCAGCTGGAATTTTAAAGTTCTCTTAAACACACAGTAAGCCATTTGTCTTACATTTGCAGGTAGGCTGTTATATAAATTAAGAGAAATATTTTCGAAACTATTGAATGTTCTGGAATATTTACATTTTTGGATATATATGTTACCTCTATTGCGTGTATCATAGGTATGGATTTCAGCGCATTTAGTAAATACTTCCAAATGTTTACATACATAGAGAAGGCAATTAAAAACAAACATAGCTGGAAGAGTCAAAACGCCAAGTCTGATAAACAGTGGTTTACAGTGCGTTGACGACGAGACTCCACATATAGTTCTAATGGCTCTTTTTTGTAAGATGAAAAGTTTATCGGAGGATGTATGGTTCCCCCAAAGCATAACACCGTAATTTAGGTGAGAGTTAACGTGGGCATAATAGACGTTTAAGAGAGATTCTTTACATAAACTATTTTTTAGAGTTCTTAACATAAAAATGCCTTGACTTATTTTAGATGCAATGTTAGCAGTGTGAGTGTGCCACCCGAGATCAGAATCAAGGTGAATGCCAAGAAACTTAACCGGAGGAATCTGAGAATTTATAGCATAATTGTAACTAAATGTTATGTCAATTGTTTTGTCGACATTAAGGCTTAATTTGTTAGCTTTGGACCATTCTTGAACTTTACCAGATAAGGTTTCAATTTTATCGATAACACAATCATTAACATCATGGGAAACATTTAATGCCAGATCATCAGCAAATAAATAAACATTTAGACATTCCTCCTTAATATGATCAGGGATATCATTAATATAAATTAAAAACAGTACAGGCCCCAAAATCGAGCCTTGGGGGACACCATATTTTATCTTTGTGAATTGAGAGATCTGGTTATGATAATACACAGTTTGAAATCTATTACTTAGATATGAAAACATAAAATCAACACTTAGATCATTAAAACCATAAAATCTGAGCTTGTTTACAAGAATATCGTGTGAGACTGTGTCGAAGGCCTTAGAGAGGTCAAAGAATCGATTACATACAAAATCGCCCTTATCAAGAGCATCTAAACTTTTTTTGACTAGAGCTAAGACCGCGTCAATAGTGTTCCGACCTGCTCTAAAACCGTATTGACTCGGAGAAAAAAGCGAATTTGTTTCAAAATATTTAGTTATCTGTTGGTTAAGTAACATCTCGAAGACCTTCGACACAATGGGCACAATACTAATAGGCCTATAGTTATTGTAATCAGTTACGAGGCCCTTCTTATGGATGGGTATAACTTTAACTAGTTTAAAGGCGTCAGGGAATGTGCAAAGGTCAATACTATGGTTAAAAATATGAGCCAATGGTTCGCATATAAACATAGCAGCACATTTCAGAATTGTTTAATTAAAACCATATACATCAAGACAAGAACTAGAATTTAGTTTTAAAATAGTAGAGTATACATCCTGAACTGTTAAATGATTGAACGAAAAGGTACCTTCAAACTTAGGTAGCTTAGTTAACATTATACATGTATGTGTCTTATATTTTGTCTTCCACTTTGCAAAGTTAATGAATAACACAAAGCAGGTGCCCATTGTTATTGACTCAACTGCTAAATGTTTTCTTTAAATCATTTATTTAACAGAAAAATAATTAAAACATATTTATTAGCACTGACATCTTTTTTTTTACATAAATTGCAGGAATTACATAATTTTATAATTAATTATATTGTTTAACGTTAAAAATATAAATTTTTACACAAATAAAACAAATCTTATGCTGCCATATGAGCATACAAATTCAAAATAAAATTATTAAAATTAACCATTGATTCATGAGCCTTCTGAGATCATGCATAAACAATTTTATTATAACAATTGATAATTTAGAAAAAACTAAAACCCCCGGTTACGAGGTGCATTTCACAAACAACGTGCATCACCCGGGGAAAAAAAATACCTCAAACCCACATAGTATGTTTCATCCAAATCATTTCCCATTAAGGTGTGCATTCATTCTCCCCTTCTGTCCACCTATGTTAAAAAAAAAATCAGATCTCTGCGAATCTTAAACAAATGAATCAAGATAGCAACCAAGCAAAGCAATCTTGAATTAATTCCCTGATTGAATACTGTCTTGCTAATAGGAACGTTTTCCCCAACAATTGAATTGCTCATGTGTTTCTTACGGAAGGTATTTTGTCTCCTCGAAAACATTTGATTTTTGGTATTAAAAATCAAAAGTTTGCCAAATTCTTTCTTAGTGTGCACTTACATTATGAAACGAAGGTACTGTCAAAATTCCAAGTCTTACCTATTATAGGTTAGGCTCTATGTTGATTCTCAATCAGTCAGGACAAAGCCACATATATATAGAGGTTATTGTTGTTGTTGTTTACTATCATACCTCTTTACAGCTTGCATTATTTTAATGGTGCCTTAGAATATAACTTAGCAGGCTACAATGACCACAGTAGTTAAAGGAACAGGCTACTCCCTAACTTTGTCTTAAAGATCTGTTTGTGTTTTAGGAGGCACTTCGGAAGCGGAAGGAAGATGAAGACAGGGCTGCTCAGCAGACGGAGTTCCTTAATAGGAGTTTGCGAGGATCGCGTAAGCTGCAGGCACTGGAGAGTGCACCAATTGGTGTTGCCAATGATGGCTACTCCTCAGCAGAAGACGAGCCCAGACAGGAGAGCCTTCACAGGGTAATCGGTGAGTAATTTCAAGAGAAGCTTGGAAGCTTATAAATAATTTTTCCCCCCCCAAATTGTTTCCCAATAAATGTTTGCTTCCCCAAGGCCAGTGAATGCGTGGGGTTGAATGGGTGTGTGTGTTTGTTGAAGGCATATAAGTTTTTGTTAGTGTTTTTGTGTGTGTATGTAAATGAATTTTATGTAATTAACAAAGTTGTTGACTATTAAACACTTTAGGCCTCACTTTTCCTTACATTTTTGCAGGACGTACGTTTCATGGGCTTTGCCCACATTTTCAACTGCTTGTCAACTGTCTATTTTCTGCTTGGAGAACACTGGCGCCTTCTGGTTTTGGTTTAACAAACTTTTTGATCAAGTTTTCTTCTAGCGGTATTTCAAAATTCATCAGTTTATCTTCATACTTTTTCATATAAATCTTTTCCCATACTTCCAGATCTTTTTTTTTATTAACTGATTTCAATAGGTTGGCTTCCTTAAAGATAGTCAACAACTTTGTTAATTACATAACTTTGTTGCTTCACTGTATTAAGTTCCATTATCTCTTGAGTCCTCATAATGTAAATGAATGTTTACATGTGCTTTTTTTTTAAAGAATATAGTTATTAATGTTGTTTTTGTTCATGCGTTGAATTATTTTCATATTCCATTTAGATTCCTACAAGGGTCATCCAGAAAGTAAATTCTGATCACCGATAAAGAAAACAAAAACATCAATAAGTAAAAAATATGTATTGCAATATTTACAGAGATTCGCTGGCTACTTCTCTACATACTCACCACCATTATTGAGGCATTTATCATACCTCTGCACCAACGTTTGTATCCCCGTGTCACAGGACTCTGCCGCCAACGTCTGGAGCTATGAAATCACTGCATTCAGCATTCCGCGTATCTTGTTTTGGATTGCCCTCCTCAGATTTTTCAATGTTTGAAAATACCAATCAACATTTACGGTCTCCCCTCACAGTAAAAACTCACACAGGAGGACACCACATCGATCCCAGATTTTTCTGACAGAGATTGTGTGCTTGAATTTGATCTTCGCAGGTGAACCACTATGCCCTCTGTGCATTGCATGGATTGTTGTTTTGTTTCTGGTGTGGCATGCGACACCCATGTTTTATATCCAGTGACAACATTGTTGAGAAACGCATCACCTTTCTCTGCGTACCGCTGGCGGAGTCCTATGACACGGGCATACAATTGTTGGTGCACCGCTAAAATAAATGCCTCGATAAGGGTGCTGACTATGTAGAGAAGTAGCCAATGAATCTCTGTAAATATTGCAATAAATATTTCTTACTTAATGTTTTTGTTTTCTTTATCTGCGATCGGAACTTACTTTCTGGATGACCCTCGTAATTATCAGAGTCATTTAATGATTGATATCTAGAGACGTGTAGTTTTCGTGACTAAATTCCCAAAGTATGGTTATTGCAGTAATAGTAGTAGTAGTAAGTATTCTGCCTTCCGGCAGGTTTTCAAACTTGGTACGCGAATTTTGTTTTCCAAAACTGTCTATCCTCTACTTCCTCCTTCAGCATCCAATATTTCCGCTTTTCCCTTAAATCGTCCAACAGCTGAATTCTTCTTCTTCTTCCAAGTCTAGTTGTACCCTCCAATCTTCCTTCTACGACATCATGTAATAAGCAGTTCCTTCTGAGAATGTGCCCAATCCAGTTTGCTTTCCTCTGACGAATTGTGTGTATGATTGACTTCTTCTCACCCACTCTACTCAGAACCTCTTCGTTTGTCACCATGTCCATCCACTTTATATTTTCTATCTGTCTCCAGCACCACATTTCAAAACTTTCTAAATATTTCTTCTCTAATTTCCTCAAAGTCCATGTCTCTGATCCATACAAAGCAATACTCCAAATATAACACTTCACCAGCTGTATTGATAAAATAAAAATATTAGTATCTGCCACTCTTGAATCTAAATGTTGCTTCACATACATGAGAAGTACAGAATGTTGTGTTTATGCAGTTTTTGTTTTTGTTTTAGTGTGATTTTAAGAAAGATGTTTTAAATTTCAAGGTTATTTTAGAAAGGCATTTTATTAAAAGCACATAAGTGATACATTTATTACAAATTGCACAAATATATACGTGCAGGTTAATAGAATAAAATATTCACTGGAACAGTTCAGCTGACAGCCATGCCTTGATGTTTTGGATTAGCTTGACAACTCCCAAGCCAGGAACAGCAAGGTTGGCTCCACGAATACTAGAACCACATCTAGAACCACAGAAAACAAAAGAGGAATGATTATTATTATACGAGGGTGGATCAAAAAGTAATGCACAATAACTTTTTTTACAAAAAGTTTAATAGGTACAATTACAAACAGAACACACAATGAGGGGACATCTTTCATCTATTTTTCTATATAGTCGCCAAGTTTCTCAATACATTTCTGCCATCATGATACCAGTTTCAAAATACCCTGTTCATAGAAGTCTGTTCGTTTGGAGTGTAGCCATCTGTGTACTGCTGTTTTTACTTCTGCGTATGGTGCAAAGTGTTTACCGGCCAGGAATTTCTTCAAGGGACCAAAAATTCATGCTGATGGTGTCAAACTTCTTCACGACAATGCTCGCCCCCATGTTGCTGCAGCTGTTCATGAGAAAATCAATAAATTTTGTTGGGAGAAGCTCCAGCATCCTCCATACTTCCAGACCGTCGGACTTTCATTTGTTTGGTTCTATGAAGAAATTCCTGGCTGGTAAACGCTTTGCGTCAGATGCAGAAGTGAAAACAGCAGTCCACAGATGGCTATATGCCAACTGAATGGACTTCTATGAACAGGGTATTTTGAAACTGGTATCACAATGGGAGAAATGTGTTGAGAAACTTGGTGACTATATAGGAGGGCTGTTCAATAAAGAAAGATCATAATTTTTTTAAGTTCATAGTTTATCACGCTAAACGTTTTCCTTATGATATGTGTTAGCTTGATGCGTCATGCACGCGTGGTGTAAGTTTCAACGTCATGTCTCAAGATTCCTGTCTGTGAGATGCCTACAAGTGCAGACATGTTCAATATCGCCTATGGCTTCAATGGAGGTGACGCGCGACGAGCAATATACGGCTTTAAAATTCTGCTTTAGACTAAAAAAATCTTCAGATGAGGCCTATGAAATGTTACAGGAGGCCTATGGAGACTTTGTTTTTCCCTACAGCACAGCTAGAAGATGGTATAAAATTATATAGAGGGAAGACAATCAATATCAAAAGAAGGTGGACCCGGCGCTCCAGTTACTGCTCTGTTCAGGAGTCAGCAGCCTTGGGACCCACCGTGCACAAACACGTGTCATGTGAAATTTTTCTGTCACCAACATGTGAGTGGCACCCAGTGAAATTTTCAGGATTTCCGAAAGTGATCTTAAACTTATTCGTTGATCCTTTCTCACTATGACAGCAGCAGTGTTGGTGTTTTCTTCTGTCTGAGCAGTAACTGGAGCACTTTCCTTTGATATTGATTGTCTTCCCTCTTTAAACATTTTATACCATCTTCTAGCTGTGCTGTAGGGAAGAACAAAGTCTCCATAGGCCTCCTGTAACATTTTTTAGCCTAAAGCAGAATTTTAAAGCCGCATATTGCTCGTCACGCGTGACCTCCATTGAAGCCGTAGGCAATATTGAACATGTCTGCACTTGCAGGCGTCTCACAGACAGGAATCTTGAGACATGACGTTGAAACTTACACCACGTGTGCATGACGCATCAAGCTAACACATATCATAAGGAAAACGTTTAGCGTGATAAACTATGAACGTAAAAAGAATTATGATCATTCTTTATTGAACAGCCCTCGTAGAAAAATAGACAAAAGATGTCCGTTCGTGTGTGCATTTGTTTGTAATTGTACCTATTACACTTAAAAAAAATAATAAATAAATAAAATAAAAAATTGTGTGTTACTTTTCAAACCACCCTCGTAGTAATGAAATTTTCCAGTGCAGGAAGAGACTCAATGTGGCACATAAACACACTTCTTTGACTTTGATTGACTAACTCTGTCCTCGTAATACCCTGTTATTATAGGGTTTCTCAGCGTTTATTTCTGTTTGTGACAGATTCTTACTCTGATTAATGTTAGCAGAAGGTTGTGAAATATAACCTTGCTTAATTTTGTAAAGAGCAATAAAGAAGTAAATGCATTGGTGAAGGTGATCCTTTACACTATAATATATTATGTTCTATTCTAAAATGATCTACAAAGGGGAAAGAAGTCCTGTAACACTATATTAATAGAATCAGTATCATTAAAAGTAAAGTTTTGCATCTGTGTTGATGGACTTGCATTGACATGACTGTTGTAATGTTTCAGAATATGGAGAGCTTCTTGCCTGCCTCCAGAGGCTGCAGCATCAAGTAAAGAAGAACAGCGCAACGGCTGGCTACTCCAGTTTGGAAGCTCAGATTGCTGCTGTTCAGACACTTCTGCTAAGTGCGGAATTCGGACGAGCCTTAGCTATTCACAACAAAGTGCAGCAAGTTTGTAATCAGTTAACAGCCAGCCCTGTGTCATCAAATGCACAGACACTTGTTAGAGATGTAAGTGTATCATCTTCTTATTAACAATTTATTGTCATTGTGATTGGGAGCATGGTGCAACTTCCCTCTGGGGATCAGGCTGCTGCATCATCTATTAGAGACAGATGGCATGATTGGGAGGCATGTGGTCAGCATGCTGACAGTCGTGGCTGTTATTGATGGCATTCATGACCGGGACCACAACTGCTTTATCAAGTAGCTCCTCAGTTGTCTAAGTGCACATCGTTCCTGACCTCCCTACCTTGGGAAAAGTCCAAGGAGGTATCGAGGGTCAAACTCAGACCTTTGGATCCATTATCAGCAACATTAACCACTAGATCATGCTGGTAACATAATAAAATCTAAAACTTCAGATCAAAATCAAAATCAAAATTCACCAGCTGCGTTGAGGATGATTGTTCCAGGCACCTTGTTTCTTGTTTTTCTGGTAGCTAGTCATCATTTTCCTCCCAATTTTCAATGTTTAAAAACCCTTTCTGTAAGTTTTCGTTATTCATTACTATAAACTCTCTTTCCTGCCATCAGGGACGGACTGGGGATAAAAATCACTGTGCAACACACATTTTGTTACAAAGATACTAATAACCAGCTTTGGATGTTTTGATATCACTGATTTCAAAATTGGCCATGAAAATGTTCAATTGATCACGGTTTTTATGTACCTGGCCATGAAAATGTTCAATTGATCATGGTTTTTATGTTCAAGTGGAAAATAGTTTTCATAAATTTTGTTATTGTAATTGTAATAACTAATTCATACGTATAAATTATATCAGGAATACAAATTTTGTTGGACATGTGATACATGTTTTCATATAATTTGAGCCTCCTGAACACGAATGTGACAGTAATAAAATTTTGTTTGCTCTGGATTTTGATAAAATCAAACATTACATGAAACTGACGGAAAAGAAAGCAGAAATCAGTACTTTACATTTTATACCGTATTTATCCGAATATAAGCCACCCCCGAATTTAAGCCGCACCTGCCTTTTTAGCAGTAAAGTAAAGGAAAAATAATTAAATTAACCCCAAAGTGAAAAATTAAATTGCCTCATTTTCATAATATTAAAGTAACACATTTCCTAGCCAAAATAGGCCTGAAATAAGAAAAAGAAAGTATCAGCTGGCTTAAGTTATGATATTCTAATTTTATTTAATATAATTAAATAAAACTGACGAAAAAGGAAACAGAAATCAGTACTTTACACTTCATATGACTATCAGTGTTGAATTTCGCGCGATTTTTCTATTTTCCTTAACTTTACTTTCAGTTACCATCCGTTCAAAATTGCCTTTATTCACATTCCCATATGTTACGGCATTGTTTTACTTCTGAGCAGTTTATAATACATGCATATTCTGTAATACCGCTATAAAAATGACAAAAATACGCGAAACATCACTTGCTTTCGCATCTTCTACGATGCTTCGATTAAATCGATATATTTTCGATGTTAAATCGATTAATATATTGATAGTCCTGGAGATTCGAGATAATCGATAGGTGACGGTGCTTGGAGGTGGGAAACCAGCTACGATGGATCAACCGGCTATATTGTGCTCATTTTTACCATTATTGCCTAAAAACACTCGTACGCGATTTTAAGCCGCAGGCATATTTTGTTGGGCTTAATCTAGGAAAAGAAGTGCGGCTTATATTCAGATAAATACGGTATGACTATTACTGTTAAAATTCACATTTTTTTTAATTTTTCATAACTGCATTTACAGTTACTATCCGTTGTAAGTTACCATTATTTGCATTTCCTTGTATCTGAGCACCTCACAGTACAGGAACATCTTGTAATACCACTGTCAAAAATGACAGAATACGCAAAAAAAAGTCATAAAATGAATATCACTTACTCATGCAGTTTTTATGAATTTTCTATGATGCTTCAGCTGAAATTAATCTATTTTAATGTTGAATCAAGCAACATATCGATATTGTTGGAGGTTTGAGATAATCAATAGATGGGAATGTTTGGAAGAGGGGAACCAGACATGGTAGGTTGATCAGCTATGTTGGACACGTGAAGTCAGAATGAAAAATCCAATGCCATAGCCAGGATTTGAACCAGGATCTTCAGCTCTCTGTGCCGATGCTCTAACTAACTGAGCTACCATGGCAACGTGCCGGTTCAAATCCCGGCTATGGCATTGAATTTTTAATTCTGACTTCACGTGTCCATCTTAGCCTACACATGGCCAGTGTGAAAGAATTATCATTCCACTGTGACCTACTAGTGGTTTACTATAAAGCCCGGGTCTTTAAGTACTTACAGGTTGTACGTCGCCACTGGGTTGGTATCTCATATTGAGAACCCCTGGTGGTATTCTGGGATTGTGAGTCAGTTGGAGAATTTAATGTTGTACCGGCACGTTGCCAGGGTAGCTCAGTTGGTTAGAGCATCGGCACGGAAAGCCGAAGATCCTGGTTCAAATCCCGGCTATGGCATTGAATTTTTCATTCTGACTTCACGTGTCCATCTTAGCCTACACACGGCCAGTGTGAAAGAATTATCATTCCAAATCAAATCAAATCTTTATTCACCTTTAAATACAATATACAGTGGAACCTCGTTAACACGTTTCTTTAGGGACCGAAAAAAATAAATGTCTTAAAAGGGAAAACGTACTACTGAAAATTAAAAAAAAAAATCGTAGGGAGTATGTAGATAGGCCTATGTTTTCTAAGTTGCTCAGAACCACTCAAAAGTACATCCTAATGACTCAGAAATAAACATATTGACACACAGGAGCTTCTATGCCAAGCCATTAGTTATGCGAGATTTAAATTATGTAAACAAATACATAGGCCTAACGATTTTATTTGAAAAAATTAAACAAAAGTTGCAAAAATTGAAGGAATGTATGGGAGCCATATTTAATGAAAAACCATACGAAATTCACACAAAAAAGCATCCACTTTATTCTAAAACATCACACATGAAACAAGTTGCACTCCACAATCTATTAACAAACATAAAATAACTGGAAGTGTAATTGTTCAAAATTTCAGATATGTCTGAATGTTAGCGAACAAAGTCAAATTGCTAATGAAATGTGATCCAATATCCATGTGAGAAGCATGATCTGCTTTTTTAGCCTACACTTCATCAAACATTATAATATTTTCTTCTCGACACCACACGAACCGTAAGAAATTTGAAACATATTTCACTACCTAGAGAACACAATAAAAATATCACGAAAAAAAATGGCGGCTATACAGCTGACGCTGAAAAATCTGCATGACGTCAAAATGACCAATGAGAAGCAAACACAATGGATGACGATTGGTGTGCAAATGACCAATGAGAAGCAACTATAATGACTGATGATTGGTCCCATAGAGCAAAGAGTACAAGAATTCTGACATAGAGATTACACGATCGGACACAAACAAAGCTTGTGTTTGGCAAAGTGTGGTTGGCGAGCCAAATACGAACGTACTAAGCGTGAAACCAAAACGTGTTAAAGAAACATTTAAACATGTAATTATTAAGATTGGGACCGGGCCTTCCAAAAAACGACTTACTATGCGGGAAAACGTAGTAATGAGGAACGTGCTAACGAGGTTCCACTGTATTTGTACAATAGGCTTCGTCAGTTTTTGGATAGTTTTATATAATAACAAAAAAGCTAAGAATACAAATTTATATCCATAATATTTTCCGGTATATTACTCTAAAAATTCTTCTACAGTGTATATCGCTTTGCTTTTGAACCAAATAGATAGAATATTGTACAGTTGTTTTTTTTTTCAAGATTTCTTATCTTTAATGGAATTTTATTTTTAAAAAATCAGCTATGTTGTGTGCATTTTTACCATTACTGTATAAAAACATTTGTATGTGATTTTAAGCCGCAGGTATATTTCACTGGGCTTAATCTAGGCAAAAAAGTGTTACTTATATTCGCGTAAATATGGTATTTGAAGGTATAGACTGCCTCAAAAGTATGTATGTAATTTCCTAAAACTTAATTCCATTCTGATCGGTGCTGGCATCGAAGGTCGTGAATAAGCAGAAACTGAGCGAATAGGTGGATGGCATTTTAGAAGCCATTCTCTGGCAAATTGCTTGGTGCTGAAGAGCTTAAAAACACAAGGTCTGCCTGTACCCATATAACTCATGCATCATGTTGATCTGATTTGTATGCAGTTTTATATGATTTACTCACTTCGCCCCACTGAGGTTCTTGGGAAAGATTTTTTTTTTTTTTTTATGAACTGGCACCATATCTGAGATAAGCGTCCGTGTATTTAGATTGCCTTTTACCGTTTAGCCATAATAAACCTAAAAAAGTGCGGGAGGACTTCAGGATTTTTTCAGGGTAAAAAAATTAAATTTTAAACTTTTTGGAATTTTTCCGTCGGTTATAAGCTAAAAAGATGTCTGTCAAATCTCAGGTTTCTAGATCTGCTGGAAGTGGGTAAACATTAATGGAGTAAATTTCAACAGATATTAATTTAAATGGTTTGTGATACAGGATAAAAAAGCGAGTATGATTCATGGTCTGTAAATATCCAATTCGCCATTTGCCTTTACGACTGGGGAAGCCATGAAAATACCCAAGTAAAATTGGCCGGCTACAGGATTTGAACCTAGAACTTCCAGAAGCCCGGTGCATTGCAACTTCCAAAGCCCTATGTGAACACTGAAAACAATATTGTCATGAGAACTGAGCTGAGACTTTAAAGTGCGTCCACTCTTTTGAAGGTTATTAGGGGTAAAAATTTAAAAATTGAACTTTTGGAATTTTCCCATTAGTTACAGGCTAAAAAGCTACAGGTGTGCCAAATTTCAATGTTCTAGCTCTTCTGGAAGTGGCCAAACATTGTCAGAACCATGTGACTTTGTATTATAGGAATAGAGCAGGTATATTGTCTGCTTAGGTTTTTCTAGGTGGCATAAGGGGTTCTCAAGTGTCCATTTTACTGAAATGAGTCCAAATATATCAATGCAACGTGTATATTATTTATTGGGAATGATATAGGCCATTTCTACAAAAATGTCAATGTCTCGAAAGTTCCCTTGTACCTAAGCTGTTGTATGTTTTTCATACAGTTGTAACAACAAAGGCACTCAGGTTCTCATACATATGACGATATTTGTTTCCTGTTGTGGAAATAAACAAATCCAAGATATGATATTCATAAAAACTTGACTGCACATTACATTTTTAAAAATACCACTCTCAGTCTAGAGAGAGAGACCAGTTCATAGGTAATGTGTAGGCTTCAGATGTTTATGACCTAAAAAGTAGAAAATATGACTGCAAATGTGCCGTTAAAAATACTAAATATGATCCAAAAACCTTAAATATGACCTAATAAAATAATGTATTTTCAAAAAATAAATGTTCCAATTTAAAACTTTTAAAGACACTAAATTTCAGGTGAATTCAATCGGATAATTACTTTTTAACAATTTTGGTGATTCACTGTTTTACTTGTAATGAACTTCTATTTTTAGAGAATTTTCTTCTGTTTGCTTGCTTCATCAGCTCCAAATATTCGTAATATTTTGTAAATCTTGCGTGTCCCAATAAAACGTGAACAATTGCATTAATTTTAAAATCTAAGTTATCTATTAATTTGGCATAAACATAAAAATAATGAAATAAATTTCAAATTTAACTCGACCATGTAGTACATACACTATGTGATTGTGCTCCTTTACCGAATTTATAACTGAAATGTTCACATGCTCACATGTATATTGTTAAATTACAATTATGGCTAAAATATGACCAAGACCACAAAAATTACCACAAAAATAAAAACTGTCCAATTAGGATAACAAGCATGCAATTCATGTTTAATTTGTGTATGCGGCGAGAATGGAGGTCAGAATAAAAATACGACATGTCATAAACATCCAGATCCTAGTAATAATATGTATGTATATTGGAATAATTTTGTTTAATTTTCCAGTAGACATATTTAGAATGTAGAAGGGTCAAAAATATAATTTTTAGAGAACCCATTAACAGTTCTTTTATGGTAGAATTGTATATAGGTTTGAGATAGGTAAGTCATGCATTGCAAAATTGAACCCACCCCTATTCTACAGAAAGGATGTGACAAATATTGTGTATTGTGTGTTAAGAAAAGAGTCTTTATCTCTAAAATTAGTCAGTTCACATTATAGTTGTGAATTATTCAGAAAAAACAGCTTTATGTTTCTGGTGAAGCCTTATATGCAAACAACAATCGCTTCTGGTGCTATAATCGATTGTGGTGTGAACTATTTACGTCCTTACAATGTTAGAATTAAAACATTTTTTGTCTCCTAAAAATTTTGGAGATATCGATCACTTTGATATTTCTTTGCAGGCTTTATCTTCTTTCTTCTTTTATCTTCTTTCTTTATCTTCTTTTCTCTCTAATTTAGTGTCTTCCCTCCCCACACTTTTTATCCTTGCTGGGGACTTTGGTGCCCACAGTTCTTTGTGTGAGATCCAATCAGAACTGTCGAGAATATATGAGGCCAGTCCACTGATATTGACAATTTGGCATGTTCCTTCAAGCTGTATTGGAAGCTGGCAAAGTAGATATATGTGTAAGTTAAGTTTTAGAATAGTAATAATAATAATAATGTGTTGGAAAAATTTTAATGACATGATAGAATCAGTGAATTGGTTGTTGTCTGAATTTCTTTTAAAAGTTCTGAATTCCAAAAGGCAACCAGTGTTTTCCTGCAATTGAAAACTTGATCGGATTTGGCATCTCATTGCTTATGTAACACTTCTTGTTTGTTGTAGTGTCTGGAATATCTACAGTCAAGTTCTCTGCCAGACGCAGCGGAGTTGAGTGATCTCCTTACACGCTATGAGCTAGAGGGACTCCTGTATGCACACGATATAATTGCTACTCAGGACATCTCTAACAAATCACCCGTCGTCCCTCCTTTGTGTGAAGACAACTCTTCAGAGCACTTCGCTGGAGAAGATAACATCAAAATTATCAAGATTGAAAAAACAAATGAACCACTAGTATGTTTGTTGATTCTCTTACTAAGTGATTGTATTAGGCATTACTGAAGCTAATTGGGTTTATTCTGGGTGAGGCTGAAGCTGTTATCTTTTTTACAGGGGCTTCACAAGATAGTTCTCTCAGTCATTTACGCATATTGGATATTTCAAAACCAGTTTATCTCACATGACAATTACCGTGTTACAATTTTATCACGTTTGACATACATTTATATTTTAAATAAGATATGTAGGCTAGGCCTCAGAAGCCTCTCAAGAGCTTTGCAATTAGTGTTGATAAATTTCTTCTCTTTTTGTGCAAGGGATATAATTGAAGGGCCTAGTTCCATAAGGGCGTAAGGCATAAATCTTTAATTTTGAGTTTTTAACATTTATGCCTTCTCATATCTCTTAAGTACTCAGTGAACTATTTGTACTTGTGTCTTAAACCCTTGCTCGGTTATAAGAAAATACCTGTGAGACTGCATTCTATTTCATAACAGTTCCATACAGGCGTAAGGCACACTTCCTATCTGTTATCGAGGTGTCTTTATCAATTGTTTCTATTTTCCACAGTGCTACCATCCAAGCAAATGTTTATAAAAACTGAACTTGCATTTCTGAAGTGTAACGTCATTCAAAATAGATTTTTTTTGGCTTTTCATCTAATGACTGCACTGGTATTCATTGGCAAACATGCAATTGTCACTGTATAATTCAGGTTTTTCCTAAAATAAAGTAAAAACAAAGGTAATATGATATAAAGTAAAAAGATTTTGCTACTGTAAAAGTACTTCAGTTTTTGTTTAACATGTTTAGGTACCTCTAATTGTAAAAATCCCAATATTCCCTGCCTTGTAAATTTGCAGTACACTAATTTACCCTGTCCTTCAAAAATATATGTTATAAAATTAAACTTTAAACCACCTACTTGTGAGTGGTAACATTGTTTAAAAACATCAAGACTTCTCGAAACTATGTCCTTGTGCCTTATGCCTTTGTGGAACTAGACCCTTCAATTGTGTTGTATAGTTGTGTAAAATAGTTCCACCTATACGCTCAAATTTTGATTTTATAAGTTTTCTTGTTATCAGCTTAATAGCTTTGTCATTTCTAAAATCTACACTTGTCAATGTTATAAAACGTTAAAATTTAATAGGCTCAATATTCTGTGGGATGGATGGTATATTTCGGCTTTTATTCCTCCATCTTCAGGCCCTTTTTCTTATTCCAAATTATCTTATTGTACTTCTTGTTCCATCTGATCAACATGGATCATACTTGTTTCAACTGTTTAATATGTCTCTTTCAAATAGTGCTAAACCTATCTTGCAGTATCATTTTCTTGTTTGCTAATGCAAGAAGGAGAGGGGGAGGAAGATAAATGGATCTCAAAGAAGTTGAGCAGTGTGCTAGTTTATTTCAAGAAATAAAATAAAGCAGTAATGCAATTTAAGTTAGTATGTAAAAGCATAGATATAGGTGTGTTTCCTGTAGCCACACATCCTGCTCCACCCTGTTGCCATTAGCAGCTTATATTGAGCATAGGCGGTACACATTGTGTGGCACTTCAATTGCTGTCAACATCATTGGGTGATTGTGACCTCAAGGTCAAATAAGTTTTCCACTTTATATTAATTGTAGGCATGTTGTATTCGTCTGTATTGTGTTTGTATTCTATCTTATATTTATGTCTGTTTTTTGCAGGGAGCCACTGTACGTAACGAAGGTGATGCAGTAATAATAGGAAGAATTGTTCGGGGAGGTGCTGCGGAAAAAAGTGGCCTGCTTCATGAGGGAGACGAAGTCCTAGAGGTGAACGGCATTGAAATGAGAGGGAAGTCAGTAAATGATGTGTGCGACATTCTGTCGGGTATGACAGGCACCCTTACATTCCTGATAGTGCCGGAGGATGTGTCACGACCCCCACAGCCTCCAGCACGTGACACGTTGGTGCACATGAAAGCACACTTTGACTACGATCCTGAGGAAGACTTATATATCCCTTGTAGGGAACTTGGGATCAGTTTTCAGAAAGGAGATGTGCTTCATGTGATCAGTCAGGAAGATCCCAACTGGTGGCAAGCATATCGGGAAGGCGAGGAGGATCAGACGCTTGCAGGGCTCATTCCCAGCCGCACCTTCCAACACCAGAGGGAGTCTATGAAGCAGACCATTGCCGGCGATGAGAGCAGCAAGGAGAAAACTAAAAAGGCTGGAACTTTGCTTTGTGCAAAAAAGAATGCAAAGAAGAAGAAAAAGAAAATTGCGTATAATCCAAATTATTCGGATGGCAACTGCCCCTTATACACAACCAGCACTGCGGATGACTACGATGCTGATGAAATTCTAACATACGAAGAAGTTGCTCTCTACTATCCTCGAGCTAATCACAAAAGGCCTATTGTTCTCATAGGCCCTCCGAACATTGGAAGGCACGAATTGAGACAGAGGCTCATGGAGGATGCAGAACGGTTTGCTGCTGCCATACCACGTAAGTTATTCATATGTTGTATTACTAGGAGGTGCCCGTGGCTTCGCCCACGATAATTCATTTAAGAATTAAAAATTAAGAGTATAATAATTATTAAAGCATTATATTTATTAACACTTGCACGCGAATCATTCATAAACTAAGCCATTAATAATTAATGAAACAGCTAAAATTCCGGCTTCTGAGGACATTCTACGATTAGAAAGAGCCCCCTGGGAAAACTATATAAGAATCGATTATGCAGTTTCAAAGAAACCTGTGAACACATAATACGTATTGTTTCTCAACTGTTTATTGACATGAATATGATGTGAATTTTATTTGATCAATTCAGTGTAATTTTCAGAATTTATATAATGTTTCAAGGTAAGGAATGGTTTGTTTGGATTATTATTATCAGTGATATTTCAAGAGTTAAACCATCAATATTTTACTGCTGGTGCCCCCGGCTTCGCCCGCCATTATTCATTGACTCCAGGATTTTTAAGAAATTTACACTGGTAGATTATTAAAAATGTTTGTGGTTCAGAGCTATGAAAATTGTAAGTAAAAATAAAATTAGAATATTTGTTCATTGTGTTCATTTCACTTAGGCCTTATATAATAAAGAAACGGTTTTCCTAATTGGGTAGTCGTCATGAAAGTTTACACTGCGAGAGACGAACATCGCCGAGTATACCCGATGTCTCACGAAGCGGGCAAGCCAGCAAGCACGCTATGTAGGGCCGTTGAATTGTATAAGAGTGGATGTGAAAGCCTGACCATTCATTTTGACTGCCTATAAAGTGTAATGCTTATACTATACTCATACAAAGGTAGTGGGATACTTTTCAACACATCACATGCATGAATAAATCAATATTCTTATGGGAACATTTTACTGACACATGATACGAATCATGTTAATGTTTGTTTTATTCCTCCAGGTTGCTTTACAGGTAACTAAACAGTGTAAATTGAATGAGAAACAAAACTAAATGTGCATTTGTCTTATTTCAACGTCTCTTCATTTGACACTTCTCAGAGCCTTCACTTTCTTCTCTCCTTCTTGATGAGTTTCTGGTTTCGGTATAAAACTTATCCAGCTTATTGCTTCTCAGCTAGCAGGAGGTACCGAACAAAACTTGGAAAGTTTTCTAAAATAAAACAAGTTTCATATTCCTCTCTCAATTATACTAAGCATAGTTATTTTTTTTAAACCTGTCAGTCATATTGAATACCCCTGTGTATAAAAATACAGTAATACCTAACTTAACCTTTATATGAAACAGCTTTTTGCGAATCAGTCTTAATGTTAATTCATTGAGATGTAGCTGAAAGAGAAACAAACTCTTATCTTGGAAGTTGAACCTATGCGCATGAAATAAAATTTCCTAAAAAGGTGCCAGTGCTGTGTAGATACAAAAGAAGGACATTTCGAACATCTCTTGTGATGAGGTACGTGGTCATTTTCATTGTAATTTTAACTGTAATCGTGAGAACCTGGATCATTACACCATTAGCGAGTTTATTTGCGTAGATATTCACCCGATCGCCCAGGAGTTAGAGCTGTCTATTAGTGGATCCGCTTTAGTTTTTCGACTTATCTCCAGCTTATAGTTCCTCTGCCTTCCTCACAGCTTTGGCTTTATTGATGTTCCTTATTGCTACCCAGTTCATGGGGGGTTCTGGCTTTCCTCTTGGCATATCATTGGGATATTGGACACCGAAAATGCTTTCGACAATGTATTTCAAACTGAGACCCAAAGCACCGGCAGCAGCATGCGATTGCTGTAAAATAACATTTTACATTGTCCTATAGCCATAAAATCAGCATCCCTTACTTCACTGCTATCTCGTGCACACTGGTAGAGAAAATCATGAACTCTGATATTCTGGTTGTCTTCATCCACCGGCAGTAAATTCGGATCACTTAAATCACTGCCTGCACCAAGATAATTATGTCCGGATATATGTGCAGGGTGTCCACTGGTCGGGAAAATCCGGGAAAAGGCCGGGAATTTCGTATGGTCGGGAAAATCCGGGAAAAGTCAATGAATTTGTTAAAATATCCGGGAAAATTCGAAAAATTGCAAAGTGTGATGAAAAAGACTTCTAGACAATAATAGGCCTATATGAAAGTATATTTAATTTATTTTATTGTTCCTAATTTTTGTATCTGTTATAGCCTAAGTAATTATTGTTTGCAATTACTTTTGTTACTAAAAGTTTTTCTTATTTAAAATATGTATAATCCTATAATTTTTCTTACACAGTTATTAGAAAGTGCTTCATATTTTGGTCGGGAATTTCTGAAATGATCAATGAAAATCAGGGAATAAGCCGGGAATTTCTTCAGCATTACTTGGTGGACACCCTGATGTGGCATACTAAAGTTTCAGTTGAGCTATATCTTGTTTTTATATCACAGCGACATCATTCCCCTGTGCTTGGGATGAGTGCAATGAGGGTAGGGGCGGGCGGTCACCTTGGCACAAACGACCTTGTTGATTGTTATGTAATGCTGCAATTTGTATTTTCCTTTGCTCCCAGTTGTTCCGTTAAATCAAGCTCACATGGCTTCTTCTTGTTTGGAAAAAGATATCATGACTTGGAGTATATTGTAGGTATAGTTTACCCAAATTCTTTGGAATGACTTATTTCAAATTTGGTAAAGGACATAAACCAATTACAAGTAACATTAGGAGTCATGATGTGCGACACAGAAACCCACATGTTTGGCCAACTTGTATGAGAAACACAGTGTAGAATTGACCAGTCAGAAGAAAATATACTTGAAAAAACCTACACAAAGGGTTGGTTATTCACCTCTTCTTCACAAAGGGAAGTGGTAACGGTACCAACATTCATGTTAAATTTTACTTAACTTAAACCATGGACCTCAAAGCCTCAAATGTACATTACGGTTATCCCTGTTGTGAGCAACATGATGTCATAAAGTTGAATGAAAATAAAATGTTCCCTCGGACCCCCTGTCAATCTTTCGCTGCCTCTCAGGGATTCGCAGACCACAGGTTAGGAAACGCTGGTATACGCAATCAGGAAATAACGCGTATGCTTTTAAATATAATTTAAGGTTAAACTAAATCTTCTAAATCAATTTACTTAATTTGATATATGTAAATGTATCATCTGCCTCCTTTTTTAAATTTAGTTTCACCTGTGGGATCTACCCATACAAAAGCAGAAACATATGTTCTAATTTAGTAAGATTTACCTACAGTAAATATGTAAAGTTGATGTATAAGAATAGATTAACTACCATTTTTCTGATCACATCTATGGTATTTGTCAACAGACAGATCCTGCTTTTAAAAATCCAGATGTGCATCTGGTGGTTTGACAGACTTTTCAATTAGGCTCTCCTCTTCTGATCGAAAAGTTTGTCAGATTTCCATCATCCAATTCACAGACAGATAAGAATGAGGACAACGATCCTTGAAATATGTTCTGCCAAGAAGTGTCTTAACTTCTACTGAGGTATAATAGTTGTATGAAAGTGATGCTTGATTTGTCATTAACAGTCTCAGTGTGCCATTGAGATGTAATTGTTATTTTCCAGATACAAGTCGCTCTAGGAAAGAAGGAGAAGTGGATGGCCAAGATTATCATTTCATCACGAGGGCCCAGTTCGAGGCTGATATCCTTGCTCGCAAATTTGTGGAACACGGTGAATATGAAAAAGCCTACTATGGGACATCTCTGGATGCCATCCGAAGTGTGGTGAATTCGGGCAAGATTTGTGTTCTCAACCTCCATCCACAATCGCTCAAGATACTTCGGAGCTCTGATCTGAAGCCCTATGTTGTCTTTGTAGCACCGCCTTCACTCGAGAAGCTCCGCCAAAAGAAAATTCGTTGTGGAGAAGCCTTTAAGGTAAGAATATAATGTTTATGTGTCTTGAGAACTATGATAGTACTAAGATTGAATTTTTCTAGAATATCAGTTAAGCAGAAGTAATTCTTTTGCCTGGTGTTGGTTGTTCATGCAACATATCTTGAGGTCTTATCACTATACAGTAATAGAAATGATCATTCTCTGTCGTAGTCTTAAATATTTTTAACACTTTGAGCCTGGTTATGGTAGTACTACCACCATGCGCTAGCCTGGGTTTAAGAATTTATTATAAGAAAACTATCTGCATTATCGACATGGAGGATGTGGCATTCAAAAGATCAACTCTTATAGATTAGCTAATAAAAAATAGAGCACAGTAAGATAGCATACTGAAGTATTTGTGCTACCTACAAGAAAGCATTGTAGATGATAAACATATACTGAAGCTGGCTTGAGGATATAACTTATGAGGTCTGGTTTCACCATTTTTACCATGAAATGAGTCACATATCCCCTTATATAGGGTGGTTCAAAAAGAGCGCCGGTTTTGATATATGAAATTAAGAAATTTATTTTAACAAAAAACATAAACAAAATATATGAACATATTCATCTAACCTTCCCATTTCATGTATGAAAAATTATGTCGGGCATATGACCTCCTCTACGGCACTGGCATGCGAGAACTCTGTCCATGAAATTCACTAAGACTGCACGACAAGTTTCCCCTTCCATTTCGCCGACAACTCGTCAAATTTCCTCCTTCAAGTCATGGATTTTTCGTGGTTTATTGGCATACACCAATGACTTAAGATGTCCCCAAAGAAAAAAAATCACAAGGTGTTAAGTCACATGACCTTGGTGGCCATTGATGTTCAGCATTGTGCGAAATGAGGCGATCTGGGAACTTCTCATGGATCAACTGAATTTACAGGGGTGGTAATGGAGATCATACCGGAGAATTCTCAGTACTGAAGAACATCTTAATCCCAATTGTTGGGAACAGCGACAAATTGATTTCATTGGGCTAACAGCCACACTCTCACGAACCACCGCAATGTTCTGCTCACTTCGACTAGAACGACCAGGACTTTTGAGGTTTACTGTTGAACCTGCCTCAAAGAACTTTTTCATAAGTCTGCGAACTGTAGATTCATTCGGTGCTTCATTACGTCCTAGAATCGCACGAAGTCACCTGACAGTTGCTGCATAACTTTCTCCATTCTGATAAAATGTTTTCACGATTAGCACACGTTGCTCACAAGTGAACTGCTCCATGGTTAGACACAGAATGCGAGAAATTCCAACTGCATCAACAATCGGAATGTTCCTGGAAATGGAAAC
Source organism: Ectobius pallidus (assembly GCA_964059195.1). NCBI lineage: Eukaryota > Metazoa > Arthropoda > Insecta > Blattodea > Ectobiidae > Ectobius > Ectobius pallidus. The sequence continues at coordinate 9,039,324 of CAXKWD010000008.1, read as the reverse complement.
GAAAATAAACAATGTCACCAACCGACAAACAGAAATTTACCAACCGTTTCAAAACCGGCGCTCTTTTTGAACCACCCTTTATTTAGCTTGCTGTAAATCAGCTGTTGTGTTTGTGATTCCTACACAATTCCTGAATGTCCCGGGACCGCATGGCTGCACTCAAATAACTGTCCTTTCTTGAGACCTCTGAGAAAAAATATTAGAAATAGTAAATGATTCTGATTCTGACGGGTCTATGTGTCCGAAATTACTGAATTAGAGAAAGATTTTATAAATAGGCCTAAGTTGTGTATAAGTTTGATTTTATTCAGTTCAGTCTATGTATTGTAAAAATACCGACATACCTAGCCGAATCCAGCTTTTCACCACAAGGCCTTCTATCAGAAAATGTAAATGCCTCACATTTTTCAATAGGATTTATGGTTTATTTTTCAGTTCACAAAATTTCTGATTTTTTCTTAGAAAAATGTATTGGATACAATTTTTTTAAAAACCCTCTTAAAACATGCTAGCACAGAGATGGCAACTGCTACGGAATTTCCGTAGTTTCTACGATTTTCTTGAATTTGCTACGGCAATACGGAAATTGTACTGAATTTTACGAATCTCCCGTGAAGATAACAAAAAAAAGTTAATGAATGTGTCAGCAGAGATGAGAAATAGTTTGTAAAAGAAATCACTCGTTGTGTTGGCGACATTGGTCACTACAATCTTTGACGTGAGTGTGTGTTAACCAAAGATGTTATATCTTACAGTTATAACACAATTGTACCATAATATTTGCAAACTGCAAAATAAAGAAAATCCACATTTATTTATATCACATTTATTTCGGTATGGTATGAGTTTCACAGACTAAGGCATTTGCTTCTTTGAGAGTCATCAACATGTATCTTTTTTGGACTTCAGTCTTTCCAGATTCTCTTTTATGTATAGGCCTACATAGCCTATAGGCCTATGTGTGTGTATAAAATCTTTACTTCCTGGGCACATCCAACTTACATGATCAAGATTGAATAAGGCTTGTACAGTATGACAACCTACTGATTGAGGTTTTCAGTTTTGTCTGAAATTGGAGTTAAATCCTTGACCACAGATGAGCGTTTTCGTGGACTTGCGGGGAGAGCATTCAGAACCTTTTTCACAGCTTTTCAAAGGATTGTCTTGATTTGTATGGAGAATGGTTGAAGCAGAATGGCCACTAGTTGAGGGAACTTCTACAGTATTTCTACATTCTTCTTTTTTCTACATCTCAATTTCTGTACTGCTACGTAATTAGTCATATTTTGAGTTGAAGGTGGTTCATAGATGCTTTTTTAATTGCTTTCTGCTCTCTGTCTTTTTTATTTCTTCATGTAATCCTGCATTCTTTTTTCTTTTCCTGCTGGCGTTCTGCTGCTGTTTTACCCATTACGGTCACTGAAGAAATTGATACTCCAAATAAACCAATAAAATATTACAGATAATTTTCTGTGCCTAATAAAGTTCCAGTATGCCTATTATTCTTATTTTAGTATTACATACCTTTTTTCAACTTACACTAACTAAGTTCATGTTAAGCACTGTTTATTAGTAAGAGGTTCAGTGTGTGAAACAGGTTATGTAATTCCGTCACGACCCTAAATGTTGGTTTAAATATAATCCTGTGAAACAAATGATATGGTCTGGTTGTAAAGCAGGCAAAACTAGCTTTGCATACAAATTTTCTCCCACCTACTGCCATTACTTGAATAGTAACAGTGAAAAATGTCCGTTTTTGTGACGGAATTACATGCCTAATGCAACGAAACTTCCAGTATTAATTAAAATATATAAAATATTTTTAAAATACATGTATAAATGCATTTAAAGAATCTTAATGAATACCAGATACTAATTCTATGATTAATTGTTAAGTTTTTTACCTTTATTTGCGACAAAATTATCAATGACAATGGTGGAGAAATTCAGCCATGTACTTGGTGTAAAAGAGGTTCTTCTTCCAGGAATCCCTAACTGCACTAAATAAAATATATCTTCAAAAAACAAAATATTCCTGTGAAATACAATCCTTCCCCTACGTAAATATGGTTTTACTTTCTAATTACATTCATTTTTAGAAATCCATGTCCTGGTTGACTTTTTTCTGGAGTGGCCCAGTATACTAATAGGCTATTTGCTAAGCTAATTTTGCCTGCCTGTAATTCTTCAGGCACCTGACTATTGAATTTTTTCACCCATAAATGCCACGTTTAGGTTGGGAATAAACTTGTGAATTTCAGGGCAGAAAGCAAGTGCAAGTCACAAGATGTTGATTTTGCAATGGGGGAGAAAAGGATACTGTGATTACTAATTTATTAAGAGTGGGGATCGTAAAATATGGGAAAAGCAATATATAAATACCGGTTATAGCTAGATCAGGTTCTTCTTAATTAAATTTAAAATATATATAGTAAACACAGATAACAGATAATGTCTTCATTTGGCAGTCAGCACTTCCTTGTCTAGCATATTTTGTACTTCCAGCTTTTTGGACTTCCCTTTCGCAATTGAGTTGTGTCCTGAAACTTTCACGTAATTTATATTCCCAAAAGCTCATGTCTTTGGTGACACCTGGTGATATGTTCAGCTAATTGTGTCAACTTTATTATTGACAGCATCATTGAACCCTTTTCTAAACAGAGGGTCTGTTCAACTGTCAGAAAGCTAAAATCCTGTAGGAGCTAAATATGGTGGAATTTCACAGGAAAACATTTATTTGTGAAACTTCATTGAATTTTACCGGGTGTACACCTTCTGGAAAATCAGGGAAATTGAAATCAGTCAGGAAAGTTAGGGAATTTTGTAAGGTAAAGGAAAAGGTCAGGGAAATTTGTAAAAGAAGAAAGAAGAAGAAAAAGCCTAATATAGAATAATCATGGAAAATAACTAGCCCCAGTGAGCGAAATGTTAGGGGCATGTGTTTTGCTCCAGTCATTATAATTATTTTCTACTAATAATTGTTATTTTTATTCATGTGCTGGAAAGAATGGAGAAAATTATTGATCTTTTCACAAAATTAAAAACAAGAAGAATGGCTTTCATTTTTAAATGAGGCTTGGCTGGAACAATTTAGGTTGGTAGTACTAGTAGTAGTAGTAAGTATTCTACCTTTCAGCAGGTTTTCAAACTTGTTTTCCATAGCTTTTTATCTGCTTCCTCCTTCAGCATCCAATATTTCCGCTTTTCACTTAAATCGTCCAACAGCTGAATTCTTCTTCTTCCGAGTCTAGTTTTTCCTTCCAGCCTTCCTTCTATAATGTCATGTAATAGTTTCTTCTTAGAATGTGCCCAATCCAGTTTGCTTTCCTCTGACGCGAATTGTGTGTGTGATTGACTTCTTCTCACCCACTCTACTCAGAACCTCTTCGTTTGTCACCATGTCCATCCACTTTACCTATTCTATCCATCTCCAGCACCACATTTCAAAACTTTCCGAATATTTCTTTATTTTCCTCAAAGTCCACATCTCTGATCCATGTAAAGCAATACTCCAAATACAACACTTCACCAGGTATTTACGTAGCTCTAGGTTCAAACTACTACAGTGATTCCCACGCAAGAGTTGGCCAATGACGCGGGTTTCTGTGTCGCGGCGGGCACATCTCTAACTCCTGAGCGATCGGGTGAAATATTAACGTTAATAAAGCCGCGATCGATGTAAGGTTTTCTCATTTACAGTTAAAATTACAATGAAAATAACCACGTACCTCATCACAACAGATGTTAGAAATGTTCTCCACTTGCATACGCACAACACTGGTGCCTTTTTTAGAAAATGTTCTTTCACGCGTGTAAGTTCAGCTTCCAAGATAGTTAATTTCTCTTCTAATGCTCTAATGTGTGGGAAATTGACCTATGCAATTTATGTTTCACGTTCCCCATAAATAATAGTCACATAGGCTATTGTTAGAAGAACTTAAAGACAGGATCACAAGAGAAATTAACTCTATCTCGGAAGCTGAACTCACACGCATGAAAGAAAATTTTCTAAAAAGGTGCCAGTGTTGTGCGTATTCAAGAGGAGAACATTTCTAACATTTCTTGTGATGAGGCGCGTGGTTATTTTCATTGTAATTTTAACTGTAAATGTGAGAACCTGAATCATTACACCGATCGCAGCTTTATTAGCGTAGATATTTCACATGATCGCCCGGGAGTTGGAGCTGTGTCCACAGCGACACAGAAACCCGCGTCATTGGCCATCTCTTGCATGGGACTCACTGTAGTTAGCAGTGTTCTCTTCTTCATAAATGCTTTCTTGACCATGGAAAATTTAGGTTAAAGTAAGTAAAAAAAGTTTGATTTTGCTCTTTAGGATTTTATCAAGTTTCTGAATAAATTTTCTTTCTTATACAGGTAGGGGGAAAAAAAGTGGACCAACTAAAATATCTAAGTTGCTGATATGAGCCACTGCGCATGCCTAGCGGCATTCACAGGATAGCAGGGAATGTATTGAAATTTGTTCTAGTGTCGATAAATTTCTTGAATTGAGAAATAATTTCACGTAATTTGCATTGCTTGTGAAAACAAACTTTTTCCGTTACATCTCTTACAATTATTTATGTACCACAAGGCACTAAAATCAGCTACAAGAGTTGGTCCGCTTCCCCCCCCCCCCCACCTGTACATGTGTTTCCTTTTACACAATTTTAAAACAAAGGCTAAAAATGTTCTGTATCACCACCCCCACTAATTGTAGCTACGAGACATTAATTTAAAAGTCTTAAGAGTTTCAACTGTCAGCTGATTTTTGTGTGCATGTGTACAAAGTTTGAGGATGGTCTGAATACTTAGCCCTACTTAATGCATTGAAACCTATTGTGTCATTACTAGGGACCGGATTCTTAGGTTTTTACCTATTTTTTTCCTTACTTCCAAAACAAAAAGCGCTCATACACTTTTTCGAATCATGTCCATAGGATTCACCCACATTAATTCTGTGGTACCTAAAAATACCTAAATGGGGTATAAAAACCTAAATACAGTGGTACCTCGGGATACGAGTGCCCTAACATAAGAGTTATTTGAGATACGAGCTGTCGAGCGAGCGATGTTTTGTTTTGAAATACGAGCGACATTTGAGATACGAGGAACGGCCAGCTGCGACGCTGCACACGGCCCACCAGTTTACTGCGCCTGGGCCTCGTGCGTCTCTAGGGCTTTGCGCTTTTTGTGCATTTACATACTTTATCACATTTCTTTTTATAACCATGGGTCCAAAGACAGTGTAACAAATATGTATGTACACTTTATTAAACCAGTTTTTTTCTTTACATTCTCTTTTATTATGTTTTTATACAATATTTGTCATTTATAAATACATTTTTCTTATTCAAAAACACGTAACAAAAACAATTGGGGATAGCATTTTTGGGGCTGGAACGGATTAATGGCATTTCAATTAATTTCAATGGGGAAAATTGCTTTGAGATACGAGCAAATTGACATACGAGCACGGTTACGGAACGAATTAAACTCGTATCTCGAGGTATCACTGTATACCTAAACGGGATATAAAACCTAAAATACCTAATTTAGGTTTCTTTTTTGTATTTTTTGTTTGTCAGTTGAGAAATCTATGTTTTGTGGAGAGACAAAACTTTGTCGGGTTGAAATTAATACCACTAGCGTTTCGTTCAACCCATTGTCGTCTAGGATGGACAGTAACAAGAGACGAAGTGTTCATATTGAGTGGTCACACTGTGAGTTTTAAGAAGACCTGGTAATTATGCCGAAACAAATGAAATCGAGTTTATTACGGCAGTGGATTGGCAACGACCTGAATTTCTTCTTCTTTTTATTTTTATTTTTCTTCTTCTTCTGAGGTTATTTTATGACGTTGCACCTCGCGGGTTTCTACGTCTGTTCTGTCGTTTTCCAAGTTGCTCCTGCTGTATATGACAGACGTTGAGAATCTTGAAAGATACACTGTGATATACTGAACCAGGAAATGTGAGGCAATATTTTCACTGCTTCTTTTGATTGTTTACGCTTTATTTCTTCAATCGTGTAATATTGTCCTAAAGCAAGTTTACACAAATTTAAGTCAATTTATTTAAGTTAAACTTTACAAGTATTATGTATTGAATCCTATGTAGCACATTCAAATTCATTAAACCAATTATTCTACCCGAAAACTATATTTTGGACAAAAAACCTAAACAAACCTATTTCACCTAATGGAAAACCTAAAACAGTGTTTTTAAAATCCTAAAAGTCCGGTCCCTAGTCATTACAGTTGCCTTTAAGAAACTGGTGTTTTAATTATGTGTCTTCCGCAGGAGGATGAACTGAAAGACATAATAGAAAAGGCTCGTGAAATGGAAGACAAATATGGCCCTTACTTTGACATGGTAATAGTGAACAGTGACATTGACCGAGCATACCATGAATTGGTGAATGAAATAAACAGCTTGGAACGCGAGCCACAGTGGGTGCCGGCAAGCTGGGTGAAGAATGTGTAATTGCCTTGTTCTGTGCGCATGGGGTCTCACAAAGCAATACCTGACCAAGTTGGTTTGTATATTGTGTTTACATACAGAATGTACAGTTATTTTTAATATGTACTGTTGATTTCTATTTTGAAAGGGTGACTTTTTCAAATAGAAGAAACTGCTCAAACTCTTAGTGCATCACATGTATTTTAAATGAAAACAATGTACATAGCTCTTACAACAAGTTATTATTATCATTATTATTATTAGTTTTATTATTTACATAAAATGAAAATTGTATATTTCTGTTCTGTATCTCTTTAGTAAACAGTACCATTGTGGCATGGTGTGGATTTTATTTCCCCATTTTCATATACAGTAGAACCCCGCTTATCCGAATTTAAGGGAGGAGCCTTCTTGGATATGTATTTTTTTCTTTTCCTGGATGTTCCATGGAAACTTTTTTGGAAGTGAAAGGATAAATAGATTTATAGATATTTATGCAGATATCATTCCAACATGAACAGTAACACAAAATACTGTACACTACATGTCTGAACACAAGTGAAGATCAGAGACGTTTCTCACTTATAGTCCAGTCACCAGGTACTTTTACCTGGCAAAAGGTCCGAAGTTAATGATTTTTTAATTTGTTATATGTGGGTATTCTGTGGTGTAGAATCCAAGATTTCCAATTCGAAAACCCTGTGCAAACTTCAGGGCAGCCGAAAAGCCTCTAATTTTTTGGGCTGGTGTTTTCGTTATAACTCCTAAACAACGCGTTTTAGGCTAAAACACTCCATTACAAAAATTAAAAAGCATTAAATTTAATACCATTTGCACTATTTAAATGTTTTTTAAAATCAGATATGTACCAAGATATAGTGCTTCAATGTTTTGAAAATTGTTCAAAGTATCGAAAAACTGCAAATAAAATACAGGATTTTCCTAGTAACTTTCGTCTTTCAACATTTCTATATGAATAACGTTCAATAACCTACACAATAGAAAACCCACCCTTAAGGAGGTGTTCATTTCAGAATAAAGAACACAATTATGGATGTATAAAAATGTATTTTATAAAAATTTATACTACATGTGATGATATGTGGATAAAACACATTGTTTAAGGAGCTGTAAGGGAAACACTGAAAAAAGCCCAAAAATTTCGAGATTTTTCAGCTGTCTTGAAAATTGCACAGTTTTCTCGAATTGGAAAACTTGGATTCTACATGACAGACTACCCACATACAACATATTAAAAAATCATTAACTTCAGACCTTTTTCCAGCTAACCCCAATTTTCAGTACCTGGTGACTGGACTATTAGCCCTATCGATGGTTCTTGGAATTTTGCAGTACAATACAGCACAGTACTTTGTACAAAAGATGCAAAAACAAAACAATTTCCATTTTCTGGTAACAACTGAAAACGAAACAAGTGGACAAGAAGGTAATGTAATGTATGAATTAAAAACAAAACAATTCACGTAAATACAAAGAACTCCCCATTTTCAGAGAGGAAATTATCAAAAAGATATGAACTCCTTTACTGCATGAAAAAGATATAAAAAGGAGAGGAAGGTGCCAGAGAACTTACCAATTGGCAGGAGAAGCTGGTCTTCAATTGGTGCTGGCTCTGGTATCATAGAAACTCATAAAAAGAAAGCACAATAAAAACGAAAATTTTCGGACAAACTTTGCCCTTTGTCAATCACTTAGAGAATAGAGCTTGAAGAGCTCCATTCTCTAAGTGATTGACAAAGGGCAAAGTTTGTCCGAAAATTTTCGTTTTTATTGTGCTTTCTTTTTATGTGTTTCTATGATACCAGAGCCAGCACCAATTGAAGACCAGCTTCTCCTGCCAATTGGTAAGTTCTCTGGCACCTTCCTCTCCTTTTTATATCTTTTTCATGCTTAATGGCCTAGAGCCACCTAACCTAAACCAGAACTCCTTTACTGAGTAATAGTTAAGCGATTAAACAGTTACTTGAACTCATTCTGTCAAACTGTTTCCAATATGTTGACACAGGGCTTTACTCCTGAATATAACGTACCTTTTTGTAAAGCAGTAAGATTGCCTGCTATTCCAACACCAGCCTAAGAAGGGAACCTGATGTAATCAAATAAAAGCGTGCGAAGTACTGGACTGAAATTGCATTACTACGCCATGGGCGGAGCGAGCGCACTATTTGTATCGGACAACGTGCTTGTGTTCTGAACGAACCGAACGGCTTAATGCTTACAAACATTTAAATATAAATAATTAATTAACAGGTTTCCTGTTGACCTAGTATGATTTTATAATTGAAATACTAAAATAGTAACATCAACAGTATGGAAAGAAATAACGATAATGAAAATTAAAAAGTACCTTATTATTGAGATTATAACAGTGGTTCAGTTCAATCCCTTTCCAGCCGACTGTCATCGGCAGGATTGTTTACAAAGTGGTCAACAATGGCATCGCACATAACTGTCTGATTCTCAAAATTTTCTTCCTTCATGACATGTTCAATACACTGTCGCCACTTGTCAAGTGTTACTTGAGTTATTACCCTACCTACCAAGACCTTGACATCTTTGAGTTTGAAAGACCTATTATTATTCTAAACCTATCCCTTCACCCAGACTCACAGAAGCTCTGGCAATGATAGGGAGGGAGTCGTAAGACTCTGACCCAACAGTCTTTACGGAAAGACCACAGTAAATCAACATTATCTTCAGTGGCTAAATCATATACTTTTCCCAAAACTTCACATACACATTCAAAACAATATATTTTCAACCACTTTTCAGTATTTTTCGTTTAGGATGTTTCACAAATACATTCATAATTGTCTTCAGCTATAATGTAATAGACAATTTGAAAACAAGTGAGCTATAAACATGCAACAAGACTGACCAAATGGCGCATGCGCAGAACTCAATTCATTATGTTGTTATTATTTACTACTTGTTTCTAAATTCAATGTGAACTAAAATTTCATATTTAAAAGTGTTTAGTTTTTTAAGTAAAAACTCTTTATTAATATGAACCAAAATTGATTTCTGTTAATTCTACGTGGAACTATGTGTTGTAATCCACGGCCGATGCACAGCTCTACCAGCTGGCAGTACACGTGCTATTTGTTTCGATCAGGTTCCCTTCTAAAGCTGGCGCTGGTATAGTGTATGCAGTTTGTAACAATTTCTTGTATTTATATTAGAATGTTTTAAATAACTGAGGATTTCTAACAATAAATAATATCATTGACTGCATATATTCGCAATACTTGGGTAATATTTCCAGTTTTTAAGGAAATAGTTCTACACAGGGTTGACTGATTTAACCCAAATGTGTTTTTAATTTTTTTTATATAATTATATTCTTGCTATTTTTACTACTGGAAGAACTGAAAAGTGCTTTTGAGAAAGTTAATCCTAATGTATTCCCAATTATAGACCAACCTCTGACAGCTCAAGCATCTTCAGCTAGTGTAGAAAGAATTTTTTCTTCCTTTGGTTTAGTTTGGTTTAGTGAATTCAAATCTTTGAAACAGACTGGGAACTGAAAAGGCATCAAAATCATTATTATTGAAAATGTTTATTGCTAGTGATGCTTAATTTATTGTCATGTTGTTCAAAGAAAAGCATTATTTCATTTTTAGTACTTTATTTAAGGCTGATTAATTGTTTAGTCTAATTGTGACCAATCTACAAAATACAAAAGTTGAAAACAAGAGATTAAATATGTAGAGACATCAAATTATAAATGATTACACATACCTCAGCAATTTTGGTGCCTTAGAATTTGTACTTATTCTTGGGTATATTTTGATCGCTGATCCCAAATGTGCCATTAGTTTTGCCCTATCAGCTTTTTTTTTGTGAGATATGGTATTACCATTATGCATATTATCCCATTTTACGTTAGATATAAATAAAATACACTGCCTATTTTTATCTTCTAAATCATGTGAACAAAAAAGCAACACACTAACATTACATTAATGTTACAATAACAATATAACATGGGGTCTTTCAAAAAATTGTTATCGCATATTGTACGGTCTTTTATTACTTACGAGCTGTCAATTTGAGGGCCGAAAAATAACCCAGCTTTTAGTTTTTCTGTACTTTGTACAGTTTTCGTTTTATGTGTCCAAAGTACGGTCAAAAACCTTCACTAGCTACATTATCAAGCAAGATTTTGTTTCACTAGACTAAGAGTTCACGAATAAAATCTATATAAAAGTAGAGCTGGTAGAGAAAAACTGTGTACATATTTGGAATAAGCACACTAAGTATAGCCAAAATCTGGTAAAACATCTGAGACACCAAACAAAAATTTATTTTTGTTGGGCTGTATTATTAATGCTAAAGTCTACTGTATAAGAACAGAGAGAGGATCTGTTTCCATTTGTTGAATTTGTTAAATACAGAATGAAAGTTAGGCTTCTTGCCTCTGTCTAATACCTTGAGGACAAGACCAGTGAAATGCCTTTTAAGTAGAAATTAATTTTGAGAGAAGTGATAGTATTGCATTGAATTATTAAATATTAATTAATCAGATTTAATGTTTTCAGTTTCATTCAAGATTCCTGGTAAGCCTACATTAGATCATGTTTTACAGTATTAAGAATTAAAATAAGACTCAATTTTCTCTCATACAATATCAATGCAAAGAAAAGGTTGTTTAAACCAGTATTTTCTTTTAACCTGGTTTTTTCCAATGCTGGTTTTACAAGAATAGAGATGAGCACAGGCCAGGTTTGAGCTGGATTAGATCTTGACCCCACTTTACGTGGGTAGAATAGGTTGCATCACCGTATTACGAAGGCATTGGCTATGCATACATCGGTGTCATGAATTTAAATTCAAGATTCTGCTCTTTGCTGAAAGCAGCTGTCAGCCATCTGTGTAATTTAATATTATAATATCTTAAACACACTTTACCAGCAAACTACATTTTTTCAGAACTGTTTCCCCATAATTAAAAACTTCTGAGCAGAATTTTAAGAAATTTTGAACTACAGGATTACCGCATACATAATCTAAGATAGAGTCCATATCCAGCTGGACAAGGCTTTTTCTGTGCCTGCCTGATTGCAGTAATGAAGGACTATAAAAAGACTTTAGTACACAACACATTCACGGCACTATGCATGAAGGCAGCTAATCTCCATGATGATATGCCAAAGTAGGGCCGTAACCCACAGCAGTTTTAAAACTTCACTGAATGAAATGAATAGCGAATGAGGTGATGTAATTTTTACTTTGCAGAATTAAAGTGGCTAGTCATCAAATGTTAGATTTTCCCCCTCTCTGGAAGTGGAAATTCTCAAGTTTCTACAAAAGAAAATCACACTTTTGAATTGTAGGTGACGTGACCTGCTTTGCATGTCTTGATTGTGATTTTGAATGCATTTTTACACTTAAAGCAGAAAGCTCTATTAAACTAATAGACTGTACAAAATTTAAATGTACATATTTAAAAGTATTAGATAAAGCCAATTTTGATATTCCTTAAATTATTAAATTTTGTTAAACTGTACATACAGCCTGCGACCAACCGCTTAAGTTAATTAGTAGCCCTACATGTAAAGAGGTTTGAACGGCTCTGATCTAAGACCAAAACAATGCCTCTCTTATAGATATCGGTAAAAAATGCTTGAAAATCTGTTACATCAATTTAAAATATTGTCTATTTTGCTTGAAACTTGAGGATGGTTGTTTTTGTTTATGTAGCTTTATGCTTGAAAATGAAATTTAAAAAATAAATTAATAAACATGAAAATGCTAAGAATTCGCAGGGAGAGAGAGTTAAGTCCAGCATCCTCAAAAATTGATATATGTCCATAAAGATAGATAAAAATGTTCTCTACATTTGTGTGAAGTCCAGTAAGTCATATTCAGAAACGTACGGTAGTTATGGATGGGTGCCTCAAGGGTTTATCCATCTCGAAACCGATGTTGGGCGGGTAAAGTGTGTTAAGTCACTCTAATTCTCAGTAACAAGAAAGTGGACTTAACTCTCTTTGCCCTTGCACCCGTGAATTGTTTAAAAGGAAAAATTAATTAACATGAAAATGCTAAGAATTGTTTAAAAGGAAAATGGTATATTCTGATTTGAAGTAGCTGCAACTGTGAATAATTAATTTATACATTTTAGTTATTGCAAGTAAAAACTTTGAAAATCGTCATAGTATACTTTAAAAGCCTGTGTTTTTATTGCATTAACTTTATATGCCATATACACTAAGGGAAACAAGATTATGACCAGTTTCTCTGTTTAAGAATCGCCTGTGCAAACTCTAAGTATTTATGTTCCAGTATCACCTACAAAAGGCTGGAGCAATTTTGGTGAAACTTGATATACCTTTATTTCATTAATGAAGGAAGTTTACACAGTGAAGTTAAGAAATATTAAAGATATGAGTGGAGAAATATTACACTGCTTCACTAGATGTTCAGACTAACCTGGACTAGTTTCAGGATTATGCCTTTATCCCATTTTCAACGTACTCCAACTGTCGGTTGTTCAGTTCGAACACCCTCACGTGGACATCTTATGAACTTCTTAATTAGGTCATCTTTCATTACTGTTTCAAAGTTCATTAGATGATCTGCATTTTTGTGGATAAAGATCTTCTCCCAGACTGTAAGTTCACTGTGTCCATGTGCGCACTTAACCAACTTAGGTTCTTGTTCAACTACATAGGCAAAACAAAAAGAAGTTTAGTGACCAAAATGAAGGATCACCACAGAAATATTAAATATGCACAAATTGAAAAATCTACGGTAGCAGCACATGTCTGGAATTTGGACCATGGACATGGTCCAAATTCCAGACATGTGCTGCTACCGTAGATTTTTCAATTTGTGCATATTTAATATTTCTGTGGTGATCCTTCATTTTGGTCACTAAACTTCTTTTTGTTTTGCCTATGTAGTTGAACAAGAACCTAAGTTGGTTAAGTGCGCACATGGACACAGTGAACTTACAGTCTGGGAGAAGATCTTTATCCACAAAATTGCAGATCATCTAATGAACTTTGAAATACCAATGGTGGATGACCTAATTAAAAAGTTCGTAGGATGTCCACATGAGGGTGTTCGAACTGCACAACCGGCAGTTGGAGTACGTTGAAAATGGGATAAAGGCATAATCCCGAAACTAGTCCAGATTAGTCTGAACATCTAGTGAAGTAGTGTATTATTTCTCCGCTCATATCTTTGATTTACCTGTTTCCCCTTGGTCAACTAAAAGTAATGTAGGGTTAAATCAACCTCCTGGGTATGGTAGGGGGTGGGTCGTTGCAATAATATAACATTGGAGCAATTTTGATTAAAGTTGGTATGAATATTTCTCAACTAAGTGTGACGCTAAGTAAATACAGATGACCTTGAGTTCCGTTAAAATTTGTGCTGTTTTCTTGGGCAGTAGTTAGCAAAAATAGAAATAGTCCATTTTTTTATTAGCTTGGTTATTACTATGACTGTTATATAGGGTAGGCCAAAAAAATACAATTATAACTGTCCATATCCGTTAAGCTGGGATTCATTTAAATGAAGTTTGGTTAAGTGGGGTTTTACTGTACATCATTTAGTTTTCTGATGTGCCTTCTGTCAGAATTTTGTAAGTGTGATAAAATGACAACATGTAATTATGTATTATGAGCCAGCTAGTTGGATTTCCTGCAGGTCAGTGAGTCTTCTATCTTTTTACCACACAGAGAGTATCAAGTCTTCCAATGTTTCATTCCATAAATGTTTGCTACTAGTATCCCATTACAAAGTGTGGGGAAGTCCCTTGGATTCGTGCTGACAATCAGTGCTACCCATGTACTGTATTTTCTCGAATACACAGTGCACTTTTGCTTCATGTGATATCAGTGCTGAAGTTGGAAGTTTTTTCTAGGGGAACCCATACATTTTATTTTTAATTTATGATACTACCAAACGTTATAGTCAAATTATGAGAATCACCCAGAAAGTTATGCCCCCTTTTTTTCTTCAATAATTATTTATTGAACACAATGAAACTTATACACAAGAAAGAATTATGTTTCTTCTACACTCCCTATTTTTCACGTAATCTCTGTCCCGTTCTATAGCCTTCTTCCGAGACACAAGGGTGTGTATGTACTGTCAGTACCACTCCTTGTTCTGGTCGCGAAGCCATTTCTGTCACAATCCTGGACAAAAACACTTCCTCCTCAGCTGACGCTGTCAATCAGCAAAGGAAGTGTGGATGCAATCATCTGTGCTCTTGATTACTCAAGTGTATGCATGATGGATTCCATGCTGTCTTATGGTGAACCACAAATCTCTCAGAAAAAACATTTCTTCTTATTTGCTGAAATGTTTTGAAGCGTTCTTGTCCAGGATTGTGGCAGAAATGGCTTCGTGGCCAGAACAAGGAGTGGTACCGACAGGGCACACACGCCCTTGTGTCTCGCTGGAGGAAGGCCATACAACAGGATGGAGATTTCGTGGAAAAATAGGGAGTGAAGAAGAAACATCATTCTTTCTTGTGTGTAAGTTTCATTTGAAGGGGAAAAAACGTGGTGCATCACTTTCTAGGCGACCCTCGTACATTACAGTAACAACCAATGCAACCAACTTTGTCACATACACATTGAATCTATGGCAACTGTGTCGCAACAAGAACAGAAGATTATGACCCTGATAATGGTTCTTTATATTTTTTAAAGTGCTGCCAGAATATATGCTGATTTCATATGTACTTTTTTCCTCCCTGTGGTTATGTCAGAGCGATGAAGAGTAGATATTTACTTTGCCAGAGCTGTTCCAGCCCAACTTCAGCACTGAGTGAAATACTAGCATAATTATGTTTTAATGTGATATTCAAAATCAATATATATCAATCATTTTGCTACTTGCATAAGCTCTATATAGTGTACTCGATTGCATCTTTAGATATGAAAGCTTGAAACTTCGATACATGATTTATTCACAATCAAGAAGTCATTGTTACTATAGTTAGCAACAGATTTACTGATAAAACTTAAAGATTACAAAAATGATTAAATGTATGTTGATGATTACCATTGATGTAATTATAACATAATTTTTATAGCATGTAGTTTTTGTTATATGTACCATTTCTTGATATTTGCTATTATTAGATTGAAACTTAATTTTTGCTGTAGTAGCATCCTTATTGTTACAAGTATTGAAAACTGCAAATGGAATAATACAGAATGCAGAAAATAAATGTAAATGTTGCCATATGTTTTTTAAGTGTGTATTTCGCATAACTTTGCTTTTTTAATTTTAGTCTGTCAAAATCTCAATAGCATGGCTTACTAGAAGGCACAGGGTATTTGAGTAAATACTCTTAAAAACTATGTTAAACATATTTTGATTTCCTAGAGTTCGAACTAAAATGTATATATGATCATATTTTGATTGGGAAGCACTGATTAGATCCACTTATGTATCTGACTTCTCTAACAGTGTCCCAAGGCTTATTTCTGAAAACAGTGTTGGATGTACAGTCTCAGGTATATAATTAAAAGTATTCTAAAATCTCGCTAATTCCAGTCTCTAAAATAATGTTTAATCACTTCTGAATCCTTTCTGATTTCATTCCTTTCCAACATTACAGTTTAAAACCTTTTGCTTTCTAGAATAATAACATTATGGTAAGTAACATTGTGATCAGAAGCTGGATTCTTGCCATCTCCAAATTTAATTGCGAGGAGGGGTCTTACCAGGGCCGTAGCTAGGCGGTGGTGAGATGTGCCCCCACCAAGGGTGCAAAATTAACTCTGAAAAATCCCGCCTTAAAAGACTGGTGCAATTTATCAAGCAATAAAAATTCCACGTTAATGGAAGAAATCTTTCAGGTTATTAAACATTAGGCCTACTGCACGTGAGCTGTCTGTAGTATTATGCCGATTGTCTACAAACAAAAAGCAGTCATGCAACGTTCTTTAATTAACAATTTTTTTATTGGCAGAGTATAACATAAATCATGACCAGTATGGAATGATATAACAATAAAAATTAAAATGTACGTTATTATTGAGATGAAAGTGGTACAACTATTTGAAAAAAATACTTTTACCTATATTAATGTGTTAAACATTTTAGTATCCCTCAGGCCTATTATGTAATTTACTTTTGATACTAGATTTTATTATTTAATTCCTTTTTAAGTAGTTCAATCATCTGAAAATAAGGTTGAAATACCTTGAAAGTGCAACACTTAAGTTAGTTCATTTTCAAGTTGAGGTTTAGATTTTCTTTGATAATAGTGTTTTTATATTAAAATAATAAACAATTTTACAGAAATTTAAACAAATTGTTCAAACCCCCCAGTATTGGAGGGTGCAGATTTGTCAAACTCGCCAAGGGCACAGAAGGACCTTGCTACATCCTTGGGTCTTACAGCTTATGTCCAGAAAGGGAAGAAGGAACGTGGACATGAAATGGCAGATAAACTAACCAGGTACCAAAAAGCTGATTATGGGACTAAATGCTGTAATTTCCCCTTTTGAATTCTTGTTCTGTTTATGTCTGTAAGTTTAAACATACAAGCAAGCTCACTTCAGGTTGTGTTACTGAGTAGAGAGGCTGAGCTCTAGCATGACTAACTCAACTTCGAGAGGTCATGGGTGCATATCCCATGGTTGCTCAATCTGAGTGGAGTTTCAGGGTTTTTCCCCAATTTTCTGAGGTGAGGTGAGGTGAATGGAAATATTTATTGCAACAGACATAGCAAGCATTCAGTTATTTTTCAACATATTTGCCACAGGAATTGAGACATTTGACATCCGTGGGACCAGCTTTTGATACCTCCCTAAAGCCCGGATCTCGCTCCCAATGACTTCCATCTTTTCCTACACTTTAATAAATGACAAAGAAGCAGAGATGGTTGTCAGTAAAATTTTCAGTTTTTTTCTATATGTATTAATAATTATTTTCATTTTGTCCGGTAACTTGTTAAAAAACTTGGTACTTAAAATGATTATCTGCATTCTTTTTCAGTCTGTATCGAGACTACTTCCTCTTGTGTAATAATAATAATGAGAATGAATAGCGGTCCTAGTAGCTTGCGCTTCCATAGCAAAGAATACAAGAATATACATAAATTGAGATCCTTCAAAATTGGTTTACAATAATACTTTGGGCCAGATCCCTTAACTATCCGCACTGGTTTCCCCCCCCCCCCCCAAGAAGAAATACATTTTTGGTACCAGTACCCCACTAAAGCACACCATAATTTAGATGAGGGCGAAAGAAAAGCAAAGTAAGCATGTAACAGGGTGCTAGGTGGAAGAAGCTGTTTCAGTCTTCTCAAAAGATAAATTACCTTAGACAAATTATAACAAATTTTCAATGCCAATCCAGCTTGCTGTCCATCCAAAATTCTGATAAATTTACCAGGTTAGAAATTTATTTGGTATTTCTAAGATTAAATACAGTTTGGGTTTTCCTCAAATTTAGACCTAGTCCGTTTGCATTAACAACATTGTCAAAGTATTTTTCATATCTTTTGTGCGGCGGTTTTATGCATGGGACTGATATGTAGAGACCGGATTTTAAAGGGAATTCCTTTTTTTTATATTTCATCACAAAACGTGATAAAATTTAACAGGACATTACTGAGTAAGTTTCAACTACAAATGACCTGGTTTTAACGTCCCTTTTTTTTTTCCTTTTTTAGGCTCATTTCCCTTTTTTCAGAAACTTTCCCTTTCCAGTACCTTTTTTGCTAATTTATTTTGAAAAATTCGTAAATTACCCAGTATTTAGTAATATGAAAACATTAAAAATTGTTTTCACTGCTTCACCATTGAAAAAATAAATCCTCCCAGCAGAATAGAGCGTTACGGGGAAATCACAGGCTTGCCATTGCCTAAGTTTCCCATTATAACAAGGTGGGGAACATGGATTTCGTGTGCTATTTTCCTCTGTAAGAATTTCAACAAGATCTAAAAATGTCTTCAGTCATTAGATGTTACAGAATCAACAGCTGTAGAGCAAGCAAAGGCTTTACATAAAATAAACATGTATCTCTCTGTTGAATTTTTACAATCTCTTACTTTTATATCCCCTTTTTCCCATCTTCTTTTGGCAATAATTTTCCATTTTTTCCCCCACCTTTTCTTGGCAATAATTTTCCCTTCTTTCGTCCTTTTTTGGGTGAAAATTTTCCCTTTAAAATCCGGACTCTACTGATATGTACTAATTTCAGTTAAAAAAACAAGCTCATAAAGAAAAATAATATTCCTATTGTAGCTACTATGAATATAACTTTTACATAAGTCTATATATGTAATTTAAATAAAATGCTTTATGCCAAAAAAATGCAATATCATTCCTGTTCTAGTTTTGTGTCAGAAGATACCGCAATCAAAAATCATTAAAAAGAGAATCATGCCAACATTATGAATCTAGCTAAATTTTGGCTAGCACAAATTGATAGTAATATAAATAAAAGGGGTGGATTTCTGTCACCTCAGCATGGGGCGACCTCAGATTGCAGATAGAGGATTTACCTTCAGATGTGGAGGGTAGCTGCAAATATATTGAATCATAGGCGTAACCAGGCCGACCATATGGGGGGGGGGGGTTATAACGTCTGGGGGGTATGGAATACCGGGTCCTCCCCCGGAAAATTTTAAAAATTAAGATGTAAAACAATGAGTTTTAAGCTCCCGGGGGTCTTCCCCCGGAAAATTTTAAAAATTAAGACGCAAAATAACGAGTTTTAAGCTTCCCACGCTTTATACTTGTATTAAGTAATTTATGGGCAGACTTAAAGAAATTATACAATTTTCCTTTTTTAAATGAATGGGGGGGGTTCAAAACCCCAAACCCCCCCCCCTCGGTACGCCTATGTATTGAATAAGCAGTCATTGACATACGACATGAGGTGGTCCTCTAGCTTGAGGGTTTGGCGTGAGGTTAACAATCTCTCGCAGTAAAAAATGCTTACATGGTTTATGGATTCTGTACTTGTAAAATTCTCTGGAGTTAAAAAAGTCTCATTCAGATATTTCCAGGTATGGATTGCACTGATGGAGTGATAGGAGAATGGATTATAGGTTTGGAACATAGAATATTACGAAGGATGGTTGGATGGTGTTGGTACAGAATAGGGTTGAATGACGGGCTCATTAGACGGAACTGTCTAATGCCATTGAGTGAGTAAGTATTAATATACGAGGGTAAGTCAATAAGTATCTACACACTTTTTTTAAATTTATTGCAACAATGCAAAGCTTAGAAATTGCCTCATTTTTCAACATAGTCCCCTTGCTTAGCAATGCACTTGATCCATCGTTCCTGATGTTCTCTGAAAACAAATTTTTTGCCTGACTAGCAAGCCACATATGCACCGCTTCCCTCAGTTCTTGGTCTGTGGTGAATCGACGGCCCCTTTAAGTGGGCCAAAAAGATGGAAATCTGACAGGACGAGATATGGACTGTTTGCAGGTTGCACTAACACCTCAAAACTCAGTTTCGCAGTAGTTTGAGCAGTGTGGGCGGCAGTATGTGGGCTCACATTGTCATTCAACAATAAGCTTCAACGTTTGGTTTGAATTGCAGACTTCAGCTCATTGCTTCAACATCTCACTGTAACTTGCACTGTTTATTGTTGAGCCCATCTCCAAGTAATGTTGCAATATTGGCCCTTGTGAGACCCGGAAAAGTGTGAGCATCATTTTTCCTTCTGAGGGTTGACTCTTGAATTTCTTTTTGACTGGAAAGGCAGAGGGTTTCCATTCCATGCTTTGGCGTTTGCTTTCTGGCTCAAAATGATGGATCCACGTTTTGTCTCCAGTGACTATTCGTTTGGTTAGCATGGTTGTCCAGTAAGCATTGGCAGATGGACACAAGATTGTGCTTGTGCTGTTCAGTGAGCTGTTTTGGGACCCACCTTTCACAGACTTTATGAAATCCAATCCTGTTATGAATAACGTCCGACCATTTTTGAACTTTTCAATCTATTTGTGCATGCTTCTCCATGGTAAAACATGGCCCCATATTGTGCAGAAAGTCTTTGATGGTTTTCAACTCCTGGTACACCTTCAGACAAAAAATAAAAACAGATCGCTGAATGCTGTACTTCTTTGGTGCAAACACTGAGCGATGCAGCCATGTTTAATGTGCAACAGCACAACACTCAATGGAGTAATAAAGGTCAAACATTTCACAACTAGAGATAAATGAACAACATGTCGACTTGCATGAGCACAAATCAGTACAGCCAACCTACAAAAGATGGATACTTGTTGGCTTACCCTTGTATATTAGTAGCAGATTATGTTAACTGCTCCACGCCTTCTTCTTCTGTACTTGTTTTAAGTGTATTACAGCACACTACAATATACACACGAGGTGTTGTCACATAAAATTTGTAATGTGGAAAACATGACATGAAAATACATAAAATGACTATAGTGTGATTTACTACTTTCAACACTTCACTTGTCCATAGAAAGTTTTTCCCTGTTTCTTTTTTCAGGCAAATTCGTTTGTCTAAATAATGTCACACTGTTGTCACAGAAGGTAGATGTTTGTTTTTATATTTTTTCATGAATACTTGAAATGTGGAATCATTTACCATATTAAATGGAATATTCACAGCTATCACCATTTCACAAAGGTCAATATAAAAGTCAGATTGTTTGTTAGGCAGAATTAGACATTGTTGACACTTCTTTGATCTTGTCCAAAATTGTAAGATGAGAAGTATGTCATTTAGTTGTACATTCATTCTTTTTCTGTATAAATTATATTTTGTCCCTCCGTTATGTTATTTTTCACAATTTACATTTCTTCCATTTTTCTGAAATAATCACTGCCAATTGTTTCAATATACAACATAATTATTTTGTGTTTTAAAACACTTTGTTTTTAGCATTTTAAACACTATTTTATATATGCACAGTGACAAAAACTACAATACACTGTTTAACTATTTTGTAGGCTTCATACTATGGACTGTGACACATTGACTTAGTACTCGCTGGATCGGTTTCAGTGTACATTCTTCTCACCTCCACACCCTATACGCCATACATTAGTAACAGTAACTGAAATAGACTCCTTCTATAGGCACTAAGGTTTATACCCCGAACTAGACCACTAGGGGCTTGGGGTGGATTTATATTTGAGACCCTCTTCCCCCAGCAAAAGCTATCAACATGGCTAGTTTTAACTTCTTTTGCTATGTCTAGCATCTTTTGTCTTTCTGATCGTCTCCATAGGCTAATCTATATGGAAAATTAATAGCCATAATAAGGGAGTGAACTCATGTGATACTTAATGTATTTATTTATTAAATACAAACAGACATTAGTCCAATAATATTACCGGTGTTTCAAATGTGTGCATAATCAGAAAGTAATGAAATGAAAGAAAATTGAATTCTTTAAAGGCCATCATACACATTAAGAATTTTGTTAAGTTAATTTATAAATTAAGACTTGCTCTATTTTCTTCAATTAAATGATACATTTACTGCATGTGACCCACAGCGCATCTTCTAGAGGCCTCTCGTGGTCGACTCACTAACTCATTGTTAAATTTTTCCATCATTGTTAAATGAAATCAGGACATGCTCTATTTTCCATCAGTAAAAAATGATACATTTTAGCGCAGTAGCAAATTCCTGGTAACCTCTTGCGCCCGACTCATGAACCTGAGGTCAAGACATTGGTAACTGGAGGCAATTTTTTTATTGGTAACACGTGAAATATGTTATAGGCCTATTTTTATTTAATACAAAAATTCCAAGGAGTAAAAAAAATAAATGGTGCAAAAATATGTTGCACAAACTTTCTCGCATATACGTGTTAAGGGCTAGCACAGAAAAAAGTAAATTATAGGGACAATTAAATTTTATTTATTACATTTTCATAAAACTTAGAAGTATCTAGAACGGAAACCATCAGAGTCAATCTTCATGTTTAATGCTTTTACCGTGAAATAATAATAATAATAATGAATGACAGTAAAACTGCATATTATTAGTACTACTAGTACGGGAAAATTCAAATATAAGTCGCACCTTGGGATAAATCGGCCCCACCCAACCCACCCACCAATGCAGTTTCTTTTATACCACGATCTAGCGAATTCTTCTCTCCACAGTAAGGGGGGCCCGGGGCGGACCACTGCCCCACCCTAGGAATGCCACTGACCCTGGTAATTACGCTTAATTATACTGGATACCCTGTACAATGTTCACTACTTGTTCCAAGTGAAGACCAACTCTTGTTCCAAAGTAGGCCTACACTGGTATCATCTGCAGAAAGCAATACGTTTGATTCATAACTTGTGTTACATGCCAAGTCACTGATAAAAATTAAAAAGAGCAAAGGTCCTAGTATCGATCCCTGAGGTAATCCATTTTTAACAACCTCTAAGTTAGATTCATTTCCATTTAATTATCTTTTAAATTCTAACAGACAAATATGATTTGAAGAATTTTAGTGCTAAATTATCCAACTCACAATGACCCAATTTTTAAAAGTATAATGTCATGATTTTTACAGTCAAACAATTTAGCTAAGTCGCAGAAAATTCCCAAAGCTTATATATTTTTATCACTCCCTTTAGGCCGTCCACGTTCCACTTTTATGTTGTACCCAGTTTTCTTTTTTAATATTACAAAAAAAGAAAAGTGTTGGAACTGCCAGTGTTTAATAGGGCATTTCGAGGAGACCGCTCTCATCTTCTGAAAGGAAATAAAGTAATCAGGATACGTAATTCAAAATCCGAACGATAAACTATAGGTCTTTTGGTTATTTTTCTCGGACATTTATATAAGAATAATGGGGATAAAAGTAGTTCTTGAGATTTAAAATGTTGTTTTTTATATTACCTATATATAAGTAGAATCATTTTAAAATCCAAAGTATCCTTTGAACCTCTGTCTGCCCATGTCGCGATGCGAGCGACAGCGAGGGCGACTTGCATGTGTGCAAAGTGTTTGTGGTTAGTGATGTTTAAAAGTGATTTTGTATTATTTTGAGTGAAAGTTTAGGTAAAAATAATTCATCCAGTACAATGTCTACAAAAGAACTGTAGGCAAATGGTACAGTGCCTTAAAAATGGCACAGGAACAGAATGATATCAATTTATCGAATCAAGAATTGCAGGTGCTGTCGGAACTTGACAGGTAAACAATATGGCCTCTCGTGATCTTCTGTTTTTGTTTAGTTTTAATTAAACCAAGCAGCAAATTTATGTCAGAATTGTATCCATACAAATATAAAATATACGTATAATTACATCGGATCGAAAATTGTTATCGCTTCGTTTGCATACGCTGGGAGATTATGCTGATTAGTTGTATATAACCTAATTTTTTCTGTTACGACCCAGTTCTATTTATGTTATTAGGCCAACTACTGTACAAGTTTTCATATACAGGTACAGTCCATAAAAAGTATACAGCTGGAAGAGGAACCAGAAAATCAGCTTGTCATCAAAATTAAATACATATTTAAGTACATAGGCTATATTTAAATACATATTTAAGTAAGGTTATTTCTGTGAATTGAAGAATGTGTATTAAAAAAATTGTACTACACTCTTAAATCTTACGAAGAACTGAATAAAAGACACCAAATGGTAATGTAGTGTAAACATAGGCACATTCTTGCATAACACGTCAGTAACTAGACACAGTTTGGCGAGAGCCCTATCTACTCGACATTACAATTTTCCATTTTTGGAAATCAACACGTCATTAAATGCACTTACTTTTGTTAAAAGAATTGATCAAGAGGCGAAACTAGTCATATTTTAAACTTTTTCATGTATTTTTACCTACTTTCAATTCATTTTTATTACCCTTAAAACACGCCAGCCATATTATGGTTCTGAGCAAAGCAGGATACCAAGGTAAGTAGTGGCAGGTAGATTCGATTTTAGTGGCAGTTAGGTTAGGTTATGTTAGGTTATGAACAGAGGTATTAGTTTAGTAGGGCATACCGAATTCACGCGTTTCAGAAATGTGCCATATTATATCTCCTGCAAGGTTGTCATGTTACCCAGAATTCTAAGTCAAGTTGATAACATGTCCGTCAGTTCTATCTTATTATCATCAAATACGTATTTTAAGGTATGAGAATTACAGGATGTATTCTTATATATGGAATAAGGGTAGAATTGGGCGCGTGCTCATCCCCTTTCCATTCCATACTCGCCTACCGGCTTTTCCCCGCCTGACCGCTTCCCCTATCCCGCCGGCCACTCCTAGCCACCTGCTGGCCGCTACTCAACGCCGGTAATGCAGCTCACTGTGTTATACGCATGCAAATTATATTCAATGCAATTGTAATCACCAGAGCCTCTTTAGCATTTCTCAGGACCCGCCACTTGACGGCTCTTGTCAGGTCCAACATAATATTTCACAATTAAAATACCCTTGCACCAAAACGGCTCTTTTCAGAGCCAACATAATATTTTGCATTTAAAAAGGTTTTCCTTTGCACCAACGCCAACATAATCGGCACCATATAATCTTTCACAATTACAAAAAACGATAAACGATTATAGGCCTATAAAAAAAAAACAAATTATATTTTAAAATAGAAAAGACCCTTGCACCAATCATTATATTTCACTATTATTAAAAGCAATTATAAAAAAACAAAATAATATTTTAAAATAAAAAAAATACCCTTGCACCAAGCATAATATTTCACGGGATTATAACAACGACACTTGCAACAAAATAGGCTATTTCACAATAAAAAAGACCCTTGCACCAAACATAATATTTCACAATTATAAAAAACGTCGTACATATGCCAACAGAACATTGTTTTACGGTGGCCTAGATATTATTACATGTATTGGGACGAAAGCTGGGAAAGAGATCCTACTATGATATGCCGAGAGACTAGTGTTAGACTTGAACAGTGTGCCATACAGAAGAATTCCGAATAATTAATTCATGCTGCAGAAATGAACATTCCCCCCCCCCAAAGGCTCTTTTCAGGGCTAACATAATATTTCACAATTAAAATACCCTTGCACCAAAACGAACATAATATTTATCATTTAAAAAGATTTTCCCTTGCACCAACGCCAACATAATCGGCGCCACATAATCTTTCACAATTACAAAAAACGATGGCGAACGATTATAAAAAAAACCAAATTATATTTTAAATAAAAAAGACCCTTGCACCAAGCATTATATTTCACGGAATTATAACAACGACACTTGCAACAAAATAGGCTATTTCACAATAAAAAAATACCCTTGCACCAAACATAATATTTCACAATTATAAAAAACGCCGTACATATGCCAACAGAACATTTCAAAAAACAAAATATTTCACAATTAATTGCACCATACATAATATATGACAATTTTTAAAAACGCCGTATTATAACATAAAACATGGCTTAATTGATGTAGAAAAATTCCCTTGTACCAACACTACTCTTTTCAAAACTAACAAAATGTATAAAAATTATAAAAACTGATTCTTTTGTTAACACTCATGAATGCTATAATAAGTCAAATATACGAAATCTTCCTTCACTGCTCAACAATCGCTCGTGGCGTAATGCGTTAAGACTCCTAGCTTTAATGCTAGGGGTCCCAAGTTCGAATCCCGGTCAATCCAAAATTTACGGTTAGGAATAGGTCTTGAATAGGTAGGTAGGAAGAGAGGAAGGAGATGGGAAAGGAAGAGAAGAAGAGAATAAAGGAGAAATAAATTATTTTTCTGTTTCACCAGTTGCTTAATAGATCGTGCTACCGTCGCTACTCTGCTAGTAGTTCAAATTCCGCCGCTAGATGTCTCTCCACTGGGTCCAGTTAGGGAGTGGGAGTGGGGGACTCGGGTGTGCCCGATTCTACCTTTTTCCCTTAATAAATTTTGCACCTAATTATAATCCTTGCACCTAGGAACACATTTTTAACGTTTCGTTTCATAAAAAATTAAAACTGTAATGTCGAGGAGATAGGGCTGGACTTCACAGTTTTTAAGACAGTTCTTAATTCTCCTACTTCTGTGACGAATGAATTTTCTTTCCTCTGAAAAGTCATAGAATTCTGAAAAACTTTATTTAAAATTAACTGTCACCATCAGTTTTGCTTTCAAAGTATTTAACTTAGGCTTCTACTTTCATTTGAGTTTTTTCAGCTGTCCATGCCTTTTTCATCAAAGAAATCACAAGCTTGATTGCTGTAGATTATCTATAGCGGGGAGATGTAACGCAAATTCCACAATACGAAAAGTATTTTCGTAAGATATCAGTTTGGATCTGAAGCCAACACATAACATTTTAAGTTTAGTGCAAGCTCTATCTAGAACCTGACACTTCATCATGTAGGCGTGTGAATACATTTCATAATGTGGTGTGTTATACAACTGAACTGAATTATTCATAACTGACATGTCCAGAAAAAAGAAAATCATATGTTGCAACCTTAAATGACCAGGAATTCAATTTTATTTCCAAAAACCAAAACATTTAGATGTATTGGCAGTACCCAATGGGGATGAGGGGACTTGTCTTAAAAAATCTGGAACTGTCCTGGCCAAATCGAGATGCGTGGTCACTTTATATGTAGGTCTAATGCAACAGATATTACAATGTAGCCTAATGGCATCCTATGGACATGGTATATGTAGTAGGCCTATATAGATAGGATGTTAGTCCTTGCTGAGTGCACAGAACATCACATGGTATCGCTCGCAGTGCTTTTCACATCGTTCACAGATTCACTTTGTGCCTGGCTGATGAAACTTTTTAGTTCTCTGCTTATCCTTATCCATGTACAGCAAAGCACATTACGATATGTCTGACGGCAGTCCTTCAAGAAAGGGAAACACGTACCATACAGGAGAGATGGAATTCTTCACAGAGAAAGAAGTGATGTCTGTCATTTAAACGTCTTAAGCACAATAAGGCATGTGGACCCGATCTCATATATAACGAACACCTGAGGGATGCAATCTCCGAATTGAGAAGACCTATAGTTGATCTCTTCAATGAGTGCCTACAAAAAGGGCTTATCCCAGACAGATGGAGGAAGTCGTCGATGAAAGTGCTGTACATAGGGAAAGGAGACAGTCAGCGACCCTAACTCTTATAGGGGAATCGCTCTAGAATGTAGCCTACACTGCTCAAAATTTTCACTACATTGATTTGCGAGAGACTAACAAAGGCAGTAGAGAGGCAGATACCAGATGAACAGTTTGGATTTAGGAAGGACAGTTCCTCTACACAAGCCATTAAATGTCTGTTTACAGACAAAGAGGACGCCTTGATATCCATGGGGAAACTGCACACAGTCTTCGTGGATTACTCCAAAGCTTTTGATACCATCAACAGGCAGATACTGGTAGAAAAATTAGAGAACCTTATCGGACAGGAAACTACATGGCGAGACTCATCAGGAATTTACTGAGCAGCAACAACGTGAAAATTTGTGATAACCAGGGCCCGGATTCTAATAACATGTCATCTTTTTATTGATGCTGCAAAGACATTGCCAACTTGTAGATAAATCCTAATCTTGGCCTCTAGATTATAGAAATACATTTTTATTAGGTCATTTTTTGTCATTTTATGCAATTTTATACTTTAGGGCATTTATTTCAATTTTAGGTCATTATTTTGTCATTTTCGTGTCTTTTGCTTCCTTATTTAGTCATTTTCTTGTATTTACATTGAGTGTATTAACTTTTTTTTTGTTGCTAGCGGTGCTGTCTTTGAAGTGTTGTTTGTTTTAAACGCAAGAAGGTAAAATTCTGCGTTAAAGTGTTGTCATGTCTCAGTCGGAAATGAGAATCAAAGAAACGCCAAAATTTTGTATTATATTACTATTGTTATTAGATTGACTTGGCACCAGAGTCTGCCACCTGCTTGGATTTCAGAGTTCAAACTACTGTTTACCCTCAATAAACAACAATATAATCCGGCAGACCACTAAAGGAAATGCCGAATTTTGACTCACCAGTGCCTCAGTGCCAGTATAAATTTCCGTGAGAAAAGAACATTCACAAGAAGTTATTATAGTTTTTACAATTATATACAAAGTAGTCTATAACTTTGTGTAACTTATACAATAATAATTTTTTATAAATAAAATATCAGTTTATAGGTCATTTTTTATAATTATTAAGTCATTTTCTTTAAAATTTAGGGTCATTTTATAGGTCATTTTTCAAACAATTTTAGGTCATCAGAATCCGGGCCCTGGTGATAACATAACATCCAAAGCCATACAGCAGACAAATGGTGTCCTACAGGGAGATCCCCTAAGCCCCATACTGTCCATCATAGCAACAGCAGATGTAAGGATTTTGCCACCAAACATGAAAATGTATCTCTATGCAGGTGATATGGTAATGGCCTCAACCAATCTAGTCGACCTGCAATGTGCACTTGACAGAGTTGTGGACTGGCCAGAAGAAAATGAATTAGTGGTAAACGAGACAAAAACGGTGGTGATGAGTTTTAGGAAGGGAGGTATACTACAGAAATCGACCACTTTCCTCTGTACCTTACTTTAAATATCTCGAAATGACATTACAGACTCAGCCATTTCATAAAATATGGGAATTTTTCCCTCAAAGAGAGAAGTTATAAAATTATTGTAATAGGGTGGTCAAAAATAAGTTTAAAACCTCAAATTATCTGAATTTTAAGGACTTGGGTGTATTTGAAGTGGTTTCATGTGTAAAATTTGTCGATTTACTTATTTATAGCGTTGAGTTACTTTTTATTCCCATTTTTAGCATGATTTTAACACTCTTTAATACCAAGTAGTCAAGAGTAATCAGCTATGTCCGTTTTCATTTGAAACAATATATACATCTTAAGGTACAATTTGGTATAAGATTAACTTCAGAAAATATGTGTGGTTAATCCTATGTAAAATAACAAACAAGGGAATTTTTATCCCACCCGTAACAGTGATAGTTTTGTTAAATTATTATTGATGAGTTAAATAAATGTTCTGACAACCTGGAAACAGTTTATAATTTGTATTGAATCCCTCATACCTTCATTAATAACGACATTAAGACCCTAACAGTAATAGCAGAACAGAAAATGAGCTTTTGTTTTGCATCATTAAAATCAGTGTCCAAATTATGTCCCACCCGTAACAGATTTTGAAAAACAAATTTAAAATATTTAAAATAAATTTTTAATAATGCTTTGCATGTAGAAAGAAGGAGAAGCCATAGTAGATTTTACAGAATGTGCAGAACCAGTTCTAATTCATTATTTATGACTTGTAATAAACAAAAATAGTTGTTATAATTTGCTAGAATGTCCCACCCGTAATTATGAAATGGCTGGACTACTGACAATGTGTTCACAATTCACATTGAAGAAAGAATGAATGCCGCCATAAGAGTGATGAATGACATAAAACACATACAAGAGATGTCTTTAAGAACCGCCATAGTAGGACCTACTGTTTAGGCTGAAAATCACTCATGTAGCCAAATATAGACTGAAAATTATTTGGATGCACCTAAAGTACAAACATCGGGCAAAACTAGAGAAGATAAGAGCCACCATCCTGAAGCGAGCATTGTGCTTGTCAAAATACACGCCTTCTCGCCTTGTCTATGTTCTGACCAGGGAACTGCCATTTATTGAAGAACTTACACTACAATTCCTGCTGCAAACTACACCTGGCTACGAGACTATGATCCGTGTTATGAAGGAGAAAAGAAATGAAATATGGAAGGAGTTCTTCAGAACTGATGCCTTGATTTCATGAGAATGGATGCAAGGTTCAGATTATGAATTGTGACATGTAGTGACAAGGTTCGCAGTACGTGGTTTCCACCATAAAAGTGTGTAAGAACAAAGGATATCACCAGCCCGGAGACCAGTGTCAGTGCTTATTATGCAGCATGAAATGTGAAAGATACCATGTTATGTGGTGTACTCTTAGAAAGATGTCTCTAACCCAACTCTGCAAGGAAGAATGAACTTGCATATTTCCATGCAGAATCCATGCATATTTTGCACTTTCCCTCCTATATAATACTAGCTGAAAAGGCCCGGTGTCGCCCGGGCTTTGTATTTTGTAATTTGAAATTAACTTATGGAGGACTTTCGATGTTGAAACTCTAGGTCCTGATATAATAATGTATGTAGAATTCGAAATGAGGAAGAACAACATATGGCACTCAGACTATTCCCTCAGAAAACGCTAGATATAGCTTTTTATGGCTCATAGAGGATGTCGAATGCTGCATTCCGTTGCTTCTACACATCATGCCTGGGAGGGGTTGAAATAAGAAGAAACATAAATTACATAAGATTGTATTGACTTGACGGAAAATTATATTTCTCATTCTCATGTTACCATACAACCGTTTCGGGCCTGAAATAAAATAGAAATGCAGTATCACTTTCATACTTTCCTCCCCTAAAACCCGGGACATAATATACTGCGAGTATAGGACTCAAAATGTTCCATCCCATGCTTAGGGCCTATGATAAATCTCAACTATCAACAATCTAATACAAAGCCTACAGCTATGGATAACTAACTATTTACCGACTTCTGATATAGCATACTCACACACTTAAGTTGCTCCTGCAATACGACCTCTTATTCTACATCAAAATGTGAAGTGAGAAAATATTTCTTATGTCAAGGGTAGAGAAAGTTATGTGACTGCATCACACTGTGCTTTATTTTCGTGTAATTCATTTTTCAGTAATTATTTTCGCCAATATATTACATGGAATCATAATTCGTTAAAGTCCAGCATTAGACTATATAGTTGCCAAGGCCCTATGTAATCACAGTAAACAATTCACTGTTGCCATGTGAACTGAACAACATTTCATTTTTTTCAGTAGAATATTCACAGAAATTATATAATTTTCAAGGGAAGGACTGATTTGTTTCAATTTTAATGTTGACAGCTATACTTCCCGGGCTTAACTGGGTATGTGTGCAAAATGTCGTGTAAATTGGTAAAGAAATGTAGATTTGTATAAGGAACATACATACATACATACATACATACATACACACTTTCGATTTTATATATTAGATGCCTGAGCTCATAGTCCCCAGGTTTCCAGTCATCACAGGTCATAGCATCTGTGCTATAGAAATCGCTCCATATTTCTGTCTTCATTTTTAGCTTCTCGAATAATTGTTCATATTCAGGGGTGGAGGGCAACGGTAGCCTGTTATGAAGCTCTTCCACAAAGAATAGTTCCCTGGTTGGTTCATACGTCAATCTTGAGGGGGCATATTTAGAAACACACAGAATTTTCTTTTAGAAGATTGCTTTCAATCTTTCCAGCTGCTCCAGATGATTCAGTCTCAGGTGTGGCCAGATAATTTGCAGTTCATACGTTGCAATAGGTGTGATCTTTATATGAAGTAACTTCAGAGCAGTTTCAATGGATAGCCTATTCAAATGCTTTAAATGTCATATATAGCTTAATTGCATACAGGGTTGGAATGTTTAAAACAAGTGTTTAAAACAAGTGCTTGTGTTTTTTTTAAGTTTGTTTAAAACGTTTTATATATGTATATATATATACAGGAGTAACCTTGCAAACAAAAGGGACAAATTCTCTTTACACGTGAAAGACAGAACCAACGCGGCTGCGAGAACCATGAACAGCATCAAACACCTGAGGAAGCTGTCAGTAGACACAGCAATAAAATTATTCAATGTAAAAGTATCGCCTGTCGCCACATATGGCATAGAAAACATCTGGTCACACCTCACAAAAGAACAATTGTCCAATCTTGAGAAAATTAAAGCCTCCTTCCTAAAGAAAGTCTTATGTGTGTCCAAGTTCACGCCCTCCCGTCTGGTATATGCCCTCACAAGAGAACAATTTTACATAGAAGAGATAAGACTGAAATTTCTACTACCGGCCACACCCAACTATATGGCAACTCTGAAAGAACTCGCAGCCAAAAGAGAAGAAATCTGGGATGAATTCTTTGCCACTGATGCCATGATACTACAAGACTGGAAAAAACCGAACTACGACCTCCGACATGTGATGACCAGGTACGCGGTGCACGGCTTTCATCATCTGATATGCCATAAAGTAGGATACCACTTACCAGGACAAGACTGCAAGTGCAAGCGTTGTGGTGAACCGTGTGACAGATACCATGTAATGTATTGCAAGCAAAGGCACGAATCATTGACAAAGTTCTGCACCGCAGAAAACTGAACCTAAAAAGAAACCAATGCACATTGTGCGCATTTCTCTATTCATTCATATATGTATATAATAGGCCCTAGACATTAAAATGGTTGTTTTAAACAAAATGAACAATTTAAACTTTTTTAAACAAACAACATTGTTGTAGACATAAAAAACGTTTTAAAAAAACATGTTTAAAACAACCAACATTGTTGTTCACATAAAAAACGTTTTAAACAAAAAAACATGTTTTAAACAAAAAAAAGCTTTGAAGAACTGAAGGAAGCGGTGCATATGTGACTTGCTACTCAGCCAAAATAGCTATTTATGTATCAAGTAGGCAAAATCACGCTTTAGTGAACGAATCTAGTATAGCGAGGCTGAAATACTGGATGAGTTCGATAAAGTTTTTGCGTACGTGGTGCGTACAATATTTAAAGTAAAAGCTCTCTAAATTATATGAAATGAAACAGAAATACCGTATGTAATTAATTATAATGAAAGGTAGTCAGCCATACTCTTGGCCCTCTGAAACGTGGAACAACAATGAACCGTACGTACCAATACGAAATGCGGTATAGATGCACTATATTAGTCACTGATTTGTAAACAATAATGATAACGAACTACTGTCGGGGAAAAAAACATAGAGACTCGAGTTTGAAGTCTAAAATCTCAAGAATGACTCATCCGATTAAGTTAAAATAAAGTTTAAACTGAAGCTATTTTAAAGCCATTTTATCTGATAACAATACAAAAATTTTCGGTTAAGTGAAAAAAATGTTAGGGATTAAAATCCGTCAAAAGTACCGGTTTACTTAAAGGTCCGGACTAAAAGTAAAGTTTAAACTTTTATTGTAAAAAAACCGCTAGTGCAATCGTTTTCAAATTTTAATAGGGCACGCACAGGTTTCTTGTAAACATAATCCTTGAATTTCATAATTTTATTTTGTTTATTTTTTATGTTGTTGTTAATTAACCGAACCTTTGCTAAAACCACTGTTTAAAGTCTAAAAATATCGTTCAAATCACCAATGTGATTGTCATTATTAATTAATACTAATCAAATATAGTTTTAAACATTCCAAAGCAGTTGTTTTTAAAATTGATTTTTTATTTGTCAACAAGTTTTAATCCCACGGCAGACATAAGACCACCACTTCTTTGGCGAGCGGTTCGGGTGGGAGAAGGCGCGACGTTGCCTAGTTAGAATGGTTAGAATGATTCTTCGCACGCGATACTTATAGCCTACGTTGTTATTATTATTAGGGACCGGATTCTTAGGTTTTTACCTACTTTTTCTCTTACTACCAATACCAGAAACGCTCTCACACTTTCTCGAGGCATGTCCATAGGATTCACACACATTAATTTTGTAATAGCCTACCTAAAAACACCTAAATGGTACATGGAAACCTAAAATAACCTAATTTATTCCTAATTAATTTAATTAATATTTTCTGTTAAATCTGCTTGAAAAATCGATAATTTACAAAGACATACAAAAAATCCTATTGTTGCAAGTAAAACCACCTTTCGTATTATTATTATTATTATTATTATTATTATTATTATTATTATTATTATTATTATTATTATTATTATTATTATTATTATTATTATTATTATTATTATTATTATTATTATTATTATTATTATTATTATTATTATTATTATTATTATTATTATTATTATTATTATTATTATTATTATTATTATTATTATTATTATTATTATTATTATTATTATTATTATTATTATTATTATTATTATTATTATTATTATTATTATTATTATTATTATTATTATTATTATTCAACGCACTGGTTTCTGGGATGTACAAGGACAAGAGAAAAGGGGTTGAAGTAATGTCACCAGCGTATTCCTTTTAAATAGTTCACTGTATAACAACCAGTTTCACATTATCCTCAGCCAACCATAAATCATATTTTATTAATCCAATTAGAAGCATTGGGTTCGAATCCTGAAAAGGCTAGCGTTTAATAGATAGGCTACAGTATTAACTATTTTGTAATATATGTGTGGAATTCTATGTAGCATTTTGAAGGTTCATTAAATCTATTATTATAACCTAAAACGATAACTTGGACAAAAATCCTTTAAATAATGCAATTAATGAAAATCCTAAAAAAGTGTTTTATAAAAACTAAAAATCCAATTCCTAGTTATTATATCAGGATACAATAATGTAAAACACACCAACAAAAAAAGCACAGGATTTCACAGAAATCGAGTTCGGGAGGTACTCCAGTTGAAATTTGAAAAAATATGCCTTTTAAAACAGCATTTTAAATTATTTCTGGGGTAATAAGACTGGAAAATAAATAAATGTTCAAGTCTTTGGTAGTGCAGATTATTATTAAATTCGTCCTTAAAATAGATGGAAGAACGGTACTTCCATGAGTCACCCAGAGGAGGAACATACCCACACATTCCTTTACGATGTCATATGCTTATCAAACTTTAGATCTTCCCCCCCCCCCCCCGTAAGCCCTGCTTAATCAAACAATCTGCAGTGTACCTCGGAGATCGCCTACAAAAATAACTTATTTTTTGCATATCATAATTGCAATTATCACTGACTAAACTAAAACATTCTGGCAGTTAGCTATTTCTACTAAACATGAATTCTCATTAGTTATTATCCCTAATAACTAATCCGTAATCAAAGTAAATAATCTGCCCAACACTTGAAAATTTATTTATTTATTTCAGTTTTATTACTAAAGAAAACATATAAAATTCTGTTTTAAAAGGCATTTTTTCAAATTTTGCCTGGAGTACCGGTACCTCCCGAATTCCATTGCCTGGGGGTACTCCATTGCTGTGACCCTCTCCAGAATGAGATCCTGTATCTTTTCTTGTTGGTGTGTTTTACATGATTGTATCCTGATAAAATAACTAGGAATTGGATTTTTAGGTTTTATAAAACACTTTTTAGGGTTTTCATTGATTGATTTTTTTTTTTAGGTTTTTGTCCAAGTTATCGTTTTAGGTTATAATAATAGATTTAATGAACCTTCAAAATGCTACATAGAATTCCACACATATATTACAAAATAGTTAATACTGTAGCCTATCTATTAAACGCTAGCCTTTTCAGGATTCGAACCCAGAGCTTCTAATTGGATTAATAAAATATGCTTTATGGTTGGCTGAGGATAATGTGAAACTGGTTGTTATACATTGAAAAATTTAAAAGGAATACGCTGGTGATATTACTTCAACCCCTTTTCTCTTGTCATTGTCCATCCCAGACACCAATGCGTTGAATAATAATAATAAGCCTACGAAAGGTGGTTTTACTTGCAACAAGAGGATTTTTAGTATGTCTGTGTAAATTATCGATTTTTCAAGCAGATTTAACAGAAAATATTAATTAAATTAATTAGGAATAAATTAGGTTATTTTAGGTTTCCATGTACCATTTAGGTGATTTTAGGTAGGCTATTACAAAATTAATGTGTGTGAATCTTATGGACATGCCTCGAGAAAGTGTGAGAGCGTTTTTGGTATTGATAGTAAGAGAAAAAGTAGGTAAAAACCTAAGAATCCGGTCCCTAATAATAACAACGTAGGCTATAAGTATCGCGTGCGAAGAATCATTCTAACCATTCTAACTAGGCAACGTCGCGCCTTCTCCCACCCGAACCGCTCGCCAGAGAAGTGGTGGTCTTATGTCTGCCGTGGGATTAAAACTTGTTGACAAATAAAAATCAATTTTAAAAACAACTGCTTTGGAATGTTTAAAACTATATTTGATTAGTATTAATTGAATAATGACAATCACATTGGTGATTTGAACGATATTTTTAGACTTTAAACAGTGGTTTTAGCAAAGGTTCGGTTAATTGACAACAACATAAAAAATAAACAAAATAAAATTATGAAATTCAAGGATTATGTTTACAAGAAACCTGTGCGTGCGCTATTAAAATTTGAAAACGATTGCACTAGCGGTTTTTTTACAATAAAAGTTTAAACTTTACTTTTAGTCCGGACCTTTAAGAAAACCGGTACTTTTGACGGATTTTAATCCCTAACATTTTTTTCGCTTAACCGAAAATTTTTGTATTGTTATCAGATAAAATGGCTTTAAAATAGCTTCAGTTTAAACTTTATTTTAACTTAATCGGATGAGTCATTCTTGAGATTTTAGACTTCAAACTCGAGTCTCTATGTTTTTTCCCCCGACAGTAAGTTAGTATGAATGTGAAAATATGAATGATAATCCCGAGAAAATTTCACTCCAAGGTAAAAACATTGAATTGGAACTGGTGCCAGCAACGTCATGGCAATTAAATGTTGGTGCATCCATGGTAAGCTGTGTGAACGAAGATATGATAAGTTGTTGGCTTATATCTAATGTTATATGATGAAGTACGCTATTCTGTTTTGCGAAAAACCCTGGTTAAGTTTTTTATTATCATAAAGGAACATGTTGGCTTAAATTTGTTGTTTTATGACCAATTATATGCTTAAATCCATGTTAATGTTGGTGTGACTGGTCAGTGCCACCTGAATTTTGTTTATAGATTGCCATGATGACTTTAAAGTACTAGGACGATAAAACTGAATTTTGAATGCAGATTTATGCAATTTTAGCGGCCTTGGTTGCTAAAATGCAATTTTTTGGCGTGTTACCAGTTTGACAATCAACTGTTTTAGAGACCATGTACTAAAAAACTTTTTTCCTGAGGGCATAAGGATGCTTGTGCAACGATGGATGAAGTGCATTGAGAAGCAAAGGGACTATGTTTAAAATGGAGTAATTGAAAGTTTTGTATTGTTGCAATAAATTTAAAAACAAGAGTGCAGATACTTATTGATTTACTTTCGTACATAAAGTACATCAATATCGTGAATAAAAATTATTTTTAATGGAATGTTTAAAATAAAAGTTTATGCAGAGTACTTGAAATCTTTTCTTTGTAACACTCAAGCTTAAAGGACCCAGGATCACCAGGCTTTTGTATTTTGCTTGTATTACAGTGTAAGCTTTTGGAGGGCTTTTAAATTTCATAACCTAGGTTCTTACATCTAGCTATTTAGGTTGAAATGAGGAAGAATGACTGTCACACTTAGATTATTCCCTCAGAAAACGCTAAATATCGCTTTTTGTCACCCATAGACCATGGCACCCCATTGCTTCTGAAGTCCAAGATGGTAGGGGTTGAGATTAGTAGAAACAGAAATTCCTGTTAATCTAGGGTGACCAGATTTATGAACTTAAAAAACAGGACATTTGACAAAATTTGCCTTAAAAAAACAGGACAAAACAGGACACTTGGATAACAAAGAGTGCAAGCGTTCCTTCTAAGTCTTGCAGTTACAATTTAATATTAGATAACTTATTGCTATAAATGAGTCTTCGTTGTCATCAAATATTGCCATTCTGAATTAAAAGCAGTCTTATAAATTCAAGTGTTGTCAATCTTTTTATGACTGAAATTACATTTACAAATGCCAACAGTTACATTTTAGTTTTTCACACACACTCCCACACATATGGATCTTTTAATCTGTTGTACCTGAACTGGTTTCTTGAACATCAGAAACATTGTTCTTAACCTTAAGCTTATATTTTTCAGAGGATTTTATCTCTTCCAAAAGTTTAGGATTATTCAGTAGCATAGTGAAAAACTCTTTACACCCAACATCTTGAAAATGAGTCTTAAGAATGATAATAGCTTGTACAGTTTCAGTTATGAAACGATTCTTTTCATCAGTCCACAAACTGTTCATATTTGAAAAAAGATTATTTCCACAACAGCGTTTGTACCTGGTACAGCCAGTGCAAAACATACAAGAATTTCTATATTTTTTTTAAACTGAACAAACCCATTTTTTGGGCATTCAAAATATCACTCCACTTTTTATCTACTTCATTATTACTGATTTTCCGTTCTTCAAGTGCATGTTACAATGTTGTTAACATGCATAATTTCATCAAACAGTTCATCTATCTGAACAGATGAACCTGAATGTGTTCTTTTTAGTACATTAAGAGATTTGGACATTTGATCCCAGGATATGGCATTTTTTAGAGTCATCCAATTAAATGTTTTCATGGATTCATATGGAGAAACCCACTTTTCTAAATAATCTATGAAAGTATCATAAATAAATTTGCTATTTCTTCAAATTGTGATTTTATGAAAAACCCTTCATTTTCTAACTGGGCGACTCCAGAATGAAGAAGAGAAATCGGAAACAAGGTATCGGGTGCTATCTGGTGGTAACCAAGTGAATTATTGTGAAAACATAACAAATTTAAAAAAACTGTGTTTTACTTTCCGAATCTGCATGCATCCTCTCCTCTTGAGAAAAGCATTTATAATTTAAAATTGTTAAAAATAATAATCTGTCTTATTATAGAAGTAGGATATTTGAAGCAATTAAATTGGAAACATTGAACAGACATTTGTTGCAAGTTTTGGAAAAAACAGGACATTTGGCGGCCTGTTAAAAATTTGTCGGGACACCAGGACAATTAATAAAAAATCCCTTTAGGCAGGCCTACAGGCGGAGGTAGATTTCGAAGTTCTTTTGGTTTAATTTATTGTCGCTGCATAGCACTCTTTTTCTTTAGCCTTGGCATGGTAAACCTGCAGTAATAAGAACTGAATTCGGTAAAGAGGAAGAGCCTACAATCATTTGTTTTGACAACAAGAATAGGATATAATATTCTGGGAGGCCGTGTGCAAGATCAGCAATGAATAAAATTAGCAAAGCCGCTAAACAAGACAAAATTATGATATTATAATAATTCTTTTAAGTGTTATTATTTTCAAACATTAAAATCTCGCGTCATATGAGAGCTATCAAGAAACTATTTATTGATTTGTAGAGTACTCATCAAGAGCTTTTCAACGATACCCCACAAGACATGGTTTCAAAAGTTTCGAATTTTCATCCCCCACCCCCACCCCCACCCTCACTCGAACCCCCTAATTGTTGGTGTCACTGTGAACTCCATAGGGAGTACTCTAATTTATTCAAACAAAGTTTCCCTCTATACTTCATAGGGGCCGAGATATAAATGTTTTAAAATTTCAACCCCCTCCCCCGACCACCCCCTTGGGCCAATTTTGCCCATTAACGAACTTGTCCGAACTATTGGGCCTAGAAATAACATAATAAAATTTGGTTCAAATATCTTCAAAATTACGGCCGCTATCGTGTAAAGATATATATATATATATAAATATATATATATATATAAATATATATATATATATAAATATATATATAAATATCACAAAAATTTTTTTTGAACGGGCGGTGGTTTCGTTCTTAGGGGAGCATGAAACGTAAAGATATGAAAGAATTTTTCGAAAATCATAAAGTGGTATCCATTGCAATAGGTAGATTTTTCTTCGAAAATCTACCTAAAAAAAGGACAGTCCCGTTTTTAGGTAGATTTTCGAAGAAAAATCTACCTATTGCAATGGATACCACTTTATGATTTTCGAAAAATTCTTTCATATCTTTACGTTTCATGCTCCCCTAAGTCCGAAACCACCGCCCGTTCAAAAAAAAATTTTGTGATATTTATATATATATATATATTTATATATATCTTTACACGATAGCGGCCGTAATTTTGAAGATATTTGAACCAAATTTTATTATGTTATTTCTAGGCCCAATAGTTCGGACAAGTTCGTTAATGGGCAAAATTGGCCCAAGGGGGTGGTCGGGGGAGGGGGTTGAAATTTTTAAAAATGTATATCTCGGCCCCTATGAAGTATAGAGGGAAACTTTGTTTGAATAAATTAGAGTACTCCCTATGGAGTTCACAGTGACACCAACGATTCGGGGGTTCGAGTGAGGGTGGGGGTGGAGGTGGGGGTGGGGGATGAAAATTCGAAACTTTTGAAACCACGTCTTGTGGGGTATCGTTGAAAAGCTCTTGATGAGTACTCTACAAATCAATAAATAGTTTCTTGATAGCTCTCATATTACGCGAGATTTTAATGTTTGAAAATAATAACACTTAAAAGAATTATTATAATATCATAATTTTGTCTTGTTTAGCGGCTTTGCTAATTTTATTCATTGCTGATCTTGCGCACGCCTCCCAGAATATTATATCCTATTCTTGTTGTCAAAACAAATGATTGTAGCCTCTTCCTCTTTACCGAATTCAGTTCTTATTACTGCAGGTTTACCATGCCAAGGCTAAAGAAGAAGAGTGCTATGCAGCGACAATAAATTAAACCAAAAGCACTTCGAAATCTACCTCCGCCTGTAGGCCTGCCTAAAGGGATTTTTTGTATAGGGTCTGTGTGTAAAGTCTAGTAAAATTAGTCAAAGAATGTAGACTTAAAAGTCATTTAATAGGGGTTGCAAAACATTTAAGTATTAGTTTTTTTCCAAAATTAGCTTGGCCTAAATTTTTCTCTCAGTGGTTCTATTGGCCCTGTTTGTAAAGTCTGATAAAAATTGGTCAAATGACATAGATTTAATATAGGTGGAAAGTTAGAGTCAGGCAGAAAAATTCAATCCCATAGCTGGGATTTGAACCCGGATCAATAAAAGACAACTTTAAACGTGCAACCAGCCAAGTTCCACCCGCTCTTGCCCGCTGGCTGCTTCCCCTTGCTTCCAAGCCTTGCGTGTGCACCTCACTATTGTAATACTTAGCAATCAATTCCCCACACCTAACAAAATTTGTATTATTACACACTCCTTTCTACAATATGGTCTTAAAAAATTATAAACGCTGAAAACCATAGCTCTTGCTTGCTTATGCAAAACTTTGCAGGTATAAATTGTAGGCTTGCTAAATGACAATAGAACATACAAGAAACGCTCTTGAATTGCTAAAAGATAAACTGGAACTGAGATCTGTTATGTATATGTTACGGTCAATCTGATTATTCAGGGCAGTTTTCATAATGCTTGGTCATTATAAATAATGTCCGATAAAATCGGGCAATTTAATAATTTTATGACAATCTAGGATAATTTCTTACACTGCCCGGTCAATATTAATACCGCTACAATTTCTCTGGTCAGTTTAATAAATTGACAGCAATTTGGCAACGTGCGTCTGGTGTGATTCTCCCTAACCTAACCTAACCTAACCTATGTAACTCGAAATGTCACCAAAGTGGAAGCTGCTCTAATAAAAAAAACTTTTGGATTTGACATTTTGTGTGTATACGTATATGTTTTTTGTTTTGTTTGTTTGTTTGTTTGTTAGGCATACATATTTTTCATACTTACCGGTATTTACTTTAATATAATATCCTCTTATTTTTGTATGTAGAGAAATATGAATAACAATTCTCTCAAATTGCCCATTTAATTTCAAGCATTATTCATAATGCCCGGGCAATGTGTTAATTTCTATATAATTTATAATTTTGTCACATCCCATTGGGCACTTTTTAAATTGCCCAGGCATTATAAATAATGCCCAATTGTTTACATTGACCGTATCATATATATGGGTTGTGTTTTAAAATCTTAGGGTGGTGGTAATACATTAACAGATAGACTGAAACTGTAATGTATCCATTGCTGGTGTTATTATTAGGGACCGGATTCTTAGGTTTTTACCTATTTTTTTCCTTACTTCCAAAACAAAAAGCGCTCATACACTTTTTCGAATCATGTCCATAGGATTCACCCACATTAATTCTGTGGCACCTAAAAATACCTAAATGGGGTATAAAAACCTAAATATACCTAAACGGGATATAAAACCTAAAATATCTAATTTAGGCTACTTTTTTGTCTTCTTTGTTTGTCAGTTGAGAAATCGATATTTTGCGGAGATACAATAATTTTTGTCGGGTTGAAATTAATACCACCAGCGTTTCGTTCAACCCATTGTCGTCTAGGATGGACAGTACCAGGAGAGGAAGTGTAAGAGTACCGGCGTATTCCTTTTAAAATATTCGTACGAACAACCATTGTTGCTGTGTATGAACAAGGATATTATAGATTTCTGTGTTTTAAAGTGCTTGTTTGCCTTTATTACTGCCCTGTTATTCATACATAGTGGTCACACTGTGAGTTTTAAGAAGGCGTGTTAATTATACCGTCAATTTTGTTAAGTTAAACTTTACAAGTATTATCTATTGAATCTTATATAGCACATTCAAATTCACTAAACCGATTAATCTATCCGAAAACGATATTTTGGACAAAAAACCTAAAAAAAACTATTTCACCTAATGGAAAACCTAAAACAGTGTTTTAAAAACCTAAAAATCCGGTCCCTAGTTATTATTATGGTGATAATAGGAAAGAGCTATATCTAATAGATTTTGAGCATTCATAATTACAGGTGGGACATTCTAGCATATTACGAGAAGTATTTTTGTTCATTACATATAATAAATAATGAACTAGAACTCTTCTGCTCATTCTGTGAAATTTAGTATGCCTTCTCCTCCATACTACATGGAAAACATTAATTAAAATTGATTTTAAATATTTAAAATTTGTTTTCCAAAATCTATTACAGGAGGGACATAATTTGGACAATGATTTTAATTATACACAAAAACAGTTTATTTGCTGTTCTGCTATTAAGGTTAGAGACTTAATGTTATTATTAGGGACCGGATTTTTAGGTTTTTAAAAACACTGTTTTAGGTTTTCCATTAGGTGAAATAGTTTTTTTTAGGTTTTTTGTCCAAAATATAGTTTTCGGGTAGAATAATTGGTTTAATGTTTTTGAATGTGGTACATAGGATTGAATACATAATACTTGTGAAGTTTAACTTAACAAAATTGACTTAAATTTGTGTAAACTTGCTTTAAGACAATATTATACAATTGAAGAAGAAAGCATAAACAATCAAAAGAAGCAGTGAAAATAAGATAGCCTCACATTTCCTGGTTACAGTGTATCACTAAATATCTTTCAAGATTCTCAACCATGGGCGCCATACCCGGGGGCAAGGCTCCCCCAGCTCTCAGGGAAAGGAAAAATGTATATTA
Source organism: Ectobius pallidus (assembly GCA_964059195.1). Lineage (NCBI taxonomy): Eukaryota > Metazoa > Arthropoda > Insecta > Blattodea > Ectobiidae > Ectobius > Ectobius pallidus. The sequence goes on along the minus strand of CAXKWD010000008.1, from coordinate 8,995,723 downwards.
ATATTTATTGTCAGGTGTTTTTCTTTTTTCTTCCTATAGTCAGGACAATTATATATAAGTCAGTAGAGACATAAAAAGTTTGCAGAAGTTTTACAAAATCGACAACATTGAAGCAGAATCCACAGTGGATTTGAAAAGAGGGTCCAGGCCAACTAAAGGCAAACAAAAAAACAAGCGCTTTAAAACACAGAAATCTTTATCCTTGTTCATACACGGCAACAATGGTTGTTCTTACGACTATTTTAAAAGGAATGCACCGGTACTTTTTTCCTCTCTTGATACTGTCCATCCTAGACGACAATGGGTTGAATGAAACTGTGGTGGTATTAATTTCAACCCGACAAAAATTATTGTCCCTCCGCAAAATATCGATTTCTCAACTGACAAACAAAAAAGACAAAAAAAAAAAGTAATCTAAATTAGATATTTTAGGTTTTATATCCCGTTTAGGTAGATTTAGGTTTTTATACCCCATTTAGGTACTTTTAGGTACCACAAAATTAATGTGGGTGAATCCTATGGACATGATTCGAAAAAGTGTATGAGCGCTTTTTGTTTAGGAAGGAAGGAAAAAAATAGGTAAAAACCTAAGAATCCGGTCCCTAGTTATTATTAATGAAGGTATGAGGGATGGAATAAAAGTTATAAACTGTTTCCAGATTGTCTGAACATTTATATAACTCTTACAATAATAATTTAACAAAACTATCACCATTATGGGTGGAACATTACCATTGGGACAGAATGTCACTGCTTGCTATTTTACTTAGTAATTAACCACACATACTTTTTGAAGTTAATCTTGTGCCAAATTGTACCTTAAGATGTATATTTTCTCAAATAAAAAAGGACAAGGCTGATTACTCTCGACTACTTAGTTTTAATGAGTGTTAAAATCATGCTAAAAATATAAAAATAAAGTCAACTGCAATCTACTCTTATACAATTCAACGGCCCTAAATAGCGTGCTTGCTCGCCCGCTTCGTGAGACATCGGGTATACTCGGCGATGTTCGTCTCTCACAGTCTAAACTTTCATGACGACTACAAAATTAGGAAGGAAAACCGTTTCTTTATTATATAAGGCCTAAGTGAAATGAACACAATGAACAAATATTCTAATTTTATTTTTACTTACAATTTTCATAGCTCTGAACCACAAACATTTTTAATAATCTACCAGTGTAGTTTTCTTAAAAATCCTGGAGTCAATGAATAATGGCGGGCGAAGCCGGGGGCAACAGCTGTAAAATATTGATGGTTTTATCTCTTGAAATATCGCTGATAATAATAATCCAAACAAACCATTCCTTCCCTTGAAACATTATATAATTTCTGAAAATTACACTGAATTGATCAAATAAAATTCACATCATATTCATGTCAATAAACAGCTGAGAAACAATACGTATTATGTGTTCACAGGTTCTTTGGAACTGCATAATCGATTCTGATATAGTTTTCCCAGGGGGCGCTTTCATGTCGTGGAATGTACTCTAAAGCAGGAATTTTAGCTGTTTCATTAATTATTAATGGCTTAGTTTATGAATGATTCGCGTGCAAGTGTTAATAAATATAATGCTTTAATAATTATTATACTCTTAATTTTTAATTTTTAAAAGAATTATCGTGGCGAAGCCACGGGCACCTCCTAGTGTAATACATATCGACAGATTTTACACATGAAACAACTTCAGATACATATCATTCTTTAATATTCAGTGAATTTGAGGTTTTAAACTTTTATTTGACTACCCGATTACACTATTTTATAACATCTCTTTGACGGTGAAAATTTCCATATTTTATGAAAAGGCTGAGTTGTAGTTTTCCATCTACTGCCACACCATCATTTAAGGCTCCTCAGAAACAGAGTTTGATCAAGATCTGACATGTGTGTCATCTTTTTTGTCATTTTAATACAATAAGAGTGCTTTGTACACACATAAGTGTTCTCATGTTTATAGAACACACATGAGTCATGCTTAAACATGTTAGATGAAAACAGGCAGCAATGGTGCTTTTGCTTGCTCTGTAAATCACTATACTGCACTCTTGACTTACAGTTAGATGACCATATTTCTGAGAGTTGAAGCTGGGACCCATTGAATAACTTCTTATGATGAACTGAATAGAAGACACTATACTATAACACAGTTTCTACAATGGCAAAGTACTTACAGTTTTTAACACCCACATCAGTTCTTAATGTTCCCTTACTTCTGTGATGAATGGAATGCATCCCTTCAAGAAGTCTTAGAATTCTGAACAACTGTATTTCAAAATAATTGTCACCATCAGTGTTGCTTTAAAAAATGACTACTTTCATTTGAGTGTTCTCAGATGTACGTTACTCGTCGCTCGACTGCTTTACTTGCACTAATAAGACATCACAAACTTCACTATATATAATATAATATAAGTGATCTTTATTCTTTGTAAGTATGTATATATACTGTATTCTTAAGTTTATCATTCAATTTGTATAATTCATTTTCCAAGTAATGTAAAAATAGAGTTAGAAATAATAATAAAATGTATAATATAGTGCTAATGAAATATAAATAAAATGTAGTATGTTAAAAATAATGTAATATTCATATTATTGTACAATGTATTGAATATTTGTATGTAAATGATTAATTTGTAAATGTATATGTGTTAAACTTTAAACAAATGTAGTTTATAAGTACAGTATTATGTAAACTTTTAGGTACCGGTATAGGATAATGAAAAACACTGTACTGTGTAAGAAAATAAACTAACTAAGTACCGTATCTTTAAAATATTTTTATATCTCATATTTGCTGAGAAATCCCATATTTTCACTTAATTTGGATGAAAATCCCGGGTCCCGGTTTTTTCAAGTGAAACCTCTTATTTACAGACATCGAAGGGATGTAACAATCTGTCCGCATCTGGGATGTGTGTTTTATTGGGAGGGAGTCTGCCCAATCTAACAGTAAACTTATAATATGTATTTTGTATACCTTCACACTTTAAATCTAAATACACTACAGTAAATTCCTTGCAACTTTGAACGAGATAAGACCAAATATACAATTATACAATTTACAGTTTTCAATGTATGAACAACTTGCTTTAATAAGTCACCTTTCTCTTACTGAATGGCACTTTTCGGTGTCTTTCCTTTCGTAGAATTTATCTGAAATTTATCTGCACCAACATTGCTTTTAGTTTTTTTCTTCTTTCTTTTCTTTTCTTTCTTCTTTTTTTTTTTCTTCAACTTTTTTTCGGATTGTAATTTTGTCAAACCTTAAGTGTAGATGCCATATCTCTGAGACAGAACAACTGAGCAAAGTGAAGAGAAAAATATACTCTAACCTACTATCCTATCATGTATCCAATAAAATTTTGCGGTCACGGAAACCTTGAACCCATCAGACAGGCTTCCAGCTATTTGCATGTGGTATGAGCGACCCTTATTGTCTTCTTTCATGTTAAGGAATCTGTATAGCATACGTTTCTGTACAATCTCAAAATTAAATTTTCCAGTTATTGTTAACACATCAAGTTAACATGTTCTGTCCAAAGTAAGGAGGTAAAGCAAGTGTTATGACTGTCAAACAGCTGTTGGTAGCTGTATCTGAGAGTGTCCGTAAATGAGAGTTGAATTTATCAATTATTTCTATATTATTTCAGTTGGGACATGAAAACTCTGTCCGTATGTGAGGAGTTTCTATACCTTAGGGGTGTCCATAAGGAGAGGTTTTACTGTACCCTAGGTATATCCCGTATCTCCAGAATCCCACCATTAATTCTTCTAAATTTTTTTGGTATGATACTTTCATAATGGTCATATATGAAATATGATTGGTAGTTGTAATTTTGTTTTCCTGTCCCCTCGCCAATAGGACAATGTTTATCTTTACTTTAAAAACTAGAAATGTGTATTTACCTGATCTTTTGAAGGTAGTTGGGTTTGTGCCTGGATCAAATGCAGGAACAGAAAGAATTTTTTTGTTAACCCTTCAGAACTCATGCAGGTAGGCTACTACACGAGGACTCGTATGGGGTAATTTTTGCCATTTTACTTAATTTTCATAGTAAACAATTTCTTTTCACTGGCACTTAATAATTGTATAAATCTACACCTAAACTGCGAATATTTTAGCAGAAAAAATTCCCCTGACACGTGGATTCGATGTGATAAGGGTCCTATTTCATAAAACTCTACAGGTGTGACAAATACGACAATTATATCAAGTCTGAAAAATTTGTCAAAATGTCATGACAGTTGTATTTTTCATAAATATTACAACTTTGCCTTACATTACAGGCAAATTAACGTAAATTGTCAGACTAAAAAACCCTATTCATAAACGCGACAATTTTATGTCAAACCTAAAGATTAGTTTAGTACACTGTAGATGGCTCTCATATACGCATGTGATAATCAATCTCAACATCGAATGTGATACCTAAGCAATCGATTATTACTATCAAAAATAATTGAATTATATTTCTCTTTGAATACAAAGTCACTGAAATTGTAAGTTGGGTTAATCTGTTGCCTAAAAACCCTGCGTGGTCTCATGTCTATTTCTTCATCATTTTCACTTCTACCAATATCACTACTACCAGTGTTTCCTTATTAACAAGACAATTTAGCAAGTTTATTAACAAGAAAGTTCAAAACAAAATATAATATAAACAATGACACTTATTGTAAAAATATTGTTTTATCCACTATTATAAATAAGTGTCATTGTTTATATTATATTTTGTTTTAATAAAAGTATAGTGGAAAGAATAGGACCATAAATTATTTTCAATTGAAGAAAGTTTAAATCACAAAAAACAGTTTGCCAAGCTATGCCACACATTTACATAACCTACATAACATAATCTTACATATTATGTAAGATTGCCTGTCACTTCTGTAATGACCAGACTTCGGACTTTTAGGTCGCTAAAAATGCTGTTTTAGGTACCTAAAATAGGCTCTAAAAATTGGAAAATAGGTTCTAAAAATCGTAAAATAGTCTCTTATAAAATCGTTAAGTTGCCAATTTTCTGAAATATCCCAATTGCAATGCAGAATATTATATTTATTGAAGTCACAATTAATCAATAATCATGATAAAACACAGATATAGCCCGATGGTACACAGAATTATATAGACCTATTACTAGGGCCTGTATTACTACCATAACAGTGAAAACCTAATCCCTGCGCCCAGAAGCTACGCACGCTAGCATATTCAACCCCTTGTATCCCTCAGTGATTCAGAGAACTACTTTTTTTTTTAACTGGATTTGGGAGTCGGGAGAAAAACACTTCATTTTCTTGGGAATTCCAAGGAATTTTTCTACTGAAGACAAAACATTCCTTACTATTTAACCAAGTCACAAATGCGTCGTGACCTTCCGAGCAAAAATTTAGTACGAACTGAAAATAAATGCTAGAATTTATAACAAAAAAAGTAAGTTATTTTGGACTTTAGAGGGGAAACAAGCAAAAAGGCAATATTAGGCTCTAACGTAAAAATAGGCTGTTTTAGGTCCTATAAAAATATCAGTTTTAGGCATAGTCACTTATGAAGCATGCATATACAAGTTTCCGTCCATATATCACTTAAGGATTAAAATAGGTTTTTACCTAAAATCCGAAGTCTAGTAATGACAGTTCTACATTTTTTGTAAATTTGTAAATATGTATATGTCAACAAAAATTAATCTATATATATATAAAAATGAATGTATATGTGTGTGTGTGTGTGTGTGTGTGTCCTTTATGCATTACCACACCATTCATCCGTTCGCCATGAAACTTTGGGAAGTTGTTGGGTACATTCCCGGGAAGGTTTCTGTCATACTACATTTTTAATTTTAGCCTTCGTTCGCGAGTTATGAGTGAAAAACGGCAAGAAAACGTGCATTTTTAACGCTTTCGAAGCATCACTTTTTAGTTATTCATTTCAGTTGTCAAATCAATTGCAGAAGGCTTTGTCTATTTTTGTCATACCTTGGAAATAATATCGTCGCGATCGCTATGGAAGGCAATGGATATCTCATGTTATTATAAAAGCTAGAGATGTCGATAAGGTAATGTTAAACATATTTTATTTGACATGGAATATAGTTTACAGAAAATTCCGGGGAAGTTGCTTAGTTCGGGGTCCTGGCTACAACGTTTTTATATGTAATCGTAATTAAAATATCTTATGTAGGGTCGTTAAATATGCCTGAAATGTAACGGAATTATAAGTCTGGACAAATGAATATAGAAATCACGGCCTCAGTAGGCTTATTCCATTCTTCACCTATATAAATAAAAACTAATGTACTATGTCTGTCTGTCAAATACATTTACATACTTTTTTTTATCGTGAGTTTAATTGATTTCAATTCTCATAATCTTTCGAATACTGCATTTTTCCATTTATTTTCTAATCGTGAAATTCACTTCAAAGCCGGATTTATAGCTGTTTCATTAATCAGGCCTATCAATCGTTTAGTTTACACCTATGAATGTTTCGCGTGCAAAGTGTTAATAAATATAATATTTTAGTTATTTTGCTCTTAATTGTTAATCTTTCGATTAATTGTCTTGGGAGAAACCGTGGGGATCTGCTATAAGCTATAATAAGCTATAGCCTATCTAGCGTTTTCTGAGGGAATAGTTTGTGTGTGATAAGTCCTTCTTCCCCATTTCAAATTCTTAATACCTATATAAAGACCTTAAAGACCTAGAGTTTGAAAATCGAAAGTCCTTCATAAGTTATTTTCGCATTTACAAAATACAAAACCCGAGCGACGCCGGGCCTTTTAAGCTAGTGTTTTATAAATGGTAGGTATATGAACTAGCGCCCAAGTCTCAATGTCACAATGTTTGGAGCACTCAAGTGCTGTGATTGGTCTCTCCCAGATGGGGTAACCTTTACTGTTGACTAGCCTTGGGTCAGCACTACGAGTAGAGAGAGCACATCTACTCATTACGGAGTCTCAGCTATTACTTAGTACTGACACTGATGATGATGATGATAGTAATAATAATCAACCACAACTTATTGGGTGGACAAGGGATAGGAGGGAAATGGCACACTGAATCACAATTGCTCTAGGGGCTAAAAGAAATATTTAAAATGTTAGCCTAGTTAACTCTACTTTATTGATTATATAACCGTTGTCAGTATTTCTTGAGTGTATTGAATGTGGTTTTCTCTGGTTTTCAGCCGCCAGTTTGGTTTTCTGAAACTGAATTCTCCAGAACAAGCCAAGAAGAAGGAATTGATTCTGAAGGTTAGTACACAATATGAGTGTAAGCTCTTCTACGTAAATTCATTGCAGGGTGGCATGGTACTGCAGAGACATTCTTTCTACTTGCTGTAACCTAGTTGGCCTCATTGCTGCCTGCTGACCTAATACGAGGTGTGTTTTTAAAGTAAGTACCGATCATTTCTTTAAAAATAACGGAACATTATTTTCCAAATATTTTATCATCATTCATTACCTTACACCTTACACTACTTCTCCATATAGTGCACTGCTGTTATTCAGGCACTTGTGGTAAGAGGAAACCAGTTTTTAAATGCCTTCATCAAAGAATGATGCCTCATTTGATGAAAGGCAAGTCTGCACTTCTTGTTTCACAACATCATCTCCGTTGAAATGTTTTCCACCAAGGAATTTCTTCCGATGAAGAAATAGATTAAAATCTCAAGCTGCCAAATCCGGACTGTAGGGAGCATGGTCGAATTGTGTTGTAACCTATGGCTTTTTTGGGATATAACTCCAATACAAAATTTGGTATCTTTAGACAACAGAAATGGGTATCCAATTTGCTCTTTGTGACACTTCCATTTTAACTAGGTTCACTGCAGCTTGTTTTTGTATTTCTCTTTGTATTGGTAGATGGTTTGTGTATAACTGTAGTGCTGTATTTGGTGTTGTTTTAACTGTGTGTTTATAATGGACTGTATAGTGGCTTGCACATCTTCTTTGAATGAAAGAGTAGGAGAATTTTTAAGAACAAGCATTATCTGGTAGCAAAAAACATAAAATGAGAGCCTTCATATAGCCTTATAACCCTCCTAGTCTCCTAGTAATAGTTGCCACTAATGAAATGATCAAATCCAATTTGTTGGTTCTTAAAAGACTTACCATATATTTCGATAAGACTTATAATTAAATAGTTTCATAAATAGGCATACAGTAGTGTCTTGAAGCTTCTTGATTAACAAATATATATCCCTTATGAGAGATATCGACAAAAATACTTCCTTAGACTTCTTGACGTCGATAAACCTTGATGATTGCGGAGGACCATTGATATTTATCAGAATTTGAAACATATAAATAATCCTTGTAGTGTCAAAACAATAGATTCCACTATTCTTAGCTAGCAATTGCCGCTAGCTGAAAAACACATCATTTGTAGTTAACTTCAGCAACTGAATATCACAATCACTGCCTAATTCGTAACGATGGCTAATCTACAAGGTACATTAAACAGGTTTATAATAATGAGATTAACTCACAGTTCAAGTGATTTTGAAGCTCGTAATTGTTCACATGAACATCTATTCTTGAAGTATAATCAAATCAGAAAGGATAGCCTTTCTATAAAAAATAATGTCTTCACAGATAAGCTTGAAATCTTGCTAATATATACTCTTGACTGAAGAGAAAATGCATTAAAAACAGCATCGAAGATCAAGCTATGAATCACCAGCTTTTTAATATAGTAATAGGGTGAAATGACCCAAAATGCCGATAGAAATTGCAATGGCAATTATACAGACGAACAGAAGCTGGCGAAGAACCAAGAAGAAAGATATTCAAACGAAGAAAAAAGAAGAAAGCTAACAATAATAAATACACATTGTAGAGAAATTCAACTGTCCTTAAAAATAATGAGGAGAACGCAAGGCCCTCTGAAAACGGGCGAAAAGCAGAAAGAAATCAAACCAACCATCCATCATAATAAAATTAAACATTTCGCAATAAGCTCTTATACAAATATTAACAGCTGAAAAGAAGATCACAACATAACTGAACATATTGCCCGCGATTATTCACTAGGGAATAATCAAACAGAAATGCGAAGTTATGTTGGATCTTCAGAAGCACCATAAAATCCTAAAACTTGAGAAATAAAAGTAACTAAACAAAGAAACCGAACGACTGCTTTAGTCGTGAGAGTCATATATGGGAATTGGGGCTAGTTTAATGATAGGTCGTTTCAGATAACTTGTAGAAGTCCTGACCGTGACAACCCTCACAAGACCGTCTGGGCCTGGGTGAGTCTGAGTTATGATGCCAACAATCCATTTTAAGGGAGGCATATTGTCATCCATGATTAAAACTGGTGTACCTATGGTAACATTAGGCATAGCCTTCAACCATTTTGAACGTCTCTGCAAGGAAGAAAGATAATCTGAAGACCACCTTGACCACAGGGACTTCATAAGATTCCTTAAATTGTTCCAGCGGGAACGTATAGTATAACCGCCAGAAAGATCTGGGCTAGGAAGAGACACAAGAGGTTTGCCAATCAGAAAATGTCCAGGGGATAAATAATCATATCATTTACTTCCTCATTAAGAGTGACAAGGGGGCGAGAATTCATGAGGGCTTCTATTTGAATGAGAAGCGTGGACATTTCCTCATATGTAAAATTAAAAGATGGAGACATCCTTTTCAGATGATATTTCAATGAACGAACCGCCGCCTCATGAAGTCCTCCCATGTGAGGAGAATGAGCAGGCAGAAAGTTCCATTTGATAAATAGATGTGAAGTAGCATCTTGTATGGTTAATTGATATTCATCAGTTTCCAGCAACCTTGCAAGACTACTCAAATCGGCGTTGGCGCCTACAAAGTTGCTACCATTATCTGAAGTGATAGAAAAGGATATGCCACGCCGAGCAAGAAATCTGGAAAATGCTGCAAGAAAGGCACGAGCAGTCAAAGCTGTAACTAGCTCGATGTGAACGGCCTTTGTGGACATACAAACAAATATGTATATGTAGGATTTAACTTGAATCCTTGATCTGGGACCTCCAAATTTAATCATATATGGCCCAGCATAATCAACACTGACATTGGTAAAAGCTGGTACCGGTATACAATTCACTCGCTCAGGAGGTAAGTCAGTCATTTTTTGCTGGAATGCTTGAGCATTAAACTTAAAGCACATGAAACAGAGCCTCAGTTGGCTCTTGACTGCTTTACGCAAGGAGATGATCCAGAATTTCTCTCTCAAGTGCGAGATAATAAGTTGGGGACCAGCATGCTTTAAAAGAATATGTGTATAGAAGATAAGGTGTTTGGTGAAAGAATGTTGTGCTGGCAACAACATAGGATGTCTATTATCGAAGGATAGATTTGAACGTTCCAAACGTCCACCCACACGGAGAATACCATCTTTGAGTATGAAGGGGCTAAGTTGCTTAAGTTTACTTGAATTAGATAATTCCAGATTTGAAGACAGAGCTTAGATTTCCTTAGAGTAATACTGTCTCTGGATTACCTTAACAGAATAACAGATAGCATTAGATATCTCATCAGGAGATAGAGAACCTGTGAGGGGAGATTGAGCTTTCCGACAATTATGAATGAATCTTAACATAAATGCCATTACACGGATAGTTTTCAAATAACTGTATTTGGATAGCCAATCACAAAGATCAGAATTGTCTGATTCAATAAGAGCTACTACCTTCATCTCTGGAAGAGAAGTAGACTGCATGGAGTCACAATTCTTAGGCCATTTAAATTCATTATCAATAAGCCAATGAGGACCTGACCACCATAAAGAACTATTCAAAAGATCTAAAGGAGAGGATCCTCTAGAAATAAGATCCGCAGGATTTTCCTTAGATGCAACATAAGACCAAGAGTCAATAGATGTAACCTCCTGAATATCAGCGACTCTATTGGCCACAAAGGTTTTCAAAGTGGTGGGTGAATGAGTAAGCCAGCCCAAAACCACCTTGGAATCGCTCCACAAGTGGACAGATTCGATATTTAATTGAAGTATGGGCATTACTTTAGATATTAAATTAGCTAGCAAATGAGCTGCCAATAGTTCGAGTCTAGGAATCGTAACAGCCTTTAAAGGAGCAATGCGTGATTTTCCACAAAGCAAAGCGCTCTTAAAATTTCCAGATTGATCTACAGAGCGTAAGTAGATGCAGGCTCCATATGCGGCTTCACTAGCATCGCAGAAACCATGAACTTGAATGGAAACTGCATTCTGCAGCAATGCGAGACGAGGAATGGCTATATTAGAAATAGCATTCAACTGACTATGAATCTTGCACCATTTGGTGGCAACTAAGTCTGGAATAAGCTCATCCCATGAATTGGTTTGTTTCCATAGAGATTGAAATATTATTTTGCAAAATGATACCACCGGGCAAATCAATCCCAAAGGATCAAATATAGAAGCTATACAAGATAGCAAGTTACGCCTCGTAAAGGGTTTTGAACAATCGATAGAAGTTTCTATTCTTAATACATCATTTGAGGGTTGCCAAATCAATCCAAGGGCCTTCAAAGCATTAGCGTCACAGTCGCCAAATGTGCGAGAATCAAGAAGTTCCCTGTCATCAATTGGAATATCTTGGATTAACTCGGGCACGTTTGCACTCCATTTTCGTGGTTGAAAACCACCTAAAGGAAGCAACTGTCTTAATTGACAGATGGTAGCCTTAGCCTCTTCAACAGTATCGGCAGCAGCTATGATATCATCTACATAGGTACAGTTGTCAATGACTGAGGATGCCAATGGGAAGTCAATACCTTAATCAATAATAAGCTGCTTCAAAGCTCTAGTAGCTAGAAAAGCAACTGAGGCTGTGCCATAGGTCACAGTCTTCAAATTGTATAACTGTATGGGTTCTGATTGAGAACTCCGCCAGTAAATTTGTTGAAATGGCTGATGATCCTTGTCAATCATAACTTGCCTATACATTTTTGCTATATCAGCTGTGAATGCAATGGATTTGAATCTAAATCGAATCAATATAGAGAATAGGTCTGGCTGAACCACAGGACCTACAGCTAATATATCGTTAAGCGATTTCCCAGTAGATGACTTAGCAGAAGCATCAAATACCACCCTGAGTTTAGTGGTAGTACTGGATGGCTTAAAAACTGGATGGTGGGAAATCACATATTGGATATTGGAATTAGAGTCTGATGTGGAAGGCTCCATGTGCCCTAATTCCAAATATTCATTCATAAACTTGCAATATTCTGTATGAAGAGAGGCATTGGAAGCTAGACGTTTTTCTAATGATTCAAATCTCTTTAAAGCTTGATTCTGCATGCTGCCTAGAGTGTCTGGGTCAGCGTGAAATGGCAGCTTGACAATATATCTGCCTTCAGAGTTTCTCTGAAAATTATCCTTAAAATGCTGCTCACAAAAAGATTCATTAGGAAAAGGAGCAGAGTTAGTAACTCTTTCAAGCTCCCAAAACCTGGTAAGTTGACTACTGATATCTTCATCAGACGTAATGAAGGCTGAGTAATTCACAGAAGACTCAGTGTAATTAAAGGGTTTATCTGATGAAAGCCTATTCAACTCAGAACATCTCCTTCGCTGCATTGAAGGCATGTTATGATGCTTAAGAGGGAACGAAGGCAACTTGCCGGAGAAGTACCAGCCTAGCTGGGAGTTCTGTATAGTAGGCAAATTGGGAGCAGATATCTGTCCAGATACCATGATTTGAGAACATATCTGAACCCCCAATAGCAAATCAATAGGCTTAGGAGAATTAAAGCTAGGATCTGCTAAGGGTAAGTTAGGAGGAATGTTCCAACCGCTAGTACTAATAAAGTTTTTAGGGAAATTAGAAGCAGAGATCTCAGGAACTATAATGGCCTTTGTATTGTAGCACCAATTCGTAACCTGAGATCTTATAGAGATTTCTGTACACCTCAAGACATTTGCATTGATAGAAAGAATGCCAGCGAGAGAAGTACATTGAGATAATGACGACAAACCAAGCTGCTTGAATAATCTGTCAGTAATTAAATTACAGTCCGATCCAGTATCAAGAAGAGCTGTGGCCTGTACGGCACTGCCATTGTTATTTAAAATTATCACGCTAGCAGTAGGTAAAAGACATTTCTGCTGTGACTGGCTAGCAGACATGATATTGGCCGTATTTATGGCTTGAGAATTGCTTGGCCATGAAGGGTTATGCAATAAGTTGCTGTGCCTGCCTTGACATTGTCTACATCTAAAAGTGTTACAGCTCGAAGTGTGACCATTTGAGCTAAGGCAAACACGACAAAGTTTGTGATTTTTCACGAATTGATCGCGGGATGAATAATTCAACGATCTAAAGGCATCACAATAAATTATGGTGTGATTCGATTTACTACAATAATTGCATTTCGCTTTAGGAGAAGAGAGGTTAGCTTTGACAGAGGGACAGACGAGGGCTTGACGGACTGACTCTTCAGAACCGATTCTGTCATCTGCAGCACCCTAACCCTAGACTCCAAAAAACTGAATAATTCCTGCAACTTGGGAAGTTTTCCTAACTTAATTGAAGATTCCCATTCTTTAATTAATTCTACTGGGAGCTTATCCACAATGATACGTGAAATAATTAAGTCAGACAGAGGAACATCAGTGTTTAGTACGTTCAATGCATGAACCGTACTTGAAAAATGATCTAAGTATTGTTGCAATGAGCTTGCAGAATCTCCTTTAAGGCCGGGCGCAAGTTGAGACGCAGTTTGGTGAGGTGAAGTGAGGTGACTCACCGTGAATTTTGTGAAACACAGAAATAAATACATCAGCGAATGTTCGCACGCAGGGTGAGGTGACGCAGTTTCAGCGCGTCCGTGAGCTGCGAAGGCCTGTGACCATGCTAAATTTCTCACTAGTGACTACGACCTGCGTGGGCTGAGCGCAAGTTGAGACGCAGTTTGGTGAGGTGAGGTGAGGTGACTCACCGTGAATTTTTGTGAAACACAGAAATAAATACAACAGCGAATGTTCGCACGCAGGGTGAGGTGACGCAATTGCATCGCGTCTGTGAGCTGCGAAGGTTTGTGATCGTACCACAGTTTTTCACCAGTGACTACGACTGCGCGTGAATAGTTGTGTTTGTCCACCATGGAGGAGAAATTAATCGAAACAGTGCGAGCAAGAAAGATTTTATATGACACCTCCCATGCTGATTACTTGAAAGCAAAATTAAAATTGCAGATTTGGGACGAAATTTCTAAGGAAATTGGATTGAAATGTGATAAGTTTTTATAATTTTGTTTACGTAAACAAGATTAATTAATTATGACGGTACAAGGGAAATCGGTAGTAGTCCATGTTATTTGATTCCAGTAAATTTGTAATGTTGGAATTAGTTTAGGGATAAAGCGGGAATATTAAAGTAAAATAAATCATATAAAGGATCCTATTCCTTTCAGTTGTAGAGGTGAAATATTGATGTCCGCTCTTCTCTTCAACTCATCATATTTATTGTTTATCAGTTTGTTTTTATGGTCTTTTCAATCAAAAGCGTTTCTTGCACTAATTTCTATACAATATGTTCAATTTGTTCTTCTATAAAAGCCTCTTTTTTACCACTGCCGTTTTCCGCTGTACCCTTTATCTGTTTTATAAAACATTTTATATACAGTAGACTTCCTGCGAAGAGATATACATAAATATCGATATAGATATATGTCATAAGTAGTATGAACTGTAATAATGGATGACAAGAATTAATTAGTTGGGAAGTTTGAGATTTGTAAGTAAAAATAAAATGAAGACATATTCTTGAAATGTATTTTCAAACGTTTATAAATGTTTTATAATTATGCACAGTAAAATAAATACATTTCTCCATGTTAAGGAACAGACGATTTGAAATGATACATTATCTCAGAATGATTTTATTTACTACGAACTACCAATTAGTTCTTTCACTTTATCACGATTAACTTTTTCACGATTTTCCGTTCAGAGTTGGGGTTTAAACATTTCCTTAAAGAAACCGGAATTTGAAAAGTAACTTTAAATTAAATTTCAATGCTTGAGAAAAGAAATGGTGTTACAGTGACGTTACAAAATAAGAAACATTAGACAACGTAAGTTATTACATTTATTAAAAAGTATATATGTATTATGTCTTAAAGATGAATTTTTATATCGTCATTATTATGAGAGATAGGATCCGAGGCACCTTATGATTGGAACTAAGTTAGGTTGATGTGGCATGGAGTTGCGATGAGTCATCGTACTGGATACAGTCTCGTTGAAGACACAAAGAAAACTTATTACCGAGGCTTCTTGTATTACGGTAGCTCAATCCCTGATTTCGAAAGTTATTTGAAACTTTAAAGTTTATAAAGGACAATTTTGGGTGTGTAAACAGAAGTTATGCAGTGTTTTGATACAAAATAGTGGGCGATGCGATGCGTTACATAGTAAATAAATTTAAAAACATACAACAAATATCGTAGGCCTACTAGCAGTCGAAATATTTATATGCACCATTAACATCCTTGCGATGTCGAATTCGTCCTTAAGGATGAATTCTCCGTGTCTCTTTCTATTCTTTAAATAATTACTTTTTGGAAGCTTTTCGTGTAATGTTGAAATTACTTGTTCTTCGAGTTCATCTGACTCTGATTCTGAACTTAGTAATGATTCTATGTACATGGCAGCCATCGCGCACATTGCTCACTGTCTCGTAAACACGCAGTTGTGGTAGAACTGCTTCCCAACTTTCGCTCTCCCTGCGCGCAGTTGATTGAATCCTGCTTCCCGGCGTCACTCTGCGTCACCTCACCTCACCAAACTGCGTCTCAACTTGCGCCCGGCCTAAGGGGCGGTGGAGAAAAAAGGTTATCCAAATGCGTATTGGCAATTAACCTGTCATTATCGAATCTTTCAGCTAAAGTCTTCCAAGCTACATCAAAGGTGGCATTGGAGACCGGGATATTCTGAATCACAGTCATTACCTCCGGGGATAAACAAGACTTTAGGTACTGAAACTTATCCATGTTGGAGATGTGACTATGCTGAACAATTAAGGAATTGAAGGTATCCCTAAATTCAAGCCAAACTCTAGGGTCGCCTGAAAATCTGGGTAGCCTAATTTCAGGGAGCTTGGGAAGAGTAGGCATAGGTGCTTCAAGCACTGAATGTTGACTGGTAGAAGAAACAGCCTGCTCGGGATCATATAAAACCTTTGCTATTAATTATTCGTGTCTTTAGGAAAGCACAAGCCTTATTGAAATCAGACTGGAACTGAAACTCCTGCAATTCCACGTCCTGATCAGAAATGTTAATGAATTGAGAGCTTTCCTCTCTGTATTTTTCTATAAGCCGTCATAAGTCTGATTGAATAATTAAGGCCTCATTATAAGACATTTTGTCTCCAATTTCAATATCATTAGCATTTTGAATTTGCATAATAAGTTGACCTTTCAAATGATTAAACTTATCAATAGCTAATGCCTGAGCTTCAGCCTTTTCTTGGTCTGCCTTAGCCTGAGCTTCAGCCCTTTCTCGGTCTGCCCTAGCCTGAGCTTCAGCCCTTTCTCGGTCTGCCCTAGCCTGAGCTTCAGCTGCTTTAGCCTTATTAAAAGCATCAATTTGTTTGTTAATATGGGAGTTAGCCCGCGAGATGACTTTATCGACCTCTGCGTGATAAGCCTCTTCAATTTCAGAGAATTCTAATTCCTCAATTTCATTCTGGATTCTTTGGAAATTAGCGCGAAGCTCCTTTAAATCAATTTTAAGATCCAAAAGATCTTGAGGAGAAATATCCTGATCTATAGTTAAGGACAGAATAGTGTTGACCTTACGTGTTATTTGAGATTTTATAGGGGTTCTTTTAGCTTTAAGTCCCTTTAACGTAAGCTGAAGATTAGCCATTGTAACGATATCTGCAATTAAATGTTCATAAATACGTCACAACACTTGATTCCGCGTGGAAATGCCACTATTAGAGTTATCGCTTAAGTTGCCCGCGATTGGGACAGAAATAAGAAAGTTTATAGGTTGCCCGCGTAATAGACAAAACAAAATTGTGTAGATGTGTTTTACAAAGGTAAAGTACAAAGATGTTATGTGACAATAACCTTAAATACACAAGTTATAGTTGCAAGCTATAATAGAATATATATCAGTCTCAAACATACTAATAAGTATGGAGACGAAGCACTTGTAAACTCAAATTATTTATGGTGTTATTACTTTAACTCAAACCGACTATCTAAGTCGGGAAATAAACTATAAAATGTGCTTCAGTCAATGATAATTCAATAGTAGTGCTCAAACAGAATTCTGAAGCACAAACAACTTCAAATTGACTTAATTTGCTTGCTTTTAAGCTGTTCTGTCGGAGAGAATGCACTATGTTACAATATATGTTTACAATAATGATAGTGGCATTCAAACCATAGGAACAGGCAATAGTTTGAGTCCTGATGTGATAGGCTTAAATATGAAATCAGGCTCGATAGAAATCAAGAGATTTTTACAAGCTTAAATCTCTTGATACAATAAATAATTTGAACCAACAAACTAGGCTCTAATTATGTTAGAAGGTTCGGAATGGAGCAGAAATAAACTTCCGGCTCGCGAGGACCAAAAAGAATACATGTGCGTTTATAATGGACTGTATAGTGGCTTGCACATCTTCTTTGAATGAAAGAGTAGGAGAATTTTTAAGAACAAGCATTATCTGGTAGCAAAAAACATAAAATGAGAGCCTTCATATAGCCTTATAACCCTCCTAGTCTCCTAGTAATAGTTGCCACTAATGAAATGATCAAATCCAATTTGTTGGTTCTTAAAAGACTTACCATATATTTCGATAAGACTTATAATTAAATAGTTTCATAAATTGGCTATCACAGTTCAAGATGGCGCCGGTCGTGAGCGTAGGCGAAGAGGGCTCCTCAATTCATCAAGAATTATCGACTGAAATGTGTTGTAAATGTTAGAAAATAGTGAAAAATGGAATCACATGTACATTGTGTAACGATGTATTGCATTTTAAATGCGCAAAGATTGATCCAGCGATTAGAGAGAGTCTCAATTCTCTGCACGGCTGGGTATGTGAGAATTGCCGCCATGTTGTGCCTCGTAGGTCTTCAAGCGACGCAAACAGAGAATGTGCCACTGATTCTGCTGATGTTGAAGAAACTTCAGACTCCACAGAGGTAATGAAGTTGATCGCAGATGATTGCAACAAGATCGACATTCGCATCATCATATTTATTCTGAACCAGAAAGACGCAGTGATTAACGAACTACGAGGTAAAGTTGGTATTTTACTGGACCAAGTTGCCACAATGAAAACTATTATCTTGCAAAGCAGTAAGGTTAGGAAGGACCCTAATGACAATGTTCGTAGTGAGCATAATGCTTCCGAGCGTTTTCCTAAACCTCTTACTGACGCAGCAAAAAACTGCGTGAATAGGCCCAAACCTTTGACTAACCGGACAGGTGATTCCCCTGGAAAGGATCTACAGGAAAGTGTTCACTCTAATAATACTGGAAACAACGACCCTGGTGAAATGAATAGTCAAGAGGCTGGTACGACTGACAACAGCATAAGTGAAAATAGTGAAATAAAAGGACAAGAAGCCTGGACAACTGTTGTTAGAAAGAACATAGTTAGGTTTGGTAAACAGAAACAGTCCTCCAAACCAAAACAGTTGATTGTCGGTGATAAAAACATGACTGGTGAAACAAGTGCCCAAGTTTTGAAAACAATCCCAAAAAAGGCACATCTGTTTGTTAGTAGGCTTGACCCAGCTACAACAGTTAATGATCTGGAAAAGTTTGTCAAGGTTAGCTTCCCGGAAGCTACATGCGAACTACTACATTCTAAGTTCCCCGATTCTTACTCCTCATTCAAAGTCACAATCTTCTGCGATAATTTATCTAAAGCATTAAATGCCAATGAGTGGCCCTTAGGGGCCCTAGTCATGAGGTATTTTTTAAGGAAACTGCCCCCGACACAAAACATAAGCTAACAGCCGAAGATAAGATTAGGCACCCTAACCAAATAGACATGATGTTTTGCAACATACAGAGTCTTGAGTATAAAATACCCGAAGTAGAAATGATACTTATGTCTGAGAAATTCAGTGTGCTGTGTTTCTCCGAACACTGGTTAGAAGCAGACAATCTAAAACTCCTAAACATAAATGGCTACCTATTGGCTACTGCCTTTTGCCGTATTAATATGAAACATGGTGGTGTTGTGATATATTTATCTACAGAACTGGAGGCTTACTACAAAGTGATTGACGTATCCAACTATAGCCTTGAGTTGCATCACGAGTTCGTGTGTCTTGAGCTAACTTCAATAAATGTGATCGTGATAGGAGTGTATCGGTCCCCAAACGGGAACTTTGAACTGTTTCTCAGAGCGTTAGAATTGCTCATTCATTCTTTAAACAGATACCGTAATAATAAATTTATTGTGCTGGGAGGTGACTTCAACATAGATAGGTTAAAGGGAGACAAGAAAGCAACTGACTTTGAAAACCTGCTTAAATCGTTTGATTTATATCTAGTTTACAACGTGCCTACTAGATTCGATGCCTGTCTAGATAACGTAGCAACAGACCTGAAACATGACCAGTACAAAGCTGAGGTTCGAATGTTTGCCCTAAGCGACCATGATACTCTAAGCTTTAAAGTTGATCTGGGTGCATCAAACACTGATACAATATCCAAGGAATTAAGAAATGTAATTGTAAGGCCCATTACACCAGAGAAGATGCAATGTTTTAAGCACATGCTTGATAACACAAATTGGTGGGATGTTCTAAGTGTAGACAATGCAGAATTGAACTTTAATATTTTTTTTGAACTTTTCCTAAGTCTATACAATCATTGCTTCCCTAATAAAGTCATCGTACAGAATAATACCAAGAAAAAACCTTTAATCAAGTGGTTTAACGATTCCTTGCAAACCAAGAAGAACTGGGTCATGTTGGCTTATAACGTGTTCAAAAGAAATAGGACCCCAGAGTCCAAGGACGTCTACAAGGCCCTTAAAAAAGAATATAGAAGGGAATTGAAAAATGCAAAGTTTGACTGTAATGCCCGCTTTATTGAATCAGCCGCAAATAAATGTTCTGCGGCTTGGCGTGTAATCAAAGCTGAATGTAAACAACCATCACAAAACAATAACTCTTTGAGTCCTGATGATTTTAATACTTTCTTTGTGGATTCTGTACATCAAGTTCGCCTTAATATCGACACCCAGAATATAACAGCTCAACAATTGCTGGCTAGAGCTCAAAAACCAGAGTGCAGATTTGAATGGAAATTATTAACCTGCCATGATGTACTAGATGCTGTGCACAACATGAAGAATTCAAACAGCAAGGATATATACTCCATGTCAGCCAACTTTATCAAGCAAATAATAAACCATATTGTGATACCTCTGACTTTCTGCTTCAACATGTGCATCTCGGAAGGTACTTTTCCTTCTAAAATGAAGCTATCGAAAACTATTCCTATCCACAAAAAAGGTAGCAAGGACCTAGCTAAGAATTATAGGCCTATCTCCATCCTACCAATATTGTCTAAAATATTTGAATTCCTCATGAAATCACAACTCTACAGATATTTTGAGGAAAATAACCTACTAGCCACCATACAGTATGGCTTTAGAACTGGTTTATCTACCATTGATGCAATTGACAAAGTAGTCAGTGAAATCTTAAATGGTTTCGAGATCGGAAGCTTCACAGGGATCACGTTATGTGATCTTAGTAAGGCCTTCGATACAATTGACCACGGAGTTCTTCTCGACAAACTGAACTTTTATGGCATTGAGGAAGCATCCCTGAATCTGTTGAGTTCATACCTGAGGGGACGAAATCAACTTGTTTATGTTGGCGGACAGTACTCTCAAGCAAGACCTGTGGTGTACGGCGTCCCACAAGGTTCCGTGCTGGGACCCTTGTTTTTCATCATAATGATGAACGACATTAGTGCAAAGGGCAAGATTGTCTGCTACGCGGACGACACTACGCTGATCAATGTAAAGGAAACCAGACAGGAACTCTCGGAAGCTATGACGCACTCTCTCGAGGAAGTTTCAACATGGTTCAGTGCAAACTATCTTCAATTAAATAAGGACAAGACACAATCAATAACGTTTTCCTTAAAGAACTTGCAATTTGAGGTGGATAGCGTCAAGATTTTAGGTATTATGGTCGATAATAAACTAACTTGGAGCACTCACATTGAACATGTTTGCTGCAGGCTGTCAAGAGTGTTATGTCTTTTAAGAAGACTGAAGAACTGCCTCCACAAAAGCTATGTAAGAGTGTGCTATCTTGCTTTTTTCCAAAGCTTAATACTTTATGGTCTTATTCTATGGGGTGCAGATACAGATGTAAAACGTATTCTTTTGCTGCAGAAGAAGGCAGTAAGGTTACTTGCAGATGCTGATTATGATGCCCACTGCAAACCCTTATTCATAAATGAACAAATAATGACTGTTTATAGTTTATACACCTATGTATGCCTGGTGGATGTGAGGAAAGAACTTGACACCCTGCCCCGTAGATTTAATACTCACGAGCACAATACGAGAGGCAGTCGTATGCTTGACATCCCTCACACCAGATTGAGTAGGGTAAAAAACCATTACCTAAAACTGAATATGTTCAACACACTCCCGGACATGGCCTGGAATCTGCCTATTGCAAAGTTCAAAAAGTGCACATGGAGGCTCTTAGCAGCCACACCTTTATATGCCATCAACGAATTCTTTGAACTTTCAACTTCAAATGTAAATAGTTTTTATTGAATTAGTTCACTATTTTATAGTCTTAACACCTGACAATACCTATTGCATGTACAAATGTTTACAAGGTAAAAATATTATTATTATTATTATTATTATTATTATTATTATTATTATTATCATACAGTAGTGTCTTGAAGCTTCTTGATTAACAAATATATATCCCTTATGAGAGATATCGACAAAAATACTTCCTTAGACTTCTTGACGTCGATAAACCTTGATGATTGCGGAGGACCATTGATATTTATCAGAATTTGAAACATATAAATAATCCTTGTAGTGTCAAAACAATAGATTCCACTATTCTTAGCTAGCAATTGCCGCTAGCTGAAAAACACATCATTTGTAGTTAACTTCAGCAACTGAATATCACAATCACTGCCTAATTCGTAACGATGGCTAATCAACAAGGTACATTAAACAGGTTTATAATAATGAGATTAACTCACAGTTCAAATGATTTTGAAGCTCGTAATTGTTCACATGAACATCTATTCTTGAAGTATAATCAAATCAGAAAGGATAGCCTTTCTATAACAAATAATGTCTTCACAGATAAGCTTGAAATCTTGCTAATATATACTCTTGACTGAAGAGAAAATGCATTAAAAACAGCATCGAAGATCAAGCTATGAATCACCAGCTTTTTAATATAGTAATAGGGTGAAATGACCCAAAATGCCGATAGAAATTGCAATGGCAATTATACAGACGAACAGAAGCTGGCGAAGAACCAAGAAGAAAGATATTCGGATAGAAATTGCAATGGCAATTATACAGACGAACAGAAACTGGCGAAGAACCAAGAAGAAAGATATTCAAACGAAGAAAAAAGAAGAAAGCTAACAATAATAAATACATATTCTAGAGAAATTCAACTGTCCTTAAAAATAATGAGGAGAACGCAAGGCTCCCTGAAAACGGGCGAAAAGCAGAAAGAAATCAAACCAACCATCCATCATAATAAAATTAAACATTTCGCAATAAGCTCTTAATAAAATATTAACAGCTAAAAAGAAGATCACAACATAACTGAACATTAACTGCTCCAGATATTAGTCTTAAGGCATTTGTTTGTATTCTTTCCAGTTGTTCTAGGCATGTTTTATTTCCTGTGACTACTACCTCACTTCCATATTTAATTATAGGTTTCACATATGTGTTATAGGTGATGTTGAGTGTGTATTGTTTACATCCCCATTAGGCGTCTGCGTCAAGTTAATCTGTTTATTTGCTTTTCCACCTGTTTTCCTCACTTGGTCTTTCCAATTTAATTTACTATCAAGTGTCACACCAAGATATTTAGTGTTTTGCTCTTTTCTTGAGGGTCATCTTCCAGTGTGAGTTTGAACTCAGCATTTTCATGTTTAAGTGTGAAAAACTGACGTACAGTTTTTGTCTTGTTGACGATCATATTGTTCTCAGTCGTCCATGAGATAAGTTCCTCCAAGGATGCATTCATGGTTTGTTCTAGCCTTTCTGTTTCTTCCTTCTGTTACTGGCTGAAGTCCAGACATCATCAGCAAACATGCTGACCTTATTACCTTTGACTTTTTAAACTTGTCTGGTAAATCATTGAATGGATGTTGAAAAGTGTGGTGCTAGCAGGGGCGGATCCACGGGGGGGAGGGGGGGGGAATGGGGGAAATTCCCCCCCCCCCCAAAATTTGTAAGATTAAGCAAAAATTATTCAAAATTTATTAGAACATAACCCAAATACTTAAATTAAAGCAACGACATTCATTATTTTGAAATACCTTTGTAAGAAAATGCTGAAATGTTCATTTTGTTTTCAATTGTGTACTGGGAATAATTAATTTTTATGAGTAAAAACTTCCCTCTCTACTTTGGTTCCCCCCCCCCCCCCAAAAAAAAATGTCTCGCTGGATCCGCCCCTGGGTGCTAGATGCTGTTCCTTGTGATAAACCTATTTTAGATTGTCTATAACATGATTCTGTGTCTTCCCATCTTGTTTTTATCCATCTCTGATTTAGAAATCTTTCAAACCAATTCAGCATGTTCTTTCTTACTCCGTAGTATTTTAACTTACAGATAAATTTTGGTCTCCAAACAGTATCGTAGGCTCCTTTGAAGCCTACAAAGACTGCTAATGTACTCTTCTGGTTATGAAATTCTTGTTTCATATCTTGGACAAATCTTGTTATTGGATTTGAGGTTGACATGTTTGTTCTGAATCCTGCTTGTTCTTCAACAAGGTATTTTTGTTTTTCTAAACACCAATTTAGGCATGCTGATTTCATTTTTTCACATATTTTGGCGAGTATTGAAGTTAGGGCTATGGGTCAGGGCTATGACTCCATCTTTTCCAGATTTTAGAATTGGGATGATAGTGCCTTTAGTCCAACCAAATGATGCAATCAGATCTTGAGTTTGTTTGGGGGTGTGACCAGGCATTGTCATGAACCAAAAGGATGCCATGCCTTTTGTTCTGTATTGCACTATGGACTGTTTCTTTTGGGTGAAAATAAGAATTCTCCTATGCTCGGTAAAAGACGACTTGGGCCTAAAAACATCTTGGTCTACCACATTCTTTGTGAACGTTGCAAAGCATATATTGGCCAGACATCATGCACCATTGAACAGCGGTGTAAAGAACACCAACGGTGCATAAGGCTGTTCTATCCTGAAAAGTCAGCGTTAGCCATGGAATCAATTTCGCCAACACAACGGTGCTTTCTAAATCAGTTGGTCATTGGGACAGGCTAATAAGAGAAGTCATTGAGATCAAATTCAAGCCAGGCAATTTCAATCGAGATGAAGGATTTAACATCAGCCCCATTTGGAATGAATGTCTTCGTAATTTAAAAGATTGAAGAAAAAGACTGGCCCAGAAAAAGACCAATTATCCGCAGACGAAAGAAAATTCCTGATTGATCGCCCCGTCCATCATCTCGATGATTCCTGATTGGTTGACCCTCCTCACTTCTAGAACATCCGAGATGACACCTGATTGGCTGACTCTCCCACATCCACGAGTATAAATACCAGCACCCTTTGTCCCCTCCCTGAAGATGGAGGAAGCGTGTTCCTCTGAAATGTTCGAGATCTTGCAATCGCTCTCACCTGGCTAGCAACCCAAGAACGTTATACACACACGGACATGTTTCCGAAAATAATATTTTTGGATTCAGGAGACCTCAAAACATGTATTTATTTTAAAAACTCAACTTCGAATATGGATTCGAAAACAATACTTTGTCTACCTATAATAGCGCTACCTATAGTACGGACAGAGGAAGTAAAAAAGAAAAAAAAATGTTAAAAATAAAGGCATAGAAAGGAATCAAACAAAAATATCTTTGAAGTTACAGACCAGTTTTTACATACCTATGAATTTATAAAGATAAGGAACTCAAACAACTGCTGTCTTGTGACATCTGGAATATAAATATTATTCAACTTGCATTTTACAGTCCTCAGGTTGAAATAAGGGGAGTACATAAATGCTTTTATTTCATTTTATTAAGTGCCATAATGGTACTTTATAAGAATGTGTGGGGGATGGAAAAATGTCTGTCCGTCTCTCTGTACATGTGTCTGTATGCACGATAACTCAAATACGCTTTATTGGATTTTCATGAAACTTGATATACACATTTATAACGTCCATGGGAAAAAGATGCCAAGATCCAGCTTTTGTCTCTTTGCATTGTCCACAGTGGCGGATCCAGGGAAGGGGTCTTGGTTTTTCTTTTTAATTGATTTTACTTTTTTATTCGTCAAAAATAATTACTTAATGAAATAACATTCAGACTTAATTAAATACAAAACAAAATAAAGTAAAATCAGGTAAACTGATGTCACGAAGCACCAGAATGCTTTTGTTTAATCAGTGATAATTGCAATTATGATATTTTTGTAGTTGATCTCCGAGTTAAACTCCAGATCGATTCATTAAGCAGGGCTTACAGAAGAACAAAGGTCTAAAGTTTGATAATTAACTTTAATTGAAACTCGTATACACTGACATAAGAAATTCTTAAAATATGTCAATATTTCCCAAAATGCACTGGCAAATAACTCTGCTTAATGTATGTAGGCCTAATTATTTCACAGTAACATACCTTCTGTATATAACAGTATTCATGTAGTACTCATTTCAACTTGATCAACGAAATAAAAAAACATCCAATTAGTTTGATAATCATATGTGAAGAAATATGTCATGGCTAACTGTAAAGCCATATATGAACAGTGTAAAACAATATGTTGTCATGAGAACTGATTTGCATTTGATAAATTCTTTCTAATATATTACCATAAAATAGGCACTAAATTGGGCATTACTCTGGTACCGGTCAAGCAATTTGGTCCAGTGTGTGATTATTATTTATGGGGAAACTTGAAAAATAAAGTGAATAGCTCAATTTCCCATACATTAGAAGAGAAATTAGAGAAGTTAACTCTATCTCGGAAGCTGAACTTATGCGTGTGAAAGAAAATTTCCTGAAAAGATGCCAGTGTTGTGTGGATGCATATCCAACATCTCTTGTGATGAGGTACGTGGTTATTTTCTTTGTAATTCCAACTGTAAATGTGAGAACCTGAACCATTACATCGATTGCAGCTTTATTTGCGTAGAAATTTCACCCGATCACTTGGGAGTTGGAGCTGTGCCCGCTGCGACTCAGAAACCCACGTCATTGGCCAACTCATGTGTGGGACTCACTGTATATGCATTTCATAGGCAACCATGCCTGAAACTGGTACTTTTATAGGGCCTAAAACTGCCAAATTTTGTGTTAGAGCCTAATATTGCCTTTTTTACATGTTTTTCCTCTTAAAAGTGCCAAACAAGCTATTCTTTGTTATATTCTACCATTTATTTTCAGTTCAAATTGAAATTTTAGCTTGGACTGTACAGTACATGCTATAGGGGCTACTTATGTAAAGATCAGCATTGTCTTTTATCTTTATAAAACATTTCTTGGAATCCCTTGGAAAATTAATTATTTTGCTGCCAACTCTGTTATCCAGTAATAAAAGAAACTAAGGTGCTTTGCAGATGACAAGCCCTATGTCCTTCAACTGCATAGATACGCGGTCCAATCAGTGACGGCGAGACTGAGGAAAGACTCTTATTGCTAGCGGTGCTCGTTTAGCTCGTACACGTGATTGGCGGTGAAGGAAATGGCTTCTCATTTGAAAAGTACTGTAGTTCTTTGAATGACTGAGGAATGTGGCACAAGAGGGATTAATAAACTAGTGGGCCTAAACGAGAGGGCAGGAAGGAGGCAGTGTGAGCAATCTATAATAATAAGAGGAAGTGTTTGTCTGTCTGTCTGTGCACGATGCCCAGCAAAATCTACTGCATGAAGAGATCTGAAATTTTAAACATAAATGGACTGAAAGGTGATGGAATGCACCTAGAAGCTAGATTTTTAATTTTTGCTTTAATTTGTGAGTTCTGAGTAAAAGACTGGCAGAAAACATGAATTTTTAGCGCTATTGAATCATCATAGATATAAGCATTCATGAACCACAGATTACTGTCTCTGTTGGACATTGGGGCAATCAGTCATAGGAGAGAGATTCCATCTGGCGCTGTGAATTGAACTCCGGGTTAGCTCAGTTGGTAGAGCATTGGCACGAATAGCCAAAGGTTCAAGTCCCAGTGTCGGAGGAATTTTTCTCCTATAATTTTGAACATAGTCGGATGAGGGAAATTGAATATAGGCCTCACTGGACAAATATTGATCCATTTGGACGGTACTCACTATGACGAAGATAAAAAGGCAGTTTTAAATTGTATAAGAATGTGTACATATATTTTGTCTTTCCTACTACCTCTTCACCTAACTTCCCAGCCACAAGCCGCCACTGTCTTCATTCAAGTTGGAGATGTTTTAGTGTGGTTTCAACATATCCTATAATTTATTATTATTTGTCGTCTTCCTCCCATCCTGTTACTTAATACTAGGGTAGTAACACATTCTTAAATATGATTAGCACATCCACTAGTATTTACTGCTGATTGCAATTATTTGTTTTTCATTTCCAGGCAGTGAAGTATCTGGAGCGAATTCTCGTGCAGGCTCAAAACCAAAAGAGTCAAGAAGTTTCCAATAATGAAGGCAAGGAGATTAACATTGACCCCAAGACTTACTGTAAACTTGGTCACTTTCATCTTCTTCTTGAGGATTATCCCAAAGGTGAGTGTAGCCAAGTTACTGACAGCTCTGATTTACGTTAATTACTGACAGCTCTGATTTACGTTAATTGAATCCCCCATCTCCCTGAGCCATAGTCTGGTACAACTTGTTACAAACATCTCCTAATAATAGAATTCCAGTGAGGTTAAGAAATAACTCGAGAGGTGGCGCCCTTACAAGTATTCCTCTACAAGTAATAATATAAAGTGGCATAGTGTTCAAACCTAAGAAACGCCCAGTACTTTGGGTTAGGAAGTTCAATAGTACGTAAGGAGGTGTAGACGTGTTGACAAGAGGTCAAGGTACCAAACAAATAGATTACAGGAGCAGTGGAATCATCACTAGAAGACAAGTAATCGTAACTTGAGAAGTTGAAAGATAAGTTGAGTTCTTTAATTATATAAAAGTATGTAAGTGACATTCTTGTATAAGAAGAGGTGTCCATGGCAAAATATAAAAATCAACTTATACAATATATTGAACAGGTATTCTTGTCCTTCCACCCACGTCTAGTTCTTCCAAGTGGTATTTTCCCTTCGGGTCTCCCAGTCAAAATTTTTGAGGCCTTCCCTCCCCCATGCACACAACATGTCCAGCCCATTTCAAACCTCCATGATTTAATTACCCTTACTATCTGGTGACAAGTACAGGTTATGAAGCTTGTCGTTATGCAGTTTTCTCCAGTCCCCATTTTCATCTCTCTTAGACCCAAATATTTTCCTAAGCCCCCTGTTTTTGAATACTCTTAGATCATGTTCTTCCCGAAGAGTAAGCGACCATGTCTCACATCCATATAATACAACCAGCAGGAGAATTGTCTTATAAATTTTATTTTTAGATTTCTGGACAGAAGACGAGAAGATAAGAGTTTCTGAACTGCATAAAAACAAGCATTTCCTAATTTGAGTCTACACTTAACTTCTACCTTAACATTATTTGTATCTGTTATTATTACCCTCAGATATTTGAATTTCTCTACTTGTTTGATTTACCGATTATTCTAATAGTTTGTAGGGCATTATTTTGATGTTTCATGACCCTATATTTAGTTTTTTATGTATTAAATACACAAGTTTCCATAGGTACATTAAAGTATCAGTCAAGGAAAGCATAAAGGAACATGATATATTTTATTTTTGACCCTCTTTGAAAAAGTTGGATATGACAGTCTGATTCACTTTTCTTATGAAGAGGGAAACACACAAGGGCTTTATTATGCCGAGGGTCACTAAATTACCTTCTGGAACACATGGGACAATTGACAAACATTTCTGTAAAGCTTTGCAAGAGGCATTGGACTTCTAATGTGGTTAAGGTAGGTAGATTCTACACACTATATCCTTCCTCCTCTTGTTCCCCTTCTTTGTCTGCCTGTTTCTTCTGATTTACATTAAGCAACCTATTTTATCGTTGTACCAAGGAAAAAATGTTACAAGGATTCTTAATGTAATCGTTAGACCTCGGAATCTTAGGTTCTTATAGGTTAGATTCCAGCTGATGTCCGTAAACAACAATGTAGATGTCAAGGGAGCGAAGACAATAACTCTAAACAGTGGATTAAAGATAGCTGCCGGTCCGTGGTTAAAAGAAACGAATGAAGAAGAACCAAGAAGAGCAGAGGGAGACAATGGAAATAATGCAGGAGGGATTGAATTACGAAACAGAGAAAGATCTACTGATAATGGGGCGAGAATGGCTCAAGTCAACAATTCACAGGCCTTGGACGACTCGTGGAGGGATGATCCATGGAGAGCAGGAGATGGAGGGATTGTTACCAGATCCAGGAGGCGCTTGCAGTCTTTTAGTGCGGATCTAAATCGATCTAAGCAGTAATTCAACATAATAAATACGAGTTTGGCTGTATTAACTGATAGCTAGTGATTAGTGTACAATAAAGTAGTGAGAGCAAACCAGTGGCGAAATTAAATGAATCCGACTTAAATGATATTCGAACTCATATTTGTATTGTAATGTTTGTTTATAAGTCAAGTTCATTATCACAAGCCCGGTTTTATTCACTAATTAGTGTTCCTTTTTATGATAACAGCAATATCATTAGAACAGCGGGCTAATTCGTGGTACGATGCGAACTTTGAAGGGGCTTACAAAGAGAGGTATTTTGATGAGGGTTAGAAAACTGTATTTTTTTTGTTTGTTTTGTTTTTTGTTTTTGTTTCTCTTATTGCCTAGTGTTTATTTCTCTTTTTCTCTCAGTAGTGAGGGAAATCGGTTTATATATATTCAGCAGCACTATCTATATGTCTACACATTCCTCCAATTAAAAAAGTGTTATTGTGTTTTCTAAGATGTCTACTGGTAAAATGACAAGTGTCGAATCCAGTAGATTCTTTTGTAATTTTCTTGGTACAATAAATATATCATATCATATAGGTTAGATTCTCTCTGCCTATAGCTAAATCACACCTTGCTTAGTTGAAGGACAAATGAAGAACACAGAACTTACCATGAATTGAACCTTGGACACTAGCCAAGACAGAAGAAGAATGTAAACATACAGTTACATACTCATACATTGAAAAAATTATGTTTATTGTGATCAAAGATTCGGATTATGTTATCACATTTTTCCTTTTTGCGGCTTTATTTCCAAGTACTGTATGTCATAATTTCGTTTTTAAGAGTTTTGTTTCTAACTCAACTGTATCGTGTTGTATTGGAAGTAGTGGTACTGTTCCCAGCTCACAGCGTAACCAGTTCAAGGGGGTGGCATTACCTAACTTTTAAGCGATAAAGCATTTTTCACCCCACATTTAAACTGCAGCTTTTGATTTATGAAGATATCAATGTTGACAAGCAGTGATGGCTAGTGTGAAATGAAAAGACTTGTACAGACAGGCATTAGATGTTTTGCTACGCGGTGTTCACCACATATCAGTATATATATATAGATTTCCAAAAAAAACTCGTAACTGAATATGGAGTATTGGTTAATGAACTCCTATAGGAAAGTAAAAACAATTAAAGCTTTGTTACTAATTGAAAAAATAGTTGCTTGCAGTCTATTACTGTATTGGCCTTTGTGTAGTTAAATAATTCACAGTTACGTATTATTTTATAAATAAATTGCTTTTAATTCTGTTTTAGTGTACTTTCTTATATACCGGGTGTTCGGAAATTCATATTGCAAACTTATAGGGCTAGTAGAGGGGACTTAGTAGACAATATTTCGAATAGGAACCCATGTCCGGAAACGTACCGTTTCCATGCTACAGCCATTAAAATGTGTCAGATTTGCCGGTGTTGTTTTCCAACCGGATAGGCAGTAGATGACATAATGGTTGGGTTTGTGGATAGCTGTTTCTAAAGCTGCTTGTTCAAGATGCTCCATATAAATAAATGGTGCAAACTTTCTTGCGTATACATGTTAAAGGCTAGCGGGTGACAGAGACGACCCCATGGCTACACCATTTGTCTGTTCATAAAACTGGCCATCGTATAGAAAATATGTGGAGGAGAGTGCGTGTCTGAAGAGGTTTATAATGTCAGGTTGGAAATGTGGTTGGAGTAGGTTCATGGCATCATTGACAGGAACCCGTGTGAAAAGTGAATCTACATCGAAGCTGACTAGGAGGTTTGATGGTGATGTTCCGAAGGATCTTGACAAACTCTGAGGAATTTGAAATGTGATGTTGACATTTTCCCACCAAGGGCTGGAGCTGGCTGGTAAGGAACTTGGCTACTGCGTATGTAGGGCCCCCGTAGTGGTAACTATGGGTCTCAAAGGGACCTCTGCCCTGTGGATCTTCGGCACGCCGTACATCCTAGGTGGTACTGATCCATAGGAGATGAGTTTTTTCTTAGTCTCCTTCAGAAGGCCTGATCTGTTAATGAGATTTGCTGTTTTTCTTTCCACTGATGTGGTGGGATCTCTGTAAGTGGCCGGTATGCTTCGTCCTCTAAGATGGCTTGAATTTTCTGCTTGTAGTCCGTAGAGAGCATTATCACGGATGCGTTGCTCTTGTCTGCTGGTAGTACTATGCTTTCGTCGTTCCTCAGTTTTTTGAGAGCTGCCAGTTTCTCCTTGGTGATGTTGGGCCTGCAGGTAGTGGGCTTTTTTAGTACCCTGCTGACCTCGCTCCTTACTTCCTCGGCTGTTTCTACTGGCAGTCCTTTGATAGCTCGTTCTACGCCACTGATGACCTGCAGTGTAGGGGTAGAGACAGCAGTATCCAACTAAGCCCTGCGTGGTTCCATGCTGTTGATTCGCTCAGGTCCAAACGAGCCAACCGCACACCTTCCAATCAACCACCACAATAATTAAAAAAACATTGGCCCTCATTTGGACCTTTTTCCAATTTTTTCCCAATTTTTCTCGTTTTCCAACCACCACCTATATAGGCTAATAATAATTTATTGTCACTGCCTAATGACCGTTGGCCCTTATTTGGACCGTTTCTACTTCTCATCTTTCTCCTGTTCTCCCAGCACCCATCTGTTTCCTGATTGGTTTATCTCCAATAAATCTTTTCTCCAATCCGGATGTCCCCAGTTACAGCAGTCCTATATAAATACACCCCATCTACTCCCGGCATTTCATTCTCCTTGACAATGGAGCCTCAGATCGGCTTCGAAACGTTGGAATTAATCCAATTCACCACCTGGTTAGTAGCCCGGAAAAATATCCTATATTAGCAGCACCAGGAAAAATTCAAAGCACATTTCAGGAGATTCTTGTCTACAGCACAACTTAAAGCAATAATTAGCTGTATGCTGTATCATAGAGAAAACTGTGGCCATGTGTTATTTTGCATTAAATATAATACTAGATGTTTCTGTTGTTTTCAGCAATGTCAGCTTACCAGAAATTCTTCGATCTTAAGGCTGACTACTGGAAAGATGCATCTTTTCTGTATGGCCAAGGGCTTGTCTACTTCCACTTCAATGCGTTTCAGTGGTAAGTATGCACTCCATATCTAGATTCTGTCACATTTAAGAAATAACTGAGAGCCTTTCTCAAGGAATCTGTTGCACAAAGTCACTCTGAAAGATCTTGAGAATGAAAGACAAAATTTTAAGAAGATTGGAGATTATTCTTGAAGTAGTCTCTCCTACACTCTATGCACTAAACTATTTTGTGAAGTTAACACCAGATTTCTTGGGGGATGGTGGAGAGATATTGAGCCACTGCAACTTCAGACGATTCAGTTTAATGACCACAATTGTTTTCTTTCATTTAGGAGAAGAGAGGGGGGAAAAAAAAAAGAATGTATGATCCAATCTGGAATTTCAACTCACCCATGCACAGAAAGTCATTTTATTAAGTGCCAGTATGGTACTTTATGAGATTGTGTGGGGGACGGAAAAATGTCTGTCCGTCTGTCTGTACACGCCATAACTCAAATACGCTTTATCGGATTTTCATGAAACTTGGTATATGTATTTATGACATCCATGAGAAGTAACCCATTGAATTTGAACCTAATCGGTTGACCGGTACCGGAGTAAAACCCAATTTAGTGTCTATTTTAAAGGCGCGATAACTCAAATATGCTTTATCGGATTTTCATGAAACTTTGTATACCCATTTATAATGTACATGGGTTGACGTCTATTGATACTGGACCAAATCGGTTGACCAGTACCGGAGTAAAACGCAATTTATTGTCTATTTTAAAGATTTTCATGAAACTTACAGTATATACGCATTTATAATGTCCATAGGAAGATGTCTATTGATATTGGATAAAATCGGATGACCGGTATCGGAGTAATGCCCAATTTAGTGCCTATTTTATGGTGATATATTATTAAGAATTTAACAAATGCAAATCTGTTACCCTGACAACATTGATTTACATACTTCACATACGGCTTTGGAATAGTTAGCCATGACACATTCCTTCGCATTTAAGCTGAGACGTACGGTGATAATATAGAAGTAAATTGGAAGATTTAATTATCAAACTATTCAGTGTTTCTTTCGTTCATTAAGTTGAATACTGTTATATGCAGAAGATATAAACTCTGAAATAATTAGGCCTACGTGCATTAAGTGGAGTTCTTCGCCAGTGTATTTTGTAAAATGTTGACATAATTAATTTAAGAATGTTTTATATCAGTGTATACGAGTTTGAGTTAAGGTTAAGTATCAAACTTTAGACCTTTCTTCTTCCGTAAGTCCTGCTTAATGAATCGATCTGCAGCTAAAACTCGGAAATGGATAACAAAAATAACTTATTCTCTGTAAATCATAATTCCAATTAACTTTTTACTGATTAAACAAAAGCATACTGGCACTTGGTGGCCTATGCTGTAGCTGTTCGATTTAAGTTTTTGATTCGAAATAAGTGATGAAACCTAATTTTCCATGTTTTGCTATACTGTTACTCCATATCGATTTCAACCGGTATAAATGTTTCCAATAGTAGATCTAATGGTGTCTCATCGGAATCCTTGTCGAGAGGTCTCGCGCATTTGACTGGGAATTTCGAAGTCAAATAAATATTGAAGGAATGTAGTTTACAGCATTGTTTGATTAATTTAGTGTTATTATTTCATAAGCATAACTAATTAAGATATTTAAAACTTAATAAACTAATGGCAACATTCTGAAATAATATTTGTATAAATACAGGGTTATACTTTCCTTCCTTAGCAAAATCATTTTACAAATCATGGCCAGAAATATTAGTTGTAAGATAAATGTATGTAGCCTAATAATTTCTAATAAATGCAAGATAATTTATGCTAATTCATGCTAATTCATCAGTTCATTACTTGTACGTGTTCTCAATGGTGCCTGTGGGGCTCAAGCTCACCCAGTTATTATTATAATTATTTTTTGCTATTACTAAAAATCCTGTTTATTTGTTGAATCACTGTAAGGCGAAAATCAGGCTATTGTGGACATTCCTAGTACGATCTCCTCTTGTTCCAATTCCCTCACGATCGTTTGAAATCGTTCCTGAATATTCTTTATGTCTGTGAATGCATTTTCCACAGCCACCCCCAGAAGATCTTTTACACTTTCAAAAGACAAGACATTTTTGCATTCAGAAAACACTTAATTACATCGCTTTTCTAAATACTGTATAAGTTACCTAAGGAAAGTGCAGAAATGTTAAATTTAGAATTAGACAATGCTTATCAAGAAAAATTACA
This sequence comes from Ectobius pallidus, assembly GCA_964059195.1. Classification (NCBI taxonomy): domain Eukaryota; kingdom Metazoa; phylum Arthropoda; class Insecta; order Blattodea; family Ectobiidae; genus Ectobius; species Ectobius pallidus. Next base: position 8,960,641 of record CAXKWD010000008.1, on the reverse strand, counting down.
GGAAGGACATTAATGGAAGAGCCAAGAAATTGTTATATAAGACTAGAGTGTGGAGTACGAGACATAGGCTACTAGTTAAAAAGAAGAAAGAGTGGATCAAACATGTAAAAAGAATGAATTAAAAAGATCAAAAGGGACAATAAACCACGAGAATGATGGTGTGGTTGGGATGAATAGGCTTGTTGTCTAATGAAGATAATGATGTGATGCTTATGACGAATTTATTAGGAGAAGTCCAGTCAGGATAAACACATTTTGCAACGTCCCATGCTACGTAATCTTATTTTAGTAGTTATCTAAAACAAAAACACTTTATAATATAATATTATAAACTCAACATATTTGGTAATTTACCCAAGTCCAACTCTTTCCACTGTACGTGATTATATGTTACTAGAAAAGTTATTATTTAAAAAAACTTCTGAACAGTGGATGACAAAAAGCAAATAATCATTACCTTTATAATCACGATTTTTCTGCCTGTCCACCAGGCCTTCCTCAGGTGAAAGGCCTGGTGGACAGGCAGATTATAAAGGTAATGATTAGGGACCGGATTTTTAGGTTTTTAAAAACACTGTTTTAGGTTTTCCATTAGGTGAAATAGTTGTTTTTAGGTTTTTTGTCCAAAATATCGTTTTCGGGTAGAATAATTGGTTTAATGAATTTGATTGTGCTACATAGGATTGAATACATAATACTTGTAAAGTTTAACTTAACAAAATTGACTTCAATTTGTGTAAACTTGCTTTAAGACAATATTATACAATTGAAGAAAGAAAGCATAAACAATCAAAAGAAGCAGTGAAAATAAGATTGCCTCACATTTCCTGGTTTGCAGTATATCACTAAATATCTTTCAAGATTCTCAACTGTGAAGTTCTTCCTGTTATCTCTTAGTTAATAGTTAATACTACACCTAGACACTATCCTTCTCAGGATTCGAATCCGATGCTTCTAATTTAGTGAGTAAAATACTTTATGGTTCGATGTGGATAATGTGAAACTGATTATTTTAATTTCTTCGGTTCTTACGCATGCTAACCGCACAAACAGATCAACTAGGGACGAAAACTTCCCCCTGTTCTAGAAAGGTAAATAATATTACTTTGCCATCGGTAGTGAAATTCAGGTCGTCGCCAATTCACTGCCGGAATAAACTCGATTTCATTTGTTTCGGCATAATTAACACACAGAAATCTATATCCTTGTTCATACACGGCAACAATGGTTGTTCGTTCGTACGAATATTTTAAAAGGAATACGCCGGTATTCACACTTCCTCTCTAGATACTGTCCATCCTAGACGACAATGGGTTGAACGAAACGCTGGTGGTATTAATTTCAACCCGACGAAAATTATTGTCTCTCCGCAAAATACCGATTTCTCAACCGACAAACAAAAAAGACAAAAAGTAGCCTAAATCAGATATTTTAGGTTTTATATCCCGTTTAGGTACATTTAGGTTTATATACCCCATTTAGGTATTTTTAGGTGCTACAGAATTAATGTGGGTGAATCCTATGGACATGATTCGAAAAAGTGTATGGGCGCTTTTTGATTTGGAAGTAAGGAAAAAAATAGGTAAAAACCTAAGAATCCGGTCCCTAGTAATGATTATATCCTTTTTGTCATCCACTGTTCAAAAGTTTTTTAAATAATAACTTTTCTAGTAGCATATAATATTATAAACTTTAAAGAATTTCCATTAACTAGGCTACACAATACTTTTTCTGGCAGTCGTATTACAAAATGTGATTGGTATTAATTATCACAAAGACATCGTTTCTTGTACAGTTCTATATTTATCCGTATTATATAAGTCCATTTTATTTACCAAATAAGGGGCCGGAGTATGAAAATTTGAAAAACTTTTAGTCCACCCAATGTTTATCAAAAGTTGGCACCACTGTATGTTCTTGCTATAATTAGGGACATTAAGTACAAAAAACAAACTACAAATAAACCAACAGCAGAAGATATAGTACTCGCTGCTAAAATGTACTGTACATGTACTTATCCTATGCCAACTAAACTCCGAAATAAAAAATTAATATAGGCCAAGGGTGCCCAAACGTTTTATATGAAGGGCCAACAACTATTTGAGTTGTTCATCACGTGCCATATTTAGACTAGCAGTAATTTACATTAAAGAAACTAGACCTACCAACTCCTTAAAGCAAAATTATGTCAATGACGAAAGGGGTAAATGCTTTCAATTACACATAATACAGGTATAGTGAGCTATGTAGTCAACTTGTGCAAAGATAGGAAAATGCATGTGTAATAACCTGCTAATGAGAAGTGTAAGACTACAAACCACTGATAACTGGATTCTCTCTTGTGAAGACGACTAACATGCCTGTTGCTTTAAATAACATAATAATGAGCATTAGTTGTTAATTAGTCGTTATTTTCGTACCCGTCAATGGATTTGGTCCTAAATGAATAGGCTTCTTCCCATGGACATTATAAATGTTTATACCGAGTTTCATGATATTCTGATAAATTGTATTAAAATTAGAAATATTTGTCAAAGAATAATTCCTTTTAAAAGCTTCAGTCTTGATAAAAGGCATGCAGGTAGCCATCCATCAATTTAAAAGTAAACCACAAAGCAGAATGATCTAAATAATGAAAATTCTCTGTAAGCACTGATCATTGATCCCTTCTAAAATTACTTAAAACATTATCCAGACATGCACGTACTCTAGTAGCTTCTTTATTATGATAGACAAACCCATTTTGCACTAACAGGTTTATCAAATCAATAACTGACTTTTTATTGGTGGCAGTGGCGGCTTGTAGCTAAAATTAGTGGCCTTTGTTTTAAAATTCTGTAAAAGGAAGCAGAGGTATATAAAAAGAAAATTTATTTAGAAACTTGATAAAACCATTAAAAAAATAAAAATGTTTTACTTACTTAAATATAAATTGTTACAGTTCAAGCTTGATCTACTCGTTTAAAAACGAAATCCATTCTTCTTGTTTTAAATTCCGCGAAAAGGTCAATAATTCTTTTCTTGATCTGCCGTTGTTAAAGTTTTCTGTTAAATAAAAGAACAAAAAAATAAAAAAATAATCAAATAGAATAGGTGGAAACAAGATAATCTAATTGTACACTTTATCACATTCAAGAATATGATATGTGGTTTTTAAGCACAGCATGCGGAGCCCCCCCCCCAAAAAAAAATACTACCTCCCACCAATACGCTGCAGTCGGCACTGTGGAAGCGACAGTGCTCTCTCTCTCCCTCGCAGCAGCGGCATGCACCTTCCTAAGTGGACATGCACACAACCATCAAACACCACACCACTGGAACTGTGAAGTGCACAGTTCCATACAAAGATTTCTTTGCACAGTTCCATACAAAGATTTCTTTTCTCTTTTTAATAAACTGGGAGATGGCTACTGGCATTAAGCTTAAGGATTATGTATTGTATGAGTATAAAGAAAGAATTAAAGAAAAAAAGGACTCATTATATTAAATGTTATCGATAATATCAAGTGAAAATAGGGGGTGCTGCAGTTCCACAGTGCCTATACACTAGCCACCACTGATTGGTGATAACGTCAAAATCAGAGTTAATGTTGCCTCCAATAATAATTTTGTGACTTGTCCATTTAGTCAAATACATTAACAGATTATTGAACTTCATTAAAAAAAAGTAGAAACCTTACCGTCAGTATAAACAGACATGATAATCAGTCTCACAAACTATCAAGATTACCGCCGTGGCTTCAAAATGATTTTCAGAGCAAATAAAATTTAAGTCAAGTTTTCTACATAAAATGTTTTCCTTAACGTATACTCCAGTTTGGACTGTGTTCTTGACATAATAACCTATTAAGACATACTCCTCAATGTTTATGGTGTCAATATTACATCAGAGTATAACCAATGTAGGAAGTACAAATAAAATGACAAACGGTGTTCATTATAGAAGCTTCAAGCTTCAATTTTATCTGCAAGATTCTGTAAATTAATAAATAATATCTGATATTCAGAATCACAGTCTGTTGTTCTAAAATCATTACACTTTGTTATTTTTTTTTGAGGTCGATTATATCAACTCTGAATGATGCATAGAGTTGAGGATATCTAGATGGTAATTTTTCACACACCACTTCAGAATATTTAGATTCCAGATAACTAGATGCTTGTTCCACAATTGTATTGGGAGCAAGTCTGTAGACAAGCAAAGATACAGTTTTTGGAACCCCCTCTAGTTTACTTGTGTTCTTACTATTATTACCTACCACTATTAGGCGTTTTTGTTTTGTTTTTGTTTCCTACCTTTGTCCAAGATTCCTCCCCTTCCTGTTCATTGATAACTGTGGGAATAACTGTATCACTAGAACCACTAATACTTCCCGCGGCAATTCCATTTCCATCTGTATCCATGCCTTTATTTACATCTTCTCTATAATTATTTACACATGGTTTGTTGTTCTTGCATGAAGACTTGGTTTTAGAAGCTGTCTGTTGCTCACCTTTTGTATGCATTTCATTACTTGGGTCTCAAAAGTCTGTCAGAGCACTATTTTGGTTAAAAAGGTAACTTCTTTCAAGAGTAATGCAATTTTATCTGGAAGTTAATAACACTGTTCCTTTACTTTAAGATATATTTAAACACTCTTACTTCAACTTTACCTTCTTTATCAGCCATCAAATCTATTGCATCAAACATGGCCAAATTTTCATCTTTTCTGTTGTCAGTTTCACAACATATAAAAAAGTCCATGCCGTCTTATTGTATTCATCGATTTACCACAGCTTAAATGGAAATTGCCATTACAGTTGAAACATTTTACTCCATTCACTACTTTTGCTTTACATCTCTTGCATAGGCGTAAGGTAGATTCATTAGATACACCCTCTTCAACAGAGGTACCAGTAGATGGCTAAACTTGCTTGATGCTAAAACACATTCGCTCGCTTCCAATGCATTTGAGACAGCATACCGAATTCGATTTGAGACATTTACCGGAAGCGGATGATCTCGAATGACGTTACAGAATACCAAACACGCCAAAATTTCAATCGACTCGGAATGTGGGGGTCCCGATGGTAAATATCTCAAGTGGAGCATACTCTTGAGTGAAATAGGGTTGATGAAGTATGTTGGATATGATATTCAGTAAATAAATAAAATAGTAATGTTGAGTAGTATTGTTAATTTGAATTGCATGTGCATTACTATAATCTACTATTTAAAACACATGAGAAATGACCAGGATTATTCTTAGTATGGCATTAACTATTGAAAATTAATTACCGTCCAAATCTCTCGCTGTAATTGTTTTTTAAATTGTTTGATGTGTTACACAGCTCTTTATATTCTTGTAAATTACTGTACTATTAAATGAACTTTTCATCATTTTTTACCTCCTCTACCCGTACCATAAACACTGTAGGTAGAGGGATTATCGTGCTTGACCCTGAAGTTCATTGAGTTTGCAGCATTACACATTTTGAGATCCCCTGAATTCAAAAATACAATTTTCAGAAACATGCCTTTGTGTGCGTCTGTGAACAGAATGAAAACTCTTATAAAAACAAGACACATGAAGATCGATGATGACTTTGTCTTACTTTTACTACCACACCCATATTGATCCTGAATTTCACTGTGTCAAACACAATTAAAAGACATTTAAAAAAAATTATTTCTAAAATATTGGATAAAGGTTAAAACACACGACGTTTCGACTCTTCCATAGAGTCTTCCACAGATGACACACCACCCACCTGCTTATTTTTCTTTCTGTTCTCGAAATGGGCCTAACGATTTTGTTTAACTTTTGTACACAAGGTGCTTATACCAATAGCTACAACTTTATTTGAAGCATTTTTTCTTAAAAAATATTCTCTGAAGAGTTCTCTCATTCATAGTAGTAGCAGTAGTAGTACCAGCAGCAGCACTAGTAGTAGTATTAGTTTGGTTTAGGGGCAAGTCAACAGCTGAAACAGCGGTGTTGTAATTATTAAAAAAGAGCTGACATATTGCAGTTATGTCTTCCATTCAAGATATAACTTCATTATTAAATATTTTATTTTGGTATTTATTCATTGTTAACGCAAAACTCAGGAAAGCAAGGATCTTCCAAATTAATGTAATATCACTTCCGAAAGAGTTTTGCTTCAGCAGCACTTGTGAGTGCAGAAAACAGAGGTTAAGACAATTACTGTCTCCTACAGTGTCATTGAGACCAGCTGCTCTTTATCAGTATAACATATATTATTTTTATAGAGTTTTGGGCTATTTTGTTTTGTACATGTGGGGTAGGGTGTCCATTCGTCCCGTTTTTGACAAAATGTCCCGCTGTCCCGAAAGTTTTAGTGGGGACACTCAAATGTCCTGCTTTTTTGTGATTGTGATTGGCCAGTGCGTTTCATTAATAAAAGTTACAACAGTGAAGGTCTTGCTCATTCAAGTTTTGGTAAGAAATTCAACCTATATAAAGATCCCGCACGAAATCTGTGCCGATTGCCTAAATCATTGCATTATGTTTTCATGGGGACTGTAGCGTCGATTGGCCTGCTACCTATCTCTCTCGCACAACAATACCTTCCTTTTTATTTGTAAAGGCCAAGCTACCTCTCTCTCTCGCACAATAGCATGTCTCTCTCTAGCGAGTAACTGTCTCATCGGCACAGATATCGTGCGAGAACTTTACTAGTAGTCTTAATAAACACCTTATATTGTTTCGAATCCGATTGTGAATAAAAATTTGGGATTATATACAATCATTTTATTAAAGTATATCTATATACAATTGTCAAATAAGTTAATTTTATTTATTTTACATATGAACATTTATTAAACATTGTATCTCACTCTTTTTAGTTGGTAATATTTGATAATTCTTTTTATTATAATAATAATGACACCTTAATTAAAATTTGACTTCTTTTCTTGCAGTATTGTTATTTGACGTATTGAAAAGTAATAAATTAGGTTAAAAGTTTTCTTATCTAAATTATATAATATTGTAATAATTTCATTAAAAAATGATAGCTAATAAGCAATGTTAAAATTTTTGTTCTAATTTATCTTTAATGTTTTCTCATTAGTGAAATAAGTTATGTCATTCAATGTTTGAAAACATATACAGAACAGAATACATATACAGAATATATTTGTTTACTTATCTATATTATATAATATTGTAATAATTACGTTAAAAGTATGATTGCTAATAAGTAGGGACCGGATTTTTAGGTTTTTAAAAACACTGTTTTAGGTTTTCCGTTAGGTGAAATAGTTTTTTTTTAGGTTTTTGTCCAAAATATCGTTTTCGGGTAGAATAATTGGTTAATGAATTTGAATGAGCTACATAGGATTCAATACATAATACTTGTAAAGTTTAACTTAACAAAATTCACTTAAATTTGTGTAAACTTGCTTTAAGACAATATTATACAATTGAAGAAAGAAAGCATAAACAATCAAAAGAAGCAGTGAAAATAAGATTGTCTCACATTTCCTGGTTACAGTACATCACTAAACATCTTTCAATATTCTCAACTGTGAGGTTCTTCCTGTTATCTCTTAGAATACATTTGAAGGCAGAAAATGTCCTTTCAACCTCACATGACGTCAACAATGGTTCTTCGTACGAATATTTTAAAAGGAATACACCGGTACTTTTACACTTCCTCTCTTGATACTGTCATCCTAGACGACATTGGGTTGAACGAAACGTTGGTGGTATTAATTTCAAACCGACAAAAATTGTCTCTCCGCAAAATATCGATTTCTCAACCGACAAACAAAAAACACACAAAAAAGTAGCCTAAATTAGGTATTTTAGGTTTTATATCCCGTTTAGGTACATTCAGGTTTTTATACCCGATTTAGGTATTTTTAGGTGCCACAGAATTAATGTGAGTGAATCCTATGGACATGATTTGAAAAAGTGTATGATCGCTTTTTGATTTGGAAGTAAGGAAAAAAATAGGTAAAAACCTAAGAATCCGGTCCCTACTAATAAGCAATGTTAAAATTCGTTCTAACTTATCTTTAATGTTTTCTCCTTAGTGGATTAAGTTATGTCATTCAATATTTGGAAACATTGAACTTACTGTATAATAGTTTTAGTATTCTTTATTCATTGTCCTTAAAAAATTTTATTTACTTTAAAATAATACCAGAGCTAAATTATACTGCACTCTTACGTTGATAAATTGGAAGTCATAAAAAAATTTTAGATTTCCATATATAAAAATGTTACATTATTGGGATTATTTCAATATAATCGTTAGTTCGTAAGTAATGAGTTAAAATACATAACTCTTCTCACTGTAACAAAATTAGTACATCAAGTTTAGGAAAGATATTCTATTCTTCCATTGTCAAAACATAGCTTAATGTAGTAATATGGGCTGACGTTTATGGTAAATTATAAGAAAAACGCACTTCTTGATAGAATACATAAAAATGAAATGTACAGTGACAATGAGGCATCCTTTTCTGTGGAATAAATTATCTACACCAGTCTGCAGAAGAAATTTACGAAGTCATTTGAGATAATCTGTGTGCATGAGACAAAGGTAAATTCCAAATATTTCCTAAATTTTGCGATTGAAATTTTTGTACCTTTTTTCCTTAATTGACCGAGGTTTCTTCCCCCCCCCCCCAAAAAAAATAAAATAAAATGTCCCGTTTTTATATAAACATAATAAGAACACCCTAATGTGGGGCTGAACTGTAGAATGTTAGGAGAAAACTGTAATGAGAGAATGGCAATTTAAGAGAGAACCTACCAAACAGTATAACCTAACTGAGGTACGGCCATCGTGTCCATGTGGAAGCCTGTAGTATACAGATTAAGGGACAAGGGAGAGTTTGTCATTGTGTTAGTGGCCATACAATCCGCTAAAAGGTTCAGTCAAGGAACAGGATTGTTTTCCAATCATACTGATTTTAGCAACATGTTTTCAATATAAATAATATTTGTTCTAATATTTTGTTGCCTAGAAAATATTCCTCATTCTAGAGGGGATGTTAGTATAATTTGATGAAAATTTGTTGAAGACCTATATTTGTATAGAAATTATACCAAGTAATAAGGGTACAAAACAGCTAAGGGATATTTGTTACATTAATATTAAAATTTACAGTATTATAGTATTGATGTTAATTGTACATTGTGTAGAATATTGTAGAGCATTAATTTGTATTAATAGTAATATATTTACATTAATATTAATTTTCTCCTGGTTCTGTGGGGTAGGCCTATGTTATGTAGGTAAAATTCGTGAAATACAGTCAAAAGTGTCTGTACAAATTATGTGACAGAAATTATATTAAAAAACTAAGGGATGGTTTGTGAATTGCAGAGCAGGGAAACTTACATAAGCAGCATTACAAAAAGTGGGCACAGGATCTTTAAAATTGCCGTCTCAGCATCCGACAAGGACACACATATGCAAAAATATATCACACAATATTTCATAGCATTTGATTTTTTACTTTCTCCCATATACGTAGTATAGAGAAAGTATTGTGATCGTGACAAAAAATCGAAGTCGAGATAACACCGGGAGAGCATGTTTCATGAAGCCTAGAAACAGAAAAAAGTATTTTTGGAATGACGTCTGTCCGTCTGTCTGTCTGTCTGTCTGTCTGTCTGTCTGTCCGTCTGTCCGTCTGTCTGTGGACAAGCACAGCGGGTAAACGGCTCGTTGTATTTACTTAATTTTTTGAAATAAGGACTTTTTCGAAATTTTGTCGAACCGCCCAGAAATTTAGCTTTACAACTGAAATATTAAGGGGACTTTTCATGAAAACTTTTTTAAAATTTTTGATTTTTGAAAAAATGGCTCTAACGATTTTAATAAAAATTGAAAATTGGAAACTCTTATCTATGACCAATAAAATGGCTATATCCGTATTTCTGCAAAAATGACTTAAGGGGTACTTTACTCGTATCCATTTTCAATTTTTGTAGATTATATCCATTACTGTAGGCGATACAGGAAAACCTACCACAGTAAAGTTGTAGAGAAATTTAAAATGAACATTTTTTGTTTAACACATTTCTTTATACATTTAATAGATATCAAGATAAAAACGAAATAAGGACGGCTTAAATGCTAATTTCAGAACATACATGTCAATTGAAATATGAATGACATTTTGTTGCCCCTAGCAACAAGAAAACTATAGGCCTAATGTACTTATTGTTGCAAATGCAGTCAGTTTAGCTCAGTCGTAATGAACACGCCAAAACCAATTACAGCGAGGTGGTATAGGCTAACAGGGAAGAGGTCCTGAGTTCAAATCAAACCTCGTGGCTGCCCAAATTGACTTGGGTTTTTCATGGTTTCCTCGTTCGCAAAGGCAAACGCCGGGTTTGTAGGACTTGTTTATTTTCCATAACTCATCAGTGGATATTATAATCGTTTAAACTGAATATTACATAAGAAGACATCACTAAACAATAGATGCAGATGACGCGAATGAGTTGTTACTATAGACTAATGGTTCACGCAAACATACTAAACACGTTATATGACCTACATGCAGTTAAAGCGTGCAATATAACCTAAGTAGTAGCAGTAGTGGCGAAATTCAAATATAAGTCGCTCCTTAAGCTCCGCCCATTCGATATTCACATTTGCATGCACTGTGTGATGTATTTTGTTTCTGAGCGAAGCAGAGTGACCAACTGTCCTTGTATATTGTCGCAAGTGCCTTGTATCCCCCTCTACATATAACTAAATAATGCATAACACTAACCACATAGTTAAAGTGCGCGAAGCGGAGGCGGCAGCCGTAGCGAAGCGCCCTTGCATTTTCGAATAATGTACGATACACTGTTTGTAGGTTTCGAAAATGTGGCATATTATATCTCCCGCGAGGTTTGTCAGCCTGTCACCTCTCGTCTAGCGGTATGACGTCACACCTCCAACGTCCGATCACGAGTTTCTTCATAATACGAGGACAGAAGAATTTGCTAGGTCGTGGTACAAAAGAAACTGCATCGGTGAGGGTGGGTTGGGTGGGACCGATTCATCCCAAGGTGCGATTTATATTTGAATTTTCCCGTAGTATTAGTACTAATAATATTACTGCCATAGTTTTACTGCCATTGATTATTATTATTATTATTATTATTATTATTATTATTATTATTATTATTATTATTATTTCACAGTAAAAGCATTGAACATAAAGATCGACCCTGATGCTTTCCGTTCTAGATATTTGTTAGTTTTTATGAAAATGTAATAAGTAAAATTTAATTATCTCTTTAATTTACTTTTCTCTGTGCTAGCCTTTAACACGTATATGGGAGAAAGTTTGTGCAATATATTTTTGCACCATTTATTTCATTAAAAAATACTGTACCATTCTCTTACCTTAACTAATAACTATATCCCACTGGTATGATCTTAAAGCCTCGTCGATTCGCCGCCCGTTTTAACTGGTGTACGTTTTTATGTTGTTAAATTGAAGAACTTTTTTTCATAACTAAACATGTCCAGCAGATTAAATTTTCAGGAGAAGCGGAAAACTTATATATCCTGAAATAAAGATTTTTATAACTTTTTATTTTGCTGAATTAAATAGCCACATATTAAGATTAGTTATTTGTGTAGTTTTGAAAGCATTGAGTCAGATAGTTCCACAGTGATTACAAAAAACGCTAGGACATGTTTAGTTTTGTTTTAAAAATTGGGACATATTTAGTTTTGGAAAAATAACTAAAAATTCTATTAAATTTGATCTAGTAATCAATGATAATACAATTCAACATTCTGAAAAGTTCTGCAATAGTATATTGCGATACAAGTGCCGTAAGTGGTGCTTACGGATCGAGGAATTTCCGAGATACATGCGAGTATTGTATGCTATTTTTTGCACGATGATTATTTATATCAATTTATTTATATTAATTGAGATATTAGCTGAAAATATTATGTATGTACACTATTGAAGATGGATGTTATATTTCAGAAAGTGATTCGCATGTGTTTGTTGTTATGGGAACCGAATATTTGTAAATAAGTATGGAGGAATTTCTTTAAATAATTGTACAAATTGTAGTATTACGATAAATATATCAAAATAAATACACGATGATTATTTATATCAATTTAATTATATGAATTGTGATATTACCTGAAAATATTATGTAGGCCTATATACATTCTTCAAGATAGATGTTTATTTCAGAAAGTGATTCGCATGTGTTTGTTGTTATGCGAACCGAATATTTGTCCTGGGGGGGCCTTGTCCATAAAGGCTTGTATTATGAGGTGTGGCGTAAGTAAATTCATAACAGCACGGAAACTCTTACCGCACATAGCAACAAGATTGCTATGCGGGAATGTCAACTTACGATCCACGGCAACAACATTCGTAAGTACCACTAATTAGTTAAGGAGTGCAAAAAACAAATTTGTTTATTAATACTTCTGACTCTCCCATAATGTGATTCGTGGCCACACAAACATAAGACGAAATTTCCCACAGGCTTTTTCTTCACAGCAAATTTCTTCGATATTTTGTCATCACCTCTATTCTCCTTAGGAATCCCTCCACTATTTATTGTTTATTATTTTTGGCAATACTCTTGCTTTTGATAACCTCATCCCATAGCAGAGAAATTCCTTACAAACACAACCCTTTCCGTGTGTAGTAGCAGGTAAATAACATTTAACAGAAAGTCTTTCCTTTTGTTCCAACCTTTGTTCGCCGCCTCTCCGGATCACATGCTGATGTTTAGTGTGAAAGCACCTCATTATGGTGTTTTTTCCCTTGTGCTCAGTAAAACTTCTGTTTTTCATCAAATCACTCAACGTTATTTTCTTGCAACTGAAATTCTTACTATTATATCAGCATGAGATGTGTTCTTTTTCTTCTTCTTCTTCTTCTTCTTCTTCTTCTTCTTCTTCTTCTTCTTCTTCTTTTTCTTCTTCTTCTTCTTCTTCTTCTTCTTCTTCTTCTTCTTCTTTCATATTTAATTCAAGATCAGGATCACCATACTTCTCGATTTTTCTCTCCTGTCCTGCTAAAGTCTTTGGTCCCCCTATTTTCTAAGGCCACTTCTCATTTCTTCCAAAAAAAATATCCACTGTAACGTTTTATTAAGTTCAACACTATTTCATTATGCAGATCGGATAACTATTAAACTGGCTGTAAATCGCAGAAACGCATTGCCGCAGAACGTTGGAATAATATCATTGTTATAGTCCATTGTTGGAGGTTTAAATGCTCTAACACGAAATTCTTCATCAACTGCCAACCATTAAAATAGGCAGAAAATTTAAACATGCGTTCAGAATGATTTGGGCACGTGCCGTTTTGCTTTTAAAAAGAAGCTTAAGCAAAGCTAAAAATATAGATGTTTAGTTTTGAGAGAGAAGAAAGACCAATGCAAATTAAATGAAAGGACATATTCAGTTTCGTTGAAAAAAAAGGTATATTCCTATTGCAGTTTCTATGGGATGTGTTCGCATTTCTTAATAAAAAATAAAATCAGATAAACTGATGTAAAAAAGTGCCAGTATGTTTTTGTTTAATCAGTTACGACTGCAATTATGATATGCAGAATATGTTTTTTTTTTATAAATTGATTCCCAAGTTAAGCTCCAGATTTCTTCATTAAGCAGGGCTTACGGAAGAACAAAGGTCTAGTTTTTTTTTTTAAATCAGATTAAAATCTTCCAGCATCAGCTGAACTGTACTGTGATATCTTTACAATCGCACACTCACATAACAATATTTTTAAAAAAGTCAAATTGGCCGGTTTCGGGATTTGAACCATGCAACTCCAGAATGTGAGGCCAAGACGTTATCATATCGGCCACCTGGGTCAGTTTAACGGTCTAGTTCAGGGGAAGTCAACTACGTCTTGTGATGACGTTTGTGGAGCAAGAGCATGCGGATCCCTTGTGTGTGACGTCAGCAAGAGCGCACGGTAGTAGGGGTGTTTAGAGTACGCTAGATTTAGGTACTAGAGGACCTATTCACTTTAGCTCTGTGCGTAGAACAACTTCTGGTTGGAAATATGGAGCATTTTTCAAAGTTAATGCAAGTACGCGTTCTCTCTGCAGAACATGTGTTAGTTCTGCAAAACATTCTTCTTCAGTTCGAATCGAGGTTTCAGGATGTGGAAAACCTTTCTCCGATGTTTAAACTTTTTGCTAACCCATATTCAGTTAATGTCAAAAACGTTTCTTGCCGGTATCAGTTGGAGCTGCTAAACTTACAATGCGACGATCTGTTAAAGGACAAATACGAACGTAAAGTGATCTAGGGTAACTTTTACAGAAATTTCCCTGAAACCAGATTCCCGAGACTTATGCACTTGCCGCACGAATATTATGTAATTTTGGATCGACATATGTGGCCGAACAATTTTTTTCACTAATGAAATGTGCAAAGCTCAAACATTGTCAAATCACAACCTAAATGTAGTCTTCGATTAAATATTGCTCAAACATTACGTCCCAACATTGATAAACTTGTTAAAGAAAAAAGAGACAGGAAAGTCAGAAAATTGTTACTGTAATCTTGCATTATCTACGGTGCAGACGAGCTCTTATGGTAAATAATTCAGTTCATTTTTTTATTATTTTTACTGTAGTGAATTATGTTAATTCAAATGATAGTAATGTCTATTTTTGTCAAAGAACATAGATTTTGGGAAAGGCAGTTGTTCTCACAGAATAGAAAAATAGAATTATTTATAATATGTTAAACTTCTGTGCTGTAATTAACCGATAAACTATCAAGAAAATCGATTGATGTTTCATTAACTCGGAAACACGTATTACGTAAGTTCTAACCCCCTAAATTTCCGCTGCCCGCAATACTAATAACCCTCTCTTCTCCCCTGTTCACTGATGCCACCACTTCACATACTCCTCGCAGAGGTATAACGCGAGCAGTCAGAGCAGAAAGCAGTGACGTCACAGAGCAACCTTCTGTCTTCCCCTGGTCTAGTTGGATAAGCGCATGAAAAACAATAGTGTTTTTGGTCATAGCTAACTGTATTTTAATTTCCAAAACCTTATAAGATCACAGTAAAACTTTAAGCTATGTTGTCAAGATAACTGATTTGCTTTTTTTTTTTTTTTTTTTTTTTTTTTTAAATTCTTTCGAATACCTATATTACCATAAAATAGGCACTAAATTGAGCATTACTCCGAAACAGGTCAACCGATTTTATCCAATATTAATAGACGTCTTCACATGTACATTATAAATGTGTATACCAAGTTTCATAAAAATCCGGTAAAGCGTATTTGAGTTACCGCGTCTTTAAAATAGACACTAAATTGGGTTTTACTCCAGTACCGGTCTACCGATTTGGTCCAATATCAGTAGACGTCTTCCCATGTACATTATAAATGGGTATACAAAGTTTCAGGAAAATCCAATAAAGCATATTTGAGTTATCGCGACTTCTCATATATTAACATAAAAGCCACTAAATTGGGCATTATTCTGGTACTGGCCAACCGATTTGGTTGAATATCAATAGACGTCTTCCCATGGGCATTATAAATGCGTACAGTACCGGTATATGAAGTTTCATAAATATCCGCTAAAGCGTATTTGAGTTATTGCGCCTTTAAAATGGACACTAAATTGGGTTTTACTCCGGTACCGGTCAACAGATTAGGTTCAAATTCAATAGGGTACTTCTCATGGACGTCATAAATGCGTATACCAAGTTTCATGGAGATCCGATACAGCGTATGTGAGTTATGGCGCCTTTCTAATAGAAAGGCGTGAAAATCCGAAAAAGCGTATTTGAGTTATGGTGCGTACAGACGCACAGACAGACAGACGGACAGACATTTTTCGTCCCCCACAAAATCTCATAAAGTACCATACTGGCACTTAACAAATCCACATCCAGTTAGATGCCAGATGTCTCTATCATAAGCAATCAAGAAACTTATTTTATAAATGATGTACATGTTCAATTTTGAAAAAAAAGTATCTTCAATTATATTTCCACATTTCACGATCGTTCCAAATCATTCCGACAGCCGTAGCTCCCGGAATAATTACCACTCAATTACTCGTTAACCAAGGTACTTAAAGACCTGTTACTTAAAATCAAGTGATTCTGGGAATAAAGATTTTGTCTAGTAAAATACAGCCGTGAAAACCCCATGCTTCTGTTGCAATGCTTCGTTCTCGTAAATTCGGAGAATTCGTCACTTCCAGCGGAGTTGATGTCACACCTCACTGGCTGCCCGCGTGCCGTTCACTGCATTAATTGAGTTTCTTTTGGCCAAGTAACTTGTGTTTCAGTATTGGTTTAAGTGCCAATCTATCGGAAATGCCTAGATCTGTTTTTGAGTGCTCAAACACCACAAATGTAGATTTTGGAAGAAGGATTCGTACGTTTCCAAATCGAGATAGATCACCAAGCGTGGCTGAATGGAATAAATCCGTGTAATTTCGAACCTACCCGAAATCTATTATGAGTTTAAATTTAGGTTATTACTTAAAACTTTGGTTTTGTTTACAGCCGATGTTCAAATTGAAACATTTTTTCTCGAAATTAATTGTTCTTCTAGTCGAGGTATCACTTGAATGCAAATAAATGGCCTAGACTAAGAAGTATTTAATAGACGTAAGCCCAGTACTTAAAAAAAAGTGTGCGTGGAACGCCACGCGACAGAAGTTTCCTTGTTTTAATTTTTTTATTTTTAAAATTTTGGATTATTGGATTTTTCAATTTTAGATTGTTGAACTTTTTTAATACTGGGTTTGGAGACTTTTTTAATTTTGGAATTTTGGATTTTTTAAATTTTGGATCTTTGAATTTTTTTTAAATTTGGGATTTTCTATTTTTAATTTTGGGTTTCTAGATTTTTTAAATTTTGGATTTTGTATTTTTTAAATTTTGAATTCGATTTTTTAATTTTGGATTTTTCGATTTCTTAATTTTGGAATGTTGGATTTTTAATTTTGGATTTTTTAAAATTTTTATTTTTCAAATTTTTAGTTTTTTAATTTTGGATTTCTAGATTTTTTTAAATTTTGGATTTTCATTTTGATTTTGAAATTTTGGATAAGCCTAATCATTGAGTTGATTGTTTTCTGGGCAGTCCGTTCCGTCACACCCCACTGATTTCGTGACTATTTTGAACGTAACAATTTCGTGAGGATTTTGTCCGTAACGCAAGTTTGCGATAGCTCTCGGTCTTGATTTACTCCTACCGCGGCTAAAGAAGTTTCACTACAAAAAGAAGACGGAGCTGACTTTAGAAACTCTGTATTTTACTTTTTTGAACCTCAGTGTAGTTATGGATTCAGGGTTAAATTTTCAGTTAATCAAAATATGAAGCGTGTCTTTCCTTCAGCTGCTTCAAAATGTCTATACTCTTTGTTAGGCTCAGGGTATTCGTGCCGAATTTGTTTAATTACGTATGCAGGGCCGGCTCTAGGTATTTTGGCGCCCTAGGTGAGAAATAGCCTGTTATTGGTAAGTGGTTACATAAAATTGATTTCAATTGGCCTAATTTGAGAAAGGTTATGAAGACATTAATTATCTAAATAGTAGGCTATGGAGATTAAATAAGTAGTAGTAGTGCATAGATCGCGAGCGATCCTTAGCGATCCGTGGATATTCTCGGCAGAAGGGTGCCAGCCAGCCAGATTAAATAAACACACATTTAATTTGAAAGGTTGTACGTTTTTATATTGACATTAAACAAACAACAAACTACATCATATGTAAGGTTTTTCCCCCCTAGGAGGCAGGAGTTGAAAGAATATAATAAGATCTCAAAGTTACTTTTCTTGCTTTAATTTTGGCAAATATCTGACAAAATCGTTTACATCTATTTCGCCCGGTTTCATTCACAGGGGTCTATTTTAAAGACGCGGTAACTCATATACACTCTACCGGATTTTTATGAAACTTGGTATACACATTTATAATGTCCATGGGAAGACGTCTGTTGATACTGGATAAAATCGGTTGACCTGTTTCGGAGTTATGCTCAATTTAGTGCCTATTTTATGGTAATATACGTATTCGAAAGAATTTGTTTAAAAAAATGAAAATCAGTTATCTTGACAACATAACCTTTTGTTTTACTGTGATTATCTTGACAACATAACCTTTTGTTTTACTGTGATTTCTAAGGCTTTGGCAATTAAAATACAGTTAGCTATGACAACACTATTGCTTTAAATGCGCTTATCCCATAACTGACCCAGGTGGCTGAGATGGTAACGTCTTGGCGTCACATTCTGGAGTTCCATGGCTCAAATCCCGAAACCGGCCAATTTGACTTTTTTTTTGTATTCTGCATATCATAACTGCAATCATAACTGATTAAACAAAACATACTGGCACTTTGTTATATCAGTTTACCTGATTTTATTATTAGAAATTCAACTGATGTTTCCACTTCTGACCTAGTAGGTACAATTTTAGGTAGATTTCGAAGAAAAATCTATCTATCGCAATGGATACCATGTCATGATTTTCGAAAAATTCTTTCATATCTTTACGTTTCATGCCTCCCTAAGTACGAAACCACCGCCTGTTCAAAAAAAAATGTTATATATATACCCTATATATCTTTACACGCTAGCGGCCGTAATTTTGAACATATTTGAACCAAATTTTATTATGTTATTTCTAGGCCCAATAGTTCGGACAAGTTCGTTAATTAGCATAATTGGCCCATGGGGGTGGTCGGGGGAGGGGGTTGAAATGTTAAAACATTTATATTTCGGCTCCTATGATGTATAGAGGGAAACTTTGTTTGAATAAATTACGGTACTCCCTATAGAGTTCACAATGACACCAGCGATTCGGGGGTTTTGGGGGTACGAGTGGGGGTGGGGGGATGGAAATTGGACATTTTTGAAACTACGTCTTGTGGGGTATCGTTGAAAAGCTCTTGATGAGTACTCTACAAATCAATAACTAGTTTCTTGATAGTTCTCATATAAGGCGAGATTTGAATGTTTGAAAAAGTCCTCTTTCCTCTTTTTTGCAGTTATTATTGCAGGTTTGTCATGCCACGACAATAAATTAAACACTTCGAAATCTACCTCAGCCTGTAGGCTTGCCTAAAGGGAATTTTTCAATTCTATCCACTGAAATATCTTCAACACATCATTTATTTATTTAGCAATCCTGTAGACCAGCAGTACTGGCATAAGATAATAACAAAAATTATACAATAAATAAAGAACTAAAAAACAAAAACACAGTCAGTAGCTATTAGTCAATTTCAAAGACTGAAGGTAATTATCATACACACTTAATTTGATTTAAGCAAGACATTCATTTTTTCGATTTTTTTGCTCAAGATTTCTTTCACCGTGGTGAAAACTCACAGTTTCCTTTTTACGGGCATATTCTCTATACTAGCTAAGAATTATATTATACAAGAATACTTTCTATGAGTCTATAAACCATCCAAGTCGGTACCATGACTGATCTCTGACATCTGAAGGTGAATTCGATAACAGCTACTATAGAAATTAAGGCTTTTTTTTAGTAGTAAACATTATAAAGCTATGGTTTATCTACGGGATTCTTCGCTGGCGATCATCGCTGCCTGTTCCTCTCAGTGAAAATCAATACAGCCGGATGGTGTACGACGATGATCGCTGGGGTCGACGATGTTCGCCGGTAGTTGAGGCAAATTCAGGCCGATAATCTCTATAAGAGGCATATCCTGACCGACAATGAGTGAAAGACTGACTGACTGAGAGAATCAACGTAGAGTCTAAATTATAATAGGTAGAGACAGTGCTTTAGTTGGGCCGGTACGCACCAGTACTGCGTACCGGTATAAAATTATTTTCCTTCTACCATACCGGGAAAAATATGTGCTCCGGTACGTCGTACTGGCAGTACAGGAACGATATTGTCCTAAAATACTTATTAAATGTCCAATTCAATAAGAGAGTGTATTTGTTAATAATGACAAACACTATTAAATTCGCAGTAGATATGCGTTCTAATGTTCACCTTCGTGCGCATTTCTACAATAATTACTTTCTCCTTAGATTACATGTTGGCTATCCTGATAAGGTGCTCGGTTTTTGAAAACTCTTTTGTATGAGGCGATATGGAAAATTTTGAAGTAAGGTGAGTACCCCCATAAAATAATTTCCAACTAAAGCACTGGGTAGAGACTTGGAATTTTGAAAATACCATAATGTATATATATTGCAAATGCACACTAAGAAAGGTTTTTGAATTTTTTTATTTTAAATGACAAAAATCAATTGTTTTTTAGTATACTTAATACCTTTTTACACAGAATTATCAAATTCCATGACAACAGTGTATTGTTGCCTGCATAGGCGTAACCAGGCCGACCATATGGGGGGGGGGTTATAACATCTGGGGTGTATGGAATACCCCCCAGAGAGAGGGGGGTCCGGGGGCCCTCCCCCGGAAAATTTTAAAAATTAAGATGCAAAATAACGAGTTTTAAGCTTCCGGGGGTCTCCCCCGGAAAAAATTAAGATGAAAAATAACGAGTTTTAAGCTTCCGGGGGTCCCCCCCCGGAAAATTTTAAAAATTAAGACGCAAAATAACGAGTTTTAAGCTTCCCACGCTTTATACTTGCATTAAGTAATTTATGGGCAGACTTAAAAAAATTATATAATTTTCCTTTTTTTAATCAATGGGGGGGGGGGTTCAAACCCCCAAAACCCCCCCTCGGTACGCCTATGGTTGCCTGTGTTTACAAGTAGCTTTGGAAATAAATGATACGGGACTTTGACAAATTAGCGAAGCTAACGATAGAATTCATTGGTGTTAATAAATATTGAAGAATAAAATCCACGAAAATAATGCACAATGTGATGCAGTTACATAACTTTCTCTACCCTGGACGTAGAGAATACCATTTTCTCACTTCACATTTTGATGTAAAATAAGAGGTCGTATGGCGGGGACAGCTTTATCCAGCTGTCTCAGTCTGAGTGTGTGTCAACGAGTAAGTTATGCCATATCAGAAGTCGGTGAAAAATTATATCCACTGATACGTTATTCATAGCTTTGTATTTTTCGTTCATAGCTTTGTAGTTTTAGTTCAGAAATATGGATGTTTATCATAGGCCCAAAGCATGTAAAAGGAGACAAAATAGGATGGAACATTTTTAGTCCTATGCGCACAGTATATTATAATGTCCCAGGTTTTGAGGGAAAAAGTATGAAAGTGGCATTGAATTTTTATTTGATTTCAGCCCTGAAACGGTTGAATGGTAACATGAGAGTGAGAAATAAGATATTCTGTATAGACAGTACAATTTTATAAAACCGGAAATTCTGTTTCTTCTTATTTGAACCCCTACAAGCCATGGGGCGTAAAAGCAATGGGATGCAAAATTCTACATCCTTTATGAGCCAAGCTATATCAAGCGTTTTCTGAGGGAATAGTTTGAGTGTGATAGGTTTTTCTTCCTCGTTTCAAATTCTACATACCTATTTAAGGTCCTAGAGTTTGAAAATCGAAAGTCCTTCATAAGTTAATTTCTAATGTTAAAATACAAAACCCGAGGGATGCCGGGCCCTTTAAGCTAGTCATGTATATAGTGGGTTAAGAAAAACAGAAGACAACCATTTTGCGCTTAATCATGGCTCAAGTATAAATTGTGGGTCCACTTTTTAAAGACCTTTTTTCCAAGGACTTCCCCTACCTGCTGCCACTCTAGTCCTCTTCGACCTGTCAATCAGTGAATAGAAAGGTAAATAGGCGTATTTAGCCTACACTTGTCCGCAGTCCAGTACAGTGTTGCAAAATATGTACCACAACACGGTTACTTCACTTGAGAAGTGAATGATAGCGGCAACACTAGGGAAATCCACGCGACTATAAGAGCACCTGGTCTTTGTCGGTATCGGTGTTGGTGTTAATTTTATGCCCCTTACGGAAAAGAGATGCAGAGAATAGGACAGTTAGCATTAACAAGTGAGAAAAAATTTATCTTAGTGGTTTAAGCAAAATGAAAGATTGACTGAATATAGTAAAAATATTTCTTCCTGATTGCTATACAGATTTTGTATTTTCCGAATTAGCAGAAATACTCCGGCTTCAAGCAGGCCCGACGAGAGGGAGGGGCAGCCGGGGCTGGAGCCCCGGGTCCCAAAACAGGTCCCAGCAGACCAGGTTTTATTTGTTTATCTTCTAAATTTACTCTAAAATAAAATGGTTATAAGTCAGCTTACAGTAGGCCTCACTAACGTTCGGCATTTAAAATAATAATTTTCCAAAGATTATTTTGATACATACAGATAAAATTATTCCTAGAACATTTTAACGTATTTTCCCTTTTTTTGCCCCTTGCTTCCAAATATACGAATCTTATAGAACCTACAAAGGGCTAAATCGGACTGAAGGACCTAAAAAGGGCTAAGGAAGACTTTTGATGAAAACTAGGAGCTATAGAGTACTTTTGCTAAAAGACTAGGGGCTAAAGAGAACTTTTGCAGACAAACGCGATTTTTAAATAGATTTTCCAATCACGAGGATTATATTTTTCTACCTCCGATGGGGCAAAAAATGAAAACCAGTGAACACCAAAACTGTTTTATTTGGAACATTTAGCTACTTCTAGCTACTTCTGTAGATCTCTG
This sequence comes from Ectobius pallidus, assembly GCA_964059195.1. Lineage (NCBI taxonomy): Eukaryota > Metazoa > Arthropoda > Insecta > Blattodea > Ectobiidae > Ectobius > Ectobius pallidus. The sequence continues at coordinate 8,938,042 of CAXKWD010000008.1, read as the reverse complement.
TGAGCTACTTCTTTACATAGTCGCGCTCCAACTGAGACATTTGTCGTAGCGTGGTACCAACTTTTTAATACCCTCTTCATAGAAGCTTGCAGCCAGCGTATTGAGAAGGGTCTTCACGCCATTTTGAAGTGTCTTGGAAGTTCTTCGTTTGTGTGGAAGTGCTGTTCTCCCAGATCTTTCTTCAGCTGCCGAAAAAGATGAAAGTCACTCGGCACGGGGACGAGTATTTGAAATCCATCGTGACAGTAGATGAAACGTGGATTCGTTACGACAATCTAGAATCAAAAGAACAATCCAAACGAGGATGCACACAAATTTCCCGAACAAACACAAGACGCTACGACAAATGTCCCAATCGGAGCGCAACTATGTAGAGAAGTAGGTAGAAGATGTACCTAAATGTTCAAAATAAAACAGTTTTGATTTTCACTATGGTGTTCATTTTATGTCCCAACGGAGGTTGAAAAAAAATAGCCCTCCTAATACAAAGGAAAATAAAATCAGGTAAACTGATGTAAAAAAGTGCCAGTATGTTTTTGTTTAATCAGTTATGACTGCAATTATGATATGCAGAATATGTTTTTTTTTTTTAAATTGATTTCCAAGTTAAGCTCCAGATTTATTCATTAAGCAGGGCTTATGGAAGAAGAAAGGTCTACCATCTCGGCCACCTGGGTCATTTTAACGGTCTAGTTGGATAAGCGCATGTAATACAATCGTGTTTTTTGTCATAGCTACCTGTATTTTAATTTCCAAGGCCTTATAAGATAACAGTAAAACAATAGGCTATGTTGTCAAGATAACTGATTTTCATTTTTTTTATAAATTCTTTCGAATACGTATATTGCCATAAAATAGGCACTAAATTGAGCATTACTCCGAAACAGATCAACCGATTTTATCCATTATGAATAGACGTCTTCCCACGGACATTGTAAATGTGTATACCAAGTTTCATAAAAATCCGGTAATGCGTATTTGAGTTACCGCGTCTTTAAAATATACACTAAATTGGGTTTTACTCCGGTACCGGTCAACAGATTAGGTTCAAATTCAATAGGGCACTTCTCATGGACGTCATAAATGGGTATACCAAGTTTCATGGAAATCCGTTACAGCGTATTTGAGTGATGGCGCCTTTCTATGAGAAAGGCGCCATAATCTATTAAAATAGGCACTAAATTGGGCATTACTCCGGTACCGGTGAACCGATTTGGTTCAATATCAATAGGGTTCTTCCCATCGACATTATGAATGTTTATACCAAGTTTCATGAAAATCCAAAAAAGCGTACTTGAGTTATGGTGCGTGCAGACGCACGGACAGACAGACAGACTTTTTTTGTCCCCCACACAATCTCATAAAGTACCATACTGGCACTTAATAAAGATGTGAATTTATGCATTTGAAGAAAAGACATAATAAAAATAAATTTATACAACGCACTGAATTTAACAATGTATTTGTCGCTTTGCCACGTGTCTTTGTAACCCGAAAATGTGCCACCTCGCTTTCGCCGTCTGCTGTTTGCAATACTTTGAAATCTGCAACTTATCCATTGTCGTTTCAACTTTCAAATAACAAGTTGCCGACCAACGACAGAGAAGTGCATTAAATGAACAAATTTGTGACACTCCAGTCTACTTATTTTTGTAGGTCAGAAATATAGTTGCGTGATGTATTGACCTTTATTGTGCTTAAGATAATTTGATATGCCTAAACAGAAATTTTCAAAAATAGGACTTTTCCGGCAGTGAATTGAGGAAGACCCCAATTTTCCAACTGATGATCGAGTAATTTTCTGCCAAGCCTGTCAAAACAAGTATGTAAATATAGCTATCTTAAATTTTATTTACCAGACTTCTTCCTTCGGATTTTGAAATCGAAATTTAAAATACTTTTACTAACATGTATATGCGATTTAAATGGAGATGACATTTTTCATTAACACATTTTTATTTTTTAATTATCGTCATATTCTTAGTGTTCGTTCGTTGAATTACTGACTTTTCATTAAAGTACTATAAAAGGAAAGAATAATTGTGTAGTTAAAAGGTAAATATCTCATTTGTTTGTGCAATTTTTCGAGTGCCGATAAAAGTAATAGTTACTTTATTTTCTTAAAATACCTGGAATAACTGTGCCAAAATAATAATACAATTTTCGGTGTTAATATTAGTGTTTTATTAAGGCAGCTAAAATCATTTGTTTAAAACCTAAAAAGAGCTATTCCACGAAAAGAAAAGGCTAAAATACCTTTTATAGAAACCTAAAAATCCGGGCCCTATACAGGGTGTTCGGAAATTCATATTAAAAAAACTAGGGCTAGTAGAGGTGACTTAGTAGACGATATTTCGAATAGGAACCCATGTCCGGAAACGTACCGTTTCCGTGTTGTAGCCATTGCAATGTGTCGGATTTGTCGGTGTTGTTTTGCAACCGGATAGGCAGTACAACCGACGAGCTGCTCTTCCATTCCCTTCCGCTGCGAACGTGTACTCAACAATGTTGATCGGAGACGCACAGGCACGTGAATGGGGCTCCACAGCAAGGTAAACGTCACGTGCCATCAGGTGATCCTCTGACGTCATGTATTGCCTATCCGGTTGCAAAACAACACCGGCAAGTCCGACATATTGTAATGGTTGTAGAACGGAAACGGTACGTTTCCGGACATGGGTTCCTATTCGAAATATCGTTTACTAAGTCCCCTCTACTAGCCCTAAAAGTTTGTAATATGAATTTCCGGACACTCTGTATAGGCCTATAACCATAAAATAGGCGCTAAATTGGGTTTACTCCGCCATCAGTCAACCGATCTGATCCAAAATCAATAGGCTTCGTGTTCCACGGGCGTTATAAATGCGAAAAAAGTGCAGTTATTCATTGCATGGCCAGGCAGCTTCAAAGGAACAAACCATTAAGTCGGTGTTTCTTTATCTTAATTGATCTGACTAAATCGGTCTTGGCTTCCGCTTTCCAAAACAAAAGCAACGTTGCAATATTCTCTCATTGTTATCACTGACCTCAGTTCTTCCTTCGCTTTAATCAATTCGCACGTGTTATTGCTTATTGTAAACTTGATCTTGCAACCGCGCATTTCACTCCACGCGGAGTTGACGAGTAGCTGTCAGAATCGTCACAGGGCATTCTTAGATTTTGATTGGTTTGGGTAACTAGGTGATTGGTGCGGTAAAAATGGGTTGAGGTGTCGGCAAACTTTTTCTCCTAATGAAAGTAAGCCGCCTGGCCATACAATGAATAACTGGACTATGCCAGGTTTTATGAAAATCCTATAAAGCGTATTTGAGTTATCGCGCTTAGTCACACGGATAGACGGACAGATTTCCCGTCTACCACACCATCTCATAAAGTACCGGTACCATTCGGGCACTTAATAATCATGTAATATCATTTCATAATCTTTTTGTTGCATACATTATAAAAGGCGAAGTTGGGTTTCAGTGATGAATTTAACATTTGAAGGGGGCCCGGGAAAATTTGTCCTTGGGGCCCTGGTTTCAAGTGAACCAGCAGTTTTATTATAATGATCTACACTGCTTTCAAGATTTCAGCAAAAGAAGTAAAGAGTACAAAATTAAGACCCCTGAAAATCGTAGGCCTAGATGTACTCTTTAAAGAGTAAATCTGGTAAAGATTGCACCTCTCTGGAGGGCCGTAGCAAGGTCCTTCTGCGCCATTGGCGAGCTTGACAAATCTGCGCCCTCCAATACTGGGGGTCTGAACAATTTTTTTTTTTTAATTTCTGTAAAATTGTTTATTATTTTATTGCTTGATAAATTGCACCAGTCTAAAAAAGGCGGGATTTTTCATGGTTAATTTTGCGCCCACTTTGTATCTGCGCCCTTGCGGGGGCACATCTCGCCACCGCCTAGCTACGGCCCTGCCTCTCTGTTTTGAGAGGACAAAGCGCCCTTTTCGCTCGAATGATGCTGAGAAAAACAACTTGGTTTACAGTATCGGGAATAAAAGTTACAAAATAATGTGAAAGCTCATTCTAAGTGGAGCCTGAAAGTATTAGTGTGGTAAAAGTAAAGCAATTTTCAGCAAAATAAGGATGTTTTCATGAAGTTATTCGTCTAAGCAGCGGCTTTGATAATAAAAAGAAATCTATGATCTGCCACATTGTACTGTACTTGATTCCATACGAACGGTGCAGTGAAAAAATACAATATAAAAAATTTTCTTGGTAGACCAGTATTTTCATCTCGAAGTAATTTTCGAAAATATTTTCTCTGCCTTGGCGCTAGGTAACTAATTCGCCCCTACCCTCCCTCATTTGTAACTACATTCACATATTCACTCTCACAATACAAGGAGTTTAATTCCTGTCAGCCTTCCATAAAACTGATCTGCAACCATTAAGAGTACTTCGGAATAGACCAATCAGTATTTTACTAGGTCCACATTATTTGACTCCAACTCACATCCTCTATGAACAATGAAAAAATCCTGCCATTTGACACCTTAGTTAAAGTAAATGCCATTACCTACATGCACAGAGTAATACATGACAACATCCAGAGCAATTTTCCAATAGAATATTATAACATAGACGTCATAAGTATGAAACAAGGCAAAAACAGAACATATACCTCACACATTCTTCAACTATTACATATGGGACAAAGGGTTAAAAATATTATTTAATCAAAACATATAATGAATTACCACAAGAACGAAAGAATATCTTATATTACAAAAATAATTAAATCACAAATAAAACTGTTTTAAAATTATTATATTAAGCGCTTTATAGTGATCACTATTAGGCTGTCATTACCTATGTAACTATTGTTTCATTTCACTCTTATAATTAAATCATTTTGTTTTACATTACTATGTAATGTATCTCTTGTATACTTTTGTAAGTAATTTGTAATTGGAAATTAATGTACCATAATGCATGTCATATTGTATACAGCCTCTTAAGGTGAGCTTTGCTCGTTGGGGTTTTCTTTGCTTTCATTTAATTAAAAATAAAGTTAGGACAGTTAAATTTAGTTTTAAAATTAATTATTGTTAATGTAACTTTGAAAATACCTAGGTACTTCAGCAATATTGACATGCCCATTATCATGTAAGTTATTAAGAGTATGAATAAAAACTGAACGTCGTCATCTCCCGAAATGTGAATTCAGAATTTGCAGGACTACTTATAATAATAATTATTATTAAGTGCCAGTATGGTACTTTATGAGATTGTGTGGGGGACGAAAAAATGTCTGTCCGTCCGTCTGTCTGTCTGTCCGTCCGTCTGTACGCACCATAACTCAAGTACGCTTTTTCGGATTTTCATGAAACTTGGTATAAACATTCATAATGTCGATGGGAAGAACCCTATTGATATTGAACCAAATCGGTTCACCGGTACCGGAGTAATGCCCAATTTAGTGCCTATTTTAATAGATTATGGCGCCTTTCTCATAGAAAGGCGCCATCACTCAAATACGCTGTAACGGATTTCCATGAAACTTGGTATACTCATTTATGACGTCCATGAGAAGTGCCCTATTGAATTTGAACCTAATCTGTTGACCGGTACCAGAGTAAAACCCAATTTAGTGTCTATTTTAAAGACGCGGTAACTCAAATATGCTCTACCGGATTTTTATGAAACTTGGTACACACATTTACAATGTCCATGGGAAGACGTCTATTCATAATGGATAAAATCGGTTGATCTGTTTCGGAGTAATGCTCAATTTAGTGCCTATTTTATGGCAATATACGTATTCGAAAGAATTTATTAAAAAAAATGAAAACCAGTTATCTTGACAACATAGCCTATTGTTTTATTGTGATCTTATAAGGCCTTGGAAATTAAAATACAGGTAGCTATGACAAAAAACACTATTGTTTTACATGCGCTTATCCAACTAGACCGTTAAAATGACCCAGGTGGCCGAGATGGTAGACCTTTTTTCTTCCGTAAGCCCTGCTTAATGAATAAATCTGGAGCTTAACTTGGAAATCAATTAAAAAAAACATATTCTGCATATCATAATTGCAGTCATAACTGATTAAACAAAAACATACTGGCACTTTTTTACATCAGTTTACCTGATTTTATTATTATTATTATTATTATTATTTTATTCATCCATTATATCATATAAACATGTACAGGGTACAAAATGATGCTGGACACGTCAGATCTTACATGTTAAACACTGCTTACATTTGCATTCATTCTCATATTCACACTTATGCTTATATTAATTAAATAAGTAAATAAAAGAAACTTTTAAAAAAACTGTAATGCATGAGGAAACATGCAAAAACATTTAAAAATAATTCTGCAATGCATATTAAACAAAGGTAATGTGGGGGAAAAATCAAGCTAATGTAAATGTTTACTGAACATAAATTTCTGCATTTAGTAAAAACAAGAAGATCTAAATTCAGGCTACCCCATAGCGGTATTTGATCATAAATCACAATACAAACATCCTTGTTACGAGGTGGTCCTACGTCATGCTGACCACACATCAGGAATATCCTTCCTGTCCTGCTAAGTGATCATTATCTGTGATAGATATAGCCTCCCCGTGACATGAATCATGGAAAGGAGAGGTAAAGCAGAAAAGAAAACAAAAGGTTCTTGAATTACCTATTCTGTTCTCCATCTGATTGGAAAAAAATACTCCATGATTCTTGTTCAAAGTATTGTAACTCTTTTAGACACATTTATTATTAATGGGATTACTGTTATTTTATTGCAAGGGGTGTGATATTCCCCTTCAGGTGAATTTAAGCTGCTAGCAGCAACAGGTTTTATAGGTCATTCAATTTTAACTGGTTGTACAGGAAGTTAAAACTTGCTGGAATATCATAAAGATTTGTTTGAATTATCCTCTATCCATTATTTTCATTTTCCTTTGTTTTTTTTTTATGTTGTACATATTTCTTTATAAATACTTCCGGGTATGGTACCGGTATGTTTTCATTCCTACCCTAACATCGAGGTTTCTCCCCATTCTTCCTTTACTTGTTCTGGTGGGGCTGGAGAAGAAAGTTATACCCCCCTTATATTCTCTCGCCTAGCTCCCCTATTTTACTGTGGACTCGTCCATTTCATCCACCCGCCGCTGCTGTATTTGCGTTGAGACACTTGAGACAAAGGAAACGCGACGCATTCAGGCACGCACACACCGGTCGGGTCGGGTTGGGGTCGAGACTTCGTTGAAAGTTCCTGTTTGTCAGGATAAGAAGAGTGATGTGTAGTGCTGGACTATTATTGTGATTGTGTATGTGTGTGTGTAAATATTATGGTGACCCACGTTAATGTTTTGTGTTAACCAGTCCCTCAGGAATGAATGAAGAATGTAAAGGCCATTCATCCCAATTGAAGGAAATGTGAAACGTGTTACGATAAATGTTATGTGTTAGGAACAAAGGATAAGGGCAGGGTGTTAGATGAATTATTTAAAGATTTCTTTAGTAAAAGTGTGCCGACAAATTCGAATAAAGAAACATTTATTGCCTTTGAAGTTCGCCTACCTCGGAAGCTGTTACCTCATAACAGTATATTTAACAACATAAATTAAAAAGTGACAAAAATAATTACATTGTGTTCAAGTGCAACAATCACTGCCTTATTGCTGAGTTCTTCTAGTCCATTGTTAATGCTGTCAACCTATTGCTCAAGAAATGAAAATAAGTGTTCATCGACCTTTCATTCAAGCCATTTAACTCTGACGTCATTGGTAAGTCAGTAACCCATTATTGAACAGTAGCCAAATATAAGGGAATAAAGTTATCCTTAATTCTTATGAACCACTAGTAATCAGATGTTTACAAATATCATTCTTCTTTTCGCATGCAGCAATTTGATATTTTTATGATCATTTTAGATAAATATCGCATCATCGCGTGTTGCATATTTAGGCCTATCAGTTACGTGTACTATGATAATTAGCCCTGTCATTTATTTGTATTATCTGATTGGCGAGCCAGTTAAATATTAAAAGTTATATTACTGATTTTTCGGTACCATTTTTCGTGTTCTTTTGTAAATCTCCCCATTGAAAATGTTAAGTCTTATGGCATGTTTTTATTTTATTTTTTGTATATTGGCCGGGAAGATTTAGTTGGAATGTACTGTGATACGTTTTAAATTACTAGTTGTATATGGCTTACAAGATGGGTACTACAGTGTATATTGTTGGCATAGAATACATTGATATTACCTGTAGTACATGTGTAAGTACATAAAACTCCACCCATCTATTTTATTCAGACTAGTCTGTCTTACAATGTTTATTATTACAGCTTAGTATAGCCTACAGTTCCTCTTCATATACCCTCGCTGTAAATAGGGGAATCATTGTTTCTTGTGTGAGGTACTCGGTTAGTCGAGTCGATTGGATTGAAGATGCGAAACTGTTTTTCACGGAATGTTGCAGGCAAATGTCCGCCATCTTTCCTGTAGTGCATTGCACGTCAACCTGTTCAGTGTTGCCGGTTCTAATCCCCTGTCCATTGTGCTGATTACATGGCGGATTCACGTGCTATAAACATAACTAAATGTGTCTGAATGCACTAATCTACAAAGTATGCAACGAAATGAAAATACATATTAATTAGTCTTTTAAAGAGTTATGTTAATGCACTAATCCACAAAGTTCCGGTAGGCAACGAAATTACGAATTAAACAATTATTTTATTGCGACCTAAAGATGTACATGGATCCACCGAGATTCGAACCCGGGTTTCAGCGGTGGAAATAAAGGCAAATAAATTTAGAATAATTAACTTTTGAAAAAATTCAAAGTCTTCAATGGCATACCATCTTAGATATTTTGGCTCTCCTTAACAATAGACCCACTCTTTTGAAGAAGGTTTTTTCCCCTAAATTTTTTAGGGATCCGGAGCCGATATTAAGTTCCTGTATCCAATATTATGCCTCCTCGATTAACTGTTGGGGATGCCAACTGCTGAGACAATTTCACAAGAGAAATTGAGTGTATCTCGGAAGTTGATCTTACGCATGTGAAAGAAAATTTTCTAAAAAGGTCCCAGTATTGTGTGAGTGCAAATGGAGGACATTTCCAACATCTCTTGTGATGAGGTACAGGTTTTTTTTTTCATTGTAATTTTAACTGTAATTGTGAAAACTCCCAAAACCTGAATTGCTACACTTAACGACTTTATTTGCATAGATATTTCACCTGATCACTCGGGAGTTAGAGCTGTGGCCACCGGAACGCAGAAACCCACATGATTGGCCAACTAGTATAATTATGAAGAAAGTTTTGGAACTCCTCATAGACTGTGGTTAGGTCCACCATAGAGGGCTGTATTGGTGGGTCTGGTCTCGATTGCAGTACTTGTAGTTGCCGGAGTTTTGGTAGGAGGTTGTTAACTTTTGTGTTGGTCAATTTCGATATGATTTTTAAGGCAATATTGCATACAGAAGAATGGGAATTCCCCTCTGTAGGTCTGCTCTGGCTGGATGCCTATTTATACGGAAGATGATCTTGTAAAGGCGATATATTAGAGATGAGAAGTGAGCCCAGGTTGCTTGGGTAAGGTGGCAGTATGCCAAAGATCCGTAGTCTATTTGAGTTATTATCAGCAGGGTGATTAGTAGAGCAACCCACATTATGCTTTATTTTTTTGACAATTATGCTTTATATTTTTCCAAATTATGCTTTATAGGCCTATTTTTCCAAATTATGCTTTATTTTTTAAAATAAATAATACACCAATAAACTTAAGACAAATACTGTTTAGGTATATCATACCATCAAATTGATTTTTTTTGTGTGTGTAATGTTACTTTGCAGGCTACCTTAGTGCCTTAACACATTCACTACTCACTACCTGCCAGGTCTTTAAATGCCCCAGCCCAGGGACTTTTAAATGGCTATTTAAAAATACACATGAATTTACACTACCTCACTATGTTCAGTTTTTCTTGAAAACCATATGAAATTATAGCATAAAAATTTTACATACTTTTAGGAAGGCTTCTATGTTTGTTGAATGGGCAAGCTGACACTTTGCGACCCACCCGGCTCCCCTTTCCATCGGCCTGGTCGCCTTCTCCGCCAGCCTACCGCGCATCATCCCGCACGCAACTTCCCCGCTTGCTGTGTTAAGCCCGCAGCTTGCTCTAATAATTGCAATTACCATTATAAAAAACAAAATAAAATTTCACGAATTATAGAAAATGTCGAACAATTAAAAAAATACCCTTGTACCAAACATCATATTTCACGATCTTTAAACACCGATTTGATAATATAAAAAATCGAAATTTACATAATATTTCTCAATTTTTAAAAACGCCGTGTTATGATATAAAACATGGCTTAATCGATGCAGAAAAATTCCCTTGCACCAACAGTACTCTTTTCGTAACAAACAAAACATTTCAAAATTTGAAAAAGCGATTCTTGCGTTAACACTCGCGAATGCATGAAGTCACCCTTAGTACCTTATATATATGAAATCTTTCTTCACTGCTCTAACTTGTCATTCGTGGCGTAGTGGGTTAAGACTCCTAGCTATAACGCTAGGGGTTCCGATAGATAGGTAGGGTGAAGAGGAGGTGAGAGGAAAGAGACGGGAAAGAAAGAGAAGAAGAGACTAAAGGAGAAATAAATTATTTTTCTCCCCACCCAAAACCCCTACTTTCCACGCGGGTAGTGGTGGGGGACTCGGGTGGGTCGCAATGTGTCATTTTCCCCCATGGCCGCGGAGCTGCAGCAGACGGGATTAATTCATGACCAGAATTATTGTTGAATAATAATTCGTCTATGTCCTCACCTGATAATGGCCTGTGCCTTTTATCACGTTTATCTCTTTTGTCACTGCACATGGAATTACCACTAAGCCTAGCCATTCTTCACGCTACTGACCGGCGTTGCGAAACTGGTCTTCAAAAGCACATGGAATTCTTTTGTTGTCAGGAGGTCAACAACATAATTTTGAGGGTTTCTGTAAGTCCAGCAAGTGTATTTACCCACCATCTATTGCCGTGAATGGAAACTAGCAAGTGTATTCACTCCCTATCTATTGTCATAACTGGAATACTTACACTGTGCTACCACCTTCAACATTTCCTTGAAGAAATATACAAAAAATTGGCACGGGCGCTTAAACGCCAGGCTGGCGTGGACGGGAGCGAAGTGCTGGCTTTTCTTCCACGCCATATGGCGTGCACGGTAGCAAATGTGTTAATACGTTAACATTTTATAAGAACAAACTGTAGGGTCTAAGCAAGCTAGTAACGAAATGAATAAAAATTTATTCATCCTTGTCACTGTCACTGTCATTTGCACTCTCCTGATGAACACCACCCTCCTGATATTGATTTTGATTAATTGCCAGTTGTAGGTGAGACTGCAGATTTTCTTCTGTCAGACATGAGCGTTTACAGTTCAAAATTCAATTGAGAGTAGAAAAGCTTCTCTCAACTGAAGCAGATGATGGAGGAGCCATAATTGCATTCATTGCCAGCTTACTTAGGATAGGCATCTTGGTGGAATGTTTCTGTCAGAAGGATAAGGCAGAAGTTGAAGACAAATTTTGTCCATGTACCATTGCTATGTTGATATTTCTTCCACTGGAACATCAATGCCAGAGAAACGTTTCAGTTCACCCGAAGTAAAAATGCAAGAAATCTTCTCAGGAACAGCTATTGTTGGATCTAAATTCTGAACTTCCTTCCAGAAATTTAGAGCAGGAGTTCATTCATATATCCTGCCAATTTTTTACAAGTTGGACCTGAACTTTAAACCATCTGAAGAATTGATGATAGAAGAAGCCAGATCTGTGTTGCATCTTGATTATCTGATTCCAGAACCTGTAGCCTATTTGATTGCAGAGACCATCAGAAATTTTAGCTATAGCTCTGAGTTGAAGCACTAGTTCTTTATTTTCAACCAGTCGCTTTAAGTTTGTTACTGCAGCACTGCCTTCACCATCTTCCAAGTCAATCCACTGTTTTACTGCATTCAAATTCATGCAATGATATTTTCCTGCCTTCAGCCATGTCCCCCAGCGCGTTATTACAGGAACTGGAGGTAAAACAAATGTTCCTGCTTCTTTTAGGCAGTCCAGCAATCTCTCCCTTCTGGCTGGAGTTTTCGCTAAAGCAGTCTTAACAGCTGCAATGAATTCATCAGCAATTTTTAACGAAAACCTAATCTCTTCAGCACACAGATGTAATATGTGAGCCCAACATGTAGAATGTAAAAGCTGAGGTGCAACTCCAACCAGTTGCCTGCCAGCAGAAAGCATATATGGTGCACTGTCTGATATTAGAACAACAAAATTGCTTCTGTGAACACCAATAAGATCTAATGCATCAAGTATTAAATTTACTATGACATCGGCATTGCAGTGTTCAACAATTTTAGTTTTCACAAGTCTGGGATTTTTCATTCACAACACCCAGTGGAGCAATAAGAATATTCACCACCTTACGGTTCTTTATATCTGTTGTTTCATCAACCACTAGATAGACAGAATTTCCCTCACATTTTGACTTAGGCCCGTATTCAAGAACGCGACTTTGGAAGACGACTTCCTAAAGTAGACTTTCAAAGCAAAGTTCAACTTTGGCTAAAGTCGAATTCATAGACGTTAGTTGCGAGACTTTGACCGTGACTTTGGAAAGTCGAGATTTGACGATGTTGTTGTAACGTTGGCAATCGTATCCACTGCCTTTTAAATGAATTATGTGTACAAACTGTTGAAATTGCTGTACGTCTAGGAGGCGGTGGGCAAATCTTGAACAAAATAACATCGATGTGCGCATTACACTCAGCCATTTTGCAAAAGCGTAATTGTATTGTGATGATGATAATAACAATAATAATAATTCTTTATTAGCTGTCAGGATACAATGTCCATTATCTTCTTAATTCTTTGAGCATATTTTTGGTTATTACAATACAAATAGCGACTGAATAATTAAAATACACATTTATAAATTTCTTAAAATGAAGTATTAATATGTTCATTGTCAGTATTTTGTAAGAATGTCATGTAGGGTTCTGATTAAATTTCCACAGAGTTAAGGAATTCTTGTACATCGTAAAATAAATAATATTTTAGAAGTAGAGTTTTAACTTGTTTTTTAAAATGTTGAATCTTTGGAATTTTAAGATTGTTAAGTATATCATACATAATAAAACCTATATGAGAAATTATGTTCAAGCTCCTGGTAGTTCTAGACAATATAAATGAATATTGTTAGCTGTTCTTGTCTGGTAGTGATGTATTTGTGAATTCTTCATGAATAGGTTCCTAATTTTGTGTATAAATGTCACAGCTTCTAATATATAGAGGGATGGTAGGGGCAAGATTTTTAATGTTTCGTATATCGGTTTACTTGGTGTCCTGAATGGTAATTGGAGCATAACTTTTAGTAGACCTATTCTTTTTTGCAGTTTGAATATTTGCTTAGCTTTTGTTGAATGTCCCCCAAAAGAAATGCTTAACTTTATACTGAATGGACACAGCTGAAATATGTCTTTAATAGCCTACATCTATTGTTGATACCTGAGTATATGAATAGCATAACAAAACTGGCTAAGTTTGTTACTTAAATTTGCTATATTTGGTTCCCATGTAAGATCCTGGTCAATCCATAGCCCAAGAAATGTTGTAGTATTTATTTGGCCCAGTGTTGTGTTATTAAGTCTAACTTGCAGGTTGCCTATAAGATTTTGTGAATGAAAGAGCATAGGCCTATGTATTGTCTTATCGGTATTTAGAAAGGGTTTTTTCTCTTTCAGCCAAAGTTCTAGGCTACTATTTGTTTCATTTACCTTTTGCTGAAGTGAATGGAGATCGCTGTCACAAAACTGGAGTTTCAGTTCTCTTGTCATGAAATATTGTGAATTATTCTGAATCATGAAAGTCTCGAAGATGCCACCAATGACTGACTGTGAACAGTGATCGAAGTGGCTCCATCCGGCATTGAGATTCAAGGTGCACAGAGGAATGAGCAGGTGGGCCTGTTTTCTTAAAAGAATAGGCCTACTGTCCAGAAGCTACGCGAGGTGGCTTCACAGTATTTAGAAGAGAGGAAACAAATTGAAATAGAGCAGCTGAGAGAGTTCCATGCTGCAATGATGAAGCAGTAACAAGAAATACATGATCTCACTTTGCAGAACATGAAGGAATTGCACCAAAAAGCAATGAGAGATTGATTTCCTTTGCCAGTAGTTTCCAATTTTATTTAATTGTCCACACACACATTATATACCATACATAGCCTACATAAAATCAAAATATTACATACAGCTTTCCAATTCTGGATTATGCCACCCTGAAACTGCTCTTTTAAGTAGCACTAAAGAGGCTCTGGTGATTGTTTTTAATTGCACTTTTTAATAGGGCAGTATAACATGCAGCACAACAGTGGACTGCATTACCTACGTTGAGCAGCTTGCTAGGGGAAAGGTTACAGGCAGGCGGGAAGCAGCCATCACCATAGCAATGTGCAGCGGTGAGTGGAAGGAGGGCCAGAGTGCAGCAGGTATTTGGGCATAAGCTCACAAGCTCCCCTTCCACCCAATAAAAAAAAGACCATTGCACCAAACATAATATTTCACAACTATGTTCTCTCTACTACATTTCTTGCCAAGATATGGGAGGTGTTGTGGGGTTGAGGAGGGGCGTAATCAAGAATGACCTACAAGCATAAGCCACTGTCGCCAACAAGGATTCCTTGTACTAGGCCCCTTTCAAATCTCACTCAGTTTCTACTGTTGTTGAAGATTCTGTTATCATGGGTGGAACCAGGCCATCCAGTAATGAAATCAATAAATTTCCTCTCGTGGTTGACGACAGCCTACAACAAAATACAATTAACATGAGCATGATAGGCTATATGATTTGGGTAATACACATCAAAGAAAAAAGAAGTAAAACATTGTGTTCCACAAGGATGTCTTATTTAAATTACTCTTCTTACTTTCTTCTTACTTTACTTTACTTCTCGATGATCTTCCAATAAATACCAGATATTATTCTGTTTGCAGTTGACACAAATGTTTTAGTTTCAGGAGAAACAGAAAAATAATCCAACAAAGAAGTGATAGGCCTATGTTGTTAAATGACTTGTATAAGTGGTATTGCATTTTTCATCAAATTTAAGAATTCCTTGACCAACTCAGGCAGGCAGCACCGATAGGGATAAATACGTCCTCACTATTACAGATTTAATTACATGCAGACTGAACTCAACAGATGGTCGAATAGACTACAGATTATAAATGACAGGCTGATGTGTTCTTTCATATGGGATAATATGATGGTACATAAAGAATGATGAATATCATCTTGTTCATAGGAGTTACTGACATTTTTAACTTGTAGGCCTATGCTAGGTTAAAGAAATGTACCGTACCATAAGCAAGTGTGTGGATGTTTTCCTGAATGTGTGAGAATAAGTGAAAATATAGGCTAGGTAATACTTAGCATTTAAGATCTTATGTGTCCAAATAACTTGTATACTGTAGGCTACATGTATATAAAGTATTGGATGAATAAAAATTAGGCAAAAGACAAATTTAGGTTGTGCACCAGCGAAATTCCACCTCCATAGGATGGGATTGCATGGCACTGCAGCTCACTAGTGTACCCTTTATCATATACGAATAAAAATACACAAAATCACAGCGTTATGAAAATGACCCTTGCAACATATCAAAAGTATGGCATTAATAGGCCTAAATATTTCAGGATGAAGCCACATATGCATCATAATATGAAATATTATTACAGGAAATGGGACCAAAGCAGGGAAAGAAGAAGTAAGAGGTCGTGTTATGGTATTGTCCAGCGAAGAGTTTCAGACTTGATTGGTATGCCACCCGCTAGATGACTTAATTAATGCTGCAAAAACAACCCTTGCACCAAAACAGCTCTTTCTAGAGCCAACATAACATTTCACAATGATAAAAATTAGTACACGAAAGCGGCTATTTCTCATGTGTTAAAGCTCTCTAAACTTAAACAGAAGAATTTTCCCTTCACCGCTCAGCAATTGCAATAGTGAAGTGGTTAAGGCTGCTGGTCACGGTTTCATATACCAGTCGATGTGAAATTTATGGTTAGGAATATGTCCCACATAGGCAGGTAGGGCAAAGAGAAAGCGAATGAAAGTAAAGATAAATTGTTTAATTTTTCCCAGTTCCCCTTTTGCATAACAGATGGCGTAGCTAGTAGTTAAAATGGTGAGACATCTAGAAGGTGACATTTGAATCCTAAACCCCAGTTTCCCCTTTGGCACAATAGATGGCATAGCTAGTAGTTAAAATGGTGATATATGTAGGAGGTGACATTTGAACCCTAAACCCCTCCTACCCTGGCGGACCCCATTAGAGTTGGTGGGAGGAGCCTAGTGCGCAACCTAAAATTGCTTTTCACATAAATTATTTGGCTACTCACTTGGCAATTGAGACTGAAGATACTTTTCCGGTTACGGAATATTTCAGCATGTTCACCATCAGAATTCATTATAGGAACATCGATGGCTCCCACAACCCCAAGAAACCTGAACCTTTCATACACACGCTAGCTGACACTCAGCTTGATCCAGGAACTTGACAAATTGTGACCTTTTCCCAGCAATTAGTTCAGATATCTTTCTTATAATCCTGCTCACAGTTGGCTGGCTTTTTCCATGCATGTCTGCAGAAACTTATTGAAAATTACCTGTAAACAATTAAGGAAAACAATAACTATTAGGGTCAATTTATATCATAACCTTAAATGTTTGTAAGACCATGTAACATAACCTCTATAAAATGAAATACACTATAATATAAATATGGCCTTTTATCCTTACCTGTAGCATAATATCGTAACGATACTAGTAGTTGTATTACTGGCGGGGGAAACAGGTAATTATTCGACTAAAATTATTCAGTCCATCTTCAAACATGGTTACGAGGATATCCAACACCGTCTGCTTATCAAACCTAGGCATCTAGCTTTGAATTCGCTATCCAAATTCAATTGGGTTTTGCGCTTCTCTAATAATACGCCGAGGAACAGGTGCAGTGTCGATAATTTCCTGGATGCCACCAATATTCTCAGCAAATTCAACAACTCTCAAAATGTCAGCCATATTTATTGACGTGAATACGCGAAAGTCAAAGTCAAAGTCTAGATTGCCGGTGACTTCGAAGTAAAGTCACAATCGAAGTTTACTTTCATCAAAGTCTCGACTATGAATACGAAAATGGCGACTTTGTTCTTTGTAAAGTCGACTTTCATCCAAAGTCTTGTTTATGAATACCAGCCTTAGTTTCTTGTAAGTCGTCTTCAGCACACTTTGTAAGATACCTTCTTAGAGTGGTTTCACTAGGAGCCGGCTGCATTCATGTAGCTGTTGCAATCCACTGATTACGAAAAACATGCAATGGAATACCAGAAGAAGTGAATGCTGCCACCATTTCTTTCATATTTATCGTTTGATTTCTCCTTACGCTGCCATACTTGAGGTAACGTAGGGGAGAGTGGGGACACTTGATACAGTTTTCAATTTTTATTTTTTTTATTTTTTTGCTGTTTTCTCTAAAAACTTCTAACTTTGTTTGTTTGATAGAAGAACATTTCCTCTATCATGTAAAAATGTTTTAAACCTTAAAAATTATTCTTTCTGTTTTAAATTTTCAAATGTTTAAGAGTCTGCAAAGTGTATCAAGTCTCCCCAGGGGTGGGAGACTTGATACAGCTTCGGGGAGACTTGATACAGTGTACAATTAAGTATGATAACATTAACAATTTACAAGAATTAAACATTGGTTTTATTTAAAAGTTGGAAAACAGATAGGTTTAAGTAAAACAAAATTCTAGGCTATGGTTAGGCCCAATTCCATCATAATAATCACATTATGTTTGCTCTCATTCAACAAACAGTCCTTCAAATTTTTCTTCGAAAATGAAGCATGTGATTCTGTCATTTTTGTCTTGAAACTTGGGTGGTGACAGTTTCTTCTCAATCTGTTCATCATCAATGGCACTGATATCTTCACTATCTGGCATTTAAACTTGCTGTCTTCAATGTGACGAGCAAACTTAACACTCCAATCATCGAATGCTACTTTATTTTCAGTAACTCCCACGAATCGATGAACACTTCTTTTTGATCTGTAAGCAACAAGCACCCAGTCTTCGATATTGATGGTGCGGTCTTCTTCTTCAAATAGTGGCTCTGGTTCGAAGTTGCTTGAGCTCCCATTAGATTCCCAATCTTCTTCTTCTGTTGATTCGTTACAGATTCTCTTTTGCTTTTTGGAAGTCTGAGATTTCACATTTTTTGTGTGTTTGTTCCTTGATTTAAACAACTGAGATTTCACTGCCTTCTGTTCTTTTTGTTTTTCTCTAGCCTTCATTTCTTCTTCAAATTGAAGTTTCACTGGAGTGTCAGTTAAAATAAGTATCTTTCCAGCTTTTCTTCCGCCTTTGTGTTTTTCTGCATAGCCTACATAATTTTTTTTTTGTTATAAGGAAGTTAAATAGGCTCACTTAAGTAGTTGGATGCATAGTGAAAGTGCAGGAACAAAAAGAAATTTATAAATAGCTAGAAAGCTTGATTCAATTCAAATCTAAGATTATTATGACAGATTAAGGGAATATTTTATACCATCAGGCCAAGAGAAATAACAGTATTTACCATAAATACTTAGATTCACCATAAATACTTAGAGAAATGTGTATAATAAATTATTTAAAAAGGATTTCAACATGGGGAGACTTGATACAGTGTATCAACTCTCCCCTTGAAAACTGTATCAAATCTCCCCATGTGGCCATTTTTCACAAAAAGTTCAATAAATCCAAAGAACCTAACCTAAAAGAGCTGAAACTGCTAGCATGCATAGATTGCATGTGTATCTTCATATGTAACATGTTAATTCAGCTAAAACTCGTAAATTAAGTAAGTGACATAAGTTTTTGTGAAGTTCAAAATACTTACCTTGAAGTTGGAAAAACGAACTTTTCCAAATAAAATTCACACCATGTGCAGCGATGTGCTCTAAGTAGCACCACAATATGGGGGGAAACTAAAAAACATCTGACATGAGTTACAGCTGATTCTAACCATAGAATAATGAACTAGGGGGGGTGTATCAAGTCTCCTTATGTATCAAGTGTCCCCACTCTCCCCTACTGTTGGGTATACTGCTAGGACCACCTGAAGTTGAACCTTGTCCATCACTCTGTTTCCGAGATCTATGCTTAAAACTTTCCACATGTTTCTGTAAAATGGATTTCTTTTCGAAATTAATGCACTCTGAACATAAGGAACACAACAGTTTCCCCTTTTCAGCTACAAAGTTGTCTGTAGGAAACTTGCGAACCCTTTGTATCGCAGTTACATAAGTTTTTGGCATGCTGGCATTAAATAGATGTGAACCCCTCTGATTCAGAGTGTGTACTGACCATAAAACCGTTAACTTGTACTCAATAATGGTTATTTTAATTGTTGTCCTGTTCCTTACAGAACTACAGTTATATTTTTACTTCTTAAGTTTGAAATTTCCATTGTTGAGAAACTAGCTTCTCATTGTTGATTGAGTGTTTTTATAGTTCAAGGAAGCAGGCAGTTTATTTGCCAAGAATTGTGCTCTATTTTAAATATTATGCTTTTATGCTTTATTTTTAAAAATTATGCTTTATTGTGCTTTTAAAATTAGTTCCATCCAGATCCTTAGACTGCCAAATTTATATTCCGGGTAGCAACCACATGTCTAAAGTCCTGTTATGCTTTTTATGCTTTTGGGTTGCTCTAGTGATTAGATTAAACAGAGTCAGAGTGTCCGTCCTCCAGTACTTTCCTGTAAGGACTTTGAAGAGGCGTAATACAGGGTCTTTATTATAAGTTGAGACCGGGCGACCGGTGTTTTCACTCTCCGCTACGGAGTCCGCATTAGCCGCGGGCGGGACGCACGCGGCTTCCCTGCTTAAAGTGTAGGCTATATAGGCTTACCTTATAACATATGTTGAAAGTGTCGTCCTTCCTGTGTTATACAGGCATTGTATCTGGAAACCACATTCTGGCTGACGCGATTTCATTCGTAATGTTTTCTTTCAGCTCCTCCAATGTGTGAGGATTTGTTCGATAAACCTTATCTTTAAGTCTACCCCACAAGTAAAAATCACACACTGTGAGGTCTGGGGAGCGAGGTGGAAAGAGACCAGCACTGATCACTCTGTCAGCAAACACTTCCGAAATTTTAAGAAGGGAGACTTCCGCTGTATGAGCGGTGGCCGAATCTTGTTGAAACCACCCGCGCGTTTTTTCTTCATCCGTCAACTGCTGAAAGAATGGCACCAAAATGTCATCATGGTAAATCTCTGAATCTACTGTCTCGTAAAATATAGGCCCAATTATTCGCCTTCCATTAAAGCACACCAAACCCCGATCTTCCTAACGTAATGAGGGATTTCATACACACCATTAGGATTTTCTGCACACGAATGGTGTGAGTTATGACTGTTCACACGACCATTAAGATGGAACCAGGCTTCATCAGAAAAGAACACAAGCTGGGGGTCGATTAAACCATTATCCACTGATGACAGAAACCACTCACAATATCGCAATCTTGCTGCTGGATCGGCAGGTTTTAAACAATGGGCCCGTGTAAATCTGTACGGTTTGAGGTGTAACAACTTTGTTGCTTTGTGTGCAGAAGAAACTGAAACCCCTACTTGTTGGGCTAATTTTGAGAGTGATTTATTTGGTGAATGTTCAAGATTAGCGCCAATCTCGTCTAGCTTTTCTTCTGTTAACACTGTTCGTGTGCGCACATGCTTTTTGTTTTGCACTGAACCAGTATTTACAAATTTATTAACAATTCTGTGAATTTGTGCTCTTGAAGGTGGCACATCAGCAGGAAATGTCCGAATAAATTCATCACGTACACGTCTAGCAGACTCGTACTTAAAATAATGTTTACACACAAAAATACGATGCTGCAGCGAAATGGGTCTCACCATGTTGACACTTTAACAATAACTGCACGTGCCGCTGTTGCATCAAGGTCAGACCGGCTGCGCGCGCCTTCCGTCGCCCGGTTTCAAGCCTTCCGTCGCCCGGTTTCAAGCCTTCCGTCGCCCGGTCTCAACTTATAATAAAGACCCTGTATATTCTGAAAGTGGTGGATTGCAGATGAAAATGAAAATGAAAATTAAGATATCATCAATAGTTCAATATGCAGCCTAGAAATTTTATACAATTCAGATCCTTTTCAGGTGAAAGGAATCTAGTTGTAGATACTGGTCTGTTTTAGGAGAACCGGGTTGAAAGATTAGGGCCTATATATCTTATTCAGTTTTATGAGGGTTAATGCTAATTCCTTGGTCATCTAGTGTTTTTATGCAGGTGTTCACCGCCAGTCTTTGCCCTATGGTCAGGTACAGGCAGATGTCATCCACGAACTGTAAGACTCAAATTGGTGTTGGAGTAGCAGGAATTAGGTCTTTAATGTACAGAGCATATATAGAAGTGGACTCAAGGAAGAGGCCTGGGGCAGTCCTTGTGATTTGGTCCAGATCTCCGAATTGTTGTAGTGAGGTAGGCCTACTAACAAAACCTTGCAGAAGGTTATCAATTGGTATATGGTCCGTAGGACAGACTTGGGCAAAGAGAATATAGGCCTAGACGAGTCATGAGTTTGGGAATATTAATGGATTCATATGTGTGAGAAGCATCCAGAAATAAAGCAGCTAGTTTTTGTACTTGTGGGTGAAAGCTATTTGAATGTCGGTTGTAAGTATGTGTAAATTATGTTCTGCATTGTATTGTTTTCGGAATCCAAATTGTGTAGATGACCAGCGGATGTTGCATTCTCAGTAAAAAGCAAGTATCTGTTATAATATATATATTTTTTTTTGTAGAGTAGGCAGAAAATGTGAGGGGGTAGTAATTCCGTGGCAATAATCTAGTCGTACCCAGTTTTTAATAGGAATTATGTATGCTCGGTTCCATGAAGGCAGTATCTCTCCAGAGTGAAGAATGTTGATATAAGCTGTGGCCAGTTGTGAGACAAAATTGATAGGCAGAGCTTTTAGAAGAGTGTCATATGTCATCTGGCCCCAGAAGGGCCGGGACTTGTTTTTCCAAACATGCTGTATCTCGTGTTGACTTAGGCTGTAGAAGGGCATGAGCCTGGTCCAAATTCCTTAGCAAAAATATTTATTGGTGCTCCTGTACTGTGGCCAGGGCTATCATGGCAAGGAATTGCCTTTGCATTTCCATATTTCCTGCCATAGGGAGGAGCTGTGGAGAATGATTCTGTTTTTTATACCATGCGAGTCGTCGCCATATTTATGTCATAATCGAGAAGCAGGAATTTTTCCAGGACAGGCGTTTCTGCTTGTTCAGAATTCGTATAGTTATTGCCTCCTATTTTTTTATATGCTGTGAACGTCTGGAGCAACCTCTGTATCGAGATAGTGCAAGGCGACAGTGTGTTATTGTGACAGCACAATCCTTGTCCTACCAAACCGGGTTTGCGGTTTGGATCTTACCAATCCATCTTTTCCTGAAGAGCGTGTCTCATATGACAGAAATTATTTACAAGAACAGTGAAGAATATTGCAAAACAGCCATTTCATTTTCTTCCAGAAAGGGAGATATCTTACGGATGATAATGATATATAGGTACTTAGAAGGGTTTCCAGATTGGAATATGATAATTGTTTTCACATGGTATCTGCCAGGTTGATATCCATGAAAGATACCGGTATGTCCTTTGCGGTTTGGATCTTACCAATCCATCTTTTCCTGAAGAGCGTGTCTCATATGACAGAAATTATTTACAAGAACAGTGAAGAATATTGCAAAACAGCCATTTCATAATTACGGGTGGGACATTCTAGCAAATTATAAAAACTTTTTTTGTTTATTACATATCTTTAATAATAAACTAGAATTGGTTCTTCACATTCTGTAGAATTTACAATGCCTTCTCCTCCACACTACATGCAAAGCATTATATTTAAAATTTGTTTCTCAAAATCTGTTACGGATGAGACATAACTTAATTTGGACACTGATTTTAGGGCCTGTATGACGACCTCCTGCTATCGTATTTATCTACCAGATAGAGAACCTATCTGGAAGTTGGCCAAGAATTGCGTATTATGGTCTCCTGACAAAATCTGTCTGGGAAGACAACTTCCAGATAAGCTAGCAGGAGGATGGAGTGGCTGACAAAGTACCAACTGCTAGTTAGGGATCTTGGTTGAAACAAGATGGCAGGACGCGGAACCTTTCTGGCCACCTTATTTTCAGAATTGATGCTGGAAGATTTAATTTACACAAAAATGTCATTTTATGCTCACAAGTGAATGAAATAAAAGTGCACAAATCGATTAATGCACTTAAAACGATGTGTTATTATGTAATTTAACTGTACAAATACAAATCCGAGCTGCCGCACCTAGCGGAGGACTACCGAACTACAACAAACACACCGCTTTGCTCAATCAGCTAAGGACCATTTTACAAATTTTTACTGCGTTCTTGCCGGTAGCAGTTCAGAGGTGGTATTACAAGGCATCTTCCAGTTAAGCTATCTGGAAGTCACGTATCGGGAGGAATTGTCGACAGGTGGTAATACAGGCCCTTAATGATGCAAAACAAAAGTTCATTTTCTGTTCTGCTATTACTGTTAGGGTCTTAATGTTGTTATTAATGAAGGTATGAGGGATTAAATACAAATTATAAACTGCTTCCAGGTTGTCAGAATATTTATTTAACTCTTCAGTAATAATTTAACAAAACTATCACTGTTACAGGTGGGACAAAAATTCCCTTGTTTGTTATTTTACATAGTAATTAACCACACATATTTTTTGAAGTTAATCTTATACCAAATTGTACCTTAAGATGTATATTTCCTCAAATGAAAATGGACATGGCTGATTACTCTTGACTACTAAATCATGCTAAAAATGGCAAAAAAAAAAAAGTAGCTCAACACAATAAATAATAAATCGACAGATTTTACATATGAAACCACTTCAGATACACCTAAGACCTTAATATTCAGAGAATTTGGGGTTTTAAACTTATTTTTGACCACCCAGTTACAATAATTTTATAACTTCTCTCTTTGAGGAAAAAATTCCCATATTTTATGAAATGGCTGAAAAGCAGAAATCCCCACGTCTATCTCTCAGTGTGAACTAAGTTATGTAGTTAGAATTCATGGGAAAATGGTAGAACAGGTCGCGCACGAGTTTTCACTCCCACTCCTATAATTGTGAAATATGATTTTTGGTGCAAGGGTATTTTTTTTTTTTATGATTATGAAATATTATTTTGTTGTTTATAGTTGTGACAAATTATGTTTGGTGCAAGGGTCTTTTATTATTCTTATAATGGGTCTTATAATGGAAGGGAAACCTGTGCACGGTCTAAAGTACAGTTTTGCCAATATTAAGTCAGTCTGAAATGTAACTTATAACGGCAGATGTGTTTGCTATGAAACCAGAATTAGGCCTACCTTGAAATTGCAGAAAACCCTAAAATGCTAAATGGCAGTGAAATTTGAAACCCTGAGACCAAAACATGGCAGAGAATCGCCAAAAGAATCGCTAAACTACAATAAATAAAACAAATACAGTATAACTTAGTGTACATAGAACAACACCTCCCTCCCCCAGCAGATCATACCTGCAGCAGCGTCGCCAGGAATTTTATTAAGGGGGGGGCAAAATCAATTTCGGACCTCAATTTCAAATGATTAGGCTAAACACAATAATATTCACTTAGTTAACCGGATCGTTATTTTGAACCCAAGTTGAATTCGACGAGCCTACAAAGTTTTTTAAGTTAACAGAATACACTCTTTTGAGCAATGGCCTTGGTGAGATATTATTATAAATACATATTATAACTTAGTTATAATTAGTTAATACTTGCTAAACTCATTATAAAGTAACTTAATTCTATTTTTTTTATTCTCCATGCTACAACTGTAGGTTGACAAAGAGTACCACAAATAAATGAATCCAGAGGAGGGCAGTTGCCTCCCCCCATGGCGACGCCCATGCATACCTGAACCTAAAAGAAAAAATTAAGAAATCCAACCAGAAAATTTCGGTATCTAAATATGGTGCGCTAAAAAGCCTAAATCTTGCCTACATAGGCCTAGTGGTAAAAAAAATAGACAATATATGGAAAAGTGTTGAAAATGGATGTGCTAAAAAAAGTTGGTAAAAGGAAAGAAAACAATAACGCAGGATATATATAGGATTAGGCTACCATATAATCCCCGTGTTAGCAAACGCATAGGGAAAGTTTTCCGGAAATATGGAATAGTACTGTCTGGAAGCGAACTGAAGGCCAAGCTAGCGTTCCCCCACTACCTTACCATGCGCTTGCATTTACTGTCTATGTCTTTCCCCCACTATGCCACCAGCTTGGCCTTCAGCTCACAGTCAGACAGTACCTGCATATAAAATGGAAAAACTATTGAAAAAATGTTTTCCCAGTATAAACGTCTTGGCACGAATAATGACAATGAATTTTCTTGCAATGTATTCAGTAAAATGCAGTGATTGTGAGGGAATTTATGTTGGGAAATCAGGAAGGGACTTTAAAACTATAATCCATGAGCATGTAAGGGATGTAACTAGTGGTAAATGCTCTACTGGACTCAGCCATCATATGACTGAAAACATTTCATTTCATTTATTATTCGTTCTTCTTATGTACAGAGTATTGTATTATGGAACACGTCAATATAACTTATGCTATATTTTTTTTAATATAATAATTCTTTACATATACAACTATAATACTATGTTAATACAAAATAGTAAGTTCCTTTACTTCTGCAGATGGTTTGTTTGCCTATGAATACTAAACAAGCCATTGTAGTTTTGTCTTGCCCAATATCAATAATTCGAGTCGGTGATATTTGTCGCTACAGTCTTCATGTGTGGGGTTTACAGTGCTGCACAAATTCTTCTATATTGTAAAAACTATTTTCTGTTAGATACTTTTTTAGTTTCTTTTTATAAATCATTGCGTTTGTTGATGCTTTCATTTCTTTTGGCAACAAATTGTAGTATACGGATCCTGCAACGTTTATGTTTTTTTCACCTAATTTTCCTCTGTATAATTGCGTGTGGAAGTCATCCTGAGTTCTAGTATAGTGGGAGTGAATCTCAGTTTTTATTTGTATGTTTGAGTTGTTGTTTTGCTTAACATACATAATTACATATTGTAGATACCAATTATGGTTAGAATCCCTAGTTTAGCTAAAGCTTCTCTACATGAGTCTTTAGGTTTCAATTTTGCGATTATTCTAATGACTTTTTTGTAAGACGAGAAGGGAGTTTCTTTGTGCAATAGTGGCTGTTCCCCATAATATCGCTCCGTATTCAAGATGTGAGTGAAAAGTGGCATAGTAAACCATGCTAAGTGTTGCTGTAGGTAGAATCTCTTTCAGTTGTAGTATAAGGAATATTGCTTTATTGAGTTTAAGACATGTATTATCTATGTGATATGACCAGTTTAAGTTCTCATCCAACGTGATCCCTAAGAAATTGGTTGATTGTGTCTTGTTTATGGTTTGGTCTTTGTATGATAAGGAGATGTTTGTTTCATTAGATGTGTGTTTTTGTAATACGAAGTGTATGTAATTAGTTTTGTTAATAGCCTATTAGGTTTTAAATTGTGTTTGTCTCAGTATTGTTCTAATTGGTCGATCACCATTTTTATTTTTATGTTTAGGACCTGTAGTTCTTTCGCTGAAAAAAGAAACGTGGCATCGTCGGTATAAAAGATGCTATCTACCCCCATCTTGGAAGTGGTCATTTCTATGTCACAGATGTACAGTAAGAATAAGACAGGTCCAATTACTGACCCTTGGGGTACTTAATGTTTTATTTTCTGTAAATTAGAGTTGTATTAAGTTTTGCACCCGTAAGCATCTATTTTATTAATTTGTGTATATTGTTTGCTGTCTTTCAAATAGGCTTTAAGCCACTCGTTTGCATTACCCCGTACCCCGAATCCTTGTAGCTTTTCTAATAATAGATCATTCTGTACACAATCAAACGCTTTGGTGAGATCTAGAAAAACCCCGACAACTGTTTCCCGATTGTTCATTTGGTCTATGATTCTGTTTAGTGTTGTTGAGATGGCATCTCTTGTGGATTTACCTTTTTGGAATCCAGACTGATTTTGGGCGATAAATTTATGTTTGTTACAAAAGCTAAAATTAGTATCTTTAAGTAGCTATTTTCAAGTATTTTTGAGAGTGGGGAGATTATCGTTATAGGTCTGTAGTTTTTAATCTCTGTTTTATCCCCTTTTTTATATATTGGGGTTACCTTTCCTATTTTTAGGCTATTCGGAAAGGTTCCAGCTGTGAAAGAATGCTTAATGATATGTACTAAGGGCTGTAGTAGATAGCTTTTGCAGATTTTCAATAATTCATTTGACAACCCATCTATTCCACATCCTGTAAGACACGTTTAATTCTTTGATCGCTCTTTCTACTTCTAAACAGTCAGTAGGCCAGAGGACCATAGAGTTAGTTATGCTATTAGCGATGTTATGACTCCTATAGTTACTATTTGCGTGCTCATGACGGTTATTTATAGTGACATTTGTGAAAAACGTATTACAAATTTCGGCTATATTTTGGGAGTCTGTAATATCTTGTCCCTCCTTTCTCAGTGTTATGCACTCGGTATGTGATTTCATGAGTGTCCATGATGCTTTAGAGACATTTTTTGAAGCGTTAATTTGTCTAAGATTATGCATTAATCTTGCTGCCTTAATTATGTTATGGGGTCATTCCACACCAAATCAACCAATGGTCCAAACATCACGTCATCAGATTGTTACGATTTTTTAATATGAGGTAGTATAAGCTGAGGGGGTACGCCGTAGCGTAGTGGTTGAGGCGCTGCGCTACAAACCGGAAGGTCACGGGTTCGATTCCCGATGAGGTCGTTGAGATTTTTCAATTGGCCTAATCCTTCTGGTGGCACTATGGCCCTGGGGTCGACTCAGCCTCTAACAGAAATGAGTACCAGGAGCAATCCTGGGGGTAAAGGCGGCCGGTGCGTAAGGCTGACAACCTTACCACCTTCATGTGCCGAATGTCCAAAATCTGGGAGCCTCAACCTCCTGGAACCCTCTGGGCCTTCATGGCCTGTATAGGGATCACTTTACCTTTTTATAAGCTGAGCAGGTACAAAATTTAGATTTTTACCTGTTTTGGACTTATAGTTTTCGAGATAAAAATTTTTGAAAAATTACATAATGACAGTTTTTAGGAACGTTTTGATATATTAAAAAGCATGTAACTCAAAAACGGTTGGTCCTAGAAAGCTCAAATTTGTACCATTCTTTTTAGAATTACAAGGGCTTTAATTTGACATGTAACTTGACTGTATCACATCACTGTAGGCCTATATTTCTTCCAAAAACTCAAAGTTTTTTTTTATCAAAAACTTAAAATAGGAATTTTTAATTTTTATGAAAAAAGTATATTTTATTCTAAACCTCTTTAGTAAGTTGTGTACAAATTTTCATGATGGCATTTTTCTGGTTTCATACTAAAATTAATTTTTATATGAATTGAGGCATATAGAAATTCTGGTAAATTCATTCATTGTTATTCTATTAAAAATTAATCATACTGTTGTAATTAAACTTACTCTAATACTAATTTACTTTTTTACATTAGGACCTGTACCCTAAAAGTTTGTTTGAAAAAAGTTAGGTCTATATAATAGGATGATGATGGTCCATATGGTAAAATAACAACTGGAACTAACAGGCCTTACTGAATCAGTGACATGTTTCTTTCCTCCTGTTGAAAATTGATATCTTATCTATTTTATTAAAAGACAGTTAAACTTACTTTAAATCATGGAACAATTTTCATTACACTCTAAATCAGCAGAGGTGGTTTTTCTTCTTTGCCAAAACTTGTGTCGCTTTGGCCATCTCCTCCGCTGGAACTTGGTAGGTTCTACCTGTTGCTGTGGTTGGATTTAGTTCATTGGCACTGCTAGGGTATCTGTTCTCCTAGGATATGTGAATGATGGTGATGGTCCTTTTGGATGAAGAAAGGAAACATGAATTTTCTTTTCAACATCATCTTTTGAGTCAACATACACCAACCACCACTCTTTATCATAAGTAAAAGCAACAAAACCCACAACATCTTCAAATGGAATGTCTTCATCACCAGGGCTGATCTGTACTCTATGTGTTTCTGAATCATCAGAAAATTAGTATACTTTGGTTTTTACCCTATTTAGGTCTAGAGGAATGAAGGCATAAAATTTCTGGGTCCCCGAGATTGCCACAGCTTCTTCAAACCTTGATTTCAGAACTTTTTCTTCATCAGAATACTCTTCATTGGTTGTGTAGAAAAATGTGATGGATGGCAAATGCTGCACACCCCACTGAAAAAGCTGAAAAGGTGTTAAAATTTGATTTTCTAATGGATTTTGGAGGCTGGCTTTGGCGGCAAGCCTTTTGACTGTACCCCCTACTCCATCACAAACTCCCTTTCCATGTGATGTAGCATAAAAATGCCACTCAGCTTCCAGTCCATCAAAGTCCTCTTTGTGATAGCAGAGGTTCAGAAAATTCTTACGATTTTTGTATTGCGCAGCTGAACCGTCTGAAAAATAGTACAGCTTTTTCAAGTTTGGTAGATAATTTCTTAGATATAGCATTAATTTTTTCTGGAAAGCATGAACAAGAACAGTATTGTGTGCTAGGCAGTCTGATATAAATACAAAGCTCCAGTTAACTAGCTCTTGTTTTCCTGTTTCTTGATTTCTTTCCTTGAAATATATTACAAAAGAGTGCACAGTAGCCATAGAATTGTTCCAATGAAACCCT
Source organism: Ectobius pallidus (assembly GCA_964059195.1). NCBI lineage: Eukaryota > Metazoa > Arthropoda > Insecta > Blattodea > Ectobiidae > Ectobius > Ectobius pallidus. The sequence continues at coordinate 8,908,149 of CAXKWD010000008.1, read as the reverse complement.
TGAGCCTCATCTTGTAGAACAAATGAATAATTTTCGACAAAATCACAAGTTACTATAGCTTCATTTTCTTCCAATGAGGATTTTGTTTCAGAGAAGAAAAATGATTGTTGTTTTGCAATAAAATAATGTTTTTTAAGATTACTCAATTGACTGCAAAATTCTTGGAGGAACTCATCAACTGGTTTTTTAAATGTTTCGAAATTACACCTGTCTACAGTAATCCACTGTTTATAAGTAATGTTGTCAATCATTTCCTCCTCGAAACACTCGGTTAAAGCTTCCTTAAAGTCCTCATTTGTGGGACAATAGTCACATTCATTTAGGAAGCATGCCTGTAATGGTGGATTGCACATAACTTTAGCCATACATTCCTTGTAACTCGTTAGAGGACTGTCAGATCCAGGCAGTGTTAGTTTATTTAATCTTCCTCCTGAAAACATGAGCTTCATATTCTGGTGTGCAGTGCACACACACACAGATTGAGTGCCAGTGGCACCAGCAATAATGCAGTTCTTGGGCCTCAGTTCTACAAACTTCAAAAAGCCAATTTTTAAATCAGGGAAATTTGATTTGAAAAGTTTGTAAATTTCACGCAAATTTCCCAAAATCAACCTTTTTCGAACATGGATTGGCTTTCCTTCGATGTCCTTACCCATGGGGACATAATCTTTTTTCCCAGACATTTGCCTACTCACTTCATCATTATTATAAAATTCCTTTACCAAAACAGCTGTTCCGGGAGGTAGAGTTTTTCCAGGTTTTGGGTCAGGAGTCGATAGTATCCCCTTTTCTTCAAGACGTTCTTTTGCTTTCCTTGCCATATAGTTACTAATACCAAATTCACATTCCATTCTTGTACAAGACCAACGTTTAGGTAAAAAAATTTACAGGCCCATATATAAAGTTATTTTGCCAGTTTTATTCTTAATTGAACAGTTATAATTAACGTTTCATATCATAAAATAATTAAATACGGTAGGCTAAAAGGCATTTATAAAAATGACACAATGACTGTAGTGAGAAAGAACTGCTGACTGAGGGGTTGCAAGTTTCAACAGGAGGAAAGAAACATGTCACTGATTCAGTAAGGCCTGTTAGTTCCAGTGGTTAGTTTACCATATGGACCATCATCATCCTATTATATAGACCTAACTTTTTTCAAACAAACTTTTAGGGTACAGGCCCTAATGTAAAAAAGTAAATTAGTAAAATGCCATCATGAAAATTTGTACACAACTTACTAAAAAGGTTTGGAATAAAATATATTTTTTTCATAAAAATTAAAAATTCAAATTTTAAGTTTTTGATAAAAAAAATTGTTGAGTTTTTGGAAGAAATATACAGTGATGTGATACAGTCAAGTTACATGTCAAATTAAAGCCCTTGTAATTCTAAAAAGAATGGTACAAATTTGAGCTTGGACAAACCGTTTTTGAGTTACATGCTTTTTAATATCTCAAAACGTTCTTGAAAACTGTCATTCTGTAATTTTTCAAAAACGTATAACTCCAAAACGAAAGGTCGAAAAAAATTAAAACTTTGTACATTTGGTTATAGTGATGAACAGAACACAATCACTGAATATGAGCCATTTTGAAAACCTCAAGGTTAAAAATTATATTTTTATTGGTTGATTTGATATGGAATGACCCTGTGTAAAAATAAATTTTGAAATCATCTGAGAAGTTGATTTTACTGAGTGTGATAAGTAGTTTAAGTTTGCTCCTGGAAATATGTTACACATTCCTTTGGTTACCCAGTCATGGTTTTCTTTGGGAGTCATCCTATGTTTGACTTTTTTTATTGGGAAAGTTACATTGATGTGATGTGCCAGTGTTTTTTGGAGTTCAATTGTTTTTTCATCTATTGCTGCAGTATTATATACACTGTCCCAATTTTCCTTTTCTAGGCGGTGATATAGTTCGGGGATTAATGATTTGTCAATGATTCTTTTATATTCGTAAGTATGTGTGGTATGTGTGTCATTGTCAGTAGGTGTGTCTGCCTTTATGTATATATATTGCCCTATGTGGTCTGAGATGCCTGCTTCAAAGAGCGAGGTTATGCGCAGGTCCTTTGGTATGTTTGTAAATATGTTATCAATACATGTTGCAGATGTGGTTGTTATTCTGGTTGGCGAGTCCACTGTGTGTGTTATGTTGTAGCATTGCAATAATTCTGTCAGTCTGCGAGTGTCGGTTTCATTGTTCAAAATATTTAGATTAAAGTCGCCAGCTAAAATTATAAACTTGCCTGTTCCCATCTTTTTATCTAGGATTTCCTGTAGCTGTATCATGAAATTGTTTATGTCAGAATTTGGAGGTCGATATATACCTATTACAATGTACGCTTCTCTACAGTACTTATATTCGATTGCAGCAATTTCGATAAATTTTTCTATTGATAGGGCTCGTATACTCGGCATGAATTTGTATTTTTCATCTGGTTGTGATAGGATGCATACTCCCCCTCCTCTGTAATTGGCCCAACAGTAACTGGTGGCTACCTGATAGTGGTTATTAAGCAGTTCTATACAATCTTTTGTGTTGCATGCTCCGTTAGTATGGTTTTGGTTTATGGTTTTGCAGCATTTCTTCGATTTGGGGGTGCTTGTTTCTAGCCCACTGTACATTCTGGTGTAGGATTTGCAAATTCTTATTCTTGTGTTTTACGTTGGTAAGGGGATCATGCATATTAATAGAAGGTAGATTCAAGTCTATTATGTTGGTCTCCTTGTTGGGACCCTGTGTATGATTATTTCTGTTTATTGGCTGGGTCCTTTTGTTTATGGTTATATTTTGAGATTTCTGGTGTATATATATATATACAGTGAGTCCCATGCAAGAGTTGGCCAATGACGTGGGTTTCTGCGTCGTGGCTGGCACAGCTCCAACTCCCGAGCAATCGGGTGAAATATCTATGCAAATAATGCCGCGGTCGTTGTAGTGATTCAGGTTATCACATTTACAGTTAAAATTACAATGAAAATAACCACGTACTTTATCACAAGAGATGATGGAAATGTTCTCCTCTTGCATCCAGATAATACTGGCACCTTTTTAGGAAATTTTCTTTCACACGCATAAGTTCAGCTTCCGAGATAGAGTTCACTTCTCTTGTGATATTGTCTTCTAACAATATGTGACTATTATTTATGGGGAAACTTGAAAAATAAAGTGTATAGGTCAATTTCCCATACATTAGAAGAACTTCAAGACATCACAAAAGAAATGAGCTCTATCTCGGAAGCTCAACTTATGTGCGTGAAAAAAATTTCCTAAAAAGGTGCCAGTGTTGTGTGGATGCAAGAGGAGGACATTTCCAACATCTCTTTTGATGAGGTACGTGGTTATTTCCATTGAAATTCCAACTGTAACTGTGAGAACCTGAACCATTACACTGATCGTGGCTTTATTTGGGTAGATATTTCACCCGATCGCTTGGGAGTTGGAGCTGTGCTCGCTGCGAGCAGAAACCCGCATCATTGGCCAACTGTTACGTGGGATTCACTGTATACATATAAAAAAAAAAAAATGTTGAACGGGCGGTGGTTTCGTACTTGGGGAGGCATGAAACATAAAGATATGAAAGAATTTTTCAAAAGTCATGACATGGTATCCATTGCAATAGGTAGATTTTTCTTCGAAATCTACCTAAAAAATCTATGAACATAGGACACAATGAGTGAATATTCATCACTTATATTTCTGAAAATGGTAAAATTCACGTAAAAACTATCAACTTAAAAAATAATCTCTTCTATGCTTCGCTAATTGGTCTGCAAGTTCATTGCCATATTCTCCCACATGCGCCTTGATCCAGTCAAATTCGATGGTCCAGTTTTCTGCTTTAAGTTGGCTTAATAATATTGGTGATGTAAACATTTTAAACATAGAGGATGATTGCATACAAAGGAAGGTATATTATTAGTATGGAGTATAATCGGCAACCAGGGGGTGTGTTTGAACAGATATGATGGTGATTAGGTGAGGAGTGGTGGGATGTAATGAGGGGACTGAGGAGGGAAAAGCCAGTTGTAAAAATTCCCCGGCCACCTGTGGAATGCGTAGAGGAAGCAATATTTTATATTCCATAGGAATGGAAAAATAGATATTTTAGGAATAGTGTTTTTATCGATGGTGGACAAACGAGTTACCATGACGAAACTGAATTTTCCTGCTGAGCAGTATAGAATGAGTTGTCACCTGAAGAAGACTCAAGGGTTGAGTGTGTTTTATCTTTTAACTTTTACCCACTGGTTAAAATAATTTTAAAAACCTTTTAAATTTTATGTGAAATGGTGGAATTCAGAACGGATATGGATGTTTTATACAATTGTTTTTCTTCTTGATAAAATGTGACAGGTTCAGATAGGCCTACATTTTTTAAAATAAAATTGATGGAAGAGAAAGCTGTAATTCTAATGTGAAACACTGTAATTTTGAGTTTCATGTGCTAAATATGTTATTATTATTATTATTATTATTTTTATAAATTTTGAGGTCCTTGTGCTAAATGCATTATTCCTGTTTAGTTTTTGAGCCTTCATTTAACTTGGCATCACTGGGATGAGTTCTAATCAGCTGATGGATCAACATTGCTCTGTTTATAACCTCAAAATTAAGTTTCACGATTTCTGGTCTTCTTGAAAATTCCACATCGGTTGAACAACATTCTGTGATTCGTTTTTTGATTGCTGAAGGTGAAAAGCCAGCTAATATATAGGCCTACTCTAGAATGACTAAAGTTTATGGTGAAAGTTGTATGAGCCGTGGAAATTTTTACAAGTGAGTAGAACAGTTCAAAAGTGGTTGAGAATCAGTGACTGACAAACACCGTTCTGGCTGGCCTGTTGAAGTTGCAACTTCTTCACTTGAAACTCGAATTGATTTCCATTTGTTTGGTCCACTGAAGCAGACATTACTTTGGGCATAATCCATGTCAATTCAGGAAGGGACTTACCTTCGTAGTCTCAGATGTTAATGAATTTAATATATGTTAAAATTCAGGACAAAGTAAGAAACCCATTTTCTTTGTTTTGCCCCAAAAAATTCCTGGGCCGAGATACAGGCCACCGAAGATGGCGTCTCAGATGCCATTTCTAGAGAGTGATTTTTGGAAAAACTTTAAAGCGCTCTATTTCTGGAACGGTTCAAGATATTGTGTTGATTGTAGGATCTGAGGTTTTCCTGGCGCAGAAGCTGAGAGAAGTTTTCTCGGGCAGTCAGCCAGGTGGTTTCGTCAATTAAACCCGACGTTTCGGAGGCCAACGCTGCCTCCATCTTCAAAGGCGTTGAAGTGCCGAGTGGTCGTCCTGGGGTCGTATATATATTAAAGGCTACTTGGACCGTACCGACCAATCAGGTGTCAGCACGGCTCTGCGTCTTCCCATTGGTCCGCTCTCTTCTGTACTTAACTGTTTGGAGACAATTCTCCCAAATCGGGCTGATGTTAATGCCCACGTCCCTATTCATGTTTTCTGGTTGAAATTTAATTTCTATTGCTTCTCTAATCAGTCGTTCCCAGTAGCCTGATGTTTTGGCCAAGATGGTGGTGTTTGTGAACTGGATTTGGTGTCCTAGGCCTGAGTTTATAGCATGCTCTGCTATCGCTGATTTGTCCGGGTAGAACAGTCTTAGATGTCGGGCATGTTCGTCGCAGCGTTGCTGTATGGTTCTGGATGTCTGGCCGATATACACCCTGCCGCATTTGCATGGAATTTGATATACGCCCGGGGTCCTGAGGCCCAGGTCGTCTTTCACAGGGCGCAGCATATTCCTTATTTTGACTGGCGGTTTGAAAACCGCCTTTATCTTCCTTTTTCCCAGTATTCTTGCCAGCCTCTGGGACAAGTCCCCGTAGTATGGTAGTACCGCTACTCCTGCGGTGTCCTCAGGAACTTGGGTAGTCTTATTTTTCTGGCGAACGGCCCTTTTCAGGGCCTGGCGGATCTCTGCTTCATGGTAGCCATTTTGTAAAAAAGTCTTCCTCAGATGTTCGAGTTCCTCAGGTAGGCTCTCCCTATCAGAGATAGAGACGGCTCTCTTGAAGAGGGTGTGAAGAACCCCACTTCTTTGTGCCGGATGGTGATGGCTGCCTGCGTTTAGGTAAAGGTCGGTGTGTGTCGGTTTCCTGTAAACACGGTGGCCCAGTTTTCCATTGGTCTTTCTCTGTATTAAGATATCGAGGAAGGGAAGACGGCCTTCTTCCTCGATCTCCATGCAGTTTATTCGGGCCATGAGGCCAAATGACAAAGGTGTCGTCCACGTATCTGTAAAAACAGGATGGCTTGAGTGGTGCAGTTTCGAGCGCCAACTTCTCGAAATGTTCCATGTATAGGTTGGCTATTGCAGGTGAAAGTGGTGATCCCATGGCTACACCGTCCGTCTGTTCGTAATATTTTCCCCCGTAGAGAAAATACGTCGAAGTGAGCGTGTGCCTGAATAGTTTAATTGTGCCTTCACTGAAATGAGGCTTGAGAAGTTCTAGAGAGTCTTCAATTGGAACCCTAGTAAAAAGCGACACCACGTCGAAGCTGACTAACAGGTCTCCATCTTTCACTGAGGTGTTATCCAAGATCTTGATAAATTCCGATGAGTTCTTGATGTGGTGCTCACCATTTCCCACATATGGCTGTAGAAGTTTTGCTAGTTGTTGAGCCAGTCTGTATGTTGGCGCTCCTATAGCACTTACTATAGGGCGCAGTGGCACCCCCTCCTTGTGAATTTTCGGGAGCCCGTAAAGTCTGGGTGGCACCGCCCCGTGTGGTATCATTAGCTTCTTCATCTCATCAGGTACCGTAGATTTCTTAATCAATGTTGTGGTCTTCCTTTCATTGGTAGCTGTGGGATCCCGGTCGAGTTTTCTGTAGGCAGGATCATTCAGTAGTTCCATTATCTTAGCGTCATAGTCAGTTGACTTCAACAGAACTGTGGCATTTCCTTTATCTGCTGGCAAGACTACTGTGTCGTCATCGGCGCGCAGAAATATCAGGGCATCCCGTTCCTCCCGTTTTAGGTTCGATTTCGTGGGAACGGTCCTTTTCAGGGCCAATCTGGTTTCTAGACGAATGTCGTGCGGCAGAGGTCTGATTGCTCGCTCTATGCCACTGATGATGTCAATAATAGGAGGTGCTCTAGGGGTAGGGGCAAAGTTGAGTCCCCTGGAGAGCACTGAAATGGTGGCTGCATCAAGCTGTTTGTCGGTAAGGTTGACAATCGTGCGCTGCGGGTCCCCCGTCGGAGTCTTTTTACTTCTATCCTGGAGACGTCCGTACTTGTTTTTTTGTCTTTCAGATGTCTTCCGGAGCAATGTTTCCTCCTGAGCCTTGGTGAAAAGATCTATTCTTTCCCAGTCCATCTGTGACAGTCGTCGGCTTATACACAGGTGGAGACGAATTAACTCCCGGTCATTGGAGTCCAATAACTGTCTCGTATGGTGTATGCGTTCCCGTGTCAAAGCCAGGCTTGTCCTTCTAAGTATCCTTCTGGTGGCTGGAGTGTTAACCGGGTAGGGTAGTACTGTGAATCCAGGTACGATGTCATTATCTCGGCATCTTCGTAAGAAAGCCAGAGAGCTCAACAGCTTAGCTTTCTTCTTCCGTAGAGTCTCGAATTGGCGTATGCTACGATGCATCTCCTCCCCGTAGAGGTGTGTGATGTAGGATCTGAGGTTTTCCTGGCGCAGAAGCTGAGAGAAGTTTTCTCGGGCAGTCAGCCAGGTGGTTTCGTCAATTAAACCCGACGTTTCGGAGGCCAACGCTGCCTCCATCTTCAAAGGCGTTGAAGTGCCGAGTGGTCGTCCTGGGGTCGTATATATATTAAAAGCTACTTGGACCGTACCGACCAATCAGGTGTCAGCACGGCTCTGCGTCTTCCCATTGGTCCGCTCTCTTCTGTACTTAACTGTTTGGAGACAATTCTCCCAAATCGGGCTGATGTTAATGCCCACGTCCCTATTCATGTTTTCTGGTTGAAATTTAATTTCTATTGCTTCTCTAATCAGTCGTTCCCAGTAGCCTGATGTTTTGGCCAAGATGGTGGTGTTTGTGAACTGGATTTGGTGTCCTGGGCCTGAGTTTATAGCATGCTCTGCTATCGCTGATTTGTCCGGGTAGAACAGTCTTAGATGTCGGGCATGTTCGTCGCAGCGTTGCTGTATGGTTCTGGATGTCTGGCCGATATACACCCTGCCGCATTTGCATGGAATTTGATATACGCCCGGGGTCCTGAGGCCCAGGTCGTCTTTCACAGGGCGCAGCATATTCCTTATTTTGACTGGCGGTTTGAAAACCGCCTTTATCTTCCTTTTTCCCAGTATTCTTGCCAGCCTCTGGGACAAGTCCCCGTAGTATGGTAGTACCGCTACTCCTGCGGTGTCCTCAGGAACTTGGGTAGTCTTATTTTTCTGGCGAACGGCCCTTTTCAGGGCCTGGCGGATCTCTGCTTCATGGTAGCCATTTTGTAAAAAAGTCTTCCTCAGATGTTCGAGTTCCTCAGGTAGGCTCTCCCTATCAGAGATAGAGACGGCTCTCTTGAAGAGGGTGTGAAGAACCCCACTTCTTTGTGCCGGATGGTGATGGCTGCCTGCGTTTAGGTAAAGGTCGGTGTGTGTCGGTTTCCTGTAAACACGGTGGCCCAGTTTTCCATTGGTCTTTCTCTGTATTAAGATATCGAGGAAGGGAAGACGGCCTTCTTCCTCGATCTCCATGCAGTTTATTCGGGCCATGAGGCCAAATGACAAAGGTGTCGTCCACGTATCTGTAAAAACAGGATGGCTTGAGTGGTGCAGTTTCGAGCGCCAACTTCTCGAAATGTTCCATGTATAGGTTGGCTATTGCAGGTGAAAGTGGTGATCCCATGATTTTCTAACCCATCTCAACAGTATCCATCAGAACATCAGCTTCACTATGGAGATCGAGGAAGAAGGCCGTCTTCTCTTCCTCGATATCTTAATACAGAGAGGAACTCGAACATCTGAGGAAGACTTTTTTACAAAATGGCTACCATGAAGCAGAGATCCGCCAGGCCCTGAAAAGGGCCGTTCGCCAGAAAAATAAGACTACCCAAGTTCCTGAGGACACCGCAGGAGTAGCGGTACTACCATACTACGGGAACTTGTCCCAGAGGCTGGCAAGAATACTGGGAAAAAGGAAGATAAAGGCGGTTTTCAAACCGCCAGTCAAAATAAGGAATATGCTGCGCCCTGTGAAAGACGACCTGGGCCTCAGGACCCCGGGCGTATATCAAATTCCATGCAAATGTGGCAGGGTGTATATCGGCCAGACATCCAGAACCATACAGCAACGCTGCGACGAACATGCCCGACATCTAAGACTGTTCTACCCGGACAAATCAGCGATAGCAGAGCATGCTATAAACTCAGGCCCAGGACACCAAATCCAGTTCACAAACACCACCATCTTGGCCAAAACATCAGGCTACTGGGAACGACTGATTAGAGAAGCAATAGAAATTAAATTTCAACCAGAAAACATGAATAGGGACGTGGGCATTAACATCAGCCCGATTTGGGAGAATTGTCTCCAAACAATTAAGTACAGAAGAGAGCGGACCAATGGGAAGACGCAGAGCCGTGCTGACACCTGATTGGTCGGTACGGTCCAAGTAGGGAGGCAGCGTTGGCCTCCGAAACGTCGGGTTTAATTGACTAAACCACCTGGCTGACTGCCCGAGAAAACTTCTCTCATTGTGTTGATTCTTTTTTTATTTGAAAGATAATAATGTTCTGCTTCAAATGATATTTTAAGTTTGGAAATGCATGCACAGGGTGTTTTGTTTTAGGCTTCTGAATTTTTTTGTGATAAATAATTTTTTTTTTCTTTCAAAAATGCCAATCCCAAAAATGCTGATTTTTTTTACTGTTGATCAGTACCAAACAGTACTACATTCCCTGAAAAGGAGATCTTCCACTTTTTAGTTTAACAGGTTTTATGAACATTTAAAAAAATGATGGAACATAAACAGTGAAGCAACTATAATAGAATAATTACAATTTGAGTTGAACTTAGACACTTATGCTTCACTTACCAACTTTTTGGTAAAAGTTGGTAAGTGAAGCATAAGTGTCTAAGTTCAACTCAAATTGTAATTATTGTATTTATGAACATTGTTCATTTTTTAGCTTCTTTTGCTAATTTGTTTATTGCAGTTTTGTGAATGTTTCACTTTCTACACTTTGGGAATCTCCATCTCCATTATTTTAATAACTGTTTAAAGAAATTTTTCCATATTATTTGGAGCAGCGAGTCTAGTAGTACCATTATTGTCCTTAATTATGTTTGTTCTGGGTTGAAAACCTTTTTTGAAATCTTTTATTATCTTTGTCTTTTACCACTTTCTCTAAATCGTTTACGTTCTCTTTGAGATGGTTTCTTTTCTTTGTTCTACTAGTTTCTCAATTAAAATTGTTGAGATTTTCGACAGCGGTTTCATTCAGATTCTGTAACCATTGTAGTTCTGCCTGCTTTCTCACATTTACTAATTTCATGCACTTATCATGAACGACGGCTTACTTGGTTTCTGTTCAAGGTGACCAAATTTTTCTTGTAGATACTTTAATGTAGTCTTAAGGCCTTTTTACACCTGGGTCACTTGTGACAGTCACTGCTATTATTGCCAATAGTAGCTACATGATAAAACAATTTGTCATCCCTTTTAACATCCCAAATGGCAGGTTGGCATTCCACTTCACTTATAAAATCTTCAGTATTTATCAATTCTAAACTCATGGCTGGATAACTAGTTTCTCTGAGCTCGACTATACATCTGAATTGTATATACAACTTTGCTGTGTTGACAAACCGAAAATGCTTTGACTGTTACTTGTGTCCCGGTGTGAATGCTTCAGTTAAAAGCAATGCTTCTCTGGCAGTGATCATCATATGTGTTCGGAGTCGACACTGCAGCGTCACTTGTGACTGGGTGGGTCACCACTGTGCTCCAGTATGAAAACTCCAATTCAAAATAATGTATCTACCAGTGACCATCACAAGTGTTCCAGTGTGAAAAGGCCCTAATATACTCCCAAGTTTTATCAATAGTCATATAAATACCATCTGGTTCTGCAATGTTTTCTAGAACTGCAAATCTATTTAAAATATCAATTTTGTAGGCGTTCTTCATTTGGTGTTCATCTAGCTTTTTTACATTGAATCTCTCTCGGCCTATATCGAAATTTTGCCTAGTTCATTTGTTTAATGAACGTTTCTCCCGAACAATCGCAACTACCAGATCTGAATCGCATTCAACGCCTCAAATACTAGGCTGTCACCTTGCATCTGTTAGCACGTGGTCGATTTGATTGTGAGTCCATCTGGCAAAGGCCATATTTATTTATGAATGTCATGATGTGGATATTTTGTTCTCTTTATGAAATAGTTTTTAGAGGTGGCAAAATTCCTTAATGTAATTCCATTGTCATTACTCTGCAAGTGGAGGCTTTCTTTCACAATCATATTCCCACTTTTTATCCAAAATTTGGTGAATACAAAATATTTGGTCAGTGACGATCTATTCCACACAAATCCATATTGGTAATATCCAACGGTTTTGTCCACATGTGGAGCTAATCTTGACAGAATAATATTAGAGAATTTTTCATATATGTTGATAAGAGAGAAATTCCTTGTATTTCCCTTTTTATGGATAAGTCAGTAATAATAGTTTCTTTCCATGGCAATTCTTTCTTTCTCCAAATCATAAGAACGAGTTTATGGATCTCTGAATTTAATCTATCTGTGCCTTGTTTAATCCTGCTGGAATTTGGTCAACACCGGAGATAAGTGTTTTTTTTTAGTTTACCTATACCAACCAATATCTGTTTCTACTTGTTTTAGGGTTTGATTCAGCAACCAATGGATCCTCTGTGAATAGTTTGCTTTCTACATTTTGGGAATCTCCATCTACATTTAATAACTGTTTAAATAAATTTTTCCATCTATTCAAAATATTATTCAGAGCCACGAGTATACTGCCATTATTGTCCTTAATTAAGTTTGTTCTAGGTTGAAAACCTTTTTTGAACTCATCCCTTGTAGAGATCTCTAATGTTTTTGCCTTTACTATTTTCCTCTAATTCTTTTACTTTGTCTTTGAGATAGTTTCTTCTCTTTGTTCTAATGGTTCTAGAGGTTTCTCATTTAGTAATGTAGAAATTTTCTACAGTGGTTTCATTTGGGTTTTGTAACCATTATAGTTTTGCCTGCTTTCTCGCATTTGCTAATTTCATGCACTCATCATTGAACCATGTTCAAGCAGTCTTAATGCAGTCTTTAATACTTCCCCAGATTTTATTGATATTCATACCATCCATAGCTTCAGGTTTTGCAGTGTTTCCGAGAACTGCAAATCTAAAATGATGGTAGGCTTTCACAGCTGGTGTCCATTTGTTTAAACTTTTCCGGGTTTTGTGACTGTGGTCTATCGGTTAAGATACCGGATGTTTCGTCTGCATCTACGGCAAGCATCCTGAGCGGCGTGGTCTCAAGCGAAGTCTCCTCGGAGAGGTCTCATTGACGACTGAGTTCACAGTTGATTGGTTGGTCATTGGATCTATCTTTTCTGGTTGTCTTTTTTCTTCTGTTGATGCGATATTATCTAGTTGGCGGTTCGGAGTGAAGCTAATATCTTGCATACGTGTTTTCAATGCTGGATGCCACCATACTTTGTTCAGTTTTAGGCCTTCGTCTTTCCTGTTGAAGTTGTTACTATGCTTGTAAATTTCTGTGGCCTCTCGCTGCAATCGGGTCCCAATCGGCAACTTCTTTCATGTTCTTTTAATCTTGTATCAATAGTACGCTTTGAAGTGCCTACGTACACAGCACCGCAAGAGCATGGTATTCTGTATACCCCAGCAGAAGAAAGAGGTTTTCTATTATCTTTAATGGAACGCAGACATCTTTAAGTTGTAGGTTAGGTTTGAACACAGTTTTTACTCCATGCTGTGTTAGTAGTCTGCCGATGCGGTCTGTTACACTTTTAACATATGCTACAAAAGAAAGTCCTCTCACCGCCTCTGGCTGCCTTTTCTTGGTCTTGTACTGTATATCCATTAGCCTGCAATGTGTGATTTAAATGTTGCATTTCTTCTTGAAGACGATGTGGTTCACATATTCGGGTTGCTCTGGTTGCCAGAGTTTTTAGCACTGCGCGCTTCTGTCTTGGGTGATGATTAGAGCTTTTTTGTAGATAACGGTCGGTATGTGTGACTTTCCGATATACCGTATGACCGATGGTGCCATCATTATTACTGCTGACTAATATGGCCAAGAATGGCAGTTGTCCATTGATCTCCTTTTCCATGGTAAATTGGATTCGTGCATGTATGCTATTTAGATGGCCTAAGAAATCTGTTAGAGATGCTTCTCCATGACCCCAGACGATGAACGTATCATCTACAAACCTATACCAATGGCGGGGCTTTTGATGATAGCTATATAATTCCGTGGCTTCAAAGAATTCCATGTAAAAATTCGCCCCAACAGGGCTAAGTGGGCTGCCCATGGCAACTCCATTCTTTTGCTCGTAGAACTTCTGGTTCCATTGGAAATAGGCTACGTTGTTGTTAAGACATGGTGAAATACATTACATAGGCCTATGTCTACTGGGAATATCCTGTGGATATGGAGAATGACATCTTCCACCGGAACCATGGTGAAGAGAGAAGTGATGTCGAAGCTTACTAAAATTTCTTCAGGTTGAAGTGTGATCGGTGAAAATTTGCACCGACAAAGAACAGGTGCTCTTGTAGGTATGTGGGTTTCCCCAGTGTTGCTGCATTTGTTCACCATTTCTCAAGTGAAGTAAACGTGCTGTGATACGTATTTTGCAACATTTTACTGGACTGCTGACAAGTGTGATTACGCCTAATTACCTTTCTGTTCACTGATTGACAGGTCGAAGAGGAATAGGGGGGCAGCAGGTAGAGCAGCAGGTAGGAAAGAGTCTTTAAGAAGTGCCACCCACAATATAACAGTATATTGTTGTAAAATTGAAAGCTACGTTGATAATACAATCAGTGGCAAATGTCATTCAGCTAAAATCGCAAACTAGTGCAAATGAAATTAGAGTACAGTTGACTCCCTCTAGTTCGGTCTCAGATGGTTCGTCCACCGGATGGTCCAGCCAACTTCTTGGAATGAACCATCTGCGCAGAAGGGTTTCTCATGGCAGTAATCGACTAGAATAAACGTGTCTGTTTAGTTTCCAGTCTTAAGTGTAAACAAGTCAAATCAGTTCACTTGACGATTGCGTTCATTTCAGACGTTAATTTTACTCTTGCGCTGTTAGTATCTTTTACTGTGAGTTTAATTTTTGCAGTGTGTCTGTTAGTGTAGTTACAAATATGAGTGAAAAACGAAAGCATACAACTGTAAACATGCAAGACAGACTTAATATTTTACAACGTCTAGATAAGGGTGAATCAGTGCAGAGTATTTGTAGGGAGTTTAATGTAGGAAAAAGTACTGTGAATGACAGGCGGGAAAACAGAAAATCGATCGAAGCTTTTTGTATGGAATTTGAAACAGAAAATGTCCTTTCTGCTCGATCTACCTTGAAAAAACCTAAGCACAAACTTACTGATTATGCATTATGGATGTGGTACATGCAGGAGCGTAGAGGAGGGACTCCAATAAATGGGCCTGGGCCCATTGCTTTAATAGGTTATACTTTACATGTTTAAAAGACTGCCGGATGGTCTGGTCCCGGGGTGGCCGGATTAGAGGGAGCCTACTGTAACACTAAGAATAAAATGTTAAATAATTAGGAATTAAGGTTTTAAATTAGCAGGCAGTTAACCTGCACAGCACTTTATCCATCCACGTGGTCAAGAGAACTGATACTGATAGTAGACCAGTGTGTATTTTTATGATCCTAGCCATTAAAAAGTATAAGCCTTGTACTTGTAGACCAGGGTAATTCATTTGGGTAGTAGACCTACTGGTTTGTGTTCTCAAATTTGTGGGTTTGATTCTACCCAGTTTGATGGCATTTTATGTACAGTCATCTGTGCATAAATGCATCTGTGCATGTGTGAAGATTTAAAGGAATTTGCTTTGAAAGAACTGTTAAATAATGTTCCAGCATTTTGATGGTGGTTGCAGACCTATGTAGCAGCAGCCATCATTATGTAACAAAGCAGTTTATGTAAGGTATTAATGTCTTTGTTTCTCTTGTGTTCTAGGGCAGTGAAAGCTTTCCAGCAAGTGCTCTATGTTGATCCAGGATTTTCCCGTGCCAATGAAGTCCATTTGCGGCTTGGGTTGATGTTCAAAGTGAACAATGATTGGGAATCATCTTTGAAACATTTGCAACTGTCTTTAATTGATGCCAGTCCCAGCACTTCTTCAAAGTTAGAAAGTAGGTACACACAATTCTTGATTCATGTTGGCCTTTTTAATTTAAATGAAATGCTTGTCAGAACTTTCTTTGCAAATTCTTCATAGGATCATTTTCACATAACTACTTTGTGTTGTTTTTATTTCATAATACGAAAAGTTCATTCAGCCTTCCTAATAAAACAGTACGTAACCTATGTTCAAATTTATCACCAATAATGATCCCTGTTTAGCTAATAAAAGTGTATAAGTGCCGGCCTATTCATCATAGATTGGGAGGCAGACAAAAGCGTTCCTCGTCCACCACATGAAAAAAGGCAGAGTTGACTGCTCCGCTGTCTATAGACACTTGACAGTCCATGTGATGAAAAATCAAGTGCAGCATTGGATTAAATTGGTTTAGAAATCATGTAATCAGGAGTAAAATGAAGAAAAGAAAGCCTGTAAAAGTAGGAATAGTGTTGTTAACAATACCATAAAATTAGTCAATAATATTTCCTGACAACTTAACTTAAAAATGGATGCATATCCTCAAAATCCACTCTCAGTCACCTGTCAACTGACCTGCTGCTACAGATTTTGGCACTTTGGTTATTTACACAAAATTAAAAACAAAGCTGCTAAGCTGTGTAAAATGTAAGTTGCCATTTATTTGTTTTTACATTGCTGACTTGCAGCATATGAACAATGATAGAACAAAGGCAATTAAAGGCTGTTTATTCAGTTATAAGTTTTACACATTACATTATATTTTATTTATTAGCTCAAGGATAGATGACAAAAATAAATGTTTTCATGAAACTTTAATTGCTTCCCCTGCCCGTACCATAGTTACTATAGGTAGAGGAAGTATAGTGTTCAACCCCAAAATTCGAAGTCTGAGTTTTTGACATAAATACATGTTTTGAGGTACCACAAATCCAAAAATACCATTTGTGTGTGAGCAATCGAGCTCAAGAATGAAAGTCTTACAAAATCAATATTTTATCCTAGAATTTGTAGGAATTTTATATAGTGAAGTTATAATTAATTGAAACTTGAGATGGAGGTTTAACATACGTAACTTCACTTAATTCAAGTACAACAGACAGATGGAGTATAGCTGATGATGAGTCAAGAAGGATTGCTCGAAACATGTTCACGTCAGTACTTGAATTAAGTGAAGATACGTATGTTAAACCTCCATCTCGAGTTTCAATCAATATTTTATATTTGGGTAAAGTATCTTGTGGGGATTTAACATGGAGATTGGCAACCATTTTCTCTTAATTTTGATGCCGCTTTACAGTAAGAAAATTTAGCTTTGTGCAATTTTCTCGAAAACAGCTATAACAATTTTGTTTAAATTCTGTATAGGCCTTCATGTGGTGCTTTAAATACTAAAAACAATAACTTCTCACTCAGTCTTGCCTGGTGAACAATAAAGCTTACGTCAGATTGAAACAACTGAATACGCACTTGTTTAAATTTCCTACGTAAATTCCATAAATATGCATAATACAGTATGCCGCAAAACAAACAACACTGAAGTTATTGTTCATCCGTTGTCCATGTTTCCCTAACAATGAAGTATTAAATTGTACATAATAGTTTTACATATTGTGAATTCACTGGTGTGTTTATTTCTGCAATTATGTTCTCACAACAGGGGAGAAGGGGTTTTATCATGATTTTGTATTTTCATCATATAAAGTATTGCCAAATCCAGGATTGCTTTGTCATCTCCATTGTTACTTTTGATTCAGTGCCATTAATGCTTATGAACTACTTTTATACCATAAAGGATATAATAACAAAATGCCAGGGCACCATAGGACCTAGAAATTTTTTATTGGCACCTAAAATTTCCCGTAGATAATGATTTGTATGATGAATGAACCATTCGTGAAATATTTTGACCTAGTGAAAACAGTGCAGTACAAGACATGTACAAGAAAACAAAAGGCCAGATTTATCTGGCTCTTAGATTTTTTATCTGATTCCTGCAGTGCTTTTTTTTTTCTGGGGGTGCACAGGAGTACGCATACCCTTTAAAGATTTTTCCAGTTTTGTATGAGATAAAATAATTAATTTCCACAATTTAGAAATCTTGAAGAATTTGTGCCACACAAAATAATGAAAGTGATTATACCTATAGTTTGCATTAAAGTAGCTATTTTTAGTGTTATGTATGTACGCTTGTGAAAGTGACTCCGCTTATCAGTGGTGACTCCTGGTTTTTTTAGTTGTGTAGGATGGTGTGGAGAGAGCTAATTAACCCATTCACTGCTATTGACGTGCATAAAGGCTGAGATGTAAATTTAATACAATAATGCTTTATCGTAAAATATGAAAATATTTAACCATGTATGAAAACCGCCGTTTGCGGAAATCAGCTATTCCGCTATAATTTTAGCTATTCCGCTATATAATAGTTGATATCAAACTTGATATTGCTCCAGGAATACTTATATTGAAATATAAACAGCACTGTAAAGTTTAATAATAACTAGGCCTATAATATATACCAAGAAAAGAAATAAATAAATATTAATAAAAATATGATCACTCCCCTCTTAGAAAACAAGCTATCGAACGTGAGGTAGGACTGTACTGTAAGACGTCCTCAACTTCCTCCATATGAAACTGGCTTCTCACCGCTTTTTCTCTTCCCCCTTCACTTGCCAGAGCTTTAACAACGGCATGGATACACTGAGGACATCCTCTCAAATACCATCCTGCTCAAAACAGAACAGCTAACTTCCTTCCCGAGTGCTCTACAAAAACGCTGTTTTGTCATTTTATTGTTTTAATTTTGACAATGAATGCTAGTAAACATTTAGGCCTATGTAGATGAATTATGAAGTGTAGGATGATCCTCACATCCTATATGGAATAATCGCCACTGCCGCTTATACACATGTTGATGATCAGCAATATCCCACTGTGAGGCCCCCAACTCTCGAAAATAAAATTTACCGTCTTCTGGTGAAAGGTGTAAGAAACCCTGTGAAGGTATCATAGACCAAATTGCAGTTTATGGGTAGAATTATGTGTACGAACTGACTCCACCTCAGAGGGCTTAAATTCGTATAACTTGATGCATATTGTGTGATTCCACTATCATTCTAAATATGTGTGTAAGTCTGGCCATGTTCTGTCAAGTACCCCTTAAAAATTTTTTTAAGAAGAAAGAAAGAAAGAAAAAAAGCACAGGATTTTTGGATCCATGATCCTGGCTATTGCACATAATGATATCCTATGGAAAGTCGAGGATGTTGTTACAGGTCCATGGTATAATATTAATGCTAACAATGTTTCTGTAGCTGAGAATTATATTTTCCCAAAGGTATAGCAAGTTATGTTATGGGTTGTTCCTGTTTATGTAGTAAGATATTAACCATTCCAGTCCAGTCCCTCCCAGCACTGCATGGCTTATAACTGAACTTTACAGATGTCTCAACACAGAAGCATTTTAAGATTCACTTGCCATTCAGATTAATTACAGTATGTGAAATAATTTCCTTCTTATGGATCATATGCTTTTGTTTGCAGTTCGTTTCCACATCGCTCATTTATATGAGGTTCAGGGGAAATACAAAACTGCCAAAGAAAATTATGAGCAATTATTGAAAGAGAAGGATTTACCAACGCACTTAAAAGCTGATATATGTCGCCAGCTAGGTGAGTAATTCTCAAATTTATACCATTAAATGAGGTTACAGAGATTAGTATGGTAACAGCAATCATTCTGCGATCAGCAATACTATTTTCGACACCTCAAATCTAATACAGGGTGTCCAGCAGCCTTGAAAATCGGGAATTAAGCTTGAATTTTCCATGTCTGGAAAAATCCTTGAATTATGCTTGAATTTTGTGAACCATCGGGAAAAATCACATAGAAGATAATTTTTTTTTTTTTTTAAGTTGATAGTTTTTACGTGAATTTTACCATTTTCAGAAACATTAGTGATGAATATTCACTCATTGTGTCCTATGTTCATACATTTTTAGGTAGATTTCGAAGAAAAATCTACCTATTGCAATGGATACCATGTCATGACATTTGACAAATTCTTTCATATCTTTACGTTTCATGCCTCCCAAAGTATGAAACCACTGCCCGTTCAATTTTTTTTTTTATATACGTATACAGTGAGTCCCACGTAAGAGTTGGCCAATGATGTGGGTTTCTGCTCGCGGCGGGCACAGCTCCAACTCCTGAGCGATCGGGTGAAATATCTAAGCAAATAAAGCTGCGATCGGTGTAACGATTCAGGTTCTCACAGTTACAGTTGGAATTACAATGAAAATAACCACGTACCTCATCACGAGAGATGTTGGAAATGACCTCCTCTTGCATCCACACAACACTGGCACCTTTTTAGGAAATTTTTTTCACGCACATAAGTTGAGCTTCCGAGATAGAGTTCATTCCTTATGTGATGATGTCTTGAAGTTCTTCTAATGTATGGGAAATTGACCTATACATTTTATTTTTCAAGTTTCCCCATAAATAATAGTCACATACTGTTAGAAGATAATATCACAAGAGAAGTGAACTCTATCTCGGAAGCTGAACTTATGCGCGTGAAAGAAAATTTCCTTAAAAGGCGCCGGTGTTGTTTGGATGCAAGAGGAGGTCATTTCCAACATCTCTTGTGATGAGGTACGTGGTTATTTTCATTGTAATTCCAACTGTAACTGTGAGAACCTGAATCGTTACACCAATAGCTCGGGATTTGGACCTGTGCCTGCCGTGACGCAGAAACCCGCGTCATTGGCCAACTCTTGCGTGGCACTCGCTATATATCTTTACACGCTAGCGGCCGTAATTTTTAAGATATTTGAACCAAATTTTATTATGTTATTTCTAGGCCCAATAGTTCGGACAAGTTCGTTAATGAGCAAAATTGGCCCAATGGGGGGTCGGGGGAGGGGGGGTTGAAAATTTGAATAATTTATATCTCGGCCCCTATGAAGTATAGAGGGAAACTTTGTTTGAATAAATGAGAGTACTCCCTATGGAGTTCACAGTTACACCAACGATTTGGGGGTTTTGGGGGTACGAGTGGGGGTGGGGGATGGAAATTCGAACTTTTTTAAACCGCGTCTTGTGGGGCATTGTTGAAAAGCTCTTGATGAGTACTCACAAATCAATAACTAGTTTCTCGATAGCTCTCATATAAGGCGAGATTTGAATGTTTGAAAAAACAATAACACCTAAAAATATACCTCAGCCTGCAGGCCTGCCGACAGAAATGTGTGAGGACCGACTAAGGATAAAATTATCAATGTAATAGAGTTTTAAATATTAAAAATAATAGTTACACACCTTTAGAACAATAATGCATGGCAAAATCAAAAATAAATAATAAAATATATCAATTCAAAACATGATAAACAGCTCTCTTTTTATAAAAAAAGATTTCAGATTTATTTATATTTCATAGGGTGCATTATACACTTTGATATTGCTGTGATAAAATAATTCTCAATAAAAAGGAGTTTCATATGAAAGTGTTGTCCTCAAAGAACATTGGGACTACTGTTCGGTTATGTTGATATTATCGGCCAAGCACGAGTAAACCTCTGTAAGCGGAGTGCGGTGAGAGGGGTTGGTTCACAAGCAGGTGGATACTAGCGTTCTGATTGGGCAGAGGAAAGACGAGCCTCTCTGTTGTAAGCGAGTTGTAAACATTTGCCTCCAGTGTGCAGTGTGTTCCAAGCTGCAAGGTGACAGTGCTTTCTTAGTGAATAGTAGCATGGTATGACGTCAAGTACCGCTCCTCGTTCTGCTCAGAGTTTTTCTCGTGCTTGGCCGATAGTACCTTGATTTTGATAGAGTTATCACAGTCATGGCTCTCTTTAAGAATTATTATAATATCATTAATTTTGTCTTGTTTAGCGGCTTTGCTAATTTTATTCATTGCTGATCTTGCGCACGGCCTCCCAGAATATTATATCCTTTTCTTGTTTTCAAAACAAATGATTGTAGTCTCTTCCTCTTTACCAAATTCAGTTCTTATCATTGCGGGTTTGTTATGCCAAGGCTAAAACAAGAAGAGTGCTGCGCAGCGACAATAAATTAAACCAAAAGCACTTCGAAATCTACCTCAGCCTATAGGCCTACCTAAAAAGATTTTTTAATATTAGTAAATAATTCAAGCCTTGAAATCCTTGAATTATGCTTGAATTTCTAAAGCTTGCCTCACTGGACACCCTGTAATAGAACCACTTTGAGAGCTCCATCTCTCACCCCTACAGAAATACAATGACTTATTTGATGGAAATTGACAATTTATTGAGGGTTGCTGAAACTTGATTATTTAGGAGCCATAATAACCCTGTACATAGGCAATGATACTTGTATTCAATGCATGTAATATATAACGTGCTGTTAATAGTTAATATACGATAATGTGCTGTTAATAGTTAATATACGAGGTCTGTTAGATAAGTATCCGACCTTATTTTTTTTCTCGAAAACTTGATGGATTTAAATCAAGCGCGCTTGCATGAGCTGACCTTGAACCTTCATGCGCATGCATGAATTTTTTCCCGCCTTTAGATAGCGTCTGTTGCTGGCAATCAGCATTTGAGTGATGTAGTGTTTAGTGCTCTCGTCGTTTTCTCATTGTTAGGAGAATGACGGAACGTCTGGAGCAGCGCTATTGCATTAAATTTTGCCTGAAACTGGGCGATAGCCAGGTGGAAACCATTCGTAAAATTCAGACGGCTTTCGGTGACGATGCTATGTGCATCACACAGATTAAGGAGTGGTACAACCGGTTTAAAGACGGACGAACATCGGTGGAGAGCGAGCCACGCTCCGGTCCTCCATCAAAATGCCGAAATGACCAGATCATTGCCAAAGTGAACGCTGTGGTGATGCGGTACCGTCGTGTGAGTATTCGAGAAATTGCGGAAGAGGTGGGCATCAGCACTTTTTCGGCCCATTCAACTATGACCGAAGATTTGGCCATGAAGAGAGTCGGCTCATGCAAGCGGGCTTGATTCAAATCCTTCAGAGTTTCGAGAAAATAATATGGTCGGATACTTATCAAACAGACCTCGTATATCTGTATATTCGCTCCGCAAAGGCATTGGGTTAGGGTGATTCCATAGTCAACAACAATTTGTACATAACTTTTTTATTGACACATTAACTCATAAATGTTTTTTTTAAACTATGTTCATTTAATTTAATAATATATTTACATGTAATAGTACAATTAAACAGCAATAATTATCAATTCCTGGCTCTCTTGGAGTGGCTCATCATGGGAACTTGGTCCTCCGATGGGTTCTGCTTCGTTTTCTTCTTCATCCGTTGAGAAAGGGGATAAATCTTTGAGGATGTCTGGCAGAGGATCGATGTTGATTTCTTATCTTCATTGCCCAAGAGGGGGCCCCCATTAAAACAGTTCCCTTGGAAGTTTTGGTAGGCAGGGGAACACTTCAGAGATGCCTTTCTGCATCTGCATTTAGTAGTGACACAATCCTTTGTGCATCGACAAAAATTATTTTTTAATATTTCGTCTGCTGCAGCCTGCTGCTCATTATGCACCGGGGTACATCTGGACTTTGTGATAAGTCCTCAGAGAACGTTGTTTAGCTGCCCCTCCCCCCTTAGTTGGTGGGAGGCATGAGATGTCCAGTTTGATATTGGCTACAGATTAAACAAAGTATTGGTAACTGTAAGCGTTTAGAGTTTTCTCTTTACAGGTTCCTCTATATCATCCTTGGTTAAGGAGGGGTCTGAGAAAACTGCAGCAGCTACCTGGACGTCTGTAGACTTCAAATACAGTTTGATAAATCCCAGCTTACTTTTTCGGAAGGCTGCTGAGGTGGTATCGCACACAGTGAAGGCGTGTGCGCCTCCACCAAATACGGGTGCAGAAAGTCATCTGTCAAATGTTCCCCTGCCTGCCAAAACTGCCACGGGATTTTCTTAATGAGGGGCCCCCTCTTATATACTTATGTACGTGGGAAATTATGAGGATGAAGAACTCAACATCAATCCTCTGCCAGTCATCATCGAAGATTTATCCCCTTTCTCATCGGATGAAGAAGAAAACTTAGCAGAGCCCACCCCTGGACCAAGTTCCCATGACGAGCCAGGACCCTCCCATTCCAAGAGAACCAGGAGTTTATAACAATTATTCCTGTTTAATTGTACTATCAGGTGTAAATATATTATTCAATTAATTGCACAGTTTAACAAAAACATTTACGAGTTAATGTGTTAAATAAAAAAAGCTGTGTACAAATTGTTGTTGACTCTGGAATCACCCTATCCGAATGCCTTTGTGGAGTGAATGGAGTGAATATATATAATATATATTAACTGTACATTATATTATATACATTGAATTCAAGTATTATTGCCTATGTAGAGGGTTATTATGGTGTATTGTGGTGTTACAAAATTTGTGGGTGTGCATGAAAAAGGGGTTAAGTAAAAAATTGCCAAATATTCAGTTATGTTTTTGTGAATATAGTGTGATAAAAATCTTTGCTTTGATTTAACGGGGTTATGTCAATTCTAGTTATGTATATTTCTGTTAGGTTGTGAATTCTGGGCTACATTGCAAAGTGCTAGGCATAGTGCGACTTGTTTCCTGTATTTACTTTGTCATTGTCACCTGTGTTGTTCTTGCTCTCAGTAGCGTCATCTGGTATAAATAAATTCTTTCTCGCCTTTACTCAAGTCACTAATATGTTTCGTTCAACACAGACTCTCTTACAGAGTTAAGCTTTGCAGGAAGTTTGAAAGAGACTTCCCAAAACATCATCAATTTTGTGCATTCCCGGAATGCCGGTGACGTGAATTTAATATATTAAATTCCACACTACCACAGAATACATTGGATTTAATATATTAAATTTTTTGTGCATAGGGTTCTATATTCTTCATTAAAAATGGCAGTTTTGACTTAGGTGTACCCTTAAAACACGTTTGTTTAGTTTTCTGGTTTAGTGAACTTTATTTATCTTTCCTGGCCCATTTTGTCTCTTTGATAATTGCTTGTTTTCATTTGCTTCAGGTTGGATGTACCATTGTGTTGAATCATTGGGTGAGAAGAATCAACGTGAGAGTGTTGCAATACATTGTTTGCAGAAGTCAATTGAAGCTGATCCTAAGTCTGGACAAAGTTTATATTTGCTTGGACGTTGCTTTGCAAGTATTGGAAAGGTGCATGATGCTTTCATAGCGTATCGGAATTCTGTTGAGAAATCTGAAGGAAATGCTGACACCTGGTGTTCAATAGGGTAAGCTGTCACATTACTGTCTAACAAAACTTGAGTGCCTAGATTCTGGAGATACGTAAAAACCTCTCTCAACTGACAATAGTTATTTATGTGTCAAGTATGCAAAATAAGGCTTTAATGGACGAATCTAGTATTGTAGATGATGCGTAGGCCGAGGCCGAAATACTAGATGAGTCCGCTTAAGTTTTTGCATATGTGGTACATACAATAATTTTTAGTAAAAGTTCTGCAATTTTACTACTAAGAAGCTCAGCTTTTCACTCATTTTCAATGATTCCATAAAGAAAGCAAAGATAATGGTGATTGTATCAGTAGTGCATGGATACAAACTTCGCTTGCTGTAGAATGTTTCTTTTCCTTTAAAAATCTTTTTAAGACATCGTTAAGATAATAATGTTGATTAATTAAACTAAATATATTTACCTCAATTGAAATTACACGTTATTTTTATCAAATTTTCTGCTAAGAAACTTATTATTATGTTTCAAATTATATGAGATTGACATAAACACACTTTATTAACTTCACTTACCAATTTATGGTAGAACACGTTTCACAGGCCACCGCCTGCATCCTCAACTACATGTCAACTGCCGGATCTCCGAAGTTTGAAGGTTCTCCCTGTTCCCCTGGTGTTGTTTTGACGTACTTTGATATCAGGTTGTCTTCCTTTGGAATGTCAAAGTTCATGAGTCTGCTCTCGAATTTCTTCATGTATATCTTTTCCCAAATATAAAGTTCTGCGGGTGTACTTACTGATTTTAATAATTGCGCATTCTCGCTAATTTTGTGGTTTTCCTCCTAATGATGTGCTGCTATCGCTGATTTTTCTACCTGTTGTAATCTAATATTTCTGAAATGCTCCTTTACTCTGATCTCCATGTTCCTCCTCGTCTGTCCTATGTATACTTTATTGCATTCTGTACAGTCAATTTTGTATATTCCGGGTCTTTTATTCTGATATCAAAGTACGTCAAAACAACACATGGGGAACAGGGAGAACCTTCAAACTTCGGAGATCCGGCAGTTGACATGTAGTTGAGGATGCCGGCGGTGGCCTGTGAAACGCATTCTACCATAAATTGGTAAGTGAAGTTCATAAAGTGTTGAAGCATCTTCCGGGCTGTGGGCCGTGGTCCAAAGGCAAAAATTACAAGTCTCGCCAGACGTTTCGCTCCCGCTGTGGGGAACTTCTTCAGTGGCTGCTATCTTGACGCTGACTGGACTGCTAGAAGAAACGGAGCTGCTTATATACTCGCGGTGGGCGTGGCTTAGCTGGTTGCGGCGCAACCAGCTAAGCCACGCCCACCGCGAGTATATAAGCAGCTCCGTTTCTTCTAGCAGTCCAGTCAGCGTCAAGATAGCAGCCACTGAAGAAGTTCCCCACAGCGGGAGCGAAACGTCTGGCGAGACTTGTAATTTTTGCCTTTGGACCACGGCCCACAGCCCGGAAGATGCTTCAACTCCAAGATTCCGGCCGTGAAAGCCTCAGATTAACTATTAATAAAGTGTGTTTATGTCAATCTCATATAATTTGAAATATTGATTCACTTCACTGTGTAAGTTCCAACATTATTCGTTACATTATTCGTAATTATTATTATGCCTTGTTAAACGAAGCAATCGTACAAGAGACTCATCTGAAAATCCTTTCGACTAGCTCTGGTGGTCTCGCGGACTAAGCCTATAGTGCAGCAATGCAAACTTCATGCCTTCGAGTCCACCCAAAGTCATAAAAATTATAAAAAGTTATTATTATCGAATTTATTTCTTAAATTCAAGATTTCTAAATGACAAGGTTTACTTTGCTTGTTAATAAACAATGAACAATAAAACCCTTAACGTATAAAATTGAACTTACATTGTAGAGGCATGTAGGAGCCACAGGTGGAACTACATCCACTAGGGCTTACTATGGCAACTTTACTGCTACTTTCTGGCGTATTAACAGTCCGAGAAACAGCCACTTTGCGGAGCGTGTACTAAAAAATATTTAACTGAATTTTAATAAGAAAATTTTTAATATTTTTACTGAGAACTGTATTTGTGAAACAATGTACTGAACAATAAATCAGTATTGTATTTATTGTGAATCTCAACAATATACCGTAGAAAATGAAATCTGAATATGCCAGAATCCTATTCATTTCTTTAAAAGATAGAGGTCCATGAGAAAATCATATTCATATGCATTTTATTGTTCCTGGGTAAATCGCAAACTATGCAATGTGGAAATGGATAGGATCCACCTGAATTTCCTTCACAAATCCGAGAATTTAACCTTCTGGCTTCGACGTCTAATTTTGTCACATGGGCAGGTGCACGTAAAATTTACAACATGGACATTTTAATATAATAACAAGCCTATGCTATACAAATTAGTTTATTTATATTGAAGAAAACAGTGCATGTCCACTGTTACCACATGCTATAACAAAAATTTCAGCTCTTTTAGTTGTTCATGATACCATTTTGTCCAGGTATTCTGAAATGTTCACTTTCATAACAGCTTTCACAAATTTGTATTTTAATGTGCTTTTTACAAGCAGTTTTGGCATCTGTCACATATAATTCAAGTGGATGAATTTTTTTGACGTCCACGGAGTTATAGGTCCCACACTTCTTTGCCGGAGGTTCAAGGATCTGATCTTCAGAAGTCGATGATTCAGCTCAGAACTGCATAAGTAATACGGTTATATCAGCTGGCAGTGATTTGAGCTGCACTTAAGGTCTTTCATAAGATCTGCTAACTTCTTGTGACTACAATATGGCAAAAGATGGAGTTTACGTTGGAGATAAAATGTACGTCTCTTACTCCATTTCAAGGATTACAAGATGATGGTCATTGGCTATATTTTTCACATTCTTGACATTGCTGGACTAATTCACACGTCACTGTTATGCCAAAACAACGAATGAGCAAAAATTCAGATTTTTACTTGAGTGCATTGCTGGCATCTGTTTACATTAATCATTGTTCTGCAAGAATTGTGAACGTTGTATTTTCTTTCCTTGGGGAGTAATAGTTAGTTCCATTTCCATTGAAGTACAAGTTCTGCTTTATTTTTTATGCTACAATGAAAAATGTGACCCATTCATGATTTTTTAATTTTTGCACATTCGTGGTTCTGGCATAACAGTGACAATATTAGTTTCTTTCACAAAGTCAGTGGCAACTTCATGAAGATGTATTTTTTTTGCATATTGGCTGCTTGAACTAAATTGTTTCTTTACAGTCTATTACTGACATGTATTTCCTCACAAGCGCAATTAGTGGAAACTTTCAAATATTAATAAGTTTGTCCCTCGATCTCTCTAAAAATGTCCCCAATTTTCATGGTTGACACCATCCCCAATAAAGACAATAAAATAAAGTGCATTCATAAAAACTAATTTTTAATCACTGCCTTCTATTTCCTGCGAGTGTTAAAATGGAGTTTGTTAACCCTCGGCCGAAAAAGCACGGTGAAATGCACCAGTCACAAGGATGAGTTAAAATTCTTGCACAAGTTAACAAACCCGGCATTAGTGTATATTTAACCCTTGTCAATGAGACCGAGCATAAGAGGCAAAACTTTTATTTGGGCAGAAGAAATTATGTATTTCACATCACATTTTTTTAAACTTTTAATCTGTAATGAATTTCTTGTCAATTTTGTTTGTAAGCAGAAGTGAAATTGTTCTTCTGTAATATAATTTGGTGACTATAAATATGTTATATATATATATGTATATATGTTTGTGTGTACACATACATACGCACACACTAAATATTTGGGTAATTAACTTTGAGATATGTCTTTCCTCCCCCATGTGTCCATTTCATTCTTCGTGATTTAATTACCCTTACTTTACTATGGTGAAGAGTACAGGTTATGAAGCTCATAAAAGTTTCTGAACTACGTAAAAACAAGCATTTCCTGATTTTGGTCGACACTTATTTGTATCTGTAAATATTGCTCCCAGATATTTGAATTTCTCCACTTGTTGAAATTATTTATGGCTATCCTAATATTTTGTAACATATTATTTTGATGTTTCATGACCATATACTTAGTTTTTTTTTTCTGTACTAATTTCCAATCCGACATTCCTGCAGGCATCAAAAAGACTTTCTGCAGTTCTCTCGATTAAGTGTTTAGGTCAGCGCATAACAGACAATCATCATCTGGATAAGCTGAAATCGGGTGACTGCCATTTAATTCTAGACCTACCTTTTTTTCCTGAACTTTCCTAATGGCATATTCCAAAGCGAAATTTAAATGTAAAGGCGACAGTGGATCTCCTTGCTTCAAGCCACTTTTAATGGCAAACCTATCTGACATAAGTTTCCTTATTGACACTGCTGTAGGTTTCATTTAGACACATTTTGATCTGCCTAACTAACTTTCTTGGTATTCCAAACTTGATGATGATATTGCACAATTTGTCTTGCCTAACTGAATCATATCGTCACTGTGCTGCCATAACCACCAATGTGCAAAAATAAAAACTTCACGAATGGGTCACATTTGTTATTGTAGCATAACAAATAAAGCAGAACTTGTACTTTCATTGAAATGGAACTAACTGTTAGTAACCAAGGAAAGAAAATACATTGTTTCTGGTTCCTCCAGAACAAAGATTAATGTAAACAGATGCAAGCAATGCAGTGAAGTCAAAATCTGAATTTTTGCACATTCGTGGTTATGGCAGCACAGTGACAATATGCTTTTTAAAAATCTATGTATAGCTGGTGAACAGACTTACTAAGCATGTATATGTACCGTATATCAAGTCACAGGAATTTATATTAGTTATTATTTATATTGCAGTGTCTTATATCAACAGCAGAACCAGCCTATGGATGCATTGCAAGCCTACATTTGCGCTGTGCAGTTGGAGAAGAGTCACACAGCGGCTTGGACAAACCTAGGTTAGTAGCATTCTCTTAATGAGTTTTTTTCATTCAGCAAGCTGAACCTTCCTATAAATGGAAATAGTATTTTTAGTATGTACATGGCATCTGAAAATGGCTACTGGCCCTTTCAGAGTTTCAAAATAGTGTAGGCAAAAACTTTTGTAGAGTTCATAAAACAGTAGTGGAATTTTTCACCTTGTTCAAACAATAAGACCTGTTACCTTGATGGACTTGACATGATACTACAACATGGGGTGATGTTGGACAGTTTTTGCTTGTTTTATTGCCCTGCTCGTAAAGAACAAAAATGTTACAAAATGTTAAAAGCCAGATATCGTGGCCTATGTTTGAGAAATCTAAAATCCTAGTTTGTTTTTTTTTTTTTTTTAAACCATTTTTTTTTTTGAAATTCATGTTTTTTTGTTTATAGCACTAAAAAATTGTGCTGAATTTTCTGCATCCATTGGTATATAGTTTATATAGGT
This sequence comes from Ectobius pallidus, assembly GCA_964059195.1. Taxonomy (NCBI): domain Eukaryota; kingdom Metazoa; phylum Arthropoda; class Insecta; order Blattodea; family Ectobiidae; genus Ectobius; species Ectobius pallidus. The sequence continues at coordinate 8,878,151 of CAXKWD010000008.1, read as the reverse complement.
TTAGAAATTATTGGTGCCATTTAAATGAACATTTAAATATGTTTACGTGCTCTGAGCTACTATTCACTATGAACTTAAAATTGAATTTCCCGGTAACTCGTATTTATCACACATATTGTTAGATAGCTCCACAACCATTAGAGATAGAAGGCTAAAATTTTTTACACTAATTTTACATGCATATATGCATAAAGTAGACTACAATGATGCCCATAGGTATAAAATTAAAGAAAATGTGTCGTGAAATATTGATCAAATTTCAATATATTTTATATGCGATATATAAAAATTAATTGCATTAAAAATACTTACTTTAGCTGTATAAAAGTAGTCTACTTTGTAGAAAAATATGTTCATTATATGCATTAAAAAAATAAAAGGTGTCAGAGAAACCAGAAAAATGCTATCTCTACAGGAAGTGATAAGTGCATCTGAATTAATTTTTTTCATGCTCCTATAAAACATGTAATTTAAAAATAACTTGGTCAATTTTTTATACTTTTATCAGCTAGTTATGTTCTAGTAAGCCTTCTTATAGGATCCTGTAATTTTAGTCCACTTTTGAGTCCATTTTCTTGTAAAATTTTAATATTTTAGAACCTGCATTTTTTTTTTATTTTTGTGGTAGTTCACGTACATATACCCTTAAGCATCAAGGAGAATTCCAAGCTATGACTTATGCCCCAAACCTCATTTATACAAACACAAATTATTATTAATTTATTTAATGTGTTTCTGGCAGTCTCAAAGTACGTAAATATGTAAACCATATAAAATGACGTTTTTGTGGTTAGACAACTTAGAAATAAATTTAATCTCTATATATATAAAAGGCTTTGTCCTGACTGACTGACAGGAATCAACGTAGAGCCTAAACTATAACAGGTAGAGACTTGGAAGTACCTTCGTTTCATAATGTAAGTGCTCACTAAGAAAGGATTTTGAAAAATTCTGATTCTAAATGCCAAAAATCAAATGTTTTTGAGAATACTTAATCCCTTCTTACACAGAATTATCGAATCCGAATCACATTTGACATTAAAACATATTGTTTCAGATGGGTTTGGAATTAAATTAAATGGAAGTTTGACAATTACAGTTGGCTTTGTCTATTTTTGTCATACCTTGAAATAAAACTTTCGCGATCGCTTGAATGTTGTAAGCCCTAATATGGTCAAACATTGTTTTATTTGGACGAAACTCACTATACAGGGGTTTTCTGGACCAAGGAACTCGAATCTGAGGTCGCTTTTACCAGGCGACGCATCTAATCGTGGTATATAGTACATGTGATTTAGGTGTTAATAAATATAATGATTTAACTATTATACTCTTAATTTTTAATTTTTGAAATAATTATCGCGGGCACATGCTAGTTTACTATATGAGTTGACATAAACACACTTTTTGCTTCACTTACCATATTTTGGTATGACGCGTTTCAAGGAGCCTCCTCCCCATTTTCAAACACATTGTCAACTGCCAAATCCTGCTCAGGAAGATTCTTTTGCACACCTGGTGGGCTTTTTATGAACTTTCTGATTAAACTGTTTTCCTCAGGTATTTCGAAATTCATTAGGCTGTTCTTGAATTTTGCAATGTAAATTTTTTCCCAAATTTCCAGATCCTTGTGTTTACTGACTGACTTTAATAGTTTAGGTTCTTTCGAAATTTCATGGTCATATTCCCAAAAAATCAGCTGTGGCATCACATGTTTGGGAATATGACCATGAAATTTCGAAAGAACCTATACTATTAAAGTCAGTCAGTAAACACAAGGATCTGGAAATTTGGGAAAAAATTTACATTTCAAAATTCAAGAACAGCCTAATGAATTTCGAAATACCTGAGGAAGACAGGTTTAATCAGAAAGTTCATAAAAAGCCCACCAGGTGCGCAAAAGAATCTTCCTGAGCAGGATTTGGCAGTTGACAATGTGTTTGAAAATGGGGAGGAGGCTCCTTGAAAAGCGTCATACCAAAATATGGTAAGTGAACCAAAAGTGTGTTTATGTCAACTCATATAGTAAATTAAATTTATTATAGTTGCTTCACTGTATAAAGTTCCACAAAGTCTTTATTAACTTCGAAATACCTTACAACTTTTTATCTTTCAGAATAAAACCAGGCTTTTAAGACTTGTCATAATTGACTATTAAAGTTAAGTATTTCCAGGGTACATTTTAATTGTTATTTGTGCAGGTATCCTGTATGAAAGCTGTAACCAACCTCGAGATGCTTATGCCTGCTATGTGAATGCAACCAGAGGTGGAGGCACAAGTCCAGGTGGGCCTGTGAGCCCCAACAATAACAGTAACAGTAGTCCATCTCTAGGAGGGGGCATGAATCCCAATCTGGGACACAGAATTAAGTTCTTACAAAGTCAACTCGCCAATGCACCAATGCCTAGTGCTACAAGCAAGTGAGTAATGATCAGTTCCATGAATTCTTATAGCTTAGAATGCACCAAACTATAACTTTTTGTTTACATTCTACTTTTGTCTTGGCCAGTGTCCAAGGTTCAATTCAGGGGAAGTTCTTTGTACTTGTCCATCACCTAAGCAAGGTGTGATTTAGCTGTAGGCAAAGAGAACCTAATCTATAAGAACCTAAAAATTAGAGGTCTGTTATGAAATTATTTATTGTAGAGAAAGAGAGATTTCCTATCTGCAGTCTGATAGATTCCTCATCTGAAGAAATGTAGGGTTAACATATTTTTTTCGAAATGGGTTTTGTCATGAATATAGCAAAATGAATGCAAAATTATAGAAGAATTATATTATTTGCATGTTATTTATGTTGTGTTGTAGACGGCGGCAGTTGCCATCCATAGAGGAGGCTTGGAATCTGCCGATTTCAGCTGAAATGTCTTCACGACAGCAGCAGCATCATCAGCAGCAACAGAATCCGCAGAGGTCCAACAGTACGAGTTTTCAAAAAAGCTACACTCAGGTGAGGCCCTCTATACTTGCACTAAAGACATGACTAAAGCTGAATTCAGGATGTCAGCACATCATGACTAGACCTGGGATTTTAGGCTCTAAAAAAATTAGTTTTAGGCACCTAAAATAGGCTTTAAAAAAAAGTAAAATAGGCTTTTAAAAGAGAAAATAGGCACTCAAAATAGGCTTTTAAAAGAGAAAATAGGCACTCAAAATATGCTTTAAAATGTGTAAATAGAAAGAAAATAGACTTCAAAATATCACAATATACACTTGAACTGTAACGTGATCTTTTTTTACTGTAAGAAATGTGGTATACCTATTCTTAACAGAAATAACGGCAAAATTAAGACAGAATTAAAAAGGAATTTATTAAAAACAGTTATGGATTATATGAAAAATCATCAGTAGTAAACTAAAACCTTAATACTAAAACCACTGAACATAATTACAGCACTGTAGGCATCCCCTAACGAAGTATTTGCGAAGAACATTCACTTTCATTCGTAATTTGCTTTGCAGTACATAACGATGATCTTCTCCAAATTTTCCACAGTCAGGCTGTGTCTTTTGTCTTATAAAATCATTTTGAAGGCAGAAAAAGAGCGCTCCACACTCACAGACGTTAGAGGGGCATAGGAAAATTTACCTACATTTTTCAGTTCAATTTCACTAGGTATTCAATAAAATTTGTAATTTTGAACTATTTAATTTAAGCCACTATTAGGCCTACTCTAAAGTTAATTAAGAACAACAAAGTTTATTTTGTCAGTTAAAAAGTTGGCTTTCAATAACAGCTGCTGCCCAGCTCATGGCCTGCAGATATTGGGTGGTCGTGTGGTCAGCACGACACATCCCTCAGCCGTATTGTGTTGCCTCCATAACCACTGCTCACTGTAGCTTCCCAATTGTCCTCATGACGCTGAGTCAGCGCCGTTCCAGACCTCATAGCTTTTTAAATTACTGCCGGTACTGGAAATCGAACACATCCCACCTGGACGAGGTCTCTAAAATTAATTAGAGGAGCCAATATCGACAAAACCTTGGTCTTAGATTGATATGAAAAATACACATACCTGTTTATTGCAGTACTGGCAGAAAATAATCTTGCCATCAAAAGCCATCCCTGGATATTGTGTAAGCCATTGATGTATAAGCAAGCTCTTAGTTGATTTTGTTTTAGGCATCACGAACGAACTTAAACACTTCACTTGTTCTTTCACTGGCGAATTGACAGTGTGTCCTGTCGTACTATACTATACCTGCTACTTGTTCTTTTGAGCTAATCCTCCCCCTTCCCCCGTCAGTCAGCATTTCTTTGGTGAAAGTTGTCTGGGAAAATCAAGTTTGTGTGAAAAACCCACCCCCTGCTGTTTTGCCGTTCTGCTCTTCATTCAGGGATGTCCATTATATGTTTGTAAAAATTACAGAAGTAGAATTTTATTTTAAATATTCAAAATAGGCATTTTTAGGCACTAAAACAGTGAAATAGGCTCTAAAGGACCAAATAGGCATTTTAGGGCACTATAAAACTCTATAATTGTAAGTGAATTATCATGAAACGTCGACATATTTAAAAATTTTCATGTTTTTTCTTAAGGAACAAAATAGGCATTTGCCCTAAAATCCCAGGTCTAATCATGACACAATACAACAGTTGCAAGTGTTCATTTTGCTCTAACATGTGATTTAATGGTGAAAATACAGGTCATTCTTGGAACATACGAGGCCATGAGACGGGAGGGGAAAATGAACAACGCGGGAAGCTCAACACACGACATTCTACTTAATGTATTGTCATAATTCATTTTGCTTTGTGTCATGGTGCCACATACAAATGCTAGCTTGAGAGAAAGTGTAGTTAGGGCTGTAATTGACCTGCATTTTTCGGCCTCTGAAGCAGCGAGAAGGTTCCATATTTCTGAAAGAGCAGCTCAGAGGTGGATACTGCACTATAATGCAACCGGAAGTTTTCATAGGAAACGTGGATCTGGCCAACCGCGTATTTCGATGCTGGAGCAAGATGTTAGATTGGTCGCAGAAGTTGAACGTAATTCGTTTCATACTGCTGCATCCATGAAGGCTACTGCTCAATTCCCTGGCCATCTTCAAACCATTAGGAACCGGGTAAGATCCGCTGGTTTACGTTCTAGGCAAGCACTCTCTAGAGAAGTCCTGAAGAAAGAACACAAGGATGCACACCTCGTATTTGCAGTTGAAAAACCTGACTTCGACTGGAGTAGAGTGATATTTTCAGATGAAGTTAGTTTTGTCGAGTGTGTCTTTGGGGCCAGTTCTAGTGTATCGACCATTCGGTACCCGGTACGATCCCAAGTACACTGCAACTCGTGCAAGGAGTGGCAGGTTAAGTGTGACATGCTGGATGTATCAGGAAGGGGCTGGCACACACCACCGAATTAGTGGACGGTTTAACCAGTGGAAATACCGTCGGTTTCGAGAGAGGTATATGCTTGTTTACGGCAGGCTTCGTTTTCCTGATAGAAACCTTCAGTTCCAACAGGATAACAGCCCAATTCACACTGCTCGATCGGTTCAAACCTGGTTCGCTGAAAGACCATATATCGAGATGATTGACTTTCCAGCGCGTTCCCCAGATTTAAGTCCCATTGAGAATGTGTGGGCGGAAGTAAAGAAGCATTTGTGAAGGAACTAGCTGAACCTACCTCCAGCTTCTGGAGCAGAACTGTGGGAACTAATTCAGACTGCTTGGGACGCTGTGGCAGACAAGGATTATTTACTAAACCTTGTAGAGTCAATGCCCAACAGAGTGATGGAAGTTATGATGTTGGATGGAATTCCTACTGAGTGTGTGGCTTTTTTTTCCCCCCACTTAAATTCTTATTTAAGTCCGTTATTATGTTTCATTATGTTATCTTCTATTTTCAGTAAGTTTCTTATTATTTCATGCCACAGATATGCATTTGTTGTAAAATCATACATTTTTTCTTGCTTTCTTTTATGTCTGTCCAAAATTCTACACCAACAATGATAATTCATTAGAAGTAATTACCAATCATTGCCGTATTTGAAAAAATAAACGAAAATAAAAACTATCCAAGATCCCACTAAGGATCGAACCCTGGTCTCACATGTTCAATTCCGATGTCTTGACCATTATGCCGTTGCGAACAGATGAGAATAGCCTGCATAATTCTGATGAGATTGTAATATCCAAGCTTTAAAATACGTTTAAGCCAAAGATATTGATTTTGCACTACAAGTACCGGTATTATAAAATAAAATCTTTAAAATATGCTCCTTGAATAAACATATTCCTCGCGAATTTATTCATTATTAATATTATAAGAACTTCCATGCAAGAATATGGCGGATGTGAGGCATATAGCCACAGCCTTCTGTATATGTTCGTTTTGGAACAAAACTGACTAAATAATCAAGAAAATACATGGATAGACAAGAGGCAGGTATGAACCTAACCTTAAATCTTTCTGTATATACGCATATGCTCGTTCATGGTACTTTATCAAATAACACCCGACGTTTTTTATTTGACCGACTGTACATATGTTAAAATCTATTGCTGTTTTGTTTGATAGGCGTACTGTTTAAAAAACTATTTACATACATGTAAGTATAAAATCTTTGTTTGATTGGTTTGTGGTCTAAAAGAGGAGTTCTTTTGTCCAATGGCATCTAACTTATTGTTAAAATGTACAATGTGACAAGTATGCTGAAGTGCATATTAACACTTTCCACACCATGCCCGTACGTGATACGTTCCGCATTTTATTCCCGCATGAACCAAGATCGTATCCCTTACGTCGCATGGGTTCCCGTGCTAAGCAATGGGAAAATACATGGTGTAATACAGGATTTGAACAGATAAACACGAAGCTTAGTTTATGAACTCCCAACAGAGAGTGCTTCGTACACTTTTATCAATTCTTGTATCAATTTATATCAACTTTTTTTTATCGAATTTATATTCCCTACTGCGATTACCAGAACATCAACAAGAAGCTAGGTAGCATTCGTGAAGATGTTCGAGTCGGATGAATTTTGTTTTTTAGGCCTTTCTTCTGTTGATCAAAATGTTTATTCTGGTTCTTCATGATCATATCAGGATTTATTTACTGACGAAGATGATATGTGTGCAGACAAAGAAAAGAAAGAAACTGGACAAAAAAGTGAGAAGGGAGTCAAGATGGTGCAAAGTGTGTAACATTGGACTGTGTATGCCAGAAAGCTTCAAAGAATATCATACACGTGTTAATTACTAGACAATATGCAACCAAAATGCTGTCAGCATTCTATGTCATTTATTGTTTCAGTAATTTTAGATAGTACATTTGCAGTAAATAGGTTTTTAACCCTCCAAACCTTGAAAATATTCCATAGTAAAAGATAAAATGCGTGGTCCTACTTTCCATTAAAATCTCAATAACATAAAAGTGATGAACACTTGATAAAAACACTTAGTTATGATAGTGGTTAAAAGATCGGTAAAAAACACATAACACAAGACGTTTCAGCCCGCCCTCCAGGCCTTCCTCAGTCAGACTGATTATATGGATCACTTCTTTCACAAACGGTCGTGTTGTTCAACTGTTGTTGTTGTTGTTGTTGTTCGTCGTTGCTTGTATTGTCCTCAAGTTCACGTTCTCTGTATCTGTTGCTTCTATAGTGTTCCTGTATCCACGCGTTGGGAATGTTAAAGTCATTTTCACATCTTGGGGAAATACAGGGAAATTTAGGTAAGGGTCTTTTACTTCGCAAATTCTTAGTGCTTAGCCATGGCTCCCCCAAATCCCCCTCATAGTTATTGAGACAGATTTCTCCACTCTCCGCGATGTGGGAAGCTTCGCAAATTTTTCTGCGGATCTTGTCAGCTTCGATTTTTAAAATTTCGAAGTGACCTATGCTGTGACCTTCCCCAACCATATGCTGGCTCAAACCAGTATTGCACTTCTTGTTTCTTACATCTCTTTCGTGTTCGCGTAATCTAACATTGAAGGTCCGGCCTGTTTCCCCGATGTATATTTTTCCACATTCCTTACATGTGATGGAATAAACGCCTGGATTCTCCATTCTTTCTTTCTTGTTGCCAAAATGTTTGTATTGTGCGAAGCATTTCTCTATTGTGTTTATGGGTTTATATGCTGGTGTTAGGTCATGTTTTCTCAACACTCTACCTATTTTATCTCTTGTATTTGGAATATATTTGATGGATACGTATTTTTTATTATTACTGTTAGCTGTTGGAGTTGACAAGTGAAAAAGCTGAAAATAACAGATTAAATTTTTTAGATTTGAATATCAGAATCAGCGACCATAACATAAAGGTAGGAGTCTTCAGAAAACCTAATAAAGGGGAACTTTATATACACAATACATCCTCACACCACCGTTCCACCAAGGTAAATATTTGGCACAACTTTATCTCACGCGCTTTTAACCTATGCAACAATGCTCAAGACTTGAATAGAGAAAAGGGAGAAATTTCTAGACTAGCAGTAAAAAATGGGTACAGAAGATGTGAAATTCTGAAACTATGGGAGAATGAAAGAAGGAAGAGATTGAACATGACAACACCCGACTCAAACGATGAAAGAACTCCAACAGCTAACAGTAATAATAAAAAATACGTATCCATCAAATATATTCCAAATACAAGAGATAAAATAGGTAGAGTGTTGAGAAAACATGACCTAACACCAGCATATAAACCCATAAACACAATAGAGAAATGCTTCGCACAATACAAACATTGGCAACAAGAAAGAAAGAATGGAGAATCCAGGCGTTTATTCCATCACATGTAAGGAATGTGGAAAAATATACATCGGGGAAACAGGCCGGACCTTCAATGTTAGATTACGCGAACACGAAAGAGATGTAAGAAACAAGAAGTGCAATACTGAATTGAGCCAGCATATGGTTGGGGAAGGTCACTTCGAAATTTTAAAAATCGAAGCTGACAAGATCCGCAGAAAAATTTGCGAAGCTTCCCACATCGCGGAGAGTGGAGAAATCTGTCTCGATAACTATGAGGGGGATTTGGGGGAGCCATGGCTAAGCATTATTAAGAATTTGCGAAGTAAAAGACCCTTACCTAAATTTCCCTGTATTTCCCCAAGATGTGAAAATGACTTTAACATTCCCAACGCGTGGATACAGGAACACTATAGAAGCAACAGATACAGAGAACGTGAACTTGAGGACAATACAAGCAACGACGAACAACAACAACAGTTGAACAACACGACCGTTTGTGAAAGAAGTGATCCATATAATCAGTCTGACTGAGGAAGGCCTGGAGGGCGGGCTGAAACGTCTTGTGTTATGTGTTTTTTTATTGTTTTTTACCGATCTTTTAACCACTATCATAACTAAGTGTTTTTATCAAGTGTTCATCACTTTTATGTTCTTGAAAATATTATTTCCTTAAAAAGTAAATCCTCAAAAGAGCCATTTATTTGCCTGTGATATATTTATATGATAGGGAATACAATAAAGAATATCATTTCTAGAAAGAGGAAGTTTCAATCCTCATGGGTAAGTAATTCATTATTTTGTAATACATATTGTATGTTTTTAAAAAAATTACAAAGTCGGAAGAAAACGCCCGGTTCACAGGGCGATAATGCTAAAAAATGGCGCGGTGTGGAAAGTGTTAAATTCAGTATAAAACAGCAGACATCAATATATATGAAATCCTATGTATGATGGTTCTGCAATATTATCTTGCTGTAATTGAAGTTGTCTTGTAATATCTACTCTGTATTATTTATGTTTTTGTTTTCAGCTTGAATCTTGAATTGTTTGGAACCTATTTACGTAAGATGCATTGTGTTTCTATTTTAGGGAGGTCAGCAACAGTCATTTCCCAACAGCCACCTTCATGTCACACCACAGGGGCCACCACCCCCGTACCCAGTGCAAACTGCCAGTCAAGTACCCAAAAGATTTAAGGTAAGTCTTATTTGGTCATTTTGTTTTTATTAGGGTGGGTATATCTTAACTAGGTGTCAATGCAACCAATGCCCCCAGATCTATAGTTCAATGTTAACCATCACTTCGACTTTGTGCCCACATATGGCTACAGCATAAACGAGCAGAGTTCGCCATCTACCATGAAAACGAAGTTCCACAGTGCAGGATTTTGCTGCCCAGCATGATCCACAGAACGATCTTACACAGCCCTTAATGAAGACCAAAACACCATTTAGCATGAAGCAAGGAAGTAAAAATCCTGCAGCTGACAAGGCAGCTCTAGAGGCAAACCCAGACACTAATCAGGGCAATGACATCAAGGGAATGTTGACACAGTTTGCACTACTATTCAATTCAGGTTTTCCTTCCCAACCAATCAGAGCTCTCCATGTATTTGTTCCTCTTCCTGGTTTTCTGTTTCTCCTCCACTCCAGTTAGCCCAAGTAGCTCACTTCTTCCAGGAGATGAAATATTGGAATCAGTCCTACTCACCCAGGGAACCCATCAGAAATACATTTCATCGTACAGTAGTTACAAAATACATCAACATTTAATCAAATCAAATCATTTTATTACCATATTGGCCCGAATATAAGATGGCCTCGTATATCAGAAGACCCTGAATTTTTGAAGGGTAGTTATGAAAAAATTAATAAAATATCTTATTAGTAGCCTACATTTTGCTTCACATAAAACGGAATTTTGAAGTTTATGTCGTAAATTCTTCTCTCACTCATTTATGCATTGAGATAATAAAGATGCTTTCTTTTGCACGTGATCCGTCATGATGGTGGTCAAATAAAGCTTTACGTGTAGAGAATACAGATGCCAAGCAGTGCAGTACACGGCAGTAGAAGGAGAAGCACGAATTCGGGAACAATAAAGTACGGTAAAATTCGGTAAAGTAGGTGAATTTCCATGTGACTTTGACCTTGGGTAGGACGCATGTCATCGAGTGGGGATTCCCGCTGCTCAGCTGCATTCATGAATGGAGAGTTGTTGAAAGTTTCAGGCTGCGCATATAAGACTAGTATAGTTTTTATAAGCCCATTTTGAGGGAAAAAAACATCGTCTTATATTCGGACCAATACGGTATTCCCAAATGGCACAGAATAACATACTCTGTTGGAGAACACTCACTACTTCATTAATATTCATTACTTACTTGTAACCGGTTTTCGATAGGACCTCCCTATCATCGTCAGCTACATCCAACTGCCACACTTCCGTCTTGTACCACCTGGTGATGCTGTTATAGTTTTACGAGTTTCCCAATTAGGCCTATCTTGTTCTCCCCTGGGATGTCAAAATTCTGAAGGTTATTCCTTTGTTTCTGTATGTAGATATTCTCCCATACGATCAACTGAATTGTATGATGCACATTTTTAAGTAGAGCCGCTTCCTTCAATGAAGTAGTGAGTGTTCTCCAAGATAGTATTTTTTAATATTGTACCACTTCATTGTGATTTCCAATTCCAAGTGAATTAAATGAAAGGTATTTTATTCTTGTGAGTCACTGCTTTTCCTTAAACCAATGAAAACTCCTTAGAATAAACCTAATTAGATCTAGTTAATTATATTTCAACTTGAGACCTGATCTAGTTAATATTTCAACTTGAGACCGTCCGAGGCAAGGACCAAGGACCTCATGCAGCGTGGACATATCTCGCTTGTTCACTGCCTCGGCCGAGGCTGTCTCAGCTCCATCCGTAGGATTGTTGGTTTTTGGAATACTCTCAGGCACATTCTGCCTCATGCCTCAGACCATTAATAAGCGGCCTGTCACACTGAGCTTCGATCGATCAAGACCAACCGACTGCCATCGAGCGCTCTCGACTAAATTTCTGTTCCTTGTCACACTGCATCGAGCGTCATCGATGAACGGGAATATTATAGGTTATTTACCTATATGATTTTACTAGGTCTACTCATCACTGATTATTATATTAATATATTACCTTATTAGGCCTACGTCTGCTTATCTCCTGCACAATATCATACTACATGTATTTGGATGTAGGGTTAAATATTAGGTGTACTATCTCAGGCTACATCTGTTTACTTCAAGCTTCAGCTGAGCGAAGAGGTTTGTTGTAGTTCGATCGCCCACCGCTAGGTGCTACTTCTCTATGTATATTTGTATTTGTACAATTAAATTACATAAGATATCGTTTTAAGTGCCTTAATGGGTTCGTGCAATTCTATTTCATTCAAATGTGAGTCTAAAACGACATTATTGTGAAAGTTAAATCTTCCAGCAACAATTCTGAAATTCAGGTAGGTACGAAGCTCCGAGTGCTGCCACCATTTGCCATCGACTGTTGATTGAAAAACAGACAGGTTTGATTTCACAGACCAGCTGATCCCTCTCGCTCGTTGTTGATCGCTGGTGATCGGGGCTATGTGACTGGTACCACTGCTGTCTATAGGTTTGTTATGTCGGTCGGTCGCTGTCGCTCGATCGATCCAGTGTGACAGCCCCCTAAGAATCGTGAAATTTATGCGAGATGGAGAAGGAGCAAAGCTGTGGAAGTTATAAGCGACGGAATTCAAAACATTCTGAGTTTGTGAAAATGGTTTAGAGAGGATGCATGGAAAAATAATGGTCATAAAATAGGTTTACCTTTTGTGGAAGTGAAGTAAAAAATTTACAAAGGACAATGACCTCATTGTTAAGTTGGTTTATCCAGCAAAGACATCTACCAGGCTTCCACAAACTTTTGCTTTTACTTTGAAATAAACTACTAGAGGACTTTGAATTTTCAAAATCCAGGTTCTTATATAGCTATTTAGAGTTGGAAATGAGGAAGAACAACTTATCACAATCAAATTATTCCCTCAAAAAATGTAAAATTTCGACTTATATCACTTGGGATTTTGAATTTACTGTTTCTACAGACTAGATGGTAGGGTTCGAGCTAAGATGAAACAGCAATTTTCCTAACATAAAATTGTCTTTAGTAGATGTTTTATTTCCCACTCTAATGCTCCCATACAACTGTTTCGGGGCTGAAATAATTTAAAAAAATCAAAATTACTTCCACACTTTGCTCTCCAAATACCTGGGACGTACTACATAGGACTAAAAATGTTCCATTGTCTCAACATGCTTAGGGCTTATGATAAATTTTGGTCGAAGCACGAATATTTGTAAAGAGAATATTTCTACATAATTATATCTTATAGGGTAGGAAATTGGGATGGGTTGTTTGGACAGATTTGTTTATATCTAATAGGGGATAAAAACAGTGATGATAGTGATTTTCTTGGTGTGCTTGTAGAGGTCATAATTTTTCCTGTTCTTCCATGTCCCATCAGCAGTCCTCTGTGATCCTAGAATTTTTCTCAAGATTTTCCTCTCCTTTTTTTTTTGAGTTCTTAAAGCTCCTCTTTTTTATTCAGTGTGAGGCACTCTAGCTTTACAACTGTGTTGTAGTGCTTAAGTTTTGCTTTGTATGATATTGCTCGTTTATTAGATCTGTTCTGGGTTAACCTGTTGGCCAGTTCCAATTTTCTAGTTCTGTCCTTGTATGTGACTTTATCCAGTTCATTGGTTTCTGTCCCTAGATATTTGAATTTTTCATTTCTTTTTACAGTCCCATGCTTGACCTTTGTGTGCCTCTCTCCTTGGTGTCTATATTCCATGTATTCCATCTTTTCGTAGGAGACACTGAGATTTGTTTTCTCAGCGACTTTGTGCAGAGTATCCATATTTTTGGCATCTTCTCTGTTATGAGCCAAGAGGGGAAGATCAGTCGCAAAAGCCAAACATTTCATTTCCAGATTCTGTCCCTTCCTCTCCAAATGTACTCCATTCCTTTTTTTTTTTAAAAAAAGCTTTCTCCCAGATTTTCATGATTTTCTCTAGAACGATATTGAATAGGATCGGTGTCAGGCCGTCCTCTTGTCTGATTCTCGTTTTTATTTCGAAAGGTTCAGAGATTTCTTTGAGGAACTTGACTTTTGAGATGGTTTCTGTTGGGATTTGTCTTATTATATTTCAGTGTCAATTCTGAACTCTTCTAGGGCATTAAATACAGTTTGTCTATCAATTGAATCATATGCCTTCTTGAAATCAACAAATATTACCACAATGTTCTGGCTTCTCAAAACTCTTGTTCTGAGAATGCTTTTAAGGTTTTTTATTCTGCGCATGATCTCCTTTTTCTAAAACCAGCTTGGTACTCACTGATGAGGTGTCTACTTGCTGCTTGACTCCGTTCAGCAGGACTTTGGATAATATCTTGTACGTGATCGAGAGTGGAGAGATCCCTCCGTAGTTCTTAATGTCCGTCCGGAGATCTTTCTTGTGAAGCTGATGTATGAGGGCGCATTTCCAGTCCTTCAGGATCTTTTCAGTTTTCCAGATTCTTCTATGATGGTGCAGATTTTTTCTGCTGCAATTTCTCCTCCAAACTTCCACATTTCTGCGACAGTTCCATCTTCGCCTCGTGCTTTGTTGTTTTTAAGCTTGTTGATTATATGCGTAATCTCTTCTAGGCTTGGTGGCTTGGAATCCGGGTTCTCTTGGGATATATTCTGGGTATCCAATCTTTCCACAGGTTCTTCACAGTTCAGCAGCACTTTGAAATAGACTGCCAGAAGTTGACAGTTTTCCTTGTCATTCGTCGCTATGCTACAATCCTTCCACTTGAACACAGACCTGGTGGCTGATATCCCTGTGTAGTTCCTCTTTGAAGATTCTGTAGAATTCTCGGGAGTTGGTCTTTTGAAACTCTTCTCTTACATTTTCCAGCCTACTTCTAACTTAGTTTCTCTTCTCTAGTTTTATGATCTTAGCTGCTCTCTTCCTTTCTTCCCTAAAATCTTCCCTTCCCTCGGACTTGTTGGAGTGCCTCCTCTTCCAGACTTGTAACCTACTGTCAGGAACTTCGTCACACTTTTTATTCCACCATCTTGCCATATTTCCGAAACCTTAGCTGCTTTAATCATTGACTCTCTGATCTCTTCCCAGCTGTTCATATTCAGCTTCGACAGGTTTCCAGGGAATTTGTGAAGGGATTATTAGAAATAGAAAACAGCAAAGAGGTGGTTTGTTTGAGTATTACTATTGCCTGGAATTTTTCCTGAATCTACAGGACCCGTTTATGAAATTTGATAAAAACCTGTCAGGGAATGTAAATTAATATAGAGATTACTTCAGATATTTCAAAATTCATTAGTGAGTTTTTAAATTTTGTAATATAAATATTCTCCCATATTTTTGGACTGACTTCAATAACTTTGCTACTTTAGAAGTTTCATGATCATATTCCCAAACATGTGATGCCACAGCTAAAAACTAAACTAAACTCCGTGGCGCTACATCCCTGAAGGGACAAGGCCTACCACCCGACCGCTGCATCATCTACCATAGGCAGATGGCAGGATTGGGGGGCATGCGATCAGCATGCCGACACCCATGGCCATTAATGGTGGTTTCCATGACCGGAGCCACTACTTCTCTATCAAGTAGCTCCTCAATTTGAATCATGAGGCTGAGTGCACCCCGTTCCAGACCTCCCTACCTCAGAAAAATCCGAGGTGCCGGGGATCGAACCCAGGCTGACAGATCTGTAGTCAGCGACGCCAACCACAAGACCATGCCGGCGGTCGATGCCACAGCTGATTTCTCAATTTGACAGTATCTTATGTTCCTCATGTGCTCTTTTACTCTGTCAATGTTTCTTTTTGTTCTTCCTTTGTAAAACTGATCACAATTTTTGCAACTAATTTGGTATATTCCCGCTTTTTTTCCTAGGAAGTATGCCATCAACATGGTTAGTTTTTATTAAATTTTTAATACTTTGTTTTTTGTGGCTGAAGTGATCCCAAAATCTTTGAATATATCTTGAAATTTTGAAGAAGCCCAAGGATGATAGGGCCCAGATTCTAATGACATGTCATCTTTTTATTGATGCTGCATAGACATTGCCAACTTGTAGATAAATCCTAATCATGGCCTCCAGATTATAGAAATACATTTTTATTAGGTCATTTTTTGTCATTTTATGCCATTTTAAATTTTTAGGGCATTTATTTCAATTTTAGGTCATTATTTTGTCATTTTCTTCCTTATTTAGTCACTTTCATGTATTTACATTGAGGGTAGGCCTATTAACTTTTTTTCGTCGCTAGCGGTGCTGTCTTTGAAGTGTTGTTTGTTTAATGCAAGAAGGAAAAATTTGGCGTTAAAGTGTTGTCATGTCTCAGTCGGAAATGAGAATCAAAGAAAAGCCAAAATTTTGTATTATATTATTGTTATTAGATTAACTTGGCACCAGAGTCTGCCACCTGCTTGGATTTGAGAGTGCAAACTACTGTTTAGGCTACCCTCAATATAATCCGGCAGACCACAAAAGGAGATGCCGAATTTTGACTCGCCAGTGCCTCAGTGCCAGTATAAATTTCCGTGAGAAAATAACATTTACAACATTACAGTTTTTACAATTATGTACAAATTAGTCTTTAACTTCGTGTGTAAAATAATAATTTTTTATGAAGAAAATGTCAGTTTTAGGTCATTTTTTATGATTATTAAGTCATTTTCTTTAAAATTTAAGGTCATTTTATAGGTCATTTTTCAAACAATTTTAGGTCATCAGAATCCGGGGCCTGATGATAAGTAAAGCTTTTGAATTCAGTCTTTTCTTTGATGGGTGATAGTGAAATTGTTTCTTTTTATCTGTTGAATTTATCAATCTTTTCGTCTATTAGTTTATTATTATTATTATTGTTATTATTGAATGACCGCCAGCTTGGTCTTGTGGTTAGCGTCGCTGACTACTGATCGGTCGGCCCGGGTTCGATCCCCAGTACCTCCTTGGATTTTTCTGAGGTAGGGAGGTCTGTCAGGGGTGCACTCAGCCTCGTGATTCCAATTGAGGAGCTACTTGATAGAGAAGGAGCGGCTCCGGTCATGAAAACCACCATTAACGGCCGTGGGTGTCGGCATGCTGACCACATGCCCCCCCAAACCTGCCTTCTGCCTGTGGTAGATGATGCAGCGGTCGGGTGGTAGGCCCAGTCCCTCCAGGGATGTAGCGCCACATAGTTTAGAGTTATTATTGAACCCATTCAATTCTGCAGCTTCTTGTATGTGTTGATATTCTAATTACTTTGTACTCTTCTGTTAATGGTATGTATATCAATCTATGTGCCAGGCTATTGAATGCGTCATACCAAAATAATGGTAAGTAAAGTATAAAAGTGTGTATAGTCAATTCATGTAGTAAATTAAATTTGAAAATGTCATTATCGGTTCAGTGAACTCTCTTCAGAGACCATGCCATACTTAATTAATAGTGCAGAAAGAAATATTTATAATAATTGAATTATTGTGTACTAAGTAATAACATTAAAAAAAAATTAATTTTGTGTAAGACAGCAGTAAAAAGTTCTTACCATTGTAGGTTGCCACTAGGTTAAAGTATAACCCCAGAAACAAAGGCTATAAACAGTATGGGATTTAAATTGTAGTTGGAATACAATAATTATATTATTTTCTGTTTGATGAGAGCATACAGAATGTTCACACAAACTTGACTCCTACTTGCATAAAAAATTGTAGAAGCCAAAGCATTTTGAAATCAAGGAAACACTTTTAAAATTATCTTACAACAAAGAAAAAGCATGCTAAACATTTTAATGTACATAAAAGGAGTTTTCTCATTTTAAAACCCACATCACTATATAAACAAAGATTCCTCTATCTGTTGTCTTTTATCCCCTATGTTGGGGCGAAGGGCCTCCAAGTGGAGGTTATTGTTACCTCCTATGTGAATTTTGCTTTGCTTAGTTTCCGAGAGGGGGCAGAGGGATAGGTAGTAAGCCCATCACCTCTCAAACCCCTCAGGAAACTAAGGTATTACGTGGACTTGCGACTCTTAATTTAGGCTCCGTGCCCAGGATTTTTACGTCCTGAAAAATCCATTGACCGCAGCCGGGTTTGATCCTGCGAAAACAAAGATTAGGTATAATAAACTAAGTATTCTTAAAAACTTACTGAAATATTTTTTATTTAAAATAATTTCATGTACTAGGATTAATTAAGTTGAATTGTTTGTCCACAGACTGGAAGTGATGTGTTAGAGCCCAGTTTACCTGGTGCACATGTGGTTTCATCAGGAACTGGTCAGCAAAGGTCAACGCCACCTCCATTTTATTTAAATCAACAACAAATGCAAATGTTCCAGTTCTTACAACAAAATGCTGCCAGTTTGTCTCCACAACAACAGGCAAGTTTACAATGTTATTAAAAAATGAGATTAAATGTGCACAAATGTGCATAAGGTGAGTTATTCTGAACAGAACTTATGAAGTGATAAATGTCTTTCTATACACTTTTCAACATGGTACCGACCACATGGTTTGTTGCACAATTCACACACGCATTCCGGGTTCGGTTCATGGAAGCTCTTCGTGCAGCAAACCTTGTGGTGGAATCCATGGATTGCATATCGCGTTAGGATGTGTCTCATGTCGTAATTGGGTTGTGTCCACTCTCTCGTACACATTCTCCTCTGTTGTGTAGAACTCGCTGCAGATGTCGTTTCTCCTCTCCTGTAGCCCTTTGAGCGTTGCCTCGTACGCACTGGTATTCGGTAGGAGTAGCTGCTGTCTAATATCTTCAATGAAGAAAGTCTCTTTCATTAGGACGTACGTCATTCTCGATGGTGCCGTTTTTCCGACTCCCATCACTCTCTTCATGAAGCGAGCTTCCACCGTTTCTATTTGCGCCATGTCTCTGTTTTTAAGTTTGTCCCATATTATATTCATTCCATATGTTACTATTGGGGTTATGACTGTCTTGAACAACGCCATTGCTGTTTCTGTAGATAGTTGCTGAAGGTGGTTGATGCTGTATATTGCTCTAATTGCTGCTGCTACTTTTTGCTGTACATGTATTCTGAAGGATTTTATGGTTTACAATGTTATGGGACCCCTTCCTATATGATATTTCATTTTGAATCTTCAGCACACAAACACACTTATTTGACATGGCTACGTGTAGCTCAGTGACCCATAGTGCTAATCTGCCACTGTTGATTTGACGGTATAAGTTTTACATCATATTTTAATTGGAAGTGCATGGTACAGAAAATATTTACTTTTAATTCCATGAATAATGGTTTCTCAAGCTCCAACTGGGTTAGTGGATTGTATGCTTCACTATTTATTTGGCCCTAGTGGTATCTAATAATAATAATAATAATAATAAGTGCCAGTCTGGTACTTTATGAGATTGTTTAGGGGACAGGAAAATGTCTGTCCGTCCATCCGTGTGTCTGTACGCGCGATAACTCAAATACGATTTATTGGATTGTAATGAAACTTGGTATATGCATTTATAATGTTCATGGGAAGAAGCCTATTGATATTGGACCAAATCAGTTGACCGGTACCAGAGTTAAACCCAATTTAGTGTCTATGTTAAAGGCGCAATAACTCAAATACGTTTTATCGGATTTTCATTACACATTTATAATGTACGTGGGAAGACTTCTATTGATATTTGACCAAATCAGTTGGCCGGTACCGGAATAATGCCCAATTTAGTGCCTTTTTATGGTAATATATCAGAACGGCACCATAGCTCAAATACCCTTTATCGGATTTTCATGAAACTTGGTATATGCATTTATAATGTCCATTGCAAGAAGCCTGTTTATTTTTGAACTAATTGGTTGCCTGGTACCAGAGTAATGACTAAAGTTCACATTTTTTAAAATCATGTCTATACTAGGCTATAATGCCGCATTTCTAATCATGAGGGCTTTGACTCCAATGCAGTCAGATGTTTCTTTATTTCGTTGATCAAGTTTAAATTGAATACTACATGAATACTGTTGTAAACAGAAGGTATATTGCTGTGAAAAAATTAGCATCCAGTTCTGTGCTAACAAATTTTGTGAAATGTTGACATATTTTAAGAATTTCAAGTTGCAATACATTTAGCTTTGACAAATAACACTATTCCTTCACATATGGTTAACAAAGTAGACTGTTAAACTGAGCCAGATTGCCGAAATGGTAACATCTTGGACTCTTATTCTGGAGCTGGCCAATTTAACGTGGATTTTTTTTAATCTTAATTTTTTTTTGTGAGAGTGCGATTGTCAAGATATCACAAACCTGTAGTTCTGCTGATGCTGGACGATTTTAATCTGATTAAAAAAAATATATTTTCAGCATATCTTAATTGCAATTATAATTGATTCAAGAAAGGCATTCTGGCACTTTGTTACATCAGTTTACCTGATTTATTATTATTATTATTATTATTATTTTTTATTGCAGTCAATTTTCTGACTCTGTCAATGGTAAGCCTTACATACTACAGATATTATACGAGGGCGGTTCAATAAGTAACGTAGAACATTTTTTTTTCTTAAAGCAGGTTGGTTTTATTCAGGATTCAAATACAACATATTATAATCTAAGTGTTGGAGGAAGTTTACACAGTGAAGTTAATAATTAGAACTCATGAGTGGAGGTATTATACACTTAATTCACTTGATTTTATCACTGACCTGGACATGTTTCGGGATTCTGTCTTTATCCCATTGTCAACAAACTCCAACTGTTGGCATCGTCTGTTTTCCCTCTGGTGGACATCCTATGAACTTCTTGATCAGGTCATCTTCAAAGGGAATGTCGAAGTTCATTAGTTGGTCTACATTCCTCTGGATGAAGATCTTCTCCCAGACTGTCAATTCCTTATGTCCACTGACAGACTTAACCAATTTAGGTTCATGCTCAATTTCGTGGTCCATGTTCCATACATGGGCTGCTACCGCGGATTTTTCTAGTTGGGCATATTTGATGTGTCGATGGTGTTCTTTCATCCTAGTTTCTATTTTTCTTTTAGTTTTGCCTATGTACTTCTGGGAACAATCACTTACCACCCAATAGCAAATAATAAGTTCCAGAGGATATTCAAAAACCATAACATCACCATAGCACCAATTAATAGATTTAGTTTGGGAAATATGTTAATGTCCACTAATATTGACAAATCACAACCCCTCAAAAAATCAGGCATTTATCGGTTTAATTGTAAAGATTGTTCCCAGAAGTACATAGGCAAAACTAAAAGAAAAATAGAAACTAGGATGAAAGAACACCATCGACACATCAAATATGCCCAACTAGAAAAATCCGCGGTAGCAGCCCATGTATGGAACATGGACCACGAAATTGAGCATGAACCTAAATTGGTTAAGTCTGTCAGTGGACAGACAGTGGAATTGACAGTCTGGGAGAAGATTTTCATCCAGAGGAATGCAGACCAACTAATGAACTTCGTCATTCCCTTTGAAGATGACCTGATCAAGAAGTTCGTAGGATGTCCACCAGAGGGAAAACAGACGATGCCAACAGTTGGAGTTTGTTGACAATGGGATAAAGACAGAATCCCGAAACATGTCCAGGTCAGTGGTAAAATCAAGTGAAGTAAGTGTATAATACCTCCACTCATGAGTTCTAACAACATATTATTCCCCAATCTTTCGGCTACAAAACCCTACTTTTCAACATAATCTCCGTTCAATGCTACAGCCTTACACCACCTTAATGGGAGGGCCTGTATGCTTGCATGGTACCACTCTACTGGTCTTTGTCGGAGCCAACGTCTTGCTGCATTCAATTTCCTTAAAGTAGCACAATACACTTCAGAGTCCCAGAAGACCGTAGCCATGACTTTATCAGCTAAAGGCATGGCTTTGAACTTTTTCTTCGAAGGCGAGTTGGTGTGGTGCCACTCCATGGATTGCTGTTTTGTTTCTGGTTCGAAGTGATGAACCTATGTTTCATCGCCTGTGACAATGTTTTGTCAAACACCATCAGTCTCGTAATGAGCAAGCAATTCTGCACAGATGGTCCTTATTTGGTCTTGTGGTCTTCAGTTAGGCGTCGAGGAACCCAGTGGGAACAAACCTTTGAGTACCCTGACTAGAGGACAAATGTCCACTGCCAGGTCTCCGTAGACATTCTGCAAGTGCCTATGAATATCTGTGATGCTCTGGTTTTCCGCCAAAAGAAACTCAGTAACTGCTCTCTGTTTGAAATGCACCTCCGTTATAGACGCCATTTTGAAGGCTACTTATAGTGCTGCCACCAATCGGAAATTAATGAAACCATATGAGATGAAGCAGGAATATTTTAATGATACCCCCAAAATATTCCAATTTTTTCAATCAAAATTGGTCAAGGAAAAAAATGTTACTTATTGAACGGCCCTCGTATTACAAATATTAGAGTTAGGTGGAATTTACATATGCTCTAGATTTTTGTCCTAACATAATATTACCTAAGTAGTGAAGAAAAAATTCACAACTACAGTGAGTCTCAGACAGATTGCACCCACCGCACCGCGCATTAGGTTCCCCCCAGATGACGCTCCTATCCCCAGTATGCGGCAAAGGAACTGCCTGGCAGTTGACTGACTTGTCTGTGCGTGACAATGAAAATAAATGTAATAAGTTTGAAAATAACGAAAATAGGCACCTACCTTATTACAAAAGATGCTGGAAGTGTCCTCCTCCTACATCCACACATTTTTCGCATCGTGATAGGAAATTCCGGTTAACACGCATTAATTGCTCTTCTGTTTTCACGTAATTATCATACATAAATATCCTCTGCTGCACTGTGAACACATTTGGAGCCATTGTGACAACTACAGAATCACTATCACATCTGTACAACACGAGAACAATAATCAACTGCAGGCTATGCGGTGATTGTTGACTTATCTGCGGGGACACAGCTGGCCGCGAATCGGGAAGTGTTGAGTCATCACGAGAGAAGCACGGTGCGTGGCAAGCAGGTGGTATCTGTCTGAGACTCACTGTACAAATTGAAAATTAACTTAATAAAGGAGTTTTAGTGCTGCAAAATTATTAAAAGGAACAAAGACTCACCTTTAATTTTTTTTTCTATAGATTTATTATAGGGCACTGTGCTGTAGAAGTTTCAAGCTTGAGAACTTTGCCTCTTTATATAAAAGTGCTCAAAAGTGTATTTTGGCAATATTTGAAGTTTAATATTTCAAAAGGGATTAAGTGACAAATGATGAATTTTATGATATAAACATATTACAGTAGACTCTCTCTAATCCGGCCACCCCGGGACCGGACCCTCGACCGGATTAAAAAATGGCCGGACCATCCGGCGGTCTTTTAAACGTGTCAAGTATAACCTATTAAAGCAAAAATCAACTTTTAAGATGGTTTTGTTGATTTTTTAAAGCGTACTTACATAAAAATTAAAATACAGCATTACAATTACAATTTCAAAATTAAAAGATCTGTTATTTTTTCTGCTTTTTTAGTTGAACTCTTTTTTTGAAAGCATAATCACACTACTTCTTCATGAACATTACATCGATAGCTGATGCAGCAGCCTGTTGGTCGACATAGGTAGTCGCCAGTTCCAGTGCTGTAAACTGATGTGATTTGTTTACACTTAAGACTGAAAACTAAACAGGCATGTTTATTCAAGACGAAGGCTCCACGCGAGATTAGTAACATCACAAAAGGATCAATAAACAGTGGTGTGTGCTGCACAATAATCTATTTATATTACGACACATTCCTCACCATAAGAAGAATGTCATTCAGTAATAGAATGTTTATTCTATAAATAGTCGATTACTGCCGTCAGAAACCCTTCCGTGCGCAGATGACTCATTCCAAGAAGTCGGCCGGATCATCCGACGGCTGAACCATCCGAGGCTGGACTAGAGGGAGTCAACTGTATGTTAAAAATTTGGTGACTGAGATTCAACTGGTTCCAGCGTTTATTGCTTCAAAGTTGGCCAAAAATTGTGTTATATGCACACAAAATTTAATGTTAATTAATGGTAAAAATCCATTTCCTACATTGTTTTTGGTATTGAGTCTGTTTTCTTTCGATAATTTCTGTGATATGAATATTACGTTGTTGTTATTGTGAAAACAGGAAAGTGTTAAAATTGATTTCTTTTCTCCTTCCAGAGTCTTTTGCAACAGTTGCAGTGCCAGTATAGGTTAATGCAGCAACATCAGCAAAGAATGCAACAACAACTGAGAGTTGTAAGGCCACAACAGCAACAGCAGACTTCCCAGTGTGCAACATATCAACAGCAAAGCTCTGTTATTAAAACCTATTCTGTTCCTCAGCAAGTGGTAAGAAGCTCTTTCATTTAAACATTTCATAATAACAATTCCATTTACCGAACAGGTGTCTTATTGGATAAACATAAAACCAATAGGGAATAAGATACTGCATCTTTCATTTCTATAAACGAAACATGCAATAACTGGTGTGATTGGCAAAACAAAAATTCACTGGTCAAAGATACAGTGTGATAAAATAATCATTTTGAATTACCATCGTCGTAGGATTGTTGTCTTTAATCCTTTCAGAGCTTAATTCTAGTTTTTTCTTTCTTTTTCTTTTCTTTTCTTTCAAAAACCGACATCTACATAAAGTATAGTTTTGAGATATTCTTTTTTGCTTACACTTGAAACTTTTAAGAATTTTTATTTGTGTTTTTTTCATAAAAATGTACATGCTAACACCTGTATGACACCAATACCTTAATTTAGCAAAAAATAATGTAACATTGTTTATTTCAACTCTAAATATTGAAAGTTTTCACAAAATCCGAATCTCCACAGGACAATATACTGCATCTGCAGATTAAACTGTTAATTGTATATTACTAAAGAGAATTCTTTGCATTTGTTACAAGTGTTATACCGTATTGGCCCGAATATAAGACGATGTTTTTTCCCTGAAAATGTGCTTTTAAAAACTATACTCGTCTTATACGCGCAGCCTAAGACTCAACAACTCTCCAATCATGAATGCAGCTGTGCACGTGTGTAGCGGCCGGGTATCCCCACGCAAATGGCGTGCGTCCGATCCAAGGTCAAAGTCGCGCGGAAATTACCAAATTTTACCGAACTTTATTGTTCCCGAATTCGTGCTTCTCCTTGTACTGCCATGTACTGCACTGCTTGGCATCTCTATTCTCTATGCATAATGCTTTGTTTGACCACCAACATAGCAGACCATGTGGAAAAGAAAGCATCTTCATTGTCTCAATGCGTAAATAAAGACGAGAGAAGAAGTTACGACATGAACTTCAAACTTCTGTTTTATGTGAAGCAAAATGTGCTAATAAGCTATTTTATTTATTTTTTCGTAACTACCCTTCAAAAATTCAGGGTCGTCTTATATTCGAGGTCGTCTTATTTTCGGCCCAATACGGTACTGCATCTGCTGATTAAACTTTTAATTGTATATTACTAAAGGGAATTCTTTGCATTTGTTACAAGTGTTAAATATCTGGGCACATTTTCAGGCTATTACAAAATGAATATGTTACTCCATATAGATATGCGGCCCTTATCCTTTAGTTTTTCTTAAGAAGTACAAACATTATCTCTCTAGAAATATTAACATCCAATGTGAATGCACACAACAGAGCAACAAAACTACTTCAGAATAGATACACTATTAAATGGATACCTTTAAGAAACTCAGTGGTCACCTAAAGAAAAATGCTGTGATACTTAAAAACAAGCAATTGTTGATGAAGGACCCAGAATAAATCTGAATATTGATTTCAAAACAGTTTTAAGTACAAAGCTGTTACATACCAAAAGTGTTCCATTCATTTATTTGTTAAAGCCATCACATCTGCATATGCTTTGGTATCATCAGGGAGTGAAAAGTACTGCATTAGTTTTTCAACGCCCCCCCCCCCCCCCCCCCCGACAGATAGTTTACTTTGGTGGGAAATTCATTGATTTCAGCAAACACTTTTAAGTTTCTGACACCTTTTTTTTTTAGGTCTTCATATTCAATGTCTGATCCAAAATAAGTAGATAGAAGGAAGCACTTTACTTTCCTCTCTAAACATTTCCCTTTGTAGCATAAGAACTTTTGCTGCCGAAATCTGAAATGAGACTTTGGTTATCAATGCCAGACTTGAGACCTTCTTAAAATCCCATATTGAAAGACTTGTAATGCCCCATTTTGATTATTGTGATGTCGTTTTTTGTGATCTTAGTGAAAGCCTTGCCCTAAAATTGCAGCGCGTGCATAATGCATGCATTCGCTTTGTGTGTAATACCCGACTAGCTGAGCGTGTCACACCGTCCCTTCTAAGATTATCATGGCTCCGTGTCTGTGAAAGACGATGTATGCATTCCCTTTCTCTTCTTTTTAAAATCCTCCAATCCTCAACTCCCCATTACCTGGCTAATCGTATTCAGTATTTATCTTCAAATCACTCGCTAAATACCAGATCACAACATGACACTCTGCTTTCAATACCTATCCATAGAACATCCATATATTCCCGGTCTTTTACTGTAACTTCTGCACGTTCCTGGAATCTCCTTCCCTCCAGCATCAGGGTCTGCTGTACGCTGTCAACATTTAAAACTAGGCTAAACGAATATCTCTCCAAAAAACGATATTCTTTTTGTTTAGGTATAAATCATTTGCGTTTTATTGTTTCTTGTATATTGTAGATATAAAATAAGTTATTATTATTATTATTATTATTATTATTATTATTATTATTATTATTTTCTCTCTAGTATAACACACTTTACTAAAATAGTTTTATTTCATGTAACATAGACTAAATTCACTACTGTATATGTATGTATCTAGTGTATTATTATTACTTATAGAACTATGTTAGTGTATTTGTTTGTTTCTTCTTTTCTGTCTCTGGTTGAGTGTAAGAGAAGGCCCTAAGGCCTTAACTCTGCCAGATTAAATAAAGATTTATTATTATTATTATTATTATTTTCCAGTCTTGACCAAGCATTTGTTTCTTTACATGTATCTTCAATATATTGCAGTAGTGTTGAGGAGAAAAATTTCTTCTTTAATCCTGTAATCCTTCAACTATGACTGGTACCAACGATTAATGCAATGATCGGTGTTGTCACACAAAAAAATTCGCCTATCCTTTATTCACCACAGATATCTGATTTTGTTAGAACACCTTAACCTTAGATATCATATTTTTTTTAAATTACAGTTTTTCTACCATTTCTGAGGAATAGATATCAGAGTAGATATACTGGTATATCCATTGGAAAGGCAGCTACTTAATCTATACGAAACAATATGTATCTCAATTTCGTCCAAACCTGCAGTTATCGGCTTTTGAAAAATCGCTTCTCAATTTGTAAGCAATGAAAACCATCACTGGGATCTAAGTTCAAAATCAGTGGAAAAAATTCAGTAGAATAGCTGGCTTACATTAATAATAAATGTAATGCTTGGATGAAAATCCTCAAATTTTACATAAAGCACTACTCTATTAGTCTTATATTGCTGCTTTAAACAGTTGTTCAAAGTGACACATTTATATGTCAGTAGCAGTAAAAAGATTAAAAAACTGTCAAGCCTCAGTTACTTTCTTACTGGACCTCTTGATGTGGACTGACTCCAATGCAAACTGAAAGTGTTTAGAAGGATACATCTAAGCTAACAATTATGATTCAAATTGCTCACAGATGGACACAACAAATTGTAATCCTTGCGCTGAAAATTTACATGTACAGGGTGGTTTACAAAGTTTTACTTGCATGAATGGAGCATTTTCTGAAGTGATTTGAAACATATTGAATGAATGTCAGTGCATGCCCTATTTACAAAGCATCGAGAGTCATTTGTTGCATGTTCAGTTCACCGTCATACATTGTTAGCAGCTTGTTAGTTGTCTCATGATGACAGAGAAGCAAACTTGTCAGTGGAGATCAGCTGATGGTAATGGGGAACCCAACGAAACATGTGTTCTAATTCGATAAGTTTTAACTTACAATAAGTATTTGAAGTTGAATGTTTTAAAGTTTAAGATTAATCTATGAAACATGTCGATCAAAAGTTAGTGAGCTATGTTTTTATTGTTCATCTTTGTCTCCTGTGGCAGCCCTTAACTGTTAAGGGGATTTGTTATGTAATCCTACAATAAATTAGTGATGTGGAAGGGAAAATGAAATTTCTTTCCATTAAAATAATGGATGTTTTTGAAAGCAAAAAGTTTTGCAAAATCAATGTTTCTTTTAATGAAATATTCAGTACAGGTAAATAATCAATCATACCCGTTGTCTCCACAGGTCTCCTCAGGCACGCCGCAGTCCCAGGAAGCCACTGTGTATCAGCCATCATTTGCACCCACCTCGCCTGCCACTAAGGAACTGGGTGTCAGTGATCAGGAACTCCAAGCTCTGTTATCTCAAAAAGATATCGCTACTTCATTAGCTGAAGATTTGCTGAAACATTTTGGTTCTGAAGATGAGCCTGAAGCTGGGAACACGCTGAGTTCAGGTCCATTTTCCCCCTCAAATCTTCAGGATGTACCTGCACCAGATACAAAACCTCCTAAAGAATGTAAGAGTCCGGAGCCTGAATCCTCGCCAGTGAAAGTGAAGTCTCCTGATGCTATAAAACAGGAGCCAACACCACTCTTGCATCAGGATTTGCAAGTGGAAGTGTCAGTATTAGAAATGTGTGAACCTTCGCCTGAAATGGAATATAGCATTGAAATGGATGCTAAAGCAGTCCTTGAATCATGCAGGTACGTCTCGAGAAGTTAATTTCAGGAATACCTCCATTAATAGAGCTACAATTTGGTTTATCTAAAATGTGCACCTGAATCTTATAAGAAAATATGTGTGAACTAACAAACTTCTCTTATGGTGTACTGTATGATCACACAGTAAAATACCAGTATATAACAAAATCTAGGGGACCTCAGAAATGAATTTGTTATAGTGAAATTTTGTTGTACTGAAATTTTATAGGTGTACAATGTTCTGGATTTTATTTTTTGAAAAAGTAAAAATAGTCACCAACCATGCACACAAATTTAGAATAGAATCTGGTATATTGCTGTTGTGATAGAAGAAAAATCTTGAAGACTAAATGTGCCATGTGTTGCCTGCACAAGTCAAAGTCTTTTGATCACTGTGTTGCGCACCTTCCTCTTCAACCTCATCATCACATGGATTTCTATCATTCAAAATGTCTGCCACAATTCCATCATCTGTGATTTCTTGTTACACTATCACATCACAGTCCACAATGACTGTCAAGATTCACCCTTGCAGGCCCATCTTACTTTTCACACAAATGCTTCCAGTTCTCTTCTCTTTCTATGTCATCTAGCACTTCACTCCAGCTTTTCTAAAGCAGTTAGCAATTATTATTTCTTCTTTAAGCTATTTCCATTCACCACTCAGCATTAATATTTCTCCCTGAGGCATTATTACACAGCATACGCCAGAAAAAATAAAATTATATAGACCTACAGGAAAATAAGCTAAATTTTATATTGTTATACTGGAAGTTCTAAATTTGTTACAATGAAATGCTTTAACATATGTTAAATACAGAAAAGAGAAGGGGCCAATACATAATTTTGTAATACTGAAAATTTTGCTATACTGGTATTTTACTGTATTTTATTTATGCTTCTATGAAAAAGTTGTCACCAAGCAGGTAAGAGGAATGCCATATGAGCCAGCTAAATCCATACCCACCCTCCCACATGATAAATTGGTTTACTCCAGCCTATCCATAGAAACATCAGTCAGTTTAAAACAGGAAAGTACCATCATTAGAGTAGGTTGATTTTTTTTAAATATCTATAGTGTGAAAAACTTGCCTCCTGTAATAAGAAGAAAACCTATGTCAAATAATTAAAAATAATTAATTAAATGAGATGGTTCACATTTAAACACTTGAGACTTCATTTTTACTTACATTTTTGCAGAACGTATGTTTCATGGGCTTTGCCCACAATTTCAAATGGCTAGTCAACTGTCAATTCCTTGCTTGGAGAATACTGATGTGCCCTCTGGTGTAAATTTTATGAACCTCTTGATCAAGTTTTCTTCTTGTGATATTTCAAAATTCATTAACCTATCTTCGAACTCTCTTATATAAATCTTTTCCCAAACTTCCGGATCTTTATGTTTGTTTACTGACTTCAATTATTAGGCCCCTTTATTGAAGGCACAACGGCAGTTACAGAGAATCTGCGGGCAGTTGCCAGATATGTCTGTTTTGAGAATATGACCAGAGTGAAATAGCAACATGCACTTCTGTATGAAATGTTATGAAGAACATGATGGTAGACTCAAAAAGCTTATATTTTCATTGCCTTTTGTTTAAATAATAACAAATTGAAACTGTTTGTTGAAAAGAAAATTTTAACATATTTTTCATTCCAAACTTTAAAATATAATTATAGCAAAATTGAAACAATTTCGATGAAAATAAATCTCAATTATTTATTTGTCCTTACAAGTAGTGGTGGTTCATATAATTTACCAACATTTTAAAAAATATTGATTTTAAAAAAATAGACAAGGTGTGAGTATTTTTTGTTTTTGCACTGGAAGTGTTGTCGCTCGTTAAATTTTGTTCCATAAGTCCACATTAAAAAACTTCCATCAACAAAGTTGTAAACTAAAGTTTGAAATTGTTTTTCATCAACATTCGAAAGTTCTCCAAACAATATGTCCATGTATCCTCAGTTTCTTTCTCGGGTGAACAGCATGCATCACAGCAAAACGTAAGCACGACGTTGAGTTTGGCCGATTAGCTACTATTTTCTGTTCATTTAAGTCAGGGACGGGAAGGAAAGCACTGGAAGTGTGAAGTTACCCTCCCTCTCGTCTTTCAATCACAGGTAGAGATAACTAAACCGGTTATTTCTGGGACTAGGCGCATGGCAGATAGAAAGAATAAGGAAGGGGGCAAACGAGGGGTAGATCATTTCGCACATCCAGTGCATTACTTCCCGAGCCTGATTTAAGTTCTTGAGTTCTAAAATCGCACTCCCTTTCACAGCAACCATATGTTGTTATCGTAATCATCATCATGATTATTATTAGGGAATGAAAAGCATAAAACCTTATTTTGATTTTTTTCACCACTTTTCCCCCCTATATCTGGATATTTATATAATTTTTTATTAACTTATATCTTCCCGCAACCACAGAGAACAAGTATCAAACAAGACAAAAACTAATAGAACTTTCTAAGAAGTAGGATTACAATGCAAGAAATAAATAGGTTGAAATTTGAAAACTTTAACAGAAACATAATTGTGCTTTATTGACTGAGCCAAATGAGGTCCTGTTTTAAATTGACTGTTGACTGTTTGGCATTTCGTCTGTAAGTTTGTTACCAGTCGCTTGATTCGATTTTCTTCCAGCTAGGCATGAATGTTCTTGAAGTCATTAAAAAATTATGTATGTGTAAGGATTTTTATTTTTCATTCCGTTTCCAAGGTGGTGATCATTTTCATGGTTCCACTTCATATAGTTTTCAGCTTCTTTCAACAATTCTAACCAAACTATTCATGCTATTAAAATTCAATACTACATTCGCTCTCGAGTGTAAGTTCCAGTAAATTTGTTTATACACCTAAAATTTTTGTCCTTTCAACCTGGAGTGTGGTGTTATTGCAGATGGAGTTTAGTGTGATTTTATCCACATTGTAGGGGTCATGGTCTGAACGGAGTTCCTAGCTGTAGCATACTTTCGGATAAATCGCCACCCCCACAGCCTCCAGAACCACCACAGCAACGGTTAGCTAAGGAACAGCTGAATCCTCCAGCTCCTTCTGTGTTCTTGGAAAACAAAAAGGATGCCTTTAGTCCCCATCTACAGGAATTCTGTCTGAAGCACCCTATTGCTGTGGTCAGAGGTCTGGCTGCTGCCCTCAAATTAGGTAAGTTATTTTATACACTAGTATTATGAATTTCAGTATTTTAACTACAATAAGACTTTGTTAATATGTTCCCATCTAGTAGGATGTTTTACTTGAGTTCCTTGAATTTCTCTGTATCAACCTTAGTAAAAATCCTGGGTAAAAGACTCCTGTGTGAGACACATTCCCACATAAAATTCATGTTTTTAGCAGAAAGAACTTGGGTTAAGATGCTCATCTGTCCGAAACATGCCATACTAAACTGTTCCCAGGAAATAGAATAGGTAAGCCACCTCTCGATAGGCTTGTGGGTAGTTTGGTTAAGGTGTATAGGAACCTAATGCAGACAATGCAGTTTCAGCCTTGAAACTTTCTCCCCTTAATGCAAGGGGGACAAAGGAAGGCATGCCCTTTGTATAGCATTACAGTACAAGATGTATTGTAAAGTGTGCACTGCCACCATCAACAAAAGAGGTATTGGATCAGATCATTACCGAAATCATGAGAATGTAACCTTGTTTTGGCAGGAAGGAACTGAAATGAAACTTTATCAATAGGTAATGCCACAAACAACTTGGAAATTTTCAATAAATTCAAGAGTGATAAAAGATATTGCACACGTTTCTTACAAACCTTTTTCATGCTATGGACATCCCCATCCTATTAATTCTAAAGTTGCAAGGGAGTTTATCTAGAGGTGTTCCAAGTCACAAGTTCCATGTGTAATAATACTAATAATAATTATTATTATTATTATTATTTATTCGGCCATTAAGTTAATACAAACAGTTGGCAATGTTAACAAAAATAAATATTTTGAAAAGTTAAAAAAACCAGACCCTATAATTTGTTTTCCAAGAACTATGTACTGAACAAAATGCTATGTTTTTTAGCCAGTTGGGCACAGGATATTTAAATCTTTATTCCGAAACAGTTTTTTCGTTATGTGGCAACTTGTTAAACATTTTTATTCCAATTGCCTCCCAACTATTAAATGCCTTAGATGTTCAGGTTCAGTACAACTGGAGTCAGTATTCTTTCAGGATATAATTCTAGTCTCCTTTACCAATGTTAAACAAGAAAATATAAATACGAGGGAAAGTCTATTTTATATTTCACGAAAAGTGGTTTACAGTGCTCATTGCATCCTTTTTTAGCCAAAATGTGCATCACAGTCTTGAAGTTTGTAATATAATTTGAAAAGTTATATAAATGAAGTGTCATCTGCATATAAAACTGGCAAAGATGGAACATTGTAAACCACATCAATCATAATGATAAAAAGAAGTGGCCCAAGAATAGATCCCTGTGGCACTCCACAAACAATTATTTATATCAGCACTTCTGTTTTCTATTTTTCATATAAGGAACGAACATTTCTAGTAGTGCTGA
Organism: Ectobius pallidus; assembly: GCA_964059195.1. NCBI lineage: Eukaryota > Metazoa > Arthropoda > Insecta > Blattodea > Ectobiidae > Ectobius > Ectobius pallidus. Next base: position 8,845,104 of record CAXKWD010000008.1, on the reverse strand, counting down.
AGTTTCAGTGTTAAAAGTTCATGAGACACAATCGAAGCCTTGGTTGAATATAAGGAAGCATATTTTCAAAAGCATTAAGAATACCGTATTTACTAGTCTATAGCACCCCCTCACCTATAATACCCCCCCCCCCCCAATTTTCAAAAAGAAAGAGGGAAAAAAAAATGCAGAAAATCTTTTAAAGTGATCGGCAACTGCAACATTCCTGGAAACGGCAAAACCCACACTTCTCTGCCACCTGTGTGTTGGCCTTAGTTACTCTCACCTCCCCCATAGATTTCTCAATTCCCTTCAGGTTTCTGAGTTCAACTTCCGCCGTACGCGTGTATTGTGCTGTTGCCTGAGAGTTAGTAAGCACGTGAAAAATGAGTTGGACAGCAAGTTTTACGGCATCCTTCAAGTTGAGTGTGTTAGAATATGCAGCCATGTATTATATCTTATTGGCGTAAACAGAAAGACAAATTATCAGGAGCAAAGAAAATGTTGAAATCATTCCGTGGTGTGAAGAAAGGGAGATACGAAATTCAGGCAGTTGCTGCCCAGTTGGATGACAACATTGCAATGCTGAGTTAACCTTGAACACCACCCGGGCACATGCAGCATTTAGTCACATGGCCCAGTCAGCTGCGGTAATGCAGGAGGGAGCTATACCAAACTGTTTAAAACTCTAAAGTTAAATTGACGTGATAATTTAACTTTTTGTAAATAAAAATAATGGATTTAAACAACTATTTTGCGTGTTGATTTAAAGATGCTAAATGTATCTTTTTCTGCTTTTAAAGCATGACAATCCAACCTATGTCATGTGAAAATTTTCACCTATTATACCCTCCCCTATTTTAGAAGTTGAAAATTGTGAAAAAAAGGGGGGTGTTATAGGTGAGTAAATACGGTATTACTTACAACAGATTCAACAGCAGCAATGGCAGATTTGCCATTTTGAAAACCAAACTGGGCAGAAGTAAAGACATTTTTGTCTAAGAATGAACATACCTGTTCCTTCATAATGAATTCAAAAATGTGACTGTGTGTTTTTTAAATCAGGAAAACATTCTTTCTGAGCAAGTAGTAATACAGGTGCCCTAAAAAAAACAACAACAACAACTTGGTAACAAACATCCCAGTTGCTTGAAAAGGAACAAGGAGCGTTAATCATATTTTTTTTCTTTCTTTTGTGAGATCAAGATGAAATCCATTTTTCTTTCTTTTTCTCTTTCAGATCTTGGATTGTTTTCTACAAAGACGTTAGTTGAAGCAAATCCAGATCACAGTGTTGAAGTGAGAACACAAATGCAGCAAACCTCGGATGAAAATTGGGATCCACAGTTGGGACGCAAAGTTTGGGCTTGCATAAGTCACAGGTCCCACACAACTATAGCAAAATATGCCCAGTACCAAGCATCATCCTTCCAGGAGAGTTTGAAGGTATATTCAAATCAAGTCATAAATTCTCGCTTGAATTTTTGTATGCATAATATTGAAAGCATGAACTCATCAGCTTAGTTGAAATAAGATTGCTCCAGTCAGTTCTTTCATATCGTAGTACAAACATTTTAGAGGTGTCTGGCTAAGGTGAAACATAGTCCCCTAGTATGCTCTTTAAAGCCTCGCCGATTTGCTATGCACTTATGGGAATTGGCAAACTGACTCTTCACAACATTCTGCTGATACAAGCGCTGGTACTCGACCTGTTGTCATTGTCATAATGAGAGCGTAAACGCAAAAGCTTGTTAACAGTTTGTATTCCTTGAACTAATTAATAATAATGTTGTGACCTAAACGTTGTGAACTAGTGAAGTTAAGTTTTTCTCTCCTTGGCATTATTTCTTATTTTGTACTCTGAGATGACGGGGATTAAAACATGACCAAATGTCTTTTACGAGCTCTGTGAGCGTAAGTCTAATATGGTTCGTTTTAGATGGTCTCTTGTTGCATACCATTCTGCAAAAATAGGAAAGGAAGAACAACTGGAGTCAGTTATTATGAATTTCCAGTGGACAAAGAACTACGATTAAAATGACTTAAAGCAATTTCATACGCCAATTTTGAAATTAACAAGTCAGTTCATCAGCGTTGTGTAGGGAACACTTCTCAAAAGTGATAACAGACCTAACTGTAAACTTAGACTACTGAAACTGGGCAGTGTTTCAAATATTTTTCCTCATTATCCACCACATAAGACCGTTGTTCCAGTAACACCAAGGCAGCAAATAATTAAATACAAATTGTCGGAAAATGCAACTTAAAGGAAGAAAAGAAAAGTCAAGAATTCAATAGTTCTCTCAGTGTACTGGATACACATACATATGATGACAGTATCAACTTATAAGACTCCTCAGCCAACAAATCAATTTCTGTACAGATGCGAAAGATATTGTATCACTTGTAAGTGAAGTCCAAGTGTATTAATCAACTCATATTAATAAAATATGAAATTACTTATATAATTTAACATAAAATGAAATAAATAGTCCATAAAGTGCCCAAATAAAAGTAGTGCAGCTTCACAAAGTTAGGGGAAAGCTTTTTCCTCAGCAGGTGAGGTTTATAGGTACTGGCAATCAGCTAATGAGTGGTATGCATAAAATCATGGTCAATGCTTTTACTTTACTTGTAGGAAGAGGTAAAAGGAAAAGCATAAACTTCATATCATACGCATAAACACGCTTCTTCTGCTACGAAGTGAATGCTAGCATACCGTAGGTTTTACTTTGCTATAATAATCGATTTTGCGCTCTTCAGGCATTTTCGTTACTATTCGTGACTACCCAAATGCTGAGCATGATTGTGATGAGAAAGCATTAACCAAAAATTTCATTGTTTTTTCATCTAGTTTCTAAACTCCCCATCACAAAGCCTGCCTAAGTCGTGCCTTCGCTAGCTAAGCTAAAGCTTTCTCTTAAGTACAGATGGCTGCATTTATGAATATCCTAGAAAGGAAAATCTATGAACCTTCATTTGTGGAAAGAAATTATATCCATGTAGATAGATAGATAGATAGATAGATTTTTATTGCTGTAAACATTTATAATGTATAGCCACGTCACATATGAAATTACACAATAGCTTTGTTACCAATTATTAAAATTATAAAATTCATGTACACTGTACAGAGGGTACATTGTCAGTGCAGTTCTGACCGTCCTCCTAAATGTTTCGAAGGAAAGATCCCTAACTTGTAATGGAAGACTGTTGAATAACTCTAAGGATGTGTACTCAAAACTAGTTTTTATTGTACTATACCGGCATTTATTTATGTAAATATTTGTGTTAGAGCGTGTATGATAACTGTGAATGTCTTTGCATAAGGTATAATTGTTGTAATTCTTCTTAACATATAGGAGGGCGGCCATAACATACATTGATGGTAGAGTAATTAACCCTAATTCTATAAAAAGTGGTTTACAGTGTGCTTTGGACGGAGCTCCGCAAATCAATCTCACTGCCCTCTTTTGCAAAATAAAAAGTTGATTTGTTGAATGATGATTCCCCCATAATAAAATTCCATAGTTCAAATGGCTGTATATATGAGCATAATAAACAGTTAGTAGAACTTGAGTCGTGACATAAGATTTTAAAACTCTTAACATAAAGATACCTTTACTGACAGTATTTTGGATTCTGCTGGTATGTTTTTTCCAGCCTAGATCTGATTCAATGTCAATCCCTAAAAATTTTACATATGTGTTATCTACTGTCAACATTCTACTCAAATTAAAATTATGGGCTCTTCCCGTAATTTTATCAGTTACAAAAGAGACTGCCCTTGAAACAATGTTCTGGTGAATCCCTATTTCTTCACTTATTCCATTCTGAAATCCTAAGTCTGCCACGTACCTCAACAGAATCCTCGTTTTTTGTTTGGAGGTTAGGGCTGATCCTCGTCTTTCGCTGCTATAACCTATAGATTAATCACTCAACCATTCAACATTTTCTTTCTCAGATCTATCTAGTTTCTTATAACAGTAACTGATGACGCTCTTTATACTTCTTTTTATCTCTTATTCGTAAAAACCCAGTCATTCAAATTACCACCAACCATTCACTAAGCAATCGAAGCTACGAACAATAAATGCTACGTTTTTTCTTTGTAAAACCTGCAATGCAGAGTTCTATACTACAGATTATGCATACAATTCGTAGTTTATTCTAAGGGTCGAAGGAAAATCTAATCACGGCCTATAAGATTGATTTTATGCTAAGAGAAAAAGCTTTTTCTACGGTTTTTCTTCATACAAATCTTAGTATTGCCTTAGAAAATTGTAGTAAAAGTATCTACCATTTTATGCATTCCACTCAATATGTGTTCATTAGGAGAGTAGGTTTTGCAAGGGATGGGTGGCGGGCTCAGGTAACTGTGGCAATGAACCTTCAGGTTCCATAAAATATATATAGAGTTGATGATTTGTGGTGAATAAAAACTCAGGATTTCGTCAAATAAAATGCAAAATTTCTACATATATTTCGCTATTTAAAAATTGAATTTCGTCATAAAAATGGTATAAAAAAAAAATCTTGAAAATCAGCTGTTAAATCTAACTGCATTTTTTCCGTACACTGATAATATATATCAAGCAACATCCAGGAGTGATATGACAATGTCTTGAATTGATATGAAATAAAAATGAAACAGCTTACCTGATTTACTTGAGGTAATAGTATTTTAGTTTAAAATTAAATAAATTCCTTACTTTACATTGTGGTTACGGCAGTTAAAAAAATGCACAAATTCATCCTAAAATACTGTATTTTATTCATCAACATGTAGAACTTAAAAAATAGAAGTACGGATAAAGTTAAAATAATCACTCTTCGTCATTATCACCATCATCGATGGAAAACAATCTATGTTTCTCCCCGACATTGATGTTTTTGAAGTGAAACTTCTTTAGCCATGGTAGGGGTAAATCGAGATCTTGCGTTACGTTAAAAATCATCACGAAATTAGTGTTACGCTCAAAATCATCACAAAATTAGTGAGGTGTATTGGAACGGTCTGCACAGAAAACAATCAACTCAATGATTAAGCATATTCGAAATTTAAAATTAAAAAAATCCAAAATTGAAAAAATCTAAAATTAAAAAATAAAAATCCAAAATTTAAAAAATCCCAAGTTCCAAAATGAAAAAATGTAAAATCCAAAATTTAAAAATCCAAAAATTAAAAATTAAAAAAATCAAATACAAAATTAAAAAATTCATAATCTAAAATTTAAACAAATCTGAAATAAAAAATCGAAAATCCAAAATTCCAAAATAAAAAAAAAATTAAATGATCAAAAATTTAAAAAATCCAAAATAAAAAAGTTCAAAAACCCAATATTTAAAAGTTCTACAGTCCAAAATTGAAAAAATCCAATAATCCAAAATTCAAAAAATTAAAACAAGTTTTACTTCTTTCGCGTGGCGTTCCACGCACCCTTTTTTTTGTAATATTAACAGTTTTTTGCATTAATTTTTATGAATATACATACTGAGTCGGACATTCAGGACGTATTGACAAAATTTCCAAAAACATCGATGGTTTTCATGGAAATATTTAAGTTTATTTATGAATGTTGCCTAATTTTCTGAAACCATGGTTTTTTGTTTTAAATATACATCGATGTTTTCCGTCAAAATACATCGATATTATCGTCACATCGATGGTTACCGCCGATTTTAACATCGATAGTGAATATCGATGTTTTAACAACCGATGTTCATCCCTACTTCCGTCTCTTTCACGCGGAATTCGGCGGGAAGCATGACTTTACTGGTTGTAGCCTCCAACACCCACTTCGTTAAACGCGAGATTGTTGAAATACGTAACTTGCAGGTTGTTCTAATTCATTATTAAATTTTTATTATTATTCTGCTTTTATATAAAGACTGGAAGAATAGATCGACCGTTTGTTTACTTGTTTCGGCCGTGAATTACGCAGCCGACCGCCGACATCTTGGTGCCAGAAACTCCTTCAGTTGACCTTGACATCTTCGCGTTTCAAATAAAGCCGACGACTCACTTGTTCATCAAGGGCACACATTTTTAATTAAAATATTTTCCGTGGATAAAAAAAATACAATATATTCAAATATGAGTTAATTTAAAGTAGAACTTTTACATTTGCCCGTATTTCGCGTAAAAATGGGATAAAACCTTGAAAACCGGGTATTTCGCGAAAAATATCACATTTCGTGAAACTTCGCGAATGAATAAACACATATTTTGAATAAAAAACATGAGAAACGAATTTATTACAGTAATTTGAACTTCTATTACTAATTTCGTGTTTTGGGGATTAACGAAATGTGACTATCCCTAAATATATAATAATATTCCTTTAGCTGCTTAGAATTGTCTATTGCTAGAGGTGTTTGAAAATGTTTTTATTTTTTAAAGATTTGTTGTTTTAACCCTTTCACTGCTGAGATATTGGCAAGCTGACATACCCTCCTTGCTGAGATATTTTCACTGTCACCTGGCGCTAAATCCGAAAAATAAGAAGGCAGTTTTAAAATACGCCAGAACTCCGTCATCACGTTAGAAATGTTTTTCCTTGCTCGTGAAAGCAATGACTGTGTTGAAATTGAACATACCATGGCCTTGACGTGATTCCCCGCTTGTCATATGACTCGTGAGTTCAATGGCTTCTTCAGACATCACAACATTGTGCAAGGCCTCACATTTTCGGCTACAGATTGCACCACAGGGCAAGGAAAGCAATGAAAATAATTTCTATCTAATCCCAAGAGATGGCAGGACACAATCCTTTCGTTGAAACCATGTTAAAGAATTCTATTCTACGAGCAATTGTCTTATTCGTAGCACTAATTTCGCAGCAACATTGTGCAAGGCCTCACATATTCGTCTACAAATTGCAACACAGAGCAGGGAAAGCAATGAAATTAAGTTCTATCTAACCCCAATAGATGGCAGGACACTATCCTTTCGTTAAAACCGTGTTAAAAAATTCCATGCCTTGTGGAATCGTCTCGTTCATAGCACCCACTTCGCGGGCGGAACAGTTCCGTCAATAGCACACGTAGGTGCCATTCTCCGCGCCGTCACAGTTCCGTCGTTAGCAGTGAAAGGGTTAAAATTCAAAAGGTGGTGATTTGTGTTTTTATTTTTTAAAGACACTAAAGACATAGGAGATCATGCATTTTTTATTATTGTTATTATTACTATTATTAGGCCTATTATAATAATTATTGTTATTAATAATAATATTATTGTTGTTACTAATAATAATATTGTTATCATTATTAATAATAATAATAATAATAAATTGGCATATGTTCAACAGAACAAGAAAATGTCTGCTACTTATTCAGAAAGGTTAACAAAATAATTTCCCCCAATTTTCTGGTTGATCGCAAAAATGTTGCCAACCATTGCATCCATAGGGTGGATAGTAGAAGTTAGGGAGAAATAACTACAGTTACTTAAAAAGGCTGTTGGTTACCACAATGGAACAGAACAATACACGCATAGTGGTGGAAAAAACTGTTCTTTTTGTGAAACTGTTACTGCTTCTCAAATGAAACAGTTTCAAAATAACCTGCTATTCTGTTGCGGCGGAAGAAACTGTTTTGCCACCATGGTGTTATTTTTCTATCTTTGTGCTAGGACGAGACCAGAAGAAGCAGCTACAACATGAAAAAACAGTGATTGCTGCATGAAGCGGTTACTTAGTTACAGGAAATATTCCCATTAGGACCCAGACAATGTGCAGGCTGGGAAACAGGTTAAAAAAAACAGTGAATTCTGCAGAAAACAGAAACAGTGATTGCTGCATGAAGCAATTACAAAATAATAGTTTCAGGGGCAGAAGTAGTGACTACTTCCTGAAGTTGCTTGGTGTGAAGCAGTTATTTTGCCGAAACAGTTTTAAAATAACTGTTCTGTTATTTTTGTTCTGCGCATTGTATGTGAGTCATGTGATTCCCATAACGGTTTATATGGGTGGAAAATGGAAAAAGTACCAAAAATAGGTTTTATTTTGCGGATTATGGCGTTTGTAGTTTTATTTATGAAAATTGTGTTATTTTACATCTTATATTTGCCCGCAAATGGTACCTAACATCGTAATATATCAAGACATCTTGACATCAGAATATATCACTTTGTTTTATTGCTAATCAACAAAAACAAACGCCTCTATCTATTGCCATTGAGTAAATAAGTATGTAAGTGCTAACAAGGAAGCCATTGGATTTATTACTACCCGTGCGCCATATCTTGGGCGATGGATTTACGGGGAAGTGAGGGTTGGGGGGAACAAAACATAGCTACTCCGCCAGTTTTTCTGCAGTGTTATCAACCAAAGAAATCACATTTCAGCAGAATCGCGCGTGCACGTCAACAGCGTAAATGTGGATGCCGAATTGGATAATTATTTCCGATGAATCATCCTTGCTATTTTATGTAGTGACATTTAATAGACAACGATTTTAATGCAGTCCAATAATATAACGTGGTGACGGTTTTGCGTAACAATTAATAACACGTCATAAGACTTTAGTTATCAAATAAATCATTTTCCTCCGGGAAGAGAATGTTATATAAATAGGCTCAATATTTTTACACTGGATGACTAGTATTAAGCATACAAAAAAGTCTTAGCAGAACATGCTTCATCATTTTGTGTTGTAAAACGTATGAGAGGTAAGGCATCTAAAAGTGGAGAAAAGTATAGGCCTAATTTTAAACGTATTTAATACGTTTTGTGAAAAGTTCGCTCAACTTTCAGTCCATGAAATTGACATCAGAGTTCACGGGAGTGTCAGAAATTAGCACATACGGAATTCTTAAAGAGGTGAGGAAAGTGTTGGATGTTCAATGACGTTCATTAATTACAATGGACAATTTTTAAACACTTCAATAGCTTTACTGTTTATACCACTTCTCCCGTTTTATATATTTAGTACAATGACGTGTTTGTGAAATAAGCAAATCAAAAAATTGTATTTTTCCCCATAACTCCATGCGTCAGAAAAGATAATGTCAATAAATAAATAAGGATCCTGAGACAGAATGAAAGCTTAGTATTAAAGCCACTAGATGTCAGGGTGTATAGCGTACTTCGTGTTTCAATGTTGTCAGCTGTACCTACGAAGTTGAACGAAACTTACCGAATGAGGACTAGGGAGCCGAGCGCTCAAGAAATCGCGCGCGGGTAGTATATTGAATGTCACATTCAAAGTGTTAATGCAGAGAAACATGCAGACATCTGGCTATGACTATATGCTGTAAATATTTAATTTATGTTGGTTATTATTTGGCATTAAAAAGTTGGTAAAATAAACTGACAGAAAATTAGATTTTGTGACAGGTATCAATGTGTCACAATATGGTCGATGCCTAAAATATTTTTCAGTCTGACTCAACCTTTCCACCTTAGCCTACACACAGCAAGTGTGAAAGAATTATTCCATTTATAGGTCCATTATTAACTAGTTTTTTTGTTTTTGTAGGAAGAACGGGAGAAAGCTGCTGGTATTCATAATAGCAATCTCTCAGATTCAGATTCAAAAGATTCAACTGGTAATATTATACGTCGAAAAGTCAAAAGTAATTCCAGTAGTATTGGAGGACCTGGAGGAACTGGAAAAGTTGGACCGAAAATGTTAAGATTTGGGACAAATGTAGACCTCTCTGATGAGAGAAAATGGAAACCACAATTACAAGAACTAATGAAGCTGCCATCGTTTGCTAGAGTTGTGTCTGCATGCAACATGCTGTCACATGTTGGACATGTCATCCTAGGCATGAACACTGTGCAGCTGTATATGAAGGTATGTACATTTATTTAATTAATGGAGGAAGTTTACACAGCGAAGTTAAAAAATATCAAAGATACGAGTGGAGAAATAATACACTGATTCACTAGATGTTCAGGCTAACCTGGACTAGTTTTGGGATTATGCCTTTATCCGAAAACTAGTCCAGGTTAGTCTGAACATCTAGTGAAGTAGTGTATTATTTCTCGACTCATATCTTTCGTATGTACATTTGTCAACTTGTACTGAAAAATAATGGGGTGAGATGATTAAAGAAAATCCCTTTTAATGTCACTTCACAAGCCTTGCCATTATTCCTCCAATCACATTTTTTAATGGTTTCTACTTTTGTTGTATGTGCGACAAAGATTAATATCGATAGAAGAATTTTGCTGATGACGAGGGTATCGGCAACCTTTTCTTTTAGGGAAAAAGCATTATTTATATATAACATAATACAATACCGGTACAGTAGAACTTTTGATAGGATTGTGGGAATGTGGCAGGGTTGTGGCTTGAAAGGATTTGTTGTAACTTCGTTTCTTGTTGAGCTTGGGTTCTTCTCAACGCTGCTTTGCTCCGTGGTATGCATGAATATATAATAGTGCACACCGCTTATTGTGATCACTTCGGGATGCAGCTAATCTGATAATATTAACCAAATGATAACAGTAGCCGAAATAATTAATTGAAGGTTATTTATTCACCTACACTACACTACAAAACAGAATTAAAAGCTATTTATTCATAAAACAATACGTAACTGTGAATCATTGAACCAATCATAATAGACTGCAAACAATTTTTTTTTCAACCAGTAACAAAGTTTTTAATTGTTTTATTTTCCTTTAGGAGTCCATTAACCAATACTCCACACTCAGTTATGAGTTACGAGTATTTTTGGAAATTATACTGATACGTGGTGAACACTGTGCAGCAAACATCTAAAGCCTGTCTGTTCAAGTCTTTTCATTTTACACTAGCCATCACTGCGTGTGAACTCTGTTATCTTCATAAATCAAAAGCTGCAGCTTAACTGTGGGGTGAAACATGTTTTATTGTTTAAAAGAGGAAGTTAGGCATTGCCTCCCCCTCGAACCGGTCATCCTGTGAGCTGGGAACAGTATGCCTACCGTTACTTTCAGAATATAACAAAATTCAGTTAGAAATTAAACCCGTAAAAACAAAATTTTGAATGACGTACAGTACTTGAAAATAAAGCTGCAAAAATGAAAAGACTTGTAACATAAACTGAATGATCACAATAATCAGCATTTTTTCAATGTATCAGTATTAATTCATACGGGACTTCACTGTGAGGCAGTAATTGTAGGCCTACTAATCATTTTTTAATATTTCAAGTTGGCTAAATGAAATAGTATTTGCAGCACTCCCACGTTTTAAGCCATGAGCCGCTACTGCGAATTAGTGGTTCTGCTTGTACTGGACTGTTACTTGCTTGGTGTCTCAAGGTGTAAAACTTTAAAACTATAGGTAATGTATGTATATTGCAAAACTTTTTGTAGTTAGTGGTTAAACAACGGTTGGATAACACGCCCATTGGAAGTGGAAGAGATCCCTGCAATCTGTCTACTTGAAAAAGGCCTGGGGGGGCAGGCTGAAACGTCGTACAGTGCAGTGTAAGGTTTTTAACCGTTTTTATTTACGTTTTTAACCACTAACTACAAAAAGTTTTGCAATGTACATACATTACCTATAGTTTTAATTGAACTTATAGTGGAAAGTTTGGGTCAATCGTTTTATATCTTATTGTGTAAAGATTTGTTTCACTGCCAGTCATGGTGGACCATGTGCATAAGAAAGTATCATCTTTGTCTCATTTTCCTTTCATTACATCTTCGCTACTGTTTTACTATACTAATTTCACTTGAAGTTCAAAGTAGATGTAAACAAAGCCACGTGACAAGGTAGCGCCTCATTGGCTAGTGGACGAACTATAACTTTTGCTGCTTTGTATGCATACTCTTGCTCTTAATAAAATAGTTCGGTTCAAACCGTACCTTTTTGTAGCTATTTTCGTGCAGAGAAATTTAAAAACACGTTTCTGAAGCAGATCTGTATATGAAACAAAATTAATTTGATCAGGTTTTCATGACGCATAATAACTAAGTGAACTAATTAAACCGTTACAACAGATGTAAATTGTAGGCGTTTACGACAGCTGTGTGAATGCTCAAGTACGCCATCTTGGAATGAACTTGCCACAGTCCCTTCCCAATAACTTGGTAAGACCTGCTGAATATGCGTTCATTTATTTATTTATATCGGTTTTACAACACGTACGTGAGGACAAGAAAGTCGTGTGCTAGAAATTTCGTCAAAAGTTAAATGTAACTTACAGCTCTGATAGGATTTGGGCGGTAACAAACAGAAATTAATGAATTCAAAAAGAAAACGCCTCTCAAGTGGGCAGCCAACAATGCAAAATGAGAGTAATTTTTTATACTCGTTAATATCTTCTTGTTAACTGTCTATTACTTTCTTAAATACTAATATTAAGCCTAATTTCGTACAGATGTATCGATCTTTTCAAAATAAATATCACATTTTTCAACAATGGTGCATGTCATAAAAAATATTTTAAAAGTACTATTGAGAACACTGGAATACACACAAATCCTCATTCCGTGGCGGGTAAAACTCCACATGGTTTGTCACATGCTCGGCGGAGTGGTACTTTAGAGTTTGTTTACATCTACTTTGAACTTAAAGTGAAAATAGTATATACTGTGATGCTACTGCAAAACATTGTGCCATATTGAGACGATATGGTACAAAATGTTGAAATTCAGATGAGAAGAGTCCAGTATTCAAATGATACCCATACCCCAGTTTTTCGTTCATGATTTTTGAAAAAAAATATGTGGGTATTATTCGAGTATATAAGGTATATCATCATCATCGTCTTCAAGGATTAGGTCTGTTGACCTGTTCCGCCTCAGAATTGTTCACGCCATCTCTTTAACGGACGTCCAACGCTCCTCTTTCCTTTTGGGTTATATCTCATTGCAGCTTTTGTTATTCTATTATTTTGCATGCGTTCAGCATGGTCCTTCCAATTCACACTATACTTTTCTATTAGCATTGTAATGGATTCAAAATTTAATTCTTGTCTTATGTCCGCACTTCTTTTATAATCCTGAATATCCTGCAACAAATTGAAGGAACTTCATCTAAAAATGCTAAAAATCCAAAGATTGTTACACGCCTATATATATATATATATTTTTTCAAGTTTTGCTTCAATCCAAAACTGCCTGCCATTTTGCTCACTTGGTGATATTACAAGATAGGGTGCTGAGTTATGTTGTTTGTTGATCAGGTGCCTGGAAGCAGAACCCCTGGACACCAGGAAAACAATAACTTCTGTTCGATTAACATCAACATCGGTCCTGGAGACTGTGAATGGTTTGCAGTGCCAGATGCATATTGGGGAGCAGTTTACAATCTTTGTGAACGAAATAACATCAACTATTTGCATGGTTCTTGGTGGCCGTCTATGGAAGACCTTTTTGAAGAAAATATCCCTGTGTATAGATTTGTGCAGCGACCTGGGGACCTTGTCTGGGTAAACGCAGGTATGTATAGGATTTTTCTTTCTTTCTTACATTTTATAGGAAGTTTATATAGTGAAGGTAATAAATATATATTAATACTTGAGATGGAGATTTAACATACATAACTTCACTTAATGCAAGAATCAACTTTCTTGAATTACCGTATTTACTCATCTATAGCACCCCCTCACCTATAATACCCCCCCCCCCAATTTTCGGCAACGCGCAAAAAAAAAAAAAAAAATGCAGAAAATCTTTTAAAGTGATCGGCAACTGCAACATTCCTGTTAACGGTAAAACCCACGCTTCCCTGCCACCTGTATGTTGGCCTTAGTTACTCTCACCTCCCCCATAGATTTCTCAATGCCCTTCAGGTTTCCGAATTCAACTTCCGCCGTACGCGTGTATTGTGTTGTTGGCTGAGAGTTAGTAAGCACGTGAAAAATGAGTTGTAGAGCAAGTTTTACAGCATCCTTCAAGTTGAGTGTGTTAGAATATGCAGCCATGTATGATATCTTATTGGCGTAAACAGAAAGACAAATTATCAGGAGCAAAGAAAATGTTGAAATCATTCCGTGGTGTGAAGAAAGGGAGATACGAAATTCAGGCAGTTGCTGCCCAGTTGAATGACAACATTGCAATGCTGAGTTAACCTTGAACACCACCCGGGCACATGCAGCATTTAGTCACATGGCCCAGTCAGCTGCGGTAATGCAGGAGGGAGCTATACCAAACTGTTTAAAACTCTAAAGTTAAATTGACGTGATAATTTAACTTTTTGTAAATAAAAAAAAAGGATTTAAACTATTTTGCATGTTGATTTAAAGACGCTAAATGTGTCTTTTTCCGCTTTTAAAGCATGACAACCCAACCTATGTCATGTGAAAATTTTCACCTATTGTACCCTCCCCCATTTTAGAAGTTGAAAATTGTGAAAAAAAGGGGGTGTTATAGGTGAGTAAATACGGTAAGTGAAGTGATGTATGTTAAATCTCCATCTTTGTTAAGTATCAGTATTTATTCCTTTCTGTTTCCTATTATTCTTTGCATTAAAATTGATTAAGAAAACTTAATTGAACTATAGAATTTAAACATCTCTCTACAGATACCTACTTTTCATGAGCAACGGATTCATGAAATGCGGTTATTGCCACTAATAAAGTTAAAATCTTTCATTTCAAGCACTTATAGGCTGAAGTGTTGTTTTAAGCTTGCAGAAAACACAAAATTTTATTATAAAACCTTATTTTATCACTCAATTTTATTTTAAGTGTTACTTACACATATCACAAGTGACTTGCTTGTATCCTCAGATGAGGTCCACTGCTGGGTCCATTGTTGGGCTGATAGATGTCTCTGTAGGATGGATCATTCTGGAGATAAGGTCGCTTTCCTTTGGCATGTCAAAATTTACTAAATTATTCTTATTTCTTTGGATGAAGATTTTTTCCCATATAGTCAGATCAACTGGTTTATGTATAACTTTTAATAATTTTATGTCATCCTCAAACTCATGTACATTGGTCCAGTAGTGACGGGCAATTGCAGATTTTTCCAATTGTTTGTACCTTATATTCCGTAAGCGTTCCTTGTGCCTTACAGTCAAACACTTACAGCCTTACAACACTTACTTGTGCCTTACAGTCAAACACAACACTTACAGCCTTAGAACACTTACGGAATATAAGGTACAAACAATTGCAAAAATCTTTCTGTCCACCATTCATATGTCTACACTTGACCTAATTTCTTTTTATCATATAGTGGATGAAGTAGAGGCTTTGTATGAAATTTTACTTTCAAAGACTGTGTAATTGTGGTTTTTTTGTTGGCACTTCACTTTTGCGTAGAAGTAAAAAAGTTTTAAAACCATATAATATTGATCTTTTATACAATGAAGCAATATACTACGAGGGCTTCCCCCCCCCCCAAGGTCTGATCGGTCGCAAAATGAAAATCACAGTGAAAATCAAAACATTCACCTTCCAGCTACTTGTCTACATAGTCGCCGCTCCAATTGAGACATTTGTCGTAATATGGTACCAATGTAAACATGCTTCGAACAATAATCTCCCACGAAGTGTGAAGTGCATGCTGTCATACAATTTCTTCATGCTGAGTGGTGCAATGAAGACGAAATTCATCGACGAATGAGTAATGTGTACGGTCAAACTTTCATGAGTGACAGCAGTGGTGCAGGAACTTTGAAGCAGGGACTTACAGTCTTTATGATGGAGGCGGCCAGGGAAGGAAGCGAGTGTCAACCGATGATCTTGTTCCGGAATTGTACACATTGCTTATTCATCGAATTTCAGCTACATTGCACCCCACAGCATGTAGAAATCAAATGACAGCACGCACTTCACACTTGGCGGGAGACACTGTTGTTCGAGGCATGTTTACATTGGTACCATGGTACGACAAATGACTCAATCGGAGCGGCGACCATGTAGAGAAGTGGCTGAAAGGTGTATCTAAATGTTCCACATAAAACAGTTTTGATTTTCACTGTGGTTTTCATATTGCGACCAAACTAGAAGAAAAGAGTCTGATCAAGAAGTTCATAAAAAGTCCACCATGTGCCATCAGGGTCTTGACAACGTAGTTGAAAATGAGGATGAGGATTGTTGAAACGTATCCTTCAAATGATTTCATAAATTTAATCAAGAACCAATAATTGTTGGTATTATAATCATAATTTTAACAATATATCGATGATAACGAGATAATGATAAGTGAAGCAACGAAGTATATGTAGTCAACTCATATAGTCACTTCACTGGGTATTATGAATATTTACAATGTTGTTATGTTAATAGGGATGTAAAAGGGAACATTTTAAGGTGTTTTCATTCTATGACATATACAAATTGCTTTTGATAAAATATATATATACACATTTTTAAAATAAATTGTTCCACCAAGTTTTATGAGAGAATCAAAAAGGCGTTTAACCAGATTAAACATATATTAAGTTTTAGTAACTGCCTTAAGTTGTATATTCACATATTTTTATCTTACTTAACTTCCTCTTTATCATAAATGGTAAACTCATTAATTAGAAGTGTATAGACATACCAAAAGTTTTTAAAATAACTTTTTTCCAGCAATTGTTTTACTCGATATTTTAATGAAAGAGCTTTTAACCAAAACATACTAAATAATCCTAGAATCTGTAGGAAGTTTATATAGTGATAATAATTTTTGGAAACATCTGTAATTGTTATATTTACGCATTTTGACTTGCATATTTGTTTACATATCTACAGGCTGATTATCACAATTTGATAAACTCATTTTTGTAATTTGTAAACATAATATCTTGACGCTAGGAATAAGTCAACATGGTCATGGTACTGTGATTGTACCTTATTTTCACATAAACAGTATTTTTGTTAATTGAATGTTTGTATGTTCTTTTATAGTTTAAAATTACTAATAAAACCATACTTAGCAATGTAATCTATGTTTGTTCGTATTCAGTACACAACTTCGTTGTCCGTCTTATAAATTACTAGCATGTGCCCGCGGCTTCGCCCGCGATAATTAAATTAAAAATTAAGATCATAATAGTTAAATCATTATATTTATTAACACCTAAATCACGTGGACTACATACCACGATTAGATAGCGTCACCTGGTAAAAGCGACCTCAGATTCGAGTTCCTTAGCCCAGAATACCCCTGTATAGTGAGTTTCGTCCAAATCGATCAATGTTTGACCATATTTAGGCCTATATTGATTATCCCTCTTCCGTGTAGGTTGAAAATTTCATATGTCTGTGGGCCTTGATATTCTAAACAAATGAATCGTCCAGGATGGACTTACATAATCAAGCGATGGCCCACGATAATTATTTAAAAAATTAAAAATTAAGAGCATAATAGTTAAATCATTATATTTATTAACACCTAAATCACGTGTACAACATACCACGATTAGATAGCGTCGCCTGGTAAAAGCGACCTCAGATTCGAGTTCCTTGGCTCAGAAAACCCCTGTATAGTGAGTTTCGTCCAAATCGAACAACGTTTGACCATATTTAGGCCAATATTGATTATCCCTCTTATAATAATAATACTAATAATCCTCTTCGGTGTAGGTTGAAAATTTCATATCTCTGCATGCCTTGATATTATAAACAAATGAATCGACCAGCTTGAGCTAGAACATTCAAGCGATCGCGAAAGTGTTATTTCCAAGGTATGACAAAAATAGCCATTTGACATTTAAATGTATTACTGAAAACCGATGCTTCGAAAATCCAAAAAATACACGTTTTCTGCTCGTTTTCACTCATAACTGACGAATGATAGTAAAAATTAAAATTCCGGCTTCGAGGTGCATATTCCGACCCTTCAGTCTACCTATGTTTAAAATTTCATATCTCTGCGTTCAGTCGATTTCGCTGGGCATCGCGGACAGACAGACAGACACTTTTATTAATATAGACTAGTACATAGGCGGAACCTCAGCCTTCAAATTATTTACAATGTGTTTCAGGTTGTGTACATTGGGTCCAGGCTGTGGGTTGGTGCAACAACATTGCTTGGAATGTGGGACCTCTGACAGCTCGGCAGTATCAACTTGCAATAGAGCGATACGAATGGAACAAGCTTCAGAGTTTCAAGAGCATAGTGCCTATGGTGCATCTTTCTTGGAATCTTGCACGCAACATTAAAGTAGCAGATCCTAAGCTATTTGAGCTAATCAAGTAAGCAAGCAATAACTAAATCTTACATGTACATAGTCTACATCATAAGCGGGCTCAGTGAAGGTTGTATGACATATTACTTCATAGGAAAGAACACGTACGCCACCTACAGATAACATTTTCTGGGGGAAAAGTGTATTTTGCTCTCACTGTAAAAGAGACAAAATTTTGTGAATGATTCTAGTGTCAGATTTCATTAAATTGTTTTTAGATAGCATCATTCATTTTTAAATGAAGAAAAGATCTGCAAAATGGGAACATTATTTTTATTATTATTACGATTTTTTGGTCTTTATTGGACTACTACAGTAAATTTTATACAAAGGATTCTTCAGTTTACTGTTGGCCCAGAAGTTCTTCATTATCTCGGATCTTAACTTTCTTTCTTCATCTGAAATTACTACGCTTCCCATTGTGTGTTTGTTGATATTGATTTCTAGACTGTGTTGCTTATCTTTGAATCTTTTGATTTTGTGTTTTTTTGTTTTTTTAGTCTTCTGTTATAATGGGAATACGTTTTAACAAAGATATGTATTTCGTTTAATTACTTATAAAATTAATCTACAAACCCCAATCTTCGAATGTGTGTACAATGTTTTGTACTGTATCATGCTTGGGATGCCCCCTGCGAGGTACTTATAACTTAATCCTTCCTGAGTAGGAAATGGCACACATGCACAGTATTACGTTCATTCTAATGTAGAGTCATCTGCCGTATCTGGAGCTTACTAAAACAAGCTTGCTCGTTCACTACTGACATCTAGAGGCTCCTTGTTAAACTAGATTGAAAAGTAATTGCTCTAAATATGAAACTAACTAATTAGACTTGAAGCTTGAAACCTATGGATATTTCCCTATTCTGCTCGCAGAGGATTAAATTTGAAGTAACTTAATATGATGTAGTAGTAGTTCAGTAAGTATCCTGCCTTTCGGCAGATTTTAAAACTTGGTACGCAAATTTTGTACTCCATAATATCTTTCTATCCCTGCTTCCTCCTTTGGCATCCAATATTTCTGCTTTTCCCTTAAACCGCCTAGTAGCTGAATTCTTCCTCCGAGTCTAATTGTTCCTTCCAGCTTTCCTTCTGTGACGTTGTGCAATAAACAGTTTCTTCTTAGAATGTGCTCTATCCAGTTTGCTTGTGTGTAGGATTGACTTCTTCTCAGAATCTCTTCATTTGTCACCATGTCCATCACTTTATCTTTTCTATCCATCTTCAGCACCACCACATGGCAAAACTTTCCACATATTTCTTCTCTGTTTTTCTCAAAGTCTGTTTTTCTTTGATCCATACAGAGCTCCAGATTTTTACATTGCTCTAGGTTCAAACTACTAGTTAGCACTGTTCTCGTTTTGGTGAATGCTTTCTTGGCCATGGCAATTCTTGATCTAATCTCCTTGGTGCAATAGACATCCTTCGTCAGTAAACTTCCTACGTATTTGAACTGGTTCACATTAATATAAATATTAGATGGAAATTTACAGTGAAGTGTTCAAATCTGTAGCAAGATTGAGATCGGAAATATACACACAAAACTTCACTAAAAAGGTATATTTACCCAGAATGATCATTTCAACGGGTCTTCCCGCCATCATCAGCTGATTCCGACTGGCCCTCTGGCGGCGGATGAATGAACTTGTCGGATTGACAAGTTCATTCATCCGCCGCCAGAGGGCCAGTCGGAATCAGCTGATGACGGCGGGAAGACCCGTTGAAATGATCATTCTGGGTAAATATACCTTTTTAGTGAAGTTTTGTGTGTATATTTCCGATCTCAATCTTGCTACAGATGGTTCACATTCTCTAATTCTTGATTTTCGATGACTATTCAAAGAGGCTCTTCTGTTTTCAATATTCTCATCACTTTCGATTTCTTTCTTCCTTTTTCCACCAACCTGTCAATCATTCCTTGCAATATTTCTTGTTTCTTTGCCAGAAGCACAAAGTCATCTGCATATTTCATGGTTAATAGTGTTGCCTCCTATCATAAACTCTTTCCTGCATGCTTAAGTGTCCTGACATCCTGTGTTCCTTGAAACACTCCATGGCCAGAGATCCGATTGGGGGGTATTTTACCTCAGGAATATTTCACTTCAGGAGCAGCCATCATTTAAATTCACTGATCCCAAATTTCTTCAGGGGAAAAATAATGTGGTAGTCCTGCCATTTCCTTTCCACTATCCAGCAACAAGGGATACATCATTCATCCATCAGTTCGTTTCGAGAAACACAAAGGGAAACCGAAGATGTGCACATAAAAAGCAGAATCTATAACCCGACAATCCCGTACTTCAAAGAAAAAAAGAGCATTTTGTTTCTATGTGGAAAAGGTTTGGATTGAACAAAGACATAACGAAGGACATCGCCATCACAGCTCTGCAAGAATCCATTTTTCTTCTTCGCCATTATTTATGTAACTCACAACAGTATTATTCTTTGCCAGCTGAAGAATTACGGTATATTCTTGTAACTTGATTATAACCTCACATTTTTGTGCCTGCTGTTGTATTGTTTATCTGTACAAATTCATGTTAATTGTTATATTCAGAATCCATACCTATCATTTAATGTAATATTGCCTCTGTCCAAGTTGGCAGCCTGCAAATAATTTCTTTCGTGTATACATTTTAGGATGTAAGCATCTAGACTATTTACTTGAAAATATTTTTTAGGTTGAATAATGAAAAGACTGGTGATGTATAACCTCGAGTCATTGAGATATAGGGTTGCCATAATTCAAGTATTTAAAACCAGGACATCATTCATGTAATCAATAGTTTATGGTAATGCCATTTTCTGAAATACTTAGTATTGTGATATTCATTAAGTTTCCTTTGAACACACTATTTCGTTAGAATTTTACTAAATTTTACTAAATAATGTAGGCCTAGTTAAATCACTTATATCAGCGTTTCTCAACCTTTTTGAACCCGAGGACCTCTAAAATGAATAAAAAAAATTACGGACGCCCAATTTTACAACCCATTTTTAAAAGAAGGCCTATATTCTTAATATTTGGGGTATTAATTATAGGTCATTATAACGAAATATGTGAAAAAATTTTACTTCTTTACTTTCCACTCGCTTCATATTTTTTAATTATGTTTGCGGACCATCTGCACCATCTTCGCGGACCATAGGTTGAGAAACGTTGACTTATATAATACTTTCAGTTTATAATAACCTATGTTATGCTACTTTTTTGACATCTGCAGCCTTCTACCATTTTTAATTATTAGTTCTTTCTTCTTCCAATGTCTAGTGCTATTTATTATTGCCAAATATGTATATGTATTTATTCACCAACTGGATGTACAAGAAATCATGGTTTCGTCAAAATTATTACAACTTTGCATAATATAAAATACAGTGGTACCTCGAGATATGAGTGCCCTAACATAGGAGTTATTTGAGATACGAGCTGTCGAGCGAACAAAAGTTTTGTTTTGAGATACGAGGAACGGCCAGCTGCGGTGCTGCACACTGCCCACCAGTTTACTGCGCCTGCGCCTTGTGCATTATCCCACGTATTCCCCCAGTGTGCTTGTTTACCTTGCTGTCGAAGCATCTTTGCTTAATTAAGTGGAGGGAAAGGAAATAGACATTAAATCCATGTCTGGGATATTAATACAAGTAAGAATCAGCTTGAAAAATTTTATGTCATAACCGGGATTTGAACACGGATCTTCAGCTTAACGCGCTGATGCTCTACCATTGAGCTACCATGACAACATGCCAGTATGACATCAAATTCCTCAACTGATTCAGAAGACAAGGCAGACCACAGGAGGTTTCTCCGTTGAGAACACACATCCAATGGCGTCCTACATTTGTAGGTACTTTGAAGCCAAGTTATTATTTATATACTATTAATTAAGTGGAGGGAAAGGAAATAGACATTAAATCCATGTCTGGGATATTAATACAAGTAAGAATCAGCTTGAAAAATTTTATGTCATAACCGGGATTTGAACACGGATCTTCAGCTTAACGCGCTGATGCTCTACCATTGAGCTACCATGACAACATGCCAGTATGACATCAAATTCCTCAACTGATTCAGAAGACAAGGCAGACCACAGGAGGTTTCTCCGTTGAGAACACACATCCAATGGCGTCCTACATTTGTAGGTACTTTGAAGCCAAGTTATTATTTATATACTATTAATTAAGTGGAGGGAAAGGAAATAGACATTAAATCCATGTCTGGGATATTAATACAAGTAAGAATCAGCTTGAAAAATTTTATGTCATAACCGGGATTTGAACACGGATCTTCAGCTTAACGCGCTGATGCTCTACCATTGAGCTACCATGACAACATGCCAGTATGACATCAAATTCCTCAACTGATTCAGAAGACAAGGCAGACCACAGGAGGTTTCTCCGTTGAGAACACACATCCAATGGCGTCCTACATTTGTAGGTACTTTGAAGCCAAGTTATTATTTATATACTATTAATTAAGTGGAGGGAAAGGAAATAGACATTAAATCCATGTCTGGGATATTAATACAAGTAAGAATCAGCTTGAAAAATTTTTCCACTCGCTTGTCTTCTGAATCAGCTTGAAAAATTTTATGTCATAAAATTTTTCAAGCTGATTCTTACTTGTATTAATATCCCAGACATGGATTTAATGTCTATTTCCTTTCCCTCCACTTAATTAATAGTATATAAATAATAACTTGGCTTCAAAGTACCTACAAATGTAGGACGCCATTGGATGTGTGTTCTCAACGGAGAAACCTCCTGTGGTCTGCCTTGTCTTCTGAATCAGTTGAGGAATTTGATGTCATACTGGCATGTTGTCATGGTAGCTCAATGGTAGAGCATCAGCGCGTTAAGCTGAAGATCCGTGTTCAAATCCCGGTTATGACAAAAAAATTTTCAAGCTGATTCTTACTTGTATTAATATCCCAGACATGGATTTAATGTCTATTTCCTTTCCCTCCACTTAATTAATAGTATATAAATAATAACTTGGCTTCAAAGTACCTACAAATGTAGGACGCCATTGGATGTGTGTTCTCAACGGAGAAACCTCCTGTGGTCTGCCTTGTCTTCTGAATCAGTTGAGGAATTTGATGTCATACTGGCATGTTGTCATGGTAGCTCAATGGTAGAGCATCAGCGCGTTAAGCTGAAGATCCGTGTTCAAATCCCGGTTATGACATAAAATTTTTCAAGCTGATTCTTACTTGTATCTTTGCTTAGTTTTTCTAGGGCTTTGCGCTTTTTGTGCATTTACATACTTTATCACATTTCTTTTTATAACCATGGGTCCGAAGAAAGTGTACAAATATGTGTGTACACTTTATAAAACCAATTTTTTTGCTTTACATTCTCTTTTATTATGTGTTTATACAATATTTGTCATTTATAAATACATTTTTCTTATTCAAAAACACGTAACAAAAACAATTCGGGGTAGCATTTTTGGGGCTGGAACGGATTAATGGCATTTCAATTAATTTCAGTGGGGAAAATTGCTTTGAGATACGAGCAAGGTTGCGGAACGAATTAAACTCATATCTCGAAGTATCACTGTAATGACCGCCGCGATGGGTGTATAGGTAGCATACTTGCCTTCTACCCTGGCGGTCCGGGTTCGATTCCCGGCCGGGTAGTGGATTTTTCAGCAACGAAAAATCCCCCGGGTTCAGGACTGGACATCACCCAGGAAAATTAAAGGCTATATTAAAAAGCCTAAATTAAAGTGTGGTGATGACTGCTAGAAAAAGAGTAGAGTAGGGTATTCACACATATTATTAATTCCCTAGACATGGGTTTAATGTCTATTTCCATCATTTCCACTTAATTAGGGTATTCACAATAGATCTATAAAGGTCGCAGTGTTGAGAAGCCGGCAAAAGGCTTATACTACCCCCTTGTAATCTAATCTAATCTAATCTAATCACTGTAATGAATTTAATTGTGCTTCCCCTAAGAGAGGCTGCCCATAGGACAAAGTGTACAAAACATACAGTGTGCTTCACATACGAGTTTGCCAATCATACGGATTTTTGTGTCATGGCGGCCACAGCTCTAATTCCCGAGCGATCGGGTGAAATTTCTATAAAGCAAATAAAGCTGCAAACAATGTAATAATTCAGGTTCTCACAATTACAGTTAAATCACAATGAAAATCAAATTAGGTAAACTGATATAACAAAGTGCCAGTATGTTTTTGTTGAATCAATTATAATTGCAATTATGATATGCAGAAAATAAGTTTTTCTAATCAGATTAAAATCGACCAGCGTCAGCAGAAATACAGATTTGTGATACCTTGACAATCGCGCACTCACATAAAAATAAAAAAAATCCATGTCAAATCGGCCGGCTCCGGGATTTGATCCGAAGACCTCCAGAATACGAGTCCAAGACGTTACCATTTGGCCAACTCAGTCAGTTTGACGGTGTTGTTTGATAAGCATAATTATGTGAAGGAATAATGTTAACTGTGAAATTATACTGGTAGACAAAAATTAAAAAACATGTGATCTTTAATTAGTTGTTACTCTGGTACTGGTCAACCGATTAGGTCCAAAATTAATAGGCTTCTTGCCATGGACGTTATTAATGCTTATACCAAGTTTCATGAAAATCCGATAAAGCATATTTGAGTTATGGGGCCTTTTGTTATATAATACCATAAAAATGCACTAAATTGGGCATTATTCCGGTACCGGCCAACCGATTTGGTCCAATATCAACAGACGTCTTCCCATGGACAATTATAAATGCGTATACCAAGTTTCATGAAAATCCGATAAAGCGTATTTGAGTTATGGCGCGTATAGACAGACGGACATTTTTCCGTCCCCCACACACAATCTCATAAAGTACCATACTGGCACTTAATAACCATGCACTTCATCACAAGAGATGTTGGAAATGTCCTCCCCCTTCATCCACTCAACACTGGCACCTTTTTAGGGAATTTTCTTTCACATGCATAAGTTCAGATTCCGAGATAGAGTTAATTTCTCTTGTGATGTTGTCTTCAAGTTCTAAAGGTCAAACCCCCTTACATTTCTAATCTTTTAAGTTCTTACAGGTCAAACCCCCATACATTTCTAATCTTTAAGTTCTTATAGGTCAAACCTCTATACATTAGCAAGTCTTTAAGTTCTTACTGGTCAAACCCCCATATGTTAGAACTTACATCACATATACACAATAAGCAAAATAATTAATTTTTTCAACACACTTATTTAATCTTTATTGTTATTACTTCAAACACAGTTTACATGCATGTGTTATTAAGTGCCAAGAAGGTATGTGATGGCTGGAAAAAAGTCTTTCCATCCATCTGACTGTAAGCACAATAACTCGAATACGCTTTATCAGATTTTTGTGAAACTTAGTATACACACTTATAATGTCCACAGGAAGAACGCTGTTGATTTTAGACCAAATCAGTTGACCATACTGGAGTAACAACCAATTAACACTCACTTGCTTTTTAAACAGCAAAGCTGCCTGGCTAATTCACTCATTGACTCATTCGTAATGAGGACGCAACTTGTCTGTGCAGACCTTTGCAGGCTTTATAGTAGCGTAAGAAAACTGATTGCACCAGCAGTAACGGATTTTGAGAAATCTACAAATTTCTACGACTTTTTTGTTGTATATCTATCAGTATATGTTAGATAAGGTTGAATTTTTTTTTATTTTAAGTACATTTTGTATATTTTCCCTCACATTATGTAATTTTTGACACATTTGTAGGTCAGCTAGAATTATAAAATTTGGCATGAATATTGGCACATCCAACTGCCATAAGCATGCAGTATTTGGTGTTTCTAAGAAAAACTGTTGGATAGCCATGATGTCATTCACATCTACCACAGTTTAGATCATCCACTTATTAACTTGGATGTTGACCTACTTCCACATGAGCTAGAAACTTGAAATTTGGCAAACTTACTTACCGTATTTCACCGCATAATCGTCGCATTTTTAGGCCTTTTTTTCCCGTGTGAAAACACAGTGCGACCATTAGGCGAGGAAAGGCTGGAACTAACATATATAGGCCTACAGTATATATACCTTACAACGAAAGAAAAAAAGTATTATTAAACTACCAGAGCACTTTACTATTTAGGCTACAGTTACAGAGTTATTAAACTGCATGTGCAATGAAATTACGTCAATCATATCAATTCGCGGAAAGACGATCTGTGTTATTGTGTTTACCTGTAAATATTATGATTGTGAAAATTTATTCGACACGATGTCTTGTAATACTAACTACAGTACATACTTCCACAACATGTTTTTATTATTATTATTCTTTGTCCAATGATTCACGTCAGAGCCGGTATCACGCGTCTTCCCTACAGTTGCATCAGAACCCCGCCATCCGCACCTCGTGCCGTCTGTTGGAAATCCCCCGTCTTCTTGACGCTCTTTACAATGATTTTTTCATGGGAGATGTGATTGCAACTTTAAATGACACATGAATTAATGAGTTCTAATGATTTGCGCTGCTGATTGCTATTTTATTTTGTGCCAATCTCGTTCAAGTTTTTCGTAAACTGAAAACTCCCTGGTTTCCATTTTCTTCCGTGAATGCTATTACTTTCAAATGAAAACTCACAGTATAATTCCTATTTCTTCCCTTTTTCTACAAGTGTAGTGTACTGAAACTGACCCAAATGGTGTTACCGCAATTTCTCGTGAATTGCCACCCCTACCCCTTGCCTTGTGTCAAGCTAGCGGTCACCGGTCAGCACATTCCTTAACCTTGAATGCATCGGGTGGAGGATAACGGTGCTCTAGATTGCAGTGGCGGCGTGTCAGTTATAAATTTCTGAAACATCATGAAAGAGAGAATAATGTAAAAATATCCGTGCGACGATTATGCGATGAAATTTTTATACACCAATTTTGGACTGAAAAATCAAGGTGCGATGATTATGCGGTGGCGACGATTACGCGATGAAATACAGTACGTAAAGTGAGCTAAAAGTGTTTTAAACGTTTGACTACTTTTGAATAAACTTGCAGCTTTTAGTTTATAACTTGTTAGATCAAGAGCCTATAATTTTAGTGTTTTAAATTAGCCTCTGTGTTAGTTTGGCGCCTCCGCCAATTATTTGCCGCGAATTAATCACTTCCTGCAGGTGGGAGCTTGTTAGCGTTACCACGCCAGTTGCAGTGCAAGTTAGTTCGGATCGAGTCGTCACGGTATATAGACACGCGTCACAAGCGTTCCTAATTGTGTGGACCTTTTCGCTATATATATCAATTCCTCATCTGTAATTCCGCGTATATCAGGCTCCTAGAGTGTAGGCAGCTTTACGTGTGAAATCCAGGAAATAATCTTGTATTTTAATGTTAGTTACAAGAATTTACATTGGTCTAACCTAGAAGCCTCGTGCTGTGTACAGGCTGTGTCTAGCGTTACCTTCGCCAAGGGGCGGGAGAATAGTTTTCTACAAGAACATTAACTGTATTCATTCTTTTATTATTATTGTGTATAAGTGCTGTATCCATTAGTTCAGAATTCAGGCTTCTTGAATATATACCATTGCAAATTACCCAGGTTAAAATCTCTGTCCCAGCAACCTACAGTCCATTGTCTCCCTTCGATTATTATTTAATTGGCATATGCCTGGTCCTCCGAAAACACCTATATTATACTTTAATCCTACTGAGTTCCCTACATAACTGATGGGAAAATTCCAAAAAGTATGAATTTTTAATTTTTTACCCTAAAAAAAATAAACTTCGGACGGTTTTGACTGAGTATTTATATGAGTATTTTTGAAAACTAAAAGAATATTGTTGATGTGAGGAATTTGTTGTGTGTTCTGTTAATATTCTAGTTATCCCACTTATTCCTTCAGATGTGCTGATCAGACTTTGTCAAGAAACCTGGTCTAAAACTCAATAGTTTCTGAAGTATAGCCTATTAACTCCATCTGGTGTTTGTCTTATCAGTAGCCTTTACCTGATTTTTTATTGTCCGGTGTCAATATGTAATTAGTATTCTACTTATTTCTTGAAACAAAACAAAGCCCACAACATTTCAACTTATCATTCTCATTCCAACTGGTTACTTCACCTACTGTTGGCTAAGGCAAGGTGGTACACATAATTATTCTCTCTGATGTGCAATGGGGTCTTCAGGCATTCTGCTGCTTTGAGGACCCGGCCTCACTGTACAGCTTCTTTAAAATCAAAGTGCCGGACTGAAATTGAAAATCAGCCTTACTAATAAAAGCTGCTTATATCTGCGTTGAATGGTTGTTTGGTTGTTCTCCGTGTAAGTTCTACATAAGCCGTATTACCAATAAACGCAGTATAACTCCAAGGGTTAGGCTGGGTTTGTACGTGGAATGTCATCAAAGACATCACGCTGGTTATGACATTACTAGCCTCTGGTTATGAAGGACTGCTGAACGCCATCTATCGGAGCCGTGAACAAACAGCAGCACGTCGTCTGCAGACATAAAAATCTAGTTTCAGTATTTCATTATATTGTTTTCAGAAAGCTGTAATCATGGGTACAAGTATGGAAATATGTCCCGCAAACAAGGAACAATGTTTATAATTCCACAAAAGCAGCTCAGAATATACATAGCCTCAAAATTCAATCTCAGACATCTACGAAACGACCATTTCAATCTCAGACATCTACGAAACGACCAGCTGTTACGGATATCGGTCATCTTGGATTATTTATGTGAAGCTTATACAAGGGGGCCAGGCTGTGTAAAGCGTTGCACACATTCAGCCTTATGCAAGGATTATTAGTATATTTTTACTCCTCAGCTGTGTATATTCCTGGTATAAATGTTACAACTGGATTATTAGTAAGACTGTATATGTTTAAATATTTATGGCTATCGAATAGCATTTGCTGCTGAGATGATAGCCACCTACCATTTACAAATTAATATTGATACAGTAAAGAGTAAAATTGAATTCATGGTAAGAATGTTCGTTGTTACCTGGTAGCAATTTATGTGACCAAGATTTTTTAAACGTTGTAACATCAAAACAGGATCATGTCTTTACTTACACCATAGAGTTGCGGATTGCCCATGAACTCTGTGACATAAGGCAATCCTATTAAAATGTAAAGCGCATGCATTTGTGTTCAGTTTGTGATGTGGATGCTGCAAGTTTTAACTTTCTTATTACAGGAATTGTTTACTACGTACCTTACGTCAGTGCTCACTGATACTGGAGTTTGTCAAGTCCAAGGGTGTGGAGGTGAGGTTCCATGGACGAGGGAAAAATGAAGCTTCTCACTACTGCGGGCAGTGTGAGGTTCGTATCCAATCTGTGAATAACTCCTTTCATGCTGTAATTACTGCTAGGATTTAGTGTTTTCTTGCTAAGTAAGTTTATCTCTATATATATAAAAGGCTTTGTCCTGACTGACTGACTGAATGACAGGAATCAACGTACAGCCTAAACTATAACAGGTAGAGACTTGGAATTTTGACAGTACCTTCGTTTCATAATGTAGGTGCTCACTAAGAAAGGATTTTGAAAAATTCTGATTATAAATGCCAAAAATTAAATGTTTTTGAAAATACTTAATCCTTTTTTACATAGAATTATCAATTCCAAATCACAGAATATATTGTTGCCAAATGGTATCAGATGGGCTTGGAAAAAACAAATGAAATGCACTTTTGACAAATAAGAGAAGTTATCAAAATAATTCATGTTATAAATAAATATTACAGAATGAAATCCACTAAAATAATGGAATCACATAACTTTCTCTACCCTGGACATAGAGAAAACAAAACGAGGTATGGTAATGTGTATATTATTATATTATATCGCAGGTTTTTGGAGAGAAAAGTATGAAGGCTTTATGGTAACATAAGAGTGGGAAATTTCCCGCCTCGATATTACAATTTTATGTTACAGGAATCTCTGTTTCTTCTTATTTAAACCTCTACCAGGCTTGCTGTGCACTGTACAAACGATGGGATGCAAAATTCTAGATCCTCTATGAGCCATAAAAAACTATATCAAGCGTTTTCTGAGGGAATAGTTTGAGTGTAATAAGTCGTTCTTCCTATTTCAAATTATAAATGCCTATATAAGGACATAGAATTTAAAATTGAAAATCCTTCATAAGTTAATTTCCACTTACAAAATACAAAACCCGGGCGACGCCAGGTCTTTTAAGCTAGTAAAGTATATAGAAATTAATGTTAAGTTACATTTTCAAGCATTTCCATACATTTTCCATATTCATAGTGTTTCTTAATTTCCATGTTGAGTCTGATTCACATACTTGGATGGATGGAGACTGATGTGATATTTTTCTAAGTAAATGTATATTTGAGAAAAGGTTTTATCATAAGAGCTCTAAGTTTTATCTATAAATGTTCGAAGTGAAACTGAAAAGTTAATTTTTTATGGAAAGAATCCACATTTTATAAAGTGGCGTGAATCCAATCAAACAGTTCATGAAATTAGATAGTCCAGCTGATACATATTATTAATGATCAGGACCCAACCTCTATAGGTTGGACAGACCTTAAGGGGGTGGTTATGATTGTTAGTGCGTGTGGATGTTGTAGAAGTGTGACCACTCAATTTCCATGATTAAAACAGGTTTTGCCATGCACAGCAAATCAAAATAATAGCGCTTCAATCAGCTTGTTCTCATTATTGACATTTATGATTGAAACAAAACTCTTGAAGTATTAAGAACTTGGAATATCATACTACATATTGTGCTTGTTATTATAGGCCAAAGTAAAAGAATAATTGAACTAATTTAAACAGCATACGAGATTCGCTTTGCTAATCCTTAACACTTCTAAAGTTACTAATTACTTCACGGGCTACTGGAATACAAACATGTGTATCAGAAGAGGATATTATTCATTATTATATTATTATTCCGTCCTGTAATGGTAAGGAAAGGGAAAGATAAGGCTAACTACAGCAGGCCTCGAAAAGCAGGATCCATGACAGCTGATGCATCGGCACATGCTCAGTTACCAATCCCCTCCCACCGATAGCTGTATGAGGATACTCAAAATTTCAAATTTTCGAGATTCACAATTAAGTTTTTCACACATTTAAAGTTTATATGAGCAACTAATTGTTGGCATTTGTCTATCTGTAATGAAGACTACCGATCTGCACAATTTGAGGGTAGGTTTTGACATGTCAACCCACATGGTTCCCTTGTAAGTCTCAGACCGCATAAATTCCCATGGCAGCTGTTATCTCCAGACACCGCAATGTCAAATGGCCAGCCAGGTCCCCTGATTTTTCAGCATGTAACTTTTTTCTTTGGGGTATTTGAAATCTAAGTTCTTAGTGCTACAGCACCACACACAATTCAGGAGTTGAAAATCCGAATTCGGGTAGAAATTGAACAAATTTCTCTGGAGGTGTTGCAAAGAGTAATTGGTTCTGTTACCAGAAGACTTACCTACTGTGTACAAGGCCATTTGAAGGACATAATTTTTGGAAAATACTATACTTCATTGAATTAAATTGCTTGTAAACTAAGGGCCTATATTACCACCTTCCTCCTGATATGTAACTTCCAGATTGCCTAATTGGAAGATGTCTCATTATTAATATTGGTTTTGCGGGCTATAAGCTGAGTAAAGGGATATACAACATCCAAGCTTTCGGTCACTTACATCTCTTCTTCAACCAATGAAAATCCTTCATTCTGATTGGTCGATACACTCCAACCTCTTCTCACCAATCACATAATTTCATTTAATCAAAAGTTCTCTCATCCCTAACTCCAAACTCACTTCCCTGAGGAAGGACGCAGAGATGTCAGTGACCGAAAGCTTGGATGTTGTATATCCCTTTGTCTTATAGTCAGCAAAGCCATTGTTAATGGAAGATGTCTTGTAATATCACTGCCAAACTGCTATCGGGAAGAATGCAGTCAAATTTTGCAGCTCGAAGGAAGAGGTATGTTTTTTGTAGTTTGAGTGGCCTCCGCAAGGTGTGACAACTCGACCGTGGTGTATATTTCTGTTTGTACAATTAAATTGCATAAGTACATATTGTTTTGGCATTAATCAGTTTGTGCAATTCTATATCATACAAATGTGAGCCTAAAACAGCATTATTGTGTAAGCATCATTTCTGAAATTCAGATGGCTAGGGGCCATAGAAATAGTCCTGTTTCACCTGAGAAACTCACGTAAAATCAGACTTGAGACGCCGTGCAGAGAAATAAACGCATCTTGAGTACTGCCGGAAGCCTCTCGCTTCAGAACGTATCACGTGAGAGCTGATCAGCTGAGACCAGTATCACGCAGAGTAATAGTCGAGTCTCAAGTCGAGATTCCCAGCGTGCATAGTAATAGTCGCTGAAACTAGACTTGAGAGCCGTTTGAAGTAGGGAAAATCTCGTTTCACGCAAGTGCAGTCTGGGGACGACTCAAGATCGCGTTCTATTGACAGCATATTTAGCTTATCACCCTTATTGTACACAATATACAATCCTAATCTACAGTGGGGGGCAGTCATTAGTTGCATTGGTCGATAAGGATTCAGAAAATAATAAACACCAGAAACATACAACAAAGAAATCCTCTTAATTAAGGCAAATTCTGCGCTTCAGCCGTAGGCAGCGTCCTAACAGTAACCTTCGTGTCCAGGTAATACGTTCAAGCGCAGCGACTTGGTATGTAGAAAGTTTAGCTCTGTGGTAGTGTGCCGGCTTTATGTTTCAAAGGTCCTGAGTTCAAACACTCACCGGCAAGAATTTTTTTTTTCTTGGGTATCATTTTCGAAATCTGCATCCCTTAACAATTTAAAAAAAATTAAGCAAAACAGGTGTATATAATTTAAGTTATATGTGGGTTTACTCCTGTTTTAGCTAAATTTTTTAGTAAGATTACTTGGAATTATAGCTTCCTTGCTTAAAATACAATCCGTTTCACCAGCAGACATGAACCTAATTCTATCAAACTCTGACACAAGTTTCATACTACTAGTGCACATATTTTACATCAATAAAATATAATTGTTTGTATGGAGTCAGTGGGTCAGTTTTTTTGTTTGTTTCTGTTTTATTTGCATTACATACTGAAAAAACAGGATAATTTAGAGAGTAAAGCCATTCTAAAAAAGGAATAATTCAATGTGAAAAGCTAATGTTTAAGGAAAAAATAAGTTAGAACTGTTAAATAAACATGTTAGGCCTATGTTTTCAAAGTTAGAAATGGCTATGTTAAGTACCGCTTATTTACCAACTACTGCAGATGTAAATATCAGCAACTGTCGAACTGTTTATATTTATTATTAATGTTTGTCATTCTCGTTTGTTGAATACACAAAAATAATTAGCTAAAATATAAACAACGCCACCTTATAACCCCGTTAAAACAGAATAATTTAAATACAACCTAAGAAGTTTAAGCTTAAGAAAAAGTAATTAGATTAGTTATTAAAATTAATTGTATCTTTTATTAGGTTTTATATGTAAAAAACACATTATTGTTAACAAAGTGTAATTTAAACCAAATTCACTTATTGTTTATATTATTTGGTTTAAATAAACAAATATCTTATAATTATATTACAGTTCACAACCATGTTTATTTATATTTCTTGTAATATTATTATACTTAAGTGCCTTAATTAATTATATTATTATATTTAAGTATATTTCCGTTCCTAAATTCCTTAATATTTCAGTCCCGACCATAGTATAGGCCTAAATATAATTGTCCAAATTCATAATAATTTAAAATTGGAATCACAATATATGGCGATATTTGCGAAAAATCTTAACATGTATTCCATTTAATCTCTTTTTATATCTTCCATTTTACTAGTTTCTATGTACAAAGATACAAAAGGAAAGACCTTATTGCAAACGAATGTTGCGAAATTGCAGACGACAGACCAACCAAACAAGCCTAGGGGGCGGTTATTGTAGCACCATCTGTTGGCGAAGGCTGTAACTTACCTCCACTGCCTTCTATTCTCAGCTTCTTAACACGCGTGCTCAAGGTTTATAGAAAAACAGCGCATCAGATCGTGTATCACCTGAGTACCGGATCTAGTATCGCGTGAGTAAATTACCAGCTGAGAAGAGCTTGAAACGGGACTATTACTCTGTCCTCATCTCAAGATGAGAATGCATACTTGAGAGCTACTCAGGCGATACGCTCTTGAGATGAGATCTGAGTACTGTCTATTACTGTGGCTGTAAGTAGCTTCATTGTGTTGCCATCTTCTTTCCACCAAGTCTCCTTAACTGGCAGTTGGTAATTTATAAGTTTTGCCAGGAGACGTAGTATGCAATTCTTGGCAAACTTCCAGGTAAGTTCTCTACCTGGCAGATAAATATGCTATCAGGAGGTCATAGTAAAATGTCTATATGCTCGTATGTATTCTTTGTTTAATTTGTGATAAAGGGGAATAAGTCGAGTCATGCTCCCATGAGAAGGTTTTTAAAATTACCCTATTTAGCACCCTGTACTTAGAGCAAATGAACAGACCAAATTGGGGATTCTGTTTAGAAGCAAATGCCATTACATTTTCAGAGATGCCAACTGCTACGGAATTTCCGTAGTTTCTACAATTTTCTTGAATTTGCTATGGCAATACGGAAATTGTACTGAATATTACGGATTTTACGAATCTCCCGCGAACATAACAACAACAAAAAAGTTAATGAATGTTTCAGCAGAGATGCCAACTGTTATCATGAGAAATAGTTTGTAAAACAAATCACCCGTTGTGTTGGCGACATTGGTCACTACAATCTTTGATGTGAGTGTGTGTTAACCAAAGATGTTATATCTTACAGTTATAACATCTTTGGTGTTAACATATTCCTGATGCCGCTGATGACTGCCGAAGTCGTCGCTTGCTTTATTGAATGTTGCAGTGCAAGTAGAATATTGAGGAATTAATATGTCGTGTAAACGTAAAACCAGTGATGAGTCTGATGGACAAAAACGAACAGCAGCAAATCAGCAGTATCGAAAGCAATATACGGAAGTGTTTCCTTGCCTTGGACCTTCAAAACTTTTGCCGAGTCACGTATTTTGTGAAAACTGTAATTGTGATTTTTTGGTTAAACATGGAGGACGTGATGACTGTAGACGCCATGTGATCTCAAAAAAGCAGCACAAGAAGACGCATATGTTAATTTGCCCGATACATAGAGTCCCCCACCATCCGATTAGACTCACACTACTGATAACCACCTTTCAAGGTTGGCATCTCTGCATTTTCCTGCTTTTGTCAATATTTCTAAGATCTGTTTTCTGTAAGGATTAATTTTATAATTTAATAAATTAGAATATCATGTACTTGGAAGTTTTAAAAGTTTTGACATTTTTAAGTTTCTATATTTAAAAATGTTGAAAGTACCTTATGTGATAAAATCTAAATAGAGATTCAGGTTCAGGACACTTCAGTTAAGTAAAGACAAGACACACACACACATTAAAAGGAATATAGAAAAACCTGACCTGATTGCAGAAATTTGTAAGTACAGATTCTGATTCAGGATGCTTCAATTAAGTAAAATCAGTATTTCTCCTTTTCAGGCAGAAAAATTAAAAATGCATACCAGTAACATTTGTTATTTTTCCTTTCATTTAATTTCATGTTATTAAACTTCAAGACATAAAATAAATATATTACTCTCCCTGAACACCCGAAGGTTTTGTATCTCCCATGAATCACTCCACACAGCTGTCTGAAAGATTCTTTATAAAACTTGCAGTTACTTCCGTTGTAGGATTTCTCTGTTTATTAAGTGCCAGTATGGTACTTCATGAGATTGTGTGGGGGACGAGAAAATATCTGTCCGTCCATCCTTGAGTCTGTATGCGCGATAACTCAAATACGCTTTATCAGATTTTAATGAAACTTGATTTACGCATTTATAATGTCCATGGGAAGAACCCTGTTAATATTGGACCAAATCGGTTGACTGGTACCGGAGTAAAACCCAATTTAGTGTATATTTTAAAGGCGCTACAACTCAAATACGCTGTATCGGATTTTTATGAAACTTGGCATACGTATTTATAATGTCCATGGGAAGACATCTGTTGATATTGGACCAAATCGGTTGGCCGGTACCGGAATAATTCCCAATTTAGTGCCTTTAGTGCCTATATAACAAAAGGCACGGAAACTCAAATATGCTTTATCGGATTTTCATGAAACTTGGTATACTCATTTATAATGTCCATGGCAAGAAGCCTATTTATTTTGGACCAAATCGGTTGACTGGTACCAAAGTAACAACAAATTAAAGGTCACATGGTTTTTTAAATCATGTCTATACTGCAATGCCGCATTTTTTAATCATTGAGGGCTGTGATGCAGTGCAGTCAGATGTTTGTTTACTTCGTTGATCTAGTTGAAATTGAGTACTACATGAATACTGTTATATACAGAAGGTACATTACTGTGAAATAATTAGCGGAAGTTATTTGCCACGGAATTTTGTGAAATGTTGACATAAGCCTATTTTAAGAATTTCAAGTTGCAATACATTTTAGATTTCATAAATAACACTATTCCTTCACATATGCTTATCAAACTAGACCATCAAACTGACTGAGTTAGCCAAATGGTAACGTCTTGGGCTCGTTTTCTGAAGGTCCCTGTATAAAATCCCGGAGCCGGCCGATTTGACATGGATTATTTTTATTTAATTTTTTATTTTTATGTGAGTGCATGATTGTCAAAATATCACAAATCTGTAGTTCTGCTGATGCTGGTTGATTTTAATCTAATTAAAAAAATTATATTTTCTGCATATCATAATTGCAATTATAATTGATTCAACAAAAACATTCTGGCACTTTGTTATATCAGTTTACCTGATTTTACTATTGTTGCAAAATGTATCAGTAATAGATCCCAAGTTGAAACCAAGCAATTATTTTTATCGGAATCAACTTCATTGATTTGATTTGCCTCTCTTTATGGTATTGTGATTTTGTCATGAATTACTACAAAATTAAGGAAGTCTATTATATGAATATGTTGCTTCACTTACCATTATTTTGGTAGGACACATTTCAAGGATTCTCCTCATTTTCAAGTACATTGTCAACGTGATGAATTCCCCCTCCCCCTGGATATTAAGAATTCCTCAAAATTAAGAAATACGATGGGTCAGGATACATTTCAAGCTTGTGTGAAGGTGTCAACTGAAGGGGATGAGGAACCCTCAGAAAGTTTCGTTGAACTTCTTGATCAGATTGTCTTCTTCCGCTATATTGATAGAGGAAATAATTTAAAAATTTGAAAACTCATTGATGAATTTTGATATGCCAAAAGAAGACAGTCTGATCAGGAAGTTCATAAAAAGTCCCCCAGGTATGCATCAGGATCTTTTTGAGAAAGATTTGGCAATTGACAGTGTATCAGAAAATGAGGAACCTTGAAATGTATCTACCAAAATAATGGTAAGTGAAGCAACAATGTATGTAAATTCAACTCATAATACATTGTTGTGGATTGAATAGAATTTTGATTACAGTAATGAGATTGAAAGGAGAATTTTCCTGGCTGTGATTGTTGTATAGTTTGAAGTCTCGAAATGTAATTTAAAATATTTATTTTATATTTGAACAGATTGAAGTATTTAATATCCTCTTCATTCGAGAACAAGAGAAAAGGCATGTAGTGCATTGCATGGATTGTGCTCGCAAACAAGCGCCTGGTCTTGATGGCTTTGTGTGTCTTGAAGAATACCGTATGGAAGAGTTGTGTGAAGTCTTCGATCACTTCACTTTACAACCTGTGGTAAGTTACTATAATGTCAGTTATATTTTCCTAACCTTCAAATTAATTAAGTTCCATATTTTTCAAAACTTAATTTTTATATCAATTTAACTGTTCTCATAATAAAAATTGTTGGTAAAATCCAGATATATTTGACCCAATTTTAAAACCCCTTCATAAAACACCTAATGTCACACATATTTTGTTATAAATAGTTACATGGAGAGGAGATGTCATGGCAAATGCTGTTCAAAATAGCCTAGATCCCACGTTTGGATGAAACGTGACAAAAAAGAACCTGCCATACAGGAGGAACGAATTACAAGTAAGGGGTTCAAATTCAGGTTATCAAAATTTATTAACCTGCTGTTAAGATTACAGTTTATGGATATTTCCTCCAGTACTAAAGTACAAATGGATGAGTAATGCAGTAGAACAAATGTAAGATATTCCTGCATTTTTCATCAGGGCCCTGTACCATTAAAGTAGGGATTTGTTTACAAATGTTATGTTTTTCTTACAATTTTTAACTGAGGAGGAAGTATAGTGGTCTATAAATCTTGACAACTGAAGACTTGTTCACAACATATTAGAGAATCGGATACTGTGTCACTTGTGAATTGGATGGTTTCCCTTATGCCTACTACTGTTCTTTACAGGTGGATGAAGACCCATCTTTTCCTATGATAACTATGTCATTACATTCAGAGGGATTTAGTTGGAGTCCAAATTGTTTAGTCATGCCACTTTCACTTACGAGGGTTGTCCGTAAAATAAGGTTCCCAAGGAGCTGCAGACGCGAGAAACGCTGTTTTGCGGGGTTTGGTGACACTGGCGTGTAGCTTGCCTCCCTCTCTCCCAGCCCCTCCATGGCAAGTTGTCTGCGACGCTCATTCTTGGCTTGGCAGCCATTAGAGATGGAGCTCCCACTCGCTTCTCCCGCCAGGTGCGAATTACGCTCTGTGATTAGTTTTTTGTGTGCAAAAAACACTGCACCAGTGGATATTCATTCCCAACTGTGTGAAGTCAATGGAGAAACGTGTATGAGCGTACAACACGTGCGTAAATGGTGCAGAGAATTCAAAGACTGACGTACAGACGTCCATGACGAACAGCGTTCTGGACGGCCATCGGTTTCGGACGAAATGATTGCGAAAGTGGAAGAAGCAATGCTAAAAGATCGAAGGTTGATGGTTCGGGAGCTCTGCGAGATGTTCCCTGATGTCAGCAAGTCCTGCATTCACAATATTTTGACAGACCATTTAGGATATGCCAAGGTTTGTGCAAGGTGGGTCCCGAGAATGCTTACGGAAGACCACAAATGGCAATGTGTTGAAGCGGCCCGCGAATTTCTTCAGGCCTATGAAACGGATAGCCAGACATAGCCCCAAGTGACTACCATCTCTTCCCTGAATTGAAGAAACACCTGGGTGGGACGCATTTCAGAACCGGAGAGGAGCTGAAAGAAGAGGTTTTACGCTACCTTCGCGGCGCGGCGGAAGAGTTCTACGATTCAGGCATCAAGAAGATGGTACACCGCAAGCAAAAATGCATTGATTGCAACGGCGATTATGTCGAAAAATAGGGGAAAGTCTAAGCTTTCCAAAAATGTATTGTTCAATGCCAATAAACATGTTTTCATTGTGAAAAATCATTGGGAACCTTATTTTACGGACAACCCTCGTAATTCGTTCAGGATATGGTCAGTAGATAAATTAAACAAATTGGGCAACAAGGGAGAACCTTGTAATACACCTGTGGCCAATGTGATAGGTTTTGTCCTACCAGCAGTTGGCTGAATTTGCGTAATGCTCTCTGTTTGTAAGTGAAGGACCAAC
This sequence comes from Ectobius pallidus, assembly GCA_964059195.1. Lineage (NCBI taxonomy): Eukaryota > Metazoa > Arthropoda > Insecta > Blattodea > Ectobiidae > Ectobius > Ectobius pallidus. The sequence continues at coordinate 8,805,466 of CAXKWD010000008.1, read as the reverse complement.
TCCGCAAGTTTGACGACCAGATCTCTTATGTGTTTATGAGTCCCTGATACTTTCAGTTATCCTATGTTTGCTAATAGATTGTGGAAGAAACTTTGTTTCTTGTTTGATGATTGAGTATAAATTGAGGTGCTTATTTCGTGAATTATTTTGTTTGTTTTTCGTTATGTGTGTTTCCCATACAATCCTTCAGTTTTTGCAAGTTTTCTTCAATTTTTGAAGTAAAACTTCTTTAGTGGCGGTAGAGGGTAAATCTGGAAAATCAGTCACACTAAAACCGTCACGAAATCAGTCACACTCTTACTTGTTTCGGTGCGGACTGCACAGAAAACAATCAACTCAATGATTAGGAGTAATCAAAGGAAATTTTTCAGACCTTACTTCCTCAATGGCAATAGACAATTCCTAAGCAATCTAAAGGTATATTATCTATTTTATGGAACCCGGAGGTTCATTACCACGCAAATCCAAAATTAAAAATCCAGAATTAAAAAATACAAATTTCCAAAATTTAAAAAACAAAATTAAAAATTATAACATCCAAAAATCCAAAATTTAATAAATAATAAAGTAAAAAATTTAAAAATAAAAAAAAATAAAAAAATAAAAAATTCAAAGATCGAAAATTTAAAAAATCCAAAATTAAAAATTCAAAGATCCAAAATTAAAAATTCAAAGATCCAAAATTAAAAAGTCCAAAATCCAAAATTTAAAAAGTCCAAAAACCCAATATTAAAAAGTCCAATAATGCAAAATTGAAAAAATTAAATAATAAAAAATTGAAGAAATAAAAAATAAAATAAAGTTTTACTTCTGTCGCGTGGCGTTTCACGCACTCTTTTTTTTTTTTTTTTTCATAATCATATTATTAGGCCTATATACAGGGACATTCTTTCACAGTGCCTCGTAGCATGGGCGTCAGCATATTCCGTACCTCAAGCTGCACCAGTCGATACATGGGGTATTTATTCAGCAGTGTTTGTCCAACTGGCAGAGCTGAGTGTATTGCTATTGTTATGCTATGACACTATGAGGCTCTCAGTACAGGGATGGCCTTTATGTACTGTGTTTTATTGTGCATGTAATGCCCAGAGCACGATATTCTTTACGGAAATGGGCATACATGCGCAACACGTATGTGTGGGCAAGAAAGTCATGTGCTAGAACAGGACAAAAATTTCATTAAACGTTTCCAGATAGGCCTATACCACTAGTGCCATACCCGATCAGGGTATTAGATGAACTGAGCATTAAATGAACATTAGATGAACTGAACAGAGCATAAGGCATGAAATAGAGTCTACCAGCACGGAAGATCTTGTGCGAGTTAATAATAATTGTCAGAAGATGTGAAGTATGTGAGGCAGCAACTGGACATATTTTCAGCATCTTCTATGAGCATGGTAAGGACATATTTTATGCAGGGGCGCATGAAGGGTTCATGTATCGGCGATGCACCATGAGGCAGCCACCCATTACACGAGGCACTGAGGAAGAATGTCCCTGTATTAATTTAACTAATATAAATCTGTCATGACTATTGGCTTATGGAAGCTACTGTGGTTATAACCTTCTGTATATGTTCTGGGCAATTTTGAGCCATTTGTATCTCCTTTTGGGTTGTTTTGAGCAACTTAGGCAATAACTACAAATTCCCTTCGAATTTTTCTTTTTTCAGTAGCATTTTTTTGGTCCGCTTGGAAGACCTAGACATAGGTGGGTGGACAACAGTAGAATAGATTTAAGGGAAGTAGGATTTGCGAGGGATGGGTGGATGGAGTTAGCACAGATTAGGGTTGAATGATGGGCTGATGAAAGCGTGGCAATGAACCTTCGGGTTCCATAAAATAGATAATATTCCTGTATCTTGCTTAGGATTGTCTATTGCCGTTAAGTAAGTAAGTAAGTCAAGCAGTTGCAGAAACTTAAAATATTACTTCATATTTGATATACAAAAATTTGACTGAAATATGTTGATATTTATGGGTTTTTGCTTTTTTCACTCCCTTTATATATTTTTTACTGTTATTCAGAAATATGTATAGCCTAGCTAATTATAGTTTTGTTTGTTATTTCTTCTTCACAATATGTCAAAAATGTTAAATAGGAAGTACTTTATTATTAATTAAATTGAAGTTATGGGGAATGGAAATTGGTGAAACGTCCATGTTTGGTAAAATATTAATTTGAATTTTTATACGATTAGAAACTATATTTAAATGCATCTGTTGTTTCAGTTCCCTTGCATGCTGACATTTAAAAGGCATTTTCTCACACTTTTATGTTAGAGTGAGTGTGTAACATTTTTAACAAACACACTATTATGAAACTGTCACATTTTAGATAATACCATCTTAAAATTGGTAAAACAAAATTACTTTAAATGTTTTTATTTTATTTTTGTTATTTTCTTTGGTTTAAATTTATAATTCACAATATTTACACTTTTGTAAACATAAAAAATGCTGTTAAAAACAGTTCCTTTATTCAACAGATTTTTAAGGAGATACAGTGAATTATAAAATAATATCCTCATACTCAAAAACCAATGATATTAAATTTAATAAAATTTGTATGTCTTATTGAGTTATTTATCACATACGAGGTGTGATAAAAAAAAAAATACAGTGAATAATTATATTACAAACAAAGTAATATGCTTACATAGAATTTGAATTAATCTCGTTCAAAGTAATTTCCTTGGCTAGTGATGCACTCGTCCCAACATTGAATCCATGACCGCAATGCTTCTTTCGGAAGGGCTTTCAGCTGTTGTGTCGTAGTTATCTCAATGTCGGGAATGGTGTCAAAGCGTTTCTTTTAGCACGCTTTTTATTTTTGAGATGAGCCAGAAGACACAGGGTGCTAAATCTGGTGAGTAAAGGCGGAATTGGACAGACAGGAATACTTTTTCCGACCAAAAACTCGCAAATCAGAAGCGACATCTGGCACAGTGCATTGTCAGGCTGAAGAAGGAAGCCACTGGCCCATTTTTCTGGTCTCTTTCTTTGTACATCAGTTCTTCAGTAAGCTCTCGAATAGTCATTCACCTGTTTGAACAAACAAGTGCTGCCACTTTTTGCACATTTTCATTTGTTTTTGAGGTCGATGGGCATCCTGACTGTTGCTCATCTTCATCCGGGTCATTTTTGCTTTTAAATCACTCATACCACTTGTAAACAGTCTTCAGAGTTAAACCACAACATCGCTATATACTGATTGAAACATTTCTTGAGCTTCTTTGGCACTTTTTTGTAACTTAAAACAATACTTAATGTCGATGCGTTCGAAATCCATGATGTGCGACAGACACGGTAAACACTACTTCATTCTAGTGGCTGTGGAAGTTGATTAACAAGTCAGAATGTGTTCAAACTTGACACTGCCTGTCTTAACAGATCAGGCTATTGGACAAATTAGATCAAATGGGTGTAGCATCAACAGTTGCTGCTATAAAAAATCATTCACCGTAAATTTTTTTTGTGCACTTTGTACATCATGTCCTAGTAATGTTCATTGTAGTGAGAGGAGTAATGTTGACGCTTTCATGTTTTCATTGTTTTCTTGCTGTGCTTTTCTTAATTTGTTTATTTATAAATAAGTTTGTAATGAAAGTTTGAAATAATCTGAATTATTCCTTTTTCTTTTTTTAGCAGAGTCCGAGTGCAAGTAGTTGCTGCCAGATTGGTAACCCTGTCTCATGATGACTACAGCCAGTAGTAGCTGACTAAATGGGTGCATGCATGATCTCAGTACATTTCACATATTTCTAACACCAAATGAACACGTGGTGACTTCTGCAACTTCATGTTGATTCAGATACAACCTGGACTGATTTTTTTCTCAGGCAAACAAACCCTCCCAAAAGGTTAGTAACCTTGAATCAGCAAATATTACCCTCCATTGAAATACTTAAGAAACCAGTTCAGCCTTGTCTGAGGTCGTCATATTTTATTAGAAAAGGAATCTAGCTATGAGAAAATCTCCATAGATTAAGAAATCTGTTCGCATGTTTGAATGGTGTAAAACTTGCAATGAGGAAAGAGAAAGAAAATCGAGACCGAGTCACATGATCATCCCCTCAATGAGCATTGACAATGCTTATGACGTATCAGTAAAAGTGGCTGTCATGACTTGCATGGTTCTCTGTGGATAATCAGATATCCAGATAATGGAATGTATCATGGAAAAAAGAAGTATATTGTACCATACTGTACTGTACTTACATAAAGTGTAACATCTTGAACATATTGGTCAGAGTCAGTTGCTGACTAACTGATGATTTTGTCGGCTAAAAGTTTTGCTTTTTTGCAAATAATCGGCCCTGAAAGAAGGTTTTCCAATATTTGAAAATGATGCGAGTTGACTACACACTATTTTCTCCACTTACCAAATTTTTTTGGTAGAACATGTTTCGCATATGTTCATATGCATCCTCAACTACTTGTCAACTGCCGAGCCGAGGCTCGGCAGTTGAGGATGCATATGAACATATGCGAAACATGTTCTACCAAAAAAAATTTGGTAAGTGGAGAAAATAGTGTGTAGTCAACTCGCATCATTTTCAAATGTTGTTACACTCCACTGTGAACGTTCCGACCAGAGTTTTTTGAAAAAAAAGGTTTTCCAATGCTCGCTGCTGCGAAATCCACTTGAACATGGGTTCTGCTGTAGTGGCAAAGCTAATACTGCCCCCATAACATAGATGGCTCTATCTCCATTTGTTACATAGGGTGTTCTTTTATTGAGTCCGCCGGCGTGGTCTTGTGGTTGGCGTCGCTGACTACAGATCCGTCGGTCCGGGTTCGATTCCCGGTACCACCTCGGATTTTTCTGAGGTAGGGAGGTCTGGTAGGAGTGCACTCAGCCTCGTGATTCAAATTGAGGAGCTACTTGATAGAGAAGTAGCGACTCCGGTCAAGAAAACCACCATTAACGGCCGTGGGTGTCGGCATGCTGACCACATGCCCCCCAATCCTGCCATCTGCCTACGGGAGATGACGCAGCGGTCAGGTGGTAGGCCAAGTCCCTCCAGGGATGTAGCGCCACGGAATTTAGTTTAGTTCTTTTATCGAAAACAACCTCAAACTGGAGCTAGGGTCAATATAAATTTCAACATAACACATCACTGCATTGGATTTAGGGCATTCTAATGTCATAACATGTATTTTTGTACCGGTTCGGAAATTCAGAAGAGAAAGAGAAAAAAAAATGTTGGAGTTAGGGCCTTTTAACTTATCAGGACATAAAAGGTTTATTCTGTTGCATTGCTTACTTATTTTTTAATGTGTAGCAGTTTCAAAGATTAATCGTCTCATACGATTGCAGTGTCTATTCTTTTTCACCCCCACACAAAGTACAAATATAACATAATAGTTCCATAACAGCATGAAAGCCATGAACAGTTCTTATACAAAAGCAACTGGAATAAATCTGTCCCCCCCCCCCCCCCCCCCCCCACTGGCTATTAGATATCAAAATGTGGTGCCAGACTCCCGTTTTTATAAGCACATTTTTTCTTCCTAATTCCAACTGGCAAAAGCGATGAAATTTAATATTTAATTTATTAAGAGAGAGAGCTGTGAAATATTACAAAAGACACACGAGTACTAATTAAAGGATGAATAGTACAGATATAAATTATTACATTACATTACTGTGTGTGTATGTATATTCCGTCCCATTACCATTACGTAACAACAGTTTGAAAACTTGTGTAATGGTTTCTTGGGCTTCCAACCGGGTGAGTACGAGGATTGATTCCGAGCTTTCGGCAGCTTCTGGGAGAAGTTAACTGAACTTTAAAAAATATTTGCATTATACAGGGGAGATAGGAAACGGTAGGTGGGATGGGGGCCGGTAAGAAAATCATAAAATAAGACAATTGAATGGAGAGTTCTGATTGCTTGAAAAGGAAAACTTCAACTTAATAGTGGTATGAGATGTAATTTTGTAATTCGCGGGTGTGCGGGCAAAGAGAGTTAAGTCCATTTTCTTGTTACTGAGAATTAGAGTGACTTAACACACTTGACCCACCCAACATCGCTTTAGAGATGATGGATAAACCCATGATGCACACATCCATAACTACCGTACGTTTTTGAATATGACTTGCTGGACTTAACACAAATGTAGAAAACATTTTTACTTCCTCTGCCTGTACCATAGGTACTATAGGTAGAGGAAGTATTGTTTTCGACCCCCAAATTAGAAGTTGAGTTTTTGACATAAATACACGTTTTGAGGCTCCAAGTCTGTGAACAAGCTAGCTCCAAAACGGAAAATCGTATGAAAACAAAATTTCGTATTTGGGTCAGGTACCTGCTGAAGATGTGAGGATAAGATTGGCGACTATTTTCTCTTATTTTTAAGGGGACTTTACATGAAGAAATTTTCGTTTTTCGCGATTTTCTCGAAAACGGCTTTAACGATTTTCTTTAAAGTTTGCACATGTGTTCCTTTTACTGAGAGCTAAAATTTTTATTTGAAACTTTTTTTTCGAAAAAATTCTCTGAAGGTAGTTACAAGCCACCCACTGTTCACCCACTGTTTGTAGAAAGTTTGTCTTGCGTGATGAACAACTGAATACGCGCTCTTTCACGGCCTCTTATTCTATATAAGGATGTGAAGTGAGAAAGATGTATTGTTGGCCATGCATAGAGTAAAGAAGTATCTGAGGGAAATATTCGATAAATTTCGGAAATTATATTTTACGGCGGAAAGTTCAATAAACGTCTGCAGTCACTTTTTTTCCCCCCCCTTTTTTTTTAAGTTTGTTATATAGCCTGCGCTTTTAGTTGCATCATTGAAAGAAGAGGTATTTTTGGGATAATTAGCGTAAAATTGTGTCTTGCGATTCTGTACAAGGATATGTGAATACTGCTAACTTTTATTTGGGCAGAGGAAGTTATGTGACTTTCACATCAGATTTTTATCTATAACTCTATGGACATATCTCAATGTTTGAGGATGGTAGACTTAACTCTCTTTGCCTGCTCTTTGTACCGTATTGGCCCGAAAATAAGACACTAAATTTTTGAAGGGTAGTTACAAAAAAATTAATAAAATAGCTTATTAATACATTTTGCTTCACATAAAACAGAATTTTGAAGTTCATGTCGTAACTTCTTCTCTCGCCTTTATTTACGCATTGAGACAATGAAGATGCTTTCTTTTCCACATTATCTGCCATGACTGGTGTTGAAACAAAAGATTTACACGTAGATAATAGAGACGTGCAGTCAGGATCAGAAGGTCCTGGTGAAGTACAAACAGAAGCACGAAGTCGGGAAAAATTAGTAAAGTTCGGTAATTTCCACGCGGCTTTGACCTTGGGTTGGACGCACGTCACTTGCTTGGGGATACCCGCTGCCCAAGTGCTCAGCTGCATTCAGGAATGGAGAGTTGTTGAGTCTTAGGCTGCGCGTATAAGACGAGTATAGTTTTTAAAAGCACGTTTTCAGGGAAAAAACATTGTCTTATATTCGGGCCAATACGGTATTGTGCTTTTTGTCTCTGGTGTTACAAAATAGTTTTATCACTAAAGGAAGCACTTCATACAAATGGTTTATATTTAACAACTTTCACCCATCTATACTATTATTTTTTAATCTGTGATTCCTGTTTCACTTTTGCTATATTTAGACATAAAGGACATTGTCCTTTCTTAAAATTTCTTCTTGTCCCTTTACAGAGATGCCAACTGCTACGGAATTTCCGTAGTTTCTACGATTTTCTTGAATTTGCTACGGCATTACGGAAATTGTACTGAATATTACGGATTTTACGAATCCAAATATCTATTTTTAAAAAGTTTCGTTCTACCCGCGATCATAAAAAAAGTTAAATTTGTCAGCAGAAATGCCAGCTGTTATCATGAGAAATAGTTTGGTGACATTGGACACTACAATCTTTGACGTGTGTGTTAACCAAAGATGTTATTTCTTACGGTTATAACATAATTGTACTTATAACATCTTTGGCGTTAACATATTATTTCCTCTTTTTTGTTATTACTGTAATGCCGCTGACGACTGCCGACGCCGTTGCTTGCTAGAAGTTTTATTGAGTGTTGCAGTGCAAGTAGAATATTGAGGAAATATGTCGTGTAAATGTAAAGTCAGTGACGAGTCTGATGGACAAAAACAAACTGCGGCAAATAAGCAGTATCGAAAGCAGTATACAGAAGAATTTCCTTTCCTCGGACCTTCACAAATTTCACAGAATCACGTATTTTGTGAAACCTGTAATTGTGATTTTTCGGTTTAACATGGAGGACTCACACTACTGATAACGACCTCTCAAGGTTGGCATCTCTGCCTTTATTTTCCATCAAGAAAAATTACCATATGTAGTAAGTGGATATGCTCTCCTTCTCACAACGTTTCGCCCAGTTCCTCATGGACTTCGTCAGGTGACAACTGGATAGCATGGCGCTGAGGGGCTGGATTTAAAGGCTTCCCCGGCTCGCAGATGTCGTTGCTGGCATCACTGCTGCCGATCACAGGTTGGTTTGGAAGCTCGTCGTGTTCAGGCGTATGGTCATGGTTGTTAAATAAAAAAGCCGTATACCTCTGGTGTTCATTTATCCATTTCTTTGGGATCTCGTAATCGGATTTATCATTGATGTTCGGGATTGCAGGAAATTTGAAGCTCGGCTAGTCTTTATCTTTCGTATACTAAAAGTGCCAATGTCTAATGATATTAATAGACATAATAGAGAACCTTTGAGGCCAATGTCGGAAGTTCTCTGCAAAAAATTTTACTTCTAAAAGGCTTCAAAGTCAGTTATCTCAAAAGCAAGTTTTATGACATTGGCCCTTTTAGAACCAAGCCCTAGCCTAACCTGACCTGACTTGCTTATATCCTACTCCAATGTAGTGATTATAATTACTTCCATACACTTCAACCAGTTGGAAATGGTGTCACAAGCAACTTTTGGTGCATTTCCAACACATTCCAACTGAGTATAGTTGTACAAGAACTCATGAGCGAAGGCGCACATCAGGTCAAGGACCCTGATGACAGACAGTTTGGACTGGAAGAAAAAGGTGTTTCTGGCCCCACTACATGATAAACTTCCATGTACTTCATGGCCAGCAACCTTTTTCTGACACTGGAAGTGCCCAAATCAATTACGAGCACCTAGAAACCCCAAAAATTAATTATAAACAATAACATGGGGTAATAGGTGTCCTAACCCTGAATGCACTATAACAGTATAAACTACCTGGAGCATTCAGCAAAAGGTCATGACCACACAAGGGACACACCATCTCCCTACTTCAAGGCACCACTCTGTTGATCTCACTTCTGAAGAACATATTGCATGAAGGTCTCTCGAATTGAAACTACGAGCACCCATCGCTCCTGCCATTTTTCACACTAATGGTGGTGAAAGTGAAAAAAGTGGAATAAAGAAAATGAACGTATCGAAAAGCATGCTGAATAAAATGTTGGCAGCACTGTGCAGGTAGGACCAATCACTTGCAGGGTCTTTGGCAGCCAATGGGAGTGTTGGCGCTCAAGCCAGTGTCCGCATACCAGGCGGAAACAATTCGCTTGGAAGAAAGCAGAGTTGTTGACCAGACCCATAAAAACAAATACAATAGAGTCCCAAAAACTCGGCCTAATGTGTACCGAAGGTTGGCCAAGTGTGTGAAAATGCCGGGTTACCGGGAAAAGTTTTAAAAAAGAATAAGTAGGAGTGTTTCCTCAGAAAATACTGTACTTGTATGTATTGGTTGCTTGAGAATACATAAGGCATAAAGCTGTCTATAATGAAAATTAACTAGCCAACTTTGCAAAAACTGGCTACAGTTTTTTAAAAGAAATGTGTAATATCCTGTTGTTTTTCGCACTGCACTCTGGGTTTTGCCCTGCCAGGGTGTGGCAGAGTTATCCGGATGCCGGGTTTTCAGGACTCTACTGTAATGTTGGAAATTTGTGATTTCAACAAAATGGTGATTGAAAAGTTTTATGAAAAGTACCACTAAACAGAGTTCTTGTACAGATAATAAATGTGTCTGAGAGCCCCCCCCCCCCCCCTACTGACAGCCACTGAATAAAACTGAAGTGGAGTAACTCAGGAATCGGCAGGGACGGATCCACGGGGGAGGAAATGGGGGAAATTTCCTCCCCCAATATTTGTAACATTAAGCGCAGATTATTCAAACGGTCAGCCATCTAATAAATTTTGTAAAGACAACATAACCCAAATACTTAAATTAAAACAACGACATTCATTATTTTGAAATACATTTGCAATAAAGTGCTGAAATGTTCATTTTGATTTCAAATGTGTACCGGGAATAATTAATTTTTATGAGTAAAAACTTCCCTCTCTACTTTGGTTCCCCCCCCCCCCCCCCCCAAAATGTCTCTCTGGATCCGCCTCTGGGAATCGGTGAGTTCACAAGCAGCCACAACTTTTGGGAGGAGGAAATAAAACGGACGAATGCTGGGAAAAAGAAGTCTTGTGGGTAACTTTAAAACAAGTTACTGTGCAGCAAATAATCAGTCCTGGTTGTATTTGTAATAGATATATAATTATTTGAGCATAAATGTTATTCATTCCACGAGAAAAATATGTTTACTTTAGTTTAAGAACATGTATAAACTATACAGACAGGATTTTTGTTAGTTGTAAATAGCAAGTGAAACGATCTTAATTTATAAATGAAGTGACATCGAAACGGGTGATCTCATAAATATTTTCTCCATAAATACTGTAATAAAAAATTTTAAAAAATATATTATATATAAATAACACAAAATAAAAATAACATGAAATATGTCATTTCATTGGAATCTTGGACACGTTATAACAAAATCATGCAGTTTTGTAGCTTTCCAAGTAGTCATGCAATATGTCTATGTAACTTATGTTTCTGTTTATCATGATATCATCACACACCTATACCATACCAAAACGTTCAACCTTTTTTTTATGGTTGGGTGCAAATGAGCAGAAAGCAGCACAGTGATAGCTTAAGTGTTTTAGTAATCATAATCATAATCTTTATTCACCCTTAAGCTTACATAAGCAATAGGTTTCGTCATTTAGGTCTAAGTACAATTGTGTTTACAAGTAGTCAGAGGTCTATGTGAATCAGTTCACACGTGCCTGCTGACCTGGCGGAATTGGAACAACGGACATTGCTGTACTGTTGTGTCCATTGAATCTGAAGTATTGAATATAATTTATATATTATTGAAAGAGTTTAGAAATAGAAAGCGAGAAACTTAATTTCATCATCCCAAACAAAAATAACAATCTTTTTTATTTGCAGTTGAGAGTAAATATTATTTAGCTGGAGTGTAGAACGGTACATCTGCTCATGTGCACCTGGCCATAAGGAGTAGTGACTCATGATTGTTCTTTATTAATGTATATTAGTTATTTTAGCGAAAGTGTGTGCTTATTATTCTTTTTTCCTTCTTTATCTGAATCTTTCCTTCTTATTCATCTTACTGTACATACGTATTCTATGGTAGATTTCAAATATATTGTGAGAAAAAGTTTTGGAGAGCCTTTGGGGCATTAACTAAAGTGTTCACTCGTGGACTAGATCAAGTGTGTGTTTCTAAACAAGTGATGCAATATAATATATAGAAATGTGATTTTTGTGATAAAAGACTGATCTTTCACTGCCAAAAAAAATTGTCTTTTTAACAGCAAGATTTTAAACACAATTATATTGCACTCAGCTTGTGACTCCAGTTTACATTTGTATTTTATTTGAGTTGAAGTTATCTGATCTATTTTAATGTTGTGATTGTTTAGTATGACTCAAAACATTGTAACATGTTCACTGCCACATTTAAGGAAAAATGTTCTAGGAGGCCACTAGAGTTTCTAACATTTTAACTTCTTACTATTCTACAGGGACATTTATCTTCATCCCCCATATGTTTGGAGCACTGTATTTGCACTAGTTGCTCATGATAGCACCTTACTGGTCTAGCTTTTATTCTCTTTATGAGAACAGTTTATTATATGTGAATAGGTTTAGGTTAGGTGGCTCTAGGCCATTAAGCATGAAAAAGATATAAAAAGGAGAGGAAGGTGCCAGAGAACTTACCAATTGGCAGGAGAAGCTGGTCTTCAATTGGTGCTGGCTCTGGTATCATAGAAACACATAAAAAGAAAGCACAATAAAAACGAAAATTTTCGGACAAACTTTGTCCGAAAATTTTCGTTTTTATTGTGCTTTCTTTTTATGTGTTTCTATGATACCAGAGCCAGCACCAATTGAAGACCAGCTTCTCCTGCCAATTGGTAAGTTCTCTGGCACCTTCCTCTCCTTTTTATATCTTTTTCATGCTATATGTGAATAGGTGCTCCTGTGTTTAGTAACTCACAAATGTACGTGTTTACCGCAGGGCCCTATTTCATACAACTCTACAAGTGTGACAGATATGGCAGGTATGTAAAGTTTGACAAATTTGTCAATATGTCATGACAATTCTATTTTTCATAAACATTACAACTTCTCCTCACATAACAGGCAAATTAATGTAAATTGTCAAAAAGAACACTTTTCATAAACTCGACAATTTTATGTCAAACCTAAAGTTTACTTTAATACTTTATAGATGGCTGTCATATATGCATGCAATAATTGATCTCAACATTGAATGTGATGCATAGGGAATAAAATCGAAAATAATTCAATTATATTTCTCTTTGAATACAAAGTCACTGAAATTGAAAGTTAGGTTAATTCATTTCTTAAAACACAACATGGTTTCATGTCTCTTTCTTCTTCACATTCACGTACTGCTAATATCACCACTGGTGGTGTTCATTATTAACAAAACAGTTTAGCAATTTTGTAAACTAAAAAGCTTAAATCACAAAACAAATATATATATCCAATTTATGCCACACGTTTATATTATCTGCTGGCTTGGCCCTCATATGAAAGATTGCCTGTCATTTCTATAATGACAATTCTAAATTTTCGTAAATTTGTGGATGTGTCAACAAAAAAAAATGTTTTATAAATGGTATCCTAAGATTTAACAAATGAGTCAGATTTTTACCTGTCAACTCCAAAGTTTGAGAGATAACAATTTATAAAATTCTTGTGACATTTTTGTAAAGTTGTCAGCATTTATGAAAAACTGCAATTGTCAAAATGTAAACCTGTAAAATTGTAACTTTTATGAAATAGGGCCCTGACATTGCATGCAGGAACCAACACTGAAACAAGTCAATGATATTGTACCCCTGTTCACAGACCACCCATCTCCCTGTTTCTGTTGCAGTTAACAGATCCTTTATAATGACCATAGTTGTAAAGCAGGCTTAATACCAACATGTATAAAAGGCAATACTACATGATTGACAGGGATGGCAGGCAGATGTATAATTTTGAGTAAGGGACACATCCTCTGGTTCTTTTGCAATTCCCTTAAGAACTTGTGCCTTCATGAACTGCATGATCGCGGTGACAAACCATTGACAATCTCGTCACTCAAAAGCGGGAAGCTGTAATACAGGGTCCGGCAGAAAGACCTCCCGTATTTCAAAAGGCAGTTACAAAGAAAGAAAGAAAAATACTTTTATTTGTGAACAACAAATACTATGCCATTTGCATTTACTTTGTTTTAAAAATTATGTCTGGTGGAATGGCAGCCACTTCCTGGGCGATTGCCTCCTTAAGTTCTTGCAGGGTTGTGGGGCGATGTTTGTACACTTGCGCCTTTAAGTGTCCCCAAAGAAAAAGTGTCTCTTTAAGTGTCTCTCACTTAGTTCTTGGGTAACCATCATTTTGTAGGGGTGCATATGAAGTTCTCGGTGCAGGATTCTTCTTACACTCATATGAGATATTCCCAGGGCAGCTGCATGTTTCAGTGCTGAACGCTTTGGAGATTGCTGGATAGACGCTCTCACATGTGCCACATTTTCCGGCGTTGTTACGGTCCGAGATCGGCCAGGAGATTTTTTTTAATGCAGAACCTGTTGCTCTAAAGTTTGATACCCAAACTTGAATAGTTTTTCTATCCGGAACAGCATCATGTCGGCCAAGACCAAACCGAATGCGAAATGCTTGCTGAGTAGTAACAATAGAACCACCATTATGAATAAATTCTTCCACAACAAACGCATGATGCTCACCAAGCCAAGCCATTGCGACTACTGAAAATGGCAAGTATACAGCTACAAATCGCTACCACCTCCACCGCCGTATCCCCATCACAACTCACACAACGCGCTCTTCAAATACGGGAGGTCTTTCTGCCGGACCCTGTATAAGGCCTTGGGGCCATTCTTGGCCCTCAACATACTTTCCTCTGGGTCATTGGCCGAAAGTAGAATATTGAAGGGCTCAGAGCTATAGTGGGCCATCTCCACCAACAGCAAAAATGAGGTAGTGACAATTTGCAGTTGTGTTTTGAATTATGCATCTATTATTTAGTAATGAGATTCATGTCTATGGGCCTCTTATTTATGTAATATTGTGCAGGTGTAGCAATACTTTATTTATAAGTTATTAAACTGTGGTATTCATTGAACTTTACTCCTTCGTGTGTCCTTTTTTTTAAATGTCACATTGCCCGCTATGGCTCTGAACCCTTCGTTATTAAGAAATAAAATAATTCTCCTATGAGACTCGCATATTAGTGCCTAACTTGAGATCTTTATTGCCCTACCAAGATAATTCTAAGAACTTAATATCAAAGACATACTTCCTTCCAAAAAAAAAAACTTCAGTTAAGTGCCACGCCTCTCCCTGGATTACACAATCTGTTGCATTTTGTACTTGCAAGAAAAGCAGACAGAAGGGGATGGCAAATCGCCCAAGAAATAACAGATGATCATTTGCTTCACTTGTGTACACGAGTGTCAAAATTTAAACAAATATTTCTCTTCTTTATAAAATACAGTAACAATCTTCTCATTATAGTGAAACTGTAATTCTAAATCTGCATTTGTTTAAGGCCGTTCGAAATTGAACGTCCTGCATTTTAATAATTTTACTTCTGAACTGTTCTTCAAAATACTTCTGTTTCCATAGTTTGTGATAAAGCATGCTATGCTGTAATTTTTCCCTCCGCTCTTCTTCCAGTTCCTATCATTGTGGCCCATTCCTGCAAAAACTTTGTCGACCCCTGCTCAAAAGGATAAGGCTTATTACACATTTGTAATTTGAATAATAATAAGTAATATTGTATCTAATGTATTGTATTTTCAGTTTCCATAACGATATGAAAATGTATTTCCCTATGAAGGACCACCAATTTCCCTTGGAACCAGTAGTGGTCTTGAACCGTTCCAAGCAAAATACTAAATTGGTTTTAAGGCTGCTTGTCATATTTATCTGAGTGACCTTCAGAGCATGACTTCATTCAACCCAGATGTAACCTCTCACAATTAGTATTTAAGAGGAGGGAGATCTACTAAAGTACAGGGTAGATCTTTGACAGAATAACTTTCACTAGCAAAATACAGCATAAGAATAAAATCTGTCCAGTTGGTGCAGATCATTGGTTAAGGTGAGAGGCCTTGTATCTCTGTAAACAGTTTCAGGTTACAGTTGTGAAGCTCTTTGTTTCTGTTGAAGCCTCGTTTGTGAACAGTATCAAAATGTAGTCGGACTGTTTATTTCCTTCCAGTGCTGGAATTGAAATGTTTTTGTCTCCTGGAGAATTGCCATTTTGGAGATACTAGGTCTTCTGTCTTCTTAATCAATGATACGTTAGTGGCAGTTTCTTAAGAAGATGCAAAAAAATATGTGAGAGCAAATGGAGAATATTTTCAACATCTGTGACTTAAATATAAGCATTGTGCAGTGCTGCAGACACATGGAGCAGGAGATGATAGAGGTTCTGCCTTTACTTGTTAGGAAGAAGAGTATTAGCCGACTATTATTTTCCTTCGCTGTTTTACCAGTATTTGTTGGGTACAGTTCAAACTGTAACTAAGAAAAATTTGAACAAATATCAGTAAATCCCACATGAATCACACTTATGCATAAATACTTGTTAAAATAGAACACTAGGCAGTTACAATGTTAAACTCCAATGGCCTTCGAGATATTTATTTTTCTAGAAATTTGCAATGTTATCGCCAAGAACAGGAATAAAAATACAATCTAAAAAAAATTTGAAGTATCCATAATTTTACAACATACTGTCACTGCAGCGTGTCTCTTACATTAGTTGCTCTGTAGCATAAGTCGTATTGGCAGTCAATGTGTTAACCATGATCATATATTTTTTGTACATAAAGTGTACACTTGGCAGCAAAAAGAATGAACTGACTTTTGACCGGTAAGAACTATCAAGTTGAAGTCAGGCAGTGGTTGTGGAGCAGAAGATGGCAGTACTCACCCAGTTGGATGCAAAGTCTCAACTCACATTTCATAAGCGTGTTTGCAAACTACCTGTACTCATCTACGCTGGCTCGAAGGGATGTTCCCATATGGCGGTGGGTGGAAATCAGAAAGAGGTTAAGCTGATTAATACCTTCCATCAGAGTGAATGATAATTCTTTCACACTGGTCATGTGTAGGCTAAGATGGAAAGGAAGAGTCAGGCTGAAAAATTCAATGGCATAGCCAGGATTTGAACCAGGTTCTTCGGCTCTCAGTGCCGCTGGTGACCCAGGTCATGTGAGTCTGAGAATTAGTTGTGTAAGATTTGAGGCTTTCCTGGCGAATCTTATGTAGAAAATCTTCTCGGGTTTGCAGCCAGGTGAGAAGTTTGTTGTGGTCCAACGTTTCCGAGGCTGACGCTGCCTCCATCCTCAGCAGCTGCTCCCTGATTGGTCGACTCCGCCCAACTCGGGTTGGTATATATATCCCCTACATTTCAAAACTCGACACTTCAGATTCCCTGAGGATGGAGGCAGCGTCAGCCTCGGAAACGTTGGACCACAACAAACTTCTCACCTGGCTGCAAACCCGAGAAGATTTTCTACCTGAGAATTAGTTGTTGTACCAGCATATTGGCATGCTAGCTCAATAGTAGAGCGACGGCATGGAGAGCCAAAGATCTGGTTCAAATCCCAGCCAGCATTGAATTTTTCAGTCTGACTCGAACTTTCCATGAAAAGAGAATTTCTTATTTGGAGTTACAATCTCATTCATGCAGCTAAATGATTTTTCACACTCAACTGTTGATATAGCAACAGCATCCCAAGTGCAGAGAAGTAGCTTCCATAATTTCTAAATTCTTTGTACTCTTTGGAAGCTCTAATAATTTATTTCCATTCATTATAACTATCTCCTGATGCCATTAAGATAGATTTAATACAGTTAAAGTGACAGAGAAGATCATTCTATTGTTGGGAGCTGACGAGATGTTCCCTAGCCAGACTGAGGAGCTCTTATCTGCAGCCAATAGCAGCGCTCCCCTACACATGCAGTTATAGCACAACACCGTCTTCCTCCTGCATGCCACCACCAAATCACGGATCATCTCGTCAGCTCCCAACTATAGTTACTATTGTGTTGCAGATCTTTGTTCTTCTACGAGATGATTGAGTAGTTAATAATCTTTATTTTAAATTGTCTGCATGGGTCCTGCACAACTGCCTTGCATTTTTATTGCATCTTGACGGAGGCACAGGTTTAAATTTATTTGTTAGTCATACATTAGCTAATTAGCATAATTGCATATATAAAGCCATTTAAGTGTTAAAACAGCACAATCAACAAGTGAATAATTACATTATTTACAAGATATAATGAACTAAACTCAGTATCAATATCAATACTAGCAAAAATGTAATATAATAGCAAGCCTCACACACAAGCCCTTTAGTACACTCCTGGGAGTGTACGAGCAATATCAGGGAAAAGGCTTGCAGGCAATCACGCACGGTGAAAAAATGCAGCCTTTTCCTTGCATAATAGAGTGTCAACAAAAGAGTATGCACGGAAAATTGTGTATGCAATTGCCAAACACGTGCGAATTCTCTCTCAAAAGAATGGTGCTTGGAGTGTGTGCAAGCCAGCTAAGAGCTTGCGGTTTTGTTTAAAGTTCAGCTCTTGAAATGTTTGTCTTCTTGCCTTTTCTTACACACATGCTTCCATGTGAAAGAGTGCAGTGTTGCACGAATGACGCACTACAGACTCTCTTTTGTTTGTCTATTGTCTTGACAAGCACATATTTTCATGAGCATTTCAGTGCGCACCTGCCTAAACCCGAGCGAAAAATCTTGTGTGTGACGGAAGCTAATAAAATTGAATGAGTTTGAAATTACAGCACATTGAACAAAAATTATCACACATTTTGAAAGTGTTAAGTCGTTATATACAAAATCAAATTAGGAGAATTACAAAAACACCAGATTGCTGGCAACCTTACCAACCTGCATAAGCTTACACTGCTTGAACTGTAATAAACTATCTACTCTTATACAATTCAACGGCCCTAAATAGCGTGCTTGCTCGCTCGCCCGCTTTGTGAGACATCGGGTATACTCGGTGATGTTCGTCTCTCGAAGTATAAACTTTCACGACGAGAACAAAATTAGGAAAACCATTTCTTTATTTTATAAGGCCTAAGTGAAATGAAGACAATGAACAAATATTCTAAATTTATTTTTATTTACAATTTTCATAGCTCTGAACCACAAACATTTTTAATACGCTGTCAGTATAAATTTCTTAAAAATCCTGGAGTCCATTAATAATGGCGGGCGAAACCGCAGGCACATACTGTAAAATATTGATGGTTTAACTCTTGAAATATCGCTGATAATATAAAAATAAAAAAACAAACCATTCCTTCCCTTGAAACATTACATAATTTCTTAAAATTGCACAGATTTGATCAAATAAAATTCTCATCATATTCATCTGTCAACAAACAGTTGAGAAACAATACGTATTATCAGTGTTTAGGTGGCTTTGGGACTGCATAAAACTTACGATATAATTAATTTCTGTAATCTACATACTGATAGGAACGTATTTTGAAGGAAAAAGCGTAATATATCCAGATAAGGAAGCATTAAAACATGGTTGACCATAATGCCTGCGTTCCTTCCAAGAGGCCAAGATTAAATATTGGGGAATCGATTATAGAACAGAATGAAAAAGAGGAACAGAAAAGAGCTGCAGATACTGGCCTGCCATTTAAACTTACAAGAAGGCAGTTTCCTGTAGGGTAGCCTTAGCAATGACAATTAATAAGTCTCAAGGACAGACTTTTGATAAGGTCGGGATTTATTTGCCTGAACCAGTGTTTATGCACGGACAACGATATGTAGCATTTTCGAGAGTGAGGCGTTCAGAGGATGTAAGAGTTAAGGTGGAAAACACATCAGAACAGGGGAAATTACTCGACTATTCTGATGCAGTTTTCACAAAAAATGTAGTATACGATGATATATTTTAAATAAAAATTGATGAAGCCAGCGCTGACTTTTGTAAATGTATTGTCAGTGCCTTCAGGATTGTAGACCTGTAAGTTTCATATTTAAGCATCATTTTAACCGTGGCAAAGCCACAGGCTATTTCCTAGTGTTTATATAGTGCACCAGGAAAACTACATGCTGGAGAGGGTGCTAGCAACGGCAGAATGCAGGCAAGCATTTAGACTGGATATTGTGACAGTGCAACAATATTCTGGTGATAATGTTCATACTGAAGAGAGCTTATTTGGTGGAAAGCGTTTTTCACAAAGTGAGTATCATTAATTATGTGTAGACAATTATGCAAGAAATTTTAGTGACAGTCTTCGACAATATGTGTAAACAAGTTGAAGTCTGCCTGCAAGCATGAGGACAACACTTCAGCTTCTGCTGTGATTGGCTGTGGTGAGTACACAATTCACGGTTTGTTTTTATAAAAGATCATGATTAGCACCCCATCCAGCATGTAGCCGCTGTGGAGAAAGTTCCATGGTGCACTGTACAATTAATATATGCGCAACATTAGTTATATAATATTACAATACTTTTGTTCATTTAATCTTGGGATTTTAGTTATTAACTTTACAATTAACGGTAGGCACTTCTGTAAGTGCTTTCACACAAAAGTATTTTTAATTATCAAGCAAATTCTGAGCTGTATGCACCTTGGCCATGTGCATAGATATTTATTATTTGATTAGAAGTGGATTTTTCAGTACCGTGTAGAAACTTCAACACATGGTCGGGACACCCCCATAAGACATGCTGGTATGAATCTGTGCTGAGTATGACGACTGAACCTCGATCTGTCGTGTTCACAATATCAGTTGTAGGCAGCTGATTCTTTAACTCTGTTTGCTGCAGTCCTTGAAGCTTGTAGAGGCATGAAGTATTGTCATCGGCACCAGATGAAGCCTTGTCGTAGAATACAATGATCACTTAGGACATGGTACTTATGGCTGCTGTGTCTTTCCCCTCTCAGCATGCACCATACAAACTGCACATTCGCAGCAGCAGACAAAAAAGTCTCAAAGAATATAAAATGGAAATGAACATTTAAATAAAACGAAAACCTTAAATACATTGATAATGGTATTTAACAGGCAGTGTAATTTCCCGCTTTTGAAGGTCATATGAAAGATCAGTGCATGGATGATTAATAAATTCTCTACAATTCTACACTTGCCGCATATTCCTGTAAACCAGAGTATGTAGCTCTTTCTTTCTAGTTTTCCTACAAAGCCTCAGAGTTTTTTTAGTTGATGCAATCCACCAAAAAGTGAATATTTTACCAATTTGCAAAATTTGTTGCGCTTGGGTTTCAATATCTTTGTTTCTTGTGAGATTGATTGTATGGAGCAGATAGTTTTTCTAAGGATATCTTAAAGACATTCACAGCAAGCTCTAGTCTGAGATTACAGCAATGGTAATTCTCAAGCAGAATTTGCATATTAGTGTTTTTGTGAATCTAAATGTGTGTGTGTTTCTAACAATCTTTCATCACATTAAATTGATATCTTGCATAATATGGTAGATTGCAGGTACCTTTGTTTACAACCATTGTGACCACTAACGTCACAATCTACAAAATATTCCATTAAGTGACTGACCTGAATGAATTATTTCAACGCAATTGTAATTTCGTTGTGTAAAACGTTATCATATTTCCTTTGCATATTTTAAATTTAAATGTTTTCATAATTCAGTTCTTACTGAAGTTTTTTGTGCTTCTATACAAGGTATTGGATCTTTTGACTTCCAGCATCCACTATTTTACAATTCTTGTCTAATAAGCTGATGCCAAACAATTGTCCGTGGCCCTGCTTCCGTGAAGGGACTAGGCCTACCATCTGACCACTGCATCATCTATGATAGGCAGATGCAGAATTGGGGATGCATGTAGTGTCAGCATGCCAACACACTTGTTACACAAGAGATTGAAGGCTCATCTCATTTAAGATGAGTACAATGGCTAGTTCACAAGATAGGGATAACAGAATCGAGCATGATGCTAGACTGAGACAAAGGAAGCATGGTCACATGCACACAGGCTGCCGTGAAAATGTTGTTTTCTTGAAGAGGCGGTAACTGGATTAGCACACGGCACATTTATAAATAATTAATTAATTATGAAGTGCCACAATGGTACTTTTAAGATTGTGTGGGGGTTGGGAAAATGTCTGTCCATCCGTATGTATGTATGTGCAATAACACAAATATGCTTTATCGGATTTTCATGAAACTTGGTATACACATTTATAACATCCATGGGAAGAAGCCTATTGATATTTGACCAAATCAGTTGACCATTAACAGAGTAATGCCCAATTTGGTGCATATTTTATGGTAACATATTAGAAAGAATTTATCAAATGCAAATCACTTCTCATGACAACATAAGTTACTGTTTTACACTGTTTATATACGGCTTTGGAAGTTGCAATACAGTTAGCTATGACATATTCCTTCACGAATTATTATCAAACTAGTTGGATGTTTGTTTATTTTGTTGATCAAGTCGAAATGAGTACTACATGGATACTGTTATATACAGAAGGTATATTATTGTGAAATAAGCCTACATAGTCTGATTTCTTTCTGCCAGTGTATTTTGTGAAACGTTGACATATTTTAAGAATTTCTTATATCAGTGCATACGAGTTGAAATTAAGGTTGAGTATCAAGCATTAGACCTTTGTTCTTCCATAAGCCCTACTTAATTAATTGATTTGAAGCTTAACTTGGAGATAATTATAAAAATAACTTGTGTTGGACCTAGCTAACGATGATAGGGAGGTCCTATCGAAGTCCGGCTACTTGTAAGTAATGAATATTAATGAAGTAGTGAGTGTTCGCCAAGATATTATGTATTAATAAGAGTGTTTGTTCTTTCCGTACACAGATAAGTACTTTATCGCTTGGAGTGGTGTAGTGCTGTAGAGCCTAGAGGGTGTACATGACATCTTGCCTCATACAGTATATCTATGTCTCCAGCATATACAAAGGTAAATCAAAGTCTGATGGGAATCTGAACCTGAACCACTTGCTTCACTGATCCCAGTTTAAGCCATGTATGCTACTAGCCTGGTATTCAGATGCCATGATGTTTCATTCCCATTTTCTAACATATTTCATGAACATGTGCTGTTTGTCCAGTTCTTTTGCTGCAAAGTGTACAATACAGTGCGCATCAAAGCTAATATTGAAATTCCTTATTTATGGTCATGGTATTTATTAGGGATGGGTCCTCAATACTTTCGATACCTTGATACTCTCGATACTTGCATGGTATCAGCATTGAGTGATACCTCAGAAAACTTGCTTGGTACTTTTTTGATACTTTGGTAATTCTGCAATTTAAGGAAATGCTGTATCTCTTTCTGCTTTTAGTAGTCTACTAAATATAGTAAATACTTCTATTTCTCCTTGAAATGGAGAAAACCTCTCTGTGACTTTTGTCTAGCCATAAATAAAGACTTCCCGACTTTTAAAATCCTAACAGAAGAGATTCTTAATTGTTTCATTTCCTGTCAAACGTTTCAATAACAACCAACAAGCAAGCTGACTGTCCAAACCCCATTGTAATTTTTTAACAAAAACTTGTAAGTGGACTGTTTCTAAAACTAATTTTAGTTTTAATATAGAGTTTAAAAATAATTATAGGCTGCTGATGATATTAAATTTTGTCTCATTAAATATGCACACTTATAATTAACAAAACTAAAACAATTTTCCAAAGTATAGTATTATATGGGGCAGAGACATGGACAGTAAATTCACACCATAACAGAAAATTAAGTGCTACAGAAATGGATTTTTGGAGAAGAGCTGCAAGAAAGTCAAGAATAGAAAGAATTCAAAATTCAGAAATAAGGAAGATAATGAAAGCAGAGGAAACAATTTGAACAACAATAGACAAAAAAAAGACTAAATTGGTATGGACATCTACAAAGAATGCCGGAGAATAGGATACCAAAAGCTATAATGAATTGGCAACCAGAGGGGAGAAGGAAAAAGGGAAGACCTGCTAGAAAATGGGATCATTGTGTTCGAGACTCCTTACAAAATTTTCAGTTAAACCCAGAAGATGCAATGGACAGGGATAAGTGGTACCATGCAACACATTGAACATTCTTTGGAAATATGTTAATTTTATTAAAATATGTAAAAATGTGGGTAAATTGTAATTTAAAATTTGGTTAGAAATTACTGAACTTTTATACAAATGTTATTGTAATAGAGTTGTTGTGTTGGTGGAGTTTAACCTCAGTAATGAGGAAATCGCTCAATAAATAAATAATAAATATGCACACTTAATTTAGTTGGTATTACACAGTGCTCTCAACTTTTAATTTTTAATGTACCTATTTATTGAAACTGGAAATGTTGACACTATTGAGTATCAAGGAAAATTCATGTATCAGTATCGAGAAAATCTGGTATCGACCCATCCCTAGTATTTATAATATAAATTATGTTAGCAAATTATATGACTTGGACGGCTATGAGTTTCATTACTGCTCTGTAATTACACAAGAGCAGTAGTCATACTCATCTTATCCTGCTGGTTACATATATTTTATCCACAATTGCTTACATTGAAATAGTAATTTATAATAATTATTTATAACATTAAATTTTCTACAACCAATTAAACATGCCTTTGAATGAACAGTTCATGAAGTCCGTTGCCATAGTGCCATTATGTTTTAACTTACTCGTTTAAAGTTACGTATGTACAGTGCTTTTTTTCTAACTAAAAAGGTGGCGGTACTCATAGAAACTTTTTAACTGAATTTCACGGGAGCTCCCACACTTCTCCCAGAAGACATTTTTCTGAGTTAATGTCCAAGAATCGGGCCTATCATGGCCAGAAATGTTTCTCCCTTGAATTGCAGTAAAATTACCGGTACTTCTGACGTACTCTTCAGATTCAGTTTATTCACTGTTGGAAGGTTTATGAGATACTTCAAAAACATCGACATGCTTTATTTTATTACGCACCGGAACAAAATAATTAATTATTTTACTCATTTCACGTCCATCACGTGCACCCCTTGTTCCTACAACCGTACTAAACAATTATGAATTCACTTGCCTGTGCAACACAAACAAAATTATATGTAACCAACGAATGCAGTTAAATTTAAACACGCACTAATCCCTGATTAACTACGTTGGTTAGCTACTTACTACTTATTTGTTACGACGTTAGCATTAACTGCACTTGGTGCAATTCTTATACCGTTAGAATGGCCTTGACCACAGAAGCAGTTTGCTGAGGCCTGGAAAAACCAACCCCCAACCCTCTTGCAGTCCAGTAGCCACGGCAATTAACAGAAACTATAATGTGCTCGTATGTAGGCTATTTTGTATGTAGAAATCTAACAAAACCAGCAAACAAACTTGATTTTAAATACAACATAACTTTATGGGAATTGTAATAGAAATATTTTGAGTAATATCCAAATTTTATTTTTTAAAAAGGTGCCGGTACTGCGTACCGTTGCGTACCATCACAAAAAAAGCACTGCGTATGTATATGAAGAACAAAATCTCGGCAGAAATTGTTCTGTCTGATAGAGAAGAAGAAAATTCCATTTCCTTCACTAGAAAAATCTAGAGTGAAATATGAATTAATATTTGATTGCTTCTTGAATATTGAAATGCAGAATATTGCACATCAGAAGGTTTTATTGGATTGTTTCAATATTTATCAAAATCTCATTAAACTAAGGTGGTGTTTTTCCATCTTCAAAAGTGAGTGAGTTGTCCTTTAGAAATAGGAATATAGTAAAACCTCTGTTAACCAAAATAAAGAGGATTGTCTCCATTTGAAGGGTACACAGGAAAATAAAAATCCAATAAAGGTCTCATTTTAATCTTTACTGGCATTCTTTAGTATAAAATAAAAATGAACAGTGTTTAAAACCTAAGCTTGAAACCCAAACAATGTTCATATAATTCAGGTTTGAAGTTTTTGTGTATGCATCTGGAAGAGTAATAGAGTCACCCTGGTTTGCGTAGGTGGTAACTGTAATTTGTAACTGTGTCCAATGTTATAAAGTCAGTTTTGAAAAAGTATGAGACTTGCAGCTTTCACAGCGCTTAGTATTTGTAATGGATTTTCGAGTCTGTCAGTCTCATGAAATTCAAGCATTCGATCATCTTAGTTTAGTGGCCACCTTCTGGAATGTGGGGTTGAATAAACGTGTTCATTTTTACAGAGGTGCCAACTCTCAAGGATTATCTGTAATTAATACCATTTTCCATTCATTACTATGCAATTACAGTCTAAGGCAAAATGACTACAGAAGACTAAAATTATTGGGGGGAAAAAAAATTGTGAAACCAAAATAACATTTTTCTGTGTTCAACTAAGCGAACACAATCTTGACGTCTGTCATGTTTTGAAGAGTGGAATAACAGCAGAGACATTGCGACTTTACAACTTCTTAGTCAGCTGATAGTTTTTGCGTGTTATTCCTTTTCTGTGGTTTTCTCCTTTATGTGTATGGTCTTTGCTTTTTCTATGGCTGGTATTGAATTTCCATTTCCATTAATAATTTGAAGGGTTCAGAGTCATAGTTGGCCATGTGCCACTCAAACCAAGGAGTAAAGTTGAATGAGTATCATAATTTGATGACGTATAAATAAAGTATTACAATACCTGCACAATATTACATATAGTGCTCACGTTTTCTTCATCCCCACTCAGCGGTTCAAACGGCATTTTCTTTTGCTGTTTGCAGTCTATATTATTTTTTATTGAACAATAGTTTGCACTCTCTAATTCAAGCAGGTGACGGGAGTCGATCTAATAACAGTAGTAATATAATACAAAATTTTAGCGTTTCTTCGACTCATTTCTGGCTGAGACATGACTACCAAAGACTGTATTTCTGGGGACGATGATAGTGAGACGACTATAAATGAGAGGCCCATTGACATGGACCACATTACTAAATACTTGATGCACAATTGAAAACACTACTGCAAAGTGTCACAACCTTATTTTTGCTGGTTTAGGAGATGGCTCTGAGCCCTAATCATCATTTCATGTTCGGTGTTCCAACTTCATAGCGATTGTTTTCGATCATTCTCATTTCAGTTGATGGGTTTCATTTTAACAAAAGAAATGTGTTGGTTCTGAAAAATGCAACTACTAGCAAAACGACAGGAATGATACAAAGCTTTGAGAATGTTACTCAAAGGAGTGGCCATGTTTAGTTACTTAACGTATTCTGCAGTGTAAGCTCATATAATTTTTCCATAGCTCATGGTGGTCGAAATGACTGTGGAAG
The DNA here is from genome assembly GCA_964059195.1 of Ectobius pallidus. Taxonomy (NCBI): domain Eukaryota; kingdom Metazoa; phylum Arthropoda; class Insecta; order Blattodea; family Ectobiidae; genus Ectobius; species Ectobius pallidus. The sequence goes on along the minus strand of CAXKWD010000008.1, from coordinate 8,778,793 downwards.
ACACATTGATTCAAAGAAAAAATAAAACATATATTACTAATATATTTTAGATGTGAATTTTTGGAAAAGCCGGATAGGGGGTGGGTACTCTATAGGATTACTGGTAATCCACCTGAAACATTGACACCTCTGTGTTTATAGGAATGAAGCGTACTTTTCATTGACTGATACTAAATGTATAAGAAGTCACATGTCCATGGTGGTGTGGAGAGAGGCAAAGTGGTCTATCAACTGGCAATAGGGATGTAGCGAACTAGCACCAACGGATGTCTTGTTTTCCGAGTGATCATGCCTTATACCGTGCTTTCAAGTGGCATTTCGTCTTCCCAGATGGAAAAATATGTTCAATCTTTTTTGTGGCAAGTAAGGTGCTATTAGACACATTTCTTTGTATACTGAACTCTTCCAGAATGTTTTTATATCACAGGGCTGTAAGAAAAATAGGCACTATTTCAAAAATAAGAAAGAATTAGCTGACAAGTAATGTGAGAAATGCCCAATAACAAGCACCTGATGATAAGTGACCATCGCCACCAACGCCATCATCCGGGAAAGTTTGGCAAGCTATATCCCTATACCCCTTATGGGGGGCTGTGGGGGTTACAGCCCTACTCAAAATACTGAGGCAAATGTTGCTCATTTGGACATGTTAATTTGACAAATGGTAGACATTCAGGGCCGGATTTAAGAGTATGCCGCCTATAGGCTAAAGTCCATTTGCCGCCCCCTCTATATTTCATTTGTTTTATACAACAAAAGGATAGCGTTCATTGGTGTTTTCATCTTTTTAAAACACAAAGTTCATTAAGTTTAGATAAAACTACAATTTTAATGGTTTACATAAATTATATAAACAAATTAGATATCTACTTTTTTTACTTACTTCTTTTAAGATTCGTTTCAAAATTAATTAATTAATTAATTAATTTGTTCTTGGAGATCAGTGATCACTATTTAAAACATATTTTTATAATTTAATGCTAATGACTATCTTTTGCGTAATTGAAGAACTGTGTTCAATTTCAATTAAGTTGTCCTACATGGTGGAATGAATTTACACAAGATTACGTGCTATGAACTTGTATTATGTTATAGTTTTAGAAAGTAGGCTACGTAGAAGGACTAAAGCATATTTTAAGTAACGTGTATTCTTAAATTCCTACGGAAAATATTATTAACGTCTGAAATACTTCATTTTAACTTTTGAATAAATTGCCAAACTGCCGCCCCTGAAAATCTGCCGCTCTAGGCTGTAGCCTACTTAGCCTATTTAGAAATACGGCCCTGTAGACATTCTGACATACGAAACACAAAAGATGAATCATAATAGAAATGCCATTACTGCTTTCTCTAACGTTATACAAAATTGAGCCTAACGATATATTTTTTTTGTCAAAGTCACTCAATCTGGCACGAAAGCATAGGTAGTAGAAAGTAAATACTGTAGATACAAGTACAGTAGAATCGCGATAATCTGAGATTCCGTGCAATCCGAGATGCAAAAAACAGGAAATTAAAAAAAAAATCCATATATAAAGGATTGTACAGTTTTTTTAAATTAATTGTAAATGCTTATAAAGAGTTAACACTGTTAATGTATGGTATGTATGTATCCGTAACTTTAATATCTACACATTCAATTTGACTTCGTTTTATGTACATATATATGTAGTTGAAAATTCCGTTATTTTCCATGTAATCCGAGTTTTTTGTGATCTGAGGTACCATCAGCCCCAATTAACTCTGATTATCGCGACTCTACTGTACGTAATGTACTATAGTGAGAGAGATCTACTTGTTTACTTTAGGACCTGTTCTAAAGCTGACAATACCCCACTGTCTAAAACATTTCTGTGCCAACAATAGTTACCAACAGCTGATGAACTTCTGCGGTCGAGCAAGTAAGTGCTTGAAATGGAGCTTGTAAATTTTCAAATAGTGAGAAAGCGAGAAAACTTAACTCAGCAGCTTTAATGTATGTAAGGTATGTGTGTGTGACATACACATCAGCTAATAAACAAGCCTGATACTTTCTTTCAGTCTCATATACCGGTAGTAATGTTATTAAGTGACAGAATGGTACTTTCCCACACTTGGAAGAGCTAGATGTAGGTGGGAGGACAATATTAGGATATATTTAAGGGAAGTAGGATTTGTGAGGGATAGTTGGATGGAGTTACCACAGAATAGGGTTGAATGGCGGGCTCAGGTAAGCGCGGCAGTGAACCTCCAGGTTCCATAAAATAGATAATGTTCCTTTAACTTGCTGAGGAATTGAGTTAATGGTACTTTAAGAGATTGGGTGGGAGACGGGAAAATGTCTTTATTTGTACGCGCGATAATTCAAATACGATTTATCGGATTTTCGTGAAGCTTGGTATATGCATTTATAATGTCCATGGGAAGACGTCTATTGATAATTGACCAAATCTGTTGACCGGTACGGGAGTAATGCCCAATTTAGTGCCTATTTTATAGTAATATATTAGACTCAATTTATCAAATGCAAATCAGTTCTCATGGCAACATATTATTTTACAGTGTCCATATACAGCTTTGGAAGTTGCAATACAGGTAGCTTTGACAAATAACACTACCCACATATTCCTATGCATTATGCTTATCAAAGTAGACCTTTGTTTTTCAGTAAGCCCTGCTTAATGAATCTATCTGGAGCTGAATTCTGAAATCAATTAAAAAAGTAACTTATTTTCTACATATAGTTACAACTAGCATGTGCCAGCGGCTTCGCCCGCGATAATTATTTCAAAAATTAAAAATTAAGAGCACAATAGTTAAATCATTATATTTATTAACACCTAAATCACGTGGACTACATACCACGATTAGATAGCGTCGCCTGGTAAAAGCGACCTCAGATTCGAGTTCCTTGGCCCAGAATACCCCAGTACAGTGAGTTTCGTCCAAATCGAACAATGTTTGACCATATTTAGGCCTATGTTGATTATCCCTCTTCCGTGTAGGTTGAAAATTTCATATGTCTTCGGGCCTTGATATTCTAAACAAATGAATCGTCCAGGATGGACTTACAAAATCAAGCGATCGCCCGCGATAATTATTTCAAGAATTAAAAATTAAGAGCATAATAGTTAAATCATTATATTTATTAACACCTAAATCATGTGGCAGATCCAGTGGATGTTTTGATAGTGCAAGTGTATATGCCAACTTCAGATCACAACGATGCAGAGGTTGATAAAATGTATGAAGACATAGGCGAAATATTGTACCAAGAAGGAAGAGGTAAAGTGAATGCCATAATTATGGGAGATTTCAACAGTGTCATAGGAGAAGGACAAGAGAAAAAAATTGTGGGTCCTTATGGATTAGGGAAGCGCAATGACAGAGGTAATAGGCTTGTTGACTTCTGCCAACAATATGATATGGTGATAACCAATACCTGGTTCAAGAAGAGGAAAACAAAGTTGTACACCTGGAAAAGCCCTGGGGATATTAATAGGTACCAGATTGACTACATTCTCATCAAGCAGAGATTCCGGGGCAGTGTGAAAGATGTGAAGACTCTTCCAAATGCTGACATCAACACAGACCACAATCTTCTTGTAGCAGACATAGAGACTAGGCTGAAAAGGATTAGGCGGACATGTAAAAGAAATCCAAGATGGAACTTAGAAAAACTGCGAAATGACAAGGACTCGATTAAAGAGTCATTGGAAACACAGTTACATGAAATAAAAAATGTTGGTAAATCTGTAGAAAGTGAGTGGGAAAGTGTAAAAAATGTTTTGTTGGACACGTTGAAGAACAAAGTTGGAAAAATAGACAGAATAAATAGGAAACCGTGGGTAACACAAGAGATGTTAAAGAAGATGGAAGAAAGAAGGAAATACAAAAATACTAATGCTGTGGAATATAAGAGATTGAATAATGAACTAAGAAGAGAGACAGACAGAGCAAAAGAAAATTACCTTAAAGAAAGCTGTGATGAAATTATGGAGCTTCGACGAAAAGGAAGATATGATTTAATGTATCAGAAAGCGATGGAGTTAGAATCTAAAGAAAATAAAGGAATACGGACTTTTGGAATAGAAGACATTCATGGAAATTTAATTACAAACCCTGGAAAAGTTCTTACAATATGGGAAAATTACATAGAAAAGCTTTACGACAAGCAAAATCGACCACAAGACATCGAGATGGAAACAGAAGAACTAGTGGATAAAGATAATATAGGACCTAGCATATTGAAGAATGAAGTAGAAAAGGCCATAAAAGAAATGAAGAATAGAAAGGCCACAGGAGACGATGACATACCAGTGGACCTACTGAAGGAATTAGGAGAAAATGGGATGAGGAAACTTACCAAACTTATCAACCGAATTTATGACACTGGAGAATGGCCTCAAGATTTCCTAGAGGTAACTATGATTGCACTAAAGAAGAAGAAGAAATGTGCCAAGATGTGTAGTGATCACAGAACTATCAGCTTGCTATCTCACGTAGGAAAAATTGTGGCACGGATACTAACTAGAAGACTGGAAAGAAGAATAGAAGACGTAATAGGAGAAGACCAATTTGGTTTCCGGAAAGGAAAAGGAACTAGAGATGCAATTGGAATGCTAAGGATTATATCAGAGAGAGTTTTAGCGGTCAACGAAGAAGTGTGTGTCTGCTTTATTGATTGGCAAAAAGCTTTTGACCGAGTGAACTGGGAAAAGTTAATGGACATACTCAAAAAAATAGGCATTGACTGGAAGGACAGGAGACTAATCCGCAATTTGTACCTGGGACAAAAGTGAAAGTGCGTCTAGAACATCAGTGACCAACAGTGTAGAAATAGGAAGAGGTGTGCGTCAAGGATGTTGTATGTCACCCATCTTGTTCAACCTTTATGGAGACTCGCTAGCAAAAGAAGCCTTAGAAGGAGTTAGGGATTTTGTGATAGGAGGATACGCTATTAACACCATCAAATATGCGGACGACCTGGTGATTCTGGCAAAGAAACAAGAAATATTGCAAGGAATGATTGGCAGGCTGGTGGAAACAGGAAGAAAGTATGGAATGGAAATCAACATAGTAAATCGAAGGTGATGAGGATATCGAAGAGAGAAGAGCCGCTTCAAATTATCATGGGAAATCAAGAATTAGAGAACGTGAACCAGTTCAAATACTTAGGAAGTGTACTGACGAAAGATGCCTACTGCACCAAGGAGATAAAATCAAGAATTGCCATGGCCAAGAAAGCATTTATGAAGAAGAGAACTCTGCTAACTAGTAGTCTGAACCTAGAGCTACGTAAAAACCTGGTGAAGTGTTATATTTGGAGTATTGCTTTGTATGGATCAGAGACATGGACTTTGAGGAAATTAGAGAAGAAATATTTAGAAAGTTTTGAAATGTGGTGCTGGAGACAGATAGAAAATATAAAGTGGATGGACATGGTGACAAACGAAGAGGTTCTGAGTAGAGTGGGTGAGAAGAAGTCAATCATACACACAATTCGTCAGAGGAAAGCAAACTGGGTTGGGAACATTCTCAGAAGGAACTGCTTATTACATGATGTCGTAGAAGGAAGACTGGAGGGTACAACTGGACTTGGAAGAAGAAGAATTCAGCTGTTGGACGATTTAAGGGAAAAGCGGAAATATTGGATGCTGAAGGAGGAAGCAGAGGATAGACAGTTTTGGAAAACAAAATTCGCGTACCAAGTTTGAAAACCTGCCGGAAGGCAGAATACTTACTACTACTACTACTACTACTAAATCATGTGAATTACATACCACGATTAGATAGCGTCGCCTGGTAAAAGCGATCTCAGATTCGAGTTCCTTGGCCCAGAAAATCCCTGTATAGTGAGTTTCGTCCAAATCGAACGATGTTTAACCATATTTAGGTCTATGTTGATTATCCCTCTTCCGTGTAGGTTGAAAATTTCATATGTCTACGGGCCTTGACATTCTAAACAAATGAATCGACCAGCGTGGGCTTACAACATTCAACCGATCGCGATGCTTTTATTTCCACGGTATGACAAAAATAGCCAAAGCCAACTGCAATTGATTTGACATTGAAATGTATTACTGAAATCTGATGCTTCGACAGCGCTAAAATCACGTTTTCTGCTAGTTTTTCACTCACAACTCGCGAACGAAAGCTAAAATTAAAAATTCGGCTTTGAGGTGCATTTGCCCACCTTTCAGTGCATCTATGTTTAAAATTTCAGATCTCTGCGTTCAGTAGATTTCGATGGGCATCGCGGACAGACAGACAAACACGTCCTTTTATTATTTTAAGATAGCATGTGCCCGCGGTTTCGCCCGCGATAATTATTTCAAAAATTAAAAATTAAGAGCATAATAGTTAAATCATTATATTAACACCTAAATCATGTGGACTACATATCACGATTAGGTAGCGTCACCTGGTAAAAGCGACCTCAGATTCGAGTTCCTTGGCCCAGAAAACCCCTGTATAGTCAGGAACAAATCGAACAACGTTTGACCATATTTAGGTTAATATTGATTATCCCTATAATAATAATAATAATAATAATAATAATAATAATAATAATAATAATAATAATAATAATAATCCTCTTCGGTGTAGGTTGAAAATTTCATATTATGTTTGCGTGCCTTGACATTAAAAAGAAATGAATCGACCAGCGTGAGCTACAACATTCAAGAGATCGCGATGCTTTTATGTCGAAGGTATGACAAAAATAGCCAAAGCCTAGTGTAATTGATTTGTATTACTGAAAACTCATGCTTCGAAAACGCAATAAATACACGTTTTCTGCCCGTTTTTCACTCATAACTCACGAACGAAAGCGAAAATTAAAATTCCGGCTTCGAGGTGCACATTCGGACCCTTTAGTCCGCCTATGTATAAAATTTCAGATCTCTGCGTTGAGTAGATTTCGCTGGGCATCGCGGACAGACAGACAGACGGAGGAGGACAGACACTTCCTTTTATTAATATAGATTATCACTGATTAAACAAAAGCGTTTTGGCACTTTGTTACGTCAGTTTACCTGATTTTATTATTAAATAGAATATTTAGAGCATTTGTCTTCTTATGGGTTCCGTTTTCTCGATAATCCGTACGATGTACCAGTGTCCCTATTTTCATTTTTACTTCCTCTTCCCGTACCAATATGTAGGCAGGTAGAGGAAGTATTGTTTTCGACCCCCAAATTCGAAGTTGAGTTTTTAACATAAATACACGTTTTCAGGTCCCTTGAATCCAAAAATACTATTTTCGATAATGTGTGTGTGTGAAAACTGAACAGCCTTAGCTCCAGAACGGAAAATCGTATGAAAACATTTTGTATTTGGGTATCTTCCGAGCATGTGACGCGAAGATTGGACACAACTTTGTCGTATTTTTAAGGGGACTTTACATAAAGAAAATTTCGTTTTTCGTGATTTTCTCGAAAATGGCTCCAACGATTTTATTTAAATTTTGTACATGGGGTGCATATACCAAGAGCTAAAACTTTTATTTGCAACTTAAAAAAAAATCCACCCACTATCTGCCTGGTGAACAGTAAAGCTTTGCATCAGGTTTGAAACAACTGAATACGCGGTCTCTAAGTGCCAGAGTGAGATTGTGTAGGGGACAGGAAAATATCTGTCCGTGTGTTTGTACGCGCGATAACTCAAATAACGGTATGTTTCATCGGATTTTCATGAAACTTGGTATACGCATTTATAACGTCCATGGGACGAAACATTGATTTTGGACCAAATCGGCGTACCGGAGTAATGTCCAATTCAGTGCCTATTTTATGGTAATATATTAGAATTTATCAAATGGAAATCAGTTCTCATGACAACATATTATTTTACAGTGTCCATATACAGGTTTGGAAGTTCTAATACAGGTAGCTTTGACAAATAACACTACCCACATATTCCTGTGCATTATGCTTATCAAACTTCAGACCTTTGTTCTTCCGTAAGCTCTGCTTAATTAATCGATCTGGAGCTTAACTCGAAAATCGATCAAAAATAACTTATTTTGTGCATATCATAATTACAATTATATATAAACAAAAGCATTCTCGCACTTTATTACATCAGTTTACCTGCTTTTATTTTAATGTGTGAGGATTCAATAATATGGGGTAAGTGTTTTATATATATACTAGCTGACTCATCAATGCTTCGCATTGTTAGATTTATGTATCTTCTAATATATAAAATCGAAAGTATGTATGTATGTTTGTTCCCTATACAAATCTACATTTCTTTACCAATTTACACGAAATAATGCACACATACCCAGTTAAGCCCGGGAAGTAACGCGGTCAACATTAAAATTAAAAAACAAATCAGTACTTCCCTTAAAAATTATATAATTTCTGAGAATATTATACTGAAAAAAATGAAATGCTGTTCAGTTCACATGACAACAGTGTATTGTTTACTCTGATCACATAGGGCTTTGTCAACTATATAATGCTGGACTTGAACGAATTATGATTCCATCGACGTATACATTGGCGAAAATAATCACTGAAAAATGAGATCCACGAAAATAAAGCACAGTGTGATGCAGTCACATAACTTTCTCTACCCTCGACATAAGTAATATTTTCTCACTTCACATTTTGATGAAGAATAAGAGGTCGTATTGCAGGGACAACTAAGTGTGTGAGTATGCTGTATCAGAAGTAGGTAAATAATCCTTTCCGCTGATACGTTATCCATAGCTGTAGGCTTTGTATTAGTTGAGAAATAGGGATGTTTATCATAGGCCCAAAGCATGGGATGGAACATTTTGAGTCCTATGCTCGCAGTATAATACGTCCCGGGTTTTAGGGGAGGAAAGTATGAAAGTGATACTGCATTTCTCTTTTATTTCAGCCCCGAAACGGTTGTATGGTAACATGAGAATGAGAAATAAAATTTTCCGTCAAGTCAATACAATCTTATGTAATTTATGTTTCTTCTTATTTCAACCCCTCCCAGGCATGATGTGTAGAAGCAACGGAATGCAGCATTCGACATCCTCTATGAGCCATAAAAAGCTATTTCTAGCGTTTTCGGATGGAATAGTTTGAGTGTGATAAATCTTTTTCTTCGTTTCAAGTTCTACATACAAATTATATAAGGACCTAGAGTTTCAAAATCGAAAGTCCTCCATAAGTTAATTTCAAATTAAAAAATACAAAGCCGGGGCTTTTCAGCTAGTATACTGTATAGGTTAAGTGAACACAATTGAATGTCGATTTGATGTATTTCTATAAATCATCAGCCGTATAGCCAATACGGTAGACGTAGGCCTATTTATATTACACATACTCCTTCACCCGTTGTTTACTCTGATTATGTCTTAAAAAAATTAATCATTCTGTTTCAATTTTGGCAAACATACAGTAAATAGCTGGATGTAGGGGATGCGTTCGCTCCTCTCACGCAGCGGGCTCTGGTTCGAATACTGGTCGGGATATATACTCAGCGCTTTTTCGTGGGCATGAATCGAGGGCGTTCCTAAACATAGCGCTGGAATTCATCAGCTCGTTCTCCTTTCCAGCGCATTAATCATCGCATTCCAAACGCCCCCATCGGTGTTGGGTACAGATGGAAATGCGATTGACATTGTCGTCTGCTTTTCTGTAAAGGAAAGTCGCAACTCGTAACATATAACCTATACATTCTGTCGATACAATGGAGGAAACTGCAATGAGACGGATAAATCTTTAGATTCAGATAGTGATAGTAACAGTGATGTTTTACTATATGACTGGTTAATCAAAAATCCATTGAATTCTTTCAATGTAAAGAATTTTACATATGAACAAGTTTGGAAATGTTGCTCAAATTCTGATTAAATTTAATACAACATAGATACACGCATATGCATTCATGTACCACAGATTAATGTCTCTGTAGGACATTTAATGACTATCATAATATTATTAATCCAACATGTTTATATATTTTTTTTGGCGTTTTCTATTGCTTGTATTTTATGCTCGTTGATAATAAGATATATTCACATATGGTTCGTGAGAAGCATATCAGGATCATCACAGAGAACACACTGCAGGCCACTGTTCATTAAACACAAGATTCTGACCGCCCTTAATACCTACATCTACTATATCTTACTTCATGTCAAATCTAATTCATCTCAACTAACACTCAGGAATAATGTCCATAGTTACAATACAAGAGGAAACAACAACATTTATATACCTTTCCAAAGACTGTCCAAATCCATTCTCAGCTACGAAATTATTGCATATAAACTCTTTAACAAACTTCCGCCATACTTATTCGAAGTGTCTATGAAAGTCTTCAAAACCAAGCTATATGACTGGTTAGTCCTACACCCATTTTACAATATTCAGGAATTTTTTAAACAACCATAGTATTTTAGAATCCATGGCAAAGTTAATTATACCATATTAATTTACTTGAACTCAATATGTCAATGTGTTATTATGTCCGTCTATCCTTTCAATTAATTACTTGTATTTCATTTATATTTTTTTGTTCATTCATGTATTATATCTTAATTTGTACATTTTTTACTTAATTTAAGTTATACTGTTCAAATGTTGTCTTTTGTGATTTTCAAATTTTCACTCATTATGTTAGTTTTTAGCTGTCTAACTTACTCTTGTATTTATGTGTTTGACGTTGTCTATTGGTGTATTGGCCGAATTGACAGTAAAATTGTATTTATTTATTTATTTCATGCCAAGATTTGGAATTTTCAGTTTGTGTTTACATACGGGAATTCAACAGATCGTTCTTATTTAAATCTCTCAACGTACCCATCGCATATGCATCGGCTTTAAAAATAGGCATTTTCTCCGATGGCTTTACGAACGCGCGCATAGCAAAATTGTGATTGATAATACATTATGATATGTTAGGCTTATCATAACCCCTCCTGAAAGAAAAAAAAAATCTTGGATACGCCCCTGGTTGCCGGTGTGTTCTTACAAAGACGTTTTATTATATACCTAGATAATAAGTATAATTGTGTACCTTACAATTTATTGTGTACAAATTGTTCAACTCATGTACAGGGCGCGCCAATAAAATGTACCTGTTTTTAAATGCACATAACTTCGAGAATAAATGACATAAATAAATTGTAAAAATACAGACATGGAGAACAAAGATGGGAGAATCAACGGTTAAAAACATGTTCAATATGTCCACCTGCAAGGCCCGTACAACGATTCAAACGAAACCCAAAATTGTGTATCACTCTAGCCACGGCCTCCTTTGCTCTAGCACACATTTCCACCGGAATTGCATGAATCGATTCTTCTCTTGAGCTGGAAGATTGTGTTCGGGTGTCGTGTATACACATTGTCTTTTGTATAGCCCCACAAGAGGAAATCTGCGAATTGTCTTGGGGAAACTCCTGTCATGTAAATAGAATTCTGTTACTACAGAAAAAAGCTATTAGAATTATCACTAATAGCTCACACAGGGAACACTGCAAACCTTTATTTCTACAACACAAAATATTAACAGTGATCAATCTATATATATTTAATGTTTTAATTTACATAAAGAATAGACAGTCAGAGTTGCAGTATAGACATAATATTCACTCCCACGATACTAGATCTAGTAGTCATATATACATTCCGTTCCAACGATTTTCCAAATCTCTGAATAGTCATGAAATCCAGTGGCGTAGCAAGCTTAGGTGGTACCCGGTGCGGAAAATTTCTTGTCACCCCCAATTTAAATTATTAAAAGATGGAACAGTTCCAAGTGTTATTTTTTGGATAGTAGAAGGTAATCCCACGAGGGTTTAAGAGTTTATCGATAGATGCAGCTGCAACGAATTTATCTGATGTAGGCTAACTCGTAAACTCAACGGATTATGCAAAATTAGTAATAATTACTTTGTTATATAAAAACAAAACTAAGCTCCGAAATCATGGTATACTATGAATCAACCATCCATAAAGCGATTCGAGTTACCATCTTCTAACCAGTGCTACCAATGGTGCATATAAGACATAATAGTTAACCTAATTCAGTCAATTTGTTAGGATTAAGGAAAGACATACATATCAAGTACATTATGCTGTACTGTACATTGCACTGTTAAACGACAGTAAATTCCATTATTATTATTAATCTAAAGTGCGATATAGACAGACAGATATACATTGTTTTCGTGAGCGACAGACTGTGGGTGTTACCGTTAATAAAGCGAACATCTAGGCGAAAATACACTCCCGGAATTGTGTAAATTTTTATTTTTTGAGTGATTATTTTATATTTTTATATTTTGTTTTCCAAGCGAAATCTCGAATTTTGGAAAGATGAATTTTGATAAAAGGACAAAATTTTGTAGCCTATTTATGTTAGATACCTTTCAAGATGTGCACCGAAGATTGGAGACACGTTTTCCTTATTTTTACATAAAGAAAGTTTTCTCGAAAACGGCTCTAACGATTTTCTTTAAATTTTGCACATGGGTTGGTTATACTAAGAGCTAAAACTTTTATTTGAAACACTTTTTCGAAATAATTCTCTGAATACGCGCTCTTTGCAATACGGCATTTTGCAAAGGAAAATCGTACGAAAACAAAATTTTGTATTTGGGTTAGGTACCTTTTGGGGATGTGACACGAAGATTGGCGACAACTTTCTCTTATTTTTAAGGGGAGGCTAACTTTTATTTGGGCAGAGGAAGTTATGTGAATTATTCATCAATTTTTTATAGGTTGATCCTAAGAAATTTCGAAAACAAGTAATGTGACTATTTTACGGAACTGTATCATTAATAATCTATTCTTAAATATGCGCACATCCCAGTTCAAAATCTAGATTGAAGGAGACTTCGGAGTCAACTCACATTCGAAGTTTATTTTCGTCAAAGTCATGACTGCCGCAGCGGGTAGAATTGGTTGCGGCTTGAGTGATATAAAATATCACCGATTGTTGAAGTCTCATTTAAATTAATAAAACTGCAGTGACAAGCATCGACAGAAATAAACACCCCTCCCCATAACCATAGTATTAGAGAGTTTTTGCCCAGCTTACGTTGAGTTACCGTAAACGTTAAAGTCACGTGATTGATGTTGTGCGCATGCGCCGGTTTGCCGTGACGCTATATCTGATAACGTGACACGTTATTTCGGAATGATTAGCGTGAAGCTTTACGGTAATAGACATGAATCCCGAAAAACAGGAAAGACTTCGCATTAACATAAATAAGGTTATTGGTTCAAATCCTTATGATGTTCCCGAGTTTTTGGAAGGAGATGGCAATAATTTCAGACATGGCTAACGCATTTAAAGTTAAAATGGAGTCTGGTGAATCAGCTTCAAGAAGGAGAGGACTAGAAGACAGGGGAGAGGCATTGTGCAGTATTGGTGTTATAGCTGACATAAATAATCAGTATACAGTATAAACAATGACGTGATTGTGGATGACATCCCACCATACAGCAGTTGTTTAACCTTCAATAAAGAACTAGAAACTCACCCTACTTCCAATGGTCAGCTGATTGCCCAAGGTCCCAACTTTAGTTTTTTACATCTAACTCAAATGAGGAAAAGAAGACGCAGGGAATCTATACTAAAAAAAACTAATTCGGCGTTTTTATACCAAAAGCAAAAAACTTATAGCAATCTATAGCAGAAGGAACTAGAAGAAACTCTTACAATAATGTATAGGCCTATTTACTTTTTTTTCAATTTTAGAGTTTAACTAAAAAGATGCCAATATAAAATTACTTCTTGAATAATATTTACTGATAATATACAAAATATTTCTCTGGCTAGGCTACTTGTGGCATATAGCTATAATCTTATATGATTTTTATTCTGAAAGTTACAGCAGATTTTCAATGATGAATGCCGGTATTTATAGGCTCAATTATTTCTAGTATAATAAACCACTGCAGATAATTTAATGCCTGTAACAAACTCAAAAACATTTCAATAAACTTACGTAGCAGTGTTGATAAATTTTCACAAGTTAAACATATTTTTCTTATTAAAATCCCATTTTGAGGTTATGTTAATGTTTATATGCTGTTATGAGGTGCTATGGAATTCATATATCTGTAGGCTTATAACAGAAACAATGGAAAATTAAATTTATTCATAGGCCTATCACATTCGGAGAACAATTTGGTATCATATCCTCCAATAACTCATTGTTAAAAATCTTCAAGTGTGGCAGTCTGAAGCAGTTCCTCCATTTTCTCTGTTATCTTATACCGTACCGTGTCAATTTACGCTGGCAAAAACTCCGTTGTAGCACAAGACGTTATTCCATTTACCGTATTCGATCACGTGACATAGTGTGTACCGTATCCGACAACACGCTATGGCAAAAACTCTCTATTATTGTTCGTATCAACACACCGGCCAGTTCAGCCGCGTTTTATTACCTTTGTTGACTGAATTTAAAACTTTTTTTTTTAAAAGAAGTTTCAATATGCATGTTGACTTGTAGAAAGTTAAGATTATTTAATTGCTTTAAATAATATTATTATTTTCTTTAAATTCCCTTGAGCGATTTTTTACTTAAGTAGACACATTTTTATTTTGTCACCCCCACGCCACTGATGAAATCATAGGACATAAACTGTTTAATAAACTATCTGTATCTACTCAACATACTCATATCATTGTATTTAGAAAAAAATTACATAATTGGTTAGTTTGTAACCCTTTTTATACCTTGGATGAATACTTCAATTGTAATAGTGTAATTTAGCTTAAAATATGTGTTATTTGTAACTTAGAACTTAGTAATTTAGCTGTAGTTTTATATTAATTCTATTTTTAGATTTGTATTAGACTTTGTCTATTGCTGTAATGGCCTAACGACAATTAAATTTATGATTATTATTATTATTATTATTATTGTTGTTGTTGTTGGAGCTTCTCGAACATGGAAGTGATTGCGGAATCTGCTCTGTGTCTCTACTATACATTTTGTTTCCAAATAAAATTTTACTATTATAATTCTCTCTGGCGTAGTGAAAACCATTAAGGAATTTTCTCCCAGGACTGCACAACAATGTATAGAAAAGAACAGAAAGATATATTACCAACTTCACGAAATATTAAACGAGAAAAACAGGTACATTTTATTGGCGCGCGCTGTACTTGACAAAGCCATGTAAAACTATTACATTTGGCTAATAAATCTAAATCTAATACCTGGACTCACGATATGCATCGTAGCCGTGGCTAAAATTGAACAACTCGCGCATCCATCATCTTGGAGTCAGTTGTTCTAACCATTGAAAACAAGGACCTGGAACGATTTCTGAATAGGAGAAAAGTAAGGCCGTTTATGTGACTATGCCTGGTCTTGCAGGGTAGAAAGAAGTGTGCATGCACGCAAAAGTCCATCCGAGTAATACGAATTTCTCTATATGGGTCTTATATAAGCTTCGAAGTTACACCGTTTGTGTTCATTTTGTTATTGTGTGCCAGTGGCGGCTATTCAGGGGAAGTAGGTGAAGTAGCACTTCACCAGTATTTTCCCTTTACAATACGTATTTTTAAAGTTTATTTTCCATATCACGAATTGGTTTTTACTATAAATGCATCTGTATTTTTGAATTGCCGCCACGCCACCACCTGGTGGCAAAGCTAGGAGACACTGAGATCCTGAGAGGGCAGCGTGCTTCAAGTCGGCCGTGTGAAGGTGAAATGGAAACCACGCCCTCCGTTGCATGGGTAGTCTGTTCAAATAAAAAATGAGGATAGCAAGCAGCAGTTTTCTCGCTTATCCCACGTCTGCTAGGTGACGAGAACAGACTACCCATGAAGCAGTCCCCCTTGTTCAGGCATTTTCTTCGCCGCGCCAGCACCACACTGTCAGCTCGGAGAAAGAGGTGGGCACGTTAGATCACAGATATAGAGGAATAGATCGGCAGCGTCGTATCCTTAACTGCAGGTAGCAGTGAAGCCGACTCAGGGGCGAAGAGGGGCAAGGGAAGCAGTGCCGACGCCATATTGGTATCACCAACGTGCCCGGTTAAGTAGCACGTATTCATTACGGAAAATTGTTTTTCTTCCTACATAATCCCGAATATATAGTGAAATGGTGAACCACAGTGTTGTTTGGGGATCCCTGTAATTTGAAATACATACTACACTACTATATTGGAGGTCAAATTAACATTCACTTATAAATTCGCCAAATTACTATTGCTTAAACTGGGTCTATTACAGCTATATTCATTCAATACTGGTTTACGGGATAATTGTCTAGGAAAACTGCAGCAAATGGGAAAGCAAAAAAAAAAAAAAAAATTATGACCCATCCTACAGGGAATCATGAAGGCCACTCTTTAGAAATGTACAAATATTGGCATTTCCTTGAATATATTTACTAGAGCTTCTAACTCATGTACACATTAATTTTGACCAATACAACACCCAACATACTCACAAATACAACACCAGAAACAGAGTTGTTAAAATTCTGTTCCCATAGATTAACCCACCTACAGCATACACCACAATAAATGGGCATAAACACATGCAATAACATTTCAAACGAAACGAAAGCATTAAATAGTTGACTATTCAAAATTGCGAATAAAAACTGGTTCTTGCAAAGAACATATTACTCAA
Source organism: Ectobius pallidus (assembly GCA_964059195.1). Classification (NCBI taxonomy): domain Eukaryota; kingdom Metazoa; phylum Arthropoda; class Insecta; order Blattodea; family Ectobiidae; genus Ectobius; species Ectobius pallidus. The sequence continues at coordinate 8,762,212 of CAXKWD010000008.1, read as the reverse complement.
TCAGAGAATTCCTTGAATATGAGGTTAACATATAATTATAATAAATAAAAAAAAGTTTGCGTGGAACGCCACGCGACAGAAGTGAAACTAATTTTAATTTTTTGATTTTTTAAATTTTGGATTATTACATTTTTTTAAATTTTGGATTGTTGGAATTTTTAATATTAGGTTTTTGGACTTTTTAAATTTTGGATTGTTGGACTTTATTAATATTGGGATTTTGGACTTTTTAATTTTGAATTTTTAGAATTTTTAAATTTTTGATCTTTTAATTTTTTAAATTTCTAATTTGGGATTTTTTATTTTTAAATTTTTTTCTTTTTCATTTTTTGGATATTTTAATTTTGGACCTTTAGATTTTTAAATTTCGGATTTTCGATTTTTAATTTTAATTTTTTTATTTTTTAAATTTTGGATTTTTAAATTCTGGATTTTAATTCTTTTAAATTTTGGATTTTTAAATTTTAAATCTGATTTTTTATTTTGGAATTTTGGATTTTTTATTTTTGCATTTTTAAATTTTGGATTTTCGATTTTTAATTTTTGGATTTTTAAATTTTTAAATTTTGGATTTTCAATTTTTAATTTTGGGTTATTTTATTTTTTAAATTTTGGATTTTTAGATTTTAATTTTGGGTCTAAATTTTGGATAAGCCTAATCATTGAGTTGATTGTTTTCTGTGCAGCCTGTTCCATCACAGACCCATTAATTTCGTGACGATTTTGAGCGTAACAATTTCGTGACGATTTTGTCCGTAACGCAACTTTGGGTTAGCTCTCGATTTACTCCTACCGCAGCTAAAGAAGTTTCACTTAAAAAAATAGTAAAAGAAATCATTCCATTTTCAAGCACTCATTAATAGCATTAGAAAAATAATTACGTTAGTGTTAGATTTTCCTTATTTGTAATCGTGATTTACAAGTAATATAGTGTAGGCCTAAGCTAGAATATTCCTAGTTAGTAACTGTAGCAAGTAAGCTCAAATTGACGAGTCACCAGTTTACCAGCCAAAGCTGAATAAATGTAAAAGATATGTTAATTTATAGTCACATATCTTTTACATTAACATTAATCCTATAGAAGCATCTTCTGTATACAGACTTAAGACCAGGAACTACATGCACTTTGGCACTTTTGTTATATCAGTTTACCTGATTTTATTATAAGTTAGTACCTAAGTGTGACGTCTACTGCTGTAATGGCCGAATGACATCTGTATTTATTTACTGGATTGTGAAATTCCAATTTAAACAGCTTTAAAAAATATTTCTTGTTTGATTCCCGCGCCCGCTTCCCTTCCATTCGTCAGATTGTTGGTGATCGCAATATGGCGACGCAGCGAACGCGTTGGCTTCAGTCCCTCCCCTTACGCTGCCGATCTATTCCTCTATATCTGTGCGTTAGATCTTCCACCGTCTGACGGTCTAACGCCGCCAAATTCGAATGTGTTAAATTCTGAAAAACCCGGATTCCACAACCCCGATTAAGTATTCTGTCGCACTGGGAACACTAAGCGACTTCCTCTACCTCGATCATTAAAAATACTATTTTCTCGTCTCGTCTGCCCTAATTTTATTATTATTATTATTATTATTATTATTATTATTATTGTTATTATTACTATTATTACTATCAGCATCATTATTACTATTGTTATTATTATTATTTTTGTGCTATTTTCTCTCGTCACACAACTCACACAACGTTCGACGAGACGAGAGAAATTAGCAAAAAAATAATCGCGTGAGAGTTCCCAGAGATGGATTAAGAGACGAGCAGTTTAGATAGGCCTACTAATAATTTTTAAAAATATTTTAAGTTTGCTGTATGAAATGATATTTGCAGCACACCCTCTTTTTGAGCCACGAGCCGCTATTGGGTGAATTCCGTTATTTACATAAGCATGTGGAATTTTTTTCTCTTCACCCAATTTTCCGGTCACGAGCCGCCACTGTTGTGTGCTATTTCATAATTACATTAGTAGTATAGTGAGTTATAGTACGGTGATTATTACTGCGAATACATCATTTAAAAAATCCAAAAATCTAAAATTAAAAAATCCAATTAAAAAAAAAAATTAAAAATCCAAAAATTGAAAATTTAAGAAATAATAAAATTCAAAATTTAAAAAATAATAAAATCCAAATTAAAAAAAAAAAAATACTCAAAGATCGAAAATTTAAGAAATCCAAAATTAAAAATTCAAAGATCCAAAATTTAAAAGTCCAAAATCCAAAGTTTAAAAAGTTCAAAAACCCAATATTAAAAAGTCCATTAATGCAAAATTGAAAAAATCCAATCAAAAATTGAAAAAATAAAAATTAATACAAGTTTCACTTCTGTCACGCTTTTTTTTTTAAATCTTTGGGTGGCTTAAAACAATAGTTCTTCGTGGAAGACTTCATATATCCGCTTTTACATCCCGACACAAAACAGGAAGGCATCTTGTATTTTTACCTAGAGATTAAAAACACATCCTTTGGAGTTCGAGATAAATATTACGTTGCTACAAAAAAGAAAACACTTGATTCAGAAGGTGACATGAATTAACCCTTCACAATAACACGCGACGTTAAATTAGACTATTTGAAACACACACTCCATGCACCTAACTAGCTCGCAATACTGATCGCAGCGCCTGCACTTCGACAAATGGCTGCAGTGCCACAGCTGTCTTCATATCAACAAAGGTATGGTGGCGCGAGTGACCACACCAAATACTTTAATAGTAGTTGACCACACTTCTCAATTTCTATACGTTATGTTTTTTTTTTTTTTTTTAATTTATTTTATTTTATTTTTTATTTAGCATAAAATTACAACCCGTGTTTTACCAGAAGTATATCACGGGGTATTAACAGAGTTTTGATTGTCCAAAATTAATGCTGAAGTTGATGGAAGATGCTCGTGAGGAATTCTGCGACGCTGAATGTGTTGAAGTGTCCCTTCAGAATATTTGGTGGTGAAGCAAGTTGTAGTACAGCTGGACGGTCTCTGGAGAAGTTAGTGCATTCAGTCATTAGATGGTAGGCCGTCTGCAGAGGTTTTTCAGGACAGCTGCAGTAGGGTGAGGCAGTTCTGTTCATTTTATGTAGATAGGATTTAAATCGGCCGTGGTTGGTGAGGAATTGTGTGGTGATCAGTGATCTCAATATATAAACAGGATACACAACAGCTGTGGTTTGGAATTGCATAAATCGTGACGTTCACTTTTTGTTAAGTTGGCTACTCCGTACGTATTGGTGAAGTGTGCTTCCTATGGTAAACATAATATTTATGAATGTGTTTTTTGTTATTTTTCATGACAAAATGGTCAAATATTGCGTGGTATATAGCTGCACAGAGCTCCAGAGAAATGGAAGTGGACTTAAGTTTCACAAGTAAGTTATTTTTGATTGGAACATTTGAGGATACTGGCCGAATCTGACTTAACCGCAAGCGTAGCATAGCCACGAACGCTTGTCTTTTTCTTGCATGTTTATACAGGTTTCCATTTTCTTGGCCTGATATTCCGAAGAAGTGGGTTCAAGCAATGCGCAGAGAATATTGGTCACCCACAGCGTACAGTACATTAAGCAGCAGACACTTTACACCTGATTGCTATCAGTCATAAGGACTGGTGCACTTGTAAAATTACTAAAAGATGCTGTACCATCAATCTTCAATTTTCCAGGACATCTTCAAAAAACTATTGTTCCAAAGACAACTGGTTCGTAATGTGGTTAGTAGTAGGCCTACTTTAGGTACCATGTAGGAATATAAATTATGCAATATGTCAGTCATGTAAACATAGTATTCTTATGCATGTAGGCCTAAATTTTTCATGCTTGTTTTTAAGAAATAATAATTGCAGAAATAAGAGGAAGCAGATGTTTTTGTATAAGATCTCGCTGAAAATTATACGAAAATAGATAAACAGACACAAACAGATGATCTCCCACCCAGGGCCGTAGCTAGGCGGTGGCGAGGTGGGCCCCCGCCGTACAAAGAGGGCGCAAAATTAACCATGAAAATTCCCGCATTTTTTAGACTGGTGCAATTTATAAATAAATAATATGCATTTTTACATTTTATCATTGCATGTTGCAGAAGCTGTTTTAAAAAGTTTCTAATAGTTGAATAAAAACACTTTCTTTAACGCACTTTATTTTACCTTAGTAAACTTCTGGACGGCCGTTTCGCAGGTGGTGTCCTGCATCATCAGCAGAGTGCCAACTGAGGTCTCTGGAGCAGGTGTTTGTGAGGGTGTCTGTTATGGTGGGGGTGTAGTGGAGGTGGGGGTAGGTGATGGGGGTTTGGTTTGACTGCCTGTGTGTATTAATGTGTCAAATAGCGTGTGTGATCTGAAATTGAGTTGGTTATTTAAAACTGATGTTGGGTGTGATTTTGTGTGTTTGTAGATTTCAAATCGTTCCAATGTGTTTAATTTCTTGCTTTTGTGTGTGAAATGTAGTATTTCCATGTCTGTGTTTATGTTTTCGTAATTGTGGTCTGTTGTGATGATGTGTTCTGCAAAATTTGATTTTTTTTTTGTGCTTGGTGGATAGCTTTGATGTGTTCTTTGTCTCTGGTTCGAAATGATCTGCCTGTTTGGCCTATGTAGAAACTGGGGCAGTCTTAACATTTGAGTTTGTATATACCAGTTGAATTAAATTTGTCTGTGTGTGTGTGTTTGTTTGTGAGGTATTTTTTCAGGGTGTTGTTTGTTCTGTATGCAATTTTGTATTTCAGTTTTTTGAATGAGGCAGCGACTTTGTACATTTTATTGTTTTGGTATGTCAGTGTGATGAATTTATCTTTTTGTGTTTGTTGGGGGTTTTGTGTGTGTTTTTTTCGTTCTGCTTTTTTGACCATTGAATTTATCATTTCGGGGTTGTATCCATTTTGTTGCGCTAGATATTTGATTGTGTCCAGTTCTTGGTAGTAGTCAGTTTTTTCCATTGGTACACTTATTAATCTGTGGATCATGGAGTGGAAAGCTGCATGTTTGTGTTGTATAGGGTGGTTTGATGTGTTATGTATGAGAGTTGTTGTGGTTGTGGGTTTTCTGTATATTTTGAATTTATGTTTGTTGTCTTTCTTTGCTACTGTGAGGTCAAGGAAATTTATGGAATTGTTTTCTTCTGTTTCCAATGTGAAATTTAGATTTGGGTGTAAGTTGTTGATGTATTGGTGTAGCTGTTCAGCTTGTCGGGTGTTTCCATTGTACAAGAATATGATATCATCTACTGGTACAGATATGCAGATATGATATCATCTACTGGTACAGATATGCAGATGATATATTCTTGTGCAATGGAAACACCCGACAAGCTGAACAGCTACACCAATACATCAACAACTTACACCCAAATCTAAATTTCACATTGGAAACAGAAGAAAACAATTCCATAAATTTCCTTGACCTCACAGTAGCAAAGAAAGACAACAAACACAAATTCAAAATATACAGACAACCCACAACCACAACAACTCTCATACATAACACATCAAACCACCCTATACAACACAAACATGCAGCTTTCCATTCCACAGATTAATAAGTGTACCAATGGAAAAAAACTGACTACTACCAAGAACTGGACACAATCAAATATCTAGCGCAACAAAATGGATACAACCCCGAAATGATAAATTCAATGGTCAAAAAAGCAGAACGAAAAAGACACACACAAAACCCCCAACAAACACAAAAAGATAAATTCATCACACTGACATACCAAAACAATAAAATGTACAAAGTCGCTGCCTCATTCAAAAAACTGAAATACAAAATTGCATACAGAACAAACAACACCCTGAAAAAAATACCTCACAAACAAACACACACACAGACAAATTTAATTCAACTGGTATATACAAACTCAAATGTCAAAACTGCCCCAGTTTCTACATAGGCCAAACAGGCAGATCATTTCGAACCAGAGACAAAGAACACATCAAAGCTATCCACCAAGCACAAAACAAATTAAATTTTGCAGAACACATCATCACAACAGACCACAATTACGAAAACATAAACACAGGCATGGAAATACTACACTTCACACACAAAAGCAAGAAATTAAACACATTGGAACAATTTGAAATCTACAAACACACAAAATCACACCCAACATCAGTTTTAAATAACCAACTCAATTTCAGATCACACACGCTATTTGACACATTAATACACACAGGCAGTCAAACCAAACCCCCATCATCTACCCCCACCTCCACTACACCCCCACCATAACAGACACCCTCACAAACACCTGCTCCAGAGACCTCAGTTGGCACTCTGCTGATGATGCAGGACACCACCTGCGAAACGGCCGTCCAGAAGTTTACTAAGGTAAAATAAAGTGCGTTAAAGAAAGTGTTTTTATTCAACTATTTGTTACACAACGCTAAAGTCGGACGCAAGAATGAAAAAGTTTCTGTTCGAAAAAAATACTTTTACCTACATTAATGTGTTAAACATTGTAGTAGGCCTCAGGCCTATTATGTACTTTACTTTTGATACTAGATTTTATGATTTAATTATTTTTTCAAGTAGTTCAGTCGTCTGAAAATAAGGTTTTAGTACCTTGAAAGTCCAACACTTAGTTCATTTTCAAATTGAGGTTTAGGTTTTCTTTGATAATAATAGTGTTTTTATGTTAAAATAATAAAGAATTTTACAGAAATTTAAAGAAATTGTTCAGTGAGGGCGCAGATTTGTCAAACTCGCCAAGGGCGCAGAAGGACCTTGCTACGGCCCTACTCCCACCATCTCCTATCAAAACAGAATTGAGACAGAACAAAAGGCTACAGATGATTGTCTGTCGCAAGAACAAGAAGATAAATAGCATTAGCATGGCTAATTAATTTCAGATTTGAAGAAAAAGGAACTTCTAAGTAGGCCTACTGACTTAAAGTATTTTGAAATTTCATTTCAGTGGCTCCCCTTTGCGCTAGTCTACGGGAATTATTTTAAAAATAAATAAATTATGTGAATTGTATCCAGTACAGTAACGATATACAGTTGAAGGTCACGGTTTATACATTTCCAAAGCACTTAGCACAGATTTTGCCTATTCTCTTATATATAGATATCAAGCATAATATCGCAAAATGTAGGCCTAATGTAAGTTATTTTAAAATTTTTAAGTGCGAGTGGTTACAACTGTTGACCAATGTACATTCACGCCTGATTCAGATTAAAGAAATATTTTTACTAAACCATTACGATAAGAAATTAGTTTTGTTATGTACTTAAAAAGCATCAAGTAGTTTATATTTATTTATTTATTGAATATACAATTACTTAAACCCTATTCCACCCGGAGGTATATTAGGGTTATAGTTACAAGACAATATATTTGCAATATTACTACTTCTTATCCATAGGCTGGATGCAGGCCTTACTACTCTAAGAAAACAAGATAACTAATATATTATATTATAAAAGAAAACTATAACATCTTAAAAATAGAACACAAAAACTTTTGGAATTCTCTATAACAGCATTTTTTCCTAAAAATATCAAAGAGTGGTTTATCTAATTTCTTTTTACAATAATCTAAGTGTGTGTCCAATATTCTTCTTTTATGCTCTAGGACTGGGCAATGAAAAATTAAATGTTCAACAGTTTGTTGTTCAGTACATATACATTGATAACCGTTCTGTCTTTGGATCATGAAACGTTGAAAGTAAAAACCAAATTTGCCATGCCCAGACAGAAACTGAGTGAATATGAAGTCCGGTTTTACACTCGTACAGCGTAGGCGACACTCAACTGTTGGAAAGAAGATTTCTCTCGTAGTGGTCCCTTTGGAGCTGGACACCCAATGCTCATTCCAAGCAGTCCTAATATAATCTCTAAGTTTATTCTTAGCATAAGATAGGAGACACAATTTGTAGCTAAAATTTAAATTCGAGGTCGCAGCATTTTTTGCCAATTCATCAGCTCTTTCGTTCCCTAATGTGCCCATATGGCCTCGTACCCAGGATAAACAAACGTGTTTCTCGTATGATATTATCTTAGTTCTAATTTCTGCTGCCAAGGCATTTAAATTGAACTTGTTGTTTATAGCAGTAAGTGCAGTTTGTGAGTCACTGAAAATGCAACAGTCAGAATTTTGAGATTTAGACCATAAGACAGCCTCCTTTATAGCAAAGAGTTCTGCTTGTACAATTGAGCACTCTGTAGAGAGTCTGGCCATTTGTGAATACATTTCCCTACCACAACAGAACACCACGAAAGCACAACCGATTTTATCCACCATACCTTCTCTGCAGAATTTTGAACCGTCTGTAAAAATCTCCAGATTGTGATTCCTGGTACATCCATTGTTATTAACGAAATTATTGAAGTAAGCAGGATGTCCGGCAGTAGTAAAGTGTGCTGGTCTTTCGATATCCAAACGCAAGATTGCGTCTTCATATGTGAAGCCTTTTCGGAGTAGTTTATATTGAAACGTTTCATTTATAAAAATGTTTTTATAACGCCATTACATCTTCATAATTTCATTAATACACATGAGTTTGTTAGAAGGAGATACGGGATAGGAGCTAAAGTATACGTTCACTTTCATGGCGGACCGCGAACCCTGCCGTCACGATTTTTCATCATGCAGTGCTACCTCCAGTATGTAATAGAGCTCAATGGTGGTGATATAATAGGGGTGTTGACAAAGTGAATCCTCACCAGTGACGCAAACGAATAATCTTCAACATACTGGAAATAGGAAGCCTGGAGATAAGGAAAATAGTGAAACACGAGTAATAACAAGTGAAGAAACTGTGTAAATGTTAGTAACACCGGGGAAGAGCGTAAAGAGTCGTTAACTGTGTACAAAAAAACGCGATCTACGACGACCGCTCAAAGGAAGTGACGTAAACCGGAAGAAGAAGACAACAGGAAGCACAAGATCATCACCGCCTCCTAAATACGCTTCACCGCGAGTGAAACAGGGAAAAGAGTTTTCACACCAGAAGCAACATGCCTGAAGTGAGTACACAATACACACAACAGGGGGCATCCAAATGCCCAAAATGCGAGAAAGAGATAAACGACAAGGACAACGCAGTCGGTTGCGACGGAAACTGTCACCAATGGTTCCACAGGGAATGCGCCTCACTCTCGATGCAAGAATTCAATGCACTGAAAACAGCGGAGAAAAAAGGAAACGGATTATTGTGGATATGCACCAAATGCCGCCATTTTTGGGAAACATATGGCATAAACACAACCCCACAAGAACTGAAAGACACAAGGGAAATCATCACGGAAAACACAACAGCATGCAACGACCTGAAATCACAAATAGAGGAAATGGGAAATACACTAATGCAAAAAATGGGCCTAATTCTTGAAGCACAACTACAACAAACCGACATCATTATGGCAAATAAAGGAACATATGAAAGGGAAAACAATACTGACAACAGGCAAACTGTAATACAGGAAATAAGACATACAAACAGAAACAGAAATGGGCATACACAGGGTGGGTCCGAAAGTACAGCAACACAAGATGAAACTAACTCCAATACGGACGAGCATGGGGAAACCGAGCAAGGAGATCACGAAAACGAAGCATGGACAGAAGTAAGTCATAGAAGAAACGGACAACAGAGACCGGACCGAAAGAGCAACAACGATATAATAGGAACCAAGGAAGAAGAGGAAGAATTTCAAGCTGGAGCAAGAACAGCATGGCTCTTTGTGGGAAGATCGAAAAGGACGACCACGACAGAAATAGTGAAAAACTACCTCCGGAAGAATGGCATAAACGGGGACGTTGAATGCGAGGAGATACAGACGAAGGGAAACCTGAAAGCCTTCAAAGTTGGTATAAGCTTTGACGAACTACAAACAACAGAAACGCCAGACTTCTGGCCAAAAGGAGTCCTTGTAAGACGTTTCCGATTTCGGAGACAACGCTACGAAGGAGCCTCCCTTGAATTCTAAAGAGAAACCACCAAAACGCCATGCACTCGACGCTCTCCTATGGAATATTGAAGGGCTCAGGAGTGCGATGGCCACAGCACCAACGGACATACTACATGGAAAGGACATGGCAATACTAACAGAAACATTCTTAGTAGACGAGTGGCAACACCCAGAATTCTACGCCGTACACTTACTAGCAACAAAAGGAGACAAAGGAAGACCAGCCGGAGGGGTATCCATACTACTCAAACCATGGATGACCCCCATCCTAAACACCACAAAACACGAAAATGCATTAATGGTAGAAACAAAACAGATGACAATAATAGCAGCCTATTTCCAGCCTCTCGCCAAACCAGTCGACATAATAGATGAACTTAGCCAACTACTTCAACAGACAGGCACAACAGATAAGCCAATACTCATCGCTGGAGACTTCAACTGCAGATTAGACACTCCAAACTACAAAACAAAGCTAGTTATCAGTAATCTAGAGGAGGAGGGCTTTACACTACTAAATGACAGTCAGACACCCACATATATATGCCACAATGGAAAGAGCACTATCGACATAGCGTTGGTTAGAGGATCAGTAGAAGGACGCATAACTCCCATGTGGTCAGACAATTCCACCCCTCTAAGAAAGCACGTTCCAATGAAGATATCCATGCACACGCAAGAGCAGTACAAACGAAAACAACCCCATCAAATGTCGAGGAAAATTCGTAAGGACATAATAAGAGAAAAAACAGAAGATCTAAAACAGATCGAGGAAGCAATCTCAAATGGGAAGCTAGAAGATGCAACAGAGGCACTAGAAAACCTCCTCAAATCAGCAACAGAACAGATAAACACAAACACGAAAAGAGCACAAATATGGTTTGATAAAGAGTGCTACCTCAAACGTCAATCCGTCATAGAAACGCTACACCAACTACGGAAAAACCTTGGGGACACCGCACAACTAGAGAAATATGCAGCTGAAAGAAAAACTTACAAGAAAATGATAAGAGACAAGAAAAAACTGTACTGGGAAAGAGAAGGAGAAAAAGAAGTAGAACTAGCCGAAAAAAACCCCTACATCGCCATCAGACCAAGAAAGGTAATCCAGACACAATACATAAACATGCAAGAATGGGAAAAGCACTTTGAAAACTTATTAAACAAGAGTAATGAACAAGAACCAAAGGAAAACCTACAAGAACTACTAGCTCCTATGGATGAAGCAGAATGGACCCTCTTAACAACAGAAGACATAGCAGAAACAATAAAAACTATGAAAAACAAAAAAGCAGCAGGGCCGGATAAATTATACAATGAATATATAAAGGAAACGGCAGAAGAACTCACCAACACTTGGACTAAACTCCTCAACAAATGCATAGAAACGAGCAACATCCCGAAACAATGGAGGCACTCGACAATAAAAGTCCTATACAAGGGAAAGGGAGATCCAAAGGACACAAATAAATACAGAGGTATAGCCCTAGAAAATGTTCCCTTCAAAATGCTGACAAAAATAATAACTAACAAAATAAAAGGAGATATAGATAAAGCTTTACCTGAAACACAGTTCGGCTTCAGAAGCAACAGATCAGCGTTGACTGCTGTAGAACTCCTCCTGAAGGACGTAAACGAAGCGGCAAAGAAGAAAAAGAAACTATATGCAGTCTTTATAGATTTTACTAAAGCCTTCGACTTCATAGACAGGAAACTAATCATCAAAAAACTAGAAGACACAATGGGGGAAGACAATACTTGGACAAGACTCATAAAAGCAATACTGAGATATAACACAGTACAAATATCAGACAATTTGTCGCTATCAAGGCACATACTACAGACAAACGGTGTTCTCCAAGGAGACCCGCTGAGCCCGGTACTCTTCATACTAGCCACTGAAGGAATACTCAGAATAGCAGAGGAGACAGAGGAGGTGTCATGCTATGCTTACGCAGACGACATAGCAGTAACGTCAACCAACCTACAGAAACTGCAAGAAACAATAGACGCAATGGTAAAATGGTGCAAAGAAAATGACCTCCACATCAACGTGGAAAAAACGGAAATGATGATCTTCAGAAACGGCGCCAAAATCCAAATAGATGGTAAATATATCAAAATTACACCCGAATTCAGATATCTGGGAATCACACTGCAACCAAGTGGCAGATGTTTCTCAAAACATGTAACGGAAAGAGCTACACAGGCAGTTATAGCAATAAATACCATCAAACACCTACAAGAACTCAAACTGGAAACAGCAATGAAATTGTTCAAAACCAAAATTCAGCCAATCCTGACCTACGGAATCGAAACCATATGGGAACACCTCACAGAAGGAAACTTAGCTACTATGGAAAGAGTGAAAGCCCTATATATCAAAAGAACCATCGGAGTAGCGAAGACCACACGATCAAGGCTGGTATATCTCCTGGCAAAAGAACCATACCTAATAGAAGACTTAAGACATCAACACCTGCTACCATCCACCAAGGCATACGAAAACTTAAGGAAAACAATGACAACAAAAAGAGCACAAATATGGCCGGAATTCTTCTCTACCGGGGCAATGATTGACCGAACATGGACCTCCTCAAACTTCAAGATGCGACATGTCTTCACCAGACTGGCCGTACACGGCTTCCATAATTTATTGTGCACCAACAAGACATTCCATGAGCCACAAACGCTGTGCAAATGTGAACTCTGTGGCCAGTTTTGTGACAGATATCACATTGAATTATGTAAAAAAAGAATCAACTCAATAAGTGACTACGCAAAACTCAAGCGTTAAACAATCTGAAATGCACGTTTGTGCGCGATACAGTTTCATCATAATAGGGATGTAGCGAACTAGAACCAACAGGTGTCTCCACTGCTCTAGCCGGTATGCGCTAGCCGTTCGTCACTTGTTTTTCGAGTTGTCGTCTGCTGGTTCAATGCTTTTAAATGGCGTTTATCTTAGCAGACTGAAAAATACGTTCGAACGTTTCTATTTCTGTAGTGGGTAAAGCGCTACTAATCGCATTTCTTTGTATACTGGAGACTTCCAGAATATATTTACGTGAAAAGGCTTAAAGAAAAATTGCAGAAGATTGACGCTATATAAGTCGAAAAGAAGGAAGATTAAGCTGACAAATACTGTGAGAAATGCCCACTATTAATTACATTACTTTGTTCCTGACATACAAAATCTTATGAAGATATGAATATTTGTATACAGTGCTGCTATTTTGGCGATTGGGTATAATTCAAAGTAACTAAAAGAATATACCTTTAGGGTTCAGACAGTAAAATACTAATTGATATAAGGTGATAAACACTGATTTCTTATGGTGTGTATTCGCAGAGATTTTAAATATTACTTATTTTCTATATCAAATGCGTACTTAGCCTATACCGTCATATTAAAAAGTATTCAAAATCAAAATATTCAAATATGTTTACATCACGAAAACTTCCATTTCGTGTCCAGAATAGTTAAAAAAGTATAGGAACTTGAGAATCGATTAGACCTTTTTCTGTTTTATTGTCATTCCTTCTTATTCCTTGTATATCGGTATGCTAGACCATCGTTACATGATTTTTATTTCTAGTTATGAGACAAAATATTGTTAAGAATATTTCATTGCATAGCTGAATATAAAGGCAATTTATTCTAAATTTAAGAATTATCATACGTTAAGTTATATAGCCTACTAAATTAACAACGCTATTGTCACAATTTTTACTCGGGGCCGTCAATCTAACTTGGCTATTTAGAATTTATATTTTGATCTCAGATGCAATAGAAGGCTACACTAACAGTAGGCCTAGTATACACATATTTATACAGCAAGGTAAAATAAATAGGCCAAAAATAACTAAATTAATTAAATAGGGAAGTGATATTTAAATATAAAGGTGCACTAAAGATAGAATTTAACTGAAGTATAAAACTAACACAATGTACTGTAATCATCATTGCGTTACTACGTAATTTTAATTTATTTGTATTTTTTGCAATTTACTCTATTTTTAAATGGCCCTTAACATCTTCTGAATGCTCACGGCAAATTTAATATTAATTTAAAAATTATAGAATATCCAATCCCTACACTGCATATAAATATTCATAGATTCATAACATATTACTGCAAGTCAGGTACAAAGTAATGTTGTCTATATCGGAAATATCTCACAATATTTGTTAGTTAATCCTTCCTTTTTTGTGTTATTTAGAGCTTTTCTGCTCTAATTTTTCTTTCGTCTTATTGACACATAAACATTCTAGAAGAGCCCAGTAAACAAGGAAGTACGTTTAATAGCCTCGTGTCCTCTATAAAAAATGGAAAATTACAAACATATTTTTCGATCTGGGAAGATGGAACGCCATTTAAAAGCATGGTACCTGCAGACGACAACTGGAAAAACAAATGACGAACGGCTAGCGCATACCGGCTAGTACACCCACGCTATCTGTCGGAGAAGTTTGGCGAGCTACATCCCTATGGGAACCTTTCTGTCAGCGACTCCCGATAGGTGGCAGCAGGGTCAAAAGAGGTCCAAGCATGTCGTCTGCTGTCCATTGAACATAATGGAACAGACTATTTAAACATCAATCAGAATGCCAGAAAACATGTTGTGGCGATCCTCTGTGTAAAATAGAGGTGTACACATATGCTTTACGATATATGGTTATAAAATACAAAGAAGATTAAACTGATGATTATAGTTAATAATCTATGAGTTCCTTCAAATCTTCTCGCTCAACACTTTCACATCCTCAGAATTGACTCATTATCTTATTCATTTTTACAAAGAATAAAACTTAACAAGAAGTAGTATTCTCATTATCTACAACAGAAGGCCATGTTTCAAATATCTTCATCAAATGGACAAGATTCACTTATGTTCTGTTGCTTTAAACAGAAAGTTCGCCCAGCAGGAAACTCAACCATTTATTAAGTGCCAGTATGGTACTTTATGAGATTGTGTGGGGGACGAAAAATCTCTGTCCGTCTGTCCGTCCGTGTGTCTGTACGCGCTCTAACTCAAATACGCTTTATCGAATTTTAATGAAACTTGGTATACGCGTTTATAATGTCCATGGGAAGAACCCTATTGAAATTGGACCAAATCGGTTCACCGGTACCGAAGTAAAACCCAATTTAGTGTATATTTTAAAGGCGCCATAACTCACATACGCTTTATCGGATTTTCATGAAACTTGGAATACCTATTTATAATGTCCATGGGAAGATGTCTGTTGATATTGGACCAGATCGGTTGGGCGGTACCGGAATAATGCCCAATTTAGTGCCTTTTTATGGTAATATATCACAAAGGCGTGGATAACTCAAATACGCTTTATCGGATTTTCTTGAAACTTGGTATACGAATTTATGACGTTTTTGGGTACAAGCCTATTGAATTAGGGCCAAATCGGTTGATCGGTACCGAAGTAACGCGTATATCAATATTAATTTTGTAATCAATATTCTTTCAAGGCCCACAATGTAATAAAAAAACTTAACAAATTGCCAATCGTTTATTCATATTGTTAGCAGCCTTCATTGATTTGTTTCTTCATAACGATGTCAGTGTGGCTAAATAATAACTTAAATAAACGATTTATAACAACTAGCCGTTGAATATTGATATTATAATGTGTATTCTATGGTTATGTAGACTACCGATATTTACATTAGGCTATATTTTACTGTGAGTATTTTTCTTATCGTTCCTGTGCAGCAATAGACCTAATGTAATTCCTGACAGATAGATTTCATATGCTTATTATTCATTCATAACCTTTAAGGCTGCTTTAAATTGAAACAGAGATATCAGCGAATCGTAGGTCTATTGCATCATTATTATTATTGCCGGCACATTTTGTTTTTGGAGTTAACTCGGACATCTATTCCAAAAATAACTTTTATGCATGGGCCTATCATAATTGCGTGTATCACTGATTAAAAAAAAAACATACTGGCACTTGGTTATATCAGTTTACCTGATTTTATTCTCTTTCAAACTATGATACAAAATTACTTCTATGGACAGTATTTGGTAAATTTAACTTACTTAATTTATCAACTTCATAACAAAAATGCACATATTTCTGTTTCACATTTTTTATAATTTGTATAATAATATTATTAATATTTTGTTTAAATTCGTAAGTTTTTTCATTGCAAACATTAAAACAAATCGTAAAATTGAAACAATTTCAAAACTGAATTATTCTCACAGACATTGGTTGTTCTTGTAAATTGAAGATTAAAAATATATATAGGCCTATATATTTTAAAGAAGACGTCAAAGCATATTTTTCCTTTCTATACTAGCAATTGGCACTGGCTATTTTTCCCTCTAAATACAATAAAATCCCTTTAGGCAGGCCTACAGGCGGAGGTAGATTTCGAAGTGCTTTTGGTTTAATTTATTGTCGCTGCATAGCACTCTTTTTCTTTAGCTTTGGCATGGTAAACCTGCAGTAAAGAGGAAGAGCCTACAATCATTTGTTTTGACAACAAGAATAGGATATAATATTCTGGGAGGCCGTGCACAAGATCAGCAATGAATAAAATTAGCAAAGCCGCTAAACAAGACAAAATTATGATATTATAATAATTCTTTTAAGTGTTATTATTTTCAAACATTAAAATCTCGCGTCATATGAGAGCTATCAAGAAACTATTTATTGATTTGTAGAGTACTCATCAAGAGCTTTTCAACGATACCCCACAAGACGTGGTTTCAAAAGTTTCGAATTTTCATCCCCCACCCCCACCCTCACTCGAACCCCCGAATTGTTGGTGTCACTGTGAACTCCATAGGGAGTACTCTAATTTATTCAAACAAAGTTTCCCTCTATACTTCATAGGGGCCGAGATATAAATGTTTTAAAATTTCAACCCCCTCCCCCGACCACCCCCTTGGGCCAATTTTGCCCATAAACGAACTTGTCCGAACTATTGGGCCTAGAAATAACATAATAAAATTTGGTTCAAATATCTTCAAAATTACGGCCGCTATCGTGTAAAGATATATATATATAAATATATATATAAATATCACAAAATTTTTTTTTGAACGGGCGGTGGTTTCGTACTTAGGGGAGCATGAAACGTAAAGATATGAAAGAATTTTTCGAAAATCATAAAGTGGTATCCATTGCAATAGGTAGATTTTTCTTCGAAAATCTACCTAAAAAATAAAAAATAAAAATATAAATAAATCAACTACACTGTTATTATATACAACTCACTTTTATAATGCACATTAATGATATGTAAACACTATATTAGAACTGGAATTACCGATGCACGTAGATATTTTAACTCGAATCGAAGAGAACATAGTATTTTGAATTATTAGCATATGAGAACCCAGTACAATGAATAACAATTTCCTGCGAGTCATAATTCTGAAACTTATGCAATATAATTCTAAAACAAAAAGTATGAACCTATATTATGGATGGGCGTTGACGTTAAAAATATTACGCATTTAGGCCTATAGTAATAATCACAAGAAAATCATTTCCTTATTACCTTATTTTGACATTCCAGCTTCTTTCAAATTACGTTGACTTCATGAAAAGAGCATTCTATTACTAATATGATACACTATTCAAATACTTTTATTTTTATTTGTTTTCCACTCAAAAACTTAATGACAGCTATAATTCTAGAGCATGTCTTATTCGTAAGCCTTTAAAGGATATTATTTAGAAGCAAGCAAACGTAACCTAAATTTATTTGTAAAATATTAATGATAATAGGAATAAAATATTTACACATTTGTATCCAAGTTCTTTACTTTCTATAACTACTGTGTTATATTAATCAAATATTAGCAATTAGCATCTGTTTACCACACAGTAAATCCATAACCGAAAGCTGAAATATATACAGAATATTGTGAAAGCAAACAACCATGAACCTAAATTACTTTTTAAAAATGACTTACGGTATAAGGAATTTTTTAAACATATTTACGACTATGGTTATAAATCTAAAGAAGATGGGATGTTTTCTTTGTGAAGTACTGTACAACAAGTTTTAAATGTTTCATAAAATTTGAAATATTTCTTCACCACAAATGTCATCGCGATATACAGGAATAATTTTAATATTTTGAATTATTTGTCACTAAGCTACACGTGTCTCTGCCACTGCAAAATAATTATTGTTCCTGTTTTTGCTGACACACCCCACGGGTTCTTTTCGACTTAATAATTACAACCAATTATTACTTCAGACAGATATTAATTATTTAATTCTTTTAACAAATCAATACTTTTTCTGGCGATCTCACACTCTCCTAGGCAGAATATAGGTATCTGATTTCTGGAATATAACTTAAACGTTATTAATCGCCAGTTTTTATAGGAAAGCCAACATTATTCACATCTATTGATACGCATAAGTATATGGCAGAACGAGATGGCAGGACCTCCTCAGACCCTGCTGCGCTCTGGTGGACAAATTTTTAACTGCACGCAAAAGGTTCCCATTGGGCCATAAGGATAAGGACAGTCTATGGTGTATGGTCGGAATAAAAATTTTGGTGTGAAGAGGGTCGTTGGAATTTGTGTAAATGGAGTTCCAGATGGTTAGGTAATATTCTTTTACTAACTTTTTGCCGAGGGTTAGAGGAATTGAATTGTAGTCGACGGTAGATTTGTAGTTGGCGGCTATTTTGGCAAGGTAGTCAGCTCTTTCGTTTCCTCTAAGGCCTGCGTGTCCTCTGACCCAATGGAGGTCTATCTTTGTAACTTAACCTTACGCAGAGCAGGGAATCATCGCTTCACGCAGACGCAGCAGTGTTCATCCCCACTCCTTAAGTCCCCGAAGCTGGTTCAATGTTGTAACACGTGACAGGCAGTGTTCTTCACAGAAGAAATTGTCTTTCATAGCGTAAGGCACACGGTGATTGATACACATTAAATAAATGACCTTCTAGACACATCTCTATGCCTCACTTTTGTGCTAATAGAATCGCACGTCTATACATAAGTTCTTTTTGTTTCGGTTAATGATATTTAATTTTTTGAAGAAGAATCCAAGTTCGTAATGAAATGATTTGATTTGATTTTTGTTAAGTTTTTGAACCACATCAAAATGTGGCTATCAACATACATAAATTAAGAGAGAGAATGAAAATGGACAACAGAAATTATGTCGAATAGTAGTATAGTGTATAAATTTAGAAAAAAACATCAATATTAGCTTCAAAAAACTCACTAATAGAATAAAATGGATTATTCGCAAGCCAGTCTCTCAGAACAGTCCTATAAAAAATTATGATTTCAAAATCTGCTTTCTTGTAACAAAGATATTGCAATTGTCTGCGCTTCTGTTAGGTCAGGATTTGCAATAGAAGTGCTGCGGCTAGTCTTCTTTTTTTTGTTGAAAAGAGCCTTCTTCAGGGGTGCCCACCCCCCAAACTTCATGACTCACCCCCCAAACTTCATTGCTCACCCCCCCCCCAAACTTGATTGCTCACCCCCAACCTGATTGGCTGTCGACAAGAGCGCCCATATGATATTTTCTAGAGGGGGGGAAATTTTTTAAATTTATTTATTTTTTGTCGCTTTAACTTCTTGGGCCACTTTGTAACATTATATTAATAATATAATAATAATATAATAAGTGCAACAAAAATGTAGCCAGAAAATAATTGCGGGGAGGGTTGAATGTGCCAGGGGGGTTTGGAAAACCCCCAAAAAAGGGGGTCGGGGGTCCATCCCCCCAAAAAATTTGAAAATTGAACTAATGAAAATAACATTTTACGCTATTTTAGCGCAGAAATACTAGTTAGGAAATTTGTTTACCATACTCTAAGACATGCCAATGTAAATAAGAAATCATTACCTAAGCGGGGGGTCCACCCCCGGAAAATTTTTAAATATTGAACTAATGAAAATAACATTTTACGCTACATTAGCACTCAAAAACTAGTTAGCAAATTTGTTTACCATACTCTAAGACATGCCACTGTAAGCAAGAAATTGTTACCTAAGTTGGGTGTCCACCCCCGGGAAATTTTTTAATATTGAACTAATGAAAATCATATTTTACTCTATTTTAGCACTGAGAAACTAGTTAGGAAATTTGTTTACAAAACTCTAAGACATGCCATTGTAAATAATAAATCATTACCTAAGTGGGGGGTCCACCCCCAGAAAATTTTTAAGTATTGAACTAATGAAAATCACATTTTACGATATTTTAGCACAGAAAAACTAATTAGGAAATTTGTTTACCATACTCTAAGACATGCCACTGTAAGCAAGAAATTGTTACCTAAGTTGGGTGTCCACCCCCGGGAAATTTTTGAATATTGAACTAATGAAAATCATATTTTACTCTATTTTAGCACTGAGAAACTAGTTAGGAAATTTGTTTACAAAACTCTAAGACATGCCATTGTAAATAAGAAATCATTACTTAAGCGGGAGGTCCACCCCGGAAAATTTTTAAGTATTGAACTAATGAAAATCACATTTTACGCTATTTTACCACAGAAAAACTAGTTAGGAAATTTGTTTACCACACTCTAAGACATGCCAATGTAAATAAGTAATCATTACTTAAGCGGGGGGTCCACCCCCGGAAAATTTTTAAATATTGAACTAATGAAAATCACATTTTACGCTATTTTAGCACAGAAAAACTAGTTAGCAAATTTGTTTACTATACTCTAAGACATGGCAACTTAAACAAGAAATTGTTACCTAAGTTATCATACTTATTACTATTTATAAGAAAAGTTTAATAACACATGGAACAGTGAACATAATAGGCCTACTCATTATGTTATGAGAAGAAAATAACTGCTATATCATATTTGACACGCCAACAAATCTTGTTTAATTAAATATTTTAAAAAAAATACAAATATAGAATTTTAGGTTTTGACTTTTGGGGGTCAAAACCCCCTGAACCCCCCCTTTCCTAATCCACTGTGGATTCTGCTTCCATGTTGTCGATTTGGTAAAACTTCAGCAAACTGTTTATGTCTCTACTGACTTCAAATAATTGTCTTAAAATAAAAACACCTGACTAATAATTATTAATATACATTTTTTCCCTTGCGCCCCCCCACCCCCGGGTATGGGCACTAATTTATTGACTATTCACATCTAAAGAATTAGAAGAGACCTTTTAAAGTTATAAAACTTGACCGTTTTTATTTTAACATATAAAACTCTAATTTTTCAACAATTTTCAACCCCCCCCCCCCAGAAAATTCATAAAATGATAATATTTTGCCCCCCCCCCCCCCAGCAATTTCAATGACGCAGTCTGCTTCTTAACCCCCCCCCCCTGTGGGCACCCCTGTCTTCTTTGTTGTAAGATTTTTCGTTTTTTTTGTCATGTCTTTTGTTGTCATGTCCAGGCCTGATTGTTGCTTTTGAATAGCAGCTAATGTCGCTTTTAATGATGATTTATGTTGTTTTAGAATTTGAATTAGAAAGAAGTGGCCGCGCCGAGCGGTAGGGGAACTTGTAGTGCTTACTACAAACCTGCTTGTGTGTACAGGTGACAAATTCAAAGTGATAACAAAGAATCACGAGATATAAGAGCAGAATTGACTAAAGATTATCGTCTCCTAAATTCCATTACATTGTGATAAAGGTGAAATATCATAACAGAGGCGTTTTATAAAGAGATGACCTAAAACAAGATTTGCATAGGCGCCCAAATTTTATAAACAAGATTAATCCACGGTATTGTAAAATTTTCTAAACTGTGGTGCATTTAGATCTCTGCGTGTACGGCTGTAAAATGTATACAGAACATTGTTTTAAATGTTAAAATGCAACATTTTATAAAATTAAGCGTATTATTGTTGTTATTGGTCCAGGAGACTAAAATGAAAACTAATTTGCATATTGAAGAGTAGCCCATGCAATTATGTTGTTAATTTTATTTTAAATTACATTGTCTATTTGATTTTAAATTATTTTAATCTTACAAACTTGGTTTTCTGAGCTAGATGGTAGGGTCTTGGGCTCGCAGAAGGGAGGTCCAATGTTTAAGTCATGTCGCCGATTTATTTTTTAATTTTTTATTTGTGGTTTCTCCAGTTAAATGGGCCGTTTGAATATTTACTTACCGTGACTCGTCGTTCTATTTCATCTGATATAGAATATTATTGAATTCAAGAGAATTCAAAACAGGTATTCGATTTCGAATCTTTATTACCTATGGTAGGGGTACAAGTGAAAATGGCGTTTTCTTATTTTAAAATAAATGTTACTGTAGTCACGGTAGCACTGATGAATGAACTTGAAAGAACCCGCCAAACACCGTCATTCACAATCGTATCCGTTCGGCTTTGTTCGGCAACCAGCCGCCATCTTGAAGCGATGATTCCCTGCTCCGCGGAAGGTTAAGTATCTTTGTAGTCTTTTTGAGTGTGATAAGCCATAGCCCGCTAGTATGCTTTAACAGCCTCGGCAAAGCTTACCTCTCCTTGTTATAGTACGTAGTTACATTCTCCTCCGCTGTGGCGCTGGTTACAGACGGTTCCTCAGCTCTCCACACTACAGCTACAAACGTAACATCTTGCGTCCAAGAGGTTTAGAATTTAAATATTTTGGTCTTTCAAACCTTTCAGTTTGAACAAACGCCACACGTTTGAGCACTATAGGCAGGAAGTATTTACATACACCACCAGCCAGAATATTCGGGTGCTCTTGCGATTCACAGTCTGCACACGCAACGGTGAAGAAATTTTTCAAGTCAGGCATTAAATACGACTCTAATTGTTTTCGCACACCACAGGATGGCAAGTATTTCACTGCACTTTCGACAAAATCCAAAGTCAGACATAACATATTAACGAAAGGTGTTGTGGGATAATATAGGCTATCTCCAGTAGCATCTCGTTTGTATATTATGTCCATAAGGACTGAATTGCAGGAAGTTGAAGCAATTGCATTTCTGCAAGAATTGCAGTCCATAATAGTGACTAATTTTTTTATTACAAACCCTCCAACGTATGCAAGGGAAGACAGTCTGATACTATCAATATTGGAATCTGCAAAAAAAATGTAATTAATTATTAAAACCCTCGTCAGAGTGGAATGAAGTAGAAAATTCGAATTTTAAGTATTCTTATAAAAATGTAAAAAATTAAAAAAAGGAAAAAGTTTCCACTGTAAAATAAAATTAACAAGAAGATTTAAAATCACAAAAGATTAAATTAATGAATAAATAAATGACTTGATCATTCAATTAATTAAAGCAATAAATAACTTACGCTGGATCTCTTGTAATCCAACCAGAATATTGATTACGCTGTCTGGCAATCTTATGTCTGTGGCACTGTCCTTTTCATTCTCAATGAGCTGGGGAGAATTATTTTTGGCACTATTCCACACAGAAATTGACTTATTCTGCACATCAACATTGCTGGAGGATGGTACAGAAATTAAGCCAGTTTTCAAAATTTTATTCATGCTAAACGTCACGGCTCTGCAGTCTAGCATGTCATTGGCTCCAGCTGTCTGACGTAGGCCACTGAAAAATAATTCTATGGGGTCTGAATTAAAAGATCTTGTAAGAACAAAATGGAATCCGTCATTTAACAAATACCGTATACATTTCACGGTGGAAGCTGTAGTCAGGGTCAGGGCTTCGAAAGTCTCATTAGTAAGAAACTGCTTTTCAGAATTTTGGCTTTCATTTTTTATATTTTCCAGATAACCGGGAAATTCATTTTCTAACCAATCCAGCCTTTCGTCATCAATTGAAAAGTAGCACATTTTGTCTTCGTTTCTGATGCGGGCGTGGTGTGTTGTGCTGCTTACGTCATGGAGCGTAAACCACCGTAATATGTTTTCCATATACTTTATTGTTGCTCCAGAAGATGAAAAGGTCTCTGCTTTATTGTGAATATGGGGATTTTCTTTCAAGAATTTTAGTGCTGATATTACTTCAACTGAAAAAATTTCCTTTGCTCGTTTCACATTCATTTTTTCTAAATTTGTAGGGTCTACATGTTTTCTTGACAGAAAGTGAACAGGCGTGATTGTTTGTAGTTCCTGAATTTCATAGAGTTTCTTTACGTATTCTCCAGTAATCAATTCATGGCCATCAAACATGATTCTTTCCAAAAAAAGTGATCTCAAATTTTTTAAGATATGACATTGATCAAATGCAAGGAAAAGCGGGCGCTTAGGATCTTCTGGGTGGGGTACGTCAGTCTTTAGGCTTCTGCTTCCGGAAAACCTTTTCATCATGGAGACGTTCGTCTTATGATTATCTGTAACTAAGCGAAGAACAAGAAATCCACATTCTTCTACGTGGTGAATGACAGATAGTGTCAGGGCGTGTAACTGCGAGCCTGTAAGTTGTTTCGTGAAGAAGTATCCTGCAGGTAGTCTGAATTTAGTGGATAAACCACATATCATAAAACAGAGTAATCGATTAGCAAGTACAGGAATCTTTTCCTTCTCCGAGAGGTCACTTGATTTATTAGGAAGTTGATCACGTTCCCCGAAAAAGGAATCCAATTTGTTGTCATACTGGAGCTGCTGCTTGATAGACATTTCGTCTACAACTAGACTGCATACTAATTCAGCCTTCTTTAAGATATTAGCTTCTACTTGAAGTCTTGATTTTATTAAAGGGGTTACTCCAGTTTCTAGCGATATGTCACCAACAAATCGGGACAAAGTACGAGTACTAGGTAGCAATAATACGTACTCCCTTGCATACTTGTAACCCTTTGGTGAGCAATATTGCCATATTACACATTCTTTTACTGTGTCTTCACTCCACCGTGGTGTCTTTCTGTTGCAATTCCTGATCATATCAAGCATCAAAAGTTGCTTTTTAGAATGTTTTTCCTGTGATAGAACATTTTCAATATTTCTATGGTATTCATTCTTTTCGAAATACTCTACCCTATCAGATAATTGTTTTGAATTGTCCTCAACGCGAGCTACTTTATGATTTAGACGCCAGATTTTAGTTTTGAGCGCAGTATTTTCTCTTTCTAGTTTTCTAAGTTTGCTGTCAAAATCTTCATCAGTTTGAACATCGACTGAAATGTATTTTGTGTTATCAGATGGTGGGCTACAACATGTTTCTAGGGGGCTAATACTCCTTTTCCTTTTTCCTTGCAAGCTTTGCCGTATTATATTCCGCCTTGGTTTTATAACAGGCGGTATTTTATGTGCTGGATAATTTGAAAATACACTAGGCACGCTTCCTCTTTTCAAAATTCTCCTTTTCAAATTAGGAACATAGTCATCTGTAGAGAAATGCTCACTGCAGACTAAAGATGAATTTGATTTTACATTAGGGACAAAATTGTCTCTAGAAATAGTTTTCAGCCATCTGTTTTTTAAATCTTCATCGATGGGAAATTCATGAAAACTTATTCCCTTTGATTTCCCTTTTTCATTTTTACAAAAAGGCACGCAACAATTTGGCATCTGCAATTAAAATGACATAAATTAGATCGTCAGACAGCAGAAAGTTGCATTTTAATCGCACACAATATAGCCTAAATAACAATAATTTATTATTGTTGGTGGAAATAAATTACTATAAGAAACCGAACTGAGAGTGAATTCAAGCCATTGTGAACAATAACAATCCAATATTAAATTCCAACAATTAATAAGTAGAACTAGCTTCCAGCCGCAGTTCCCGCGCGTGGATTACATCACTATTGTTTAGATGTTCTATATTATGCTAGGCTTTATTTAGTGAATAACTCATTGTATATTATTATTATTAACGTATTATTATTTTATTTTCTAGACGTACTAACAGAGAGAGTGAGAGAGAGAGAGAGAGAGAGAGAGAGAGAGAGAGAGAGAGAGGATAACAGTGTATAGTTTACTATTCTTTACCTTTCAGAAGAAAATATTCACGGATACATTAAAAAAACACTCACTGATATTAAAAATAAAAACACTTTTTACAGTCACAACACCATTAAAATAAAACTGCCACTTAAAAGTAGTAAAACTTGACGACAAACTGGATTATTCCCTTACAACTCGTGGTGACTTTCACCCTTGTATACAACCCAATACCGTCTGTAAAGACGATCCTAGCGGCAGGAATTGCAAGTTCCAGCAATACTCAAACCCCCATAAAGACAGAGAAATCTGCCAAGGCTGGAAGAACATCGTAGCGGGCTATGGATAAGCATTCCTCTAATTTGGACTGCCAGAGGGTGGGTAGTTTTTCTGTTGGCTAAGGGTACGAACAAGACGCAGCTTGGTTGGTCCCCTTCCTGGTCGCTACGCTGTTGAGCCAGGCGCCGAGCATGAAGTGTGTGCGCGCAAGACGCAGCCTGGTCGCTCACCGGCAGGTCGCCCATCTGTATATTCAGTGTGTAGCCAGCGACATGTTAAGGATTAAATTTTTTAATTATCTCGATTTATGTTTTTATTTCTTTGTTATTATCTTCTCATTCATAAGGTTTTGAAGACTCAGAAGACAATGGGAATGAGTTTATGAATTCAAACTCATTACAGGAAGCTTCATCAAAATTAGTTACATGTAAAATATGTCACAAGAGTATTTCACTGTTTCACAGAGCTACTAAATTGAATGTGTATTTTATAGTAAATTTAATGCTCTACAGCTTTTCTTCTAAAAGTAATCGTTGTAAACATAATACTTTAGGTGCTAGGGTACAAAGTTCGCCGAAAAAGTGGCGTAAAAACTTTTTCGGCAAGAAAAGTAGATTAGATATATATATTTTTTAAACGGTTTGAGATGGAGAACCAATGTATGGATAGAAACTTAGTATTATTATTATTATTATTATTATTATTATTATTATTATTATTATTATTATTATTATTATTATCATTATTATTATTGTTTTCTTGAGTTGGTGCGACCATTGTATTCATTCTTCAGAGCACAAGAAGACGTTGAAACGAACACACTTAACCCCGCAACACGAAAATTAACATAATATAAAATTATTAGGTTACTATAAATTATACAAAAATACTGAATATAAACCATACAAGTCAGTAACTGTAGCCATGATCTCTAAAACCCCTTCATTGAGTAGTAACAATATTTATTTTGGTAGTCTGAGCTGATTACAGAGGATGTGTCTTATTAACAGTCCTTTGTTTGTGGAGCGATTGCAAAATGCACATGTGGAACGCCTGAATCTAGACTATACGCTAGCGGCCGGTCGCATGAAAAAAGAGGGCTAGCATTCTACCAGCAAACTGCGGCCTGACCAGATAGCTGGCAAGAGACCATCCAAGCTGCGTCTTGTTCACCCTCGTAAGAAGACATGACTTCATTCTTCATGCGGCCTGTGGCATGCGACCATCCCGGTTCCGTCTTGCGCGTACCCTTAGGCTAGCAGTGCGGCTTGAGACAGATTGCCAACATTCGTGCGTGTTCTTAATGTCGTTCGTGGCTGTGTGGTTTAAGTACTGAGCTGTAGTTCAAGAGATCGCAGGTTCAAACGCCGGTCACGACTATTTTTTTTCTTTTCATAATATTTTTAATTTTACTTAGTGTACCGGTACTATATGAAATTTTAAGAATTCACTGTCACTGGCCTGTTTTTTCTTGGTGAAGAATTATATAAGGTAATGACAGAGAATTCGAGAATTCATAAAGTTTTATTCTGTAGACTGCAGTCTGAATCATTGTGACAATTTAGGTAAATATAATGAAATAATCAGGGCCTGGATTTTTGTTTACGTAGGCCAAATTTTACAGCCTAGGAGGAAAGTCATATCGTACAACAAAATTAATGTGCCCCATTATAGCCTAACAACTTTATTCAGTTATGAACTACAATATTAGGGATATAAAAGAATTACTCTTGTGAGGAATCCTGTAAACTTAAAAACCTGCGCTCTAATGATGAATACCAGAAGTATTTACAAGAGGCTAGTAGGCTACAACATAACCTTTTGACAATGTATTTTCGTGCAACAATGGAAAGAAAAACTTGAAATTAGATTTTCCTCAGTGCACTATTTATACATGCCTGTAGCCTACAGTTTAGGCCTAATTCGTTTTTTAAAACTCCCCTATGGTTAATATCAAACTTCGATTGTGCTTTTACAAAATTTTGTGTGAGATATAATAATAATACCATAGTAATAATGCTATTCCATTTTCACTTTAGATTAGATTAATGAGGGGTAGTGTAAGCCCTTCGGCTTCTCAACACTGCGACCGTAATAGATCTATTGTGAATACCCTATATCCTATTCTAGAAGTCACCACTTCTAATTTAAGGCTTGTTAAAGTAGCCTATAATTTGCCTAGGTGATGTCCAGACCTGAACCCGGGGATTTTTCGTTACTGAAAAATCCACTGCCCGGCCGGGAATCGAACCCGGACCGCCATGGTGGTAGGCAAATATGCTACCTATAAACCCATAACGACGGACCCATTTTCATTTACCTCAGAGCAATTAAGATCTGCAACTCAACAGGAATGCCAGAACCCCTGTTTCCTGCGTGTTCTAGGTCAGGCCTGAGTATTTCTGCCAAATCGAGAACTGTTTCCTTTGTGAATCGAAATCTTCTTCTGAATTCATCATTTGAATACATTTCAAAGGGATTACTCCTATCCAGAATCCTCCGATGCGGAGCTCAAACGAGCAATAGGGATGTAGCGAACTAGAACCAACAGATGTCTCCACTGCTCTAGCCGGTATGCGCTAGCAGTTCGTCACTTGTTTTTCGAGTTGTTGTCTGCTGGTTCCATGCTTTTAAATGGCGATTCATCTTAGCAGACTGAAAAATACGTTCGAACTTTTCTTTTTTTGTAGCGGGTAAAACGCTACTAGGCGCATTTCTTTGTATACTGGACACTTCCAGAATATATTTACGTGAAAAAACTTAAAGAAAAATTGCAAAAGATAGACGCTATATAAGTCGAAAAGAAAGAAGAATAAGCTGACAAATACTGTGAGAAATGCCCGCTATTAACCACATTACTATGTTCCCGACGTACAAAATGTTATGCAGATATGAATATTTATATACAGTACTGCTAATTTGGCGATTGGGTATGATTCAAAGTAACTAAAGGAATATACCTCTAGGGTTCAGACAGTAAAATACTAATTGATATACGTGATAAACACTGATTTATGTGGTGTGTATTCGCAGACATTTTTAATATTATTTATTTTCTATATCAAATGCATATTTAGCCTATACCGTCATATTAAAAACGTATTCAAAATCAAAATATTAAAATATGTTTACATCACGAAAACTTACCTTTCTTGTCCCTCGTAGTTAAAAAAGATGGGAACTTGGGAATCGATTAGGCCTTTTTTTTCCTTCTTCTCATTCCTCATTCTTTCTTATTCCTTTTATTATCGCTAAGTTATGCTAGACCATCGTTACATGATTTTCATTTCTAGTTATGAAACAGAATATTGTTAAGAATATTTCATTGCATGACATAGCAGATTATAAAGGCAGAATTTAATAATTATCATACGTTAAGTTATGTAGCCTATTAAATTGGCAACGCTATTGTCACAATTTTTATTCGAGGCCGTCAATCTAACTTGGCTATTTAGAAATCACAGAATTTATATTTTGATATCAGATGCAATAGAAGGCTACAGTAGCCTAATATACACATATTTATACAGCAAAGTAAAATAAATAGGCCTAAAATAACTAAATAAATTAAACAGGGAAGTGGTCTTTAAATATAAAGGTGCACGAAATATACAGTTTAACAAAGGTATAAAACTAACACAATGTACTGTAATTATCATTGCGTTACTAGGTAATTTTAATTTATTTATTGTAATTTACTCTATTTTTAAATGGCCCATAACATCTTCTCGATGGTCACGGCAAATTTAATATTAATATAAAAATTAAAGAATATCCAATCGCCGCACTGCATATAAATATTCACACATTAATAACATATTACTGCAAGTCGAGTACAAAATAATGTCGTCTGTATCGGAAATATCTCACAATATTTGTTCGTTAATCCTTCCTTTTTAGTGTTATTTAGAGCCTATCTGTTGTGATTTTTCTTTCGTATTTTTGACACTTCAACATTCTAGAAGGGCCCAGTAGACAAGGAAGTACGTATAGTAGCCTCATGTCCTCTATAAAAATATAAAATTACGTACATATTTTTCGGACTGAGAAGTTGGAGCGCCATTTAAAAGCATGAAGCCAGCAGAAGAAAACTGGAAAAACAAGTGACGAACGGCTAGCGCATACCGGCTAGTACACCCACGCTATCTGTCGGAGAAGTTTGGCGAGCTACATCCCTATTAGTCGATTAAGTGCACGCAAAGGGGCACGTTTTTAAAGTCATCGATTGATTCCACCGGTGCCATCGGTCTTTCACCAGGGCGTTTGTAAAGTCAACGGACAATCCACCGGGAAAGCATCAGGCCGTTCATAAACTCACCGGTGAAAGTCCGGTGGAAGTCACCGATTGCAACCAGACTCACCGAACTTAAAGTACGATGCTTCTTAGATGACAAACATGGCGGAGCAGAGAAGCAGACGACACTTGCCACTAGCATTAATACATTGAGTTTATTTTCGTGCGAAAGCTAACGAACTGCTCTTCATCAGAGTGTGAGTCCTCCGAAAATGAAAGTGATGAGTTGATTTTGTTTGAAGACGAGAAAAGAAAGAAAAAATACTCTACATAAGAAATCTATTAATTCCAAATATCTCGAATAATAAGCTTTCATGGTACCAACAAATAAACAAATGCTACTGCTAAGCTGTCTCGAGTTATTTATTTTTCTACTCCTTAAGCTAAAAGCCTCAGTTAGTCAAGATATGTTAATAACAGCGTATTTTTCATCCACATATCCTAGTGAAAAAAAGATCAGACTGATATCCCTACTAGGTAGTTATAATTTAGACTCTGTAGTAAACTTTCCAACTAGAATCCAAAACAACTCTCAAACAATAATAGATAATATATTCATAGACATAGAAAAGCACCCTAACTTTAAAATATTACCAATATTAAATGGATTATCGGACCATGATGCACAAATGTTAGTGCTAAACGATAGTAAGGTAAACGCAACTAAAAAACATACCCATATGACTAGAGTAATGAATGATGCTTCAATTTTAAACTTCAAACAAGATCTGAAGAATGAAAACTGGGGATCTATATTTTCCTATGACAAAGTAGACTGTAAATTAAATGAATTCCTAAATATTGTGTTGCGGCATTTTGAAACTAACTTTCCAAAAAAGAAAACTGCTAATTTACCTAATGTAAGGAATAAAACATGGTTAACCACTGGCATTAAAATATCATGTAGAAACAAAAGAGAGCTATATTTAAAATGTAGAACCAGTAACAACCCAGCTCATAAAGAACACTATAAAATGTACTGCCATACACTGAAGAAAGTAATTAAAGAGGCAAAGAGTAGGCATTTCTCACAAATAATTAATAAATCAGACAATAAAATTAAAACTATATGGAATATAATTAAAAACGAAACAGGGAGATCAAAGGGAAACAATGATTGCATGTCACTAACATACCAGAACAAAAAGCTAGATAATGTATCAGATATCACAAATGCTTTTAATAATCACTTTATAAACATTGCAGAGAAATGTATTCCTACAACTAATATTAGCATTAATGCAGCAGACCTACTTAAAACACCTATAGTCCAGAACCATACATTTCAAATCAAATTAACTTCCTCTAGAGAAATTGAAAATATAATCAAGTCACTCAAAAGCAAAAACTCTTCTGGATGGGATGAGATAAGTAATAAGTTGTTAAAAAGCTGCTCATCTGAAATTAGTAAACCTCTTAGTCATATTTGTAATTGTTCGTTAAAAAGTGGAATATTTCCAATAAGACTAAAGCATGCTATTGTTAAGCCCCTCTTTAAGAAAGGTGACAAAAATGTTCCATCAAATTATAGACCTATATCACTCCTAACCTCATTTTCAAAAGTTTTTGAAAAAGTTATGTACAACCGCTTAATACACTATCTTAATTTGAATAACATTCTTACACCATCTCAGTTTGGATTTAGAAGTGGCATGTCCACTGATAATGCTACATTTCAACTCACTACAGAAATATTGGAAGCGTTAGATAAAAAGAAACATGCCCTAGGAATTTTTTGTGACCTAGCTAAGGCGTTTGACTGTATAAATCATGAAATTCTACTTCAAAAACTGAAACACTATAGGTTGGATAATATAACACTAAAGTGGTTCAAATCATACCTGTCTGATAGAACTCAAAAGGTAATAATAAATGGAAATGAATCAAAATTAGGGACTGTTAAAAATGGAGTACCTCAGGGATCGATACTGGGACCTTTGCTCTTTTTAATTTTCATCAATGACTTACCAGATAACTTAAGTGACGAATCAAAGGCATTGCTTTTTGCAGATGATACTAGTGTACTCGTAACAGGAAAGTCACAAGAAGATTTAGCAAGACTAGCTACAAAGACTTTTCACGAATTAAATACTTGGTTTCAAGCTAATAAAATGTCACTTAATATTGATAAGACCCACTTTATTCAATTTAGAACAAAAAATAGATATATCTCAAACATTGTAATCAATTATCAAACACAAATCATAGAGGAAATTAGCAACATAAAATTCTTAGGACTACAAATTGACCAAAATCTTGACTGGAAGAAACACATTGTAATGATAAGTTCTAAGCTAAGT
Source organism: Ectobius pallidus (assembly GCA_964059195.1). Lineage (NCBI taxonomy): Eukaryota > Metazoa > Arthropoda > Insecta > Blattodea > Ectobiidae > Ectobius > Ectobius pallidus. Next base: position 8,729,596 of record CAXKWD010000008.1, on the reverse strand, counting down.
TCAGCATGTTTTGCGCTACGAACTTTGAATGATATATTACAACAGGACGCATTACTCACGGTATATTTTGCATATTTTCACTCTGTTATGAGGTACGGAATCATTTTTTGGGGTAACTCGGCACATAGGGAAAAAATATTTAGATTACAGAAGCGAGCAATAAGAATAATATGTGGAAAGAAAAAACGAGAATCTTGTAAACCGCTGTTTGAAAAATTAAAAGTCCTCACTCTCACCGGAGAGTATATATACTCTGTTATGTGTTACATGGTAGATAATATTGATAAATTTCAAAGTAATCACAGTATACACGGGCGTACTACTAGAAACATGAATGATTTACATAGACCAGCTAACTCATTAAAACTTTTTCAGAAAGGTGCTTATTATTCCGCAATACAAATATACAATAACCTTCCAAAAGAGATTAAATCACTATGTATTAAAAGCAAATGCAAATCTTTCAAAAGAGCTCTGAAGCAATATTTAGTAACTCACACCTTCTACAATATGGATGATTTCTTTTCAGCTTGAGTAAGTGTGACATAACAATTCTTGTATCATGTTTTTTTTTTTTTTTTTTTTTTATAACATGCATGTATGTTTTTATCTGACGTGTTCTATATCCTTGAGCCCTGCTCAACACAGGATCTACAGAACGAGACATCTACATCTACATCTACATCTATATGGCATCCGGTTATGGGGCAGTACCGGTAGTTCAGGGTCAAAAAAGGTGTTCCTATGTCAGAAAAAAATCATAAGTATTTTAGCAGGAGTAAAACATCGAGATAGTTGTGTAGGTCTACCTGATATTTCGTCAATTAAAAACAAACACAGTTCCTAGTCTTTATATAAATTTAGTACACGTGAAAGAAAACCTACAATTCACACAACGCTTTTATATACACGAACACAGAACTAGAAACAATTTGAGATTAGATTTGCCGTCATTCAGATTAAATAAATGTGTTGACAGTCATTTATATAAGCAATATACATTTTATAATAATTTGCCCTTTCTGCTATTGAAGTGCCTACTAACAAATTTAAGAAAGTCCTAAAAAGCTGGCTCATATCAAAAGCATTTTATACTGTAATGTAAATGATTTCCTAAACATGGAATGGACATGCAACTTTAATTAGGCCAGATTAATATTTATAAGTAGGCCTATATGGTATTTTAATTGATCACATAATATAATATAATTTATTGTTTAATTTACTTTTAGTTTTAAGCAATTGTAAATAGTTAAGTAGGCCTATCATCTTAAAACTTATTTTATTTCTTTTGTGTAACATTGTAAGTTGTATATATCCTTTTTCCCCCTGATTGAATGGAAGATAAGGCCTTAACTCTGCCAGGGAGAATAAAACATTATTGTAAACTGACAGCACAGGCTATCCATAATGAGGTCAGGTACCGCATTTAACTATGCAATATTTTATGGATTTCAATATGCTCAAAATATTATTTATGAGAATGGTAGCACTCAGTTATTAGTTCCCTGCCCATCATATATTATTATTTCCATTTCTAGCAAATCCATGATACAATAATTATTATACAATTCGAATATTCCCGCTGAAATCCATCAACCCGTTCGTAAATTCAACGGCTCATCAGATGAAAAAAATGGCGGATGACGTTCATCGTACATTCACCGGACTTTCACCGCACTTTTCCACCGGTGGATTTACTGATGACTTTAAAAACGTGCCCAAGCTACGTAGGCATCCATTCTCCAACAGCTGACCAAAGCAGATGCAGTTTTAAACCTGCCTGTGGCGTGGTGTAGATTTCACGCCGCGGCCGAAGTCGAGGTCGAGCTGATTTACGAGAAACTTCGTTTTAGCAACCCAACTCATGGTTTTAACCCGTGGCTCTTATGAAACCCCGTTCAGACTTCGTTTCTGCAATCCAGGGGCCGTATTCTGTAACTCCACCAACGCTCTCAACTACGATTACACCAATGTAACTAGAAAAAGTTATTCTGTAACTATTGGTGTCAAGTATCGATCTTGAAATCACACCAATATATTGCTGGAAATATTGGTGACACACCGACGGCTCCAAACCCCTCGGTGAGCTCAACAACAACTCGAAAGTACCAAAATATCGCAAAATTTGCAGAAATATCGACATATTTGTGATACAATGGCCGCTTATATCCTAATTGGGCGACTTCGTGATGGTGTCAATAGCTATATTTTCGTAATAACAGAGAAGGTACAGTATATATCCATTAATGAATAGATTCTTAGTATTTGTTAATATGTTTTTATCAATATAAAAACTAAATACATAATTTTATTTTGCAACAAGCATGTTTGAGGTTATGTTTGCATAATTGCACATAATATTAATTATTTTACTTTATCTTGTTTCAGATTTTGAATTGTAATCCATGTGATCTGCATTAAAGAGTGGACAACATAATATGCACCAATAATAAGCTTAACGAACACTTATGGGTGTCACCTCTATGTAGGCCTAAATTTTTTAATGTAGTGTAAAATTTTGTTCAGTTCATTCGAAAGAACAGTGCACAAGTAGGCCATTTGCAATTGAGAAAAACATCCCACTCAAGCAATGCTTCAAGTAGTGAGATGTTGGCTTTTTGTAATTTTCAGGAAATAATGACGAAGACTGTGCTTATTAGAACTGAGCAAAGTGCCATGAACTCATGATACATATAATAGTTTTTTTGTACCAAAGTTTACTTTGTAAGTGTGTGTGTACTATATCACTCAGCAAAATATGATGTACATTGTCCTTACTTTTAAATATACTGGTAGCCTATATAGCGTTTACTAGTTTATAAAACTTTTCACACTTAGAGAAGCATCTGTTTTTAACTGCACAAAAATTATGCCTCCCTGCCAATGTAGCCTATTGTAATTGAAAATATTATTTAAATCTAGCTACAATATTGGCTTTACCAATTTTTTGTCTAATTTAAACCATCTATTTTATTCCCTCTAATTCCTTTTATAATAATATGAGCTATATTGTATCTCGTGATTTTCCGTCAAGTGGGTGTGGCTTATACTATGTAAGTTGAAATGCATGTTGAATTTTCAGAGCCATTTTCCCATAACTTGATATTTTCAACACAAAAGGCACAATATCTCTTAAAGTAATGGTCCAAATTGCATGAAACTTTGCACACCCATAGTTTTTTGTGTGTTCTAGAGGATAAACCTAAATAATCTGATGTATTTGCAACACAAGATTATTTCACTTGTGAACATGATGTGAAAAAATTCGTAATAATTTTATATTGAAATTTTAAAATGCCTGAAAATTGTATCAGGCATACCACAGTATAAATTGATGGTTTATCCTCGAGATTATAGTGTCAGCTGTGAATAAAAAAAATATTACACCAATCAGATTGACTTTTGCATGAAATCATGTTACTTAGGCTTAATCGCATGCTGAAAAATAAAATAATTTTCTAATATCAACCTTCATATTTGTGACACTGTAATAATTTTTGTGCTCATTTCAACCGCCAAATGTATACTTCTAATGTCCAAAATTTCATTTTATTATTGCAAATAGTGTTGAAGATATCGAACAGTTACTGCAATGCCTGCTTGGGCATGGTCTCTTGGTGTATGAGCCCCTTAAGACACTTTTTCAGTGATATTATGGTGTTATTTAAATTAATATATAATTATGAACAACTATGAGGCCAATTGTAATGTTTCAAAGTACTGTGTAAATTAAATACTAATGAATTCATTTTAAGTTAACCTAAAACGCAATTAATTTATTTCAAGGGTTTTATAAATGTCATAAAAGCAGTAGGCAAGATAAGATACTCTTATTTGCTTAAACTTTACTATTTGCTTTATCTATATAAAAATAATTTTATAATTGGCTTGTGTTCTATAAATTAAGTAAAAACTCCTACTGAATTTTTTTTTACTTTCTCTGCCTGTACCATAGGTAATACAGATAAAGGAAGTATTGTTTTCGACCCCAACTTTGAAGTTGAGTTTTTAGCCCAAATACACATTTTGAGGTATTCTGAATCCCCAAATACTATTTTCGGAAACATGTCTGTGTGGTAGTGTGTCAACAGCCTAGCTCCAGAATGGAAAATCGTAAGAATTTTTTTTTGTATTTGGGTTGGGTACCTTCTGAAGATGTGACACAAGGATTGGCGACAAGTTTCTCTTATTTTTAAAGGGACTTTACATGAAAAAATGTTAGTTTTTCGCGATTTTATCGATTTGTTTAAATTTTGCACATGGGTTGCTTATAAGTTACTTGGACTTAAAACTTTATTTGAAACTTTTTTCGAAGAAATTCTCTTTAGGGTAGTTATAAGCCACCCACTCTGAATACGTGCTAAAAGTTTTATTTGAAATATTTTTTCGAAGAAAATCTCTAAAGTGTAGTCTTTATCAGAATGTGAAGTGAGAAAAATGTATTGTGCATGCTTCAAGTAAAGAAAGTTATGAGAGTACAATAAATATATTTTATTTGGGTTGTGTATCCTTCGGGGATGTGATGTGTTAAGGACATTCTCTTTATTTATACAACCAATTTACATTACAAGAATGTCATACACAATAATTATATTATACTGAGAGACTAACTTTTATTTGAACAGAGATTGGAAAGTTCATTCCTTTCACTGAGTATGAATCCAGCAACATTTTGTTAAAATGAGTATTCTGAAAAGGGCTACATCTTACTTTCTGTTAATCGTTAAAATGAATACTTTCACACAAACAAGGTGAGTTGCAATGGAAATATATAACTACTTCGAGATTGCATATTTTTTTATAATCATAATTTAAATCAGACATTGACAAACTATTGCGGAATTTGCTAATTGGATTCCCCGAGATACCCTCCTTATTATATATATATGACAGTAAACATTACTAAAAACCATTGGCATTTTGCGAATTTCTCCTATTATTATAAATCCGCCTTTTCCCCCTATAAGCGTCTTGCAACATGACAGTACGTGTAATATAAACGCCCACTTTCAAAATATATACATGAAATTAAACTCCCGCCCAGTTTGGAAATTATGAAATCACATTCCCGCACTCCATCAGCCAATGATATTCATTGCAGTTTGTTAAGACAGATTTCTCATAGCTACTTTCATTGCCAACATTCACGAAAATTCACAAAGTTATTGGTGGGCCTCAACAACGGTTCTCCAGATACCAACAGGGAGTTACAGAATCGCTCACGCTCTGGCCGTTGGTATCTTGCTGTCGGTTGTTGAGCTCTCAACAACACCAATGCGTTGGTGACGAAAGTTACAGAATACCGCCCCAGTGAACGTGTACAGCATATGACGAGGTTGCCTCTTACGTTATGTTTATAGGACGAAATAAATTATTACTATTACTATTGTGCGCAATTCTTATTTCGTATAGTGGTGACGTCACACTTCACTGTGACAGTAAACAGAAACTGGCCAGTCTTTCATTCTCTCTACTCTACAACCTTGGGCAACACTTGTTAAAGGCGTATTTACAAATGTCGAATGAAACTGCAATTTAGGCCCTCTGATTACATAAGTGTTTTAAATTAATTTAAAGTGTTGCCAGGGTGAAATATAGGCGTTGAGACGAAATCACTTTGTTGAGGACTGATAGTCCGTCTGTAAATATCCTGGAGTGAGGTGAAGTTACAGAGTCGGAGTGGCATGACATTCGAGTTCTAATAAATTTGGATAATTATTTTACATTTTTCACAAAAATGCTACCTGTAATAAGTAAATTGACAAAAAATGTAAGTATACAACTGCATGTGAAATTTATCTAAAATATGTGCTGTATTATTTAAAGATTCGTCCACCAGGAGCAAATAAATTCGGAGGGAAAGCAGATAGTTGTGGCACCCTAGCCAATATAATCGCTATAATAATAATTATGCTGTCATTATCAAGAAAAAGAAATGGGAATGGTTTCCATGATTATTCACAGAAAGAATTTCAGATTTTTAGGTTATCGAGTTCTTCATAAACCATATAGTAATTTAGTTTTTCTGAGAAGTACCCATATGAGAATAAAGATCTAACTTTTATAACCTATAAATGGCAGCTTCTAAACAGAAAATTGCAGCATAAATCAAACGTAAGTTTCCCCTTATGTTCCGCTCACTGCGTTGATATGGCGACCACCTCGGAACTCCCAACCGTGCCCTCACTCGACACTCTCGACCGTACCAAATACCAGCTACCAACCCTTGTACCAAAATGACAACCCGCTAGCTCACTCAGCACTCCTGACCGTACCACAATCACTTCTGCATATAGTCTAAATAATGCCTAAGCCTAACATTAACCATATAGTTAAGTGTGCGAAGCGGAGGCGGCAGCCGTAGCGAAGCGCCCTTGCATTTTCGAATAATGTACGATACACTGTTTGTAGGTTTCGAATGTGGCATATTATATCTCCCAGAGATTTGTCAGCCTGTCACCTTTTGTTTAGCGGTATGACGTCACACCACCAACGTCCAATCACAAGTTTCTTCTTTTTATGAGGACAGAAGAATTCGCTAGATTGTGGTATAAAAGAAAGTGCAATGCGAGGGTGCGGTGGGTGGGAACATTCATCCCAAGGTGCGACTTAAATTTGTTTTTTCCCCTATTAATTGTAATTAAAGCACAATTACCCTTGCACCAAAACAACTCTTTTCAGAGCCAACATAATATTTCACAATTATTATAAATGAACCTTGCACCAAAACGACTATATCTTGAGCTCTCTAAATTCAAATAAGTTAGATGAATTTTCAGTAAAAGACAGATTTATGCCGTGCACCACCCAAGCTCCGCCGTTTAATCAAAGGTTAGGAACGTTTATGTTAGCTTAGGAGCAATATATTAAATAGCGCAAGGTTTATGTCTCACATTCAATCTCTTCTGCGACGAAACCCTAAACCCCTCATTCCCAGGCGGGTCCCATCAGAGCGTGGGAGAAGCCTAGTGCACGACATAAAACTATTTTTCCCTGAATTTTCCCTTCATTGCTCAGCAATCACTCTTGGCATAGTGGTTAAGGCTGCTAGCTATGGTGCTAGTGGTCCCAGGTTCGTATACCGGTCGATGCGTGAAATTTACGGTTGGAAATGGATCCCAAATGGGTAGAAAGGGTGATGAGGACGTGAGAGAAAGGGAGGAAGGAGGAGGAAAAGGAAGACAAGAAGAGAAGAAAGGAGAAATAAATCATTAAAATTTTTTCTCAATTTCACCTTCTGGCTACTAGATGGTATTGCACGACACTCTTAGTAGTTCAAATCTTGCCACCAGGAGGGTCCCGTTAGTGAGGAGTGGGGAGTAAGGTGTAGCAGATTCTTCCCATTTCCCATTTTTTGTACTGTAAAATGTTTCCCTAACCTCAATGGCGGCTGCATATTTTGGGCAGCTCGAGCCCCGCTCCCAAGCGGCCGACTGGGACTACCAACTGCTGACTGCACATTGTACAAAAAGCTTTAGGAATATTGATATTAGTGTTAGTGACATGTAGAGCTAGGTTGGTGGCACTTAGGTTAGGAAGAGTGATAGCGGTGTTGGTCGCCATCAAGTTTACAATCCCAACCATGTTTCTGGATCACATGACCATTGTGCAAAACATTGCCAGACGTAGTTCTCGCCTTCCAACAGCAATTAATAGTGCATAGAGCAGTATAACATGTATAACATGCAGTCTCCTGCAGAGGGGTAAGGTTGCAGGCGGCCTTGAGCAGCGAGGGGAAGGTAGGGGAAAAGAGCAGTCACCATGGCCACATGGAGCAGAGAGTGGAATGAGAGCCAAGGTGTAGCAGATTCTTCCATTTCGCCCAAAAAATGTAGAGGAATCAATTTATAATGCATAATACATGTAATAAACACAACTTGCTTTTTCCTAGTAAGGTTAAATCTATTTAATTGGACTAGTAAATGATTTTAAATCTTGTAGCGTGTAACGTGCAGTCGGTAATCGAAGATGAATTTCCTGACTGCCGACTGCAACTGTACTTTGTGAATGCCATCCATTACTCACCACACATTATACTTCGACTACCGACTGCACATTGTGGATCTAGAGCTTAACCTAACTGAACGAACCTAGCTCTACATGTCACTAACATTAATATCATTATTTCTAATCTAACTGCCACTGACCTAGAATGTTACATTTCTAACATCTCTTGTGATGAGGTACGTGGTTATTTTCATTGTAATTTTAACTGTAAATGTGAGAACCTGAATCATTACACCAATCATGGCTTTATTAGCGTAGATATTTCACGCAATCGCCCGGGAGTTGGAGCTGTGTCCGCAGCGACGAAGAAACCCTCGTCATTGGCCAGCTCTTGCATGGGACTCACTGTATATGTAGTGAAGGGTGTGCAGTGTGCATAATGAAGGAAATTAAAGTAAAACTTAACCAACCTAAGATACCTGTATTGCTGAGCCTTCATGTATGTACTGTGTGTCATTCTATAAAAATGTTTTTGGTGGATCAACAATAGGGGATATTCTAAAAAAGTAAGCATAAAGTATGAGCACCTTCTTGCTGAGAAGTGTAGTCACTCACAATTTGTATGCTTAAAAACATCGCAAAGACAGAAAGTTCTGACTCACCGGTAGTTACTTTATGCTCACCCAACCCACACGAAACATGCACCTGCATAAACAACTTATGAAAATAAACAAGGGTCTTCGCAGTGGGAGATATAAATGGCAGCCAGATCAGCATTATATAAGAGGAAGACAATTAATTCTATCAGGTCTCTCTGAAGTTTAACAAAGGAGGGACATCATAGAAACGTCATTTACATCATATCACATACCGCAATGGCTGGAATTCCATTAAGTTTTCATTGAAATTTTGAAACAAAACAAAATTCTTTTTACAAATCCCAGTTATCAGTGAATGAATGAATGAGCCCATGAATTTCCCTTGTAGGGCTAGGGCCTCCTACTAGAGGGGAAGCTCGTTTAGAGAAACTCCCGTGGTGAGCTATTCCACGTGAGCTGGATAATACATCAGTTTTGAAACTACAAGAATATAAACTTCTTTTATGACCACATCCCAACTCAAATCACTCGCACAGTTTCACATTCTATTTCTCCTTTGCAGTTCCAATCCTAATTTCTTCCACTCGATTCTGGTGCGGGCGATGCGGGACCATTGGGATCCTGCTTCTTGCTTCAGCGAGTCCGCCCATCGCGTCCTTGGTCTGCCTCGTGCCCTGTTTCCTACGTAGGGATCCCACATAGTTGCTACCTGTGCCCATCTGTCATGGTGGAGTCTCGCCACATGGCCAGCCCATTTCCACTTCGTCTCTGCGGCTCGTTGTGTTATGCTCTCTAGATTAGTGATCCTTTGGAGAAATCTGTTAGAAACCCTGTCTCTCCACGAAATGCCCAGTATCTTTCTTTCCATTCTTCTTTGGCAGGATTCCAAGCTCATTTGTTGTCTGGGTGTGAAGGACCACGTTTGACATCCGTAAAGCATTACCGGGAAGACGCATGTCTTGAGTACTTCTAGTTTCAATTTCCGGTTTAAAGTGTTGTCCAGTAGTATAGATTTTAGAGACCAAAAGGCCTTCCATGCTTGAGATGTTCTCCTTCCTATTTCCTTGTCTGATTTGTCAGTGAATGAGACCAGCTGACCCAGGTATCCATACTCTTCTACATACTGTATTTCTGTCCCGTTTACCTCAATTTTGTGCGGTGGTCCGTTTGCCATAATTTTTGTCTTGCTGTGGTTCATCGTAAGGCCAGCTGCCTTGCTGGACTCATTCAGTTCTGATAACATCTGTTGTAATTCAGCAGCTGAATGAGCAAACAGTACCATGTCGTCCGGAAATCTTAGGTCGGTGAGCCTTTTGCCATTTATAGTGATGCCCTGATTTTCCCATTGTAGCTTTCTAAATATCTCCTCTAGAACACCGATAAATAGCTTGGGGGAAATGGGATCCCCCTGCCTGACTCCTCTTTCCAGTCTGAAGTTCTGTCCCACTCTTTCCGTCTTCACTTTGGCTTTGCTCTGACTGTACAGGTTGCTTAGTATTCTTCTGTATTTTGCTTGTACTCCATGGTTGTATAAGGCTTCCAGCACACTCGTGTGCTCCACAGAGTCAAACGCTTTACTATAGTCAACAAACGCCAAGTATAATGTCAGCTGGAACTCTGTTGCCTTCTCGATAATCTGGTTTACGGATTGGAGGTGATCAGTCGTACTGAACCCGGACCGGAAGCCTGCCTGATCCATGGGTTGGTTCTCTTCTAGGGTCTTTGTTAACCTTCTTGTGATCACCTTAGAGAATAGTTATACCAGTGAGACATTAAACTAATAGGCCTATGGTTATTGAGGTCGTCCTTTGTGCAGTAGTACTATTGTGTTCGTTTTCCACTGTTCCGGTATGATTTCAGTCTGTAGCACCTTGTTGAACAGTGTGGTTACTGGTTCGATTAGTATTTCACTTCCATAGATAACGTGTTCGTTTCTTATGCCGTCTTCTCCTGGCGCCTTCCCCTTCTTTAGTTCTTGTATAGCACTCCTGACTTCACTCTGTTGTATTATAGGGGTGATGTCCTCCAATACTTGCGGGTCCTCCTCTACCTGGTTGATTTGTGTAGTACTTTTATACAGGTCTTTGTAGAATCGCGTTGCTTCCGATAAGATGTCCGCTCTCCATGTTGTGCGGGCTCCAGATGGTTTCTTAGCTCCTAGCATCCAATGTTTCCCTTGGCTAAGGTGTTCCTTTACCCTCTTTATTGATTTGGTGTTTTCAAGTATTTGCTTGGTGGTCTCTGTACGATGTTTCCTGATGTCTGTGCGCAGTGCTCTTTTTGTTGCTACGTCCAGAGCTCTGTACTGTGCTCGCTTCTCAACTGTGTCCAGTCCTGTATATTGGTGTATCTCCCTCTGTGCTATAAGATCTAGGGTTTGTGGCGACAATTTAATTTTGCGTTTCGATGTGTCCATGTTACTAACTGCGTTTCTACCCGCCTCAAGTATGGCTTGTTCGAGGTTGTTGTAGATCTCCTGTATGCCATGATCATGGCTTTCGGGTACTTGAGCTAGTTATCAGTAGTTCGGCTAAAAAAAGTAGAAGCTATGAAAACACTTGTCACACGCATAAACTCAAAATTTATTCCAAATTAATTGAAACACAAATAAAAAAAAATCCAAAACATAAAAACCAGAATATAAAACAAAATAGATATGAAGAAAACCGGGAACAAACCCACCAAATTTCAACAGTACAATATAAACAATATGCAAGAATTTTATTAGTTTTTAGAAGTTTACAATAATAATCACTATAATACAAGTATTCACAAGAAACTTTAAGTGAAGTAATATAATAAATGAAAATATTTATTTCCATAATACTTTAGGATTAAACTAGTTTAATGAAAATTCACTATAACATAATTACAACATTTAATATAATTAGTATTTTTAAAATGTGATATGAAACATTCATATAACTCCCTCTACTCTTAATATAGCCTATTCTAGTGTAGAGTACACGGCTGAATTGCAGTAGTGTGCATTCACTTGTATTATCCTCGTTTCCAAGTCGCATTATTCGTGAGGCAAGACCAAAAAATCCAAGTCTATATTGTATAAAATGAATGGCTTATAACTAGCCTTCAGAGAATTTCTTGGGAGAAGTTTTTCAAATAGTACTTATTATAATATATAGTAGGCCTACATAATAAGCCTATAAAATTGTTAAACCTATTTTGAGAAAATTAAGAAAAATTAAATTTTCGTCAAATAAAGTGCTTGTAAAAATGAAAAGAAAGTCGTTGCCGTACCTCGTGTCGCATCCCTGAAGGATACACAATCCAAATAAAATCTTAATAAATGCACTCGAATACTTTTGTATAACCTAGGCGTGGCAGTACACCTTTCTTCAAATTCTAATATAGAATAAGAGGCCGTGTTGCAGAGAATAGGTATTCAGTTGTATTAGCCTGATGCAAAGCTTTACCGTTCACCAGACAAGATTGAGTTTCTTTGAACAATGCCTGCCTTGTAACTACCCATCAGAGAATTTTTTCGAAAAAATATTTCAAATAAAAGTTTAGCTCTTAGCATAGGCACCTCAATTACAAAATTTAAACAAAATCATTAGACCCCTAGTACCTAGTACTGACAGAGGGATTAAAACTAAAAATTTGTAGTTTTCATTCTTTCTGGAATGTCCATATATTCCGCGCAAATCACCCTAGTAGAATGCTGTGAGTGAAGTGAGTGTGCTGTTTTGGTAGCTCACAAATTTCCTACTTAATACTCCCGCCGCTCAGTCTTATTGCATGCGGAATTGAAGCGGGCAGTAAGCGACAGAGTACAAAGAGCATCATGTCACGTGGGCGCAGTGGGTGGGGGAGTCCCCAGGCTTTTTATGCATATGACTGCAAGTACAAACTTGAAATCTGCCAGTAAGAACTTCATACTCTTTTTTTTAGAATGTCCCCCATTGTTACCGGTACCAGGGATGGTTTTGACAGTTATGTACTAGGCCTGTGTTTATTCACATAAAGAAAAATAAAATAAAAATCAGTGATTGTTAGCTTGTTGTGTTCTTCATAAACCATAGAAACCATACATATTTTACTTTTTGTGGAAAATGTCAGAGACACATGGAAAATGTGAGCAAAGTTGTCACTTTTCTAACCTATGAACAGAAAATGGTTGGAAGGCGAGAATTACAGCTGGGAGTGAGTTGCGCATGGGTCATGTGATTCAGAAACAAGGTGAAAGTTGATGGTCATGTCATGTTGTGGAAAATACTAAATGTTATATTTGTACATTTATTTATTTTTTGCAATAGCCAATGGACTGAATGCTAGTATTCTGGAATTTTGTTGATTAATAGCTTGATATCCCTGCATGTGGAATAATATTGTTGCGATTTTACAGGGTCCATGTGTTAGTGTTCTGCTGTCATGGAGCAGGTATATGTCATCAGTGAGAAACACACAACTTTTCATTAATGGAAAGTTTGTAGATTCCAAAGCAGATGACTGGATAGATCTGCACAACCCTGCAACGAACGAGGTAAAGCATGCTCGAGTTTTTAAATGTTAAAATAGTTTATTTTTTTGGAGGCTTTTTAACAACTGTTTTTATGAAGTTCGCTTATATGTATGGTGATATTTAAGAAATGTTCCATGTTTATAATTTTTATCATAGGTAATCCCACGAGAGTTTACGAGTTTATTGATAATAGCAAATTTACCTGATGAAACTTGTAATCTCGAGTCAGATTTATTAAGACTATTCCATGAATAAAAATGTAACGGATTATAAAATAACAATTACTTTCTTTCTTTGTCAAAAAAAAAGAAAACTAACAGCTGTGAGATCACGGATACTATGAATCAACCACCCATGAATCAATTCGAGTTACCATGTTGTAACCAATGCTACCAGTGGTGCATATAAGACATATTTAACCTAATTCAGGTAAGCCAACAGCAGAACAGAATAAAAGCACACAAACTGGCTTGCACCAAATTGAAATTGTTTTTTTAATCAATGTACATTTATATTATCTCAATTTCCAAACAAGTTATGTTGTATAAAATAATGTGTTTTTACTGTGTTCACTGGCAGCATGTGACGTATTAATCACGGCATGTTGATGCCTCCATGTCCACTAAAAGCTGATGTTTTATCAGATAAAATTTGCATTCTCATAATAATGACATGCATTTTATAATGATCGTGGTTGGTCTGTATCTGAGGATTTGCTAAACGTTATTTTCCAAAATCAAACACGCGGTGTATGAATGGAATAGTCCTAATAAAAACAGACTAATAAATTGAATGTTTTTTTTAGAATTATCAAACAACACAATGTTGTGCACACTCTCAGAAAACCATTATTTGGTAAACTTGAGTAACGATATGAAGTGCAAACATATAACTCTTTGCTGTGATGAATGATTGCTGAGAGAATTCAGCACTTGGAAAATTGGAGCCATGATAACACTATTGTAGAGTTTGTCCATAACCTAACCTAACTGAATTTTGTTTCAAGCACAGTCACAATTTTCTCATACATATAAACTAACAACATTGCATCACAAAGTTTAATCTTGGAATGGAGGGTTTTTTCAAAGGTGCTGCTCCTGTACTTCAAATGTAATATTCTTGTCTCTACATACCCATGAATATCAACAGATCGAACATAAATACATGCACCATATGCTAGGTCACTAGCATCTGAAAACCCAAGTAGTTCTACAGGGCGATCCATATAAAACTGAACAGTTTTAAAGACTTATAATTTCCCTCTGGAAAGTAATAAAAGATTGAAATTTGGTTTTATGATCTCAGTGGCTTTGGGAGAATCGATATTGGTAATAATGTTTGTACTCCTACCATCCATGCATTGTTGCCTTACGACTATTGTTGTTTATTAGTAATTAGTTTTCAGTCTCTAGTTTTGCAGTCAGAAACGAAAATGCAGTTCTCAATTCAGCAGCGTGTTTTTCTTGTGAAAACATATTGGTGTACGAAGTCATTGATTGAAACTCAACGGGCATTTAGAAGACAATTCAATGTGCGCAATATTCCAACAAGGGCAACAATTTTATCCATGGTGAGGAAGCTGGAGACAACTGGCTCTCTCCTCAGCGAAACTGGGAAAAAAAGATCTGTGATGAGTCAAGAGTGTGTTAATGATGTTCGAGAACGTTTTGTGAACTCACCAAAGAAATCATTGCGCCGGTTGAGCCAGGAGACAGGCTACTCATATGGCACATGTCAGAGAGCTGCAAAGAAAGCAGGCCTACGAGCATACAGAGTGCATGTAGTGCATCAGTTAAAAGAACCAGACGCGGAAAAGCGAATGCGTTATTGCCAATGGTTTCAGGCTCTTCTTATTGCAACCCCAGACATTCTCTCCATAACCTGGTTTACAGATGAAGCATGGTTTCACCTCTCAGGCTACATCAACACTCAAAACAGCAGGTATTGGGCTGCTGAGAACCCGAATATTATCCACGAAGCTCCATTGCATCCGGAAAAGGTTGGGGTCTGGTGTGCGGTGTCAGCTACCAGAATTGTTGGTCCCATTTTCTTCGACACCAAGGTAAACACTGCGGTTTATGGTCGCATCTTCAATACATTCGTGGAACAACTGGACGACATCGAATTAACAGAAGGTTATTTCCAGCAAGATGGTGCAACATGCCATACGTCTGGTGATTCCATGAAACTTATAGCCAGCTTCTTCGGTGATCGTCTTGTCTCAAACAATCTGTGGCCTCCCAGATCGCCAGACCTGACATCTCCAGATTTCTTCTTGTGGGGCTACCTTAAGGACAGGGTGTACAAGAATAGACCGCGGTCACTTGCTGAACTCCGTGAAGCAATAAGGAATGAAATCAGTAACATTAACGAGGATACGCTTCGGAAAACGTCTCAGAATATGGTGCGACGAGTACAGTTGTGTATGGATGCAGGTGGAGGACATTTTCAACATTTACTCTGAGGAATCTCCCAAAGGTACTCTGTAATTCAGCACAGTTGCATATGTATGCTATTATTAGTTTAAAAGTTATAAGCCTTTAAAAGTGTTCAGTTTTATATGGATCGCCCTGTATTTTATTAAATACTCATGTAATAAATCTGTGAAATAATGGGAAATTACCTCTAAGACCAAATGTTTTGAAGCAGTACAGACTGATGTTTCTGTTTAGAGGTCTCTTTACTAATACTTGTATGTTTTACAGGTAATTACAAGAGTGCCAAAATCAACTCCAGCAGAGATGGAGGAAGCTGTAGCTTCTGCAAAGACAGCTTTCAAGAAATGGTCTGAAACATCTATTCTATCACGCCAACAAATAATGTTCCGTTTTCAAGATATTATTCGGAGGAATATGGTAAGTTAAGGAAATAGGCAGTTATAACAACAGCTTCAGTTTATTTACTGTAATTTGTGATTACTATCATTAGTGTTAACACTACACAAGGCATTGGGGTATGGTGGGGGAGGGTTGAGGAGGTTAAAACCCTTCAAAAATATCTGCGATTTTTAGTATTATAACATAATGTTTAATAATTTAAAATACCTTGGTATGGTTATTTTATTATATTTTCTTACACAACACTGGATTATTAAAAAATCTCTTGTATTTCAATTTCTCATTAATGATTCTATACTCTCGTAATTTATTTAATAATAATGAACATACTTAATCTCAATGAGAAATGATCTGAAATAACTTCTACTGTACAGGAAAGCATGGGTCTGTTGTTATTAAATAATTTATTATTACTGGTAGGCTTTTAATTACATAGGCCTACTTCTTATAACAGTGACGCGTTACTGATAAACAAAGTTTCCTTCAGAATTTCTCATAAATTATTCGGATAACCTGGATATTTATGTGGTGTGATTAGTTGGATCTCAGGAGTCCAGTGAATATCAGCTTTCAATACGTAAAACCAAATTTTCTGGAATGGACTTAGCTTCAGAAACCAGAATGAGTAGTTAAACAAAATTACTACCTCTGCAATCAACTTCCCGATACAGAAACAACAGAATATAGATACAATGATGCATAGTACTCCGCATAAAGAAATCATGTGGATTATAGCCCATAGTATGTATTACATCCTATGGTAACCTACTATGATAATTTCTTAAAAGTAAGGTTTTATTTGTAAACTATTTAAAACAAGAATTGGACAGATACCTAAAGAAAAGAGTTTGTACTGTGCTGCCTAACTAACATCATATTATGTACTAGCATGTGCCCGCGGCTTCGCCCGCGATAATTATTTCAAAAATTAAAAATTAAGAGCATAATAGTAAAATCATTATATTTATTAACTCCTAAATCACGTGGACTACATACCACGATTAGATAGCATCGTCTGGTAAAAGCGACCTCAGATTCGAGTTTCTTGGCCCAGAAAACCTCTGTATGGTGAGATTCGTCCAAATAAAACAACGTTTGGCCATATTTAGGGCTTACAACATTCAAGCGATCGCAAAAGTTTTATTTTCAAGGTATGACAAAATCAGCCAAAGCCAACTAATTGATTTGACATTGAAATGTATAACTGAAAACTTATGTTTTGAAAACGCAAAAAATGCATGTTTTTTGCCCGTTTTTCACTCATAACTCACGAACGAAAACTGAAATTAAAATTCCGTCTTCGAGGTGCATTTTCCGACCCTTCAGCCCACCTATGTTTAAAATTTCAGATCTCTGCATTCAGTAGATTTCGCTGGACATCGAGGACAATTCCTTTTATTAATATAGATAATATGAATTATAATGATACCTTCTCTAATTTATGAAACATCCATTTAATTTAATCCAAACCCACCTATACCATTGGCAACAATATATTCTGTGAATTTGTTTTGATAATTCTATGTAAAAAGGGCTTAAGTATTTTAAAAAACATTTAATTTTTGGCATTTAGAATAAGAATTTTTCAAAATCCCTTCTTAGTGAGCATCTACATTATGAAACGAAGGTACTATCAAAATTCCAAGTCTCTACCTGTTATAGTTTAGGCTGTACGTTGATTCCTGTCAGTCAGGACAAAGCCTTTTATATATATAGAGATAGTGATCAATGATCACAACACAACTCTTTAGTTACTAAAAATAGTGTATTAAGTTGCAATGTGCACAAGGACATGGAGCTGAGATAACATTATATTCAATCCCCTCCAAACAGAATTTCACCTTACGCCCATGACACAAGGTCAGCTGTGTAGCACTTCTGGGGGGGGGGGGGGAAGGAAAGGGGAAAAGAATCTTGTAGAACAGCGAATCTTTGT
Organism: Ectobius pallidus; assembly: GCA_964059195.1. NCBI lineage: Eukaryota > Metazoa > Arthropoda > Insecta > Blattodea > Ectobiidae > Ectobius > Ectobius pallidus. The sequence goes on along the minus strand of CAXKWD010000008.1, from coordinate 8,711,791 downwards.
ACAGAATCTGTTACTTTTTGTTTACATATTTCCCATGAACATCATACAACTTCTCGTGGTTGGCAGCACAACTAATGGTTACTTAGGTAATCTGTTCATCCCTTACATTTAGGAGCTCTTGTCATTTGTTTGTAAGATGTTGATGCTTCAAGATCTTTATAAAAATGACTAATGTTGAAGCATGACTATGATATCATGCTTTGAGACTCATGTTTCCTCGAGCATGCAGCCATGTTTGTTTTGAACGAAGAGAATAAACCTCATGTTGAATATAATCTGAAATGGCATTCTCTTACAAATTACCAGAAAAACTTAGATAATTGAGGAGCATTTTTTTAAAACTTGATGTATGCAGCAAATGTAATTTTGCAGCAAATGCATTTTTTTTTTTTTTTTTTTTTTCAATATGACCTAAAACCATGCATAATAGTTTTATAAATATTTCTGAGGAAGCCTGTACGATGTCAAAACATAACAGTGCAAAATGCATTATGATGCGTGTTGAAATACGTTGCTTGAAATACACGTATTTAAATTTCATTTCTTTTCTTTATTGCATCTTTCAGTCAAGAGGGTACATTGTATCCTCAGACATCAGAATTGTCAAGGTACAAATTACAAAGTACAAAAATAGTACAAAGCTTGAAAAGAGTAAAATATATAGACGATCAATTCCTTATAAACCTAACATCCTAACTTACACAAATAATTTCACATATTTACAAGTACAAAAATGTAGAACAGTACAAAAACTTAAATGGAATAAATATATATAAATTATAAATACAAAATGAACCTAACTAACCTACAACAAACAATTTCACATATTTACAAAGCACAAAAATGAAGAGCAAAAAAAATAAGAAATACATAGATATGATAAATAACTAACAACCCTTAACAAAAAATTTACATATAAATATGTAAATTTACTAGTACAAAACGAAGAACAAATACAAATCATTATCACTTAGTAATATATTATCAATCTGTGCTTGAAAAGAATTCATCAAGCGAGTAAATGCTTTTATTAATTAGATATTGTTTTAACTCTTTTTTAAATGTCTTAAGGTTAGGTAGATTTTTTATTTGGGATGGCAATTTGTTAAATAGTTTTATTCCCTGATAGTTTGTTCCTTTCTGATACAATATAGTACCATGCAAGTTGATATGGAAGTTACTACAGTGACGAGTACTATGAGAATGGATATCTTTATTTAAAGGGTAGCATGACTTGTTTTTGAACATAAGGATTAATACTTCAAAAATATTTATACTAGGTAAGGTCAATATTTTCAATTTAACAAAATATTGTTTACAGCTGCTATCTTTCTCGATCCCCATTATAATTCTTATGATTTGCTTTTGTTTAATAAACAAGTGCCGACTATAATTATTACTGCCCCAAATGATGATGCCATATTTCAAAATAGAGTGAACATATGCAAAATATAAGACCATTAATGTTTTGAAACTGACTATGTTTTTCAAATCTCGAAATGCATAGCTAATTTGTGAAATTTTTTTTATAGCAAAATCAATGTGCTCTTTGAACTTAATATTATGGTCTACTTGTAAGCCTAGGAATTTAGTAGGTATTTGAGGAGTAAGAGTATGGTTGTTTAAAGTGAGTTGAGGATATACAAGGTCAGTCCTGTTGCTGTTTCTAAATGGGATGTACACTGTTTTTTGGGCATTTATTACAAGTCTGTTAGAGTGGAACCATTTTTCAATGCTTTTTATAGCTTGCGATGACTTAACCTTTAGTTCAAGATGGTTAGGGGCATTTATTAATATGCTAGTATCATCTGCAAACAACACAACTTTTGCTGTGGGACAACTATCCTGAAAATCATTCATGTATAATAAAAACAAAAGAGGTCGAAGAATAGAACCTTGCGGTACACCTAGTGAAACCTCCTGTACATTTAAGTAGAATTTTCTTTCATAGTTAGTTTTTGGATCTTCATGGGTAATTTCCTCAATTTGCTTTCTCATAGATAAGTACGATTTAAACCATTCATTTCCCAAACCTCTAATTCCATATACATTTAATTTTTCAAGAAGAATTGTATGGTTTACACAATCGGAAGCTTTGGATAGGTCAATAAATAAACCCAGTGCATATTCTTTTTTATCAAGATAATCATGCATGGCAGTTTCCGTTGATAACTTATTATGAAAACCATGTTGGCAAGCTGTTAATACTTTTTCTTTGTCCAAAAATTTTTTTAGTCTATTGTACATTACAAGTTCAAGTATTTTAGAAAACACAGAAAGAAGCGAGATCGGCCTGTAATTCTGCAAGTTCGTTCTGTCACCTTTTTTAAACAGCGGCTTGATTTTGGCAGTTTTAAAGCTATTAGGGAAAATGCCTGATGTCATAGAAGCATTACATAAATGTGCTAATGGTGCCTCCACATAATTAACAATTTGTTTAAGAAGCACATCAGAAATTAGATCGAAACCAGTTGATTGTTTATTTTTTCTACTAATTATGATTTCCTTTATTTCATAGGCTGTTACAGGACTTAGGAAGATTGATTTTTGAACTTTAGAGTCAATGCTAGGATAGGCATCTGAATTTGGTTTAAGATCGTTAGGGAATAGGTTACTTGTTGCATCTTTAAAGTAGTTGTTAAATTTGTTTGCAATAATTATGCATATGAATGAAAGGAAGTGGGCATAAACATGCATAAATTGTGGTTTGGAAGCATCAATTACTTTTGTTGTATTCCTTTAAGGATTTCACTTACTTTTGGTGGGTGGTTCGGGTGTGTCCAGCTTCTGTCGATCATAGCCTCCACACCGGAGAACTCAGGCCATGTGTCTTCTTGCTTTTCTTTGCTCTCTGCCAGAGTGCACGCCCAATTTGGGGTCGATGGTAGGGTCATCTTTATCTTTATGTCTATCAGGAGGAAAGTTTCCCTAGCAAGGACATATGTTTTGAATACTCAGAGTGTCTCCATCTTTCTGGTATGGTACCAGTTTCTATCCTTTGTTTATTAAGGAGGTCCATGTGTCCAGGAGGGCCTCTGATGATTGCTTTAGGTGTTCAGGGTACATTTCATCTGGGCTGCTTGCTTGTCCATTACACATGCTTACGATGGCTTCTTTCACTTCCTCTTTGGCAACTGTTTCTGCCTTGATGGACATTTGGCTGAGCTATGTGACTGCTTCCTTCGTTTATTTCCAGATGGAACTTCATTGTCTGTGGATTCCCATTTCCCACTGATTACCTCTCGTGGCTAAGACCAGAACTATAGTTTCATCAACATTCCAACAGAGGCAGTGACAAGTGTCAAGATTTCAGATAACTAACAGGACAGCTCATCGTGCAGGTGAGACGTGAAGTAATTAGTAAAGCCTCAGTATTTCACTCGCTACAAGGAGTCTGTAGCACCGTTTTCAGTTAGACTGACATACATTCAAGCTTTGGCGTGACGTCACAACTGTAGAAAGCTAGGTGCTTTTAGAGAATCCAGTGCATGCTGGTAAAGGAATTATTCACATTACCAACTCCAATATATCAGCAGATGAATTCTTGCCTGGACGCACCAAGTTCAAACTCTACATAAAAGAAAATGTAGTATTGCAAGTGAAAACATTATACGACAAGAGAATATTATAGGAGAAAAATTCCTCCGGCACTGGGACTTGAACCCAGGACCTTTGGCTATTCGCGCCAATGCTCTACCAACTGAGCTAAGCCGGAGCTCAATTCACAGCGCCAGATGGAACTTCTCTCCTATGACTGATTGCCCTAATGGTCTACCTCACAGACAGACAAGTTATGTCATATGCAGTACTGTGAGGCACACCAAGTAGTGATTTTTGTGACCGGGCTCCCACTGTTATTGTACAGTTAACATTCAGGATAGATATATAAGCATTCATGAGCCACAGATTATTGTCTCTGTTGGACACTACATGAGAATATTATAGGAGAAAAATTCCTCGCGCGAATAGCCAAAGGTCCTGGGTTCAAGTCCCAGTGCCGGAGGAATTTTTCTCCTATAATATTCTCATGTAGTGTCCAACAGAGACAATAATCTGTGGCTCATGAATGCTTATATATCTATTATACGACAAGCAGAAAGCAAGCTGTATGCTGCAGCACTACAGCACATTCAGAGAAACCGCCACTAATATGGCAGATGGACTGGCAACTAACCTAAATTACATGACCCATTACTACTTTCGGTAAGGGGGGAGGGGTGGATTCCCATATGGCTGTCTCTGTTTATTTGGGGTGGAGAATTAACAAAACTGTCAATTTTTTTTCTTTCTTCAGAACTTGTAGAAATCATACATGAAGTCACTTAATAAAATGTATGAAACACTAGTAAAATGACTAAAAATATACCGTATATATCCGAATAATACCTGCACCCAAATTTTTCGAAAGGAAATTTGGAAAAAAATCTATAGGCCTCTATATAAAATTATTTGTCAGGTTTGTTCTTAATCAAACAGTTGTAATTAACATTACATATAATAGAAGAATTAAATATGGTTGGCTAAAATGTAATCTTAAAAATAACAGGGTAACAGCCAGCCGGAAATCTGGCAGTCTTAAGCTGCGTATACATTTGCGCTCCGTTCGCATGTCGAAACGCAAACAGTACATGTTCCAATGTGAAATCAGAAATCCTTTGTGTTTGCCGAAGAAACCAACAGGAGACGGTTCGCAGTGGACAGTCTGCATGTCGACACACAAACACCTCAAATGCCGTACCAATCTGTGCTATGTTCGCATGTCAGCGTGGCTTTATACGTGCTGCATCACTTTTAACAACAACAACACTCTCCAGCTGTTCAGTGGGAATCACACGCGATGATGTACGTCCGACTGGTCTGATTCAAGGTCAAAGTCATGTGGAAATTCACCAAACTTTTCCCAAATTAGTGCTTCTGCTTGTACTGTACTGTTACTTACTTGACGTCTTTACACGTAAAGCTTTGTTTCGTTACCAGTCATGTGCATAAAAAAGCATTTTCTTTGTCTCATTTTCCTTTCATTAAATCTTTGCTACTGTTATACTATACTGTGATACTACTACAAAGCATATTGAGCCGATATGGTACAAAATGTCAAAATTCAGATGAGAGGACATCAGTGTTCAAATAATACCTGCACCACAGTTTTTCACTCGTGATTTTTGAAAAAAATATGTGGTTAGTAGTCAAGTATATACGGTAAGTGTTATCGGGGTATAGTTGTGCTAGTTTTCACTCAGTGCCAATGTCAATGAGGAGCCATTCTTCCTTCCCTATTCATTACATTCTTCTTCTATCTAAGGGAAACTGTCAATCATCTCAGTGTACAAGAAGTGGGAGACACACCACACAGACTTCAATTTATTACTGAATATTTGTAAAACAGTATTATGTTAATTTATTTTTAAATAATCTCTATTTATTAGCCCTAATTTTAATGAATACATCTGAAGCATCCATAATGTTTACAATAACAAATGAATATTCATGTTGTCATACCAACAATTTAATTATATAGTGATTTTCTTTTTCAGAAAGAATTAGCGAAGAGTATCACACTTGAACAAGGCAAAACACTGGTAGATGCTGAAGGAGATGTGTTACGAGGTTTGCGTAAGTATTACATAACTTTAACATAAGAAAAAATGATACAATTAAAAGAAGTTTTAAAAAATTATTTCTAAAACAGTGGATAAAAGTTGAAAAACACGACGTTTTGACACTTCCCTAGAGTTTTCTTCAGGTGACACACCACACTAGACTGCTCATAAGGAAGATTGAATTTCGTCATGGTAACTAGTTTGTCCACCATCCATAAAAACAAACCCTATGGTTGCCGATTATACTCCAGCCTCATATATTTTTCTCTTTACGCAATCATCCTCAATTCTTAAAATGTTTACATCACCAATGTTATGTTTGTTTTTCTATCATTATGTTGGCAGAGTCCACTATTTACATCCCTTACATGGTCACGTATTCTAGTTTTAAATTCTCTCCCTGTTTCCCCTACATAAATTCCCTCACAATCACTGCATTTTACTGAATACATTCCAGGAAAATTCATTTTGTCATGCGTCCCAAAACTTTTGTACTAGGAAAACTTTCAATAGTTTTTTCCGTTTTATATGCGGGTACTATTCTATATGGTAGCGTTTCTCAACCTTTTTGAACCCGAGGACCTCTAAAATGTCTAAAAAAAAATTACGGACCCCTAATTTTACGTCCCATTTTTAAAAGAAGGTCTATTTTCTTAATATGTTGGGTATTAATTATAGGTTATTATAACGAAATATGTGAAAAAATTTACTTCTTTACTTTCCACTTGCTTTATGATATTTTTTAATTACATCTGAGGACCATCTTCACGGACCATAGGTTGAGAAACGCTGCTATATGGTAACCCTGTATAACCTGTGTTACTGTTTTCTTTCCTTTCATCTTCTTTTTTAGCACTTCCATTTTCAACACTTTTCCATATGCGGTCAAAACCTTAAATGCATAAAAAATGCATAGGGCTTATTTGGCATCCTGAAAAGAAAAAATTGCAAGTTGACATGGCTCTTTGAAATATATAGACCGAAAGCCAAGCAACAATTTTTAAGCTCATGAAAAGACAGAATCAACAAAAAGGATCATAAAAAACATGTTAACGAGAACCTAGAATAAAAGTTAAAGTTGCAAAATGCTGTCGAAAGCTCCAGTGAAATCAGTGGTAATCAGCAGAACCATCAAAGCTTAATGAGCCCACAAAGTCCAGCCAGGAAATGCAACTGAAGTAGTTTCTTGAAGTACCATATTTACCCAAATTAAAGCCGCCCCTGAATTTAAGCTGCACTTGTCTTTTTAGCACTAAAGTAAAGGAAAAAAATTAAATTAACCCCAAAGTGAAATAATAAACTGCCTCATTTTCATTATCAGAGTAATACATTTCTTAACTGAAATAGGCCTGAAATGAGAAAAAGAAACTATCAACTGACTCAAATGATGAAAATCTAATTTTATTTCATCAAACATTAAATAAAACTGACAGAAAAGAAAGAGAAATCAGTACTTTACTATGACTATCAATGTTGAACTTGGTGCAATTTTCCTTTTTTTTTCAGAACTGCACTTTCAGTTACCATCAGTTTAAAATTGCCATTATTTGCATTTTTTTACAGCTGAAGAGCTCATAGTACATGCATATTCTGTAATAATGCAAAAAAAAAATATATATATATATATATATATATATATACAGTAAAACCTCGTTAACACGAACTCGCTTACGACGAACACTCTGTTAACAAGAACAAAGATTTGGTCCCGGCAAAGATGTATTGTTTCTTATGAAAGTTTTGTCGGTTAACGCGAATTTCGGTTACCACGAACTGCGAACTGTTTTTCAGTCCCTTGAATCTTGAAATGTCATTTAACACAAACTTACAAAGCTTTTCAAATTGTTATTTCCTGTTTTTCCTTCGCTAGGCATGCAAGAAATGAAGTTAAACGCAAACCTTTATTAAATTCCCGGTTACTTATGTAAATGGCTACGAGTGATTGGATTAACATTAACGCTAGCTGGTGCAATCGCTCGACAATTGAGAGTATCGTGCCGCCAACAATGGGGTTATAACGTTTCTTATTTTATTTTTCTGTTCATTCAAACATAACCAGTACGATTTCATCATACGTTGAATTAAAACTTGTAAGCAGTAGAGTCTAATCATGGCCAAGAGGAAGCAGACAAGCATAGACCTGCAAACAAAACTAAAAGTCCTAGCGGAAGTAGATCGTGGTGCATTGAAGAAAACGACCATTGCTGATCAGTTTGGAATTGCCAAGTCTACCTTATCTACAATAATTAAAGATCGTGAAAAAATTCTTAATGCCAGCGCATCAGGTTCCGGGAACAAATCTAAGCGGCTTCGTAGTGCTAAGTATGAAGACATCGAAACGTTACTTTTAGAATGGTTCAACCATATGCGAGCTTCTAATGTACCTTTAAGTGGACCTATAATTCAGTCAAAAGCAAATGACATTGCTAAAAGCTTAGACATTCAAGATTTCAGTTGTTCTTCCGGTTGGCTTTACCGGTTCCAAAAGAGACACTCGATTTCATCATTAGTGATTTGTGGTGAAGCAAATAAAGTTGATGAAGAAGGAGCAAACAACTGGTTGCATGACTTTGACCGAGTAAGAGAAAATTACGCATTGTGTGATGTGTTTAACATGGACGAAACTGGTCTTTTCTACAATCTTTTTCCTAGCCGTACCCTCGGAATAAAAGGTGACAAGTGTCATGGTGGAGCACGCAGTAAACAACGACTAACTGTTGTTCTTGTATGTAATGCGGATGGCAGTGAAAAACATCGTCCATGGGTGATTGGCAAGTCTGAGAAACCACGTTGTTTTAAAAATGTAAACATGGATACTCTACCTTGTACCTACTCTCACCATAAGAAAGCTTGGATTGACAGCTTATCATTTCGTAAGTGGCTTCTTCGCTTCAATAGTCGAATGGTTGCTCAGAATCGAAATGTTCTTCTGACCTTGGACAGGTGTACGGCCCATAACATACGTGACCTGAACTTAACTAATGTAAAGGTCCATTTTTTCCCCCCAAATGCTACAAGTCGTCTTCAGCCTTTGGATCAAGGCATTATTGCTCTTATGAAGAGATATTATCGCAAGCGACTTGTGAGAGCTGCAATTCGTGCTGCTGAAAACAACACGGCCACCCCAAATTGGAGTGTTCTTGACGCAGTGAAAGCTGTCGCCTCATCCTGGGAATGTGTGTCATCACAGCACATAAAGAACTGTTTTAGAAGAGCCTGGAGGCATAGTGACGATAATTGTGCTGATGAGTTAGGTGGTGACGTCAGTACCACTTCACCTGACGAGTGGGATATTCTACAGGACATTGCTAACCCTGGAGTTAGTTTTGAGGAATTTGTTAACGCAGATGACGATGTTGCTGTCTGTGCTGCAATGGAAACTGATACACAAGCAGTTGCGTGTGAAGTGCAAGAACTGTCGTCAGAAGAAAGTGAAGACGACCCTGTCATTCCACCCACCCGCCAGGAAGTGTTTGCCGCCATAGCAACTTTAGAACGTTTTGCTGCAACATCAGAATTATCTGCTGGGTTTACTGAAGCTGTGAATACAGTTGGCCGTGAAGCTTCCAGGCACTTTCGTTCCCATCAGTGACAGCGCAACTTGCTTGAATTTTTCAACAGGGAATGATATGTAAAGCAGTATTTTTTTAAAGGTAGGCATAATTACATAGCCTACTTTGGCATGTAACAGTATTTTCTACGATGTACCATAAATGGTTCATTAAAAAAAATAGTCCCCGGTTAGCACGAATTTTTTTAACACGAACCCCTCATTTTTCGGTCCCTTGGAATTCGTGTTAACGAGGTTTTACTGTATATATATGCAAAACATGTATCATAAAATGGACAGGTTTACACATTTTCTATGGTGCTTCAATTAAAAGGGATGTATTTTTTATGTTTAATCGATTAATATAGGGCCTATCTATATTTTTGGTGAGAAAATTGATAGGTTGCAGTGCTTGGAAGAGAGGAACCAGTCACAGTAGATCAACTGGCTATGTTGTGTGCATTTTTACCATTACTGCCTAAAAACACTTGTACACGAATTTAAGCTGCAGGCGTATTTAGCTGGGTTTAATTTAGGCAAAAAAGTGCGGCTTATATTTGGATAAATACGGTAGCAGTACTAGCCATGAAGGTCAACTCCCTTCAAGGACAGAATATCTTTGAGGCGAAACCTTTCAGAGGAAAGTGGTAGCTAGACAGAGTTCGTAATCAGAAGGTGTAGGACCCCAACAATTGTGGGAATAAAATAAAAATACTGAGGTCAATACAGTTGCACACAATAACAAACAGCAAGCCCGGAGCCAAACTCGAGGGTTATTGTCCTCAAATGGAATGTAGTAAGACTAAAAGTATATTACAGATAATAACTGTGTGATAAAATTTTTATGATGAACCCTATTGTAGTCCAGTGTATGTTCTGACAGCTCAAGGATTAGAGGTTGACCTGTGGAAATTGCTCTTGTCTGATGAGGGGAAGTGCCTCTCTTCTTAGTGGTTCATGTTGTGCAGATGAACACGACCAGATATATCTGTTTCTGAGTGGAAGTTCCATTTGACTTGGCAACGTCATTCAATAGAAGTCATCATGAAGTGTGGTAGCTCCTTGTGTGAAAATGTATAACTCATAACTTTGCACCTGTGTGCACCTATGCCACTTTTTAACTTAGTTTAATGATGTATAATATTGCATTAATGTTTTTTTTAAATAATTTGTAATAAATGTTAGGTGAGAATTGAATTAAATACATATAATCTATCGGAAACTAACACATGCTTCTACACACCAACATAATATTTGACAATGGCCAGAATCTTATGTTACTTCCAGCCATCAATTGGGAAAATAATAGGCGTGAGAGTAAAGTGATTCTTTCACAACCTGAGGCTCACAGACAAGTGAAGGTGGTACGGTGTCAGCGTTAAGCTCTGCTCCTGATCCTCATCTATTAGAGATTGAAACAACCATAACATCAGCAGAAGGATCAGCCCAATTGTAATTCAAATTATTACACATCACATGCCTTACCACATTGAACCACACACAAAAAACTTGTGTATCACAAAAACACCACATGCAGTATGAACTGCTTCCAAAAACAAGTGCCAACATATTTTACCTCAGCAAATTGAAGTTACTAAAAAAGTACCAGCTTTATATTGGAAACTGTGGTTGGGACAGAAAGAGAATGCTTCACAGAGGTTCGTTTTTCATAGCAACCAAGTGGCGCCTTACCCCCTTGCTATTAATATGAGGATGCAGTTTTATCTGATAAAATGTCAGCTTGTTACTGGACATGTAAGGCATCAATATGTGGTTTAATATGTCACATGCTGCTTCTGACCAGAATGAAAACATTATTTTATACAACATAACTTGTTTGGAAATTGCAATAATATAAATGTACTTTGATGAAAAACACAATTTCGATTCGGTGCAAGCCAGTTTGTGTGCTTTTATTCTGTTCTTGTCTTGAAAGTTTTCACCTTCTGTTTGTGCAATTTAAAAGATTTCGTGCATGTTGTCTATTATTATTTTCAAAACTGTCTCCCATTGGAGGTAGCCTCTCTGGACTCAGTATACTTAAATGAACTTTTAAATCATAAACATAAAATATAAATTGATTCATATAAAGTAGATAGATTACATGATTAGATATTATTTGACATGATTTATTTCAAACTGTTGTTATTATGTCATCCCTAAGACTAGCTGGAAGGCCTTACTTCTTCCTGAAGCTCTCAAAGAAGCGAGGGATGGCCGCACGTGTTCCAGTAAGGAGACCCACTACTTCTATATTTTTTTAGATTATACTTCTTTTGGAAGTAATGTATTGTGGGCTCATTTATACTTCTGATGTGATTACAGTAGACAGTGTTTTATCCAGTTCTTTAGTCTCTGTGGTAAATATCAGTCCTCGCTCTCGCGCCAAGCTATGTATTAGATTTCCTTTAGAATCTTTATAGCTATCTTCTTTTTGTCAAAAATATTACTCCTTGATAATTATAGTTTTCATTGTTGTGATGACCTTGTCTTATGTTGAGTGATTCAAACAGCCCTCTTCTGCGCTGATATTCCAGTCATGTATGTTGGTGATTACTTGATTATTTGCAATGGTTTGATTTAAATTGCTTTTTCCTCTTGAGCTTTCATATGTTGTCCTTTCACTTTCTTTATTAATAATATGTCTTCTATACTATTTCCAACTAAAGAATAAAGTAGATGAAAACAAACACACTGATATGTATTACTCCGCGACCACGTGTTCGTTGACACATTGCAGACGATGCAATTTCAATGCAAGAGGAACTCGTTAATATTGATCAAAGTAAGCTAGCATCTACAGAAACAAATATTACATATGCCTACGTTTAAAATGCTAATGCATTGTAATATTTCAATGTCATAATGAAAATCTACCTACTGCAAAATGTATTAAAAACATTCAAGATCACAGTTTTTTCGCCACTATTTAACGGATTTCCCCGCTTGTGCTTAACAACACGAGGTGGTGAGTCCTGATTAGCTTCAGCCATTGAACTGTATTGCTGTCTTTTATTATATAATAGCTGTAGTAAGCTTGTTTTCACCGTATGAATTAAACGTTAACTGTCTTCGAGGAATACATGACAAGTGACTGTTTTATTTTTTCATACCTTTGTTGTCTTCAGGCATGCGCGTCGCATTACATTCAACCGATAATATCAAATAATAATAATGGTATTGCTTAAATCACATAGAAAGTGTTGCTACAAACTTCAGAAACGTGCTTAATTTAGTCCTATATCAAATACATTACTTACTTTTATGTTTTTAAGAAACTACATTAATACTCGGAAGAAGACGACAAGCAAGAGCCTGAAGGGGTTGTGCGTCCAACTGCCAATCAGAACACATCATGTCACGTGGTTTTGTTTACATCTACTTTATTCTTTAGTTGGAACTAGTATAGTATGTAACCTCTTGGATTAGACATTGCATTACTGTCTATCGCCACTAGTACCCCAAATTGCAGTACTTCATCAATTTTCTTCAGGTTTTTGTAGATTTCTTAAGGTTATGTCCAAGTACATGCTCATTGCAAGAATTTTGTGTGTACTATTTCCATCAGAGAGTTGGTGCATTAACATGGAGCTCGTTTCTTTCCACTTCAAGTGTCAAATCTTTATATTTATTTGATATGCCTAACTATTTTATTCTGAATTATATAAGGACTAGCAGGTCCCGTAGATTTGCCCAGAATTGTTTTACTGCTATAGACCGTCCCGACCTTAAAAAACAGTATTGGTCTTATGCAGCGCACTGATGCCAGATCTACTCACATCACAAGGCCCGGCACATGATGTGAAAAAGCTCTTAAACCTCGTGAAAACCTCGAAATTTGTTTCTTGTACATAATAATTATTGTAAATCATGCCCTGCAGATAGAACGACGGCACACCCTCCTTCCCTTATTTTCAACCCCCAGGAGTAGGCTAATATTTTCTCTATAGGCCCACAAATCTACATGTTCTGACCAATGTCTACAAAATGTTACACATGTACCCTGTAGAATCAAGTAAAAATTCTACGAGACAATCATTCTCGAAAAAATCACCCCTTGCGAAATTTTCAATCCCTACCATGTGATCTTTTTACTAGTCTACATTCTTTGAACGATTTTTACCAAACTTTACACACAGACCCTATAAAAACAAGAGAAAAATTAGGTGAAGTTAATTTTGGAAGAAGCCACCCCTTAAATGTTTCTACCCCTATTACATTACCAAAATTTAGATATACATTTTTGACGTGTTTTTAACAGATTTTCTACGCAGAACGTATAGAACCAGGAGAAAATGGTAGGAAAACTAATTTTGGAACAAACCACATTTTAGATCTTTCACCCCAATTTTGTGATATATTTTTATCTACATCCTTTGACCAATTTTATCAGACTTTATACCAAGAACCTATTGAATCAAGATAAATTTTTAACCAAAGTTTATTTGGATGAAACCACTCCTTAAATGTTGCAACCCCTATTATATAAATGTTATTTAAATCTACATTCTCTGATCAATTTTTACCAGACTTTACACAGAGCTAATAGAACCAGGAGAAAAACTTAGGTAAAACTAAATTTGGAAAAAAAAGTCCCTTAAATGATTTAATCCCTATTTAATGACGTTTAAATCTACATTCTTTGTCTCATTTTACCAGACTTGACACACAGATAAGCAAGACTAATAGGAATTTCTGTCTCTTTCTTACCTCAACCCCACCATCCATGGTCTTTAGAAGTAATAGGGTCCTTGAGTGTGACAAGTTGTGCTTTCTCTAGGGCCTAGATTTTGAAAATTAAAAGGGCTTCCTCCAAAATTGACTTCGAAGTACAAGTAAAATACAAAACCAGGTGACGCTGGGTCCTTTAAGCTAATAATTTATAAATGTTACATTTAATATTAAATTTCATTTCGATAATATTATTTTTCATCATTATTATTATTATTATCATTATTATTATTATTATTGATATTATTATTACTATTATTGTGTTATAATTTTCAAGAATATAATTATAAAGGGAAGTAATAGTTAAAATACATTACATGCCTTTAGGCCTGTTCACTATCCTCAGGGAGTAGTATTATTCCTTCTCAGAGGGCCTTTAGTTTTTTCTTTTCTTATTCTATACAGTAAACTTTCTGAACACCCGGTAGCTTCTGCTGTCTCTTTAATTGCCTGGGTAACGTTCATTTTCTTCAAGAAATAATTAAGTATATTTAATACTTTAATTCGCTCTTTACTTCGCAATTTGTCAACACTACGATTTCTATAGTTCCTCTATTCTTAATTAATATAAAATATTAATAAATATAAAATTTAATTTAAAAAACACAAGAACCACTTCACAACAAAGTTAAACTTCACTACACAGCTACTATATAACAATGAGCTCTGAAGAAGACACGATAGTCTTAGAAACATATGAGTACACACAATCTCAAAATAACCAAGTCATGAGCGCGAGAATGCTGAGCTCGGGAAAACTGTGATAATTTATTAATGCTACATGATAGAGAGCTCTGGTTTGTTTTAAATACTTTTTCAGACATCTATAAACATTTCTACTCGCTTAGTCACCAACGTAAAGTCAATACCAAAGTATGTTACTCACTACCTAACTTTTCTGTGTTGCTGTCTGAGAATTTTCAGGTAGCACTTAATAAAAAAATATATAGCTTTCTTCTTATGTTAAATTTATTGCCGACGGAAAGGGAGTACTTTCTTTCACCATCAGGCAGTCCAAGAAAAAAATCTTGACTTGTTTTGATTATTAGTTTTCTGTCTATCGCGTGATAAGTTATTAATGTGCAAAAATATTGACTTCCGCCAAAATAACGTAATTATGAAAAATAGGCCTCATATTAATTATTTATGGCTTTACAATTGACATCATTAGAAAGGGCGGAAAATTCCCTATAAGACCTCACAATCACATTATCACATTTATCATTTTCGGAAAATGGCAACATTGTCGGGATAGAAAGGGACGAAGCTAATTGCAGAACGTACGAGTGCAAGTGAGATGCAAATGCTACATTTAACTCAATACTGTCTTTTAAGGCTGGGACGATCTATAGATGTTTTGTGTAAACCATTTATTTAACACAAAAATAATTAAAACATTATATTTATTAACACTGACATTTTTAATTAAATTGCAGGAATTACATAATTCTATTCTTAATTAAATTGTTTGACATTAAAAATGTAGGTAATTAAACAAACAGAATGAATCTTATACCACCATATGGGCATACAAAATTGAATTGAAACAATTATAATGAACCATAGATTCAAGAACCTTACCCAAACCATGCATAAACAATTTTATTATAACGACTGACAATTAAAAACTAAAAACCTGGATTCGTGGTGCATTTCATGAATAAAGTGCACCTCCTGGGGGGGGGGGGGGGGGGGGAGACCTCAGATTCGAGATCCTCAGACCAAGAACCCTGCATAGTGAGTTTCGTCTAAATCATTCAACGTTTTCCCATTTAGGCGTGCACCCATGTTCACCCATGTAAAAAAAATTGAGATCTCTAGAAATCGTAAACAAATGAATCAAGATAGCAATCGAGCAAGGTCATCTTGAATTAATTTCACAATTGAATACTGTCTTGCTAATAAGAAAGTTTTCCACAACAATCGAATTGCTCATGTGTTTCTTATGGAAGGTATTTCGTCTCCTTGAAAACATTTGATTGTAGGCATTGAAATCAAAATTTTGAAAAATCCTTTCTTAGTGTGCACGTGCATTATGAAACGAAGATATTGCCAAAATTTCAACTCTCTACCTATTCGCCCATTTAGGATCAGAGAGACGTAACTACATTTTTGCCGTTTTTGAGTTGATACTACCATCAGAAACACGGAATTGAGATCTATCTTGGGATCAAACAAGCGTAACTCTATCTAAACTGGTTTCCAATCTAGCTGCTAGCGTATCTACATTTTTAGGAAAATAACAAGAATCAAACAGACGGAAAAGCTGTTCCGTCTTGAGACTGCACCAAGTAGTGTTAATTTCTGAAACGGAACAGCTGTTACGTTTCTCTGATCCTAAGAGAACTGTTGCTTTTCCCCGCCATGTGTTTTAAACGGATTGCCGCCATCACTGTGACAACAATGAAAAAGAGCTTCCTATCAACAAAATTTAACAATTATCAGTCTTGAATGAGTTTGCAAGTAGACATGATCGTAATGGAGTCCAGTCCAGAGGAAGAAGGACGGTGAAAATGTGTCAGAAGGATTGGAATTTAGAGAAATTGTGTAAGTAATAGAATGAGTTTATTAGTGTGTTTGTGATTATTATAAACTCCGTGGCACTTCATCCCTGAAGGGACAAGGCCTACAACCCGACCGCTGCGTCATCTACCATAGGCAGATGGCAGGATTGGGGGCATGTGGTCAGCATATCTCAGGGCCGTTAATTGTGGTTTTCTTGACCTGAGCCGCTACTTCTCCATCAAGTAGCTCCTCAATTTGAATTACGAGGCCGAGTGCACCCCTACCAGACCTCCCTACCTGAGAAAAATCCGAGGTACCGGGGATCAAACTCGGACCGACGGATCTGTAGTCAGCGACGCTAACCACTAGACCACGCCGGCGGTCTGTGATTATTAACTGTTACTGTTATTGTTATATTATTAATTATTATTAATTGTTGTAATCTGAAGAATTAGAACATTAAAGGTTGAAGAGATGGCTTTGAATATTTGCTTTATTATGCTTACAGAGACCAGTGTTGAAAATGGATCCTGTCTTGTAAAGGATGTTGACAGTGCGCAAGTAAATCATCAGAATCAGGACAGAGATATTGTAGACGATAATATTAACTTTGAAGAAAATAATAAACCAAGAAAATGCAAAAAGCGAGCAGTTAAAGAGGAGTAAAAGAAAATTAACCAGCAGTATGTTAGAGCGTATATTCCAACTAATAATTCTATAGTTCCTGCAAGACATGAGAAGCTTAGATAGCTCTAAATGCCTCCGACAGTGCAACAGTAAGTTGACTGAGCAAAATAGACAAAATATTCACAGAATCTACTGTGACCTTGGATCATTTGAACGATAAAGGATGTACCTTACTAAGCTAGTAGAAGAAGAAGAAAAACAAATTGCGAAAACAAAATCTGATACATTACGAAGGAAGGTGATCAAGAAGTACCATCTAATAATGAAGTACGAGCTTATGGATTTTTTTTTCTCAAGGCATTTGAAATTTCAGAAGTCTTTGTAAAAAATACTATTAAGAAAAGAGATGGACATATGTAATTCAGAAAGAAAGAAGAGGATGCAATGAGCCTAGCACAAAAAGACCAGACGAGAGAAAGGAGACTATAAGGAATCACATAAAGAATTTTCCTGCTCTTCGTTCTCATTACAATAGGAAAGAGTGTACTGCAGATTATTTACCTAGGCAATATGAATTTTAAATAGTTAATGTACGAGTTGTATCAGGAACAAAGCCTCGCTGAGGGAAAGATAGCAGAGAAATTTGGTCGTATCGGCAGATATTCACAACATAATTTAATCTCAAATTTCATGGAATATGTGTGATAAGTGTTTAAAATTGTCATATACTCCAAAAGAAAAGGAAGACGAAGATTTTTAAAAAAAGGGACAGAAAGAGCATATTAAAAGGAAAGAAATGGCAAAGGATTTTAATAACTTGGAGAAGGAAAGTGCACAAGAAAACGAATCTGTGCTGGCTAATTTGACTTGCAAGCTGTGCTCTACTGCCCAAAAGTGAATGCAAAGTCAGTATTCAATAAAAGATTTCTGTTTATAATTTCACAGTTCTTAATGTAAGAGAAAACAAAACAGATTATTACATGTGGGACAAGGAACAAGCGCCCGGGTTATGATAGTCCTCTTTGCATAAGCAAAGAAAAGAAAAATGATCTTATGCTTGTTTTCCTTATTGGATGTCGCTGATAAACATTCCAATTGTTTATTTACCAGTAATTGTGCTGATGAAACATTATAAATACAGCTGCGGTAATATCTGTTGATGTTTAAGACTGCAATACAGTCATATGTTACATAGCAATAGCCACCAAGTTAAGGATCAGACAAACGTAACTACATGCATAATTTTATAAAATAAGTTATTATCACCTCCTAAGTGATTAGAATGTGTAACTTCTAATAGAAAACAACAATAAATGAAATATACTTCTTATTTACAGCAAAATATTTTGCAAAAAAATATTAGAAAATATCCATTTATTAGGCCAAAACCTTTAAATCGATTTATCTCAAAACACTGTTTTTGTAGTTACGTCTCTCTGATCCTAAATGGGCGTATTATAGTTTAGGCTGTACATTGATTCTCTGTCAGTCAGTCAGTCAGTCAGGACAAAGCCGCTTATATATATATATGTATATATATATATATATATGTATATATATATATATATATATACACACATATATATATAGAGAGATAGAGATAGAGAGAGAGAGACAGAGATAGAGAGAGATATAGATAGATAGAGATATATAGATATATATATATATATACGAGGGGTGTTTTTTAAGTAAGGTCCGTTTTGTTGTAACACTAGTAGTTCGCGCGCATACCGCAACGAGCGCCTGCGTCGTGTACCTGCATGCCTCAGGAACAACTGTGCTCAGTTTCAGCTCTGTAGCTAACCTGTACGGTTCTTTTCTGTGCTTTCAAAATGTTTAAGACTATCAACTCGCCCGCCGCGTGTGAGGTTCGCTCAGTGATACGGTTTTTGTCAGCAAGGACCATGTCTGCTGCAGAAATTCATCGACAGATTTGCGAAGTGTACGGTGATACTGTCGTATGCGAAACCCATGTTTCGTCTCCAGTCACGATCTGACTCAAGAAGCCGTCACCTTCTTCGCGATAATGAGTCAAGAACTTCATCGCACACTCAAATCTTTGGGTTTTGTGGTCCTCTGTTAGGAGTTTCGGGACCCAACGGGAGCAAAGTTGCCTAAACTTTAGGTGTTCAGAAACAATTTTGTAAAGCACTGATCTCGACACATCAGGAAATTCGTTTGAGACACCTGTTATTGTGAAGCGCCTGTCCTCATGAATCCTCGCTTCAACTGAAGCCACCAAATCGTCTGTAATCGAAGAAGGGCGACCGGAGCGGTCCTCATCATGGACGTTGTCACGGCCATCTTTGATTTGTCGTACCCACTTACGCACTTTGCTTCCAGTCATAACAGTCACCGTACACTTCGCAAATCTGTCGATGAATTTCTGCAGCAGACATGGTCCTTGCTGACAAAAACCGTATCACTGAGCGAACCTCACACGCGGCGGGCGAGTTGATAGTCTTAAACATTTTGAAAGCACAGAACAGAACCGTACAGGTTAGCTACAGAGCTGAAACTGAGCACAGTTGTTCCTGAGGCATGCAGGTACACGACGCAGGCGCTCGTTGCGGTATGCGCGCGAACTACTAGTGTTACAACAAAACGGACCTTACTTAAAAAACACCCCTCGTATATATATGTAGATAGAGATATATATATATATATAGATAGAGAGACCGAGATAGAGAGAGAGAGAGGACGAGATGGAGAAGAGAGAGAGAGAGATATCTTGTGCAAATACAGTATCAATGTTACTTTCTTCTAAGATTTTATTCAGATTGTGGGTTGCTGCCCTAGAATGTTGCAGGTTTATCTGGAGACATGTAATAGCTGTGTCTGTGTGAATCATTTTATAAGTTCCCATCCATAATAATTGATGCTCTGCACATCTTGGTAGCTGGTAGTGATGAGTGATTTTCATTTACCTTCTTCTTGGCCTTGTGCCGGTTGTAAGTGACACAGTTAATACCATTCGAAGAACTTGTAGCTGCATTCTTTAATTTTATGTGCCTCAGAACACCAGTGGACATGCTTCTTCACTCATAGAGGTAAAGTACATTGCACATGTGCCAGCCTATTTTTATCTTAACAATTTTCTCATTTGTGCTTGTACTTCAATTTTGAGGTTTGTAGTCTTCTTTTTGTTGTAACAAAGGAATTTAGTTTTATGCTGACTCCTGCAGATTAAGATCTTCATTTTGTGTTTTATCTTCTCAGCTTCATTAATAGAGATGTCATCAGGGAAGTTATAGATGATCATATTTGGGAGGGAAAGATTCCAGATGCTGTCCGCATGTCTCGTTGATTCTTGCATTTATCATTTCTATATCTGCTTTACTTCCGCTCTCTCTTGACCGCTTTACTCAGCATATGCCTACTTTAATTTCTACTAGGTTAATTTTTTGTTGTTGTCTTTTTCGTTATCTGTACTTTTCACAAACAGTTTGAATTTCTTTTGTGCAGAGATCTACAGCGATCGCACCACGTTAGAGCAGCCAGCAGATTGAGCTCCATTAAATTATCATCTTTGCCGGAAAGTTGCCAAGCTCCATCAGTAGATGGTGTGACTGGTCCCCCACAGTTCATGTTGTCTCTGTCTCTCTGTTCTTGGTGCGCATGCAAAACAGCATCCTTTGTTGGTCTGGATAGAACAGTTGATTCTGTTCTCAAGTTGATGAGTTCAATCCCAGCCCTGGTCAAGGAAATATGTCTACTTTTATAAGGATGTAAAAGAACTCCTTTAAAACACTCACAGGTCTAAGTTTGAATTTCAATTTCAATACATAACTGTCATTAACTATCAATGACTAACATACTTCATGTAAGGCCAAAACAAAGAAATAAAAGCAGAAAGTAGATAATAATGTGTTTCAGATGAAATGTTTTACTTTACAGAGGTGGTGGAACACTGCTGCAGCGTAACTTCACTGCAGCTTGGCGAGTCTTTATCGAACATCAGCAAAGATATGGATACTCACTCGTATCGTCTCCCTCTGGGTGTAACTGCAGGAATCACACCATTCAACTTCCCTGCCATGATTCCTTTGTGGATGTTTCCCGTAGCTATAGTGCTAGGCAACACATCTGTTATAAAGCCTTCTGAACGAGATCCTGGTGCTTGTATGATGTTGGTGGATATGTTGAACGAAGCAGGATGTCCTCCCGGTGTTGTAAATGTCATTCATGGGGCTCATGAAGCTGTTAATTTCATTTGTGACCATCCAGACATCAAGGCAATTTCTTTTGTTGGGTCTGATCAAGCTGTAAGTATACACAGTAATTACTTACTTACTTACTCACTCAATGGTAATAGACAACTCCTAAGCAAACTAAAGGGCTATTACCGGTAATATGGAACCCGGAGGTTCATTGCCGAGATTACATGAGCCTGCCACTCAACCTTATTCTGAGCTAACTCCATCCAACCATCCCTTGCAAATCCTACTTCCCTTAAATCTATCCTAATATTGTCCTCCCAGCTATGTCTAGGTCTTCCAAGTGGTCTTTTCCCTTCTGGTCTCCCAGTCAATATTTTATAGATATATCTTTCCTCCCCCATGCGCACAACATGTCAGTCCATTTCAGTACATTTCTCATCAGCCGCTAAAAAATGTGGATGTTACCTCGTCCAGGAGTGCAGTTACTGGTTTGAGTACCTAATGAAGGCTCGAAGGTGGGGCCGAAACGTTGTGTATAAAAGTAGTATAAAAGTAATACTTTTATACATGACCATCTCACTTGCCACAACTCAAAAACCAACATTTACTAGAATGTGCAAAAACATATAAGGCCCTACTGTCATAAACTTTTTGCATTAATGAATTTCATCTTTGCCAATGCAAAAAATAAACAGTTCTATCTAGAATAACACCAAGATAGCGAACTTGATCAACAAAATTTATCTCTTTTCCAAACAGTTCAACCTTCTTGGCTGGTTTTTTGGAGCGCTTGCTGAAAATGACTGCTTGACTTTTGTCAGTATTTGCTTGTATTCTCCACAGAAGTAGCCATTGTTCATTCAAACTGATATGAGTTTGAATTTCTTGTATTGAGAGACTGTTGTGTCTGATACCAAAGAGAAGTCTGAGGTATAGATGCAACAAAGAATTGGACCGAGCACAGATCCTTGGGCTACTCTTTCCTTGACAGCACGGATGAAGAGTATTTTCCATTGATGTGTACTTGAAAAGTTCTTTGTTGGAGATAGCTGGCTGGCTATGAGTTTTGTAAGAGCATGAGGAATGAGTTTATATATTAAGCCACAGCGGAATACCAAGTCAAAAGCTTTGGCAATATCCAAAAAGAAAGCTGCAGTGTAACATTGTCTATTAAATCCTTTCGTTATTTCTTGAATAAGAGATAAGATATGTAAAAATAAAGTTTTGTAAATGTGTTGTGAAAACATATGAAAGTTATGGATTTATGCTTTCACATCCCTGTAATGGCAGCAGCTAGTGTCTTAAGACAATTGGTCTTCATTTAATACCAGAACATAATTAGTAGCGACTTTTATTATTTATTCAAGAGAAATGCTATTTTACTATTTTATCTAAGCCTATGTTTACAAGCACTCATTTATGAAGAGATTTTTAACAGTATCTCAAGATTTTTATCAGTTTTAATTGTGGACTCGTGATTTCTCACCTTTTACTGTTTTGTAACGTTATAACTTTTTATTTCATGTATATAGAAGTTGTTTTACCATTTTACATTTTATTCTATTTTTTCACGACTTAATTAATTAGTGGTACTTACAAATATTGTTGTCGTGGATTGTAAGTTGACATTCCCGCACGCAGTCTTGTTGCTATGTGTGGTAAGAGTTTCCGTGCGGTAAGAATTTACTTACAGCACAATAATAATACAAGCCTTTATGGACAAGGCCCCCCAGGACAAATATTCAGTTCCCATAACAACAAACACATGCGAATCACTTTCTGAAATAAACATCTATCTTCAATAATGTATATACATAATATTTTCAGGTAATATCTCAATTAATATAATTAAATTGATATAAATAATCATCGTCCAAAAAATAGCGTGCAATACTCGTGCCGTAAGCGCATAACGGATCTCAGAAAATTGAATAAACTCTGTGCGAGCGCCTTGTTTTTTCAAACTCTTTCCTCGATCCGTATGCATCGCTTACAGCACTTGTATATTTCACAATTTTAAAGTGTTTTAAGCATGTAATCCAAATACAAGATTTATGTACACACTACTTTTATATGGTAATAATTTACTACACTACTCTGCTTTTCCCAATCCAGACTACACAACTTTTTAATGTCAATCTCCTAAAATTAATTTTATTATCTAATTATCTTATTCTTTCCTAGGCCTAGACTTGGTGAACTCAAATCTACTATATTAACGGGGGTATAAGGTGGATTTTTCACATTTTGGCTTATAAACTTTTAAATGTTGTACGGAATGACTCAGGTATAATATATTTCTCTAAAGATAACGTTTTTCTTTTAACAGGGGAAGTACATATATGAGCGAGGATCTCGAAATGGGAAACGTGTACAAAGTAATATGGGTGCAAAGAATCATGGAGTGGTGATGCCAGATGCCAATAAGGAAAATACTTTGAACCAGTTGGTAGGAGCTGCATTTGGAGCAGCGGGACAGAGATGCATGGCGCTAAGTACCGCTGTGTTTGTTGGAGAAGCACAGAGTTGGCTGCCAGACCTTGTTCAGAGAGCAAAGGCACTCAAAGTGAATGCAGGTGGGATGTTCCTTTAAACAGAATTACATAACGCTATGACTAATGAAGGGCTTGCAGCAGGTTATAAGCTCCTTTCTGTTTTAGCCAGTCATTCCATCAATATGTGGTATTCATATGCATTTAAGCATATACAGAGTGTTAATGAATGACACCAAAATATTTTACCCATGTACAGAGGGGGACATAGACAAGCAACTTTTATTAGGAGATTTATGCTCTGTGGATTCAGTTTTTCCTGTTACAGCTGTTACGTGCTCCACGGGCTGAACACCCAAGGCCGTAACAATGTGCAAATATCAATGAAGTAGTGGTAGGAAACAAGGATGCAAATACAATCATTAAATGGAAATTTCATTAATGCCAGGTTTATTGCACATTCAAAATAATATTAATAATCATACTGTAGTTTTCATAAGCAGAGCTAAATCACAATAACAAATAAATGTACCTTGTGAAGCAGAAGTGCACGAGATTAAGATATGCTGTAGCCTAAAGTGTTCTATACCAAGAGCTGAAGGCTCGAAAGAGACGTGATTGCTTGGCTAGCATCCAACCATAGAAATAAGAAAAGCAAAAATAAAAAAAATTAAAATAATAATGACCCAACGGAAAACTGTAGCTGGTGGGTGAAATAAAACAAACCGAAATAAACTGAACACATAAGCTACCAGCAAAATTAAAGACTAACAAAACATACCTGCTGATTAAGTAGGAAGATGTAGATAAAAGTTACATGATGTAAGTTACGGACTGTACCAATAAGTACACCACCAGAATAATCCACAGCAAGGCCTCTCGGTGTAACGGAGCACGGCGGTAGATACAGGGACCGGAGCACAAGTTCTCCCCTTGACGATCCAAGAGCAACTCCCTGTTCCCCGATCGGGAACTTAGGACCCTGCCGGAAAACGCCCCCTAAAAGTAGTACCAACTACACCATAAAGAGGGCATTTCCGGGCAAGAAAAATATCGATATATGCCGGAAGGGCAAAATAATGAAAACACTCAAAACAACGGAAGGAAGCTAGCGCAAGCAAAACAAAGGGAAATGTGTACGTAAATAGCACAGGTTAAGAAAATATAGAAATACCGAAACTAAACAGGTAAGCGTAAATACAAAATAGCATAGAAAAGTTAATAAAGAAAATAAATAGATACGAAGTTAAGGTGCCGGAAATAAGCGGCACACAGCATAAAATCTCCCAGGGCATGGCCGCCACTGACTTCTAGCATTTGAAAGAATGCAAAACAAAGGAATTTTGATGTTAACACTGGAGTTATGAATAAAAAACTAATGCAGTGGCGGCCAATCATATGATTAGTCTGTAAATTTTACAGATTATGGAATCACTAAATTATTATATAGCTGTTGATGAATGATCAATAATCAGGTTTTTATTGATCATAAGAAGGCAGGAAGTCAATTTAATGAAAATTTTAACCCTACTTCGCTTCATTATTGAATTATGAGTACCAAATTGTAATGACTTTAATGCCCTGCAGCATACACATTTTACGTCATAAAGCAAAAATCTCCTAATAAAAGTTGCTTGCCTATGTCCCCCTCTGTACACGGGTAAAATATTTTGGTGTCATTCATTAACACTCTGTATAATATAATTTTTAAATATGTGTACTGTTTGTACCTTCAAAAGAATTTAATGTTTTTCTTAACATTTTGAACATTCAAATAATATATGCTCAGACAACTCAGTGTGTATGTTGTTCATAGTTGAACTTTGTTATACAACACTGTTATATAGCATCATGTTTTCTGTGGTAGAAATGTGTTTCTCAGCCTTGCTTAGTACGGCAGACATTTACCTTGCATATAATGTAATTTTCAACCTCAGTTTGCAATTATATTTTACAAGAAGCAACACATTTTAGGAAATCTTTCAACATGGTAAATTCTTTACCCTCCTCTTCTGTCATTACAGTGCGAAAGGTTTTATTAGTCGTATTCCTATTAGAAAGAGATAGATAAGCAGCAGACAGAAAAAGAGATACAGCAGGTGGTCACTGCCCCGTGTTAAGGTGATTCAGGTAAAACAGACACTTCCTCCAGCAGTAACAGCATGTTCTTCCTCCTCTCGCCCAACCAGAAGACACAATACAACTTCAAATTACACACATACTTCACAGCGTATTCAGTCAAAGCCTAGTCAACACTGAAACGTGTATTTGCATTCGAACACTGTCAATCAGGGATGGGCGTGCGAACCAGTTTGAAATTTCTTAACCAGTGATAATAATTACAGAACGCGTAAGAGCCACAGTGACCCTGGAGTGAGGGAGGGAGATGAAGAAGAATTAACTAAAGTGTCTATCCCTACACTGAGTTAGAAGTCATAAGATTTGTGAACATGTGCTGTGAGGCTAGTGGAGGGAACAGGGAAATTCCAACTGAAATAATGAACATAGAACATAATTTAGAAAGTGTGTATGCAGCAAGTAGACAGCAGAGTAAAATGACTGATTGTGTCACTCCTAAGTAAAGAAGTTTGGTTAGTACAACAAACCGTGTTAATTGTACAGTATTTATATCATGTTGCAGTGTTGCAATGACCATTATTAACGTAAAGAATATTTTTTACTTTATAGACTATTAAATTACTTCCAAATCATCTGCATGATAAGTTCTTAATGAGCGAAAACATGCCACATGTGATATTTAACAATTTTAAATCATTTAAACAACTAAAGTCGCAATCCAGTTGAAACGACTTTTTGCCTCATTCTGCAGGCGAGTAGTGTATGCAAGATAGGCACTGAGTGAATGATTCAAAACAGTATGTCTACTCACTGCTGTATTCGAGTGCTTTGACACACTAGATCCCAACTGTTTCAATTCACCTTCGCTGTGTCATAGTAGCGCTGTTTCTAAACCGGATCATCTCCTTGCAGCGAAACATCTGCTGAGCTGTGTGGTGCTGTTTCCTGCGTTACTCATGATTCATAACCAGCTCCTGACTGACACACTGGTCACTGTCGCTTTTCAATTTCAATGGCTACTAGAAATTGGAGGATAGAGTCCAGCTATCCTGGTTTGGTTCTCCTGGCCGCGGATCAGAACACCACCATTATAAAATATTATAATATCCATACTACTTATGATACATACATATATAACGTATGCCATGTTGCTGAAGACGATACTGGTAAATTAATAACATCAAGTGCTTTACCAAACTTTCAGAACTTTCCTTTTGAAAAATTTGTATTGCAACCCCAGATTTAACAACTACAGATGATTTATGTTTGATTTTATAAGTTGAATTAAATATATTATAAGATCTAGTGCATTTTAGACGATTAAACTGCTGCATCCTGTTTCTCATCATGTTACAAGGTTTTATGTCTTTATTTACTCTGTGGCGTCTGTGCAATATGCATTTGTTCTATAATTGTAGATAATTAACTAATTTTATTTATTTTTTACCATATTTTATGTATGCCTAGTAATTGTTTGTAATTTCGTATATTTCACATCATATATATGATCAGTTAGGCTAAATAAAATAAATAAAGCAAAATTAAATTGTGAAGTCTCACGATTCAACAACACAGCCAAGTTGTAGAAAACGGCAGCCAATGATAAGGCTTGTACTATCTCAAACTGCAAAATAGGAAGCAATGCAACAGTGCCTGCTCCTCTGATTGGCTGTTATGTTGCCGTGCCAAGTGCAGCTTAACTGATTCGAAAAACAAATGAGTCATGATTCGACACACTTTTGAATCATTCCACTGAGCTGATCCGAATGTTTTGAAACAGTTCATTGAGTCATTTTTCCTGAGCCTATTGTAAGAGAAGCTTGACGGTAACAGTCCCAGCTTTTTGTGTTTTTGTCATTGCATGCTGTTTGCAACAACAAGGTATGATTCTTGTCTTTGCCGCTAGAGCACCCTGAAGCACTTGGGCTTTTCTACGTCGTGTTGGCATCTGTCTGCAAGCGAGATTTACCTTCTCCAAAAGAGTGAGCTATAAAGTTCCTCACAGAGATGCCAATCTCCAATGCAGTCACTTTGTGGCGAGTTCTATATTACTATTTTCAACATTCTAATAGACATTAAACTGAACTCCCTGGCCCTTAATCACTGGAGGAATTAGGAATACCATCTGACTGCTGCATCATTTACCGTAAGCAGATGGCAGGATTGGAGGCATGTGGTCAGCATGCCGACACCCATGGCCATGGTTTCTATTTCTCTCAATTTTGTATCACAAGGTTCAGTAAACCCAGTTCCCCACCTCTCTACTCCAGAAAAATTTGAGTAGATACTGGGAATTGAACCCAATCTGTGGAACCTTAGCCAATGACACTAGCCACGAGACCATGCATGCGGTCTTATTATCCACTATCGTATATTTATATCTTCTCAGATTACAAGTAATCTTAGTAATCTCGGTGGTGTCCGCCTGCCAGTCCATTATGTATTTAATTAATGTATAATAGTACAACACCCTGCTTCTACACCCACGATCCACCACTGATTTATACAGTGCACGCTGCTTATTGTGATCACGTCGGGACGCAGCTAATCTGGTAATATTAACCGATTGATAACAATAGCTGAAAAAATTAATTGAAGGGTATTTATTCATACATACAAAATAATACTTAACTGTGAATCATTCAACCACTCATAATAGCCAGCAAACAACTATTTTTCGCATTCAATAAAAGTTTTTATTGTTTCTGTTTTCCCTTTGGAGTTCATTAACCAATATTTCATACTCATAGTGTTTTTTTGGAAGTTTACTGACCTGTGGCAAACACAGCTTAGCAGAACATCTAACACCTGTCTGTTCAAGTCTTTTCATTTTACACTAACAATCACTGCATGTCGTCACTGTGACCTCCACAAATCAAAAGCATTAACTAAACTGAGGGGTGAAACATGTTTTACTGCTTAAAAGAGAAAGTTAGGGAGTACCATACCCTCAAACAAATTTTAGGAACAAAATTTTAAATGACATACGATACTTGGAAATAAAACCTCTAAACAAAACCTCGACTGACTCTTTGATAACAATAAACAGCATTTTTTGAATGTATGAGTATTAATCAGTATGGGACTTCATAGAAGTGATAACATTATCGATTACATTAAGTGGCATTCACTGTATATACTGTATAATTATTGTAGTATATTTTATTATGTTCATGTAGGCTTAAAAGTCAGTATATAAAATTAAATAAGGTTAGTTATCAATATAAATATTAGATGGAAATTTACAGTGAAGTGTTCAAATCTGTAGCAAGATTGAGATTGGAAATATACACACAAAACTTCACTAAAAAGGTATATTTACCCAGAATGATCATTTCAACGGGGACAGTCGGAATCAGCTGATGATGGCGGGAAGACCATGATGATCATTCTGGGTAAATATACCTTTTTAGTAAAGTTTTGTGTGTATATTTCCGATCTCAATCTTGCTACAGAAGGTTAGTTATGTTTGTTTTTTTCATTTTCCATCTCACTACTCTGAAAAAATGAATCTTTGTTGTCCCTTGTCTCTCGGTAAATTGGGACAGCACCTTAACTGAAGGATGACAGTTACAGACAGCCTAGTGTCAATATTTCTTTAGTTTTTTTATGTTAAGATTTTTCTGTAACTTAAATATGTTTTATTAGTCAAATATCACTGAAGGATTGTCTTTCTATTTATTTAAAATTTGAAACACAAGCCCTGAAGAGTGTTTATAGCTAATTCTTGTACTCTTAGTTTGTTTGAAGATAGTATACCAAAACGCTAATTTTCAAAATGTATTACTGTTTTCATATATACTTTCTAGAGCCTAATCTATACTTCATAAAGCCTAAATGAGATTGAGAGATGTTATTTAAGGACCTAACAATCACAGTCTCTTAGTAATGTAAAGGATTTTCTTTCCATTGTGATTTCTTGATATTGAATTTTCGTTATTTTTAGGTCATATTCCTGGTACAGATTTAGGTCCTGTTATCTCACCCCAGGCCAAGAGAAGAATATCTGATTTAATACAGTCTGGTATAGACGAGGGAGCCAATTGCCCTCTTGATGGACGTGGCATTAAGGTACCAGGTTATGAAAATGGTAACTTCGTTGGACCAACCATTTTGTCTGATGTCAAGGTAAGTAGTCATTTAACTCATTAATTACAATGGACAATTTTTAAACACTTGTAGCTCTACTTACGTCAAGTAGAGTACTATTTGACGTAAGTAGAGCTACAAGTGTTTAAAAATTGTCCATCGTAATTAATGAATCAATAGCTTTACTGTTTATACCACTTCACCCGTTTTATATATTTATTATAGTCATTTAACCTTTGTCAGAAAGATTATCATCCATGAGGCTCTTAAAATATCCAGTACAGTAAAATGCCAGTATAACAAACACCATTATAACAACATTTTCAGTATTACAAAATTATGTATTGGCCCCTTCTCCTTTCTCTATTTAATATGTGTTAAAATATTTCTTCTTCTTCTTCTTCTTTTACGGCCTCATTGGACCACTTCAGTCAATCATTTCTCGGTCTTCCTTTCCGATTTGCCCAGTAGTTTCTCATGCGTTCCGATCTTCTCTGTCGCTCTTCATCTGTAAATACCCTCTTTATTGTCTGGCGTCTGTCTATTTTTGGCTTAAATCTTATTTTAATATTTTTAAGTTTCCTTGAATTTCCTGTTTTGTTTTTCAAGTCATCCAAAGTTATTTCTAATTCTGTCATATCCTCTCTAATTTCTGTAATCCATCCTACTTGTTGCTTCATATTCCAGAGTTTCTCTATAATTTTTCTCGTCAGTCGAGTTTCTGGTGTCCTCATAATGTGACCAAAAAAAGATATCCTTTTCTTCCGTATAGTATCTGTAATAGGTTCTAGTTCTCTGTACACCATTTCATTTGGTATTATCCGCCACTGTCCATCTTTTTGGTATTTTTTATTTATGCATGTTCTATTTATTCTTCTCTCTACTTTCAGGATTTTGTCTAGTTATAACTTCATTATAACAAATTTAGAACTTTCAGTATAACAAAATGAAATTTTGCTTATTTGCCTTATATAATTTTATTTTTTTCGGCGTATGCTGTGTAATATTGCCTCAGGGAGAGATATTAATGCTGAATGTTGAATGCTGAATGGACATAGCTTAAAGAAGAAATAATAATCGCTAACTGCTTTAGAAAGGCTGCAGTGAAGTGCTAGATGCCATAGAAATAGAAGTGAACTGGAAGCATTTATGTCAAAAGTAAGACGGGCCTGCAAGGGTGAATCTTAATGACTATTAATCATTGTATGGAAGTTTACACAGTGAAGCTATATTATAATTTAATAATATTGAGTTGGGTTTAGCACTATGCTTCACTTATTTTATAAATACCTGTACTAGTTTCGAAGACCCTCGTCATTCATAATCATCAGGTTAACACCAACTGCCGGCTGGTCGTTTTTGCTGCGCTCTGGTGGAAGTGTGTGGCATTTGGCGATGAGATCTTCGTCTGAAGGGATGTCGAAGTTCATAAGGTATCCTTTATGTTTGTGGATGAATATCCTTTCCCACACTGAGAGTTCCTTGTGACCTTCGACACATTTTATCAGTTTTGGATCCCGATCGATGTCATGCCCCTCATTCCAAAAATGGGCCGCTACTGCAGGAACACATGAGACATTTAAAATACGCGAATACGGATAAATCTGCAGTAGCGGCCCATTTTTGGAATGAGGGGCATGACATCGATCGGGATCCAAAACTGATAAAATGTGTCGAAGGTCACAAGGAACTCTCAGTGTGGGAAAGGATATTCATCCACAAACATAAAGGATACCTTATGAACTTCGACATCCCTTCAGACGAAGATCTCATCGCCAAATGCCACACACTTCCACCAGAGCGCAGCAAAAACGACCAGCCGGCAGTTGGTGTTAACCTGATGATTATGAATGACGAGGGTCTTCGAAACTAGTACAGGTATTTATAAAATAAGTGAAGCATAGTGCTAAACCCAACTCAATATTATTAAATCTTAATGACTATGTTTCAAACAGGAAATATGATACTAACAAAACACTTTTTTGTTCGACCATTCTATAATACGCTTACTATGTGTGATGTAACAGTATCATAATGACATCCATTACGATACAGATTTTCATTATTACTTTAGTGTGATATCGATTATTATCGAACATGGAACGATCTTGAAACCACAAAAACACCAAATGAAATGAAACTGCGTAATAAACAACCTGTATATAAAATAACATCAATTCTGTTCATGTTAATTTTCATATTGTACTAAATTGATTTCAATTCAAGTGTTTTAATATGCATTGTTTGACGTTAAAGCTCAAGAGAAGCTCTGCGGCCTGCATGCCTTGTAGCCTGCCATCTATCGGAAAACGTGAGAACAACTAACAGCTGTTGTTCGAGAGTCATTTGCTTCATCAACAAGGTATTCTAAAAACCAAAACTTAAACATTTAACTATGGTCGAACAAAAACAATCATATGCAACTTGCCTATAATCATAATTAAGACCCTTGCATGAAAATAATGAAACAAACGGAGCGAGTTGCATGCCTTAATAAATGCCATTATAGACTCATTGTCGATTGTATAAACAGATTGGTCTCTGATCAGAAACTAAACTGATCTCAGTTCACGCTGAACTCGGAAGTTTCTGTTGTTTAAAGATCTTCTTAATTTGAAATCGTTCCACAATTCATTACATTTTTACGTCTGTCAGTGCAATTTCCACAGCCACCGCTGTTCTAAATACTGTATACTTAAGGAGAGGAAAGCTAGATTTAGAATTTAGACGATGCTTGTGAGAAAAAATCACAGGAAGGCCATTAATGGACAAGGCAAAAAATTGTGATATAAGACAAAACTGTGGACATTGGTAACTCGTTAAAAAGAAAGAGTGGATGGAACACGTAGAAAGAATGAATTAAAAAAGGTCAAAAAGGAACAGTAAACCACGAAATCACTAAGGAAAGACGAAGAAATAGTTTACTCCAGTCAGGAGAAACACATTTTAGAACAAGCCGTGCTACATAATTATTTTATTTTTGTCGGTACCTAAACTAAAAAGTTTATAACATAACATTCTTAATTTTAACGGATTTCCCTTAACTAGGCTACACAGTTCTTTTTCTGGCAGTTGAATTACGTTGATTCTTATTCATTATTACAGACAAAGACATCGTTTCTTATCCAATTCTATATTTATCCAAATTATCATATAAGTCCATTTCATGAATCAAATAAGGGGCAGGAGTAAGAAAATTTGAAAATCTTTGAGCCCACCCAATATTTTTCAAAAGTTGGCACCACTGCCTGTTGCTACTGTAAAGGTAGTGGAAGTGAATAGTGTATTATGGCTAAATGCATGATGTTGCCAATTAGCAACAAGAGATAAGTAATTAATTAAATAATTGATATATTTTATCAGTATTTTTCCTTAACATTTTTAACATTAGGCCTATATATATTTTTGAGCTAAAAAATTTGTGCAGGGTAGGGGTTAAGCAGGAATTCAAAAATATAAAGAAAACTATATACTTTTCCAATGGTTCAGTTCACAATATAAAAAATATAAGGAATTTTAAAAACATTTGCTTACTTGAAGATAAATGACACTAATTTGGAACAACACACGGTAAAGGTCCATGTGATGGTGTAGAAGGAACTCTAAAAAGATTTGCTACTCGAGCCAGCCTACTAGGGAGAATCGATGACCAGTGTCTTCAAAACATCAATGTTTTCTTCATCGATGGTAAACTGATGTTGTTGCTATATCTATGTTTCTCCCCGACATCGATGTTTTTAAATATTTACAGTACTAAAATAAGATTAATAGGCCTATCTTGGTTCTAAGATAATTTTATTTACAGCAGCCTAATTTCCCAAACATCAGTCTTTTTACATCAATAGCTTTCATGGAAATATTTCAGTTTATTTATGAATTTTGCCTAATTTTTTGAATCCATTACTTTTTTTTTTAATATGCATCAATGTTTTCCAAAATACATTGATCTTTTCAGGTTGATATTATTGTCACATTGATGATTAATGCCAATTTTAACATCGATAATGTACATCAATGTTTCAACTATTGATGCTCATCCCTACAGCCTTACAACCCAGTCAAGATCTTCTCAACACTGAAACCATTTCTAATACATTGACAGGCAAAAAAAACCGATCACTGTAAAATTTGTTGTAGCCTCCCTTTGCATCAAAGTGATTCTGTAGGTAAGTTTAGTTGAAATTATGCCTCTCAGTCCCAAAAATGTTGTCAAAACTGTTGCTCTAATTGATGATGGACACAGCCTCCGTTATGCCACTGCAACCTTAGGTTGACCGTACACCATGGTGCAAGAGGCCGTGAGGAGATTTCGTGAAACAGGCAGTTATACCAGAAGACACTGGTCTACTTCATAATTTTGTTTTCAACTTCATTTTTTTTAATTTCTTTAAATTATTATTATTATTATTTTTGTTTTTGCCTGTCAGTGTATAGGCTATCATCTTTATTTTGTTTCTTGAATAAGCGCAAAATCCACACTGAAAATTTGCAGGACTGATATTAGAATCTAAAACCAGTTACTGGTACTTCAAAATTCCATTCTTTCATTCCATTGTCAAAAACTGAAGTTCTATACTTTCTCTCAAGGAAGAAGGGAGACAAGATTTAAAGTGTTGTGTGAATGGAAACATTAGTTTAAAATGTACGATTTAAAAACATTTTGGAGATATTATAATATGTGAGTAAGCTAGCAGGAATCACTGCCGACAGTCACCATTGCTACTCCAGATAACTGCATTGATTTGTAAGTCATTTAATTACCAATGAAGTTTTTGAATTCTCGTTCTGATTTTTTGGGGTTACTGAGATTGCTTTTTTTTTTTCAGATTTTTAAAACAATGATTTTGCATTGATACGTAACTTTCAATATTCAAAATGTAAAAAAAAATTCAAATTGCCAAATAAATACTTTACAAAAGATTGTGTTTTGAGCTTTGAGGTGTATTATTCAATAAAACGTTACCATGGATACACTCAGAAATATGAAACTTTATAAGTTCTTTTGTGCAATATTTTAAGAATTCAAAATGTGATATATTTCCGAAACTGAAGAGTTTATTAGACCCATGGAAGTAGTAAAAATAAATGTAAATAAATTCAAAGATATGCAGGTAAAAAATTGCCCCCTTTTTTTGCAATTTGACATGGAGCAATTCATGTACCCTGGGAGAATGTGAATTGCACTTGAGGCTATTAATCGTATTCTGCTACTATGAATCCAACTCTGGCTAGGTCTCTTGAGGGAGCATCAGCACGGGTTTGAATCCTGGTGTCAGAGGAACTTTTCTCTTACAATATTCTTCAGTTTCATGTATACATAACTGCATATACCCAGGTATGAAATTAATGGCAGAATTTTGTTGAAAACGGTTAAGAAAGAAAGATTTAAGGGATGCAATATCTACTGTGTTTTGCAGACTGACATGAAGTGCTACAAGGAGGAAATCTTTGGTCCAGTTTTGATAACACTCAGTGTAAATACATTGGATGAAGCAATTGAAATGATCAACAGAAATCCATACGGGAATGGAACAGCAATTTTCACCTCAAATGGAGCAACAGCAAAAAAATTTACCAACAGCATCGATGTGGGACAGGTAAGTGAAAACTCTTTTGCTCCCATTGTTTCAACATGATATGAAAAGCCCCCCCCCCCCCCCAAAAAAAAATTCTTCCCATCCATTTCCTGTTCATACTTTTAATTGTGGAAGCTCTAGTTTCTTCTACTCAGTGCTGGTAGCCTAACTTGCCAAACTACTAACAGTATTTACCACACAGGTGGAACAAAGAATAGAATAGAATTTTATTTAAACTTACTTTTACATACATAGTTAACTACATCCACTTTATCCCTATAATATAAAGCCACATGGCTGGCTGACTGACTCACTGACATTAATGTTTGCCCACTTCCAGATAAACTAGAAACTTGAAATTTGGTACAGTATAGGTTTTAGGCTGTAAACCACAGGAAAATTCCAAAAACCTTTCCTTAGAACCTCAGCGGGGGGAGGGGGGGTTTGGCGGTTATGTATGATTGGGGATTCTGGTTAACTTACCACACCTTTCATGATTATTTTGCTCTTGATCTACTTCTTAATTTTTATCATCCATTTCTCTCTCTCATTTTTCCTAAATACTTCCCTATAATCCTCGTATTTTCTTTTCCTCTCAATCTCAACATCTTAATGATTATTATCTTGTTATGAAAATTTTCCCACTTTGTCTCCCAAATTTCTTCTCTCCACCTTCTAACTCCTTCACATTCTGTTAAGTAGTGTGATATTCCTTCCTCTTTACTGTGAACCCCCCTACGGGAATTGTGGAAGGAAGTGCAAGGTTCACGCCCATGGAAAGCTAACCTAAATTGAATAATGGACCCGCCCAGAGGATAATTGGGTTTCCCGGGGAGAACAAGTTAATTAACTGAGTCCAACATCCAGTTTTAGTTTCTCTTTGATATAATTTTGTGATCTCGTAGCTTTTTTGTATGTGTGTTTTCAAATTAAAACAAATGTACAGAAAAATTACAATTTAAAACAATGTATAAGTACAAATCTATTTTTGTTACAAAGAAATTCATAGATCTTATCATACAATATATATACAAGAGTAATTTAAAAATGAGTACTTTTTAGAATGAATAAAAAGAAAATTTACAAATTAAAATAGCCCTAAATGAAATAGATTTAGAAATAATTAAACACCCAATAAATTTGCCTGAAGGGCGTGAAATGAAATAATATTTACATGTATAAATTTACATAGACCAATAATTCATTAGACCCTGAAAGGAAAATATCATTAGTTAGAGGTAAGATCCGAAAACTACGTTTGGAGTACCTCTTTGCCCCAAAACATAGGTTCTTCGCAATAGGCAAAAGAGGTAGTCAACTATTACTTAAAAAAGCAGCATAAACTTTACTTAGTTAAAACACAATCAAACTTTAAGTTAAAAGGTAGCAAAAGCGGCAAGAATGTTTGAGACGAAGCCTAACTAATGCGCGCAAAAGGGACCCAAGAAACAGACGCTAGCTTACAGCTTGGCGGGAAATACTATAAAGAACTTATTACAGAGAAAATCTACATAAAGCCAAAAAGAAAGAAAGAAAGAAAGAAAGAAAGAATTACTAAAACTACCTCAAAGACAGAATGGAAGAAAAGAAAAGACAAGAAGATAACTAATACTCGAAATAAAGGAAGAATTAAGCACAGCGCGAAAGCGTCCCCCACGCTATTTGTATATTTCCATTTTCTAAAGAAACTACGTTAAGCCAGAAGTCACAAACATTTCTGCCAGCGTGAAAACACCTAACATCAAAATTATAACATGAATTAAAGCCTTACTTGGCAAAAAGACAAAACAACACTGTTTTGTTCTTACACGGGCTTATGGCCCCGACTAACCTCTGGTGATAGCCATATTGGAAGAGGCAAGTAGCCGGAAGTCATGTGACCACGAAACCGGGAACGGCACTTTACTAAACTACCGCCAGATAGCGGCAAAGTAAGGACAACCAAACACTTGAAGCTAAGGAAACTGCCACCTATTGCCGCGAGTCGGCGCCACCACGGCGTAAACAAACAAAATGGCGGACTGTAAGTAAAAACAATTGAGACGGCGATAATGCCGGCTCAAATCACCCCCCTCTTTTCTTAAAACTTCCAGTTTTAAGCAGAGAGAACTACCTTTTCGTTGCCTGCTTTCAGAGAATTTACAAAATTAAAGTTTATTTACTTTCTGGTGGGAGAACTTGTGATTTGGTCATGCTTTATTGGTGAACTTTACTGTAGACTGAGAGTCTTGTTTATAGTTGCAGAAGATTATTAGCGTTGTCACTAATACTTTGGAAGGCTACCCTGTTTTATCATTACCATCAAAAATATGCACTAATCTTGTCTTGTCCGGGAAGTCATCATAGGGATACGTTCAACCAGAGGGTGCGCCTTGTTGGATGCCTCGTCAACACAGACGGCGTTTGGTCCAGAAAGGAAAACGGAGGCATTTCCAACACACCTGGAGGAACTAGCACTTTGGAAAATCACTCGGGCTACTTCATGCGGGGGTCAAAAGGAAAGTGTCATACCTTGTACTGCCCGGTATCGCGTCAGGTCCCACCAGGCTCAGCAGGATGCACTTACACTAGACCGTCCCATGTAGCCACACTTTGAGCGAGAACACAGTGCTGATATGGTGAAACTTAGGCGGCAGCAAGGCGAGACATCTCTGGATGTAGTTTTCACGTGAGTAGCCTGCGCCCAACCATGTTCACAGTAGTGTGCAATTTATTAGGGTAGACTTTTCTCTGCTGTCGCTCACCATCCCGCCATCTTGAAGAGCATGCCAGCGTGGATCCCAACCAGATTTACACATACATATAACTGAAACATGAATTTGAAAGCGGCAACACCAAATTCCAAAAATTTTACTATACTGGGGGGGATACAATTTTAAAATTTTCATAATTACCAAATTTTTACAAAATACAGAAGTATTTACTTAACTCTGAAATAAACTAGCTGTCTGTGCTCAAATTAAGTTCAATTTAGATAATACAATTAACTTTAACTATAATGACTTAATCAGTACCAGATGATAAACCTTACTTTAAACAAAATCTGCATTTATTAAATGCTACCTGTTTTTCTTTAAACATAAGTGACAAAAACACTTCTTTTAAATTTTACTCACTTGCTGAAACAACCTTCCAGTGGACCCAAGGGGACCGGAAACAGAAACTCAATCATAAAATATCAAACATGAACTCTGGGTACAACCTAACCTTAAACTGAGTGAAGTTTTTCATTTAAACTTCAACACCAATATAAACTTGTTACTGTTTACTATCTCTGACTGTACCTATGCTATTAGCCCATAATACATACTTCTAATTGCCCCTATCAACATAACCTCAAATAACATTATTTCAATCTCTTTTGTTTACTTCTGTCAACATAACCTCTATTCACATACACTCTGTAACGCAGTCATCCGGCGGCTATAGTACAATCTGCCCAAGTCGCTCCCACTGAAAAGAAATGAACACTTCCCTTTGGCTACACCTACCCATAGTACATCCAACTAGGATGCACCAGCAAACGCCACACTTAGCCAGAACTTTACAGAGGCCGGCAACAGCATACCCCGCTGAGCTCCTCACCTTTTCCCCAGGCTAACGGGACTGAAAACCCCACCAAGAAAAGAGGACACAATTCTATCACAGAGACAACAATGACAAACAATTACTGAGCCTAACTACACGATGCTGCACATACACACACAGACCGAGGTTACCTTAACCTCACTTTGTTGACAAAACCTGACTAGCAGAAATCATGTCTCAGGATCAGCCTACACACTGACTGCTAATATGACCTACCTACCCCTTCTCATATCATACCATGGGCTTTCTATATACAAGATTACTACCTACACTAACACTCCTCAGACAGGTGCCACTAAACTATATACAAAATTATATACACTACTAATTACAAATATATTAGATCCATATTTACAAACAGTTCGACCCGACTTAAGTCGTAGGAGATGCTGATCGTGGCTCTACTTGATATTATGCACGCCTGTGACGTCCGGAGGTGCGCATGATATCAGGGTCACTGAACAAACGATCATCAGCTCTACCACCAGACGGTCTCCTGAAATCTGAACACTCACTCCTCACATGTACACAAAACAACCACACAAAACACTGACACCTGTCATTGAAGCTAATTAGTAACATGGGTTTGAATTTAGCTGCACACTTCTCATAGGGCCTATTAAATTAGCAAGAAAACATGTATTATCATCCTAACCATGAAAAATTTATCTCTATTCAAAATATATTGAGTTTCTGGTCCACACTCACCCATACTACAGAGATCCACTGGAACAGCAGTCACAAACTCAAGTTATCTTCTCAGAACTGGCACAGACTTTAAACAGGAGCACTCTCAGCATTGGTACTGGATAAATTTCTAAGTGGCGACACCAGCCAAAGCTCTCCCTCAATTTCATTTTTAGGCAACCCTTATACTCCATCATGTCAACATGAAACATAAGTTACAATTTGTTAAAAAAAAATTACCCAGGCTATTTCATTACAATACAACAGTTTCCCTTTTTTCAATTTTTTAAAATAATTTGCTGAAATAAAATTTGATTTAGTCACAATTATTTTTTTTTTTAAATAAAGACACAATATCCTGAAAAAAAAGTTAAATTAAATTTGCTGTAAGAAAAATTTATTAATTACATTTTTTTTTTTTAAACAGAGAGAAACAAAAACTGATGCTGCTCAGAAACAAAGGACAGGAGTTTTATAAATAAACAAAGACCTAAGCTAAGGGCTCAATATAAATGAAAGAAAATTGTGGATCAATAACCACAGCGGAGGCTACCACACATTGAACCCCCCTACGGGAATTGTGGAAGGAAGTGCAAGGTTCCCGCCCATGGAAAGCTAACCTAAATTGAATAATGGACCCGCCCAGAGGATAATTGGGTTTCCCGGGGAGAACAAGTTAATTAACTGAGTCCAACATCCAGTTTTAGTTTCTCTTTGATATAATTTTGTGATCTCGTAGCTTTTTTGTATGTGTGTTTTCAAATTAAAACAAATGTACAGAAAAATTACAATTTAAAACAATGTATAAGTACAAATCTATTTTTGTTACAAAGAAATTCATAGATCTTATCATACAATATATATACAAGAGTAATTTAAAAATGAGTACTTTTTAGAATGAATAAAAAGAAAATTTACAAATTAAAATAGCCCTAAATGAAATAGATTTAGAAATAATTAAACACCCAATAAATTTGCCTGAAGGGCGTGAAATGAAATAATATTTACATGTATAAATTTACATAGACCAATAATTCATTAGACCCTGAAAGGAAAATATCATTAGTTAGAGGTAAGATCCGAAAACTACGTTTGGAGTACCTCTTTGCCCCAAAACATAGGTTCTTCGCAATAGGCAAAAGAGGTAGTCAACTATTACTTAAAAAAGCAGCATAAACTTTACTTAGTTAAAACACAATCAAACTTTAAGTTAAAAGGTAGCAAAACGCGGCAAGAATGTTTGAGACGAAGCCTAACTAATGCGCGCAAAAGGGACCCAAGAAACAGACGCTAGCTTACAGCTTGGCGGGAAATACTATAAAGAACTTATTACAGAGAAAATCTACATAAAGCCAAAAAGAAAGAAAGAAAGAAAGAAAGAATTACTAAAACTACCTCAAAGACAGAATGGAAGAAAAGAAAAGACAAGAAGATAACTAATACTCGAAATAAAGGAAGAATTAAGCACAGCGCGAAAGCGTCCCCCACGCTATTTGTATATTTCCATTTTCTAAAGAAACTACGTTAAGCCAGAAGTCACAAACATTTCTGCCAGCGTGAAAACACCTAACATCAAAATTATAACATGAATTAAAGCCTTACTTGGCAAAAAGACAAAACAACACTGTTTTGTTCTTACACGGGCTTATGGCCCCGACTAACCTCTGGTGATAGCCATATTGGAAGAGGCAAGTAGCCGGAAGTCATGTGACCACGAAACCGGGAACGGCACTTTACTAAACTACCGCC
This sequence comes from Ectobius pallidus, assembly GCA_964059195.1. Classification (NCBI taxonomy): domain Eukaryota; kingdom Metazoa; phylum Arthropoda; class Insecta; order Blattodea; family Ectobiidae; genus Ectobius; species Ectobius pallidus. The sequence goes on along the minus strand of CAXKWD010000008.1, from coordinate 8,670,358 downwards.
AGATAGCGGCAAAGTAAGGACAACCAAACACTTGAAGCTAAGGAAACTGCCACCTATTGCCGCGAGTCGGCGCCACCACGGCGTAAACAAACAAAATGGCGGACTGTAAGTAAAAACAATTGAGACGGCGATAATGCCGGCTCAACTGCATAATACACAACCTTCCTCCCTGTCCTTTCTTAACCCCTTCAAATATATCACCCCTGTTCTCATACGTGCGTATCCCCCCTTTTCATGCTTATCACAACAATCTACATATTTCTCCCTTCCCCATTCTGTTTTGATTACTCTGTATAATCTCAAAGAACTTTGTTTACAAAGCTCACCCAAATCTCATATACAGTGCATGCCGCTTATTGTGATCACTTCAAGACACAGCTATTCTGATAATATTAACCGATTGATAACAATAGCCAAAGGAATTAAATGAAGGTTATTTATTCATAGGCTATATAAGATAATACACTACAAAACAATTAAAAATATTTATTCATAAAATAATACATAACTGTGTATCATTGAAATACTCATAGGCTAATACAGTAATGGACTCCAATTATTTTTGCAACAAATATCAAAGTTTTTAATTGTTTTTAAGTCCAAAGTTTTAAAGTCCATTAACCAACACTCCATACTCAGTTCGAGTTAAGAGTGTTTTTGTAAGTTGACTGACCTGTGGTAAATACCGCTTAGCAAATCATCGTAACGCCTGTCTGTTCAAGTCTTTTCATTTTACACTAGCCATCACTGCATGTTAGCATTGTTATCTTCACAAATCAAAAGCTGCAGTTTAACTATGGGATGAAACATATTTTATTGCTTAAAAGGGAAAGTTAGGTAATCCCACCCCCTCGAACCAGTCATCCTGTGAGCTGTGAACAGAATTACCAGTACAGCACAATACAGTTGAGTTAGAAACGAAACCCTTAAAAACGAAATTTTGAATGTACAGTACCTGGAAAGGAAGCCGCAAAAAGGAAAATGTGATAGTATAAACCAAATCTTTGATCACAATAAACAGCATTTTTTCAGTGTATCATTATTAATCCGTACGGGACTTCATAAGAGAAGTGATAACATTACCCGACTGATAAAATGATCTGCGATTACATTAAGTGGCGTTCACTGTATATATACAGTGGTACCTCGAGATACGAGTGCTCTAACATACGAGTTATTTGAGATACGAGCTGTCGAGCGAGGGAAGTTTTGTTTTGAAGTACGAGCGACATTTGAGATACGAGGAACGGCCAGCTGCGACGCTGCACACGGCCCACCAGTTTACTACGCCTGCGCCTCGTGCGTCTCGCGCATTATCCCACGTATTCCCCCAGTGTGCTTGTTTACCTCGCTGTCGAAGCATCTTTGCTAAGTTTTTCTAGGGCTTTGCGCTTTTTGTGCGTTTTCATACTTATCACATTTCTTTTTATAACCATGGGTCCGAAGAAAGTGTAACAAATATGTATGTACACTTTATAAAACGAGTTTTTTTTTCTTTACATTCTCTTTTATTATGTTTTATACAATATTTGTCATTTATAAATACATTTTTCTTATTAAAAAACACGTAACAAAAACAATTGCGGGTAGCATTTTTGGGGCTGGAACAGATTAATGGCATTTCAATGGGGAAAATTGCTTTGAGATACGAGCAAATTGACATACGAGCACGGTTACGGAACGAATTAAACTCGTATCTCGAGGTATCACTGTATACACCTGTCATAAAAAGGAAGTAAAGACAGGTGTATATATGTACAGTGAACGCCACTTAATGTAATCGCAGATAATTTTATCAGTCGGGTAATAATCAATAGAGGAAATAATACTTTTGTAAGGAAATTGCAAGGTAATCAAACCAATTCATTACTCCATCTCAATATTCAAGGAGTAAGGTCTAAAATTGATAGTTTAGAAATATTCCTAGATGAAATTGAAGAGTCTAATATAGGTATAATATCCTTAAACGAACATTGGTTAAAAAAAGATGAAATACACTTCTTAAATAAATTAAAACATTTTTCAGTTATAGACAATTACTCAAGAGAAAACAATGCTCATGGTGGATCGGCCATACTTTTAAAAACCAGTTTAAATTTTGAAACCAAAGTCAGAGAGGATCTCAAATTATTTAAAGAAGACTACACTTTTGAAGAGTCTGCGATTGAGATAATTGGTTTGAATACTATTGTAATATCTATATATAGAGTACCTTACCATAATACTCTCCAAATTTTTCTACAGAAACTAGAATGTCTACTGAGCAAATTAGTTAGAGAGAGGTGGAAAACAATTATAATAGCTACAGACTGCAACATTGATGTAATAAAAGAAACCGATGTTACTGCCAAAAATTTAATAAATTTAATTGAAAAATATGGCTTGAGACTTGAAATAAAAGAGCCTACGCGAATAACTGCTACTTCCTCAACTTGTATCGACAATTTATTCACAAATTTAAGTCAAAATGGTAAAAAATCCTTTGTATTAGATTCTGGTCTATCAGACCATAAAGCTTTACTCACTGTACTTCCCAAAACGCAAATAAATAAAACAAAAGAAAAATACTCAACCACGCGCCTCTATAGGGAACAAAACATTCAAGAATTCAGAGAACTTCTAGCAAAAAACAATTGGCCTTTTGATAATTATAAATCTGTGGATGAAAATTTTAATATCTTTCTAACCACTTTTCTAAATACTTACAATCACTGTTTTCCAAAAGTTGGGATTAAACAAACTATCAGAAATGTTGGACTAAAGTGGTGTACACAGGGGATATGGATTTCCAGTAAACGGAAAAGAATACTGTACAGGGAATATAAGATCACAACAGATAATAATAAAATCGAATATTACAAAAAGTATAATAAAATTTACAAGAATGTGATAAATCAGGCGAAAAAAATGGCAGTGGATGATTATATAAAAAGTTCTAATAATAAAAGCAAGGCTACCTGGAAAATAATAAAAAGTGAACTCGGATTGAAACAAAAAACTGAACAAACTCCTAAATCAAGTACATGTAATATGGATTCAAAGAGAATAGAAGCACTAAACAATTATTTCACTAGTGTATCAACTCTGACTCAGGAAACTCCCTCTTCATTACAAGAGTCCATGAACAAAACTCATCGATTTACTCTCTTACAGCACCCCCCCCATTTGTATTAGGTTCAGTCACAGAAAATGACATAAAAAAAGTAATTGATTCGCTGGAACCAAAGACTTCAAAAGGCTGGGATGAAGTCCTCCCTTTCTTAATCAAAGAAGTTAAAGATGTAATAAGTAAACCTCTCTCAAAGATTATATCACAATCATTTTACATGGGCCTTTTCCTGGAAAAAATGAAATATGCTATAATTAAACCAATTCATAAAGGAGGATCCCATGAACCAAAAAACTATCGCCTAATATCTATTCTCACTACTTTCTCGACAATAACTGAAAAGTTATTGCACTCTCGTCTAACAACTTATTTAGAAAGTCACAGCTTATTAAGTGATCATCAGCACGGCTTTAGAAAATCGTTTTCAACAACTACTGCCCTTGTAGATCTTGTAAATGAAACATCCAAAAAATTAGATGAAAAAAATTATTCAGCTGCCCTAATATGCGACATCTCGAAAGCATTTGATTGTGTGAAGCATGATATACTGTTACAAAAACTCAAATATTATGGTATCGGAAATGTTAGTTTAGAATGGTTCAAATCTTACTTAGCAAATCGCAAACAGAAAATAATTGCTGTAAACAAAGGTGAAACGGTTCATTCAAGCTGGAAATATATCAAAGATGGTGTACCTCAAGGATCAGTATTGGGGCCAATACTGTACATATTGTACACAAATGACCTCCCAGTTAATATTAACGGGTATTCAGTTCAGTTTGCTGATGACACTACTGTCATTCTAAACAATCCAAATTTTGGAAACTTAAATACCGATTTAATCAATGCAATGGAAAATTTAGACAACTGGTTCACTTGCAATGGATTAAAATTAAATAGAAGCAAAACAGGTATTATTCACTTCAAAACTTCAAGTAAATCAAATACTGAACCCAACTACCAGCAAAACATTGAAGTGAAAAATGCTAGTAAAATCCTAGGTGTATTCGTTGATGAACATCTTAGATGGACCAGTCACATTGATTACACAGTAAAAAAACTAAATTCTGCTTATTTCAATATGTGTTGCCTTGCTCAAATAACTAACATGCAAACGAAAAAAATGATATACTATGGCTATTTCAATTCAATAATGTCGTACGGAATAATTGTATGGGGAATAGCCACAGGATGGGAAAGGGTTTTCAAAATTCAAAAACAAATTATAAGGATAATGGCAAATGCTGGCTTCAAAGACTCATGCAGACCGTTGTTCAAAAAAATGGGAATTCTAACTCGACCTTCTCTCTCTATCTTTTCAATTTGCTAAATTACTTTCACATCAATTTCAACACTATTCAAGAGCATCAGAATCAGCTTAGTTATAATACCAGGTTCAAAGAAAACATAAAATATCCATCTCATAGGCTAACTCTGCTGGAAAAGAGTCCATACTACATGGGAATCAGGGTATTTAATAAATTGCCAAAACCTATTAGACTAATAGAAAACCATAATCAGTTTAAAAAAACCGTGAGAGAAATACTAATAAACAAGGCTTATTATTCAGTGAAAGAATATATGAATGAGTAGTGAAAAAATAGTGGGTCCATCGGAATTCATGACATAAATGTTAGTTACATTTTGGCTTTCTTAGTATTTACTAAATTGTTTAATTTAACATTACTTTTAGATTGTTTCACCACTACCTAATTTTTCATTATATTCTGTACATATGATTACTGTATTATTTTTATATCGTTGTATGGTATTATTATTTTATATAACAACATTGTATTAATAATTGTATCCTGTTCAGGAACTTTTGACGAGTCACCAGTTTACGAGCAATGCTCAACCATGTAAATGCTATGTGACGATTAATAAAACTAAACTAAACTAAACTAAACTAAACTAATGTTGACTCAAGGTAATTCATCAGGTAGCTACAATATGATAGGTAGATATATTTACATGTGCTCAAGTACTTGTGACGGTTTCCACCCAGTTTTAGTTTCATAAACTTTGTATCGTGTAACCAAGTTAACCCGAGAAATCTGTTGTAATTAATTACCATATTTCTGACCACTTATTTTTTCCTATCATTGAGAAACTTGTATGCGTTGCATGGTGAATTGTCCAATGGAATCTTGGATTAGAAAAAAACTCTACTTACTGTATCTCATTTTTTCTAACACTTCTTCCGTTCTGTTAAAATATACTTCCCACACGAGTATTGCTATACATATTTCCATTTTGCTCCAAGTGTTGTTCCCATGCAACATGACATATAACTTAATTTTTTCCAATATGTTACTACTGTTTCACATGTTTAAAATCATATAAATCGTTCTTACCTTTATATGAGGGCATTGGAATTGCTCATCAGCATATAGAAGGTTATTAATTTTAGATTTTTTTAAATCCTAAACCAAAGTTGTTATCTGCTTTCGAAATTCTAATAGAATCATAGAAATGTAGATTAAATATGACTGGAGATAACAAACTTCCTTGACGTACTCCTTGGTTTGTTGTAATAAATTCATTACTGATTTCCAACTATCTTTTCTTTATTATAAATATTATAAATGGTTTGGAACTAAACACAGTGAAGTGAATCAATATTTTATTAATATGAGTTGATTAACACACTCGGACTTCACTTACCAATCATTTATAAAACCTCTTTATTATTTCAATCAGACGTATGGGTATCCCTCTTCTGTTTATATTCCATAATTTTGATCTGAATACTCTGTTAAAAGCCTTTACTTAGTCTGTAAAGAGAAAATAAGTTGATTTATTAAATTCTGTGTTTTCCATGATTTGTTGAAGGGAAAGAATGTTATCTATGCAGGAGTTTCCTTTTCTGAATCCTGTTTGTTCTTGGAGCAGTACACACTCTGCTATATTTGACAATCTAAGATTGATAATTTTAGAATATATTTTGTAGGCTGATGCAAGGAGGCCTTAATGCTCTGTAGTTAGAAAAACTTCTTACCGTAATTATTTAAAAAATGTCATGGTTGGTGTATTTCTATTAAACAAAGACCGTAGTTGACTCTGTGTTCTGTGTTTCAGGTTGGAGTTAACGTCCCAATTCCAGTGCCACTGCCAATGTTCTCTTTCACAGGAACAAGAGGCTCATTTCTAGGAGACTGCCACTTTTATGGAAAGCAGGTATTTTAAAAACTTATTATAAGAAATTTATGATATTATAAAATGAAAATTAAGAAAGGCAACAAGTTAACCTTTTCACTGCTATTGATGTACAGTACGTTAGAATAGTCAACTAGCGAACAGCAATCCTCTTAAGAATGTTGGTACCATAAACACCCCACCCGTCACCCTCACTGCCTCTGTGAGCCTCAGTGCGAGATTGGATTTTTGTGCAAAAAGACATTTATTAGAGCAGTGCTGCCACCCGCATCTCTCTTTCAGCTGGTAGCAAGTTGACCAGCTCGCTGTAAAGGGACTATTCTAACGCACTGTATATATGCATCACTGCAAAAATTGCAAGAAGACTGAAATAGAAGCTTAATACACTTTATCTTACAATAAGAAGATATTTAGTCACATATTAAAATTGTCATTTATGGAAACCATCTATTCCACTAAAATGTTCCTAGTTGATGTCAAACTTTTAACCCACTAGTGATTTTACTTGATGAGGTTGTCTAGAAAGAAAAGAACGATTGCACATCGTGCTCAGCACCGGTCCCCCACCACCACAGTTGCAAGTGCGCTAATTTGCTTCTTACCTCACCTCAGTGTGAGTTGAGTTTCGTTGCTGTGAGGTCACGCCTGTCAGTTCTACAACGTATCCAAATGGCGGTGCCAATTGAAAATCCTGCCAAGTGTGTAGTGTGATTCATTTTTTGAATGCTCAAAATCTTCGGTTAATTGAAATTTATAGGCAGGTAACGCAAGTCCATGGTGATAATGCAATGAATGAGTCTTCAGTGAGGAAATGGTGCATAATGTTTAATCAAGGAAGAATCAGTGTGGGAGGCCATCACCCGTCACGGATAAGTTGAAAGCAAATGTTGATGAAAGGATTCAGGAAACCCGGCGTTTCACTTGGACACCTTACATTAATTTTTCCCACAAATTTCAAAATCTCTCCTACATGAAATAGGCTCTGTGGGTTCCAAAGATGTTGACTGAAGTTCACAAGGCACAACAAATGGGAGCAGCGCGAGAAAATTGATGGCAACCTTTTTTTTTTTTTTTTTTTTTTTTTAAAAAGATCTAAAAGGTTTAATCCACATGTTTTTTTTTACCGAAAGGGTTTAATCCACATTTTTTTTACCTAAAGGGTTTAATCCACATTTTTTTTTGGACCTAAAGGGTTTAATCCACATGGAGTTTCTTTAGAGAAAACAAGGAATAAATGTCGAGGCCTATTGTGCAACTCTTCAACGACTACAATGCGCTATCCGAAACAAGAGATGTGGAAAGTTGTCTAATAAGGCTTTTTTTATTCATGACAATGCTCAACCTCATTTGGTTGCTCAAACACTGGCACAACTTCGTTTTAAGTGGAAAGTTTTTGGACATCCTTGACTTGGCACCCAGCGATTGTCACCTGTTTCCAAAACTAAAGGACTTTTTAGGTGGAAAAGACTTCCCAATTGATGAAGACCTCAAATTGGCAGTGACTTCCTTGGCTCAGGTCTTTGGCAGTAGAAGAGTATAACATGGGCATTGAAAAACTGGTACCACGTTACAATAAATGCTTTGACAGCAATGGTGTTTAAGTTGAGAAATAGAGTAAGGTACCGTATCTTTGTAAATAAAGTTTTGTGTTGATATCTTTTGTTATTATTAGTTATGCCAAATCGTTCTTTGCTTTCCGGACAACCCTTGTATAAATTCAGCTCTGAAAGGGTTCACAAGAATTTGTTTAATTATAATACTGCATGATGAAGTATATTGGTGAGTTTATTAACATTGAATCCCAAGTTATTTTACTTTTAGGTTTACGTACAGGGAGTGAGTTTACACCACCTTCTTTAGAACTCTTACTTAACCCAGCATCACTCGTGCATATGGCTGTCATACCATCACTCGGGTGATAAATTTGATCTATTATAGCTATTAAATGTGTTAGGGTAACTAGTAGGTTTCGGAGGACCAGGTTTATTATAAACCAACTTAAAACTAAACTAGGAGAGCTTGGACTGTAGGACGCTGAAATCAGGGATTTAGACTTTAATTTGTTGCAGCACAATATATTCAGGAATCCTGAACTCTGAGTAGTTGAAATTATATAAACACTTAGCACAGGATGATTATAAATGCAGTCAGACACAATTACTGATGCCAGGGGCATATACATGTAGCTTCTAGATGCGCTAGCACTGTCTTTCTTTGTTAAGAGTCCACGTGGCGGCTAGGCCAATTAACACAATGGGAACATATGCACTTTGCACAGAAAATACAATATGAAGCCCGGAATCGCACACACGCTGCCCAATGCTTAGGAGCGAAAGGGTGTGGATAGAAGATGAGTAATAAGCCTACAAACTGGATATTGCCCCGCGTAAGGGAGCGATCGTAACACACAGCTTCATGCTACTGCATCTCAGACACTACTGAACTCGGCGTGGGGAAGCCGTTAGCAGGCGCACCCACCGCCAGGAAATGATGCGACGCGGGAATGCATAGCAGCCCGCGCCAATCACCACAGAGGCAAATTTGAAACTTATAACTTACAGGCTCTTGAGCCAACAAAATGCAACTCAGACGCATGGATTAAACTTACAATAAGATTCTATGTAACCATTTTAACATTTGTGAAAGTAAATACTGTACTGTTATATTTTATTTCCATTTATTTATTTAAAGATGCTACAAACAATTTTTACAAATTATAAACAGCAGGCATCTTAAAATTAATACAAGAACGATAATAATGATACAGAGAGATAGTAATGATAATAATAATAATAATATAATAATAGTAGTAGCAGTAATAGTAGTTGTAATAAGAATAATAATAATAGTTTCAAAAAGTTACATGATTCTGGCACTGGAAACATTTAATTTTTGTTAGTATATTTTTATTATTATATTGTTTTTGTTCTTGTTATTGGTAATTATATTATTATTGTTGTTAATAATATTATTATGGTGTTGTTATAATATTTGTAAGTGAAAAAGTTTCAGAAAAAACAAAATAATAATATTCAAGATCTTGAACGCAAGCATACACAGGATGAAGAATAGCCATAACATTGACACCAATAAAATATCAACTTCATGAACTTATCTGAACTATTACTGTAGGTTGAATTGCTAAATTGTAGAGACAAGAAGCAGAAGTGTATAACACACAGTCTTGTATCAGAGGTGGAAGAGGTTAGACGCTTTATGCGGAGTTGCGCTGAATACGGAAACGATGGGTATTGACCTAACAACTTACCGCGCGAGAATAGGCCTTCACAGAAGGCTTAAAGCAGAATCATCTAACGTCAACGAACAGGCACATGGTCCCTCGGTCAATAATTGGTTTTTTGGCCTAATTATAGCAGCACTGTTATTAATTGGAGGAATCGAGGCAAATCCTGGCCCAAGACCAGGCAAGAGCGGTGAAAATAGTGCGGATAGTGGGAATGTAGCTGCGTTAACGGACTTGATAACCAAATTAGACGAGAAGTTAATTAATAAATTCGACGAAATCAACAGTAAGTTGGAAGATGTAAAGGGATGGATCATCAATATTAATGAGGAATACAACGAATTAAAAAGTGAGATCGCCACACTAAAAGAAATTAAATGGACAACACAGAAGCTGGAGAGAGAAGTAAGGATGAGGAACATCATCATCTTCGGATTAGAGGAAAACCACCAGGAGAGAAGACGGGACACTTGTGGACAGGTGCTTAATCTTTTTACCAAGGAACTTCAAATGGAACTTTCTGAACTCCATCTTGATAATGTGTTCCGTCTAGGAAAAGGAAAAAACCGACCAATATTAGTGAAGTTTACTAGTGTGCTAACTAAAGACATGGTGTTGAGCAGGGCTAAGATGCTGAGAGGGACGGGTGTGAGGTTTGCGCAAGATTACAGCAGAGAAGTTCGGGCCAAAAGAAAGGAACTACTCCCTTACATGATACAGGCTCGTAATGAAGGGAAATTTGCTGTGTTAGTGAAGGACAGGCTCCGTATAGACCAGAAGGTCTTTGACATTGACTACTGCAGGAAAAATATAACTTTGACCAGGGAAGCAAACGACAAAGGGCTCGCCCCAAATAGGCATAGCAACAGGGACTCAAATTCTAATAAATTAATAGAAGTGAATACAGCGAACACGACGATCCAGGAAACGAGGAGACAGAACAGCGAAACGCTTATACAGCACACACGGCCTGACAATACGAGTTCATCGCACCAGGAGAGGAATTCCCCCACATCAGCGGTTAGGAAACGAGAGCAGCGAACAGAGGAAGCGGCAGAAAAGACCGAAGGCGTAAGACATATAGAGAGGGAAGCTGAGTACATCCCATCACCTCGAGACAGTTCGGCCCCTCTGCGTAGAGGACGGTCAAAGAGTGTTAATCAGTCACATAATTTAAGAAACTGGTTCACTGTTTCGGATTCTCTGTCAAATAAAACGAAGAAATAGGTTCAGTGCTTCGAGAATAGGTCTAGGGCTGATTTTCCCAAGTCCAAGGGTCTAAAATAAAATAAAAGTATAATATGAAATACGGAGAAGGAAGCTATAGGCAATGATAGACTAATCCCCCAGTCATGAAAGAGTAAAGATGCCACAATGGTAGAATTTAATTCTTTTAGGTCATATAATTTACGGCACAAAGCTCATGTTAGGATAGAGTGTGCAAGGTAAGTAAGTGTACACAAAGTTAAATAAGTCACGTGTCGTCAAGAGGTGTGTGCCACTGTTATCCTAAACAAGTTCCCAAATAGGACCTAAATAAGAGTGATATAAAAAGAACGAATTTAATCTCCTTATTAGTAACTTAATAGTAATTTAGTAGTAACTTTTTACTCCACTAATATGTAGCACATGTGAGGGTAATAATATGTTACCACAGTATAAACATCAATTCCAGTTGCAATATTACGAGAGACCAGTCAGCTGAATAGGATCGGTTAGCTGCAAAGTCAGCACGCGTGAATGGATCAGTGTCATGTTATTGAACTTGAGAAACAATAAACATATTATTTTAATCCACCAAGTTTGCAATGTATTATAAGAAAAACTGTCTGTACAGAGTACTTCGCTTGGCAATAAACCTACAGTGTAATGCCAAGGAGGTAAATTGGTTGATACAAGAATAAATTACATTACATTACATTACATTACATTACAAGTGTATAACACCATCACTCCTGTGATAGATTAGTCCTAACATACTGCATCATTTTGAAATAATACTGCAGCTGAATGTGTGTGATATATTACATTTGAGTTGCACAAATAATAAACCAAAGATTTTGTAAAAGTCATTGCTAGCAAAACAATTCTTTCTTGCAAGATATAAGCGAGTTAATATAAGATATACACAATTGTTAGATCTGTTTTAACATTGTGAGCAAGCCGTCATGGTCTAAAGAGCTGAGAACCACAGCAGGCCAAGAACCATTATAAAAAAAAAGGAGGAGAAGATGAAGATGAAGAACAAGAAGATGAAGAAGAATAGTAAGATGATGATGAAGAAGATGGTGAAGAAGAAGATGAAGAAGACGATGATGGCGAAGAAGACGATGATGGCGAAGAAGAAGATGATGACGAAGAAGAAAATGATGATGATGATGAAGATGATGACGAAGAAGATGCTGATGAAGAAGAAGATGATGATGACGACGAAGATGATGAAGAAGATGACGATGAAGATGAAGAAGAAGAAGAAGAAAAAGAGGAGGAGGAGGAGGAGGAGGAGGAGGATGGGGGCACACAGACATCTGAAATTTTCAACAATTATTTTGCTCTTTATTTTTTATTTTTGAATGAATTATCATGGGTAAACCTGCTAGTCAATAATAAATGCATGACTTAGAAGATTTTACAGTACTGGTGCAAGAATTTAAACTAATAATCTTTTTTTAGTGCTTTTGTTTTCTTACACTCTATAGATATCCCAAAGGTACTATAGGCTGAAAGAGTTATGCCATGAAAATTCTGTATTTTTAAAAATGTTGTAAATGTGTTGTTACAGGGCATGCATTTCTACACACAGACAAAAACAGTGACACAGCTGTGGCGGGAAAGTGATGTGACACATTCCAGAGCTGCTGTATCAATGCCAGTAATGCAGTAGAGAGCAGAATCTCAACGAGTGCCATTCCACATTACATAGAGAATAATACAGGACTATGTCTCTATTGAGCCCTTGCCTTTAACAAAACATATAGGCGAGTTTCTAAATACATCAAGAGATCCATCCGATGGAATCGAGCTTTCATAATTTAATCGATGGAATCCATCGGCTATCCACCAAAGTATTCTCTGGGTTCTGACAGTTTTATAACTGCATAACGTAGACAAAATTGCAGACTCATAAATAGTAATGAATCTTATCCGATTCCTCATAAAGGGCTAAAACTGAAAGAAGCTAAGACAGTATATTAGTTTCCAGCCATAGCAAATTCTTACAATGGCCTGCATTTTAAGTCACACTTAACTGATTTTGCTTTTTTTTTTTTTAATTTTAATTGTTAAAATTATAAAACATAGACCATATAAAATAATATTACTAATTTCGGGTCAATTTGAAAACTTATAACTACAGTACCGTAATGTTTATAGTATAGGACACTCAGACTGTCTAGGTACTATGATAACCTTTTTTCTTATAAAATACTGGCGATACTGTGATAAGATGTTAATTTAATGTAGATCTCACTTTTGTTTATTTAATTTAATATATCATTATTATAATCAGTTGTATTTAATTGTAATTAATAATCATTGTATTTAATGTAAATGCAAATTGATCATTAGGCCTATACTTTTTTTAGTGGGAAAATATTAAATCGCAGTTACCAGCAATGCCATCGCTAGTATTTTACAATTTTATATGTAGTTACTATGTTGGCGATCTTGAAAAACATCACTTTGGCCAACAAATAGTTTTTTAATTCATCAGTCATCATGAATCCATCGAGAAAAATTCAGTCGGTGGAATCCATCGCTCATCAAGTCCGATGAATTTAGAAACTCTTCTTAATTTACAACCATAATCTCGTTTTACTCAAGACTCAATTTCAGCATGGGGTAGTAAGTTAATGTTGTTCTCACTACAAATGCAGATGGAAGTAAGAGAGAGATTGTGGTTAGCAGCTGCTAAGTTAAAACATATATTGTTTTAATTAATATTTCGTGAAGTATTTTGCAAGTTTTGTGTGCTTAATATTATTCTCATAATTAATTATTTAATGGTGTTCAGGGCCCTGTTTGATAGAACTTTTACATTTATATTATTAGCAAATACATAATAATATTGGTTGTTGTTATTAGTTTTCTGTTTTATAAGAATAATAGTTATGAGTTCGTGGCTCTAAATTATTGGTAAATATTGCCAACATTATTAGTAAACTGTTTCACAGACTGCAGAAATAATAAAGTTTACTGATAATGTTAGGTGTTTTCTGTAAGTGTATTTGGGCTAATAAGTTATTCTCAAACCCATGTTATTCAGATTTCATGATCTTAGAATTGTGGAAAATGAATCACTCTGATTTAGTTATCAATTTAAAAAAAGCTTACATATGCCATCAAAGGAATTTTTGTCATAAGTTTTTAGGATTTGAGGTTAGATTTTAGTAGGCCTACATAAACCTGTCTTGAATAAGTGCCCTGGCAGATTTGTTCATTTCTTAGAGCTAGTTATTATTTGTTGCATTTATGAAGATGTATTAGGCCGTGCTGCTTTGAAATAGTATTGACTAAAAGACTAAGAAGGGAAAAACACAAACAACAATCCAGACATAACCTCCAAATCAGTCAGCTATGAACTAACACTATTAGTGGAGTTTTTATGAGTAGTGTTCATATCTCTGTGAAACAATATTTAATAAATAATATTATGAGTTCTAATGCCAACAGAAAGTTCTATGAAACAGGGCCCTGTTCAGTGTTTTTTTGAAACATTAAAAGATTACAGATTACATACGTTTTGAATATGGTATTTTAATTTCGTGCCAGTTTCTGCAGCAAGCTGCCCCTCATTTTTCCATTGTCAAAGCAGTAAGTGTCCTGTATTATTCTTTATTGTATTTGAAAAAGTCTTCCAAGGAATATTTATACAATGCTTGTACAGTTGACTTTCATAATCTTTATTAATGTGCCATATGTGTGCCAAGGTTTACAGGTTGAAGGATGAGTATTGAAAGCACATAATACCATACTGCCACAGCGCACTTTACTCAGGCGGGAAGGGGATGTGATGTCACTAGGCCTGACCTCCTTACTCCATGTGCTTTAAACTGTTTTTGCACTCCTTAACTAATTAGTGGTACTTACGAATGTTGTTGCCGTGGATTGTAAGTTGACATTCCTGCATAGCAATCTTGTTGTTATGTGCGGTAAGAGTTTCCGTGCTGTTATGAATTTACTTACGCCACACCTCATAATAAAAGCCTTTATGGATAAGGCCCCCCAGGACAAACATTCGGTTTGCATAACAACAAACACATGCGAATCACTTTCTAAAATAAACATCTATCTTCAAGAATGTATATAGGCCCTACATAATATTTTCCGGTAATATCACAATTAATATAATTAAATTGATATAAATAATCATCGTGCCTTTATTTTTATATATTTATCGTAATACTATAATTTGTACAATTATTTAAAGAAATTCCTCCATACTTATTTACAAATATTCGGTTCCCATAACAACAAACACATGAGAATCACTTTCTGAAATATAACACCCATCTTCAAAAGTGTACATACATAATATTTTCAGCTAATATCTCAATTAATATAAATAATCATCGTGCAAAAAATAGCATGCAATACTCGTGCCGTAAGTGCATAATGGATCTCGGAAATTGAAAAAACGAGGTCCTCGTGCCTCGTTTTTTCAAACTCTTTCCTTGATCCGTAAGCACCACTTACGGCACTTGTATCGCAATATACTATCATGCTGTGATAAGTCAAATTAGTTAAAATACCTAAAAATGTTGTATTCTGGGGTACACAAGTATTTACGCAATAAAGGGTGTTAAAAATCATTATGTAACATGTTTCAGTATTCCAAAAGAACAAGAATTACACAAACAATGGGTGAAAAATATTCCTAGAGAGAAGTATAGTGTGCATAAAGGCTAGTTTACACTAGGTTTCGTATCTACTTTCATAAAAGTGAATTCGTGAAACTTATTATCCCCATTTTTTTTTCAAAACTAATTCCAAGGCAACTGCACGTTTCATGTTATTTCTGTACTTCTAGTTGCTGAAATCCCATGTGCACGTTTGAAACACGTATGAATCCAGGCATTTCACAGTTTCCTCACTTCCCACTTCTTTTTACAAAACTCGAACAAGCTAAATAAGCGTATAATCTCAAAAATACTATTGAAGTTTTATGAAAAGTTGGAATCAGCCGAAACTGTGTAGTGTTGTAACTCATTGTCCCCAGTACATCTAGTGTGCATTCAAGTAAAAAAAAGTTGTGAAACTCAGTTACAAAACCTAATTTCATGTAAACTAGCCTTAAAACACTTCGAGTCTGAATGCATCCGACATGAGGTTTCATGTAGCGATTCTTTGAATTTGTTAGCCGTGCACTGAAGCAGGTGATTTTGTAATCGTACATTTAGTCAATAACACAGTTCACATTCATTATTATTGTTTAAGTTTTTTACCTCGCTTATATAACTAAGAACCAAAAAAAAGCAAATCAGCTCTGTGCAAAGCCAGGACCGCTGATATTAGCAGAACTCTGAGGATTGGGGGGTAGTATTCCCACCTGAGTGAAGTGCACCGTGGTACTGTAGACAGTTCTACTGAAGTGCTTTAATACTTCAGAGTGAATGGAAATCACAGTATACAATACCTTGAGTGACTTCCAAGCTTTTCTGTTGTTGAGAAAGGATAGGAGGAGGATTGATTGCTCCACTTCCATCTTCTGGGAGAAGTGAGCTAATTGGGGAAAAGATCTGTATTCTATAGAAAACACAAAGTCTAGTAGAGCTCTCAATCTATCTGTACCACCAATTCCCCCCCCCCCCACTTTACCCAGCCTTCTTGTCTTTTCTAGATGGCCCTGGAGCAACTTGCAGTCATGTACAGTACCTTCTACAAATCGCAATGAAGGGGATCCACTTTTAAAACAAACTTTATGTTCATAATACACCTAATATCACACATATTTTGTTGTAGATAGTTCTTTTATACTACGATAAAGTGAAAAGTAGCGTCAATTCCTCCATATTTCAGTCTCTGTATGATGAAGAAACTCTTGATTGGACGTTAGAGGTGTGATGTCACACCACCAGAGCAGCTAGAATGCTGGGTAAACACGTTCACAAACACAACAAACCTTGGTTAACTATGTGGAAAGTATTAGGCATTATTTACACTGTGTCATTAATCACCACAAAAGTCTGGAGATGCAATATGGCACATTTACAAAACAGGAGAATTCAGAATGACCTACTAAATTAATATCATGGTTTGTAACCTAACAGAACCTGTCACTAACACTAATATCATCATTCCTAACCTAAACTACAATCTAGTTGCCTCTACTTGGTAAAATTGCTTTGTTGAAAAAAAAAAAAAAAAAATTGTCTGTGGAAACTTACACATCACAAGATGGGTCCCCTTGCATTGCAACTTTGCCTAAAATCCATTAATTTAATGGAATCTCCAGTTATTAAGTGTGGAATTCTTTAAAATAAAGAAATGGGGGTTTAGTATAGCACTCTACTGTAATTTCACAAGAGGTGTTGAGAGTGGTTATGCAACTCCAAGGTTGCAGACCAACATTCCCATTGGCTGGCCAATGTGTGTGTGTCTCTCTCTCTCTCCCCCCCGCTCCCTCTCGACGAACAAAATCATAGTGGGGCTCTGATGGACTGCACGGAAAACAATCAACTCAACGATTAAGCTTGTCCAAATTTTTAAAAAGTTACAGGAGCACACAGGGAAAGGTAAAATTACAGCAGCATGCGGGGAAAGGTACCAGGAATTGAGTGGGGGGGGGGGCTGTTACTGCTTCGAGCTAGTGGCGTGGTGAGCAGTTCATAATAAAAAATTCAAAATTTAAAAAATCTAAAAACCAAATATCCAAAATTTAAAAAACCAAGAAATAATAAATTCAAAGATTAAAACTTTCAAAATCAAAAGATCCAAAATTTAAAAATTCTAATATTTAAAAAAATCCAAAATTAAAAAAGTCTGAAAACCCAAAATTAAAAAATCCAATAATTCAAAATTGAAAAAATCCAAAATTAAAAAGTCCAAGTTTCACTTTTGATTAAGCTAACAATGTTCCTAACCTAACAAAACCTCTGGCTGACAGCAGTGAGCTAGTGCCTGTAAGGCCGTTTGCCATGTGTTTACAACTTACCTAACGACAGTGCCATCTTGCGGCGATGTATGAAAACATGGCAAATGCTATGCTGAAAAAATCTGGTGAATGGAACGCCATGCGACAGATGTGAAACTCAGATTTTTTCAATTTTGGATTGTTGGACTTTTTAATTTTGGGTTTTATGATTTTTTAAATTATGGATTTTTTAATTTTGGGATCTTTGAATTGATTATTTTGTTTTTTTTTTATAACGATCCCCCCCCCCCACTCAATGCCTGACTCGTGACTCTTAAACTTTTTTTTAATTTTTCTGTTTATGACTTTTTAAATTTTGGTTCTATAAACTTTTTTTTAGTTTTGGGTTTTCGATTTTTAAATTTTCGATTTTTCATAATGGCCCCCCCCTCAATTCCCGAACAAAATCATAGTGGGGCTGTGACGAACTGCACAGAAAACGATTATGCATGTCCAAATTAAAAAAAAAATAAAATTACAGGAGCACGCAGGGAATGGTATCAGGTATTAAGTGGGGGGGGGGGGGGGCGGCTCTGTTACTGCTTCGAGCTAGTGGCGTGGTGAGCCCTTCATAAAAAAAAATCCAACATTTAAAAAAATTAGGAATATAAAATATAGAAAACCCAATGACCAAAATTTAAAAGATCCAACTTTAAAAATCCAAAAATTAAAAAAAAACCAGTTTTCACTTCTGTCCTAAACTAATAATGTTCCTAACCTAACCTCTGCCTGACAGCAGTGAGCTAGTGCCTACAAGGCCGTTTGCCATGTTTGTTTACAACTTACCTTATGACATTGCCATCTTGTGGCAATGTATGAAAACATGGTAAACCCTAAGCTGAAAAAGAAAAATCGGGTGCATGGAACACCATGCGACAGAAGTGAAAATTGAATTTCTAAAAAAAAAAAAAATATATATAGTTCATTTTATATTAGATTTTCAATTTTGGATTGTTAGACTTTTAATTTTGGATTTTTGGACATTTTGCATTTTTTAATTTCGGTTTGATTTTGTTAATTTCGTGTTTTCTAAAATTTAAATATTTTCTTTTATTAAATATTTTTAATTTTGGATTTTTAAAATTGATTTTCTAGTTTTAATTTTGGGTTTTTAAATTTTTTTATCTTTGAATTTTATATAGATATATATATTTTTTTAATTTTTTATAATTGCTTTCCCCCCGTGTGCCTCGCAAACTTTTTTAATTTTTTGGTTTTTGGACTTTTTAAATTTGTTTCTTTGAAGTTTTTAAATTTTGGATCTTTCAATTTTTTTATTTTGGATTATTGAATTTTTTAATTTTGGGTTTTAAATTTTTGGATCTTTCAATTTTATATTTTGGATTTTTAAAATTTTGCATTTTCTATTTTTTTTTATTTTGGATTTTCTATTTTTTCAATTTTGGAATTTTTATAATGCCACCCCACTCAATGCCTGATACCTTTCCCCCGCACTCTCCCGTAAATTGTTTTAATTTTTAGATTTTTTAAAAGCCTAATCATTGATTTGATCCATTTCTGTGCAGTCATCCTGCGAGTCATGAGAGGTGTCACTGTATACTTTGTCAGCATGATGTGACTGCCCTGTAGACTGATTGAATCACCACCCCTTCAAATGACAATATTTCGATATACTCTTTCTTGCTACTGTGCACCATAGAATTAATTGCACTGTACTTCTTCACGGGGCTTATAAATGGAATCTATAGGATAATATAACATTAAATTTGGCCATTTTCCATGCTTTTAAAATGAAAATACCAACAGTAGAGTGGTAAGAAAGTGGGGGGGGGGGGGGAAACTAGAGGTGATATACTCACAAGATTTTCCCTGTCCTACCTCAATTTGAAAAAAAACCTTACAACATGTGATATGCAGGAATATTGCATCAAGCTAAGTGCACACTTCATTTTTCAGTTGAAGAATATAAATGTATAAAAGTTATTAGGCTACACAGATTATGTAGCAGTGCAAATTAATGTAACAAAATGTTTCAAGATTTAATATATTAATAACATTATTAATTGTTAATATTATGATTATCTGTTATTACTATTCCTATCCTCCCAGAACATATTTCTTAACTTTTCAATTGTAAAAGAACTGACCAGACTTTTAATGGAAAACTCAGCCACTGCCAGTTTTGTCCCTACAACTTTATCTCACTTGTCCGGTCATTTTGAATGGAAAGTTACTAAATACATATTTTAGAAATGTAGAGCTTAGTGCCTAGAGTTTATGAATAAGCTCTAGACACATACAGTACTTTGGAGATTTGCCATTACAAAACATAAGAGCAGCATAACTATAGGCCTAAAGAAGTATCAACTAAACATCAAGCATGCAACAAGAACGGTGAAGTTTGATTAAGTGAGTAAACAAGATTAAATACTACCCGCGCGCCACTTCTTGGGCGCTGAATTTACGGGGAAGTGAGGGTCGGGGGGAACAAAACATAGCTAGTCTGCCAGTCTTTCTGCAGTGTTGTCAACCAAAGAAATAACGTTTCAGCAGAATCGCGCGTATGGTATTTTATGTAGTGACTTTAATATACAACGATTTTAATGCAGTCCAATAATATAACGTGGTGACGGTATTGTGTAACAATTAATTGCACGTCATAAGCGTTTGGTTATCAAATAAGAATATTATACATAATATAGGCTCTATATTTTTACACTGGATGACTAGTTTTAAGCATAAAGAAGAGACTTAGCAGAACATGCTTCACCATTTCGTGTTATAAAACGTAAGAGAGGTAAGGCATCTAAAAATGGAGAAAACTATAGGCCTAATTTTAAACGTATTTAATACGTTTTGTGAAAAGTTCGCTCAACTTTTAGTCCATGAAATTGACATCAGAGTTCACGGGATCGTCAGAAATTAGCACATACGGAATTCTTAAAGAGGTGAGGAAAGTGTTGGATGTACAATGAAGTGTTTGTGAAATCAGCAGTTCGAAAGATTGTATTCTCCCCCATAACTCCATGCGTCAGAAAAGATAATGTCAATATATAAATAAGAATCCTGAGACAGAATGAAAGCTTAGTATTGAAGCCTCTAGATGTCAGGGTGTATAGCGTACTTCGTGTTTCAATGTTGTCAGTTTTACCTACGAAGTTGAACGAAACCTACTGAATGAGGACTAGGGAGCCGAGCGCCCAAGAAATCGCGCACGGGTAGTAATTATAGACTTTTCTTTTAAATCAGTTATAAGGACATTATGCTTTTTGTGAATATTTTATATGGACAAAGTGTATATATTGTGTCTCTCACACTGATTTTGAAATTGAATTATATATTACATTTTCATGCAGAATCCAGACTGATCTAAGTACCAATACAATCTCATTTTCATGCAAAACTTTTGATCCGATATTGAAAACGTTTCCAAGAGAATCCACAGAATGCGCCAGCCCCACATTCTACGACCAATGAAACCCTGCTAGCCATACACGAGGACATTAAGGACCAATTAAATGTCTGATTAGCATACTGAAATCAAACTGAATATGTGGTAGTGTTTTCATGTATTTGCATACGATCTCAGTCCGATCCGATCCTTCTATTTAGGGGGATTGACCTTGAGACTCAATTCGATCTGAATTCTGCATGAAAACAATTGTTTACCAATCAGACAGATAACAATACAGTAGTTGAGGTTACCTTAGTAAACTATTCACAATAAACAGTTATTAAAAAATATTTTATGTAGGCTACTATACAGCTATAGTATCTGTATATTGTCTTATCAAAATAAATAAAGGTAAGTAAAGGCAAATCTACAAAGGCATTATCATTAAATTGGGGTAAAAGGTGGATATTTACAAAATATTGTAATACTATCCTCAAAGGAAAATTAATTTCATTAATAAGAGCTTACCATGCAAAGATCTTGAATAAATTTACCAACAAGAAATGGAAGTTTTTAAATACCATAGCCAACATCAAGTTTAACAAAAGATGTTAAAAATTTTAACATAACAAGTAATTATGTGCAACTCATAACATCACATCAAAGACAACAAAACAAGCTAAAAAAATTATGGATCAACAATGAAATCAAAAGAAAAACAAAATCTTAACATCCAAACATACAATCTACATTTAGAAGCCGGCTACATTATTCTCATATGAATGGCCTGAGCTCCTTAGAGAAATTGAGAAAAAAATACAGTAATATGGATAAAATGTTTAAGAAACTCAAACAGGACAGTGAAAAAACAGAAAAGGCACAAAGACCACACCAAAATGACATACATACCAACACAAAATGTTATCCTAGAGTAGACAATCTAACAAAACTTAACCTGAAAGAAGAAGAGATTAATACACTGCAATTAGGATACAAACACAATTTCCATACGCAAACTAAGGAAGAAGCACTTGAAACTAATGTCACTGATACAGATACAGATACAGCAACTGCAATAGTGCCAATAGAACAGCAAAACAAAATGAGGAAAAAGCTGCTTCAAAGATCAAAGAAATATACAACCAGCCACAAGAAAACAACTCAAACTAGATAATCTTAACAACAAATTTAAAGAAAGAAATAACAAACATACAAAAGCCAATAAAGGTAACTCTATTGTATTAATTAACAATGAAGATTATATCAAGAAAACAGAAGTCATTGAAAGTAAAAAAAAAAAAAAAAGTAAAAAAAAAAAAAAAAAGTAAAAAAAAAAAAAAAAAAAACACCTTATTGACCCCACAGGAAAATTTCAACAAAATCTGAAAAAAGTTTTGAAACAATCCGATTTGGTAAAATCCCATAGGCACGGACCCGTTTTTTAGAACCAAGATTCTCTTCATAAAACACGAATTTTGTTACAGATAGTTGTGTGGAGAAATGTTGTCTGGGTGATTGATTCGGTCCAAAGCACCCACCCTAAACGATACACTTTCTTTTATATCACGATCTAGCGAAAACTTGCTTGTTCTCCGCCATTTTTCTGTCCAGAAACTCGTGATTGGATTTTGGAGGTGTGACGTCATATCGCTAAACAAGCTGATTGTGGGTGAACAGGCTGACAAACCTCGCGGAAGATATAATATGGTACATTTTCGAAACCTACCATCAGCGTATCGTACATTATTAGAAAATGCAAGTAGCTCCTCAATTTGAATCACAAGGCTGAGTGCACCCCTACCAGACCTCCCTACCTCAGAAAAATCCGAGGAGGTACCGGGCCGAGCCGACGGATCCGTAGTCAGTGACGCTAACCACAAGACCATGCCGGCGGTCGAAACAAAAACTAACATTAGCAAATAAGTATACAATAAAAAATTCCATATACCTAGTACAAAAAATGAATAACCTAAAATAAAGTGAAGATGAAACACTAACATCACTAGATATCAAGAATTTATACACTATCATACTCGTCAAGGAAACTCTACAAATAATTAAGAATAAAATTACATTCACACAACAAAAACCAACTCATAACAGAACAAATACTAAACCTAAGTGTGACAGTCCAACAAAACTACTTTTTATTCAACAATGATATTTACATACAGAAAGGTGAAGCTATGGGGTCACCCCTTTCTGGAACCATTTAGGAAATATTTCTACTAGAATTAGAAGAAAGTCAAGTTGAGAAGATTATCAAAAAACACAACATAAAATTATATCAACGATACGTAGATGAAATTATCATGATCTGTGAAGATACGCTAATTAATTAAATAATTTCATATTTCAATAATATGAACATAAAACTCACATATGAAACAGAAAATCAGAATGTTCTAAACTACTTGGAGTTGAGTATAAGCAGGAATAGGAATAAAATAAATTCTAGAATTTATAGGAAACCTACATAAAATAATACAAAACACATCAAATCCACAGTCATAAAATGTCAGCATTCAATAGTATGATCTATAGGCTTCTTAATATACCCACGTCTACTAAAGAATACTCCAAATAGCAGCAAACAATGGCTACAAGAAGAAGACTATAATAAAATGATTAAGAAAACAAAAAAGATCAAGAAGTAAAAATAAAACAAAAACTATAAAACAAAGACAGAGACAAAAAAGAAAACAAGAAATATTAACATTCACATAAAACATCAATAGACTACACCACACTGCTAAACTTTTTGAAAATAGTAATCTGAAGAATGCCTACAAAACTAACAATAATTTTTAAAAACCCGAAGAACAATACAACAGTTCACAGATAATGGAGCACATATTTTAAACTGTACAACATGCAATAAAGCATATATAGGCCAAACAGGCAAACAATTTAAACAAAGCTATCATGAACACTCACTTGATCATAAATTAAATAAAAGGATTCGCATATTTTCAACACCAACTAGACGAAAACCATAAACATGATAGTATAGAAAACACAATGAAAATCTACACAAAGAAAATAAAGGCAATAGATTAAACACAATGGAAAATTTAGAAATCTACAGATACAAGTACAAAATACTAAATAAAAATGTCCCAGATCACAATCCTCTGTTTGAGTTCATCAATGAACACACCTGTCGAAAATAAATACAAACCTAATAATGGGGTCAATGGCAGTGTCACACATTTTCTGATAACAACATCAGGCAGCCCAATTAGCTAAGAATATTACTAATATACATTTCTAAAATAGGTTATTTAATAATTTACCATTTCAAAATGTTTGTATTTATTTATTAGGATTAAGATAGCCTATTCATAAGCTGAAAAGCATCCCTAGACACAATGCAATACCTTGGAGATTTGCCATTACAAAACATAAGAGCAGCATAACTACAGGCCTAAACGACTATCTATGAAAAGTCAAGAACAGTGAAGTCTGATTATGTGACTAATTTGAAATTATTCAACTTCAAATAATTATAGACTTAGACAACTCTTTTGTGAATAATTTATATGGACAAAATATATATATTGTGTCTCACATTGATTTTGAAATTGAAATATATTTTACTAATCAGATATAACAATTAGTGAGCATTCACACCGAAGTAGCATATATGCGACCTGCAGTTTAACGTAAATTATATATTTTCACTTGAACAATTTAGAAACCCATTTAAAATAATGTAATTTACCTAATGAGGATATACGTGGGCTGTAACTTTAATTGTGGCAACACTGCTGTGCAAGCGAAACCAGATGGAGTTTATTATTGTAACTTATGTCATATGTTAATATGGGTCTGACCTACCTCACATTAAACGGACTCGTCCGTACGTCTCAAAGCGCATGAGCTTTGGAGAGAGAAAGTTAGTCTCCTGTGAGTTACCGCTCTAAGCTGTTGTGTTGTGTTGTGTTTCGCCATGTTTAAAAAGCAGGAACAGCGAACTTGGCTGAAAATAGCATGACAATGTCATGAAGGTCTTGTGGAAGAATGTCGGGAGACGGTATTGCCATACAGGACTGTGGCGAGATGGGTTAGAGCCTTCAACGAGGGGCATGACCGCATGGAACACATGGCTAGGCCAGGTCGTTCCAGTATTAGTGAAGAGGACGTGGAAACTGTTTCCGCACTTCTAGACAAGCATTGACGACAGACTGGAGATGGGACTGTCGCATATGAGTGTTTTTCAAATTCTAAAGAAACGCCTGGGAGCAAAAAATTGCATCTCGGTGGGTTCCCTGGAATTTGAGAGAGGCTCAGTTATGGCTATGATACGACTTTGCTCAAACTCACCTGCAGTGTTATGGTCATGATGGTGACGCCTTCTTACGTCGCATTATTGAATTTGATGAAACTTGGGCCAGGTTATACGAGCCTCTACTTAAGCGCAATCCAATGAATGGCATCATCAGGGGGTCACCACCAAAACAGTGGTGCGTCGTACCCCTTCAAATGTCAAAATGATGGTTATTGTTGCATACGACTGCGATGGCGTCATTCTAACGCATGCCATCCCGCAAAGACAGAATGTTAATGCGCAGTATTTCCGTCATTTTTTGGAGAATAACCTGAGACCAGCGCTGTGAAGGAAGCGCCCACATTTTTTTGCAGAACCATCCAATCATTTTGCAGGATAATGCTCGGGCGCACACGCCACACCCTGTAGCTGATCTGTACCATCGCTGGGGGTGGGAAGTGCTTTTCCATCCACCACATTCACCGAAATTAAGCTCCTGTGATTACGATTTAATCCCTAAGCTGAAGGGATTCGTGACATTCAATTCCAGACTGTTCCCGAGATTCTGCAGGCAGTAGGGCGGTCCGTCAGAAACATCAACAGAACAGGGGCTACTACAGGGATATTACAACTTCCAGATCGCTGGCAATGAGTTGTAGACAATGCTGGGTACTACATTGAAGGACTGTAGAAGTTTCATAGGTGTGTCACTTATATACTAGTAATAAATAAATAGTTGCCACAATTAAAGTTACAATCTATGTACTTTCGACGATTTTGATCCAGGCTTTTTCCTACTAGTTTTGATTGTCATATCGTATAGTCTACGCATGTACAAATTGTATGTTAAATAGCTCTCTTTCCAGCAGTTTTCAAGACATATTTGCCATAATCTACCGCTACACAAGCGAATATGAGCTGAATTTTCTTACCAACCAGAAAACAGCTGAAAAGGCTGTACGCATGCATCATCCCAAGTACCATCACATGAAATAAGTCCAGAACTATCTGAAGAAATGAATGTCGCACTCTGCGAGCTGCACTATTGCCACACTACTTTGGTATGAAGACTTGAACTTGTTTATTTGGGATTTAAAATAAGTAGCGCACAACCTGCATCCAAGTAATGCGACTCGCATGCTATGCTACTTCAGTGTGAATGCTCCCTTAGATAGGACATAAAATATCTAAGGTTACCGTAGGAAACTATTGACATTAAACAGTTATTAAACAATATTTTATGTACTATATAGTATTTTAGAACTATTACTGAAATATTGTAAAAAAAAAATTAAATTCATAATAGCTGCTAAAGTATCTGTATAATGTCTTATAAAAATCTGATGTGAAAGTCACATAACTTCCTCTGCCCAAATAAAAGTTAGCAGTATTCACATATCCTTTTACAGAATCGCAAGACACAATTTTACGCTAAATACCTCTTCTTTCAATGATGCGACTAAAAGCGCAGGCTATATAACAAACTTAAAAAAAAAAGAACAAGTGACTGCAGACGTTTATTGAACTAAAGAATAATTTCCGAAATTTATCGAATATTTCCCTCAGATACTTCTTTACTCTATACCTGGCCAACAATACATCTTTCTCACTTCACATTCTTATATAGAATAAGAGGCCGTGAAAGAGCGCGTATTCAGTTGTTCATCACGCAAGACAAACTTTATACAAACAGTGGGTGAACAGTGGGTGGCTTGTAACTACCCTCAGAGAAATTTCTCGAAAAAAAGTTTCAAATAAAAGTTTTAGCTCTCAGTAAAAGGAACACATGTGCAAATTTTAAAGAAAATCGTTAGAGCCGTTTTCGAGAAAATCGCGAAAAACGAAAATTTCTTCATGTAAAGTCCCCTTAAAAATAAGAGAAATTTGTCGCCAATCTTCGAATCACATCTTCAGAAGGTGCCTGACCCAAATACGAAATTTTGTTTTCATACGATTCTCCGTTTCGGAGCTAGCCTGTTCACAAAGTTCCACACAGACATGTTTCCAAAAATAGTATTTTTGGATTCAGGGGGCCTTGAAACGTGTATATATGCTAAAAACTCAACTTCGAATTTTAGGGTCGAAAACAATACTTCCTCTACCTATAGTACCTATGGTACGGGCAGAGGAAGTAAAAATAAATATATGTAAGTAAAGGCAAATCTATAAAGGCATTACCATTAAATTGGGGGTATAACGTGGATATTTACAACATATTGTCCTTCCTTATATTTTATCCCACTAATACTGTTAAAGTATGTAACTAGATATTTGAGTGCCAGTTCATTTCGGTTAACTTTTTAACACAGTTTCAATGAGACGAAGTTTGATACGAAGTACAGGTATCTAGTTCCACTACAAGTTCAGGTTACACATACATTTTTCCAGTTTTCATACTTTGATGTAGAGGCCATCTTTTTTAAAAAAGGAAATGAAAAACTCTATCTCTAACATCACATTCGCATATAAAACACCATGTTATGTGTAGCCTAGGTGGCATCCTCTTTCAAGTCTGCACATACCTTCCATTTATGTGTTATAATTAGGGTTCGGATGTTTATAACCTAAAACAGTTGAAAATATGACTGCAAATAAGCCCTTAAAAATGACTCAATATGACCCAAAAACCCTAAATGTGACCTAATAAAATAACATCTTTTCAAAAAATAAATGTTCCAATTTAAAGGCACTAAATTCTTACATCACACAAAGTCAGATAATAACTTTTTAACCATTTTGGTGATTTACAGTTTTACTTGAAATGAACTTCTATTTTTAAAGAATTTTTTCCTGTTTGCTCGCTTTATCAGCTCTTGCTTGTCCCTATAAAATATGAATAATTGCATTAATTTTAAAATTTAAGTTACCTATTAATTTGGCATAAACATTTAAATGAATTAGTAGCATAAAATGAATTAAATAAATTTCAAATTTCACCCGACCATATAGTACATATGTTACCGGGATTGTGTGAAATCCCAGTATTCTATAGAATGCCTAGGTAATGTATAGAATGCCTGATGGCTTTAGGCAAACTATGAAACATAAGTTTTTTTGTGAAAATGTTACACACTTTTCCTAGGCATTCTATACAATTCCTAGGCATTATACAGAATGACCAGTACCATTTACGCAAAGTGTTAAAAGGGCACAAGATGAGAAGCCTTTATTAAATAAGATGTATAATTTTCATACGAGCATCTTAATTACCATTAGGCCTAATAGCAAGTTACTTGCGACTGTTTCTGTTCGGCCATAAATAATTGTTTAAATTTTGAGATTTTAGTTTCGTGAAACAAACAAAAAATTGACTGACCGCTTCAATCAGCCCGTTAGCAAGTTCATGTAAGACAGATATATAAGCATTCATGAGCCACAGATTATTGTCTCTGTTGGACACTACATGATAATATTATAGGAGAAAAATTCCTCCGACACTGGGACTTGAACCCAGGACCATTGGCTATTCGCGCCAATGCTCTACCAACTGAGCTAAGCCGGAGCTCAATTCGCAGCGCCAGATGGAACTTCTCTCCTATGACTGAATGCCCTAATGGTCTACCTCACAGACAGACAAGTTATGTCATATGCAGTACTGTGAGGCACACTAAGTAGGCACTTAGTGTGCCTCACAGTACTGCATATGACATAACTTGTCTGTCTGTGAGGTAGACCATTAGGGCATTCAGTCATAGGAGAGAAGTTCCATCTGGCGCTGCGAATTGAGCTCCGGCTTAGCTCAGTTGGTAGAGCATTGGCGCGAATAGCCAAAGGTCCTGGGTTCAAGTCCCAGTGTCGGAGGAATTTTTCTCCTATAATATTATCAAGTTCATGTAAGTTGTCTTCTGGGAGAGATGGCAGCTGATGACGTAGGGTCATGGTTGAACAAAAATATGTTTATATTAAATGTTAGTCATTTAGAATCAGAAGGAGGTGGAAAGAATTAACATGAAACAAATGAAAGGCTAAAATTATAAAATTTTATTATTAAGTAATATTAATTGTTTATTATTTTTACCTTAAATTTATTGAGACTAAATTTTATAAAATCGCGGGATTAGGAGTATTATATACTTTGCCAACAGACAATCCGGCAAAGTATATAGTGCCTAGGCCATACCTGAGCAAATGAGGGGAAACGTTTTAGTCCCCCATCCACTCTGTGACGTATGAAACCTGCTCTTAATGTTCAGTGTCACGTCGAAACTGCTTTATGCTGACGTCAAGGGCATTCTATACATTACCTAGGCAATCTATAAAATGCCGGATTTCGCACATTGCCGGTAGCACATACACTATATAACTGTGCTCCTTTACCAAATTTATTACTTAAATATGACGTTAAATTGCAGATATGGCCAGAATATGACCAAGACCACAAAAATGACCAAAATATGACTTTATATGCAAAATAAAAACTTCCGATTAGGATAACAAGCTTGCAATTTGTGTTTACGGTGAGAACGGAGGTCAGGATAAAAATATATGTCATAAACATCCGAACCCTAGTTATAATTAATTTATTCAAGGAGAGGTTCAGGCTGTTATATGATTCCTTTCACATGCACGGAATAGGTAACCGATAGAAATTTATGGCAACTCATTGCTATTATGGAGCTTTGAGATTTAATTTTGATGCATCTATGAACAACCGTCATTCCTCCGAGATGTGATTAATGTTTCATACTCCCAATAAACCCCAATGTGCCCTATTAAAAAGATAACAAGCAACTGTCATGTTCCACATCATGCTCTTGTCCCTGCTTAGGTTTTGCTTATCAAAATTTGCTTCTAAAGCTAATCACGTTGAAATTCAAGCTTAATGTTTCAAACCTAAGTTAAAGGTGTTTCCTCAGCCAGCAGGTATGATTGTGTACAGTCGGTCAAATAAAAAACGTCGGGCGGTATTTGATTAAGTATCACGAACGAGCATATGCGCATGTACAGGAAGACTTAAGGTTAGGTTCACACACGCCTCTTGTCTATCCATGTATTTTCTTGATTATTTAGTCAGTTTTGTTCCAAAACAAACATGTATAGAAGGCTGTGGCTATATGCCTCAAATCCGCCATATTCTTGGTTGCAAATTTTTATAATATTAATAATTAATAGATTCGCGAGGAATATGTTTATTCAAGGAGAATTTTTTTAAGATTTTATTTTATAATACCGGTACTTCTAGTGCAAAATCAATAACTTACGCTCAGCATCTGCAACCAATCTTAGCATCGAAATACGCGTCCGGCCAGATCAACGTTTGCTATGAAAACTTCCGGTCGCATTATAGTAAAGTTTCCACCACTGAGCTGCTCTTTCATAAATATGGAACCTTCTCGTTGCTTCAGAGGCCGAAAAATGCAGGTCAATTACAGCCCTAACTACACTTTCTCTCACGTTAGCATTTTTATGTGGCGATGACACAAAGCAAAATGAATTATGACAATGCATTAAGTTGAATATCGTGTGTTGCGCTTTCCGCGATGTTCATTTTTTCCCTCCTTGTTCATATTTTCCCTCCTGCCGCATGGCCTCATATGTTCCGAAAATGGCCTGTATTTTGTGTTTTTTATAGGAAACTTGTGAACTAATGCGTCAAAACTTTAATTTTAACAGCATACGAGTCCCGACGTTTTTTATTTGACCGACTGTACAACCAGTATGATTGTGTACAACCAGTATGATCGCTTTTGGGAATGAATTATAAAATGCAACTGAGAATAAGTTAGGTTGAAAAAGATAAATATAATATAATACCGGTATTATAGTCTATTATATATATAGCTCTTGTTCTGAAAATGAATGCATAGAAGTATCATAAAATAGAACAATTCAAAGAAATAAAGCACGAAGGAGAGCAATTAATTAATATAAGGAAAGTAGTTAGTAAAATTCTATGATTAATGGATTAACAAGAATATACGCATAGGCCTAATACAAAATTCTATATTGAAATTGAATAGTTAAAGCCTTGATTAGTATTTTATACATAAAAATATAGATATGACCTGAATCAGGATCAATGAACGACACATACAGGGTCTGACCCAAAAGTTCCCGGAATGAATTTTTTTAAAATCATTTATTCAATATCAGTATACAATTTTTTCAAAACTTTTCAAAGTATTCTCCCCCTGCTTCGATGCACCGTTGCCAATGCTTCACATCCAATCACTGAAGGCCCTGGAAGTCGCCAACGGGAATCTCCTTCAGTGCAGTCATCGCAGCTGCTTTTACCACCTCCAGTTTCCCATTACGAGTTCCTTTCAGGGTTCTTTTGTTGCTTGGGAACAAAAAGAAGTCTATGAAACATCCATATCGGTCCCAAATTTCCACTGATACAAATCCAATAAAAAGAAGTGTTTAAATATATATTTCAAGTCAGTGGATAAAAATTAAAATCACTACACAACGTTTCAACTCTCCCCTGGAGTCTTCCTCAGGTGACTTGAAGATTGAGTTTCGTCATGGTAACCATCAATAAAAACACTGTTTCTCAAATGTCTTTCTTTCCAGTTCTTTGGAATGTCAAACATTACTTCCTCTATGCATTCTGCTGGTGGCTGGGGAATTTTTAACACTGGAACTTTCCTTTTCAGTCTCTTCATTACATCCAGCCATTCGTCCCCTATATCACCATCATACCTATTTAAACACATCCCCTGGTTGCCGATTATGGACCATGCCTCATATACCTTTCTTTTTATGTAATCATTCTCAATTCTTACAATGTTTACTTCACCAATGCCAATGTTTCACCTGAGGAAGACTCCAGGGGAGAGTTGAAACGTTGTGTAGTGATTTTAATTTTTATCCACTGACTTGAAATATATATTTAAACACTTCTTTTTATTAAAAAGAAGTCTGCTGGTGCCAGAATGGGGCTGTACGGCAGCTGGGGCAGCTTGGCCACACCCACTTTGGACAGCAACTCGGAGACAATGAGCGTTGTGTGGCTTGACGCGTTGATCAAATTGTCGCAAATTTCTTTTCGGATGCGTCGAACCTTGTGGCGCAACCGTTTGAGCACTTCCCCAGTAAAACTCCTTGTTGACTGTTTGTCCTTGTGGCGACGACCGCACTGCAGGAGAAGTTCACGACTTCCAGGGTGCCTTCAATGATTGGGTGAAGCGTTGGCAATGGTGCATCAAAGCAGGGGTGAATAAATGACTTTTTTTAAAAATTTCATTCTGAGAACTTTTGAGACAGACCCTGTATTAAAATTAACAACATTTGTTGTACTTTGATCTTTGACTATATTTACTGTAATAGGAGCAAGATTACTTGTTTCATGAAATATTGAAAAGCTCTCAAGCATTTTGATTGGCTCTTGAGAAAAGCCTATCAGTGGCCAAGCTGCTACAAACCTGTTAAATTTGTCCACTTCATAAATAATTATGTTTACAAGAGATTTTTAATCCTCTTTTGTGAAAATCTACACTTATTAATTGCAAAGTTAAGTAATTTCTCTCTACGTAGGTTTGACTCAACTAAAAATGTAAGATTTATGAAATGCATAAGTTTTAAATTTAAAAAATGATGAAGAAAATTTACTCTTAGTGGATAAAATACCTTAAAAAAATAAGCACGACGTTTCAGCTCTTCCACCGAGCCTTCTTCAGGTGCACTCCACTCAACAACTGACTCTCTGGATGAAGAAGACTCCACTCGTTCTGCCGGAACATAGACCTGCTGGCTGAGAAAATATGTTAACCCACAAACAAAAGAAGATTGATTCTATACTTGTAGCGAAAATAGATGAAATTAATGAAAAGAATGATAAACGATGTGCTAATTTTTCTATAAAACATCCATATTGGTCCCAATTTCCATTGAGTCAAATACAATAAAACAATGTTTTTAAAATTATTTCAAAACCAGTTTTTCTACCAAAGAAACAGAACTTCTCATCAATTGTGTAAAAAAGTACAGTGCAGTGACTGAGAGTATAAAAACTCGATTCAGTAACATGGAGATGAAAAGAAGATCCATGGGATAAACTTTGTGTGGACTTAAATAGCTCTAGTGAAAGCACTCCTGCAGCCCCCAAAGGATACATCAGCTAAATTTCATTCCAGTTTTTTAACCAGACATTTTTGGGATATCTGTTTTTTCTATATCTTCCTGAAAAGTTAAAAACTGCAGAAGTTTGCCACAAGTGTTACGACTACTTATGTGTGTGAACAGTTAAGTTTCTTCATGAAATCAACAGAAACCTCTCAAAGAACAAAGATGACTGATGTTGTCATCTCATCAAAATCAGAATTGAACCGACATTTTGGTCAGACAAAGCAAAATTGCTTTTAAACAGAAGTGTCAGCCTCAGGAAAAATACTAAAATAGTCTTAAATAAATTGTTCATTCAGAACAGTGTATTTGTTGTTGCAAAAAGTCTACGTTGCCATTTAAAATTTAGTATTTTTCTCTTTTGCTAAGCTACTTCAATACTTTGCATATGGCTATACACTAAACCATTTTGTATGCACATCGAATTTGCTAAGTTTTTAAGCAATAAAAATATTAAAAATGTTCAATAATTAGTTCTGTGTGGCCCTCATCACAAACGTGCCCCATATGGTCCAGGGTGACTCTCAGTTCGACTTCCCTGCTCTAGTGGCACAAAATAGGAAAACATGAAGAAATCCAGAGAAAAGGCAAGAGATCTACCAACAGCTGTAAACATTACGCCCATGGATAGCTTAATTAAAAACACGGAAGGAGAAAGTAGCATGGGACAAGAAACTCTGCCCGCAACCATGAGTTGTTAAATATGGTGGCATCATGGGCTGAACCTGGCCATCTCACCACCACATTCTTGATTTTTAATGCAGTATCTTCCACCGCTTGAAAAGTATCCTTTCCTGTTTCTGTACTGCTCTGCATTATCTCCTCCTAAAAGTAAGGTTAAGAATAAGTAAGTTGCTTGTATTTTATCTGATAATTGTTGAAAAACAAGAAAAATATAAGAAGTTGCCATTGAATCTTACCATGTGAGCACAGTCTAAAGCACCAATAACCCTTGGAAACTTTGCAATCTGGTAAAACTACATCTTGCTAGCAGAGACCTCGTTTTCTTCCTGTGATGTACTGTGGAGCATGGGAAGATAGCACCATTACATTTATGTACACCTCCGAAATCTCCCATTGTGATCAGCATACTTCCAGAGGCAAAAAACCTGCAAAGTAAGTAGTAGCTGATCGAGTAGCTGTACAGCATGGTTTCTGTAACAACAACAAAAAATATATTAGTCTATGTTCTGAAATATATGTAACATTATTTTAATTAGGAAGCTAATAACATTACACACGATTTTAGAGTTCTCACCTTCTTGTTGCATGTTGTTTTCTACTTCGAATTTGCTGAAATAAGGTTAGGACAGTCTCTTGTCAGTCTGAATCAATCTAAAAACTCATTTTTTTCCCCCACATCTGAAGGTGGTTATGTCTATCTCGGAAAATTCTGGGTCTCTCTTTCAATTGTTTGAATAACTTCATCATCACCACTCAGTAATTCCTCAAATACCTCTGCAAATATTCTTATATTTATAGCTGGGACCGCCATCTTAAAACACTGCCTCAACCTCTAGTTGAAAGAAAGATGAGTTCTAATCAAGTACAGGGACATTCTTTCACAGCGCCTCGTGGCACAGGCATCAGCACATTCTGTAACTGAAGCTGCACCTGCCGGTACACGGGGTGTTTATTCAGCGGTGGCAGAGCTGAGTGTATTGTTATTGTTACGCTATGATTCTGTGAGGTTCTCAGTGTACTGTGAAGTCCAGTCCGTAACTCTGTGATATTTCAGTGTTTCAGTAACTCTCTTCAGTGTGATATTCAGTTTTGTACTGTTTTATTGTGCATGTAATGACCAGAGTTCGATATTCTTCGCGGTACCATAAGACGTCTTTTTTAGGAGAATTATCAGTAAGAAATTTGGCTTCCACTTAGCCACGTAGTCCAGACTTAACAGTGTGCTATTTTTATCTGTGGGGTACTCTAAAAACAGAATGTATGCAAACAATCCTCACACATTAGATGAACTGACACAAAGCATAAGGCATGAAATAGAGTCTATCAGTCTATCTATGCTGAAAATGTTCCCCATTTGCTGCCACACATACTTCATATTTTCTGAATCTTCTAAGCATGGTAAGTACAAATTCTAGGACATCTGGTTAATGCAGGGGTGCATGAAGGGTTCATGTATCAGCAGGTGCAGCACAAGGCGCGGTATGCGCAGCCACCCGTTACGTGAGTTGCTGAGGAAGAATGTCCCTGTATAATAAATGCAAAGAATTATGATACAGTAATAATAACTAAAAGAAATACATTTCATCAAGGGCTGAAGATGAAGGAAAGGTTCCCATGACCTTCCCTATTTGTGTGGGAGTGCAGATATGTTGCTTATTATATTCACCAGCCCTAGGATCCCCTGTTGTAACAGTGAGTCTTCTGAAGATTAACTGGAGGTTAAGGTTTATAATGTGCATTAACATGAAAAACTCAAGTTTAAACTTAAACCAGAATTTAAACTTTGTTTATAACACTGGGCCACAATGAAAAGTAATTTAAAACAGAATCATATCACATTATAGATCTAGCTAAATTTTAGCTAGCACGAATTGCTTGTATTATATGCCCGGGTTCGATTTCCGTTACCTTCTCGGATTTTTCTGAAGTAGGGAGATGTGGAATGGGATGCACTCAGCCTCATGATACAAACTGAGGAGCTACTTGATAGAGAAGTACCGGCTCCGGTCATGGAAATCACCATTAACGACTGTAGGTGTCGGCATGCTGATCACATGCCCCCCCAATCCTGCCATCTGCCTATGGCAGATGATGCAGCGGTTGGGTGGTAGGCCAAGTCCCTTCAGGGATGTAGCGCCATTGAGTTTAGTTTAGTTTATATTGTATTAAACTGTAATACAGTACTGACAACATATAATAATACCTGTGGCTTGGTTCTAAAAGGGCCAATGTCATAAAACTTGCTTTTGAGATAACTGATTTTGAAGCCTTTATAGAAGTAACATTTTTTGCTGAGATCTTCTGATATTGGCGTCTAAGGTTTCTGTATTATGTCTATTAATAGCAACAGACATTGGCACTTTTAGTATGCTCAATAGCTCAATAACCCATAAATCTCATTTTTGCAAGAAATTGACATTGGTCCTTTTAGAACCAAGCCACAGCCTAAGTAATTACCTAGTGATTGAATTGAGAATAAACTATGGCGATGGGTAATATTATATTCACGTTACACTCTTCTTAATCAGAGTATGATTATTAAAATAATTCACCTAGTCATCAAAAGCTTAGTTAATGTTAAAGTGGGTATTAAATAAGCATTAAGCATGTTGTTAAACATTTCAACCTTTAAGTCTAATAGAAGTAATGTTGTAGTTGAAGTGGCTGAGCAAAATTATTTTCTTTACATCATCACAGCTTGGTTGTGAGTTTAGTCAGTGAAAGGTACTAAGTAAGACCACTCATAAGCTCTTTCAATCACTCCATAGAGCAACTGTGAATTATTCCTGTTAATGTTACCCTAGTTTAAATAAATCCATGACCTCTACCTAGGATCCAGAGGCAGGTAAGAAAACCTTCTCTCTTTAAGGTCTCCTGATTTCAGAAATGTCACACCTAGTATCACATCTAGTTTTCGTGTTTGCTGTCTGAAAATGTGTCATGGCGGATGCAACTTTAAAGTCTGTGTAGACCTACTTGGGGCTTATAGCAGCTAAATGGTAAGTCGTATAAAAAAACAGATTGCAACAGATTTTGAGAGATCTACAAGTTTGGCCTTATGACTTTTTGTCATATCTCCATCGGTTATCCCTTAGATTCAGTTATATTTTTTTATTTAAGTAAATTTTGTATATATTCCTCACATTATGTAATATTTGACACATATAGGACAGATAGAACCATAAAATTTGGCAGGAATATTGGCACATACAACAGCCATAAGCGTGCAAAATTAGACGATTCTAGCTGCCCCAAAAGTATAGAAAATTTGCTGACAGCCGTGACGTCATTCACATCTACGACAGTCTAATCTTCCACTTGTTAACATTGATGTTTATTCACTTCCAGACGAGCCAGAAACATGAAATTTGGCAAACTTATAGATTTTAGCTTATAACCAATGGGAAAATTCCAAAAAGTTCAAATCTTTAATACGTTCCCCTCCAAAATAAACTTTGATTTTTTTCACTGCTTATTTGTAACAGCTTCAGATGATTTGACAAAAATTAATTTATTTGGCCTGCGCTAAAAAATAAAAATAAAAATTAAAAAAAAACAAAAAAAAAAACAAACAAACAAACAAAAATGGAATACATGTCTTTGGCCGTTTAAAAATATTATTTTATTTTTCTCTGTAAATAATATCAAAATTATCCTAATTTTTCATTACTTTTTATCCTATAGGCTAGTCTATGCAATAACTTATATTTCTCATTCTGATGTACCTATTGCAAGAAAACGTGATGTGATACGTAGAAATGGTCAATGGATTCATGTTCAGCGACCCTAAATTAGTTAAGATCACCTATCACTCCATTTGCTGCAAAAATGGAGCATCAAAAGTTGCATATAGTTATTTTATTATGCAAAATGTCAAAATAACATTTTTCACAATTATCAATTAACCAAATGTGATAGAGAAAAATGAAATGCATTTCCAAATTCAGAACAGTGAAGTTAATCAAACACAACTATTTTCATTTTTACCGCAGAAATTTTTGTCTTTTTTGCAGACTAGCATAATTCCGGGGTGCACGGGCAAAGAGAGTTAAGTCCACTTTCTCGTTACTGAGAATTAGAGTGACTTAACACACTATACCAGCCCAACATAGCTTTAGAGATGGATGAACCCATGAGGCACACATCCATAACTACCATACGTTTCTGAATATGACTTACTGGACTTAACACAAATGTAGAGAACATTTTTATTTCTAACTCTATGGACATATCTCAATTTTTGAGGATGGTGGACTTAACTCTCTTTGCCCACGCACCCCGGAATTGGCAAGTGGTATAACTTAATATTCTGTAATGAATCCTAAAACAGCTGTCTAAATACAGCTAATAACAGAGTTAAAGTAGTAACGCTATACATTATCAAGATATACACTTCAGTGCAATGCCTATTTATTTTTATTTTTATACATATCCCAAAATTATCCTTTGATAGGCCACATTCTACAGGACAGTATGAATTGTATTTCAAATTGCTTTTTATGATCCAACACATTAACTTAGAGATACAAACTGAGTTATAAATTATGGTACTGCTACTCAATTAAAAATCACAGGCTAATGTGAATTGGGATAAGATGTTTACAATTATGAGAAAGACAGGTCTTAAATGTAAGGATAGAAGAGTCATTCACAACCTATATCAGAATCAGACAGCTGTAATAAAGGTGGAAGGTGAAGAAAGGGTTGCAAGAATTAAGAAAGGAGTGAGACAGGGATGTAGTCTGTCTCCCCTTCTGTTTAATTTATATGTTGAGGAAGCACTGAAGGAATTAAAGGAAATGTTTGAATCAGGAATAAAAATTCAAGGAGAAAAAGTAAAAATGCTTAGGTTTGCTGATGATGTTGTTCTGCTACCTGAAGATGAGGAAGACCTGAGTGAATTATTGAATGGTTTGAAAATTAATAAAAACAAAACAAAAGTGATGATTTGCAGCAAGAATGCCATAAGCAACATGATGAACAATAAACTCTGAAATGACAAAATACAGGAGGTGAATGAATGCTGCTACTTGGGGAGCAAAATTACTAAAGATAGACAAAGCAAAGAAGATGTGAAAAGCAGGATATTACAAGGAAAAAGGGTTTTCTAAAAAGTGAAAGGCATGAAATAGAAGCTTTTGAGATGTGGTGCTATAGACGAACGTTGAAAATCAGGTGGACTGACAGAATATCTAACGAAGAGGTCTTAGAAAGAATAGAGAAGCAAAGAAGTCTATGGACAACACTCATTAGAAAACGGGCCTGACTAGTGGGGCACATTATGAGATATCCAAGGCTTGGTCAATACTATATTAGAAGGAACAACAGAGGGGAAAAATTGTTAGGGAAGACCACGATTAGAATATGCAAAACAGATTATTGGCAATTTTGATTGTAAAAAATATGGGGAAAATGGAACTTTACGCCCCATGCGAGTCCCTCACTTCAACTCCCTAACTCCCTTCCCTAGCGGCGGCATTTGAACTACTAGCAGCGACGGTAGTGCCATCTCTTACGCAGCTGATGAAACAGAAAAAAAAATTTATTTCGTCTTTATTCTCTTCTTCTCTTCCTCCCACCTCCTCTTCACCCTACCTACCTATTTGAGAACTATTCCTAATAGTCAATTTTGGATCGACCGGGATTTGAACTCGGGACCCCTAGCATTATAGCTAGGAGTCTTAACTGTAGACATGAAGAGATGGCTCAAGATAGGAAGAACTGGAGAATTGCATCAAACCAGTTGTAAAACTGATGACTATAGAAGAAAGGCCTAATACCGTATTTACCCACCTATAACACCCCCCTTTTTTCACAATTTTCAACTTCTAAAATGGGGGAGGGTATAATAGGTGAAAATTTTCACATGACATAGGTTGGGTTGTCATGCTTTAAAAGCGGAAAAAGACACATTTAGCGTCTTTAAATCAACACGCAAAATAGTTTAAATCCTTTTTTTTTTTATTTACAAAAAGTTAAATTATCACGTCATTTTAACTTTAGAGTTTTAAACAGTTTGGTATAGCTCCCGCCTGCATTACCGCAGCTGACTGGGTCACGTGACTAAACGCTGCGCGTGGTGTTCAAGGTTAACTCAGCATTGCAATGTTGTCATCCAACTGGGCAGCAACTGCCTAAATTTCGTATATCCCGTTCTTCACACCACGGAATGATTTCAACATTTTCTTTGCTCCTGATAATTTGTCTTTCTGTTTACGCCAATAAGATATCATACATGGCTGCATATTCTAACACACTCAACTTGAAGGATGCCGTAAAACTTGCTCTCCAACTCATTTTTCACTTGCTTACTAACTCTCAGGCAGGCAACAATACACGCGTACGGCGGAAGTTGAACTCAGAAACCTGAAGGACATTGAGAAATCTATGGGGGGAGGTGAGAGTAACTAAGGCCAACACACAGGTGGCAGGGAAGCGTGGGTTTTACCGTTAACAGGAATATTGCAGTTCCCAATCACTTTATAAGATTTTCTGCATTTTTTTTTTTTTTTTTTTTTTCGCGTTGCCGAAAATTGGGGGGTATTATAGGTGAGGGGGTGCTATAGATGAGTAAATACGGTAAATGTACTTAGATTATGTTCAGAGTATTGTTATAAGAGTGTAATTGCATATTTCAACATAGGCCTACCTTACGTTACTATGCCAATTGCTGGGTTTGTAAACAAAACTGTATAAAAAATAATAAAAAAATACAAAGATAAATTTACACGTAAAAGTAGTGGTGTTATTCAGGGTCTGCTCTCCACGGCGTTTGAAGAGGAGCAATTTTCCTTCTGAACACATGATTAAAGAAAATTTATCAGTAACTTCAATGTTCAGGATCTGCTTTAACTTAAAATTAATTTTCGGGAGACAGGATGAGCCTATTAGATAGAAAAGCATCTCTCATATCTTTTCAACCTACTCAGCAGAGCAACTCAGTGCTGGCAAAGAAAGAAAGGGAATGAATGTGTGTGTGTATATATATATTAGGTTTGGAAAGCCTGATATATTTATTAAATGCATGCTAGATCTAATAAAATCTTTCTTAGATCGTAAAAATCTTTCTTCGGACACGAGATTTGAGTCAAAATGATAATGTCCAATGGGACTGTTAAGCCTAGTTTACATGATGACACTAGGTTTCGTATCACTTTCATGAAAGTGATTTCATGAAACTAATTACAGCTATTTTTCATCAAAACTAATTCCAAGGAAACTGCATGTTTCACCGTATTTCTAAAGTTCAAGTTGTTAAAATCCCATATAAACGTTTGAAACACGTATGAATCCAGGCATTTCACAGTTTCCTCACTTCCTATGCATTCAAGCTAAATAAGCATATGACATCAAAATTACTATTATAGTTTTGAGAAAAGTTGTGTGATAGTTCATTGTCACTTGTACATCCCGCGCTTGTGCATTCAAGTAAAAGACAGCTATGAAACTTAGTTACGAAACCTGATTTCGTCATGTAAACTAGCTTTAAAAATAATGAAGCCTTAACATTCTTATCAAATTTTACAATATATTTTTCCTTTACAAACACAAATATTTTGAAATGGATAGTGAATTTTTTTATTTTCAAAACTTAAATGTTCTTGTATTCCCCCCCAAAATTTTCCCTCTCTGTACCAGGTACCATGGGCCTATGCAACTAATCCACATCAGCAGGTATATCACTTCTTATACAAAATAAAATGCAATGTTGCAAAACACTTGTATTAGTAAACTAATCGAATATGATTGTAATTAAATGTCATGTATCAGACATCCAAACAATAGCAGAACCCTTCTTGACTTTCTATTTTTTCTTACCAGTACCAAATCTCAACATCGTCCAAACTACTTGTTTTGTTCTCAGAAATATAAACATAAAGTATTGATCGAATAAAACTAGATCGTCCAATGCTATACTCTACAGAAAGTTAACCTTGCATAAAGAACAGATGTGAGATTATGTAATAAATTCAGCAGACATTATTCATTTAGAGAAGTGACTACATAAATTCTAGCATGTAGCTGAAGCACTATAATAATAATTATGTAAACAAATTTTCACTTTTGTATTGTATAATAGATTTGTACGTTCTGTAATGTGCCATAGCTGTTTTGATCAGTACATACCTTAAAAGAATGTAAAATTACATGCATATCACTCAGACAGACTACATCACACAGTATCAAAGCCCACAACACATTACATCAGTCTTACATATTCATGACTTGGCTTTATTCTGAATAGGGAGGAAAAGTTTGAATTCTGCTGGAAGTTCATCTTCAGAGTAAAGCCTATCAGAGAAATAGACTCTTCTTATGCGACAATTGGCATGGATCTGAACTCGTAGAGTTTCTATGTAGTTAGTTCCATAAGCACGACGCGTGAAATCTGCCAGATTGAACTGAATCTGATTCCAGCCGTCATCCAGTCTCATAGGCATTGTGCATATGAATGGCTTCACACGGGTGGTGGATTGATAATTACTGGCTCGAAATCTTCTTCTCACATTCTTGTCATCTAGAACCTGAAAGAAATAATTATAATAATTCATTAGTCATTGATGGATAACTAGTAGAATTTGGAGGACCAGGCTTGCTACAAGCCAACTTAAATTAAACAAGGAGAGCTTGGACTGTAGGATGCTGAAATCAGGGATTTAGACTTTGATTTTTTGCAACACAATATATTCAGGAATCCTGAACTCTGAGTAGTTGAAACTACAGAAACACTTAGCATAGGATGATTATAAATGCAGTCAGACACAGTTACTGATGCTAGGAGCATACACCACTCCTGCCAAATAGCTTCTAGATGCGCTAGCACTGCAATCCACTGACTTTCTTTGTTAAGAGTACACGTGGCGGCTAGGCCATTAACACAATGGGAACATATGCACTTTGCACAGAAAATACAATATGAAGCCCGGAATCGCACACACGCTGCCCAATGCTTAGGAGCGAAAGGGTGTGGATAGAAGATGAGTAATAGGCCTACAAGCTGGACACTGTCCCGCGCAAGGGAGCAAGCGTAACCACACAGCTGTATGCAACTGCATCTCAGACAATACTGAATCGGCGTGGGGAAGCCGTTAGTGCGCGTACACCACTAAGAAGTGACGTATCGCGGGAATGCATGACAAGCCCGCACAATCAACAAAGAGGCAAATTTGAAACTTATAACTTACAGGCCCTTGAGCCAACAGTCATCATACTTCTGACATTGTAAGAAAAGTAAATGTGGAGATAAACGTACAAGACTGCGCTGCAACTATTGTATTTTTCAAATGACAAGTGTTTTATTTCTCGCTGTCTTGGAGGTCACTTTAAATTAAAGAAACTGACTTGCGATAATGCCTTTTAACAAAAATGATTGTACGGTAATGTGATAAGTAGGGCCCGGATCCTTAGGTTTTAAACTATTTTGTTCCTTGCTAGCTAACTGTGATATTGTAATATAATTATTATTCATTTCTTGGTAGTCACATAGTCCAATCTTATAAAACTTATAAATGGTTAAATAAGACGTTAAGAAGTAAAAATGGCAAAAACTGCTTTTCAATAAAAATACAATAAAATAACAATAATAATTACAAATTAATCTTATTATTATTGCCCTACTAAATTACTTTTTAAATTTCTGCCTACATTTTGCATCTTGCTCATGGTTCCTAGTACATTATTTTGTAAGACTATTCCACTCATACCTTGTTTGATATTGACCAATAACATTTAGCAATTCCTCGGACTTAGAACAATCACGGCTGTTTATCTTACAATATTCTTGCAGGAATCGTGAGGATGGCACTTATCGGGTAAAACTGTCTGCTCATTACTGGATACGAAAGCATCAGTGTGCAGTGATTAATATGTGATTATAATATTAATATGCATGAAAACAGATTATTTTATACAACA
This sequence comes from Ectobius pallidus, assembly GCA_964059195.1. Lineage (NCBI taxonomy): Eukaryota > Metazoa > Arthropoda > Insecta > Blattodea > Ectobiidae > Ectobius > Ectobius pallidus. The sequence continues at coordinate 8,626,427 of CAXKWD010000008.1, read as the reverse complement.
TAACTTGTTTGGAAATTGAAATAGTGTAAATTTCATTAAAAACACAATTTCAAATTTGTGCAAGCCAGTTCGTGTGCTTTTATTCTGTTCTGCTGTTAGCTTACCTGAATGAAGTTAACTACGTTTTACATGCACAATTGGTAGCACTGGTCACAGCATGGACACGGTTACTCGAATCGTAGCACTGGTCACAACATGGACATGGTAACTCAAATCGATTCATGAATGGTTGATTCATAGTAGGCCGTGATCTTGGAGCATTTAATTTTATTTTTATACAAGAAAGCACAAAAGTAATTATTATTTGTATAATCTGTTACATTTTTATTCATGGAATAGTCTCAATAAATCCAACTCGAGTTGAGAGTTTCATCAGATAAATTCGCTCCTGCTGTGCAGTCGCGAATCTATCGATAAACTCGTCAACTCTCATGGGATTACCTATGATAAAATATAACATTGCTTTTTGTAATTTTGTACCCCATTGCCCTGGTAAAGAAAATCGTTAAGTGAACCGAAATCCTCGATTTCTTCAGAAGCAAATTAAAGGTATTCTTAGGAAGCTTACACTTGCAGTTTATTCATGGTGTTTGCTCCAGCAAGACACCAAAAGTGAAGTATTCTAAAAGTGGATCAAATAGGCTAATTATTGAGAAACGTTCTTGTTTAGTTTGTAGTGAGTTGGAAATGGCAGGGGCAATTGTAAAACTAAGAAAGTGTCTTACGGTTCAGAGCCATGGAAATTTAGGTAAATGAAATTAATTAATTAATTATATGAGTCATTCCATGTCAAATCAACACAGCTGCTAACCTGACCATCTCCAATTTTCATGAAATTTGGTGTGTTCATTGCACATGATGAGAGAATGAAAAATGCCAAATTACAGAATTCTAGCACCAGTACAACAAAAGTAATGGCTGCCCAAAGTTCGGAAAATGTGTTGAAAATTTGATAAACACTGCAGACAAAAACGGCTGTAACTTCTGTTCTAACAGAGATAGAACTTTGAAGCAGGTAATTTCAGAAAGGTCTGGGAACAAGCTTTCAAATGATATGCAACATGGCTATATTCAAACAATGTAAACAATTAAGGTTAACTTTTCACTTCTTTTTTTTAATATAATTTATTTACAGCATGCTCCATTACAATATCTGTAACACTACATGCCCTATTGCCCTCAAAATAAAAATTAGTTGCATGTTCACTTATACTAACTTTACATTTTTCTACTTATTATCGATGGCTTTATCACTACAATACTCTCAATTGTATTTACTGATTGTTATATACCGGAACGCTGTCTAGAGTCTGTCTAATTTTATTGATTTTATAAAGTCTATGAGTTCTTTTGTATATTCTTTCATTAATTTTTGTTCATTAAACGTCCACTTTCCATGATTTCTTATCATAGCGTTCCTGAAATCTGCCCGTTCACTCTTTAAGTTTGTACATTCAAATAAAAGATGTTCTACCGTCTGTTCTGGTGCACCACATGTACATCCTGGGCTTTCCTTTATTTTAAATCGGTAAAAGTAAGAGTTAATCTTTCCGTGTCCACTTAAGAATGTAGAAATGTCTCCTGTCAAAGGTATGTTTATTTTCAGTCGTTCTTTTACACTTGAGAAATACCGTTTAGTTATTGCTCCATTTTCGGTATTGTTCCACTCATTTTGCCACTTCTGCTCGCTGATCTCCTGTAATTCGCCTAATTTAGCACTTAGCGGTAACCTGCCGTAACTAATTTCGAGATTCATTTTATAGGTAATTTAAAAAAAAATTGTAGGCCATCAGAATCCGGGCCCTGGTTATGTCAACTTAACACGTATAAACACTGTCTTGCTCAGACCATTTCTAACCCTGCACAGCCAAAATGTTAGGCCTATACGTCAACATGTGAGAACTGTCTAGGTACACACTCTTTCATCACATACCTAGAAGAGTTGTTTAACGAAAATGGAATTGATGAAATAACATACAAACTGTGGACATCTACAGAGAACAACTCTCCAGACATGTCTTATCTGCTGTGGACGACTTCTTGGAAACCTTTTAGACAAATTAAAGAAACTCCTGCTGGACTCCTTCATAGCCACCCAACAGTCTGAATTTCTACAACATCTGAAGGAGACAGTTTGTGACAATGAATACATTGTAATATGTGATTTTGCAGAGAATTATTCATTTGTCCTGCAGGTTGAGGTCCAGGGGTTCCACTGGAACAACGCACAGGACACCATTCATCCATTTGTTGTTTATTATAAGCTTAGACATCCAGAAACCCATGCAATAGAATACATTTCCATTGTTATCATATCAGAATGCCTCAAACATGACACTGTAAGCGTTCATCTTTTCCAACGTCATTTGGTCAACTTCATGATATCCCATTTCCATAGAACACCCAAGTACATGTAACTTATTACTTCTCAGATGGAGCTGCATCCCAGTGTAAAAACCGTAAGAATTTTGCAAACGTATCTTTTCATGAGAGTGATTTCAATGTCTGTGCAGAGTGGTATTTCTTTGCCACATCACATGGCAAAGGACCATGTAATGGTATCACTGGTACCATGAAGAGACTTCTGCCAGTGCCAGTCTGCAGTGCATCTATAACTCTCAGATAATGACACCCAGACAGTTGTTTGAATGGTGTTCTAAGAACATTACAGTGTGTCACTTTCATTTAACTGTATGTTTGACTGTCCATTCTTGATTGCTTTAACAAAAGTTTAGTTTTAAATTTATTACTTGACAACTTTGATTTACCTTTGGTTGTTCTGAAGGATCTGCCAGTTTGGCCTATATAGAAGTTGGGAAACTCACAAAACAGCATCAACCTTCAAAAAACTCAAGTACAACATAGCCTACAAAACGAACAACACGCTAAAGAAACACCTAACAAGGAAAAGCACACAAATGGACACCTACAACAAAACTGGAGTATACAAACTGAAATGCAATAACTGTCCCAACTTCTATATAGGCCAAACTGGCAGATCCTTCAGAACAAGATTCCAAGAACACATAAAAGCACTCAAACACCCCCACAACAGAAAATCAAATTATGCAGAACACCTACTTGACACAAACCACAATTACACTAACATAGACACGAACATGGAAATTCTCCACACACTCTACAAAAGTCGCAAACTAAACACAATAGAACAACTAGGAATATATTTAAACACACAAAAAATCACTCCACATCTATACTGAATGACCAACTACACTTCAAATCACACACACTTTTTGACACGATACCTGACATTCAAACACCACCAAATACTCCCACTCCCACTTCAAGACCAACGCAACACCCACACCACCTAGGCGCACAACACAGGCACCCACCAGTTGCAGTTCGAAAACCGCTGATGATGCACTAAAGTAGTGCGAAACGGCCATCCGGATTACCAAAGGTAAATCAAAGTTTGCTTGTCAAGTAATAAATTTAAAACTAAACTTTCATTTAGCATTGCCACCTGTCCCGAATTTTGCGGGACATCCCTCGTTTTAAGAACATTTTAAGCATCCCGAATTATGTCTGAGAGGGACGCATTATATAATATATTTTTTATTATTTTGCTAGCCTTTTCTTTTCTAATGTTAGTGTTACTGTTACATATCCTATTCAGTTTTGGCTTTGTAACGAATAAATTATTAATACGAATTATTAATGAATTATTAATAAATTGGTCCATGTACAAATTTAGGTATGAGGATCGTTGATATGCATATATTCGATAAGTGTCCCTCCTTAGCCTTACCAAACCTTACTTTCATTACACAACTAACAGTGAGTATGATGAAGAAGAATCTCTCCTTCAAGTGCGGTTTGCACAGATTCGCACAATTGCAGGTACCCACAAGTTAAACTGTGTTATTTCCCCTGGCCATAACAACATCCACTGAACATACCAGTGGGGTTACAATTAGTTTCCTACATCCTCATGGCCCTTCACCTTCATTTGTATACCCCGAGAAACCTGACATCATTACTATGGACAAGAAGGATATTCTTACAAAGGTTGATGTAAGAACAGCCGAACGTATGTCCTTACACCAAAAGATGCACAAACAGTGTTACATCTTGCTACCCAGTATTGAGGCATGTGGTAAGTCCTGATTGTACATTTGTCATCGTGTTTGTTTGTGTAAATTTTAATCTGTTTGCCTTCCACACATGCGTTTCGCTGGAATGGTTATATCATGCTTTGCATAATTGAAGATGAGAGGTTACCTTGCATATTATAAATGATTGTTATTGGTCTTTTCACATTGCTACCTTTCTGTGCATTGCTGTAAAAACACTTTTTAACTGTTAATATGTTTTGCAGAACTCTATGAGACTTTGTTGCAGTCTGCATACAATTTTTACTGCTTTATTGAACCAAATAGTTGTACATATTATTAACTCGATTTTTTCCTATGTTATACAGTGTAACATGAAGAAGCAAATATATTTTTTTCATCAATTTTGAAGGTGACATGTTTTGAGATATTCAAGGTCAAAAGTTAAGGTCATTGACCTTAATTGTTTACATTGTTTGAATATAGCCATGTCGCATATCATTTGAAAGCTTGTTCCCAGACCTTTCTGAAAATACCTGTTTCACAGTTCTATCTCTGTTAGAACAGAAGTTACAGCCGTTTTTGTCTGCAGTGTTTATCAAATTTTCAGCACATTTTCCGAACTTTGGACAGCCATTAGGCCTACTTTTGTTGTACTGGTGCTAGAATTCTGTAATTAGGCATTTTTCATTCTCTCATCATGTGCAATGAACACACCAAATTTCATGAAAATCGGAGATGGTCAGGTTGAAAATTGTACTTTTCTCATATAGGCTACTTTTTCAATGTGTTTATTGTAGGCCTACTTACTAAAGTGAAACAAAAAAGAATCATCTGAAAATGGTAAAAAACTAAAATGAAACTATTTTAATATGTTTAAAAAACTAAAGCAGGGATTATAAAAACCTAAAAATCTGGGCCCCAGTGATAAGGCATGCTTTGTTCCCTGTGAACCTATCAAAAACAAAAACAAAAAGGAGTTAATCAAAAAATATATCCTGAAGCTTTGCTAATTACAGCTATCAATATTAGAATAGGTACTATTTTTGTATCAATAGTTTTTCTTATCTTTCTTTTATTATCTCTTTATTTCTCTGTTCTTTACTTCCATTCTACTTTCCTTCTCTTATTACCTCTCTTTTTTAAATTTTGTTTTCTCCTTTCTTATACCTATTGTACTGTTTCTGTCTCTTCAGTTATTTCAGATTCTTTATTTCTTCATTTGACACATCCTATATTACTCCACCAAATATGTGTCGGTGATGTGGTGCATGTTAATTATTTCTAATCCTTCATTAATAATACCATAAAAATCTAATCAATCTGGACCACATTAAACTGGAATCTGCTTAATCCGGTCAGGCAAAAAAACTTCAAACCAGCTTCCGCAGCAAGTGCTTTGAGTGATGCAGTCCGTCGGGCACAGTATCATAATATGGTAACTTGTTAGTTCCCAGTGTAAATGACTCCACAAGAAATATAATTTTACTAAGCGAATCAAGAAGCTTCACTGTGAAAGTGGCAACAACAGGATCCCTAAGCCAAGATGAGTCAATGCAAATAATTGTGGAGGCTAAGCCAGCTCCTGGCTCATGGCCTAAGGGAAAATGTCAACACAAAATGTATGAGCTTGTAGAACGTACTTTTAAATTATTGTTAAATGTGACAGAAACTAGCAAGAATTTGCAATAAGACCTCAAGCAGACATTGTGCATGCTGTGGGGTTTTCAGGAAGGCTATATCAAAACTGAGTCGCCTGCGGTGGTCTGGAGGTAGCGTGCCTGCCTCTAGATCCGAAGGTCGTGGGATCAAACCCGGCCGCAGTTGATTGGTCCTCCGAGAGGGACTTTAAGCTGGGGGGCCCGTGTCATAGATTTACAGCACGTAAAAGAACTCCAAGCCTAAATTAGAGCCTCTGGACAAAATTTCTCGGCCCTTTCATGTCCAAGTAATACCTTAGTTTCCCCGGTGGGGGGTAAAGCCGTAATGGGCTGCCCTCTCTAGGAAAATAAGCATAACCAAATTCACATCGGTAAACAGAAACCTCCGCTTGGAGGCCCTTCGCCCCGACATGGGGGCATAGGATTCAAGCAAGCGAGAAGCCACAGAGGATCCTGGCGTGAGTTAAATCTCATACAACTTAGTGTAAACCTGGAACTATGCTCGACCAGCACCACACCAGGTAGGCAGAAAGGAACTATTCGGATATTGTGCATGTAGATGTAGATGTAGATGTAGATATCTCGTCCTGTAGATCCTGTGTTGAGCGGGGCTCAAGGATATAGAACACGTCAGATCAAAAAATACATGCATGTTATAACAATAATATAGGTCTACAGAAACTGCAAGCTGCCCAATTTATCCAAGCTGGAAATATTCCTCCAAATTGTAGAAGGTGTGAGTTATTAAACATTCCTTGACAGCTGTTTTGAAAGGTTTGCTCTTTCTTTGAATACATAATAATTTAATGTTGTTTGGAAGCTTGTTATATATCTGTACTGCAGAATAATACGCACCCTTCTGAAAGAGTTTTAACGAGTTATTTGGTCAGTGTAGATCATTCATGTTTCTGGTAGTACGTCCATGTACACTAAAATTAGTTTGAAATTTATCAATATTATTCACTACATAACACATAACAGAGTATATATACTCCCCTGTAAGAGTGAGGACTTTTAAATTTTCAAATAGCGGTTTACAAGATTCCCTTTTTTTCTTTCCACATATTATTCTTATTGCCCGCTTTTGTAATCTAAATATTTTCTCCCTATGGGTAGAGTTGCCCCAGAAAATGATCACGTACCTCATTACCGAGTGAAAATATGCAAAATATACCATAAGTAATGCGTCCTGTTTTAATATATTATTCAAAATTCTTAAAGCAAAGCACGCTGAACTCAGTTTTGGACTTATCATTTCTATGTGTGTCTTCCAGTCAAGATTTTGGTCAATTTGCAGTCCTAAAAATTTTACATTGCTAATTTCTTAAATGAAGACACTAAGTATAAGCAAGAATAATTAAAGAATGGAATATATCAAAATTCTTGTCAAGACCTAATAATTCTTTATTCCAACCAAATGGTCATACTATGATGAATGGAGAAACAGTGGCAGGGGAAACAGGAGCACCCCGAGAAAACCTGCCCCGACCCCATTTTGTCCACCACAAATTTCACATGGATCCACCGAGATTCGATCCCAGGTCCCAGTAGTGGAAGGCAAGCGGTCAAACCACTCAGGAATGGGGACAGCCTTGTCAAGACCTACCTAACCCCATGCAAATGAAGGTAGGGATCAAAGTGTTTAGAATATTGAAAAATGGTCAATTAGGCTACTAATAGAATCTGGTGACAAAGATGAAATTGATATTATAATATGTAAAAACATAAATGAGGAATGTGGGGAAGACCTTGAATCTGTGACAATGAAGAAGAGAAACGAAGGTCTTATCAATATTAAGTGTCATTTTATTAGCTAGAAACCATGTGTTTAACTTGTGAAAAGCCTTTGTAGCTATTCTTGATAAATGTTCTTGTGACGTTCCTGTTACAAGTGCGTACACTAGTATCATCTGCGAAGAGCAATACCTTTGATTCGTCACTTAAGTTATAGGGCAAGTCATTAATGAAAATTAAAAAGAGCAAAGGTCCTAGTATTGATCCCTGAGGTAGGCTACTCCATTCTTAACAACCCCTAAGTTAGATTCATTTCCATTTATTATTACCCTATGAGTTCTATCAGACAGATATGATTTGAACCACTTAAGTGTTAAATTATCCATCCTATAATGATCCAAGTTTTGAAGTAATATTTCATGATTTATACAGTCAAACGCTTTAGCTAAGTCGCAGAAAATTCCCATAGCATATTTCTTTTTATCTAACACTTCCAGTGAAAACTTGACTATTTTTCATAAAGATAAAGTAATATATCTTCCTATCATGAACCCACCCCATCTTCGGCTGAAGCTGTCGGAAATTATATGTGTGATGGACGTGGAATTTTCAAGTCAAGTGTCAAAGTATATGGTTCATTGTCAATAAGGGTGAGTGGTGCCTATCAAATAAATATCCTCACCAAATCCGTCACAGAAGTTTTTGGCACCCAACGTTTTGGGGCCTGTTAGACAAAGTGTTGAGGCCTGTTAGCAAAGTGTTGGGGCCTGTTTAAAAAAAAAATTGTGGAGTGTGGGTTCAAGCCCCACTTGCACATTGGGTGGTTGAATATAAAGATTGTGTGAGAGACCATTATTAATGACGAAGGACGGATTGATTGAAGACTTGATAAAGTGTGTTTTGATGTACACTAACTCCTAAAAATTTTGTCAGGTTAGTGATAGTAGTATAACTTTGAAAAGATAAAGTTAAAGTTTAGAATATTTCTTTGTGGATATTATGGCATGGTGCAGATATAATCAGCAGAATTAAAGTCTGTTTGTCTGTTATATGTAAGTTGAGAGTGGATTAAAAGATGGAAAGAAACTGTAAAAGAACTATAGCCTATGTATAAAAAAATTAGTAAACCATACAATTTGAGAATAAGAGAAATAAGTTTCAGACCAGGTGACTTGGTTTTATGAAAAAACTTTGCTTTAAGCTCCGCAGATCAAAAACTTGCGGCGGGCCTCGCTCCAAAACTTGTGGGTCAAGAAACAAATTGGAGTAAAGACTTATGAACTAACAAATAGATATCATAAGAAGATGGGGAAGTGGTATGTAAAAGACTTAAAAACTTTCTCCCCAATGTAAATATTTATCATGGAGGGGGGGGGGGAGAAAAAACAATGTTTCCTGTTATCAGCAAACATTTTTTTGTGTGTGTGAATTGGGGGCGACTGTAACAAAGTGAAAAGTCGCTCGTAAATATTTGTGATGGACCGAAGTGAAACCACCCGTTACCACTCTGTGTTTGTGAAAACTTTACTTTACGACAACAAGTTTGTTGCAGAAAGTACGAGAGACTGCGCCTGCGCAAGGTTTATTAAAAGGAGAGAGTGACAGTTAAAGAAAATTGAAGGGAGTAGTGAGTAAGAGACAGGAGAGAGAGTTAAGCAGAGGTTGCCGAGGAGCCTGGGCATAGCCCGTGGCCCAGGTAGTAAGAGATCGCCAAGGGGCATACTACACCCCACCATACAAGATGAATTATGCAGTAAGTCGACAGAAGGAGGTGTGTGGAAGAAGACGAACCGAGGAATTGTTCCGTGGAGAAGGGACGGCAGTAGAGACTCTGTTAAAACTTTAAAACACAACACAGTTTAAAAATCCCAATGGATGTCACATAACCTAAAAACTCGACGTTTCGGCCCACCCACTAGGCCTTCATCAGGAACATTGCAGTGATGTGCGAGTCACAGCCAAGGAGAGCAGCAAGTGGGACTTTCATTTCCTTCCATTTAGTGTTCCTGATGAAGGCCTAGTGGGTGGGCCGAAACGTCGAGTTTTAAGGTTATGTGACATCCATTGGGAATTTTTAAACTGTGTTGTGTTTTGAGGTTTTATCTTAGCATACAATGGAAAAAGGACTATCTTCAATTTTGTGTACAGAGACTCTGTTGTTAAGCCTGTGGAGTTGGATGGCATCAGAGGCATACAATTGAGTATGTGGGTGGTGTACGTTGGACGGCATCAGAGACATACAATTGGATATGTGGGTGGTGTACCATGGGTCTGCGAGCCACAGATTGTCGACCGTGGAGGGGGTGTTTCTGCCATTGGAATTCTACCCTGATGTAGAAGAAAACAGTGTTTGGGGCGAAAGATAGATATAAATGCTGCGTGCCGGTGAAGCTCCACCTGCTCGTTTCCCCTGACCCTCGCTTCCGAGTCAATGCGCACGCTACTGCTTGCTTCCCCTACATCTCCTATCACGGCTATGTACTGGTACTTGCTCAGTTACGAGAATTACGAAAATTACAATTGTACCGTAGTAAAATTACTTTATTAATTTAGTAGGACATTCTGAATTCTCCCGAAATTCTAGTTCAGTGGCAGTTAGGTTATGAACAGTGATATTAATTTAGGAGGGCATTCTGAATTTGGTATTAGACTTGAATAGCCCGCCGGTTCCTTCCCCTCGCTTCCGAGCATGCGCACTCACCTATTGTACCATGGCTTCCTTGACAGTTTTAACAATGTTTTATGAAAGGTGTGGAAGGGTGAAAAGCTTCTGCACTTAGTTAAATAATGATAGGTAAATTCTAGGTCAGTGACAGGTTTTATTAGGTTAGCAACGTTATGTTAGTTTACGAGCAACATACTGACTAGCGCGATGCCTATTATGTCTCACATTGAATCTCTTCTGTGATAAAACCCTAAACCTCTAACTCTCTCATGGGACCCGCCTTCCGAGGCGGGTTCCATTAGAGAGTTTGTGGGAGGAGCCTAGCGTGCAGCATAAAACTATTTTTTCCCGCGTCTGGTGATGTGGGAAACAGTTGACGTTGCTGGATGTGAGTGATATCAATGGACCACGCTGCACTGTGTTTGTGGGTCAAACCCACCGTTACGAGATCATTATTTGGAGGTGTATGGAGTGATCATCAGACTTACATCTAAAATCAGAGAAGTACCTTCAGTTATGTTTTCATCCGCGGCTGTTAATTCAGAGAGTAAGGAACAAGGTTGGGTCGAAACAGGAAGTAATGTGTTTTTTGATAGGACAGGTTATAGAGAAAAAGTGGACATTTTTTCTTGTAGATAAAATTATGCGGGAAAATGACACATTGCGACCCACCCGAGTCCCCCACCACTACAACGGGACCCGCGTGGAAAGTAGGGGTTTTGGGTGGGGAGAAAAATAATTTATTTCTCTCTCTTCTTCTCTTTCTTTCCCGTCTCTTTCCTCTCTTCCTCTCACCTCCTCTTCACCCTACCTATCTATCGGAACCCCTAGCGTTATAGCTAGGAGTCTTAACCCACTACGCCACGAATGACACTTGAGCAGTGAAGAAAGATTTCATATATAGGTACTAAGGGTGACTTCATGCATTCGCGAGTGTTAACGCAAGAATCGCTTTTTCAAATTTTGAAATGTTTTGTTTGTTACGAAAAGAATACTGTTGGTGCAAGGGAATTGTTCTGCATCGATTGAGCCATGTTTTATATCATAACACGGCGTTTTTAAAAATTGGGAAATATTATGTAAATTTCGATTTTTTATATCATCAAATCGGTGTTTAAAGATCGTGAAATATGATGTTTGGTACAAGGGTATTTTTTTAATTGTTCGACAATTTCTATAATTCGTGAAATTTTATTTTGTTTTTTATAATGGTAATTGCAATTATTAGAGCAAGCTGCGGGCTTAACACAGCAAGCGGCGCCTAGTAGCGGCCGGCATGAGCCATAGCGGGGAAGATGCGCGGTAGGCTGGCGGAGAAGGCGACCAGGCCGATGGAAAGGGGAGCCGGGTGGGTCGCAAAGTGTCATCTTGCCAATTATGCTATAGGATAGTTAGCTTCTTATGTAAAATATCAGTAAAGTAAGACTGGATATGGTTGTATACAGATGAGGTTTGAAAAATTAATTTTGAGTATTGGAAGTGGAAAGCAGAATACTTAGTTTCTGTACTTTTAAAATGGTGCAAGGATCATTTTCGTAACACTGCGATTTTGTATATTTTCTTTTGTCGGCGGGCGGAGCTTGGCCTGTGCGCTGTTCCTTTCATTCCCATAAATCTATTTTTTGCCATAACTAGTGTTTACTCACCTGAACTTCAAAAGTAAAGTACTTTTTCAGATTCTTGATAATCATCACTAAAAATGGAAGTTTAATTCCAAGAGTTTTCTTTGGGTCTGCTGGACAGGTTATGTACGTGGTACTGACGTTTGTTCCTACTATTTCAAGAACCAAAGATTGAATATCATTATCAGTTATCCTTTTAATATGTCCATTTCTCACTTTCTTGTCCCATATTTGTAAAGGCTTACTTCCAATACTGTATAAAATTGACAAAAAACCACTCTGAAAGGTATTTTTAAACATTTCAACAACCTAAAAACTCACTTTATAGTTTATACACGGTGTGACAGTTTACATGTCTTGCTTCTTCTTCTTCCTCCATGTAGTGGCCTCGGTTGATCACCATGCAGCCAGCAAAAAAATAGATGACTGCGGGAAAACAGGCGAATAGGGATGTAGCTCGCCAAACTTCTCTGACAGATAGCGTGGGTGTACTAGCCGGTATGCGTTAGCCGTCCGTCACTTGTTTTTTCCAGTTGTCGTCTGCTGGCATAATAATAATAATAATAATAAGTTTATTTCTGTCAATAGACTCAGTGAGTTTCTGACATTGTCATTTACATTAATCTATATGCCTAGGCTAAGATTTTACTCATACAACATTCATTCATTCATACATTTTTCATTCATTCATTCATACAATTTACATTCATACAAATTATTACATTGGCATTACAATTCATAAAATTTAAAGTTATATATAAACTATGAAAGTACCGGTACAATTAAATATTTACATACAATATTCATACAGATACAATATTCACATACAATATTCATACAGATCATCACAGTTCATCTAACGAGTACATACATTTATTTATCAGATAGCTTCTCAATTCCTTCCTAAATCTTAATCCATTTTGTGCCTTTATATACCTTGGTAATTTATTGAATAGGATTGGTCCCATGATATACACGTCTTTCCGGGTTGAGGATTTATTTATACGATCTCTGTGGCAGTCTTCATTGTTTCTGGTATTGTAGTTGTGTATATTATTGTTTACCCTTAGATGTTTTCCTTTTATGTATAATATTGCTTTATATGTGTAGAGTGAGTAGACTGTTAACATGTTATTTTCTTTAAATGCATTTCTACAGGATTCGTTGTATTCCAATTTACTTATTAGCCTAACACATGTCTTTTGTATTATTAACAACATGTCCATGCTAATTTTTGCAGCACTTCCCCATATTTCTATCCCATAGTTGATATGTGGATAGATTATACCATAATAAATGGTTTTTAGTCCATTTTTATCAAAAAATGTTTGGAAGTATCTTAGTATGTACACAGATTTACATATTTTAGTGCATATATCATTTATGTGGGTAGCCCATGACATATGTTTATCCACCCATATTCCTAAGAATTTATGTTCTTGCACTAGGGATGTAGCGAACTAGAACCAACAGATGTCTCCACTGCTCTAGCCGGTATGCGCTAGCCGTTCGTCACTTGTTTTTCCATTCGTCGTCTGCTGGCACCATACTTTTAAATGGCGTTTCATCTTAGCAGACTGAAAAATACGTTCGAACTTTTCTTTTTTTGTAGCGGGTAAAACGCTACTAGGCGCATTTCTTTGTATACTGGACACTTCCAGAATATATTTACGTGAAAAAACTTAAAGAAAAATTGCAAAAGATAGACGCTATATAAGTCGAAAAGAAAGAAGAATAAGCTGACAAATACTGTGAGAAATGCCCGCTATTAACTACATTAATATGTTCCCGACGTACAAAATGTTATGCAGATATGAATATTTATATACAGTACTGCTAATTTGGCGATTGGGTATGATTCAAAGTAACTAAAAGAATATACCTCTAGGGTTCAGACAGTAAAATACTAATTGATATACGTGATAAACACTGATTTATGTGGTGTGTATTCGCAGACATTTTTAATATTATTTATTTTCTATATCAAATGCATATTTAGCCTATACCGTCATATTAAAAACGTATTCAAAATCAAAATATTAAAACATGTTTACATCACGAAAACTTACCTTTCCTGTCCCTCGTAGTTAAAAAGGATGGGAACTAGGGAACCGATTAGGCCTTTTTTTTCTTCTTCTCATTCCTCATTCTTTCTTATTCCTTTTATTATCGGTAAGTTATGCTAGACCATGGTTACATGATTTTCATTTCTAGTTATGAAACAGAATATTGTTAAGAATATTTCATTGCATGACATAGCAGATTATAAAGGCAGAATTTAATAATTATCATACGTTAAGTTATGTAGCCTATTAAATTGGCAACGCTATTGTCACAATTTTTATTCGAGGCCGATAATCTAACTTGGCTATTTAGAAATCACAGAATTTATATTTTGATATCAGATGCAGTAGCCTAATATACACATATTTATACAGCAAAGTAAAATAAATAGGCCTAAAATAACTAAATAAATTAAACAGGGAAGTGGTCTTTAAATATTAAGATGCACTAAAGATACAGTTTAACAAAGGTATAAAACTAACACAATGTACTGTATTTATCATTGCGTTACTAGGTAATTTTAATTTATTTATTGTAATTTACTCTATTTTTAAATGGCCCAAAACATCTTCTCGATGCTCACGGCAAATTTGATATTAATTTAAAAATTAAAGAATATCTAATCCCCGCACTGCATATAAATATTCATACATTGATAACATATTACTGCAAGTCGAGTACAAAATAATGTCGTCTGTATCGGAAATATCTCACAATATTTGTTCGTTAATCCTTCCTTTTTAGTGTTATTTAGAGCCTATCTACTGTGATTTTTCTTTCGTATTTTTGACACTTCAACATTCTAGAAGGGCCCAGTAGACAAGGATGTACGTATAGTAGCCTCGTGTCCTCTATAAAAATATAAAATTACGAACATATTTTTCGGACTGAGAAGTTGGAGCGCCATTTAAAAGCATGAAGCCAGCAGAAGAAAACTGGAAAAACAAGTGACGAAGGGCTAGCGCATACCGGCTAGTACACCCACGCTATCTGTCGGAGAAGTTTGGCGAGCTACATCCCTCTTCTGTAACTAGTTCATTGTCCACTGTTAGACCAAAGTCTCTAGTTATGTTATTGCGTCCTATGTCAAATTTGATTAGTGATGTCTTGGACATGTTACAGAGGAGATTGTTTGCCGAAAAATATTCTAGTAGATTTTTTGTTGCAGTCAACATTGCTTGGTAAAGTAAAGCGTCATTTTTTCCCCGCTTTTAAATGGCGTTCCATCTTCCCAGTCCGAAAAGCATGTTCTTAATTTTATATTTTTATAGAGGACACGAGGATGCTATTTTTACTTCCTTGCCTACTGGGCCCTTCTAGAATGTTTAAGTATCAAAAAGACGAAAGAAAAATTACAGGAAATAGGCTCTAAATAACACTAAAAAGGAAGGATTAACTAACAAATATTTTGGGTAATACCGGAGTTGACGGGTCCCTGTACGCAGCAAGCCATGTTGCCTTCATTCTGGCAGCGTTCCGTAAGGACAAGTCCACCACCGCCGCCGCCAAATTCGAATGTGTTATATTCAGAATCCACAACGCCGATTTTGAGTGGTTAAAGATTTGATATTAAAAATAGCGCAAAAGCCCGTTCTTCTCACAGGTGCTCCCGGGTGATAGTTTAAATTGGCGTAGGGACTAGTACTTAAAGGTTTAGTATTAAAACGACCGCAAGAGCCCGCTCTATTCACAGGTGACAGTTAAATAACCCCTTTCTGCTCGCGGGTGAGGGATTAAGTTTGCATAGGGACTAGTAGTTAAAGTTTAATATTAAAGCGAGCGAAAGAGCCCGTTCTACTCACAGGTGACACTTAAATAACCCCGTTCTGCTCGCGGGTGACAGATTAAGTTTGCATAGGGACTAGTAGTTAAAGTTTAATATTAAAGCGAGCGAAAGAGCCCATTCTATTCACAGGTGACACTTAAATAACCCCGTTCTACTCACAGGTGACACTTAAATAACCCCGTTCTGCTCGAGGGTGATAGTTTAAATTGGCGTAGAGACTAGTACTTAAAGGTTTATTATTAAAACGACCGCAAGAGCCCGTTCTATTCACAGGTGACAGTTAAATAACCCCGTTCTGCTCGCGGGTGACAGATTAAGTTTGCATAGGGACTAGTAGTTAAAGTTTAATATTAAAACGAGTGAAAGAGCCCGTTCTACTCACAGGTTACACTTGCATAACCCCGTTCTGCTCGCGGGTGATAGTTTAAATTGGCGTAGGGACTAGTACTTAAAGGTTTAATATTAAAACGAGCGAAAGAGCCCGTTCTATTCACAGGTGACACTTAAATAACCCCGTTCTGCTCACGGGTCACTCTGTATATATTTTTATAATTTCCTAGCCGGTGGTCCTGGTGTTATAAAATATTCACACGGCTTTTTCTACTCGGTATATTTTTAACCATTTTTAACTAATATGTCTTTCTGCAGAGCAAAGAATGAATGAACGTATTATGTATTTTTTCTCTGAGAACATCTCGTTTGTTGCCGTAACTTGTACAAAGCCTACATCATATTTTACCGACTTCTTGCATGTACCTAATAAGCCTATTCAGATTTTTCGGATATTTTGTTTGTTTAAAATTATCATACGTAATAATAAAGGTTATTACCCTCACTTTACGACATGAAAATCACACCGATTAAAGAAAAATTCATTATATGGAGGAACTTTTTTATCCGACATGAGTTACTTGTTTTATCCATAATTCGACCCTTCTCAACTCGAATATAACAATAATAATAACCAGTTCTATCCGCACTTCGAGAAAAAACCGATTTTCCATTAGTGTCACACAGTTTACGCAGAAGAAGTAGGACCATTTCATAACAAAAATTCATTACATGGAGGGGAAATTTTTTTCCGACCTAAATTACATGTGTTATCTATAATTCGACCCTCCTGAACACGAATATAACAATAATAATAACCAGTTCCTTCCGCCCTTCGAGAAAAAACTGATTTTCCATTACCGTCACACAGTTTACACAAGAAAAGTAGGACCGTTTCAAAACAAAAATTCATTACATGGAGGGGAAATTTTTTTCCGACCTAAATTACATGTGTTATCTATAATTCGACCCTCCTGAACACGAATATAACAATAATAATAACCAGTTCCTTCCGCCCTTCGAGAAAAAACTGATTTTCCATTACCGTCACACAGTTTACACAAGAAAAGTAGGACCGTTTCAAAACAAAAATTCATTACATGGAGGGGAAATTTTTTTCCGACCTAAATTACATGTGTTATCTATAATTCGACCCTCCTGAACACGAATATAACAATAATAATAACCAGTTCCTTCCGCCCTTCGAGAAAAAACTGATTTTCCATTACCGTCACACAGTTTACACAAGAAAAGTAGGACCGTTTCAAAACAAAAATTCATTACATGGAGGGGAAATTTTTTTCCGACCTAAATTACATGTGTTATCTATAATTCGACCCTTCTGAACACGAATATAACAATAATAATAACCAGTTCTATCCGCACTTCGAGAAAAAACCGATTTTCCATTAGTGTCACACAGTTTACGCAGAAGAAGTAAGACCATTTCATAACAAAAATTCATTACATGGAGGGGAAATTTTTTTCCGACCTAAATTACATGTGTTATCTATAATTCGACCCTCCTGAACACGAATATAACAATAATAATAACCAGTTCCTTCCGCCCTTCGAGAAAAAACTGATTTTCCATTACCGTCACACAGTTTACACAAGAAAAGTAGGACCGTTTCAAAACAAAAATTCATTACATGGAGGGGAAATTTTTTTCCGACCTAAATTACATGTGTTATCTATAATTCGACCCTCCTGAACACGAATATAACAATAATAATAACCAGTTCCTTCCGCCCTTCGAGAAAAAACTGATTTTCCATTACCGTCACACAGTTTACACAAGAAAAGTAGGACCGTTTCAAAACAAAAATTCATTACATGGAGGGGAAATTTTTTTCCAACCTAAATTGCATGTGTTATCTATAATTCGACCCTTCTGAACACTAATATAACAATAATAATAACCAGTTCTATCCGCACTTCGAGAAAAAACCGATTTTCCATTAGTGTCACACAGTTTACGCAGAAGAAGTAGGACCATTTCATAACAAAAATTCATTACAAGGAGAGGAAATTTTTTTCCGACCTAAATTACATGTGTTATCTATAATTCGACCCTTCTGAACACGAATATAACAATAATAATAACCAGTTCTATCCGCACTTCGAGAAAAAACTGATTTTCCATTACCGTCACACAGTTTACACAAGAAAAGTAGGACCGCAGACATCAATACAGACATGGAAATCCTACACATTAACCACAAAGGTCACACACTCAACACACTCGAACAATATGAAATATACAGACACACCACACAAGACAACACCAACATCCTAAACGAACAGTTACAATTCAAATCGCACGCGCTGTACGATACAGTTATCCAGAAATGTCTTCCCAACAACAACAACAACACCACGGAAGTCAGTTGCTGAAGATGGCCGCTCCATGCGGTTGAAAGCGCTCCAACAGGTAACAAAATACCGCAATTTAGTAGTGAGTACCAGTGATAAAGCTCTACGCTATACATAAATCGTTATATTAGACCTATTTATTTTACTTTGCTGTATAAATATGTGTATATTACTGTAGCCTTCTTTTGCATCTAAGATCAAAATATAAATTCTGTGATTTCTAAAAAGCCAAGTTAGATTGACGGCCTCGAATAAAAATTGAGACAATAGCGTTGCCTTTTTAATAGGCTACATAACTTAACGTATGATAATGCTTAAATTCTACCTTTATATTCTGCCATGTCATGCAATGAAATGTTCTTAACAATATTTTGTCTCATGACTAGAAATGAAAATCATGTAACGATAGTATAGCATCGATTCTCAAGTTATGGACAGGATAAGGTAAGTTTTCGTGTTGTGAACATATTTTAAAATTTTGATTTTGAATACTTTTTTAATATGACGGTATAGGCTAAATATACATTTGATATAGAAATAAATGATATTAAAAATGTCTGCGAATACACACCACATATATCAGTGTTTATCACGTATATCATTTAGTATTTCACTGTCTGAACCCTAGAGGTATTACAGTTAGTTACTTTGAATCATACCAAATCGCCAAATTAGCAGAACTGAATATAAATATTTAGCCTATATCTGCATAACATTTTGTACGTCAGGGACATAGTAATGTAATTAATAGCGGGCATTTCTCACAGTATTTGTCAGCTTATTCTTCCTCCTTTTCGACTGATATAGCGTCTATCTTTTGCAATTTTTCTTTAAGCTTTTTCACGTAAATATATTCTGGAAGTGTCCAGTATACAAAGAAATGCGCCTAGTAGCGCTTTGCCCGCTACAAACATAGAAAAGTTCGAATGTATTTTTCAGTCTGCTAAGATGTAACTCACAGATATATAGAGATAGATCGGCAATGGTGTATGCTGTACTATTGCCGGCAGTGAAGCCACGCTGAGCAGCTATTAAAGTATGGTAATATGGCGGTCCGCGCATCAACGCCAGACACTTGTTTTGAAAGATACCGACAAATAAAATTTCAAATATACTTTGATGGACTGAAAACAATTTAATCGAAATTTAAAAAAAAACAGAAGAGGTAATATTTTTCAGTCCAGTAGTAACCTATGAAACCAGTATGAGTTATTCTTATTGCAATCTCTTTCCTGTCCTCTTTCCAATTACAGTGTTCTTAAAGACAGGTTGAACAGCTTCGTACATACATCAATAAGATACACACGTCAATGAAATTCACACTGGAAACAGAAGAAGACAAAGCCATCAACTTCTTAGATGTCACAATCACCAAAACAGACAATAAACACAAATTCAAAATTTACAGGAAACCCACAACCACAGTAACAACTATACACAACTCATCCAACCACCCCGCCCAACACAAACACGCAGCTTACCACTTCATGGTTCACCGATTACTCAATATACCAATGGAGATGGAAGATTTAAAAAATGAACTAAATACCATCAAGTACATAGCCCAAGAAAATGGTTACAACCCCAGCACAGTAGATAGAATACTAAGAAATACTAAACACAAGCTAAAAGAACACACACAAACCCAAGAACCAAAAAAGAAGTTAATCACACTAACATACTACGGTAAGGAAACTCACAAAACAGCATCAACCTTCAAAAAACTCAAGTACAACATAGCCTACAAAACGAACAACACGCTAAAGAAACACCTAACAAGGAAAAGCACACAAATGGACACCTACAACAAAACTGGAGTATACAAACTGAAATGCAATAATTGTCCCAACTTTTATATAGGCTAAACTGGCAGATCCTTCAGAACAAGATTCCAAGAACACATAAAATCACTCAAATACTCCCACAACAGAAAATCAAATTATACAGAACACCTACTTGACACAAACCACAATTACACTAACATAGACACGAACATGGAAATTCTCCACACACTCCACAAAAGTCGCAAACTAAACACAATAGAACAACTAGAAATATATAAACACACAAAAAATCACTCCACATCTATACTGAATGACCAACTACACTTCAAATCACACACACTTTTTGACACGATACCTGACATTCAAACACCACCAAATACTCCCACTCCCACTCCCCCTTCAAGACCAATGCAACACCCACACCACCTAGGCGTACAAAGGCACCCACCAGTAGCAGTTCGAAAACCGCTGATGATGCACTAAAGTAGTGCGAAACGGCCGTCCGGATTACTAAAGGTAAATCAAAGTTTGCTTGTCAAGTGATAAATTTAAAACTAAACTTTTGTTAAAGCAATCAAGAATGGACACTCAAACATACAGTTACTAACAGGTAATCCAGAACGGAAGGCATCAGGGCATATCTTTATACACAATGGTTTTACAGTGAAATAACAATAATACTAATAATAATAATAATAATAATAATAATAATAATAGTAATAATAATAATTGACGGAGGATAGATATTTTGAGTGGGTGTGCACTTCAGTCCATAAACTTTCTCTGTCTAAGTAAATCATGCATTTGACCAAATTTATTACATGTCCATAACGAAAGAACTCTATTTGAGCATAGAATGTACACAAAGTTTAAATGTTGTTAGAGTGTTAATATTCCACAATAAATATCTCTGAAATAGGTAGGCTACTGTGAATTAGTCCGACATGACAAAAATTGCCAACAATTTTCTTATAGGTTAGTAGAGAAACTGCTATTTTACCGGTATATTTTCTTTTATATTGTATATCCAGTGCTGATGGAATTATGTGGTCATATTTATCTGACTCGAGTTCCTATTGATATCAACGTTATTCTAAAACGTAAAATTTTATGCCATAGAAACCTAATTTTAAGCATGCAATTAGGGTTGCCACCTTTTGGTAAGGCTAAGGAGGGACACTTGTCGAATAAATTCATATCGCCGATCTTCATACCTAAATTTGTACATGGAACAATTTATTAATAAGAGAAAGATGGTATACAGGGTGTTAATGAATAACACCGAAATATTTTACCTGTATATAGAGGGGACATAGACAAGCAACTTTTATTAGGAAATTTTTGCTATATGGATTCAATTCTTCCTGTTATAACATAAAATCTCCCAAGGATATGCACGCCACTGACTTCTAATACTTGAAATGATGGGAAACAAAGGAACAGTGACTATTGTGTAGTGGTCGGGAAAATTGTAAAAAATGACGATCGATATCTTACAACTCTGAGGGGAAAAAAGACAAACGAAACATTTTTGTTAGGTCTGTAATTAGGAATAAAAACATAATGCAGTGGCGGGCAATCATGTGATTAGTCAGTAAATTTTGCTAATTACGAAAATTCTAAATTATGGTATAGCTGTTGATGAATTGCTAAGAATCAGGTTTTTATCGATCGCTAAGAAGGCATGAAGTCAATTTAATGAAAATTTTAACCCTATTTCGCTCAATTTTTGAGTTATGAGCACCAAATTGTAAGGACTTTAATGCCCTATAGCATACACATTTTACGTCATAGAGCAAAAATGTCCTAATAAAAGTTGCTTGTGAGTGTTCAGAAGGGTCGAATTATAGATAACACATGTAATTTAGGTAGGAAAAAAATGTCCCCTCCATGTAATGAATTTTTGTTATGAAATGGTCCTACTTCTTCTGCGTAAACTGTGTGACACTAATGGAAAATCGGTGTTTTCTCGAAGTGCGGAAAAAACTGGTTATTATTATTGTTATATTCGTGTTCAAAAGGGTCGAATTATAGATAACACATGTCACTCACGTAGGAAAAAAAATTTCCCTCTATGTAATTAATTTTTGTTTTGAAACGGTCCTACTTTTTCTGCGTAAACTGTGTGACACTAATGGCAAATCGGTATTTTCTCGAAGTGCGGAATGAAGTGATTATTTTTTTTGTTATATTCGAGTTGACAAGGGTCGAATTATAGATAAAACATGTAACTCATGTCGGGAGAAAACGTTTCTTCCATGTAGTGATGTTTTTTGAAACTGTTCCTACTATTTCTGTTCAAAATCTGTGATATTAATGGAAAATCGGAATTTTCTCAAAGTGCGCAAGGAACTGGTTATTATTATTGTTATATTCGAGTTGAGAAGGGTCGAATTATGGATAAAACATGTAACTCATGTCGGATAAAAAAGTTCCTCCATATAATGAATTTTTCTTTAATCGGTGTGATTTTCATGTCGTAAAGTCAGGGTAATAACCTTTATTATTACGTATGATAATTTTAAACAAACAAAATATCCGAAAAATCTGAATAGGCTTATTAGGTACATGCAAGAAGTCGGTAAAATATGCTGTAGGCTTTGTACAAGTTATGGCAACAAACGAGATGTTCTCAAAGAAAAAATACATAATACGTTCATTCATTCTTTGCTCTGCAGAAAGACATATTAGTTAAAAATGGTAAAAAATATACCGAGTAGAATAAGCCATGTGAAGATTTTATAACACCAGGACCACCGGCTAGGAAATTATAAAAATATATACAGAGTGACCCGTGAGCAGAACGGGGTTATTTAACTGTCACCTGTGAATAGAACGGGCTCTTACGGTCGTTTTAATATTAAACCTTTAAGTACTAGTCCCTATGCCAACTTAATCTATCACCCGCGAGCAGAATGGGGTTATTTAACTATCACCTGTGAATAGAACGGGCTCTTGCGGTCGTTTTAATATTAAACCTTTAAGTACTAGTCCCTACGCCAATTTAAACTATCACCCGCGATCGGAACGGGGTTATTTAAGTGTCACCTGTGAGTAGAACGGGCTGTTTCGCTCGTTTTAATATTAAACTTTAACTACTAGTCCCTATGCCAACTTAATCTATCACCCGCGAGCAGAACGGGGTTATTTAACGGTCACCTGTGAATAGAACGGGCTCTTGCGGTCGTTTTAATATTAAAGCTTTAACTACTAGTTTCTATGCCAACTTAATCTATTACCCGCGAGCAGAACGGGGTTATTTAACTGTCACCTGTGATTAGAACGGGCTCTTGCGGTCGTTTTAATATTAAACCTTTAAGTACTAGTCCCTATGCCAACTTAATCTATCACCCGCGAGCAGAACGGGGTTATTTAACTGTCACCTGAGAATAGAACGGGCTCTTGCGGTCGTTTTAATATTAAACCTTTAACTACTAGTTTCTATGCCAACTTAATCTATCACCCGCGAGCAGAACGGGGTTATTTAACTGCCACCTGTGAATAGAACGGGCTCTTGCGGTCGTTTTAATATTAAACCTTTAAGTACTAGTCCCTACGCCAATTTAAACTATCACCCGGGAGCACCTGTGAGAAGAACGGGCTTTTGCGCTATTTTTAATATTAAATCTTTAACCACTCAAAATCGGCGTTGTGGATTCTGAATACAACACATTCGAATTTGGCGGCGGCGGCGGTTGGAGTTGTCCAACGCTGCCAGAATGAAGGCAACATGGCTTGCTGCGTACAGGGACCCGTCAACTCCGGTATTACCGAAGTACGTATAGTTTACAGTGCGTTTCTTTTTAAAGCGGAGCTAAAGCGCTTTACGAGTGATGCATCAAAACCGTTTCTTTTTACATTTTGCTACAGCTCCGCTTTACCCCCACTCTACCTACCCGTGCAGCGAACTCAAATCTCGCTTTACGACTGCTGCATGGATTCGCTGCAAACTGTCATGGCGGACTAGGTGATCATCGAAAATTTCCTTGATGGATTTAACATCATTGTTCAAATTCCCAAGTACGAACGCCTTCTTCAGCACAGTTAGTATCATGTGATTTTACCTGTACATCATATAGTACAATAATTATTTATTGCCATCCCGGCATAACTATTCGAGCTATTCGAGCAATGATGCAGGTGAGCATGCGTACTAGTTGTAGAGATTTTTTTAAATCATTACAGATTCTACCGGTTCCATGTGTTTATATTTTTGAAACATTAAAATCTGTCAAGATTAGCATAAAGGACTATAAAACAAATTCAGATTTTCACTCCCACAATACAAGAACAAAAAATAATTTGCACGCCGTATCCCACAATACCAAACTGTATAATAAAAGCTTTATGAATACTGGTCTATCTATGTATAATTCTCTACCAGCCTATATAAAGAACCTACCCACTACTCAATTTAACAAAACTTTAAAAAAATTCTTGTTAAAATACTGTTTTTATAGTGTAGAAGAGTTTTATGGAAGAACAAAAACTCATGTGAGTGACGTCAACCTTTAAATTTCCTATAATTTTTAAGACTAATAATTTACCATGTTAAAATATCCGACTGAGTCATTACTTTAAAAAAAAAAAAAAAAAAAACGAATTAACTCATAATATGTTAAGTCAAAGATGTTGTGTATGTGTATTTATTTTTCTGTATAATTATGCTTATTATGTGTATGTATTTTTGTATTTTGTGTGTATGTATGTATGTATGTGCGGATGTATGTATTTTTGTGTGTATATGTTTAAATTCAAGTAGTCATTAAAATGATATAATTTTTTTTTATTTACTGTACAACTTCATTACTTTAAAAACATTATAGCTAATAGAAAAATTTTAGAATTGTATCAAAATCAAAAACTTTGTATGAGTGTACATGTGTGTGTGAGAAAAATTTGTAATTTCTGTATTTGTAAAGACGTGTCCTATATCAATGTATTTTGATCAATGGATGAATAAATTATTATTATTATTATTATTATAACTGTTATTTGCACGTGTTTTAACCATGTTAGAGGGATGTAAACATTGCCGGTCTCATTGAGCAAGCTGTCAGCTGATCAACTTTGCCGTTCTTTTTTGTCTGCAGCGGTCGTCAATCACTCGTGCATCACTCGTAAAGCGCTTTACAGGCTTGCTTTAAAAAGAAACGCACTGATAATATGGGTGTTTTATAGTGAGCAAAGATGGCGGCTGAGCGCAAGGCTAGGCTTCACCGCCGGGACCCAGATTGCCGGGCTGTGATGACACTCCATTTAAAAGCATGGTACCAGCCACAGATATAGAGGAATAGATCGGCAGCGTAAGGGGAGGGACTGAAGCCAACGCGTTCGCTGCGTCGCCATATTGCGATCACCAACAATCTGACGAAAGGAAGGGAAGCGGGCGCGGGAATCAAACAAGAAATGTTTTTTAAAGCTGTTTAAATTGGAATTTCACAATCCAGTAAATAAATTAATAAATACAGTTTAATGTCATTCGGCCATTACAGCAGTAGACGTCACACTTAGGTACTAACTTATAATAAAATCAGGTAAACTGATATAACAAAAGTGCCAAAGTGCATGTAGTACCTAGTCTTAAGTCTGTGTACAGAAGATGCTTCTATAGGATTAATGTTAATGTTGTTAATGTTAATTTATAGTCACATATCTTTTACATTTATTCAGCTTTGGCTGGTAAACTGGTGACTCGTCAATTTGAGCTTACTTGCTACAGTTACTAACTAGGAATATTCTAGCTTAGGCTTACACTATATTACTTGTAAATCACGTTTACAAATAAGGAAAATCTAACACTAATGTAATTATTTTTCTAATGCTATTAATGAGTGCTTGAAAATGGAATGATTTCTTTTACTATTTTTTGAAGTGAAACTTCTTTAGCTGCGGTAGGAGTAAATCGAGAGCTAACCCAAAGTTGCGTTACGGACAAAATCGTCACGAAATTAGTGGGTCTGTGATGGAACGGACTGCACAGAAAACAATCAACTCAATGATTAGGCTTATCCAAAATTTAGACCCAAAATTAAAAATCTAAAAATCCAAAATTAAAAAAATTTAAAAATTTAAAAATCCAAAATTAAAAAATGCAAAGATTAAAAAATACAAAATTCCAAAATAAAAAATCAAAGATTTAAAATTTAAAAATCCAGAATTTAAAAAATTAAAATCCAGAATTTGAAAATCCAAAATTTAAAAAATAAAAAATCGAAAATCCGAAATTTAAAAATCTAAAAGTCCAAAATTAAAATATCCAAAAAATAAAAAAGATAAAAAATTTAAAAATAAAAAATCCCAAATTCCAAATTTAAAAAATTAAAAGATCAAAAATTTAAAAATTCTAAAAATCCAAAATTAAAAAGTCCAAAATCCCAATATTAATAAAGTCCAACAATCCAAAATTTAAAAAGTCCAAAAACCCAATATTAAAAATGTCCAAATATTCAAAATTCAAAAAATGTAATAATCCAAAATTTAAAAAATCAAAAAAATTAAAATTAGTTTCACTTCTGTCGCGTGGCGTTCCACGCACACTTTTTTTATTTATTATAATTATATGTTAACCTCATATTCAATGAATTCTCTGATTGAGTAATATGTTCTTTGCAAGAACCAGTTTTTATTCTTAATTTTGAATAGTCAGCTATTTAATGCTTTCGTTTCGTTTGAAATGTTATTGCATGTTTTTATGCCCATTTATTGTGGTGTATGCTGTAGGTGGGTTAATCTATGGGAACAGAATTTTAACAACTCTGTTTCTGGTGTTGTATTCGTGAGTATGTTGGGTGTTGTATTGGTCAAAATTAATGTGTACATGAGTTAGAAGCTCTAGTAAATATATTCAAGGAAATGTCAATATTTGTACATTTCTAAAGAGTGGCCTTCATGATTCCCTGTAGGATGGGTCATAATTTTTTATTATTTTTTGCTTTCCCATTTGCTGCAGTTTTCCTAGACAATTATCCCGTAAACCAGTATTGAATGAAAATAGCTGTAATAGACCCAGTTTAAGCAATAGTAATTTGGCAAATTTATAAGTGAATGTTAATTTGACCTCCAATATAGTGGTGTAGTATGTATTTCAAATTACAGGGATTCCCAAACAATACTGTGGTTCACCATTTCACTATATATTCGGGATTATGTAGGAAGAAAGACAATTTTCCGTAATGAATACGTGCTACTTAAGCGGGCACGTTGGTGATACCAATATGGCGTCGGCACTGCTTCCCTTGCCCCTCTTCACCCCTGAGTCGGCTTCACTGCTACCTGCAGTTAAGGATACGACGCTGCCGATCTATTCCTCTATATCTGTGGTACCAGCAGACAGTCGGAAAGAGATTAATAAAAGAATATCAACAGTGACTAAATTGGACAAAATCATAAAATACAAGGATATTAGTGTGCCATTGAAAGTCAAATTAATTTAAACGTTGGTGTTCCCCACCGTTACATATGGTTCGGAGAGTTGGACTGTTTTGGGAAGAGACCGGAAAAAAATTGATGCATTCAAACTCTGGACGTGGCGCAAACTCCTGAGAATTTCTTGGACAGAGAAAAGGACGAACAAGTCGGTCCAGGAGGACATAAAACCCACAAGGTCGCTGGAAGCCATGGTAGTTAGAAGGAAGCTTCAGTACTTCGGGCATGTCATGAGAAATCAAGGATCATTGGAACACGACATCATGATTGGACTGGTCGAAGGATCTAGGAAACAAGGAAAACCTCGAACACGCTGGATAGATGTGAAGAAAATCGTCAATTTAAGTTGGGAAGCCAATACCCACATTGTAAAGGACAGGAAAGAATGGCGGAAATTGACAGAAGTGAGAACCATGGACAGGGAACGCACAAACGTCCACTAAGCACGGGAGAAGGCAATGTCAAACCACTCCTGTATTAAACATAATGCCTAGTAAATCCAAATAAGGATCACCAGGAGTCTAAACCCAGACTCGAAGGACTACTACTACTACTACCAGCAGACGACAACTGGAAAAACAAGTGACGAACGGCTAGCGCATACCGGCTAGAGCAGTGGAGACATCTGCTGGTTCTAGTTCGCTACATCCCTATTGTGTATCAAGTACAGCAGTGCAATGATGAAATTTAAGTTATCAGCTTGAATTTATTATGTATCCAGCAATTTGAAAACACAATTCCCAGTTTCAAAGATACTTTCTTAACTCTAAAACCACAGAAATGTGAAAATACTTATAAAAATACATACCATTCCATTCCCGAGACTAGACTTACGTTTTTGAGTTCCGGCATTCAAATATTTCGTTCTTTTATGAAGTTCTGTAGTTGAAGAAGCAATGTGAACAGAGGAATTACACACTAAGGAAAATACTGTCAATTAGGAAATGAGAATTGCCTTATACTGTGCAATTGAAGTTTGGTGACGCACATAAAACAGGGATTATACAGCCATACCTAGACAGATTCGGACTATTTGGCATAAACGGATGTGCTTCAGGAAGGATGTTTCAATCTGCAGTTCTCATCCACCTATAAATTTAATCCGCCAAGACGAAGGAACATTTCGGTCTTGACACCAGAATAACGTAGACATTACAATTTGTTTTCGGCATTATTTTTCGTGCCACATAGCCATTGGCATAAGATAAGCAGGCTAGTTTAATATTATGGGGTATCCGAAAACTAAAAAGACAATGACATTTAGTATCTTAATGTGAAAAATTATAATAATAACTTTAATCTAAATGTTTTCTGTCAATCTCTTTTACATGAAAAACTTAGGATACAGCTCTTGAAGAATAAGGATCCCTGATTTTTAGACAATTGGCAGGCGGTGATCAAGTTTCCAGCCATATGCACCGACCGTCTTTACCACCAGGAATCAACTTTATGAGGTCAGTGCAACCAAAATGCCCAGGCCAGTCGAAAATCCGAATGACCTTAATGGGGGTCGAACCAGAGTCCCATCTTGAAGCACACTACATCAACTGCTCCACAGCGTATCTGCTTTAATGTGCCGGTATTGTAGTGCTGAGTAGATGACTCGTGCGGAGTAGATGGTCTCCCATCGGGTGCCTCCCCAGGTGGCGGATAGGGGAATGCCCACCAGATATGGAGGGTACCGGGGAAATAAAATACCCGGGGCGGACCAAAACCACCCCCTTGTCAGGGTTATGATGAATAATGCCGGGCAGCAGCGACATTATTATCGACTGGAGGCATAGAACAAATTATGTTCTTGATGGCTACTGATCGAAAATCTTCGGGCGCAACCTGATGGATGGGTGTGGCGGCCGTGGTACTGCGATGTGGAAAGGAAATGGGAAGACTACCACATTATTTTTTCCCTGAAGACACTTGGGATTAGCGAATATGATGGCTGCTCCCGGGGCAGTGTGAAAGATGTGAAGACTCTTCCAAATGCTGACATCAACACAGACCACAATCTTCTTGTAGCAGACATAGAGACTAGCCTGAAAAGGATTAGGCGGACATGTAAAAGAAATCCAAGATGGAACTTAGAAAAACTGCGAAATGACAAGGACTCGATTAAAGAGTCATTGGAAACACAGTTACATGAAAGAAAAAATGTTGGTAAATCTGTAGAAAGTGAGTGGGAAAGTGTAAAAAATGTTTTGTTGGACACGTTGAAGAACAAAGTTGGAAAAATAGACAGAATAAATAGGAAACCGTGGGTAACACAAGAGATGTTAAAGAAGATGGAAGAAAGAAGGAAATACAAAAATACTAATGCTGTGGAATATAAGAGATTGAATAATGAACTAAGAAGAGAGACAGACAGAGCAAAAGAAAATTACCTTAAAGAAAGCTGTGATGAAATTATGGAGCTTCGACGAAAAGGAAGATATGATTTAATGTATCAGAAAGCGATGGAGTTAGAATCTAAAGAAAATAAAGGAATACGGACTTTTGGAATAGAAGACATTCATGGAAATTTAATTACAAACCCTGGAAAAGTTCTTACAATAAGGGAAAATTACATAGAAAAGCTTTACGACAAGCAAAATCGACCACAAGACATCGAGATGGAAACAGAAGAACTAGTGGATAAAGATAATATAGGACCTAGCATATTGAAGAATGAAGTAGAAAAGGCCATAAAAGAAATGAAGAATAGAAAGGCCACAGGAGACGATGACATACCAGTGGACCTACTGAAGGAATTAGGAGAAAATGGGATGAGGAAACTTACCAAAGTTATCAACCGAATTTATGACACTGGAGAATGGCCTCAAGATTTCCTAGAGGTAACTATGATTGCACTAAAGAAGAAGAAATGTGCCAAGATGTGTAGTGATCACAGAACTATCAGCTTGCTATCTCACGTAGGAAAAATTGTGGCACGGATACTAACTAGAAGACTGGAAACAAGAATAGAAGACGTAATAGGAGAAGACCAATTTGGTTTCCGGAAAGGAAAAGGAACTAGAGATGCAATTGGAATGCTAAGGATTATATCAGAGAGAGTTTTAGCGGTCAACGAAGAAGTGTGTGTCTGTTTTATTGATTGGCAAAAAGCTTTTGACCGAGTGAACTGGGAAAAGTTAATGGACATACTCAAAAAAATAGGCATTGACTGGAAGGACAGGAGACTAATCCGCAATTTGTACCTGGGACAAAAAGTGAAAGTGCGTCTAGAACATGGAGTGACCAACAGTGTAGAAATAGGAAGAGGTGTGCGTCAAGGATGTTGTATGTCACCCATCTTGTTCAACCTTTATGGAGACTGGCTAGCAAAAGAAGCCTTAGAAGGAGTTAGGGATTTTGTGATAGGAGGATACGCTATTAACACCATCAAATATGCGGACGACCTGGTGATTCTGGCAAAGAAACAAGAAATATTGCAAGGAATGATTGACAGGCTGGTGGAAACAGGAAGAAAGTATGGAATGGAAATCAACATAGGTAAATCGAAGGTGATGAGGATATCGAAGAGAGAAGAGCCGCTTCAAATTATCATGGGAAATCAAGAATTAGAGAACGTGAACCAGTTCAAATACTTAGGAAGTGTACTGACGAAAGATGCCTATTGCACCAAGGAGATAAGAT
This sequence comes from Ectobius pallidus, assembly GCA_964059195.1. Lineage (NCBI taxonomy): Eukaryota > Metazoa > Arthropoda > Insecta > Blattodea > Ectobiidae > Ectobius > Ectobius pallidus. Next base: position 8,595,271 of record CAXKWD010000008.1, on the reverse strand, counting down.
CAAGAATTGCCATGGCCAAGAAAGCATTTATGAAAAAGAGAACTCTGCTAACTAGTAGTCTGAACCTAGAGCTACGTAAAAACCTGGTGAAGAGTTATATTTGGAGTATTGCTTTGTATGGATCAGAGACATGGACTTTGAGGAAATTAGAGAAGAAATATTTAGAAAGTTTTGAAATGTGGTGCTGGAGACAGATAGAAAATATAAAGTGGATGGACATGGTGGCAAACGAAGAGGTTCTGAGTAGAGTGGGTGAGAAGAAGTCAATCATACACACAATTCGTCAGAGGAAAGCAAACTGGGTTGGGAACATTCTCAGAAGGAACTGCTTATTACATGATGTCGTAGAAGGAAGATTGGAGGGTACAACTAGACTTGGAAGAAGAAGAATTCAGCTGTTGGACGATTTAAGGGAAAAGCGGAAATATTGGATGCTGAAGGAGGAAGCAGAGGATAGACAGTTTTGGAAAACAAAATTCGCGTACCAAGTTTGAAAACCTGCCGGAAGGCAGAATACTTACTACTACTACTATTGTAGTATACTTCAATACATCAGAACAAAATAAAATTAAAATAAAAAATGGAAACTGTTAACATGATTTCAGTTTTATATCACTAAAGATTGCATTCTGGATGAAAATTTATCCTGAATGTGAACCAAACCTGGGTTTTCTGCCTAGCACGCTGACGGCGAAACCCTTCAATTTTCCATGAACCTAATTGCATTCCAAATATTACCCATACCAGGGGTGCCTACGGGGGGGTTAAGACGCAGACTGCGTCATTGAAATTTCTGGGGAGGGGCAAAATAATAGCGTTTTATGAATTTTCTGGGGGGGGGGTTGAAATCTGTTGCAAAATTGTTTTATGTGTTAAAAATAAACACGGTCAAAAATTGAAAAGGTCTCTTCTAATTCTTTAGAAGAAATAAATGAGCGAAACGCATTTGCTTGTAAACAACTGCCGTGCCAAAGAAATCGACCACTCTGTGCCGATAGCGGCGACTGCGAACTAACCATTGTTGGCCCGTCACAGTCCCCACCTCCCTCACACACAGAATTGGAGTATTAGTTCTTAATAATTATTCTCGGAAGTGATTTTACTGCACTCAAAAGCACGTGCCACCTTATAAGAAGGGGAGGGAAGGTGGGGGAAAATCTGTCTATAACCAATGCTGCTACTGGTTTCAGTCCATCTCGCAAGTGCCGAAAAAACAACGGCAATTTAAAGATAAGTGTTTATTGTGCAACGTCATTATTAGGCATGACAAATGGCAAGATCACTGCAGAAAGAACATCCGTATAAACTGAAACATAATTTAGATAAAAAAAAAAACAAGATTACTGAAAGTAAAAGCAGTGGCGAAGATAAATGGAAACCGTATTTGATGTAAATACCAAGCAGAATCTTCAAGATAAAGATGAAGAATTTCGACAGCCATGGGCGGGGGCAGGGGGGAGATCTCAGGGAAAGGAAAAAATGTATATTAATAATTATAGTCAGGTGTTTTTCTGTTTTGTTTCTATAGTCAGGACCATTATTTATAAGTGAATAGAGACATGAAAAGTTTGCAGAAGTTTTACCAAATCAACATGGAAGCAGAATCCACAGTGGATTAGAAAAGGGGGGTCCAGGGGGTTTGGACCCCCAAAAGTCAAAACCTAAAATTCTATATTTGTATTAAAAAAATATTTATTTAATTAAAAATTATTTGTTGGTGTGTCAAATATGATATAGCAGTTATTTTGTTTTCATAACATAATGAGTAGGCCTATTATGTCCACTGTTCCATGTGTTATTTAACTTTTCTTATAAATAGTAATAAGTATTATAACTTAGGTAACAATTTCTTGTTTAAGTTGCCATGTCTTAGAGCAGTGGTTCCCAAACTATGGGTCGCGACCCACTGGTGGGTCGCGGGAGCAATTTCGGTGGGTCGCGAAAAGGACGGGAAAAATTGAACGTGTTTTCAATATAAGAAAAGAGTGTTTAATTGAATTTAATTTGTAAATAAAAACAAAAGTTTCATAAGTCTCGTTAATTTTTAAAAATAAAATGTACTAATTGGACAATGTTCCTTATTGAAATAACCTTTACCATTTTTTTTATTTCAACTATGTTTTCTCAGCAGGGCATTTGGACACAATAAAACTATTGAAAGGCATATGAAAAACATGTTCTGTATTTTATATAGCTTATATTGGTTATCGTTATGTAGTAGTGGGTCGCGAAAAAAATTTTTTAGGTGAAGGTGGGTCCCAGGACAAAAATGTTTGGGAACCGCTGTCTTAGAGTATAGTAAACAAATTTCCTAACTAGTTTTCAGTGCTAAAATATCGTAAAATGTGATTTTCATTAGTTCGATATTTAAAAAATTCCCGGGGGTGGACACCCGACTTAGGTAACAATTTCTTCTTTACATTCGCATGTCTTAGAGTATGGTAAACAAATTTCCTAACTAGTTTTTTAGTGCTAAATTAGCGTAAAATGTTATTTTCATTAGTTCAACATTTAAACATTTTCTAGGGTGAACCCTAGTTTTTCTCTGCTAAAATAGCGTAAAACGTGATTTTCATTAGTTCAATCTCAAAAAATTTTCTGGGGATGGAGCCCCGATCCCCTTTTGTGGGGGGATTCCATACCCCAAACCACCCGGCACTTTCGACCCTCCCCGCAATTATTTTCTGGCTACGTCATTGTTGCACTTATTATACAGTGAGTCTCACGCAAGAGTTGGCCAATGACGCGGGGTTCTGTGACGCGGCGGACACAGCTCCAACTCACGGGCGATCGGGTGAAATATCTACGCTAATAAAGCCGGGATCGGTGTAATGACTCAGGTTCTCATATTTACAGTTAAAATTACAATGAAAATAATCACGTACCTCATCACAAGAGATGTCGGAAATGTTCTCCTCCTGCATCCACACAATACTGGCGACTTTTTAGGGAATTTTCTTTCACGTGCGTAAGTTCAACTTCCGAGATAGAGTTCATTTCTCTTGTGATACTATCTTTAAGTTATTATAACAATAGCCTATGTGATTATTATTTATGGGGGAACTTGAAAAATAAAGTGTATAGGTCAATTCCCCACACATTAGAGCATTAGAAGAGAAATTAACTCTATCTCGGAAGCTGAACTTATGCGCGTGAAAGAAAATTTCCTAAAAAGGTGCCAGTATTGTGCGGATGCAAGAGGAGGACATTTCCAACATCTCTTGTGATGAGGTACGTATTTATTTTCATTGTAATTTTAACTGTAAATATGAGAACCTGATCATTACACCGATCGCGGCTTTATTAGCGTAGATATTTCACCCAATCGCCCGGGAGTTGGAGCTGTGTCCGCTGCGACACAGAAACCCGCGTCATTGGCCAATTCTTGCCTGGGACTCACTGCATTATTAATATATTACAAAGTGGCCCAAGAAGTTAAAGCTCACAAAAAAGAAATAAATTTAAAAAAATGCCCCCCTAGAAATATCATATGGGCGCCCTTGTCGACAGTCAATCAGGTTGGGGGGGGGGGACAATGAAGTTTTGGGGGTGAGTCATGAAGTTTAGGGGGTGGGCACCCCTGACCCATACAAACATGACGCGCGACTTATTACTTACTTTTTCAGACTGGCACTCACAGTAATGCATATTGTAATGTTAAATTAACAATCATGCGTAAAAACAGCAAATATAGTAAGACTTTGATAAGTGTACGTTAGTATCAGAAACCTTTAAACTGTCTTTTGGTTTGCTACATGTAAGTAAGCCGAATTTACGTGTTACATGGCTTCGAAACTTGAGTAGATGTAGATGTAGCTATCTCGTTTTGTAGCTCCTGTGTTGAGAGGGACTCAAGGGCATAGAACACGTCAGATTACAATATACAAGCATGCAATATTATGTAAAAAAATCCACAACTTACCCAGAATCAGGACTCTCTACTTGGCGCATGTTCATAGCATCTTAAAACTACCTCACCATTTGAATAATATACATTGTGCAAATAAATTTAAGAGATCATTATTTTTTTTAAAAATAATGCATGTTTTTACAGTATTGAGGAATACTGCAATCATGTCTGTGTTAGTCACTAAGCTATACACAAACAACTCCATCAAAGGCTCATCAATAAATACCTAATGTTCTACATTTTATAATAACATGTATTATTTTGGTGGATTATTTGTAGATTACTGTATTATTTTGTATTGTGTTATGTTGATAATTTAGATCTACACTGTATCGCTTAGCATCCATCTCATTTAACTATATTACATAAAATATTGACATGTCCCATATCAATGTAAATTGATTTCGCAGGACGTAAATAAATAAATAAAAATAATATAGAGAATACAGTATACTACATTGTAAACTTATTCAAAATGGATATAGATCGACTTTAATAAAAGCATTTTAGGACACAGACATACGGAAGCAGGAATTGAAGGGACTGGGTCATACTATCACAGTGAATAAAATGAATTGAAAGCATATGCTATCGCTTTTCTTTAATTTATATCAGCACAACCTACAAGTAAACACTCACTGTCATTATACCTTCATACCACTATAGTCGTACACATACGACTATTTCATAGATTTGTACGACGTACGACGCAACCATGTGTCGTATGCCTATTCATACGACTATTTTTAATATTAGCATTTTATCGGCCTACTACCATTTTCTGTTAATTTTTTAGCAATCTAGCAATCAAATTTTCAATTTGAATAAACATGAATTTTTTTGTTTTTTTTTTTTTTCGTAGTTTATTTTGTACATGCCTACATATGGCTAAATGAATGGCGGAATGTTATAATAGCCATTTCAAATAAAACTAAGTCCATTTATTTATTACAGGCTTTTACGGGCCGGTGCCGCACCACGCTTAAGTTGTATTGTTGTATTGTTATTGCTACTTCTCTCATTCTTCTCCAAATATTTTATATTTTAGCCGCACGTGTGCTAAACGAAGCAATCCAAACCTCTAAAGAAATTATACCGATAAAGAGCAGCTGGTCTTATTGTTTTTCTTTTATTTTGACCAAACATAATAATCATATGATTGTTATTATTAATAGTATAATATTTTGACACGTCCATATCAAAAGTGGCTGTATACTTTAAATAATATTTGGAAATCTTACTTTCTTATGGTTTGTAATGTAATTTTATTATTAATATTTTGTTTCTTCCTGCAACATCTGCAGGTAGCCGATGACAAAAGTACCAACAACAATGGGTATATGTATACAGTTACGAGAGACCAGTTATCTGAGTAGTAGCGGTGAACAATAAAGTCAGCATGCGTGAGTGGAGCAGTAGAACGTTATAGAATTTAAAGAAACAAATTTTAGCCACCATTTATAGAAAAAATGTCTGTACATTATTATTATTATTATTATTATTATTATTATTATTATTATTATTATTATTATTATTATTATCATCATCATCATCATCATCTTGACAATTCGCAAAGTGTACGACGATTTAAACTAGCGTACGACTATTTTCAGTTGTTGGTACGACTGTTTTACGTTTCTGATCTGGCAACCCTGGAGAAGGCGGATCAGTGTTGCCATACGACCCCGTCGCCGTGGGTGAGTCGGTAGCGCTCCTGCCTTCCACTCCGGCGGCCCGGGCTCGATTCCCGGCCGGTTCGGAGATTTTTCAGTAGTGAAAAATCCCTTTCCCGGGTTCAGGACTGGGTAGATTAAGATAATGCACATTGTGCGCGATTCCTTAATTATTATAGATTTGTACGACGTACGACGCAACTGTTAGTTATCCGGTCCGTGAGGAACATGTTAGATATGGTAACTAGGAATAAAGGTATAATATAGGTTTTTTCGGAGGACCAGGCAAATGCCAATTAAATAATTAATCGAAGGGAGACAATGGACTGTAGGTTGCTGGGACAGAGATTTCAACCTGGGTAATTTGCAACGATATATATTCAAGAAACCTGAATTCTGAATTAATGGATACAGCACTTATACACAATAAACTATAATAATAAATACAGTTAATGTTCTTGTAGAAAACTATTCTCCCGCCCGTTGGGGAATGTAACGCTAGACAAAGCCTGTTAAACTGCACGTGGCTTTTAGGTTACGAGACAATGGAAATACTTGTAATTGACACTAAAGTACAATATTATTTCCTGAATTTCACACGTAAAGCTGCCTTCACAACAGGAGCATGAAATACGTGGAGTTGCAGATGAATATTAGTAATATAGCGCGAAAACTGGCCTAAATCAGACGCAGCTGCATCGCAGGTCTATACACCATCACTTCTCGATCTGAACTAACTTGCACTGCAATAGCGTGCCTAACGCTGCAAGCACACACCTGCACAGGATATGAGTAATTCACGCGCCAATTAATGGCGGAGGCGCCAAATAACACAGAGGTTAATTTAAAACACTATAAACTATAGACTCTTGATCTAACATAACTCCCGCCTAAAATCGACAGATTTTACATAACACTTTGCGGATAGATCAAGATTTACTAATAGATTTACACTTATTGAATAGGCAAGGGACACACTTTTACAATTGGTCGCTTGTATTCACCATTAGACGTACGCACTGTCACAACACGCACTAAACCGTCGTCACCAGGATGCACTGATGAGATGATTCCCAGCTTCCACTGGAGCGGTGGAGAATTATCTTCTTTCAGGAGCACAAGAGTACCAATCTGAATGTTTTCGCTGGACACATGTCAGCTTGGAAAAACGTAGCACAAAGTTTTCTGCAGCATGTGTGACTAGGCAAACTGTGTCACGCTGCTCACTACTGTCCTGCAGCTCAAGTTGCTGAAGTTGTTTGGGCCATGATTCAATAGGCTGTGAAATCCACACAGGCCCGTTCCACCATAAATCAAGGTCTAAGATTTGTTCTGTTACCACACCTCTCGAAATCATGTCAGCCGGGTTGTGTTGGGTGGCCACATGCCGCCAAGCTGCCGTCTCTGACATCTCCTGGATTTGAGATACGCGATTAGACACAAATGTTTTCCATTTATGGGGATTAGATTTGATCCACGAGAGCACAATCATGGAGTCAGACCACAGATAATTTTGTGATGTAGGCAATTTCAAGTCAGTGACAACTTTCTGATACAGTTTCGCAAGTAACAAGGCACCACACAACTCGAGTCTCGGAATTGTTTGCTTCTTCAATGGCGAAACCTTGGACTTGGAACAAAGTAGTTTAGTTGTAACAAGACCACTGCTCTCAGTAGACCGTACATACACACAGGCACCATAGGCTTTCTCCGAGGCATCACAGAATCCATGTATCTGTATGTCGGTAACCGTAGCTGCTGTTAACACATGGCGTGGAATACGAACATTATGAATTGTAGAAAGAATATCACAGATGTCTATCCACTTTTCCCTTAGGTGAGATGGCAACTCCTCATCCCAACTAAGCTTAGCAAGCCATAGAGATTGCAAGAACATCTTGGCATGGATTACGATAGGACTTATGAGGCCTAAAGGATCAAAAATAGAGGATGTAACAGCAAGGATATTTCTCTTGGTAAACTTGTAAGAAGGAGGTTCTTGGAGGGAAGAATGGGATTGTATCTGTAACAAATCAGTACTGGGATGCCACAGGAGTCCAAGCGCATGAGCATTTTCACTATTGTCGAGGGACAAAGGAAGTTGCGTTTCTCTGTGCTCCACAGGTACTGCTTCCAAGATAGCCTCAGTATTTGAACACCATTTGCGTAGTGGAAATCCTCCACTGTTTAACATGAGTATAAGTTCACTTTGCAGTTGTAGAGCTTCCTGTAGATCGTCATGACCTGACAGGCAATCGTCCACATAGAAAGAGGTTCGTACTGCGTCTGCAGCACGAGGATATTTAGACTCTTCTTCTTGAGCGAGTTGACTCAAAGACCGTATGGCTAAGAAAGATGCTGACTTAGTGCCATAGGTTACAGTAGTCAAGGCATAATCTTGTAGTGGCTCACTTTTATCTGTACGCCATACAATACGTTGGAGATTCTGGTCTTCAGGATGCATATGTACCCTCCTATACATTTTAGATATATCAGCTGAAAATGCATAGCGATATGTTCTGAAGCGAAGAATAATTGATGACAGATCATCTTGAATTGTAGGACCACATTCTAGGATGTCATTCAAAGAGCATCCTGTGTCCGTCTTTGCAGAAGCATCAAACACTACTCGTGTGCGAGTCGTAGATGAAGAAGGTTTTATTACTGCGTGATGTGGCAGGTAATAACATATTTCATTCTCTTGAGGAGGCGAAACCCTTTTCATGTGACCCATCTGCTCGTACTCTACAAGAAATTTAGTATAGTCTTCCTTTAGAGTAGAGTCGTTCTGAAGTTTTCGCTCCAGGTAACTAAAACGCTTAACTGCTTGTTGCCTGGATTCACCCAATGAAGTTTTATCTTGTTTCATTGGCAGACGTACTGTGAAACTACCATCATCATTGCGAGTGGTATTTTCTGCATAATGCTGTTCGCACCTTTTCTCTTCTTGTGTTAACATCTGTTGTGGAAAGTCTTCGAGGTCCCAAAACCGTCGCAGCTGCTTGTCCACATTATCCGTAGATATGAAGAAGTTGTGCTGGGAACCAGTATCTAGATTGCCTTTCACAGAGGACTTAGGAATGGTTCCCGACAATATCCAACCTAGTTCCGTACTAATCAATGCAGGAAAACCAGGATTGGTCAGGATCTTACCATGGAAAAGCTCGAAGAATAGTGCTCCTCCAATCAACAAATCAATTTCAGAAGGAATATTAAATTTAGGATCGGCTAATGGAATTTCAGAGGGTATGTTCCATGAGGATGGATCAATTCGTACTGCGGGTAACTTCCCTGTTATGCGAGGAAGGATTAGGCAATCTAGATTCCTTCGATAGTTGTAAACCATAGATCTCACATTTATGTTTACACTATGACTAGCATTAGATGAAGTACCATTAATACCCTTGACAGGCGTATCAGCTGTTCTTGTTGGAAGTTGCAGACGCCTCGCTAGATCTGCAGACACGAAACTGGCCTGGCTGGCAGAGTCTAGAAGGGCCTTACACTGTATGTAGTTACCATGCTTGTCTTGCACTTCGACTCTTGCAGTCGCAAGTAAGACGTGAAGCACTGGCTTTATTTTCACTGAACAATAACTTGCAGGAGCCTCAGTCCTGTTGCTATTTACTGTATTACTGTCTTCACTCGAGTGTGAAACCGTTCTCCTGTGATCACTGTTGTGTAACATCTTGCTATGAAGTTTACCACAGTTACAGAAGGAAGATGCGTTGCACTGATTTACTCGATGAGTATTAGAAAAACAGTTGAAACACAGATTTTTACTCTTCACAACTTTCCATCGCTGTTCAACACTCAGCTGACGGAATTGTTTACACTTAAACAGGTTATGGCCGCCTTGACACTGAGGGCATAACTGTTCAGTTGTCGACACATATGACTGACGACTGTTATTATGTTGATTTCTAGGCTCACGACGTTCACTTCTAGGTTTTGATGGGCTGGCCCTGTTGCAGGAATTATTCGACAGCACCTCTAGAGAATGAGATTTCGCTTCTAGAAATAACACAAGTTCACCTAATGGAGTAAATGTTTGAGAATCGATTCTAGATTCCCATTCCCGCTGCACGCTTTCAGGAAGGTGCTCCAACAACAATTGCATTAGAATGACTTCATGAAGTGGCACTTCTAATTCTAAAGCTTCAATAGCATGCAAGTTGTTTTGGAATTGATTCAACAAAGTTCTCAAATCTGCAACTGTCTCTTGTCGTGCTACAGGTAGAGATAACAGATGCTTAATGTGGGATATGGCAATTAAACGCTTATTGTTATATCTTGCACACAATAGGTCCCAGGCCACTTGGAAGTTCTCACTTGTGACTGGCAAACTTTGCAATAATGTTTTAGCTTCGCCCCTTAGCGAACCAATGAGATAGTGGAATTTTTGAATAGGTGATAAACTGCTATTATTCACAATCAAACTTGAAAAAGTGTCAAAATAATGTTTGAATTTAGTTACATCACTCTCAAATACTGGAATTTGAATAGTAGGTAATTTTATCCCATTACTTGCCTGCGATGCACTGGAGTTCACTGATTGTCGCGTGCCACTGTTATTTGAATTGACACTGACTGACGTAGGCTCATGAGCATGCATCAACTCACTTAACCTAGCTTTTAAATTAATGTACACTGTTGATACTTCGTCTGCATATTGTATGTGACTATCAAGTTCTGTATCAACTTCCACCATAGATTCAATTTGCGTCTGGACCGCTTCAAACTTTTCAATTTCATTTAACAGTTTTTCATAATGTGCTTTGATCACGAATATGCTAACATCTTCAGGTACGTCGTTGAGAAAGTTCTGTGTCAATGTAAACTTTCTTTTACATACACCTCGACGTCTTAATAAAGCTTTCATATCTTCTTCCATGATGAACAATTAACATAGACAGCGTAGAAGTGATTGAGCAGTCAGCTGTATTCTCTTGTTGCGGGCGGCAGTGGAGGCGGTCGGAGAGGAGGCCGTTGTCTTCTCGCGGCGGTGGTAACCATGAGCACGTGTTGCCTTGCAGCCAGCTGGCGCGCGCGAAGCGAAACAGTTCAGGAAAATCACTAGAGCCGAGCGAAGCACGAAGCTGACACGAACTCCACACAAACGTCACCTTCGGGTGGTCGCGCGAAACTGGACCTTATTAACAACAAGCGGACTCCTTGTGATTTCGTCATACACGAAAATCAGCTACAAGTCGCACTCTTCTTCCTTAATTCAGAAATCATTGCAAATATTCAGATCGTGCCCGCGAGGACCATGTTAGTTATCCGGCCCGGAGGACCATGTTAGTTATCCGGTCCGTGAGGAACATGTTAGATATGGTAACTAGGAATAAAGGTATAATATAGGTTTTTTCGGAGGACCAGGCAAATGCCAATTAAATAATTAATCGAAGGGAGACAATGGACTGTAGGTTGCTGGGACAGAGATTTCAACCTGGGTAATTTGCAACGATATATATTCAAGAAACCTGAATTCTGAATTAATGGATACAGCACTTATACACAATAAACTATAATAATAAATACAGTTAATGTTCTTGTAGAAAACTATTCTCCCGCCCGTTGGGGAATGTAACGCTAGACAAAGCCTGTTAAACTGCACGTGGCTTTTAGGTTACGAGACAATGGAAATACTTGTAATTGACACTAAAGTACAATATTATTTCCTGAATTTCACACGTAAAGCTGCCTTCACAACAGGAGCATGAAATACGTGGAGTTGCAGATGAATATTAGTAATATAGCGCGAAAACTGGCCTAAATCAGACGCAGCTGCATCGCAGGTCTATACACCATCACTTCTCGATCTGAACTAACTTGCACTGCAATAGCGTGCCTAACGCTGCAAGCACACACCTGCACAGGATATGAGTAATTCACGCGCCAATTAATGGCGGAGGCGCCAAATAACACAGAGGTTAATTTAAAACACTATAAACTATAGACTCTTGATCTAACAGCAACCATGTGTCGTATGCCTATTCATACGACTATTTTTAACATTAGCATTTTATACTACCATTTTCTGTTTATTTTTTAGCAATCTACTGCAAAATTTTCATTTTGTATAATTATGCCTACATATCGCTAAATGAATGGCGGAATGTTATAAACTTATAATAGCCATTGTCAAATAAAACTCAGTCCATAGACACCCCATATTTAAGACTAACAAAAACACACAATAGCTATAAGCACATAGGTCCCAAACTATATAATAACCTCCCACACAAAATTAGAAACCTCAAAACAAAACACTTCATGACCTACATGAAAAAATTCTTAACAAAGAATGCCATATACAGTATAGAGGAATTTGAAGAAAAATGCCACAATGCTGAATTATTTTCACTGTAAATAAATGTATATAAGATTTAATGTTTTCTCTCTCTGTTCTATATGCAAATTGTAACACAACTCTGTCTGATCTTGTATAGTTAGCATATCCCATAACATGTAAATGTTCAGAGGATCAATAAACTATTATTATTATTATTAAACTATTATTACAGGCTTTCACGGGCCGGTGCCGCATCTCGCTTAAGTTGTATTGTTGTATTGTTATTGCTACTTCTCTTATTCTTCCCCAAATATTTTATATTTTAGCCGCACGTGTGCTAAACGAAGCAATCCAAACCTCGAAGAAATTATACCGATAAAGAACAGCTGATCTTATTGTTATTGTTTTATTTTGACCAAACATATTAATCATATGATTGTTATCATTCATAATATCGTCTTTGCCGGTGAAAAACCTCTTATCTGCAAAAAATGAAATTTTACAGGAGGGATAAAAAACTGTATTCAACAGAGGTAATTGGATTTTTTAGATATATTTTGCAACAGTGAGCTCTAATGTATTATTAGATATACATTTATAAAACTTCTGTGATGTAATTGTGTATTACTTGAATATTGTTGACTTTTTATTATTTTTCATGCACATAGGAGATTTTTCCCTTCCACGAAAGTGACACATAGGAGATTTTGTTCCATGAAATGTTAACAAGTCTGATATTAAAACATGTTCATTCCGCAGAACAATTTAAGGAGAATTAACTTATACATTAAAATAAACTTTATTTATTTAATCGTTACTTTTATTCAGTCCTCAAAGTGTCAGAAAGCATTGTCAATAACAAGATCACAAAATCTATAATCACATCTTCCAGATTAACACTTTTCAACTTTTCTCTTTGTCTGGTTTCACCCTCAAATTGTCTTAAAAAGCATGATAATCATGACCTATAACTAGTTTTAACACTTGAAAATTATTAAATTTGAATTATTATTATACGAAGAAACTTCCTTAATGCTATCAGCTTTTTCCTATATTAAAGTCTTCTGTGTAAAATAATTAAATTGATAAATATTAATTTGATAATACGTAATAAAATAATAGTAACCAGAAATTTGTAGCAATAGCATAAACAGTAGTAGTAGTAGTAGTCCCGAAGGGAAAAGACCACATGGAAGACCTAGACATAGGTAAGAGGATAATATTAGGATGGATTTGGGGGAAGTAGGATTTGTGAGGGATGATTGGATGGAGTTAGCACAGAATAGGGTTGAATGGCGGGCTCAGGTAAGCGCGGCAATGAACCTTCGGGTTCCATAAAATAGATAATATTCCTTTAGCTTACTGAAGAATTGTCTGTTGCCATTGAGCAAGTAAGTAAATAAGTAGTAGTAATAATACTAACAATAATAATAGTGGTACTAGTATTAGCAGCAGTAAAATTTACTAGAAAAGGAGTATTAATTTTGTCAAAATGATAATTCAGCATGCCTGCTATATGATAAATTAGCTCTTCATTATTAATTGTTATTGGTTGAGAACTATACGAAGGAACTTCTTCAGTGCTATCAACTTCATTAATAATGAAGTTCTCTTGTGTAAAATACAATAAATCGAATGACATTAGTTAATGATGAACGTAATAATAATAGTAATAGTAATAATAATATTAATAATAATAGCTATAAAAATCATATTTAGAATCCAGAAAACTATTCATAATGAAAAAGAAAAAACTTGGAGAATTTTGATCGAATCATTTAAATTATGTAATAATTATTTTTCTTACCATTGTCCTGTTAATCAGCTGAAGAATCTTGCGATAGTGCCAATTGTGCTAATTTTTTACCACGGTACCATCACGGAAAAGCACACCTACATCCTATAAAGTCAACCCAGTCACTACTTTGAGTTTGTCTCTAGTCTTCACTTAAAAAAAATTATGGCCCTGCGGTCAGAGGAATTTTTCAACACATTGAAGGCCAAGAACCAGCAAAAAGTATCGAAACAAAGTAATAAAGAGGGGGGCTGACAAACCACATTCCTTGGCTATTCATAAACCCCTCTGAAGCCCATAATACGTCAAATGTGTCTTGTCAGCCAGACATATATACTCGTACATTTACTTCATGAAATAAATTTACAAATTGAAATTTACATTATAGCCTATACAGTAAAACACATAGACAGCGAATCACAAAGGCTATGCATGTAAATATTAATATTTGTGAATTATAAATTAATGAATATTGTAATAAATCTATTATGTGCATGTAAGCGTAATCTTACCAAACCTCTTATGTGCATAGTTGAACACATCAGAGGTGGCTATTTCACGGCAGTCTGGCGAGAATGCATTGGTACAAAACCTCTCATGTGTATAATGTGAGCACATAGGATATTTTTCACGGCAGCAGAACTGCACTGACACATAGGAGGTTTGATATTTTCGTAAATAACATTTTCTGTGGTAGAGATACACATAAGAGCTTTTGTCACAACATGCAGAGCGATCTAAGCTTTCCAACAGAATCAAAACCTCATTTTCGTCAATCGCGACACATAGGAGGTTTTTCACCGGCAACGACGATATATTATGTTGACACGTGCATATCAAAAGTGGCTGTATACTTTTCTTTAAATAATATTTTGAAATCTTACTTTCTTATGGTTTGTAATGTAATTTTATTATTAATATTTTATTTCTTCCTACAATATCTGCAGGTAGCCGATGACAAAGAGTACCAACAACAATCGGTATATGTATTCAGTTACGAGAGACCAGTTATCTGAGTAGTAGCGGTGAACAACAAAGTCTGCATGCGTGAGTGGAGCAGTAGCATGTTATAGAACTTACAAAAGCAAATTTTAACCACCATTTGTAGAAAAAATTATGTACAGAGTACCTCACTTGTCAATCATTATTATTACATTATTATTATCATCATCATCATCTTCATCCTGACAATTCGCAAAGTGTACGACGATTTTAACTAGCGTACGACTATTTTCAGTTGTTGGTACCACTGTTTTACGTTTCTGATCTGGCAACCCTGAGGCGAATACTGCGATGTTTTGGTTGTAACATGCAACATGGGTGACAGCAAGCAGTCTTCAGGCATCAAACTTGGTCGGTTTACTGTTAGAAATGAGGATGAAAATGGTGATGATATCACTGCTGGCAGGATATTTACACACAGGCAAGATTTGGAAGTGAATCCCGACAATAAAAAAACATTTTCGCAGGGTAATGAAAATGCCAATTCTTCCAAAGCGATAGCAAACAGGGAAGAAGTTAAACATCATGAAAAGACCACAGAACCACAGCATTTTAGGTGTAACATTACCAGTGGAAATGGTAAGGTAACATCTAAGAGAAATGGAGACACCAGGCCTGCAGTGAAAAGAAAGAGGGATACCGGTAGCTCTCAGGAAACATCGGAAAGAAAATCAAAAGCACTGAGAAAACCGTTTGGAAAACTACTAGAAGGTGTAACTTTGGTCATTAGTGGGTATCAGAATCCTACTCGTGGAAATTTGCGTTCCTTGGCTTTAGATATGGGTGCTATCTACAAGCCGGTTTGGGACAGATCATGTACTCATCTCATTTGTGCATTTCCTAATACACCTAAATTCCAAGAAGTATGGGGCAAAGGACACATTGTACGCAAAGATTGGATAGAAAACTGCCACAGTAAACGAAAACGACTTCCCTGGAGGAGATACGCTTTGGACAAAAGAGACCTGAGCAAACCTGAAAGCGAAGAAGAAATTCTTGAATTAACTGATGAGTTTACATCCTCATCTTCTTCTGAACCAGACTCAACATCTCGAGTAGGATCTGATACAGAAGATGAAATTGAAAAAGCAAGAGCTTTTAACAAACACACTGATGAGACAGATGTGGAGAGTGAAACTGATTTACCTGATATTTCAAAGTACTCGTTACCACAGTTGCCTAATGTTTTTCATGGGAAATGTTTTTATTTGAACAATGATTTAGATGAAGATAGAAAATTTAAACTTCGTAGATACATTTTTGCTCTTGATGGTAAATTACTGAATAGTATTGAAGATGATAAATTAGATTACATCATATCGGAACAAAAGGTAGTATCCGAACATACAGTGTTAAGATCTGAGTGGGTGTGGCGTTGTAACGATGCTAAAACTTTGATTCCAGTTGAGAAATTTGAAATTTCTTAGTACTAGTAGCCTACCGTTGTGTGAAATGAATACCGGTAAATTAAGTTGCACTGCAATTGGATTGATAGGCTAGCATATTTTACCTACTGGGTTTGGTTTCAGAAGGTGCTTGCTACTATAAACTGACTGGTACAGTAACGTAATACGTTGTGACATGCTTATTTCCATTGTTGATACTCAGTTTGGGTTATAAAGTATTAAACAGATATTTTACTTGTGTTTATTTATTACTCTCAACCAATGTTCCAGTTATGAGAATTTTCTAAGTCTTGCACATTACCCTCTTAGTCTGGCCAACTAGACATATATATGGGTCATTCTTCAAATACGGGAAAATTTGGAGTGTGTGAAATCTAAATTTTTTAGTTTGTTTTAAAATCTCAAAAAAATTACTAAAATACATGAGGTGTTACTTGATAATAATAAGACACCAACAGAGCTTAAATGTTTATATTTTTAATTTTTTTAAAGCCATGTGAATGACATCAGTGTAGATGTAGATGTAGATGTAGATGTAGATATCTCGTCCTGTAGATCCTGTGTTGAGCGGGGCTCAAGGATATAGAACACGTCAGATCAAAAAATACATGCATGTTATAACAATAATATAGGTCTACAGAAACTGCAAGCTGCCAAATTTATCCAAGTTGGAAATATTCCTCCAAATTGTAGAAGGTGTGAGTTATTAAAAATTCCTTGACAGCTGTTTTGAAAGGTTTGATCTTTCTTTGAATACATAATAATTTAATGTTGTTTGGAAGCTTGTTATATATCAGTACTGCAGAATAATACGCACCCTTCTGAAAGAGTTTTAACGAGTTATTTGGTCTGTGTAGATCATTCATGTTTCTGGTAGTACGTCCATGTACACTAAAATTAGTTTGAAATTTATCAATATTATTCACTACAAAACACATAACAGAGTATATATACTCCCCTGTAAGAGTGAGGACTCTTAATTTTTCAAACAGTGGTTTACAAGATTCCCTTTTTTTCTTTCCACATATTATTCTTATTGCCCGCTTTTGAAATCTAAATATTTTCTCCCTATGGGTAGAGTTGCCCCAGAAAATGATCCCGTACCTCATTACCGAGTGAAAATATGCAAAATATACCATAAGTAATGCATCCTGTTTTAATATATTATTCAAAATTCTTAAAGCAAAGCATGCTGAACTCAGTTTTGGACTTAATCATTTCTATGTGTGTCTTCCAGTCAAGATTTTGGTCAATTTGCAGTCCTAAAAATTTTACATTGCTAATTTCTTGTATGATTTGTGTCCATAATTAATTTCAAGATTTGAGATACATCTGTTTTTTGTCCTAAATTGTATAAAATGGGTCTTATCAATATTAAGTGTCATTTTATTAGCCAGAAACCATGTGTTTAACTCGTGAAAAGCCTTTGTAGCTATTCTTGATAAATCGATGGGTGACAGGCAGAACATCTTAAGCGCCATTTATATTTTTTTTCAGGAGGAGCAAAAAACGTTTTGCTTAATATTTATTAAGCCGAACTGAATAAAATTTTGTCTGTATGCAGCTGGGAGGATCACAGTTACATATACATCAGCGTTGTTTCTTGAAACTGATTATTACTTGCCGAAAAGGTTCTTAAGATGTTTTGCCGGTAACTACATTGTTGGTGTAAGTTATTTTACAGTTACTTGAGATGTTCTGGCGGGCATCGTTTTCTTCAGGCTAGTACTTAAGATGTTCTGCTGGATAACTTTTAAGGGTATTATTTTCCAACTTAGTGAAATATTTACATGAGTTTCAATAGCCTTGGATGTCTGGTAGGGAATTTTAAGTTTCTGGGATAATATAAGACTTATTAACATTAATATCTAATGAGTATGTTTTTAATGATAGTGTTCACATAACTAGCCTATACACATTTAAGTGATTGAACTTATAATAATAAAACAATTTATAAAACATTAAAGCAAGAAGCTACAAAATACAGACAATATTAAGAAATAAAGTACATTAATGTGTTTGAAAGAAAAATTAATCAAAATTCAATTTAGAGTTACTTCTTTATCCTCCTCATCGGTTACTCGAAGTGTAATCAATAAACCTCGGTTCCCCAGAATTAATGTTACACGAATTCTTTCTTGGTGAGAATGTAGCAGATTCTTCTGAAGAATCATAATCCACAAGCTTAATGAAAAGAATGCTAGATGCAGCACTAATGCTTGTGGAACTATTATTATCATTAAAATTATTTGGTTTGACCATATCTGCCATTCCTTCAGAATTTGTACCATTTATGAGACGTCCATCTAGCTCGCCTAAAAAGAGAAGAAAAAACACGAGTGAACCAAAATGAATTACATTTGTTTCAAATCTATTACCTACTATTTACTCCGAGGCACTACATCCCTGGAGGGACTAGGCCTACAATGCGGTCATCTACCACAGGCAGATGACAGGATTGGGGGTATGTGGCCAGCATGCCGACACCCACGGCCGTTAATAATGGTGACCAGATCTTCTAGTTCTCAATCACGTAGCCCCTCAGTTTGTATCACGAGACTGAGTGCACCCCGTTCAAGACATCAATAACTCAGAAACATCCAAGGAGGTACCGGGGATATAACCCGGCCCTGCGGATAGCCTATATAGCCAGCTACTCTAACCACGAGACCATGCCGGAGGTCCGTTTCAAATTATAAGACTTTTAAAATTACGTGTATCATAGTTCGGATCGAATTAAAACTATGCATGTTTACAGAAATAAGTAAGCAAATAAAGTCACCTTGTGTATTAGATGTCTGCAGACTGGTACGGGTTGCATTATCTTCTATCGTTTCATCTCCACACAAAGAAACCAGTAGCCTTCCTCTACTGAAGTTCATTCTTCCTTGCACAATACGTAATGTTCAATCAAATAAGCAATACAATATCACATACAGGAACCAAATGAACTGCAGCTGTCAATTTCTCGCACACGACTAAAAAAATAATGCTAAATGGAATGCAGAAGGCGCGCGGGGTCCGCAAAGCGAACCAAACCATTGTTACGTCACATTGCTAATGTTATAATTAGAAATAACACTAATTTACTACATAGTATTATTACTGATTCTTAATATGACTGATTTTGACAGAAACAAGGAGATTTTAAGCACCCTATTAGCATTAATTATAAAAATAATAAATTATCTTAAGCGCCAACGTTCAGAATTAGTCCCGAAAGAATTATCTTAAGAGCCAAACATTTTATCTTATGCGCCACTTTGGGCTGGCACTTACGATAAAAATGCGGGAACAGCTCGATCTTTAAGATGTTTTGCCGGGCACTAAAATAATTATTTGGTTCTTAAGATAAAATACACCAGCATTTTTCTCCCGCCACAGAAGGAGTTCGTGCAAGATCTTTTGCCAGGACGTAAAACTCAGTTGCCTCTTTCTATTCACGTTAAAAAGTCAATTTGAGAAAAAGTGGCGGTTCACCCATCGAAATGTTCTTGTGACGTTCCTGTTACAAGTACACTAGTATCATCTGCGAAGAGCAATACCTTTGATTCGTCACTTAAGTTATAGGGCAAGTCATTAATGAAAATTAAAAAGAGCAAAGGTCCCAGTATTGATCCCTGAGGTACCCCATTCTTAACAATCCCTAGGTTAGATTCATTTCCATTTATTATTACCTTTTGAGTTCTATCAGAACGGAAAATCTCTTTTGGATGCTGGAATGTACAAGGCATCTCGACAAAAATAGATATACTACCAGCAGAGCTCGACACATTTGGTATGGACATCACAGTACTATCAGAAACGAAAAGGAAAGGGAAAGGAGAGGAGGAGATCGGCGAGTATGTACACATATGGAGTGGAGTATCCAAAGCAAAGAGAGCCAAGGCAGGTGTAGCGGTTATGATTAAGAAGAAATGGAAAAATAATATAACTACATGGGATTTCATAAATGAACGGATTATATTACTCGAAATGACCTTATTTTCTAGAGAAATTGTAATAATCGGAGTATACGCACCGACAAATGATACGAATGAGCAAGGTAAGGATATTTTTTGGACAACACTACAAGATACAATTGAAAAGATCCCGAGAAGAAAGGAAATTATAATGATGGGAGATTTTAATGGGAGAGTGGGAAGTATGGATTCGTCGCTGGTTGTAGGAAAGCATGGGGAAATACAGCGCAACGATAATGGAGAGCGCCTTATTAATATCTGTGAACAATTTGATTTTAAGATAAGCAATACATTTTTTAGACACAAAGATGTACACAAATATACATGGCAACAAAACTCTCGAGATCTTAGAGCAATTAATGATTATATTATCACTAAACAATCTACCACTTTCAAAGTTATTGATGCTAGAGTTCATAGAGGAGCCATATGTGGCTCGGATCATTATCTATTAAAAATGAAAAGTTTTTGGCCTTGGTCAAGGGAAAGGAATAAGACGGATACCCAACAGCAGGCAATAGAAAATGAAGGGGAAGAGAAGTTTTGTATCGACAGTTTACAGGATGAAAGTATAAGAAGACTTTATACAACTAGAATGGAACAGCTATTAGATGAGTCATTTGAAGGAAATGCAGAAGAAACTTATGACTATATCAGATCGAGTATAAAAAGAGTAGCAAATGAAGTGTTAGGAACCAATGTAAATAGAAGACGCAAACAAGGAACAGAGTGGTGGACGCAAGAAATACAACAGATGGTACAAGAAAAACGGACAGCATTTAACATATGGCTCAATGCAAAAACAGAAGAAACAAGACAGTTATATAAAGAAAAGAAGAATATAGCTATGAGAATGATAAGAACGGCGAAAAATGAGTCATGGGAAAAAACATGTGCCAATATAAATAGCCAACTCGGCTTTAGAAGATCTAAAGAAGCATGGTCTATACTAAAAGGACTCAGACAGGAAACGAAGTCTGGAACAAATCTACAATTGATAACAATTGGGGAATGGGAAGAACACTTTCAGAAACTCTTGCAAGAAGATAGAGGAGATTTTATAGAAGAAGAATTTGGAAATGACTGGACAGGAGTAGAATTGCAAATATCTGAAGTTGAAGTGAAAGAAGCAGTAATAAGTGGAAAAAATGGAAAATCACCTGGCCCGGGAGGGATCAACTTAGAACTAATCAAATATGGGGGTCAAAAGATAATCAAATTAATAAAGGAACTGTTGAATAAGATATTAGGGGGAGATAAATTACCAGAAGACATGAAAGCTGGACAAATTATACCAATATTTAAAAAAGGAGATCGAAAAAATAGAAACAACTATCGAGGAATTTGTATTTTGAATCCACTTATAAAAATTTTGGGGAAAATAGTGAAAAGGAACTTAGAGAATGCATTCGTCTCTCAAGAAGAACAATGTGGATTTACAACGGGAAGATCCTGTATAGATCATATCTTCACGCTGAGGCAAGTTCTAGAGAAATGCAATAGAAAGGGAGAGAATATTGGTCTGGTGTTCATAGACCTTGAAAAAGCATATGATTCTGTACCAAGGAAACTGCTTTGGAAGGCATTAAATATGGCTAACATAGATACTTCAGTAATAAAAATAATACAACAAATATACAGACACAATGTCTGCCAGGTTAAAATAGGGAGGAAACTTTCTGGGAAATTTGGAACAAGCAAAGGATTACTTCAGGGATGTCCCATGTCACCAACACTCTTCAAAATATATATAGACATCAGCCTTCGTATCTGGTCTAGGAAATGCAAAAGGATGGGATTGGAGGTATCTGAAGAAATATATTTAAACCACCTGTTGTTTGCAGATGACCAGGTAATAGTAACGCAGGATGGAGAAGATGCCAATTATGGATGTCGTCAGTTGTCAATGGAATATCAAAGGTGGGGACTGAAGATAAACTATGATAAGACAGAATATTTGACGAATGATCTAGATGAGCTATACATTGATGGGAGACGGATTAAAAAAGTGCAAAATTTTCGATACCTGGGTTCAATTCTGGAAATAGAGGGGACATCAAATATGGATATTAATCAAAAGATTACTAGTGGAAAGAAAATAATAGGAATGTTAAATTCAATTTTATGGAGTAGAAATATAATCAATAGTACAAAAACGAAAATATTCAAAACCATACTACAGAGTATAGTCTTCTACGGAGCAGAAACATGGACATTAAATAAAAAACAGGTTAACAGATTGAACGCACTGGAAATGGACTTCTGGAGACGGTCTGCCAGGATATCTAGGAAAGATAGGATTAGGAATACGGAAATACGACGTATTATGGAAGTAGAAGAAGAGAGTGCAGTCACAATTGAAAGGAAACGACTTCGATGGTATGGACATGTACGTAGAATGGGAGAAGAAAGAATACCTAGAATCGTACAGGAATGGCAAAGTAAGAGAAGAAGAGGAAGAGGACGACCTGCTACTACCTGGATACAGAATGTACACATGTCAATGGAAAGATTTGGTTTAGTGGAGGAAGATGTACAAGACAGGGATAAGTGGCGAAATGTAGTGAGCAGTGTAGAGTTCTGAATGGTGGTATCATATTTTGTGTGTCAGGTTGAGTTATGTGATAGTGCTTGACTGATGTATTTGTTTGGTTGGAGACAAACCTCTGTTTTGAGGAAATTTCTCATTTAATAAAATAGTTCTATCAGAAAGATATGATTTGAACCACTTAAGTGTTAAATTATCTAACCCATAATGATCCAATTTTTGAAGTAATATTTCATGATTTATACAGTCAAATGCTTTAGCTAAGTCGCAGAAAATTCCCAGAGCATATTTCTTTTTATCTAACGCTTCCAATATTTCTGTAGTAAGTTGAAATGTAGCATTCTCAGTGGACATGCCACTTCTAAATCCAAACTGAGATGAAGTAAGAATGTCATTCAAATTAAGATAGTGTATTATGCGGTTGTACATGACTTTTTCAAAAACTTTTGAAAATGAGGTTAAGAGTGATATAGGTCTGTAATTTGATGGTAGATTTTTGTCACCTTTTTTAAAGAGGGGCTTAACAATAGCATGCTTCAGTCTTTCTGGAAATATTCCATTTTCTAATGAACAATTGCATATGTGACTAAGAGGTTTACTGAGTTCCGGTGAGCAGCTTTTTAATAACTTATTACTTATCTCATCCCATCCAGACGAGCTTTTACTTTTGAGAGACTTGATTATATTTTCAATTTCTATGTGGGAAGTCAGGTTCAATTGAAATCTATGGTTCCAAACTGTAGATTTTGTTAGTAGGTCTACTGCCTTAATGTTAATATTATTTATAGGAATACATTTCTCTGCAATATTTATAAAGTGACTATTAAAAGCATTTGTAATGTCTGATAAATTGTCTAGTTTTATGTTTTGGTATATTAATGATGTACAATCATTGTTTCCCTTTGTTCTCCCCGTTTCGTTTTTTATTATATTCCATACAGTCTTAACTTTATTATTTGATTTATTAATTACTTGTGAAAAATGCCTACTTTTTGCTTCTTTGATTACTTTCTTCAGTATGTTGCAATACTTTTTATAGTATTCCTTATGAGCTTGGTTGATACTGGTTCTATATTTTAGGTAGAGCTCTCTTTTGTTTGCACATGATATTTTAATACCAGCAGTTAACCATGTGTTATTCCTTGAATTAGGTAAATTAGCAGTTTTCTTTTTTGGTAAATTTGCCTCAAAATGTCGTGACACTATGTTTAGGAATTCACTTAATTTACTATCTACTTTGTCATAGGATAACATAGATTCCCAGTTTTCATTCGCAAGATCTTGTTTGAAATTTAAAATTGAATCGTCATTCATTACTCTAGTCATATTACTATGAGCATGTTTACTGTTCGAATTTACTTTAATATTGTTCAGCACTAACATTTGTGCATCATGATCTGATAATCCATTTAATATTGGAAGTACTTTAAAATTAAAATGTGTTTCTATATCTATGAATATATTATCTATTGTTGTTTGGGAGTCGTTCTGAATTCTCGTTGGAAAGTTTACTATGAAATCTAGATTATAGCTACCCAATAAAGATATCAGTCTGATCTTCTTCTCACTATCAATTGAGAAATCTACATTAAAGTCCCCACACAGTATAATATTTACATTAGTACTATACAGTGAATTAAGAACCCTTTCTAACTGATTTACAAAATAATTGAAATTACCTGATGGTGCCCTGTAAATGGCTAGTATTACAAATGTATCATTGTCAAAATTCAATCTGGCTGAACAACACTCAAAATCCTGTTCTTTACAGAAGGAACTTGTATCTATATCACTGAAATGTAAGTTTCTTTTGATAAATATACTCACACCTCCACATTTAATGGAATGTCTACAAAATTTTGAACATAGTGAAAAATTATCAATTTTTAATTGTTCCAGATCTGTTTCTGCACAGTGGTGTTCCGTTAGACAAATAACTTGAATTTCCTGTTTATTAGAATTAATTGTATCCTGAATGGCTAAGTTAAATTCTTCAATTTTATTTTCAAGCCCCCTTATGTTTTGATGAAATAGTGCAAATGATTTATTAGTTCTAGCTACAGGCCTAAGAGTTCTAGCTATAGGCCTACATGTGTACACATAGGTGTACATGTGGATAGCAGAAGGCCACATTAATGACTAACTTTGGCAACAATCTGCTTTTCTTTATGTGATTTCATATTTTTCTCAGTTTACTTCAGTTGATTGATACTCCGGAATCAATGTCATTTTAACTAGACTGTGTTTGTATGGTTGGGGGTGGGGGGAATCGAGCAAAAATTCATTTAATCAGTTTTAAGATTTTAAGTACAGGTCACAGACCCCACAAACACAATAGTACCCTACATTTATCATCTACATGACTTGAGAGTCATCCACATACCTCTTTATGAGGCATGTGGATGACAAAAAAGGAGTTTAAGTGGTCTCAGCAAGCCATTCCTAAACCTTTGTAGGCTCAACTTCAGTCAGGTACTTTGAATTGGTAGGTTTATCATAGTGCATAATCAAAATTAATTATTATTCACTTTCTGACTACTTTCTAGAAGTCATGTCAATGACGGGGAATAAAAACGCTTTCCTTGAAAATGATGCAATGTCCTTTGCTAATCCCAAACTGTTTGAAAGCAAGCAAAATTCAACCACAAGCTGCCCCGTTGGCTTTCTAACACTGTTGCCAGTTATGCAAATTTATCATTCCTGCAGAAAAAATTCCATTCTTTTCAGCCATGTGGATGACCAAAAACCCTTGGGACATTCTTTATGTTCATTAGGTGGATTGACAATTTTAATTCATTTTATTTTTTAGGGGTTAATATTGTTCACACATTCACACTCATTGGCAGGAAAAAAGTTGAAAAGGAATTAACGTTTTGTTTTGTGGAAAAATGCATTAGAATATACAAAACCGGGGTATGGGACAGAGCATGTGGATGACATTTAATTGAACTAAACTTGGTTTTGGAATACAGAATTTAAATTTAGTGACATTTCAAAGTAATAGTTGTGGTATGGAAGTAGTAGAAGAAAACTTTTATTTTAATTTTTTTTAAAGTTGAATTTGAAGGGAAATATCACTCCGGAACACAAATTTTCCTGTATTTGAAGAATCACCCATATAGGGTAGGAATGTGGTAGCCTAAAGCATGTTGTTTGCTACTTGCACAGACATAACATCAAAGTCTTCAACAAAAAGTAATTAGGCTGTCATGGCCTTCTTTATACCATCTCACCTGTAAAGGGCACTGCAGAAGATGTGTGCTGAATATATAAAGGCCTATCATGCATTCCATGAGTGACGGACGGAGCACAGAGTTATGAAATTCAAAACGAATAGCCTATTTTTTATTTCTATCCCTGATTTATTCCTTAGAGTCCAAAGTTTTGTTATTTGGTAAATAAGAATAACATGCAATTTTAATAATCCACCACCATTTCTGTCTGCAATTCAGAAAAATAACGTGACGGATGATAATAAATTTAATAATAATAATAAATTTATTCAGCCATTCAAATACATTGTATCAATAGGCTTTGTCTTGAGGATTAAAGATTACAATTAAGTGAAATTAGAGAGTAAATATGCTATATCAGTCAATCACTAAGTTACACTCCAAGTACTCACTAATTGAATAGAATGGATTGGCAGTTAACCTGCTCTTTATAAAAGTTCTAAGTCTTGATATGGGCATGGTTCTAACACAGGCCGGCAGGTGGTTGTAGAATTTTATACCCATAGCTGGAAAGCATTTTGTGGTTTTGTCCAATCTACATCTCGAGATTAAGATTCTATGACTGCTTCGTGTGTTATGATCATGCACCTGATCAGTTGTCAATAGGCGTGGGTATTTGTTCTTGATAGTAATCAAACATTGATAAATGTACACATTTATAACAGTAAGAATGCCCTGATCTATGAACAGCTGCTTACAATGGTCCAATTAGCCAGCACCTACTAGAAGGCGAACTGCCTTCTTCTGGAGAAGCAGGATCCTATTTATACCGGGTGAGTGACTCCACAATCTAATACCATACATGAGGTGCGCATGGAAGAAGGCAAAATATGCCATCCTCACGAATTGACCAGGGAGTTCATACTTTAATCTTCTTAGAAGGTACAGCACTTTGCTTAACTTGATGCAGATAATATCAATGTGCTCGTGCCATGTCAGTTTGGGATCTAAAGTAAACCCCAAAAGCTTAACTACACTATTCGTATTGCATCCTATATTCTTGAGACTAAATGTCAAGGCCTGCATTTTACCATCGTTAAGAGAGAGCTTATTTCTCTTAAACCAATCTGAGGCTGCGCCAAATAGTTCATATACACACGTCTCAGCAAACATAATATCACAATGAGTTGACAGAGTATTTGAAAATGGGGAGGAGGCTCCTTGAAACGCGTCATACCAAAATATGGTAAGTGAAGCAAAAAGTGTGTTTATGTTAACTCATATAGTAAATTAATTTTTTTATAATATCTTCGTTTGATGCAAAAAGTGTGGAGTCATCAGCAAATAAGATAACTTTGCCATACACATTATAGAATTATAGAACAAATCGTTTATTGTAATGATAAATAGAAGGGGTCCCAGCACACTACCTTGTGGCACTCCATGAATAACCTTCAGTTTCGTGGAGTTGGCTCCATTCCAGGCTACTATTTGCCATCTATCAGAAAGGCAGGACTCCATAATTGCAAGTGCACTGGGTCCTAGACCATATTTACTAAGTTTAGCGAGAAGAATCTGATGGGGAACACAATCAAAAGCACGTAGCATGTAGCATCTGCTTCACACATTACGGAAATGAAACAACAATTAGCAAACACATCAATCTTTTACCAAACCAGCTCCAAAACAATTTTTTTATTGATTTATTCATTGCCTTGTTAGGTGCTAATATACCAGTCAAGAAGCTTTCAAATCCAGCATTGAAACAATTTTTAGAGAAAACACTAACAATAGTATTCCAGGGGAAAAACTTTAGAAAGTACTTACAAGGGAACCGTACAGGTTGTCATGTTGAAACCTACCCTCAAATTTTGCACATCGATAGGTCTTCATTATAGATGGACTCTTGCAAAAAATTAGCTGTTCATATAAACTTTTAGCAGGTTAAAATTAATTGCGAATCTCGTAAATTCAAAATATTGAGTAGCCTACAGCTATCGGTGAGAGAAGCTGGCGGCCTCCCCTATCTAGGCATCGACGTCAGATATAGGCCTATGTGTTTTTGCCGTATCTCTCCTTTCCTCATCACTATGGAAGGGAATACTGTAATGTTATAATAATGAATAATACACATGTCTGTATTCCGGTGGTTGTTGTGAAGTAAGGAGTACCTACTTAAATTTTTAGGATTAGCTAAGTGAATCTCGTGTACTGTTTACATTAGTTTTTTTTTTAATATACTTTACTTTGGGCTATAATGATGAGTACGATTATTACATAGTATATTAGTCCGAGTTCTTAACACTTAAATATTTTCATTTGGACAATGAATGTCAACATTGAGAATAAGTTGATTGAAGCACTGGTATTGTGATTCGCTGAGCAAGCATGGGAAATATCTTCAAATGCCACGCAGATTGAGTGGCCACACTTCTATAACACCTACACACACTAACGCTCATAAGCAACCCGCATCTATACAGATTATATAGTTTTAAAATGTGGAAATGATAAGAACAAAATATTATATAAAAGTTATTTAGTGAAATAATTTCCGTGAGTAAAAAGGCAGCTCTTTCCCCTCTATCGCACACTCTGACCCCCGCTATCCCGTGAACCCAACATGCGGGCTGTTCAAGTGAGCTCTACATTGATTGGCCCCCATTGATTCCTTATGGAACACAACAAACACATTTTCTCCCACTTACAGTTCATATGAGCAGCTAATTTTCTGCATGTGTCCATCTATAATGAAGATCTATCGACGTGCAAAATTTGAGGGTAGATTTCGACATGACAACCCATATGGTTCCCTTGTTAGTTCAAATCCTAATCTGAAACTCGAAAAAACAGTGGGGGAAAATGCAATCAGAATTGTCCCCTACACTTACTGGCATATCTGGAACTCTAGCACCATATGCAGCAAATGACACCGAAACATTGTTTGTGTTGGTACAGTATGTGTCACACATTGTTCATAACCTTTCTCAAGAATATTGAACATATTGGTGAACAAAGGTTGCTCTAGGGCACAAAAAATGATGTAATCTTCTTGCATAATTCATAAATATTTGTAGGTGGGCCATCTGTCTTGAAACATGCCCCATATGTATGTGTGAGATCTGGGGAGAGGGTAGGGTACTTGAATAGAGTTTGAAAGTGTTGGTTCAGGAGGCAAGTGACTTCCCCACGATGTGCGTGCCCTGTTGTCCCTTTCGTTGACACAAGACTGATCCTTCTGATGGAACTTGTGAACTTCTGCTGTTATTTGGTACCTCCTCGTACTGCTCTTTAACATGAAGCAAACTCGACCCATTCTGACTTCATACTTTGTATGACCAGATATAATGTTACAGGCAAACCTCTGTATAACAATATTTGTGGGCCCTAGCAGATTGTATTGTTATATTGAGGGGCTGTAATTCACCACATATTAGAAAGGCTGCATGCAGAAAACTGTGTAATTGGGCCTACAGGATAATTCATGGAACAGACATGGAAACAAGTAGAACGCTAATTTTGTTACTTAACTTACTGACTTCCATTGAATTGTAAACATAGCCTCTTTACACCCACACACTAAAAAAATTACTATTCAGATTGGTTAACATCACTGATCATGGCATGCTTTGACCCTAGCCATGTGTCAGAAATTAGAGAGAAGAAAGAGACAAGCAAATTCAACACAACATAGCTAAGGCAAAACTAAAACAGTTGCTCCTTATCGTGTTTTCATTACACATTATGTACATGTTGAAGTATCAATGTAACTCAAAGTATTAAATTAGTTCGCAGGCTTCCACGGCCGGTGTTATACATAAACTGATTGTAATTGCTATCTGGGTTGGGCCGCGTCGTGTTTTTAGTGTCTTCTAACGTATCGGACATCATATCGTGTCCTTCTTCGGAGAAAGATTTGCAATAAAAATAAGTGCCTGTGGAGAGTAAAACCACTGCAACTGTTTACTCGACTGTTTACCACGATATGATGTCCAAAACTGTATATGTTCCATCATTTTTTAAATATTTACCTCAGAATGTTTGTTTATTAATATTTTACAGGCCTCCTATGTCAGTAGATAAGGATGGGAAAATTTCTTTTAAATCATTACACTAAGAATTATAACAAACAAACAAAAATCTCATAAAATTCAGGTAATACAGTGAAACTTCCCTTAACGGACACTTCCCAATAGCAGACATCTATCAATATTTTTAAATTCCCCTGCAAAATAACACTGGCCCTTATGATAAAATTTTTTCAAATAGCGGACATTCTCAAAAACGGATACAGA
This sequence comes from Ectobius pallidus, assembly GCA_964059195.1. Taxonomy (NCBI): domain Eukaryota; kingdom Metazoa; phylum Arthropoda; class Insecta; order Blattodea; family Ectobiidae; genus Ectobius; species Ectobius pallidus. Next base: position 8,565,209 of record CAXKWD010000008.1, on the reverse strand, counting down.
CACTGAAATGTATCCCCCAACTAGGGTGGCCACCTTTTGGTAAGGCTAAGGAGGGACACTTATCGGATATATGCATATCGCCGATCTTCATACCTAAATTTGTACATGGAACAATTTATTGGTAAGAGAAAGATGGCATATATTCATTACAAAGCCAAAACTGAATAGGCTATGTAACAGTAAGACTGACATTAAAAAAGAAAAGGCTATCAAAATAATAAAAAAAATATAATGCGTCCCTCTTAGGCATAATTCGGGATGCTGAAAATGTTCTTAAAATGCAGGATGTCCCGCCAAATTCGGGACAGGTGGCAACGCTACCCCCAACAACAATTAAAACTTCCAAATAACGGACAGCGTGAAAGAAAAAGACTGTTGTAAATTAAAGTGAATTCTAACGGAATTCTTTGCAGCAATCATTATCGTGCATTTTTACTGTTACATTCACTTCAGTCACAATCTCTTAGCAGCACAGTTGTTAACTGATATACATGAGCAGTTCGTACATTCTTGGTTTGTGAAGTTGAGTGTTCGGAAGTGCAATCATATTAAAAATGTCACAAAAACGTAAAAGTTTGTCACTAAAAGAGAAAGTGGATATTGTAAAGCATAGTGAGAGGGAGAAACTAAATGTTTGTGAGCTGGCACAAAGTTTAATGCGGGAAAAACACACATGTTATTTTAAAATCATACACTGAGAATGGAAATGAGAACACAAAAAGAGCTTTTCCTAAAACTGGTTGGTATAGTGCTGAATAAGATTCTTTTTTTGTACCAACGATTTTCTAAATGGTGGACACTTCTTAATAACGGACATTTATTTTTCCCCGGCGGTGTCTGCTATTGAGAAGTTTCACTGTATGTTGTTTTGAAGAATTCTACAATGAGAACAGGTATAATTCCCCCACAAAAAAATCTTGTTTTCAATTATTTAAACATGAAAATACAGGGTCCGGCAGAAAGACCTCCCGTATTTCAAAAGGCAGTTACAAAGAAAGAAAAAAAGATACAGAAAAAATACTTTTATTTTTGAAGAACAAATACTATTCCATTTACATTTACTTTGTTTTAAAAATGATGTTGTCAAATGGCGTCCTCCATTGTTGACACATTGACGAAGCCTCTCTCGGAAGTTGCCCATAGCCCTTCGTGTCATTTCTGGTGGAATGGCAGCCACTTCCTGGGCGATTGCCTCCTTAAGTTCTTGCAGGGTTGTGGGGCGATGTTTGTACACTTGCGCCTTTAAGTGTCCCCAAAGGAAAAAATCACAAGGTGATAAATCGGGTGACCTTGCGGGCCAGGCGATGTCTCCTCGCAAAGAGAGAAGACGTCCAGGAAACAACTCCCTCAAAATTGCTAGGGAACGCCGCGAAGTGTGAGCTGTGGCTCCACCTTGCTGGAACCAGACTTCTTCCTCTTCATGGTCCTCAACAAACTGGTTTAGCTTAGGTCGGAGGAAGGTCTCGATCATGTGACAGTAACAATTCGAAGTAACCGTTACCGTTAGCTCATCTTCTTCAAAAAAATATGGCCCCCACACACCAAATTCACCAACGGCGTACCAAACTGTCACACGAGGGCTGTGAAGTGGTCGTTGGTGAAGTTCCTGAGGGTTTTCTGCTGCCCAGTAGCGGAAATTTTGTTTATTTACTGTACCTGACAAGTGGAAGTGGGCCTCATCAGACGAAATCAAAACAGCGCCAGGAGGAATGTTCTGAAGAATATCCTCACACGCAGCTCTGCGAATTTCAAAATCTCTCTCACTTAGTTCTTGGGTAACCATCATTTTGTAGGGGTGCATATGAAGGTCTCGGTGCAGGATTCTTCTTACACTCCTATCAGATATTCCCAGGGCAGCTGCATGTTTCAGTGCTGATCGCTTTGGAGATTGCTGGATGGACGCTCTCACACGTGCCACATTTTCCGGCGTTGTTACGGTGCGAGATCGGCCAGGCGATTTTTTTTTCAATGCAGAACCTGTTCCTCTAAAGTTTGATACCCAAACTTGAATAGTTTTTCTATCCGGAACAGCATCATGTCGGCCAAGACCGAACCGAATACGAAATGCTCGCTGAGTAGTAACAATAGAACCACCATTATGAATAAATTCTTCCACAACAAACGCACGATGCTCACCAAGCCAAGCCATTGCGACTACTGAAAATGGCAAGTCAACAGCTATAAATCACTACCCCCTCCACCGCCGTATCCCCATCACAACTCACACAGCGCGCTTTTCAAATACGGGAGGTCTTTCTGCCTGTAATTCTTTTACAAAATGTTACAAAGGTAAGCAAAGTTTGCTGGCTGGTAGAGACTTTTACTTATATATATTTTTTTTTTACTTGTTATTATTATTCATCCTTGTGTATGGTTTGAACAAAAACATGTATACCTGTTTTCTGCATTCCTATTTTTATTTCATATTAAATTCCATAAATTTTATGAACTCATATTCATAATGAATAACAGGTCAGGTTTTTTTTAACTTCATGCACTTACATGTGAATATGAGACAAATTTATTGTTTATGCAATATATCAAGTTCACCAGAGGAGAAAGGATGTAAAGTAAAACCCCCTTTTTACATTCCTGTCATTTACATTTTCCTGCCATTTACATCGTTTTCCACTGGTCCTGTCTTTTATCCTATACTGACAATGCATAGTGTTCCTGCCATTAACAACTTTCAAACAGTTGTATTTCCTACCATTTAAATATTTTCCTTGTTGGCAGCATTGGTTTTTGATGAAGAACTGCTTTCACTTAACTAAATTTTCCGCTATGTTGCCAACTCTTTTAGATGAGGTGTCAGTTTCTATTTGCATTAGTCCAGATGGAGTTTGTTTCTTTTGTGCGGGTGTGATTTAGTGCATTTCATTATACTGTAGTTATTCATATAGCATAACTCATCGTCGTGATTTGAAGCAACACCGGTGTTTTTGTGTTGCATGATTTTTTATGGTATCATGGAATTGAAGAAAAACAATAGAAAATGCATTTCTTCGCAAGAACAGTAGTGAATTTTAAGTCGTATTGATGCACAAGTCGGAACACATGTTCAGTTGGCGAAAGAGCTTGCACTCTCCGTCTCTACTTTGAATTCCATCCAAATCTATTGAATAGTCAGAGCAATTATTTATTCATTTAATGTGTGTAATGCTACAGGGAAAATATTATATATTGTGTACCATGTTTTAGACAGATACTGTAAGTGTACATAGGTACCTATGTTTATTTTCATGTATTCAATTTTGCAATATATAGCATTACAGCTTTTCTGCCATTTACACTTTTTTGCATCAGCAAAAGGGGGTTTTACTGTATCTTCAAAGTAAGTTCCTTTGTTATTTTTAAAAAAATGAGCTGACAGCATTAAAAATAACATTATAATGCCAAAAATAATGTGAAAATCTTGAAATAAAATTTTCCTGTCTGTTTAGTCCTCTTTAACACATCCTATTCTAAAGTTAAGGTTAAATAAATTCCAATCCAGCATTCAGTGGGAAACCCCTTAAAATCTCATTAAGTAGGCTTGTTGTGGGATTTAACCTTGCAACCACTTGAATGTGAGTGTAGGATTTTACTGCATCAGCCACCTATCTCGGTTAAGCTCAGATAATTAAGCTACCTATGCATATTATAATATTAACCATGAAAGACACTTACAATGCTTTGTGTTATGTTGATTCAGGCTGGAAGCAGATCAAAATCATCACTAACGTGAACCATGGGCACATGGACATCTTCAATCACAGGTTTTGCTTTGAATTCACACAAGCCATGTTCCTTCATTTTCCATTCCCAATCCATCTTCTGTACAGCATGAAGAGACTCTGCTTCATTGTGGTGCCGAAGTAACATAGATTCCTGTAACAACATAAACATTAATTACGTTTGAAATGAATCTACTTCATTATGACCATATTTCTGCAAGTTGAATCTGGGACCAATTGAATAAATTCTTTCCTCTCAGAATGCAACAATCTACAGTAATAATCGTTCTATGGTATTAATTCTTATGATAAACTAAATAAAATGATAATAACATAACATAAACATAATCTAAAAAAATAGTTACATTCATAGTTACTGTATGTTGACCCACGACTGCTTGTGTTGTTAAAATGGATCTAACAATTGTGTACATCTTCTAACAGCTTGCTTATGTCTTGCAAGAAAGAGGTGTTTTGCTAGCAGTGCATTCTACAACATCTGTGGTTTATTAGGTGCCAGTATGGTACTTTATGAGATTGTGTGCGGGATGGAAAAATGTCTGTCTGTGTGTCTGCACGTGTGATAACTCAAATATGCTTTATCGGATTTTCATGAAACTTGGTATACACATTTATAATGTCCATGGGAAGAAGCCTATTTATTTGGACCAAATCAGTTGACCGATATCGGAGTAACGACTAATTAAAGGACACATTCTTTATTTGGGAAATCATGACTATACTACAATGAAGGCTACAGCATACTACAATATACTGTAATCATTGACGGCCATGACTCCAATGCAGTCAGATGTTTGTTTATTTCGCTTATCAAGTTGAAATGAGTACTGCATGAATACTGTTATATACACAAGGAATATTACTGTGAAATAATTAGGCCTATGTACATTAAGCAGAGTTCTTTGCCAGTGCATTGTGTGAAATGTTGACATATCGTCACAAAGCCCAGAAAAGACTCGTCTAGAAACTGACGGAAAAAGGAGTCACCCAAAAATTGCCAGAACGAGGGAGTCTAGAAACGTCGCGGCCTCTCGCGCTCCCCTGGTGGACGGGCGGCAGACGAGCGCTAGTGGGCATGACAACGGCGGCGATTGGGCCACGCTTCGTGGGGGAAGGCCTGTAGGGAGGAGCTCGCGCTAAGGGGTGTGCCCGTGTGGTGCAGCGCGCATTCCAGATTCCACGCAGGCGGAACTTTCAAGGCATCGGCTCTGGAATATTCGTTGCCTATATAAGGGCTGCGAGCGAGCTGAGACAGTCAGTCAGAAAATCAGAGGAGAGAGAGTGTTCGTGAGTAGCAGAGAGTCAGTCACAGACAGCAACGAGGAGTGATGAGCCAGTCAATGGGAGAACAGTCAGTCCGTAACAGTCAGTAACAGCGGGAGAGAGTCAGCGTCAGAGTGTGAACTGGACGGAGAGCACTGATCAGCGCGACCTCAAGTAAGGGTGACTTGAGGAGCTGAGGACCTGGACGGAGGGAACCGATCAGCGCAGCTGAGGACTTGGGAAGCTGAGGAGCCAGTGACCGGAGGGACTAGTCAACGGAGGGACCCGCGAGCAGAAGACCTAGTCAACGGGGAACTAGTGACCGGAGAGAAGGGTGAACGGAGGAACTAGTGTACGGAAGAGCTGGTGAGCTGATCTGGATTGGACTGGGACAGTGCTGCGACGTGGCAGGAGCACCGGACGGAAGAGTGATTTGGAGAACATTCAGGAGTTTTCTGACTGTATTGACCATTGTTTGATAGGAAATAAAGAAACCTCCATCCTTCAATTAGAAACTTGGTGTTCTGATTTTGAACCCCAACGAGCCTTTGTTACAATATTTTAAGAATTTCTTATATCAGAGTATACGAGTATGAATTAAGGTTAAGTATCAAACTTTGGACCACTGTTCTTCCGTAAGCCCTGCTTAATAAATCGATCTGGAGCTTAACACGGGGACAGATTACAAAAATAACTTATTTTCTGCATATCATAATTGCAATTATCACTGATTAAACAAAAGTATTCTGGCACTTTGCTATATCAGTTTACCTGATTTTATTAATTCTGCAACTCTGCTGTTATCACACATATGTCAGATGCAGTATTATATGAAAACGGTACTGCATGTTAGATGTAACTTAACATGCTGTGATACATGTGATACATGTCTGCTGCCTCTTGTCTTCACATTTTCAGTCGTTACAGCATAACGTAGATTAGATTAAATTAGATTCATGAGGGGTAGTGTAAACCCTTCGGTTCCTCAACACTGCAACCTTAATAGATCTATTGTGAATACCCTATACCCTATTCTAGCAGTGACCACTTTAATTTAATGCTTTTTAATATAGCCTACAATTTTCGTGGGTGATGTCCAGTCCTGAACCCAGGGATTTTTCGTTACTGAAAACCCCACTACCTGGCCAGGAATCGAACCAGACCGCCAGGGTGGAAGGCAAGTATGCTACATATACACCCATGGCGGTGGACCTGCAAAACCTAGAGCAGCGTTTCTCAACCTTTTTGAACCCGAGGACCTCTAAAATATCTAAAAAATTTTACGGACCCCTAATTTTACATCCCATTTTTAAAAGAAGGCCTATATTCTTAATATTTGGGGTATTAATTATAGGTCATTATAACCAAATATGTGAACAAATTTTACTTCTTTACTTTCCACTTGCTTTATGATATTTTTTAATTATGTCTGTGGACCATCTGCATCATCTTCGCGGACCACTGGTGGTCTGCGGACCATAGGTTGAGAAATGCTGACCTAGAGTAATAATTCAGATAAGTTCATGAAGTTGTGTGAAGTTGATATTTTTGTTTTCGATTTTATGACTATTTCATCCTGTGTAAGCAAGATAAATTTAGGCTAAAGCTCTTGAATAATTTTATTTTGAATCTCTAAGGGCCTATTGTATAAACAGTTTGATCTTGGATCAGAGACTAAACTTATCTCAATTCACGCTGAACTCGGAAATTTCTTATAGATACTGATATTGGGAAGAACACAGTGAAGTCATAATATGTATATTATGGTTTGCAACACACTTAAGCATCACTTCTTTAGTTTTTATCTTAGAACGACGTAGTTTCAATCACCATTGTGATCGTTAGCTACCTCTAAACATAAGGACAAAGAACGATGCAATAAAAAAATCAGGCATTTACCAAATAGACTGCAATGATTGCGAAAAAGTTTACATTGGCGAAACAAAAAGGAATATTCATATTAGATTCAAAGAACATGGAACATTAAATTTAGACAGACAAATCTGAAATAGCGGCTCATTTTTGGGAAGAGGGAATGAAACAGAACAGGATGTAAAACTATTAAAACCAGTAGAAAGGCCCCAAGAATTAACAGTCTGGGATTTTTTTTTTTATGTACTGAACTAGGACCAATTTTGACTGGAGAAATTTCTCCAATTAAACTCGTTAATCTCATTTATTTCTAGCTATACTGTAGTTGTGCGTATATAGCCTATGTTAGGCTCCTTATAGTGAGGTATAACATAACTCTACATTGGTAACACTTAGAGACATGAATATAGATTTACAAGAAAGAGTTATTGCATTATACACAGACAGCCAAATTACAATAGATCTAATCCGAAACAATTCAAAACACAACAACATAGTAAAAGACATTCAAAAACAAACCAGAAGCCTCAGAGAACAGAAGTGGGTCGTGCATTTTGCATGGATCAAAGCACATGTAGGACATGTCGGGAACGAATTAGCCGACAGGTTAGCCAAGGAAGCTGCACTAGAAGACGTTACAGAATATGCATACAATAAAAAATCCAAAACAACAATCGTAAATGAAATCAAAGAACAAGGGATCCAGAAGTGGCAAGAAGAATGGTCTAACACAACCAAAGGAATAGCCTGCAGGGATTTTATTCCATCAGTCATTCAAAGAATGAAAACACGTATCAATTTTGACTTTGTACTAACAGCTATGATTATGGGGCATGGATTAACGAAATCATACCTTCACCGGCTTGGTATTATACAAAGTCCTACCTGCACCTGCTCACAAGAAGAACAAACAGTAGAACATTTGATTTATCGGTGCCCTATACTTAAACAACAAAGAGACATAATGAAGAAAACTATCGAATCTAAACGCTACAAATGGCCCATATCTAAAGAGCAGTTGTTCAAAAGTCATCTAAGAACATTTAAATTATTCATTCAGAGTATAAACTTGGGTGCACTAAAATAATCTATGATAAGTGTCGATATCAAGTCAGTGAAAGTGAAACAGTGAAGTTATTTAGTGTTAATTGACAATAAACTGGGAGTAATTCAATAGAGAATAAGTTCTAAGTATATGTAAGTTAAGTTGTTATAAAACAAAACATTGTAGGTAACACTAGGTATGTAGTGTCGCTACTGCGATGGGGCATGCGCATTAAAGCCTCCAAATAAAAAATAAAAAACATAACTCTACAACATAACCTCTATAAATTGCTTAGGTTACTATTATCATATAATTCTAATTTTACAGAGATCTCGTATTGATAAAAACGATGAATTTTGTCGGGCTCCCTAAGTGTTTTCCCTTGTCTAGAACTAATGCTTTATTCATTCTCTTTTATGTGACCAATTAACCCTTTCAGAGCTGAGAGTTTGCATTGGTAATAAGGCAGTTACCAAGTGAAAACATCAGTAGGCCCTTAAATTTAAAATCAATAAGGGAAATTTCAGTGGAATACCTGGTTTCCATGAATGACAAACATACTGTAACAGATGAACAAAAATCCTTTAATTTCACATAAAACACTCCTCTATTAATCTTATATCTCTGCTTTTATAGAATTATTTAGATATGAAGCATTTATGGGTCATTCTCCAGAAGAGGGCAGATTTCAATGTTAGAATTTTTTTTTAATATTTTTTATTTTGGATCATGTAATTTTTTTATGTAATATTTCCTTCTGCAGAGTACTACTGAGGCACTTGCCCTACTTACCGAGTGGTATTTTGCATTAAATTAACAAGGTTAGAAAATGGCGCATTCATGGAGGTGAGAAAATAGTATGAAATAGTAATTATAATAGAAGTTATGTGAGAATTAGAATTAATTGACTGTATTAAATGTTAGCATGAAAATGAACAATATTTATTACTATACAAATGGATTAACACACAACGTTTTACTTACTTTTATCTATGTTAAAACCTGATATATTGTCATAAATTATTAGGCTATACCAGTATCTACTTTAAACAAAAATAAAAAATGCTGACAGTTAAATATGTCATCAATTACAACATTAATTACACCTCCATGGATAGGACTCAAGAGTAACAGTAACGGAGGTGAGATTTTTCTCTAATTTGTCAAACAGCTTGGGAACATATGAGGTTAGAAAATCTCAGTTCTAGAGTTTAACTTTGCATTCCTTATTATTATAATTTGTAGCAAAAGTAAATATAAAAACATACAACATTACCATTGGGTGTAGGTAACGGAGGTGAGGAAGTCCAATTACCAACTCTGCATTTAGCCCTTTTACAAAACAAAACATCACTTAAAATCACACTAACAGCTTGGCTTTATATAAAAGATAAGAAAACTGCCAAAAGTTGGAGTCCAAGGAAAATAGAAAGACTACAGTGGAATAATTGAACTTTTATATTGTTTCACGGAGGTGAGGTCTCACCTTGGGACAAGCATGTTTAGTGCAAAAAATTGTCTTTACAAAATGATATATTTTATTTTCAGTTATTAATGACTCATTTTTTGAGCTGTTTGTTCTTGTTACAACACTAAAATGGAATAAAAATTAAAGCCTGTTGAATTATGAAAGAATGAAAATGACATGACACGGAGGTGAGATCTCACATACTGTGCCCTAAAATCCAAAAAATTGTAACTTTTGTTTAAAAAGTGGAATATGGGATCAAATAGACCTTATTTCAATCTAACTTATCATAATAATTCATAATCCATACGTACTTATTTTACACCAGAAAATCAACTGCGACATCAACCTGCCCTTTTCTGGAGAATAACCCTTATGCGTCAGAAGCAGTGAAAATGTTAAGCCGATTTACATTGCCCGAACTGAAATCTGAGGCAACATTTTTCCACACATTTTACTTTTGTACGGATGTTACCGCATCCGTCTTTTTGGATTCTATAATGTCTTTATATTTTACTAAGACAATTTCAATCAGGACATCCTTGTCCTCCTTTTAAAAAATTAGTGGAACGATCCTTTTTCTGCTTAATTTTGGTCTTATTTTCCCTTCCTTTCGCACAACACATAGTCGAATACGAAGGACAACAGAGTAACAATGCTATCATCTCGTGATACGCAGCTGTTTCTGAGATGTTACCAAGCGCTCACATATGAACTGGGACCAAGACTGAACTTTGATTAGCTGATCTTACATCAGTGTTATACAACACAACTCTGGACTGAACTCAGATCATTTTCTGAACGTAGATCTCCAGTCAATGATCTTTTTACAATCGGCCCTAAATCTTTTATGCTTTCAAATATTATATAATAATAATAATAATAATAATAACTCATTACATTCCGTCTGGGACTTTACTTTATATCTTAGTTACTGTGTATTACCTTAATCTTCTCCCATTTGTCATCCACATCTTGGAGCCAGCTAAGAAACAGACGACCATTGTAACGAGATCTGGCATTGCGGTCCTTCTCTTCCTGTTCAGGAGTTATGACGTTATAAACCTCTTCATCTTTAAGTATAGTACAAACTGAAAATGGCAGCGATTGATTGGCTAGAGCTCTAGCAGCTCTGCCATGAACCCTGAGAATCTCCTGCTCTACAGAGAGAACCAGCTTCTCCTTTTCAATCACATGCTGTAAAAAATAAATAACATATATAATCACTTATAAAAAAGACCAAATAAAACAAACTAAGTGATAACAGGTTAGTTAGGTAGTTCGGGGCTGCGTAGTACAAATTTAATCAATGAACTTTTTCAATTTTTTCTGTATATTATGTAATGTCAAATGCTTAAGTCAACACATAAACGAGATTAATGCAAATAAGGGCCGAGTTCTGCTGTACTCCAGAGATGAGCACAGGACAGGCTTGGGCTGAATTAGATCTGGACCCTGCTTTACGTTGGCAGAACAGGTTTCATCACCATATCACAAAGGTTGTAATTGGCTAAGTGGGCTCGCATACTTCAAAAAGATAACTCGCTGATGCAGAACAGAAGCTATGCACCGAAATTTCAACACTCTTCAAAGCTTTCAGGAAATTATAAATTTGTCTGCTAACTGATGAAATGTAGCCTACATATACAACTCTTTTGTGTAACAAACTTAGGTTCAATAAAACTTTGTATTTAAAATTACAATGTGGATTTTTACTGTTAAATTACCGTTAAATTTTGTGTGCGTATAACACAATTTTTGGCCAAATTCGATGCACTGTTACTCTGGAACCAGTTGAGTCTCAGTCACCAAATTTATATCATATCTTTATATCATAAAGAGGTGTTATCTATATCAATTTCATAATTTTTCACTCAAGCCCTTTTGATATATTCTACTTCAAATATTGCCAAAATATGCTTTTGGGCATTTTTGAAAAATTGTATTAAAAAAAGAGAAAAGTTTTCAAGCTTGAAACTTATACAGCAAGTAGTTCTATAGTAGATCTATATAAGAAAAAAAATTAAAGGTGAGTCTTTCTTCCTTGTAATAATTTTGCGGCACTAAAACTCCCATTTTATGTTAATTTACAATTTGTAGTTGTGAGTTTTTTTTCTTCACTTTCCTCACTACTTAGGTTAATATTATGTTAGAACAAAAATCTACAGCATTTCATTCTGATAATTTTGGTCTTTATTTTGTCTTGTTATCTATAAAATTAACAGAGTTACATACATTTCTGGAAAACAAGTTTCTGGCCAAAAAACTGTTACAAAGCAAACTTAAAGTGGCCACCAAGAAAAAAGTATGATCCTAAAAAAATTTTTTCCAAAGTTTTGAACTCACCTAATATTGGGGAGTAACTAGTAAAAAAATTAGGAAAATCAAAAATGTTGAGCAAAAATTTTTATTCAGTTTGGTTAATTTCTAATGGATTGACACTATTTTGGCATTATTTGTAGTAGAATATCTCAAATTGGCCTGAGTGAAAATTATGAAATTTATACACATAACACCTCTTTACAATATAAAGTTGTGATAAAAATTTGGTGACTGAGACTGAACTGGTTCCAGAGTTACAGTGCATCAAAGTTGGCCAAAAATTGCAAACTATGCACCGAATTTTCAACGTTCTTCAACGCTTTGAGGAAATTACAAATTTCTCATGCTAACTGATGAAATGTAGCCTGCATACACAACTCTTTTGTGTAACATACTTAGGTTCACTAAAATTTTGTATTTAAAATTACAATGTGGATTTTTACTATCAAATTACCGTTAAATTTTGTGTGCGTATAACACAATTTTTGGCCAAATTCGATGCGCTGTAACTCTGGAACCAGTCGAGTCTCAGTCACCAAATTTTTATCACATCTTTATATCATAAAGAGGTGTTATCTGTATAAATTTCATAATTTTTCACTCAGGCTCTTTTGAGATATTCTACTTCAAATATTGCCAAAATACGCTTTTGGGCATTTTTTTAAAAATTGTATAAAAAAAATAGCAAAGTTCTCAAGCTTGAAACTTCTACAGCAAGTAGTCCTAGAGTAGGTCTATACAGAAAAAAAATTAAGGATGAGTTTTTCTTCCTTTTAATAATTTTGCGGCACTAAAACTCCCATTTTAAGTTAATTTTCAATTTGTAGTTGTGAATTTTTTTCATCACTTTCCTCACTACTTAGGTAATATTATGTTAGAACAAAAATCTAGAGCATTTCATTCTGATAATTTTGGTCTTTATTTTGTCTTGTTATCTATAAAATTAACAGAGTTACATACATTTGTGCAAAACATGTTTCCGGCCGAAAAACTGTTACAAAGCAAACTTAAATGGCCGCCAAAAAAAAAGTATGAGCCTAACAAAATTTTACAATAGTTTTGAACTTGCCTAATATTGAGGAGTAACTGGTAAAAAATTAGGAAAATCAAAAATGTTGAGCAACAAATTGTTCAATTTGTTTCATTTTTAATGGATTGACCCAAAATTATATTTTTTCCCCATCACTCCATGCATCAGAAAAGATGTCAATAAATAAATAAATAAATAAATAAGGATCCTGAGACAGAATGAAAGCTTAGTATTGAAGCCACTAGATGTTAGGGTGTACAGCGTACTTCGTGTTTCAATGTTGACAGCTCTGCCTACGGAATTGAACAAACCCTACCAAATGAGGACTAGGGAGCCGAGCGCCCAAGAAATCGTGCGCGGGTAGTATATTTTAATTTCTCATTAATTTTATTTAATAATAAAATTAGGTAAACTGATATAACAAAGTGCCAGAATGCTTTTTTTAAACAGTGATAATTGCAATTATGATAGGCCCATGCAGAAAGGAGTTATTTTTCTATTCAACTCCAAATCAAAATGCACTGGCAATAATATTAATGATGCAATAGGCCTACAATTCGCTGACATGTTTGTTCCAAGTTTAAAGCAGCCTTATAGGTTATGAATGAATAAAAAGTCAATATGAAATATATCTGTCAGGAATTACATTAGGTATATTGCTGCACAGGAACAAATAAGAAAAATACTCACATTAAAATATAATGTATATATCGGTAGTCATCGATAGAATGCAGAATATTATATCAATATTCAACGACTAGTGTTTTAAATCTTTTATTCAGATGCAACATCGTCGCACTCAATCAGCTGTTAAGAGCAACTGGTATGTCATGGGTACAATTCACGGGCCTATTCCTTTATTTTTGTCAAAAATCTAAAACCATGCAAAATACGCAAGTTTATTTTGGAGGAGAAAAAATTGCAAATATGAACTTTTTGGAATATTCCTATCGGTTATGGGAAAAAAGTTGTAAGTTTGCCAAATTTAAAGTTTTTACCTCATCTGGAAGTGAGTAAACATCAACGTTACTAATTGGATGATCTATTATTCAACGGCTAGTTGTGTTTTAAATCTTTTATTTACATTTACTGACACCGACATCATTATGAATAAATGAATCAAACCAGGCAGGCTAACAATATCAATTTACGATTGGTAATTTGTTATGTGATGTTTAACACATTGTGGACCATGCTAAATATTGTAGCCTGTTATATCCATTACAAAATTAATACTTATTTTAAACTGGAAATGAAAGTATAAAAGGTAAAGTGGTCCCTATACAGGCCATGGAGGCCCAGAGGGTTCCAGGAGGTTGAGGCTCCCAGATTTTTGGACATTCGGCACATGAAGGTGGTAAGGTTGTCAGCCTTACGCACCGGCCGCCTTCACCCCCAGGATTGCTCCCGGTACTCATTTCTGTTAGAGGCTGAGTCGACCCCAGGACCATAGTGCCACCAGAAGGATTAGGCCAATTGAAAAACCTCAACGACCTCATCGGGAATCGAACCCGCGACCTTCCGGTTTGTAGCGCAGCGCCTCAACCACTACGCTACGGCGTACCCCCTGAATTAAAAACCCATCAGTATTAATAAATTATTTAATAACCATAGGCTTATGCTTTCCTCTACAGTAGAAGTTATTTCAGATCATTTGCTCATTGAGATTAAGTTTGTGCATTATTAAGTGCCACAATGGTACTTTATGAGATTGTGTGGGGGACAGGAAAATGTCTGTCCGTCTGTCTGTCTGTCCGTATATCTGTATGTACGGTAACTGAAACATGCTTTATCGGATTTTGATGAAACTTGGTATATGCATTTATAACGTCCATGGGAAGAACCCTATTGATATTGGACCAAATCGGTATCGGAGTAATGCCCAATTTAGTGCCTATTCTAATGGTAATATATCAGAAAGGTGCGATAACTCAAATACGCTTTATCAGAGTTTCATGAAACTTGGTATACGCATTTATGACATCTATGGAAAGAAGCCTGCTGAATTTGGACCAAATCGGTTGACCAGGACTGAAATAACGAGTAATTAACAGTCACATCTATTATAATATAATCTTCGTTCTCCGACAATTCAAAGCATTTTGATTGGCTCGTGGCCAACCAATCAGCGGCTGAGCTCCTGTAACTAATGTCCTAATAACTTATAAACAATTCTGTAAATAGAAATAATAGGCGAAATTAATTATTAAAGAGCATACAAATCAATAACTAGTTTCTCGATAGCTCACATATAAGGCGAGATTTGAATGTTGGAAAAACAATAACACTTAAAAATATACCTCAGCCTGAAGGTCTGCCGAAAGGAATGTGTGAGGACCGACTAAGGATAAAATTACCAATGTAATAGAGTTTGAAATATTAAAAATAATAGTTACACACCCTTAGAACAATAATTCATGGCAAAATCAAAAATAAATACTAAAACATAATATCAATTTAAAACATAATAAACAACTCTCTTTTTATAAAAAAGATTTCAGATTTATTTATATTTCATATGGTGCATTGTACACTTTGATATTGCTGTGATAAAATAATTCTCAGTAAAAAGGAGTTTAATATGAAAGTGTCCTCAAAGAACATTGGGACTACTGTTCAGTTATATTGATACCTTGAATTTGATAGAGTTATCACAGTAATGGCTCTCTTTAAGAATCATTATAATATAATTAATTTTGTCTTGTTTAGCGGCTTTGCTAATTTTATTCATTGCTGATCTTGCGCACGGCCTCCCAGAATATTATATCCTTTTCTTGTTGTCAAAACAAATGATTGTAGAATCTTGCTCTTTACAGAATTCAGTTATTATTGCGGATTTGCCATGCCGAAGGAGAGTGATGCGCAGCAACAATAAATTAAACCAAAAGCACTTTGAAATCTACCTCAGCCTGTAGGCCTGCCTAAAGGGATTTTCTTTACTTCTTATAACAGTGACACGTTGCTGATAAACAAAATTTCCTTTGGAATTTCTCATAAATGACTCAATATCCTGGATATTTATGTGGTGTGATCGGTTGGATCTCAGGAGTCCATTGAATATCAGCTTTCAATACGTAAAACCAAATTTTCAGTACGAGTAGTTTTAAACGAAATTACTACATATGCAATCAACTTGTCGAAACAGAAACTACAGAACATAGATAGGCTACAATGATTCATATTGCTCCGCATAAAGAAATCATGTGGAATATAGCCCAAAGTGTGTATTACATCCTACAGTACTATAATTTCTCAAAAGAAAAGTTTTATTTATAGACTATTTAAAACAAGAAATGGACAGATACCTAAAGAAAAAGTTTGAAATACTGTGCTGCATAACTAACATCATATTATTTATAGTGTACTAATGATCACAACACAACTGTTTAGTTACTATTAAGTTAAAATGTGTGCAAGGACATGGAGCTGAGACATTATATTCCACCCCCTCCAAACAGAATTTCACCGTATGCCCATGCACACATATATAATATGTATGTATGTATGTATATGTGTGTGTGTGTGAGAATCACGCTCGTACCCGGGTCCAAGTACAGCTCGAGTCACGGCTTTGGTAGCGAAGGTAGTGGGGAGGGAAGCCGCAGTACTCTATGCTGCTTGTACGCAGACGCGGTCCTGTTGAAACTCGGAACTCGATCCGAGGGCGTTTACGTCACTTGTGACTTGTGAAACTCGGTCGATCATAGGGAGTAGGGACTAGGGTTTTAGACAGTGTATAGCCACTCGGCGGCAAGCATTGGATGCGTTTGGCTCTTATATCTCATTTTTCTCTTGCATTAGGTCTCTTATAATGGTACTGAATTTCTTAATATAATAATTAATATTTTGAAATCGGTCATGTTGATTTACACTGAAGTTTGCATATAAAATAAAATAAGATAGGAAGAAATCGAAATGGCTTATATTTACAATGTTCAATCGTTTTTGCCATCGTCCTATGTAGCTCAATGCCAGCGAGTTAGATTATGGAAGGAGAGATTACGGGCTTGATCCCCGGTGCCATACACATTTTGAGTACCGGTAATCATCTTGTGAAATATTATTTCTTTGATTGTTTCATTCTACTTCACGGATGATTAAAATATCTTAACACTTCTGTAGTGTTTAAACTGAATTATGTTTATGAATGTACACAAAAAAAAAAACCTCAATGCATGGAACTCGTACTCATTAATTTCTTGTCTGTGATATTCTACTTTTCTTTATTATTTTGTGAGTTATAATTGGGCAGACATGTGGGTGCTAGAGGAACGAGCTTGTGAGAAAATGTTGATTATCATATCTTACATGTTTTAAACCATTTCAGGAATTACTGAAAATATATCTATCTTCCTTTCCGTTTATATTTTACAGTTCCTGAGATACATTATTTACTTAAATGATTACATATTCTTCTGATATGTATTATTAATAAGCCTGCTATAACATAAAAACATTAATACAATAGGCCCATGTATCATTAGTCATTACCATAATGTTATCGAAATCAACGCAATTACAGAATGCAGACAAAAGTGCCAACTACTGTAGATAAAATATGAAACTCATGAATCTACACTCTTTGCCGCAATCTAACATAGGCATCCCAAATTCAGCACAGTCTTTGCTGTAAATGATCACAAGTATTGATAACTTCTCGGCAGCCATAGAAATAGCAGAGAAAGAAGCATGCTATAAGAAATGAAGGAAAAAATCACAATAAAAGAAAATATCACGATTTTGAATCAAATGTTTGTACACATTTCTCAATTTATGTATAGAAGGGGCGTATTTCACACCAGACATTTTGCACAATCGAAAAAATTTTGTGATTATTCATGGACTTCAATTTGCATATTATTGGTATTTTATGCAAGTAGGCCACAAAGCTAAATATAACTAAGGAAAGCTGTTTTGTAAAATATTGTGCTTATCACTGTTACCAAAAAAATATGGTATGGCTACGAATAATAGATCAACTACTACTGTAAGTATAATGACCAAAATAATCAGACTTAGTCTATCATGCATAATATTGAGGCTTGCTGTAGCATTACCTGCATTCTCAACCTATATCTTTCTTTTTCTTGCTCAATAAAGAGATCCTTCATGGGCCCATGAAGATTCTGAGGTGGTGGTACGATAGGAATGGACATTCTAGACGATGCATTTCCAGCCAGTACATATGTGCACCGATTCATTAGATAATCCTTGAAGCCTTGTGGGGGCTTGGGCTGAACAGGAAATAATCCTTTCCGGCGCCGCTCAATCTGTCAATTCAAAGACATGTCACAATTGTAGCATGTAAACGAAAAAGGCCATTGGTAAGAGCTGCAAATACAATATTTCTAATCTTTACAGTTACCCAAAGAAAGCTGAAAGCCAATTTTCCATCACATCACTTTCATTGGTTTCAAGGTTAATTTTATGAAAGGTGAAAAACAAAAATAATCCTACTGTAGACTAATGCAACTAAACTCCCACATTCCTTTACAGGGCCGTGGAAAGAAAGCAAGGGCCCCAGGGACAAATTTTCCCGGGCCCCCGTCAAATATTGAATTCACTACCTGACTCGCCATAGGGTTAACCAGGCCGACCATATGGGGGGGGGGTTATAACATCCGCGGGGTCTAGGGGGTATTCCATACACCCTAGGGAGAGGGGGGTCCGGGGGTCCTCCCCCGGAAAATTTAAAAAATTGAGATGCAAAACAACGAGTTTTAAGCTTCCGGAGGCCCTCCCCCGGAAAATTTTAAAAATTAAGATGCAAAATAACAAGTTTTTTGCTTCCAGGGGCCCCCGGAAAATTTTAAAAATTAAGATGCAAAATAACGAGTTTTAAGCTTCCGGGGGCCCTCCCCCGGAAAATTTTAAAAATTAAGATGCAAAATAACAAATTTTAAGCTTCCGAGGGCTCACCCCTGGAAAATGTTACAAATTAAGACGCAAAATAACGAGTTTTAAGCTTCCCACGCTTTATACTTGCATTAATTAATTTATGGGCAGATTTTAAAAAATTATACAATTTTCCTTTTTTTAATCAATGGGGGGGGGGGGGGGGGTTCAAACCCCCAAAACCCCCCTCGGTACGCCTATGCGACTCGCCCTTTATAATGTATGCGAAAAAAAAAGTAATGATATTACATGATTATTAAGTGCCAGAATGGTACCGGTACTTTATGAGTAAAGCCCGGATTTTCATGCACTATCAAACTTAAAAATATGCATGCATTCATGCACTATCATATCTCTAAATATGCACAATGAAGGGCAAAACATGCACTATCGAATTCCATGTCTTTTACATTTTCTCCACATAATACGTCTTTCACGTTTTCAGAAGTTTAAGATCAGGGTTTGAACTAAATTCATAAGTTTTTCCCTGACTGTCACACCCGTTTCTCCACAACACGATTCTAAAATATTCAAAGCCTTCAACAATGGCTAGTGACTGACAAATTCAAGCAGTGAACATTCTGTTTAGCAGTTTTCTTTCAGTGGAAGGTGGTGGGGGTCTGCAAGTCGGCATTTTCTTTTGTAGTCTGGTGTATTATATTACTGTTTATTTAGGGTAAACAGTAGCTAGCACACTCAAATTCATGCAGGTGGCAGACTCTGTTGCCAAGTCAATCAGTTATAACCTATGCTTATCCTGCCTGGATTTATGCTCCGAAGACAACAATTAAACCTTTACAAATTGTACAGAGCAAAGTTCTCCGGATAATCCATGCAAGTGATTGGAGCACAAGAAACTCTCAAATTCACGAAGATCTCGAAGTTCCATATCTGTGTCCTCATCTTTTACAAGCTTTAGAAAAACTTTATGATAAGATCAAAAATCATGAAAACCCTTTCATATCAGCTATTGGACAATACGACACTATAAATTATCCAATATACAGAACCCCAAAGTCAGCTCTACAGAACTTTTAAACTAAATGAAGAACAGAAAGTGACAGTATAAGCTATTTAGTTGCTGCTATTTTGATGACGGTGACAAAATCTTTTTGAGTTTTCTTTTTGTACTATGACAGCAAACACTTAGCTCGTAGTCAAAAAACCTACTGGTTTTGATACTACTTCTTATATTGATGTATTTGAAAAAAAAAAAATTATAACAATGGTAATGCAATACAACATTTTTACGTTTCTTTGAAAAGCCAAGATTTTAGGGAGGCATATTCATAATATGCACAGTTATGCATGGTAACTTGATATTATGCACTAAAACCAGAAAATGCGGGTTTATATGCATTAAAAACGTCTGAATATGCTCATTAAACCCAAAAAATCCAAAACATGCATTATGCATGAATTTTGCCATAAAAAGGCCGAAATATGCAAACATGCACGGAAAAAATATGTTTATTTGGAATCCATAAGTCATGTAATGAGTAACTACAAAGTTTGAGAAGTCTAACCAAAGTATATAAAAACATGCATTTGCATGGAAATCCGGGCTCTATTTATGAGATTGTCTGCTAGACAGGACTGTCTGACTGTCTGTCTGTCCGTGTGTCTGTAAGCGCAATAACTGAAATACGCTTTATCGGATTTTCATAAAACTTGGTATACCTTTTATAACGCCCATGGGACGAAACATATTGATATTGGACCAAATTGGTTAACTGATGCCGGGCACGAAACGGAGAAATACATTAAAACGTCCTAATTAGGAACAATTTTATCTGTATGTACCAGTTTAATCTTTTGAAAATTATGATTTTAAATGCCGAACGTTAGTGAGGCCTACTGTAGAGTCCTAAAGGATTTCTGCTTCTACTTTTAAAAAATAACAATTTTTCTTCAAGAATAATCCGTTTCGGTTTAACTGATAAATTCCCTGTCACCAATATACG
The DNA here is from genome assembly GCA_964059195.1 of Ectobius pallidus. NCBI lineage: Eukaryota > Metazoa > Arthropoda > Insecta > Blattodea > Ectobiidae > Ectobius > Ectobius pallidus. Next base: position 8,544,613 of record CAXKWD010000008.1, on the reverse strand, counting down.
ACAGGACAATGCAGATAAAAAACACATAAAACATAACTTAAGCTGTTTATTGACTTATAATCAATTTTATTTTAGAGTAAATTTAGAAAGTAAAAAATAAAACCTGCTCGACCGGGCCCCCTTTTGGGGCACGGGCCCCGGCTGCCCCTCCCTCTCGTCAGGCCTGTTCTTTTAGGTCATGGTAAGAAAAAAAATAATCAAGAAATCATTGTGGGGTATGTTTCAGTTTTTGCGGTTCCTGTACATTTTTGTAATAACACTTATGGCTTTCGTTATTTAATTTATCAACTCCACTTAACTTTCTATTAACTAGGCATTTAAAAGTCAGGTCGAGAAAGGAAAATAGTGAAACCCCACTAATCAAAATAAAGGAGAATGACCCTGTTTCAATCCAATCTGAAACTGTAGAAATCCCTACAATTACATCTGTCAATAACATTTGCAAAATTACCTCATTTTTCACTCTCTCGATTGAATTAAGTTTTCAATCAATTCATAATCCTACATGGAGGGGTGTGGGTGCGTTTAGCTGGTTCAAACAGCATTGGCAGCTTCTTGTCCTAGCACACACACACCACTTAACAACAATTTATTTTCTTCAAAACACAGATTCAAAAGTAAACAAATAAATTAAATCATAGATTTATGAATCTTACCCTAACATACAAATACTTTCTAAACAACTAAAATGATTAATTAAAGAGCTAAAAATCTCCAATGTGCATTTCAGGATGAGAGTGCACAACTCGGGAAAAATGACTTCAGATTTGAGTTCCCTGGCCCAAAAACCTCTGCATAGTGAGTTTCATTCAAATCGTTTAATGCTTTCCCATTTAGGCCTACAGGCATGATCCCTGTCCACTTATGAAAAAAATTTCGGATCTCTGCATATCATTTGCTACCTGCAATTAATTTCACAATTGAAATATATTAGTGAAAATGGGTGCTTGGACAGCGCTGAAAATCACATTTTTGCCAGTCACTCATTCATATTCAGGGCCCGGATTTTTATGAAATAACAAAGTGCGAATTAAGTACAGAAAAAATGTAGTAAATATCGGGGAAATAAGTAATAAAATATGTAATGATCACAAAATATGTAGTTAAAAATTAATGTTTTTAATGAAATAAATAGGCCTATATGAAAATGTTCACACAAGTTTCTATATACTACCTATAATAAAATTTTGACAGTTTAAACTTATACGATTTACCAAATTAAAGCCATGGTAAAAATGCTTGTTATTTTTTTTAATGTAATGCACTTAAGATTGTGGAGAAATATGTATTGTAGCAAACCTTTTGTCCTTGTGCCCTGAAAACTCACTTTTTTAATCCGATTTTCCCATTTGAGTTAAGAGTACCTATTTAGAAGACACACAATGTTTATGATTTGTGTGCAATGCACTATGTAAGTGTTGATCAAGCTGTGACTTCATGGAACATCCTATAGTTATGTTACACCCTTAAAACATTACTACTTTCCCGTCCAATGTAAAACATTCGTCAATACTCGACCATTGCCTTTGTTTTGACACAAGATTAGATACAACTGGAGCTGTCTTAAAGACTTCCTAGAAAAACTCATTTGCATCATACAAAAACGGTATTTTTGCATACTTAAAACCTGATTGTAACCTTTCCTAATTCGCTGTGATCACAACAAATTTTGGAATACATATGTTGTGGACTGTTTACTAAATATAATTTTCTCTCAAACATTTCCAAACTTATCTTCATTTTTTCAGTATGTTTTATTATTATGTTGATGTTTTTTAATTTGGTAAACCTATTGCAAGAAAACATGAAGTGATGCGCAGAAACCTCTGCATAGTGAGTTTCATTCAAATCGTTCAATGCTTTCCCATTTAGGCCTACAGGCATGATCCCTGTCCACTTATGAAAAAAATTTCGGATCTCTGCATATCATTTGCTACCTGCAATTAATTTCACAATTGAAATATATTAGTGAAAATGGGTGCTTGGACAGCGCTGAAAATCACATTTTTGCCAGTCACTCATTCATATTCAGGGCCCGGATTTTTATGAAATAACAAAGTGCGAATTAAGTACAGAAAAAATGTAGTAAATATCGGGGAAATAAGTAATAAAATATGTAATGATCACAAAATATGTAGTTAAAAATTAATGTTTTTAATGAAATAAATAGGCCTATATGAAAATGTTCACACAAGTTTCTATATACTACCTATAATAAAATTTTGACAGTTTAAACTTATACGATTTACCAAATTAAAGCCATGGTAAAAATGCTTGTTATTTTTTTTAATGTAATGCACTTAAGATTGTGGAGAAATATGTATTGTAGCAAACCTTTTGTCCTTGTGCCCTGAAAACTCACTTTTTTAATCCGATTTTCCCATTTGAGTTAAGAGTACCTATTTAGAAGACACACAATGTTTATGATTTGTGTGCAATGCACTATGTAAGTGTTGATCAAGCTGTGACTTCATGGAACATCCTATAGTTATGTTACACCCTTAAAACATTACTACTTTCCCGTCCAATGTAAAACATTCGTCAATACTCGACCATTGCCTTTGTTTTGACACAAGATTAGATACAACTGGAGCTGTCTTAAAGACTTCCTAGAAAAACTCATTTGCATCATACAAAAACGGTATTTTTGCATACTTAAAACCTGATTGTAACCTTTCCTAATTCGCTGTGATCACAACAAATTTTGGAATACATATGTTGTGGACTGTTTACTAAATATAATTTTCTCTCAAACATTTCCAAACTTATCTTCATTTTTTCAGTATGTTTTATTATTATGTTGATGTTTTTTAATTTGGTAAACCTATTGCAAGAAAACATGAAGTGATGCGCAGAAACGGACAACGGATTTATGTTCAGTGACCCAAAATTAGTTAAGATCACCAATCACACCACTTGCTGCATTTGTTGTTGTTATTTTTTTAAATTGCTGAATGTGTAATTATTTTTATGTAAATTGAAGGTAAGAACATAAAATGTTTTAAATATAATGTTACACATGTGGTTTTAATGCACTCTCAATGCTAAATGTTGAAATGTAACGGAAGTGAAAATTAAATTACATTACTTAACATAAAGAATTAATTTTTAATATATGGGCGATTCTTCAAATACGGGAAAATTTGGAGTGTGTATAATCCAAATTTTTTACTTTGTTTAAAAAATCTCAAAAAAATCACAAAAATACTTCAGGGGTTACTTGATTATACTATGATGCCATCAGAGCTTAAATGTTTATATTTTTATTTATTTTAATTTCTTTATTTTTTTTAAGCCATGTGGATGACATCCGTGTACATGTGGATAGCAGAAGGCCACATTAATGACTAACTTTGGCAACAATCTGCTTTTCTTTATGTGATTTCATATTTTTCTCAGCATACTTCAGTTGATTTTGCATCAAATTTGCAAATTTGTGTGCATACTCCGGAATTAATGTAATTTTAACGAGACTGTGTTTTTATGGTTTTGGGGGAGGGGGGAATCAAGCAGAAATTCATTTAATCAGTTTTAAGATCTTAAGTACAGGTCACAGACACCGCAAACACAATAGTATCCTACATTTATCATCTACATGACTTGAGAGTCATCCACATACCCCTTCATGAGACATGTGGATGACACAAAAATCAGGCATGTGGATGACAAAAAAGGAGTTTAAGTGGTCTCAGCAAGCCATTTCTAAACCTCTGTAGGCTCAACTTCAGTCAGGTACTTTGAATTGGAAGGTTTATCATAGTGCATAATCAAAATTAATCAATATTAACTTTCTGCCTACTTTCTAGAAGCCATGTTAGTGACGAGGAATAAAAACGCTTTCCTTGAAAATGATGCAAAGTCCTTTGTTAATCCCAAACTGTTTGTAAGCAAGCAAAATTCAACCTTACAATTCAACCACAAGCTGCCCTGTTGGCTTTCTAACACTGTTGCCAGTTTTACAAATTTCTCATTTCTGCAGAAAAAATCCCATTCTTTTCAGCCATGTGGATGACGAAAAACCCTTGGGACATTCTTTATGTTCATTAGGTGGGGTGACAATTTTATTTCATTTTATTTTTTAGGGGTTAATATTCTTCACCCATTCATACTCATTGACAGGAAAAAAGTTGAAAAGGAAATAACATTTTGTTTTGTGGAAAAATGCATTAGAATATACAAAACCGAGGTTTGGGACAGGGCATGTGGATGACATTTCATTGAATTAAATTCGATTTTGGAATATCAGAATTTAAAGTTAGTGACATTTCAAACTGATAGTTGTAGTATGGAAGTAGTAGAAACAAACTTTTATTTTAATTTTTTTAAAAGTTGAATTTGAAGGGAAATATCACTCCGGAACGCAAATTTTCCCGTATTTGAAGAATCACCCATATAATTATTGCAAAATATTTTTTCTTCAAAATACTTGCCAAAATCATTACAATATACATGAAAAACTCAAGGAAAAATAATCAACACAAAGTCACATCCCTAGGGATTATACATGAAGTCTCACCTGTTTTCGTATGTTAAGAAACAGCTGATAGCAGTTGGTAATAGGTTGATCGTGAGGATGAACTTCTGTTGATGTATTTGTAGAGTCCAACTGCTCTGAAGTTGAGGTGGAAGCCGTAGCTATCTGACTCTCTCTGCTCTGTTTCATTTTCCTCTTCCGGGGGTGCAAGTCAACTGGAGGGGGTTGAGGTAGAGTAGTTTGCAGTGGTGGGTTGGCTGGTTCAGGTGGTTCTACTGGGTTCTCTTCTGTAGCAGAAGATACCGTCACACTAGCGACCGGAGCTGGCTTGGAGGAAGTGCTTGTTGTTGGATTTGTTACGGTGACTTCAGAGCTTGTGACCGGCACTGTGGGCTCAGAGGTGCTGGGCGACTGTTGCATCCCTGTACTCTCATTTGGGGAAGAATTATTAGAGCCTCTGTCGACAGGTCCACTTACAACCGAGCTGGATGCTGCAGGCGAAGGTACAGATGAAACCGTTACTGTAGTAGACGGAGTGGAAAGAGTATTTGAAGTAGAAATCACAACAGCTGAAGTAGAAGAAGTAGAAGATGCTGAGCTACCTCCACCACTGCCACCGCCTCCTGTACGATGAGAACTACGCAGCACTCTTTGGTGTGTGGAACGTACATCATCAGACATCAGCGAATCCTTCTTGTCGTCGCTCTTAGCTGAATCAGATGGGCTTGAAACGCTCTGACTATCCTTGTCAACGACTGTATCACCACTGTTTGATGATGGTACAACATATGGCAGTGCTTGATGATGTCGTGCTACACCATTCTTCCCATTACGATTTCCTTGTTCTTGTTCCATTGAAGCACTCTGTTGTGGGATCACAATTTTAAGAGGGGGGACCTTTGGTCCAGCTGTCCACGTGTTGTTACTGCATCCAGTTTCAGAGTTTGTGCTGCAATTACCCTTTGCTTCAGTCTCACCTTCGCTTTCAGATTTGCTAACCGGGCCACCACTTGAAGGCTGTGTAGCACTTGTCAATGAACCGGTACTGCTGCTAGGGCTGGTGTTTGCATTTTTTGCAGCAGTATTACTGTTATTCTTCACAGTACCGCTTGTCTTAGAACACTTCTCAGAATTACCCACACTTCTACCACCACTAAACCTTCCAGTTGTCCCATTTCCACTTCTCACTGTTTCCTTCCCACCATCAGAGTCTTTACGTTTCTTGCGTTTGTTTTCTTCATCTACTTCTTCTCCTCCATCATTCGATTCCGAAAAACTCCTTTTACTAGTTTGATCTGCGGGGTTGTCTTGTCTTGTAGGGCTACCTCGTATCTCTTTAGTGTCAGAAGCACTTGTGTGGGCTTCTTTTTTCTCGCCATCAGGGGAAGGATTCCTCCCAGAGGACTGTTCTTTACCACTTTTAAATTCATAAACATCCTCAGTGGTTCCTTTCCCTTCCATTATGATTCTGAGACCTGCAAAATAAAAATAATACAGTAGTGTTATATCACGGGTGTTCCACTCATGCACTATCAGGGTGTTTCCCTATCCTGCTGCTGTTTGCTAGGAGTCTGGCAGTTCATTAAATGAATTTCCTACGTTGAAACAGCTTCAGTTTTTAGAACTAAACTTTTTTCCTTTTAATCATGAGCAACTTGAGAATTATGTACACAAATGAAAATAAACATGTATCTGCACCAAATTTTTTTATTTTTATTTTTTTTATTCAGTCCATAGGGAACATATTACATGATATGGGACAAGTCAATATAATTACAAATAAGAATACAAAATATACAGTTGTAAGAAATATGTACAACTTGAAAATTCCTTTGTAACAAACAAATTATTATATTAATTTACAACACAAATACAAAATATAATACAAATATGTAATAAAAATATAAAAATACAAGTACAAATATAAAGGCGCTGAGTTAACCTGTTGTGTAATAATATATTGCGATACAAGTGCCATAAGCGATGCATACGGATTGAGGAAAGAGTTTTTTTCAATTTTCCGACATCCGTTATGCGCTTACGGCACGAGTATTGCATGCTATTTTTTGCACAATGATTATTTATATAAATTTAATTATACTAATTGAGATATTACCTGAAAATATTATGTATATACATTATTGAAGATAGATGTTTATTTCAGAAAGTGATTTGCATGTGTTTGTTGTTATGGGAACCGGATATTTGTCCTGGGGGGCTTTGTCCACAAAGGCTTGTATTATGATGTGTGGCGTAAGTAAATACTTACCGCACGGAAATTTGTTTTGTTTCCACAGCAACAAGATTGCTTGCAGGAATGTCAACTTACGATCCATGGCAACAACATTCGTAAGTACCACTAATTAGTTAAGTCGTGCAAAAACAGTTATAGGATAATGTTCTGATGTTATAAATACAGAATGATTTCTTCTAGTAATAAAAATGAAATCCAGGAATGGAATGAATACATATTAATGTAGTGTTGAAATAGTAAGTAATAATAATATTACAAGATAACAGAAACAAAGTTCAATAAATAAATATAAAATTTAGAACAAGAAAAGCAGATGCAGCTTCCTCCAGCCTTAGCGAGCTCAGTCCATCTTCTAAACCCTAGCAACAGGGAACTAGAATCAACCAGGCCCCCTCCACATTTTAAATAGTCTCAAATCCTTCAGACAGCAGTAGCATCTGGAATAATTACCACTCAATAAATCATTCTTGAGATATTAAGGTGGTATTTAATTTTTAATAAAATTCAAATATTTTACTAAACATTTTCCACTTGAAGTTTCTTTAGAATAGAAAAAGAAAAAGAATTGTCACATAGTCAAATATGCTTCACCCTCCATGAATTTTGTACATTTGGTGATAGGCTATTTATAATTTATGAAATAAAAACATTTTGTATCCGCTTTTTGAAGGCTCTGCTTCAACCATCAGTTGTGTGTAGATTATTTCTGCACAATTTTCACAGTTATTCGACCAAGGGTTAAAATACTGCGTTTAATCATAAGGTGTGAGAATTTCTAGACTGAGTAAATGCCAGGAACAGCCCTAATGAAAACGAGTGACATCACGCACACAAGCACTATGATTGGTCTACTGTTGACTAGCCTTGACAGACTGTTGACAGACCACCATGAGGTTTTAGTCTGTCTTCTGCACCATGTGACCAGTCTGCAGCAGACGATTTTCATGATTGAGTGCCACATTAGGAAAGTAAATTAACTTACTAGCCCTTAGAGTTTCTGTGGTTTATGAAGAACACAACAAGCTAAACATCACCATTTTTCAACTTTTAAAAATTAATAAACATAGTACGTAAACACCAAAACCAACCCCAAACTAACTAAACATAACATAACTTAACCTAAATTCATTAACTAAAGTAATATCACTGTTCCTAACTACCAGAGGCCATCATACTGCTGCAAGAAGGCTTCATCCTGTTTCGGCCGGAAAACAAACACATCACAGCATGCATAGAAACAAGCCTATGACATGGGATCATCTGGGACTATGCCACAGCTTCTATACTCACAAAAGCCTGCAGAATGTGTTTTATTTTGAGTATAGTATTTTCTAATCTCCAAACCTAACCTTCATCAAACAGCAGATGAGATGAAAATTGCAATTCTTCATGCAAAATCCTGAATCACACTTTAAGTTGATGGGTCTTCAAGTGAGAGTGGATGAGAGAGTGCAACAGGACAAGTGAGGATATGCAGGCTCTTATTTGAATTCAGGTGCAGATTCAGTCTGTTCTGGGTCAGTCTGCCAGTCTGGCCAAGCTGTATCAATCTGAATTACAGCAAGTCTCTCTTCAGGTGGTATCAGAGGTGTACAAAACATGCTTTTAACCTGCCAATTCCTGCTTGGACGGCAGGCAGGCAAATTGTGAGCATCACAGCCATGCCAGCAGGTTTCTTTAGACCTGAATGGGGTGGGTCAGAATAAGCCTGCGACATTCCGATAAACTAATCATCAGTCTTTTAGTTGCTAAGTGTAGGTAGTAGCTCCTGAAACTTTTCTACAAGATAAGATGTTTGTCACCATAGATAAATAGGGGATGGGATATCGTAATTCCGTTATCAACTTAACACAAATGTACATTAATATTATATTAATTATTGTTATTAATATTATTATTAATTAAAAGTAGGCCGGTACGCCGTAGCGTAGTGGTTGAGGCGCTGCGCTACAAACCGGAAGGTCGCGGGTTCGATCCCCGATGAGGTCGTTGGAGTTTTTCAATTGGCCTAATCCTTCTGGTGGCACTATGGCCCTGGGGTCGACTCAGCCTCTAACAGAAATGAGCACCAGGAGCAATCCTGGGGGTAAAGGCGGCTGGTGCGTAAGGCTGACAACCTTACCACCTTAATGTGCCGATGTCTAAAAATCTGGGAGCCTCAACCTCCTGGAACCCTCTGGGCCTCCAAGGCCTGTAATAGGGAACACTTTACTTTACTTTACTTTAAAAGTAGGCCTATGTTGAAGTGGATATATGGGGGGGGGGTTGTTCTCTAAACATATCTCAATGGTTGGATCGATTTTTAACGAACTTTGCATTTAGACGCACTTCTACCAGAAAAAAAAAACTCTTAAATTAAGATTCAAAGATTTTGATTTTTGTTAAGTTTTTGAACCACATCAAAATGTGGCTATCAACATACATCAATTAAGAGAGAGAGAATGAAAATGGACAACAGAATTATGTTGAATAGCAGTATAGTGTATAAATTTAGAAAACATCAATATTAACTTAAAAAAACTCACTAATGGAATAAAATGGATTATTCGCAAGCCAGTCTCTCAGAACAGTCCTAAACCTGTTTAATTTAACTGAATGTGCAGTTTTGGGTAAACTATTGAACAACTTAATACCCAAATTACTGCACCACTTATTTGTTTTAGTTAATCTTGTACTTTGTGTCACTATGAGGTAATTATTCCTAGTGTTATGTTGGTGTAAATTATATTGAAAATTTTGTTCATGGAGATTAGACTTAATATTTACCAAACAGTTGAAGATATATTGATTGACTACAGTGAGAATTTTAGAGTTTTGAAACAATGGACGACAATGAGCATCAAAAGATGCACCAGAGATGATTCTCAGAGCCTATTTTTGTAGTAATAATACTTTATAGATATCTGCACCACTACCCCAGATATGGAGGCCTTACGAAAGTATACTGTGAAAAAAAGCATAATAAGACATCTTAAGATGGTGCTTAGATACATTATATTTTAGATGGCTCAGTTGGAAAATTTTAGAAACATAAGAAATATGATCAGACCAAATAAGTTTAGAATCCAATACAATACCCAAAAGTTTAACATCAAAAGTAATTTCATTATGTAATTGTTTAAGAGAAAAAAGAATACGTTGAGTTTTATCATTATTAAGTTTAAACCCATTAACCTCAAACCATTTAGTAGCTGTTTTTAATGATAATTCCATTGAGATATTGATCTCATTCAAAGCAGAGCCACTGGTTAATAAAGAGGTGTCATCAGCATATAAGACAGAGTCACAGTTTAGGTTAAATGGCAAATCATTAATCATTATTAAGAACAGGAGAGGGCCCAAAATGGATCCCTGAGGTACTCCAGTATTAATTGTTGCAGAAGGAGAAAACTGGCCTTTAATACAAGTTACTTGTGTGGGATTTAATAAGTAAGATCTGATTAGCTTGAGCGTTTTTCTCTGAATATCATAATATTCTAATTTATTTCATAAGATTTCATGTGATACACAATCAAAAGCTTTGGACAAGTCACACAGCACTGTCAGAGTGGAATCTTGTTTTTCAAATCCATTGATAACACACTCAATGAGAGTTGAGCTCAGAATGCATTGTTAATTACTTATTAATTAATTTTTCAAATACCTTCCCCTATTATCAAACCCTGTCCCAATTTTTTTCCTATTAAAATCTACTTACTGGTACTCTGACCGTTGTACTCCAAATTTTACACACAGAGCTTGTAGAACTTATTTTCAACCCCTATTATGTGATCTCTATATAATTCTACATTCTTAGACCGATTGTTATCAAACTACATACACAGAGCTTTAGAACCAGGAGAAAATTGTAGGCAATAGCCAGGGTTGTAAAAAAGCTGGCTAAAATTGGAAAAGACCTGACCAGTGGTTTTTTTCAATTTTAGCCGGTTAAAATCATGATTTTAGCCGGCTAAGGGGAGGAGGGGAGGAGGTGGGAGCGGGTTGAAATTTTGAAAAAAATTATATTTAGGGCCCTATGGGGTTTAGAGGGAAACTTTGTCTGCATAATTTAGACACCAATGATTCAGTGGTTGTGGGGGGTGAGGGTGGAAATTCAAAATTTTTAAAACCATGTCTTGTGGGGTATCGTTGAAAAGCTCTTGATGAGTATTCTTTAAATCAACAACTAGTTTCTCAATAGCGCTCATATAAGGAGAGATTTCAATTTTTGAAAGTCAAAAACACTTTAAAATATACCTCAGCCAATATGCATGCCGAAATGAATTCATGAGGACCAACTGAGGCTAAAATTACCAATGAAATAAAGTTTGAAATATTAAAAATAATAGTTAAATATCTTTAGAACAATAATCCTTGGCCAAATTAAAAATGAAATAATAGAAGATATAGAGTGAAGTTTTCTCGGGCAGTCAGCCAGGTGGTTTCGTCAATTAAACCCGACGTTTCGAAGGCAAACGCTGCCTCCATCTTCAAAGGCGTCAACGCCTTTGAAGATGGAGGCAGCGTTTGCCTCCGAAACGTCGGGTTTAATTGACGAAACCACCTGGCTGACTGCCCGAGAAAACTTCACTCAGCTTCTGCGCCAGGAAAACCTCAGATCCTACAATAGAAGATATAAATTAATGCATAATTAACAACTCTCTTTTTATAAAAAGGGATTTTTTATACTAATTTCTCCATCAATTACACAAATCTGAAGCGTAATCACCTATCGCTGGAATTTTGTCAAGCCATAGAATCTTTACATCGTATGCCGGCCAGTTCTGCATCAATCGAAAGAGTATTTTCTTCATTTGGGTTAATACAAACAAAATTGAGAAACAGACTAGGCAATGAAAAAGCCCAGAAGCTTGTATACATCAACAGGCAGAATAAAGCAAATATGCAAAAGTCTTATGATGAATGGTGAATTTGCCATATTTACTCGAATATAACGTGCCCTATTTTTGTCCATTTGTAGATTTCAATACTGAGGTGTGCATTAAATTCTAGTACAAATCCGTTTTGTAGGTCGGAGGTAATATTGATCTACATAACAATGCATTGCTATAATTCTCGACTTCGTTCATTTTATTGTTAGCCTACACCATATGAAATTTAATTTCTGAAACATAATGAAAAAATTGTTTTATCAGTTCTGTAGTGCAAATGTGGAATATTGTGCATTGTCGATTTTAAACTCATTTAAGAGCGGTATCAGCTTTTATTGTGAAACATTCATTTAACGTTTTGTTTGTCCATTTAGCAATAAAAAATAAGCACCTCCGAGGATTCCAGTGATGAACACATTAGTGAATAATGATGAGCCATGCCTATAGGCCTAAAACAGGCAGTTAACTGTAAATGTTTATGTGTTGGTTCATTATTCTATAAATACTGTGACAAAATTCCAAATAAAATATCCTCCTATTGATGCGCATTACATTCGCTAACAAACTCGTTTTTTATGATTTTAAGTTTCAAAATCAGGGTGCGCATTAAATTCAAGGGTGCATTATGTTAGAGTAAAAGTAAAGTAAAGTGATCCCTATACAGGCCATGGAGGCCCAGAGGGTTCCAGGAGGTTGAGGCTCCCAGATTTTGGACATTCGGCACGTGAAGGTGGTGAGGTTGTCAGCCTTACGCACCGGCCGCCTTTACCCCCAGGATTGCTCCTGGTACTCATTTCTGTTAGAGGCTGAGTCAACCCCAGGGCCATAGTGCCACCAGAAGGATTAGGCCAATTAAAAACTCCAACGACCTCATCGGGAATCAAACCCGCGACCTTCCGGTCTGTAGCGCAGCGCCTCGACCACTACGCTACGGCGTACCCCCATTATGTTGGAGTAGATACGGTAATTAACTATTGCTGGGAATTACACAGTGAAGTGGTACAGTGAGTCCAACGCAAGAGCTGGCCAATAACGCGGGATTCTGCGCCGCGGCGGGCACAGCTCCAACTCCCGAGCGATCGGGTGAAATATCTACGCAAATAAAGCCACGATCGGTGTAATGATTCAGGTTCTCACATTTACAATTAAAATTACAATGAAAATAACCACGTACCTCATCACAAGAGCTGTTGAAAATGTTCTTCTCTTGCATCCACACAATACTGGCACCTTTTTAGGAAATTTTTTTTCACACGCATAATTTCAGCTTCCGAGACAGAGTTAATTTCTCTTGTGATATTGTCTTTAAGTTCTTCTAACAGCACGTGGCTATTATTTATGGGGAAACTTCAAAAATAAAGTGTATAAGTAAATTTCCCATACATTAGAAGAACGAAGACAATATCACAAGAAAAATTAACTCTATTTCGGAAGCTGAACTTATGCGCGTAAAAGAAAATTCCTAAAATGGTGCCAGTATTGTGTGGATGCAAGAGCAGAACATTTTCAACATCTCTTGTGATGAGGTACATGGTTATTTTCATTGTAATTTTAACATTGTAACTGTAAATGTGAGAACCTGAATCATTACACCGATCACGGCTTTATTTGCTTTGCCCACCGCGATGCAGAAACCCGTGTCATTGGCCAACTCTTGCATGGGACTCACTGTATTAAATTACACTAAATACAATTTCAGGTTTCTGAGCTTGTAACTTTTAAATTTGTGATGTTTAAGAATAAAAACATGAAAGGAACTTCAATTATTTTTATTCAATTTTATTTTAGCCGGATAAAATGCCTGGCTTTTTTCAAGTGGATAAAACTGGTAGCTCTGCATTTGCACTCAGTAGGCCTAAGTAAGCTTGTAACTTTTAAGTTTGTGATGTTTGGAAATAAAAACATGAAAGGAACTTCAATTATTTTTATTCAATTTGATTTTAGCCGGATAATATGCCTGGCTTTTTTCAAGTGGATAAAACCGGTTAAAACCAGGCCGGCTTTTTCATAACAACCCTGGCAATAGCCATACTGGAACAAACCAATCCTTACTTTTTTTTAGCCCTTATTAGGCATATTGTAATCTCTAAAAAATGAACAAGACCCCATGAAAATTGAAAAATTCTAAGCAACAAGATGTTTTCAATCCCTTTACATTCTCTATACAAATCTATACTTTTACTGAGATTTACTGTATTTTTAACAGGAAAAAAATTCTAGGAAACTTTAATATTAAAAGATCCACCCTATCTACCCATATTATGTTATCTCTTTAGAAATCTACAATATGTGATTAATTTTTAACAGGTTTTACACACAAACTCTGTAGAAACAACAGAAAATCCCAGGTAACCTTAATAGGCCTATACGGTATAAACTATCATTCCCTTTATGAGAATATTATAGGAGAAAAATTTCTCCAACACTGGGACTTGAAGCCAGGACCTTTGGCTATTTGCGAAAATGCTCTACCAAATGAGCTAAGCCGGAATTCAATTCACAGCGCCAGATGGAACCTCTCTCCTATGACTGATTGCCCTAATGGTCTACCTCACAGACAGACAAGTTATGTCATATGCAGTACTGTGAGGCACACTAAGTAGTGATTTTTGTGACCGGGCTCCCACTGTTATTGTACAGTTAACATTCAAGATAGATATATGGGTGATTCTTCAAGTACGGGAAAATTTGGTGTGTGTAAAATCCAAATTGTTTACTTTGTTTAAATAATCTCAAAAAAATTACTAAAATACTTCAGGGGTTACTTGATTATAATATGACACCAGCAGAGCTTAAATGTTTATATTTTTATTTATTTTAACTTTTTAATTTTTTTAAAGCCATGTGAATGACATCCGTGTACATGTGAATGGCAGAAGGCCACATTAATGACTAACTTTGGCAACAATCTGCTTTTCTTTATGTGATTTCATATTTTTCTCAGTGTGCTTCAGTTGATTTTGCACCAAATTTGAAAAGTTGTGTGCATACTCCGGAATTAATGTAATTTTAACTAGACTGTGTTTTTATGGGTTTTTTTTGGGGGGGGGATGAAGCAGAAATTCATTTAATCAGTTTTAAGATTTTAAGTACAGGTCACAGACACCGCAAACACAATAGTACCCTACATTTATTGTCTACATGACTTGAGAGTCATCCACATACCCCTTCATGAGGCATGTGGATGACACAAAAATCAGGCATGTGGATGACAAAAAAGGAGTTTAAGTGGTCTCAGCAAGCCATTCCTAAACCTCTGTAGGCTGAACTTTAACCAGGTACTTTGAATTGTTAGGTTTATCATAGTGCATAATCAAAATTAATTAATATTCACTTTCTGCCTACTTTCTAGAAGTCATGTTAATGACGGGGAATAAAAACGCTTTCCTTGAAAATGATGCTTTGTTAATCCCAAACTGTTTGTAAGCAAGCAAAATTCAACCTTACAATTCAACCACAAGCTGCCCTGTTGGCTTTCTAGTTCACTGTTACCAGTTATACAAATTTCTCATTTCTGCAGAAAAAAATTCTATTCTTTTCAGCCATGTGGATGACTAAAAACCCTTGGGACATTCTTTATGTTCATTAGGTGGGGTGACAATTTCATTTAATTTAATTTTTAGGGGTTATTATTCTTCACACATTCATACTCATTGGCAGGAAAAAAGTTGAAAAGGAAATAACAAAGTGATATAATAATTACAATTTGAGTTGAACTTAGACACTTATGCTTCACTTACCAACTTTTTGGTAGAACATGTTTCAAGGACCCTTGTCCCCATCCTCGGCTACGAGTTGGACACGTAGCCGAGGATGGGGACAAGGGTCCTTGAAACATGTTCTACCAAAAAGTTGGTAAGTGAAGCATAAGTGTCTAAGTTCAACTCAAATTGTAATTATTATATTATAGTTGCTTCACTGTATATGTTCCATCATTTTTTTAAATAAACAAAGTGATAGTTGTAGTAGAAACAAACTTTTATTCTAATTTTTTTTTTAAAGTTGAATTTGAAGGGAAATATCACTCCGGAACACAAATTTTCCCGTATTTGAAGAATCACCCATATAAGCATTCATGAACCACAGATTATTGTCTCTGTTGGACATTACCTGAGAATAGTGATGTGAGGTGAGAATATTGTCGGGAGAATATTCTCAACTAGAAAATTCTCCGGAGAATATTCTCCAAAACTGTTAATTGTAATGTGAGAATCAGTTTTACAACCCACATTTAAAACTTCAGGTAAATAATAACTTAATTCAAGTTTTAGAATGGTTTAAATTTAACTGTAAGACGTATTTTATTTTATTTTTGATACTTATAGGTAGGCTTGTTCATATATTTTCAATGTGAATCAGATTGATTCCTTTACTAAACAAGTCTCCCTATATCAAATACTCTCAATAAGAATACTGCCCAGTCTACTCTATTCCCTTTGTTCAAAATGTCCACCAGCACAGAGGTGCTATCTGTTGAGTAGGAATGGGTAGCAGTCTCAGAAGCTACTTAATGAACCTATATAGCTGCAGAAATAAATTTGTTTTTCAAAGTCCTGATGACACAGTAACTTATTTTTGTGCTTGATAATGCAGGAATTAGGTCGGGAAATAACATAATTTACACTACCGCTAAACTAACTTAATTAAATGACGATAACGCTAATTTTTTAAGTAAAACTTCTTTAGCCGCAGTAGGGGTAAATCGAGAGCTTGTGTAACGCTCAAAATCGTCACGAAATTAGTGAGGTGTGACGGAACGGACTGCACAGAAAACAATCAACTCAATGATTAGGCTTATCCAAAACTAAAAAAGTCCAAAAATTAAAAAATCCAAAATTTAAAATTTTACAATAATAAAATTGTTCCATCCCAAAATTCCAAATACTGTAGAGTTCCAATTATCCAGATAAGTTATGGCCGAACCAGATCCAGATAATTGGATAGATCACAAAAAAGGTAATTTCTTTAAAAAATAAAGAATTAAATTGTACAGTACTGTATTTACATAAAGTTTTACATCTTGAACATATCGGTCAGGTTCAATTGTTTTGGTGATAAACTGTAGATTTTTGTCGGCTAAAAGTGTTTACTTATTGGGGCAACATACTTAATTCATATTCTTTGGTTTTTTGTGTCTGTACAGATTTTGGTTGCCATCTGAACAAGTTTACCTGTGAATATATATACATTTTACTTATTTAAGCCATTTCCACTGCATTGAAACAAATATTCTCCTATTTTGAATGAAAATTCTCTAATATTCTCGGTAATCGAGAATATTCTCCAAAAGATTATTCTCGAGAATTTTACAACACTACTGAGAATACTATAGGAGAAAAACCCAGTACCCTCTGACATTGGGACTTGAACCCAGGACCCAGTGTCAGAGGAATTTTTCTCCTATAATATTCTCATGTAATGTCCAACAGAGACAATAATCTGTGGTTCATGAATGCTTATATATATATATCATTCCCTTACCTGTATTCAATACCTATTATATTAGACTCCTAACCATTACCTTCTTCCCTGCAAGAACTGGTTAAGACCTTATCAAGAAATAATTACTCCAAAATATATGTGGCTGGGAAAGTGTCTGATTCCATTAACACTAAAAAAAGGAGTGTTTCAAGGGTTCGCCTCTGTCTCAGGGTGTCCACCAAGTAATGCTGAAGAAATTCCCGGCTTATTCCCTGATTTTCATTTCTCATTTCAGAAATTCCCGACCAAAATATGAAGCACTTTCTAATAACTATGTAAGAAAAATTATAGGATTATACATACTTTAAATAAGAAAAACTTTTAGTAACAAAAGTAATTGGCAACAATAATTACTTAGGCTGTAACAGATGCAAGAATTAGGAACAATAAAATAAATTAAATACACTTTCATATAGGCCTATTATTGTCTAGAAATCTTTTTGATCACACTTTGCAATTTTTCGAATTTTCCCGAATAGTTTAACAAATTCATTGACTTTTCCTGGATTTTCCCAACCATACGAAATTCCCGGCCTTTTCCCGGATTCTCGGATTTTCCCGACCAGTGGACACCCTGCTGTCTCCAATACTTTTTAACTTATCAGTGGATTTCGTTCTAACTTACTGAAAGAGATATTTCAGAAGAATATGGATTTGAAGTTTCCGTTAACATGGATAAAATAACTGTTGCAGCTTTTGCTGATGACAATGCAATAATGTCTAAATCTTTACATGCTGCACATGAATTCGGGGGTGCGCAAAGTGAGTTAAGTCCACATTTTTGTTACTGAGAATTAGAGTGACTTAACACACTATACCAGCCCAACATAGCTTTAGAGATGGATAAACCCATGAGACATACATCCATAACTACCATACATTTTTGAATATGACTTACTGGACTGAACACAAATGTAGAGAACATTTTTATTTATAATTCTATGGACACATCTAAATTTTTTAGGATGGTGGACTTAACTCTCTTTGCCCGCGCACCCGCGAATTAGTAGTGACGACAAGATCTATGTTGCAAAAGGTTGGCCTTCAGCTTAATACTACTAAGTCATCACTAAATAACATAAGAAAAGGTGAGCTTATAACGCAGGATCTGCTTTTGGACACAGAATCACATATAATCAGAATAGGTCCTAATGAAATCATAAAACATCTTGGAGTGACATTTGTGGATGAAATAAAATTTGATTCACAACAGCTAATTTCTGGATTACGGATTGACTTAGACATATTAGTATCAACTTCTATGCTCCATCCTGACCAGAAATGAAATGTAGTTAACCAATACCTATGGCTTAAAGTTATATAAAACTAAACTCTGTGGCACGACATCCCTGAAGGGACAAGGCCTACCACCCAACCGCTGCTTCATCTACCTAGAGGCAGATGGCAGGATTGGGGGGCATGTGGTCAGCATGCCAACACCCATGGCCGTTAACGGTGGTTTCCATGACCGGAGCCACTACTTCTCTATCAAGTAGCTCCTCAATTTGAATCACGAGGCTGAGTGCACCCCTACCAGACCTTCCTACCTCAGAAAAATCCGAGGAGGTACCGGGAATCGAACCCTTGGCCGATGGATCTGTAGTCAGCGACGCTAACCACAAGACCACGCCGGCGGTTATATACTCTCTCCAAATGGCTAATTACATCAGATATCTTATACATTCCAGGAGGACGTTGATAAAATTATTAGAAGTTCAGTGAAGGAGATGTTAATTTTACCAGCTGATGTTCCGAACAGCATATTGTACTGAAGTCGGAAAGTAAGAGGCCTCCACCTAGCTACAGTATTTTGTAGATGACAAACAGTTTGTCCTTCTCCTGCTTAGATACGTGGTCCAATCAGAGAAGGCAAGACGGAGGGAAGACTCTTACTGCTAGCGGCCCTTCGTTAGCTCGTACACGTGATTGGCGGTGAAGGAAATCTCTTCTCATTTGAAAAATACTTTAGAGCCACATGGGAAGCATTCTTGCAACATTGCAACACTTGCATCTCTCTTATCAGAGCTAATAATCCATATATACATGTGTTGAAACATCTAGAAGAAGAACTGCAAACTTCTTGTGATAATCTGCAGCTCTCACGGCCTGAGCAGCTCACTAAAATCAGTGTACAGACTCTTCGTACAACTCGTCTACTAACATAAAAAAAAAAACCTAGGCAAGACTATAACGCTATAAAAAAACACTAAGTTGTTTTCATCCTCTATAAAACTGTCTAGAGTTTTGAGAACAGGCGCTCTAAATAGATGTGAACATTCTCTGGGTAGGCTAAGTGTTATACACGCTAGTAAGCAAAAGGAGAACGAATAAGTCTGCAGTAAGTTCCTTTAATACTACGTAGTGCACTGCTGTGAAGTTGCTCATCAGGTCTAGCAGTTTCTCTATGTACCGCCAAACCCACTAGGTTATCGAAGACTTGTGACTCATAGTGATGATATTTCAGGCGGCCACAGCAATGCAAGCCTGCTCCCTCGCCAAGCATGTTAAAGGCTCTGGCTGGTTGCAGAGTTACAAAGGGGCAAGCAAGCTAAAATCAGGATATGTACACCTCTAGGTGATATGGTTTTGTAGTTTCGACCCATGTCCAAAACTGTAATTAAAACGTGTTTATTATCAATAGGTTACTTATAATACTGGACACTTCCAACTAACTCTTGAGGATAAGACCCTGTATGCAACCATTCCTTTAAAAGTGGGAGGAAAAAGTAACGCTTATTTGGCTCGTTATGTCCATTTATTATAAGTGGACACCATGCCTCATTCAGGAAGTCCATTAGAATTTAGAATCCTCATGAAATAAAAGACAAACTGTCTGTATGACACAGGGTGGTTACTAAAATTGTTCGCTGTAATAAGACGGTGAAGCAATTGAGTGGTTACCTAACAAAATGTATACAGTGCGCGACAGTTCTTAAGTAAACAACATGCTTCGTAATGACCACAAAAATATTGTGTGTATGTTTTGTAAATTTCTTACCAAACTTAACCTGATATCAGAAAACTTCCTTCCATTTACACAACGAGCACTTTCCAGCAGGGCCACCACCATTCCCAAGTTAAATTATCCTTACATTACGAAAACTCCCTAATTCTTTTTACAATTAAGAATATTTAAGTACATGAATGAATTTTTATTCAAATAAACCCATTCAGTAACCCAGCAAAAAAAAATCATGTAACTATGTAATAGTCCAGGCCTTTCCTATGTGCTAAAAAGTACTATTCATTTTTAACTGGAGACTTAACCCTACACGGAGCAGTCGTACTTCGGCTTAAAGATGGCGTCAGGCTACGAAGAAAGCCGAAGTACTACGACTGTAAATGACAGTGTTTGGCGGGTTTCATACTTACCCCTCAAATTACAGGAATTCTCCCCTTTTAGACTAGGCCTATGCATGCTGTACGATAATCTATGTAATGAATATGATATAGATATATTTCAATCCAGAACAGTCTTTTATAGAAATATTTACAAACTGCAAGTATGCAGTCATAAAATCACAAAGCATTGTAATTGTTTTCATTATTTTGTTAACTTTGTTCATTTGTAAATTATTGTAATTGAGTGTGTTGTTTTAATTCATGTTTTTTTGTCCTTTATTTGTTTGGAAATAGAGTCTTTGTAATTTTTTAGTTTAGTTGACTTAAAATAAATTACTCACTGCTAACAGCTCTTTCCTCCTCGCATACCGTACATTTAAATGGTTTAGTCCCAAACATCATTCATGACATTAATTTGGATTTAAAGTCCATTGATCCAGTGGTATTATTACTCCAATAACATTTATTTTAAAATTACATTTTTACTTCAAACTGTACCAATAGGTAGGCCTACTACACGTTCAAGGTCTTCAACATAAATACACGTTTTGAATTCTCCTGTACCAAAAATATTTTTAGAAACATGTGTGTGATCAATGTGGCTTGAGAATGAAACATCGTGTATAAATAAAATGTATTTTCCATTTATTCCTTTTACATGATATACTTATATTCTGAAGAGTAATAATAAGCCAATATTCATAAAAAAAAAAGTGTGTGCATGGAACGCCACCTGACAGAAGTAAAACTTTTGATTTTTTAAATTTTGTACTTTTTAATATTGGGTTTTTGGACATTTTTTGTAATTTTTTATCTTTGAATTTTTTAATTATGGATTTTTTTTAATTTTAGATCTTTGAATTTTTATTTTTTTGATTTTTAATTTTCGACTTTTCAACTTTGGATTTTTTTTTATTTTTAAATTTTGGAAATTTATTTTTTAAATTTTGATTTTAAAAAAAATTTAAATATTTGGATTTCTTTTTTGACTTTTAAATTTTGGATCTTTGGATTTTTTAATTGTGGATTTTTAAATTTTGAATTTTTGGACTTTTTAAATTGTGGATAAGCCTAATCATTGAGTTGATTGTTTTCTGTGCAGTCCGTTCCGTCACACCTCACTAATTTCGTGGCGATTTTGAGCGTAACAGTAATCTAGTGACGATTTTTAGCGTTACACAAGCTCTCGATTTACCCCTACCGCGGCTAAAGAAGTTTCACTTCAAAAAGTGCCATATTGAATTACTTATCAATGAAATGCAGTAACTCCGCCTTTCAACATTAAGGTTTTTAAATTATCTTATATATTTTGCCCAGCTTATGGTCATCTTCAGTGATACATAGTATGTTAAATAATATGGTGTAGGCTTAGGTCTATGTTATTTACATGGCCAGCTGTGAACTGAAAACTTCATTATGACGAGTAGGCTAGACACACAATATAATGCTACAGGATGTTAGCCAATGTATGGTAAGTTGTTCGTTTAAATTTCCTTCTTTGTTATTAAGTTGGTCTAGAAAAATCTCTCAATTTTCAAGCGTATTCAGAGTTAGACTTTTGTTTTTGACATGTAGAATGTGCATTTCTTTATTTATGGTTTCAAAACTGTGTTGTGTGTCTGCAGATCCACTATGCTAACAAAAATTCCACACAATAGAAAACCAGGAATATACCACCTTCAAAAGTTTTTATGTTACAGCATAAGAACTTATCAGACATCAGCAGTAACTGCACATGAGTGGGAAAAGGTAATGAAACAAGAATATAAGCAACTCAGTTTGCGAGGAAATTTAACAACATGGATGATGTTTGTTAAATGCTGTCTTGTCCAACCATCCAATGGAGTATAGCTGAGGATGAGTTGTGATGCACGCTGGAAACATGTTCATGCACCCCTTTTTCATCCACTTGTAGCATTCAAAATTGGAGTGTGCATTAGATTTGAACACAAATCCATTCCTTAGTTCAGCGGTTACTCTGATCACTGACAATGTGTTGTGTAATTTTCGACTTTATTATATTTATCGTTGGCCTATTACTAATATGCACAAATGCAGGCTGCAGTTACTGTTTGTTTTCAAGCTCAACACCAACCAGCAGGGTTCCATGTATCCCTCACTCTCCTACCTAACTGTTATGCCAATTAAAACATCATAAAATAATGGAACTTTTATACAGTGAAGCAATATACTATGGTAATTAAATGAGATGGTTGACTTAGACTTCACTTTTACTTACATTTTTGCAGAATGTATGTTTCATGGGCTTGATTTTAGTGAAATAAATCTCCATCTCAAGAGTTAATATTTAATAACCATATGATTACTGTTATTATTGCAGTATTGGTCAAGTTCAGAATAGAATGTAATTAATTGTTGATTATTATTGGAATTAGATACCTATAAATGAATATAGAAAGAAGCGACCATGTTCATTTGCTGTAACTTTACCAACAGGTTTTGCTCTTTCCTGGATTCGTCTTTGAATTCTTGTTTAATGAACCGTCCCTGCTGATCCTCTTCAGAAACGAATGACTTCTTTGTCATCTACTTAGACGATAAGCAACACTTGACATCTCCAACATCCCAGCATCAGTAGTTTTACTATCTTATCTAGTTTAAGGAATCCCATGCACTATGAGAATACTGCTGTAGGTTCTGGATATAAAGTTTTAGTTTTCATTTCTTCTTTCACTACTTTCTATTCTGTTTTAATCTCTTGATATTATTCTTTCATTTCAAACAGTTCATGGCAAAAATCTTCAAATATGTCCAACATGATTTCAATAGATTTACTCAAGCTACTCAACTCTGACTAATCATTGACCCCACAGTAAACGTTCAAGTTGCTTTTTGTTTGCAAACCCCATTATAAACAAAAATATGTACAATCAAATAAACCTTTAAAAAAACTACTATGAAAAACAGGATATTGTCTCGAGCCACCGAGGAGTCAAAGGAGGGGAAACGCCAGCGTTGTGGGTGAATGCTATGAGGGCAAAAGTGAGGCTACCACTGCTGTCAGCATTGTAGTATTTCCCCACCACAGTCCAAGTGGTTTTTTAAGTGTTTGGTCGATTCTTACGTACTTTTGTTTATATTGGCATTGTAAAGCAACATCTCACGAAGAAAAAGCGACTTCAACTTTTACTGCAGTGAAAATCAGTGAAGCTGAACTATTGTAGCTCTTCATTATATTAGTTAAATTTCATCACTACGAGTTTAGTAGTGCTGTTTAGTGTTCATATAGTTTTGTTTTATTCAAATTACAATTCAATGTAATTTTCACCACAATGCTACAAAAAGATTTTTTTTCCAAGATATATTCAATGAATTCCTACTATTTTCCTCTTAATTAACATGTAGAGAAAGTGGCTAATTTAATTTTTTTTCCCCCTATCTCACCTGGACTATCCACAAAAGTCTACTGATTCTGTAGTACTTATTCAGACTTCAGTACTGGTATTGTCATTTCCTTCACGTAAGCCACTAGATGTATCTGATATTTCTCTCCATATTGAGATATTCTGAAATACCCAGTAACATATTCGGAAACTCATACTCATTCTCTCTCTTTCTTGGTGTATTCTTGAGGGAGAGAAAGAGAAAGAGAGAAAAAGGAAAAAGAGAGAGGGAGGGAGAGAGAGGTGCATTGTTTTTTTTACTGCAGAGCAAAGGACTTTCGAAACATTAATGCATGTCCTCCCAAACAATTACTATAAATGATTCATTCAGACTAAACTAGTAGGCAGAAGATTGATACATTATACAAAGCAGCGAGGATGATGGCTGAAACTTCCAGAGACTTGGGTATATTTAATCAGTTTAGTTTTTGAACAATTTTAAAGTGCATTTCCAAAGTGTACCAGCAGATATGAAGTATGTGCAATATGGCAGATTAGCTATTTCTTTATAATATCTTACATATTTAAGTAAAAAAGTATTATGAATTAAGAGAGATTAATAGAAAAAACTTTTTATTAAGTGCCAGTATGGTACTTTATGAGATTGTTTGGACAGGAAATGTCTGTCCGTCTGTGTGTATGTACACGTGATAACTCGAATACGCTTTATCAGATTTTTAAGAAACTTGTATACATATTTATAATGTCCATGGACGAAGCCTATTGATTCTGGACCAAATCGGTTGACCGGTACCAGAATAATGCCCAATTAGGGGCCTAATTTGTGAAAATATCAAATGGAATTCAGTTGTGATGACAATAATATTGTTTGCAGTGTTCATATAAGGCTTTGGAAGGTGCAATACACTGGGCTTTGACAAATAACACTACCCACATATTCCTTCACATATGCTTATCAAACTTTAGACCTTTGTTTTTCTGTAAGCTCTGCTTAATGAATCGATCTGGAGTTTAACTCTGAAATCGATAACAAAAATAACTTCTTTTCTGCCTAACATAATTGCAATGGTCACTGATTAAACAAAAGCATGAAATATAAAGTAAAGAATACAGGACTTCATCTAAGAGCTATGAATACAAAATACAAGTTTTCAGACTTGGCCTATTAACTCCATCTGGGACTTTGTTACATCAGATTACCGTACCTATTTTATTTTGTTTTAACAAAGTTTTGTTAAATACATTTTAGGACAGTCTACCTGCAGCATCAAAACCATAGAAGAAGAGTTGAAAATGCTCTGTGTGTGGGGGATGAAAGGCTTGAAATGTTTACATGTACGTGGACTAAAATAGCATATCCACCTAAATATAATGATGACAATATAAATTCCAATTTTATAACAAAGTAGGAACGAAAGTCTTAAAAGAAATAGAATACATTTTCTTCTCCATTTATCCAACAAATTTGAAGACCGTTATTCACAAAAGAAGCAAAGGTTCTCAACTATGCTCACTTTCTGCCTCAAACATATAACAAAATGGTTATGAGTTTATCAAAATCACAATTTTCAGAGAATTCAGATCAATTTCAATAAAAATATCCAAACATCTATCAATTACTGAAGACAAACAGCCTTGAGCAGCGATAGTAATACACAAGGAATTCCAGTTCAGTATGGGATCTAACTAAGGCCCATTCACAATGAAATTAATATCAATGCCAAGACATAACTTATGATGATTGCAAACATTGTTATGATACAACAATGCTATCAATTAAATAAAGTAAATGCTTCAACGTACATTTTCTTTTAATTAATTTCTTATCATTACTCTCTACATTTCTTATCATAAAGACGATTCTGCAAAAATTAAATAATATGTTACTAAACATTGAAAAGGATTTACTACTCAATTCAATTTGTTTGTTGTGCACCCTCAGGGCTGGGTTAGGAATTAGTGACTGTAAACTTTCTACTGAATAGACAGATGCATATGCATTCGTGAACCACAGATTATTGTCTCTTGGACATTACATGATAACCAGGGCCCGGATTCTGATGACCTAAAATTGTTTGAAAAATGAACTACAAAATGACCCTAATTTTTAAAGAAAATGACTTAATAATTACAAAAAATGACCTAAAATGGTATTTTGTTTATAACAAATTATTATTGTACACACAAAGTTATAGACTAGTTTGTACATAATTGTAAAAACTGTAAATAACTGTAATGTTGTGAATGTTCTTTTCTCACGGAAATTTATACTGGCACTGAGGTACTGGTGAGTCAAAATTCGGCACTTCCTTTTCTGGTCTGCCGGATTATATTCTTGTTTATTGAGGGTAAACAGTAGTTTGCACTCTCAAATCCAAGCAGGTGGCAGACTCTAGTGCCAAGTCAATCCAATAACAATAGTAATATAATACAAAATGTTGGCATTTCCGACTGAGACATGTCAACACTTTAACGCCGAATTTTTCCTTCTAGCATTAAACAAACAACATTTCAAAGACAGCACCGCTAGCGACGAAAAAAAAGTTAATACACTCATTTAAATACATGAAAATGACTAAATAAGGAAGCAAATGACACGAAAATGACCTAAGAAAAATGCATTTCTATAATCTAGAGACCATGATTAGGATTTATCCACAAGTTGGCAATGTCTGGGCAGCATCAATAAAAAGATGACATGTCATTAGAATCCAGGCCTTGATGATAACATTGTAGGAGAAAAATTCCTCTGACACTGGGATTTAAACCCAGGACCTTTGGCTATCCGTGCCAATGCTCTACCAACTGAGCTAAGCCAGAGTTCACTTCACAGCACCAGATGGAACCTCTCTCCTATGACTGATTGCCCTTAATGGTCTACCTCATGGGGTAGTCATAGGAGAGAGGTTCCATCTGGTGCTGTGAAGTGAACTCTGGCTTAGCTCAGTTGGTAGAGCATACATGGGCATTTACTGTTTCGCGAACCACAAGCGGTTCTTGACCTTCCAACATTATACACAAGATGGCATTGCAAAATTCAATGCATGTGGTGGAAATATTCCCATGCGTGAGTCATAATCTCTTTACAAGCCGTGATGGGTCGCGACACAGTTGCGATTGGAAAGGCATTATAGCACATTCTAAGCCTTTGTATATTGAAATAATTGCACACGTAAAAGAATAATTAAAAATACAATATTGCTTGTATACTTGTTAACTGTAGTGTAAATTATAAAGTGAAATTAGTATTTCCCAAAGAATGAGCAACCGCCACTACACTTATTGTCTGTTTGTGTCTCCATCTACCTGTTCTTTTCGAACTATATGTAGTTTACTAACTTTGCGGGTTGCGTGTCAATGGATAGGGGTGGCTGTGGTAGAGCGTTGGCACGGTCCTGGGTTCAAATCCCAGTGTCAGAAGAATTTTTCTCCTATAATATTATCATTTCTACTGAATGCCAGTTAAATAGATTTAACAGCCATAAACAGCTGGTTAAATGAGGAACCTCTGTTCAATACGTGATTAGTCCACATCTGATCATAATGTAGTTTGAGGTGTTCTACATGATACTACAAGAACATTCACGTTTCAAATTCGCCTAAAATATGAGTTTTGGTTGAAAACATGATCAGTCATTTTTATAAGACACAACCACGCGTGAAACTGGTGGTGCTGTGAACACCGAGACGTTTATTGTTGCACGTGTTCTTCTAATGGAGAATGTCTCCAGACGCCGAAACAGATGTTATATTAATGATCCATATTGAAAGCACAAGAAGAATAAACACAGATCACAACTCACTGCACGGTATAAGGAAATCTGTTTTTCTTGTTGCGATAACAGAGATTCTATATCCCTTCAAGCAAACTTCTTGCACATTGTGCTCATATTCCTTTGCGTCAAACTACAACAGATGCAACCTTTGCTCAAACTTCCTATTGATGAGGCATATTACTTGATGTATTACTGATTGAGACAATAACCTCATTTCTTCTATTGTACAGAAAATCAAGCTGGGCGAGAAGCAGTTGATGTGGCTGCTGCATTGACTCGTTAATTATCTAAGTCAGTGCAATTTAGAACAAAAAATAACACCTTTATGGCTTTTCTGCGATGGACACACGGGGCAAAATAGGAATGCTCACTGGTTCAGGTGCTTTTATTCTAGCTTTTAAAGAAATCCACAGATTCAATGGAGCTGTGTATGACATTCACTTTTGCCTGCAGATAGGATGTTTGGCCCACTTAAACAAGCTTTCTATTTGATTAAATTAATCGGGAAAACATTGTGAAGTGTATATTATATATAATCAATAAGAGTTGAGAACAGCTGATGATGGTGAGAAGTCTCTCATCGAAACGATCGTCCTTTTGATAAGTTTTTACTTACAAAAAATGTGTGAAGCTTCCTATTATTTATTCGTAATAAAACAAGAGAAGTACATTACTTTCAAAACTTTCACCCAGTACATTTAACGCTATGTTAATGGCTTATTCTAATAACATAAAGAATTTCTATGTTCGTTTGATTGTTTGGCCACAAACAGTTTTTCGTCATTCCTGAAAAATTATTCATGAACTAATCACGTTTTGAACCTATACTCCTCAAATACTTAATGGCTGTAGAAGTCTACGAACAAGGCCCCATTTTATGATCATTCGGAAGATAAATTTCCGTATGTACATATTCTTCTCGATGCTGCCCCCATCCTCAGGAATCGTAATGAGTCGAGGGTGTATCATAATAAATAGTGCAAACCGAAATGATTGAAAGAATATGATAACAGAAGCAAAAAAGATCCAGTAAACATGGGTCTGCAAACAAGCCATGTGTGAGATTTATTACTGAAAATGTGTGGTTACGAGCCGCCACTGATATTGATACCACTGAAGCACTGGAACAAAGAATTGTATGTGCTTGTCAAGAATTCCGAAATGATCTGGGGGTGTTTGAAAGAATTTGAAACTCACTGCAGAGACGAGTGCAGTATTGCATCCAGGTGCAAGGACGACACTTTGAACACTTCCTATAACAGGAAGGGTGTACAGTATTAATAACGTGTAACATACTAAAGTAGAATTGGGTTCCTTGTTATGTTAAGCTATGAGAGAATTGTGAAACTACTTACAACGGAAATTACATGAAAAGTCTACTTTTCAAATTCATTTGTAATAATTAAGACGATGTTTCTTAATGAAGACAATGGCGGCTCATAACCATGCATTAGCAATAATAAATCTCGCACATGGTTTGTTTGCAAACCCATTTTTGCTGGACTTTTGCTTCTGTTATCGTAT
Source organism: Ectobius pallidus (assembly GCA_964059195.1). NCBI lineage: Eukaryota > Metazoa > Arthropoda > Insecta > Blattodea > Ectobiidae > Ectobius > Ectobius pallidus. The sequence goes on along the minus strand of CAXKWD010000008.1, from coordinate 8,515,526 downwards.
ACTTTCAACCATTTTGGTTTGCGCTATTAATTATGATAAACCCTGTATATACCAACACATATTCCTCCATGAAGTGACATTCAACACTTCAGAATCCCTGAGGGTAGAGGCACCATGACAGTTGGTAGAAAATGCCAAACTTTTCATCTGACTCAAATGCAAGAAGAATATTATTTGCATATAGCACGCAAGGAAACCTCAAGTCGTGCTCATAAGTTGTAGTTGAAACACTCAGGTCAACAAGGAAATTTCCTGTTCAGTTTTGGATCCAGTAGATGCATCTTAGGGCCTGTGCGATGACCACTTAATATCATATTTATCTGCCAGATAGAGAACTTATCTGCAAGTTGGCCAAGATCTCCTGACAAAATCTGTCTGGAAAGACAACTCCCAGATAAGCTAGAAGGAGGATGGAATGGCTGATAAGTAGGGCCCTGATTTATTGGTGAAATAAAATGGCTGATTTCGGTGCTAACTTCCTTCTATTTCGGTGGGTATTTCGTGAAATAAATTAATTTATACTACATTAGGAACATTGCGCAATGATAAACTTTGCTTCTTTATTTACATGAACTAACACCCCCCCTCATTTCTGTATTCTTCGCCCTTGTATGAACTGAAGTAACTTTCGGTTTAGACATGATTAGAGTTAATGTTCAAATATAATTACGAGAAATATTATCGTAATTTCTACTAAACACCATCAGATAGCCATTTACAAACAGAAGTGCCAACCATACCACTGTGGATAAAAGACGAAATCTGTTGAATAAAAGTAACAAACATTCTACACTCTTCTGCTGTAATCGATCATAGGCATCGCTAACTTGGCAAAGAGATAGCAGGAAAGGAGAGTACTCAACAGTACAAACCAGGTCACAAATAATCTTTGCGTAAATTCTGCAATCTTTGTAATCGATCACAAATATCGATATATCGGTAAATCTTCGACAGCCACAGAAACAGCAGAAAAAAAGCATGCTCCTAAGAAATAAAAAATACAGTACACCAAAACACAATATTGTGATTTTAAGGCACATTTTCGTGCTCATTTCTCACTTTACGGACAGAAGGGGCATATTTCGCACTTATGGACACATTTCGCGGAATCGAGTAAATTTCGTGAATTCAATTTGGTTCATATTGGTATTTTAAGCATATAAAAGCTAAATATAGCTAAGGGAGGTTGTTTTATAAAATTTCGCGCTTATTGTTGTTACCAAAAAATACGGCCCCTACTGATAAGCTACAACTGCCAGTTAGGGAAGCTTGGTGGAAACAAGATGCCAGCACTTCGAAGCTTCAAAGCCACCTGAGTTTAAGAATTGATGCTGGAAGATTTAACTTACACAGTAATGCCGTTTTAGGCTCACATATGAATAAAATAGAACTGCACAAATCAACTAATGTGCATTCTTATGTAATTTAATTGTGTAATACAAATTCAAGCTGCCGCACCAAATGAAGGCCTATCCAACTACAACAAACACTCCTTTTCGCTCAACGAGCTAAGGATCATTCTACAAAATTTTACTGCATTCTTCCTGCCGTGGTGGTATTACAAGACATCTTCCAGTTAAGCTATCTGGAAGTCACGTATTGGGAGGAATTGTTGGCAGGTGGTATTACAGACCCTTAATGTTGGCGAATCTAGTTTTTAAAATTAATGCCTGTAAAAGTTTAGTAATTACTTACTGGATGAAAAAACTGACGGGTCACTGCACCCAGCCATGACTATTTTTTCTGCTTGAATCATGTCAACATAAACACAAAAGATCCTTCTGTGCATTTATTATGTGCACCTCTTGCTATTGAGCCGGTATGAGAAACTGTATGAGCAGGCTCATCCTGGGTCGTTAGGTTCACTGCCGAACAATAGATTACGCCAGAAAAGCAATACGTCATCGTATTATTGGCCTCGCATTGCAGCAGACAATTGAAGTCTTGCGCATGCGAGCTTATTCCCTTCGGTTACATCAGAACCGGTTGGGATGGTGATTTGGAAAGACATTCATTTTGGTGCTCCATTTGATTTAGGATTGTAACTGAATTTAATAAGTTCTTTTAAGTTGTTATTGTGCGAATGTGTGCAGACTGGCGTATGGAAGCAGAGTAAGTAATTTGTCTGGGCGGATGCTAAGACATTCTTTGAATAATACATGTTTAAGAAATAGCCTAGGTCATTCCCTAGCCACCATATTGGATAATTTGGAATTTAGTATATTTGAATTTGTAATTATAATGATAATTGCTTCCCCGTCAGCATGTAATGTAATTTAATTATGTCATAGTGATCACACATTCAGTTTAGATAATTATTTGAAGCAGCCGAGCTTTATATATGAATTTAGTAAATACGCGTCTCAACCAGATTCTCCTCACGGCTTGGGAATTTAGTATGAAGGCTTCCCAAGAGTGAGTATTGTGTGTTAGGCCTTCGGAATCTTCTGTAGGTATTTAGGTGATCACCGTATGCTGATTGTGGATGGAGGGAATACGAAAATAGGATGAGTGTACTTTAATTATTATTTATGGACATCGAGGGTATGACTGTGAAAGGCAAAGAGCTGGTGTGGTTTATTTAATGTATTATTCGGCCCAGCATTTTATTATTGTGTTTATGTAATATACTGTTATTGCAAACTGAAAAGGTAGCGGAGTTATTATTTATTGTAGTTTGCATTTCTTGTGATTGTCCCCTTCTTTAGGACACAGGTATTCCTCTGGGTACGTAACGGCTTCCACGTGTGTCCAGTGACGAGAGAGAAAGAGAAGAGGAGGAGAGACGATAAAAAAGTGATAAAAAGATGATTAAAAGGGGGGAACACTATCACAAACATGAGAGTTGTGGGGTTTGCTAACTTTTGTGTTATGGCCATGTTTATATTTCCATTTACGCATTTCATTGTGAATACTAACAAGGAAACAAAGTTTCACATTTGCATATTCCATTCATTGTGAATGGCCCATTTATTTCTAAATAAATTAAACAAAGATGTCTTTCTTAATAAATATGTGCATTATATTTAAATTCTAATAAATATCTATGAAAGTATTTTGTTTGAACCGCTCCAGTAACAAGTAACAAAATAATCACAGAATAAAAAACAAAATTCCCTATCTGTTACATTCTGATGCTTTACAATAAGTGACATATCAAAAGCTGTATCTCATTTGTTTTCTTGTAGTTTGAATGAAAAAACACTGTATAAGAATATAACAGTCCTGCAGGATGTGGTGATTGCAGGGGATATGGTAACATTTCAAAATGACAAATACCCCAACATTATGAGGAATTAAGAAGGAGGCAATTACCAGTCCTGGTTGTTTACCAGAGATGCTATTACTGTATGTATTATTCTCTTAAAATAATTTGTTGCATCATGATTATCAATTAAAAGAAACTCTTTGGGGTAGAGGGTGGCACTTGTGAGAAAAATTTAAATTCTTCTCTAACATGGAGTCTGAAGCCAATAACCACAACCAGGATGGTAAATGCCACCTCTAGTCACAGTAAGAGATATCAATGAAGATGGTAATTACAGCAAAATAAGTTCAACAGTGCAGTAACTCGAGCATTTGAAATTTACACAGGTATATAGCTTGAAAACAAAATATGATATAACTTTATTGTAGTAGGTCGAAGGCGTTTATGTGTGCATAAATGTGACAAGTCCATGTCTGTACATTCACAGGCTTGTAAAAGAACTCCTGGAGAACAACATTCCAGCACATTGGTGATGGTCACAGAACTGCACTGCAGTACGTCTTGTCATTAAATAACCATAACAGTGCATTGCCTGGGGCAGTTTCATGACTCCACCATTTTGTTTCCCTTGATACACATGTTCAGTATGGTGCCTAGCCATCTTGGAAAAATTTATCAACATTCTCAGTTTGGTACACTGATTTCAAGAGTATCTATCTAACATTCATTTGAGATTAATTTGAATCATCTTAGAAGTGAGGCAAACCAACTCCCTTTGCTAATATTTAAGTAAATCAATTTCACTATTTTCCCTCCCTCTACAGTTGTGTTTGTTAAGGAGAGCATTATTTTCCCTGTTATTAGACGTGTACAGTTGAATGCAAAGGATTATGTTGGTAGGGAATACATAACCAGCTACCATCCCTGTATATATCCTATTTTTCAATTGGCAGAAATGTGAAATGTACAGTGACAATGAAGCATCTATTTCTGTGGAATAAATTATCTACACCAGTCTGCAGAAGAAATTTAAGAAGTCATTTGGGATAATTTATGTGCATGAGACAAAGGTAAATTGGAAATTTTCCCTAAATTTTGCGAATTAAATTTTTGTCCCCTTTATTCCTTAATTGTCCTAGGTTTTTACAAAATATTAAAATGTCCCCTTTTTTATATAAACATTATATGGATAAAGTGGAGGGAAAGGAAAATAGACATTAAATCCATGTCTGGGATATTAATACAAGTAAGAATCAGCTTGAAAAATTTTATGTCATAACCGGGATTTGAACACGGATCTTCGGCTTAACGCGCCGAAGCTCTACCAATGGTAGCTCAATGGTAGAGCATCGGCACGTTAAGCCGAAGATCCGTGTTCAAATCCTGGTTATGACATAAAATTTTTCAAGCTGATTCTTACTTGTATTATATGGATACCCTATCATAGGTTAATGTTTGAGTGTCAGATTTTTGACATCAAACCAATAAGAGTCATCTAGGGGCTGGTCTAGACATGTTTCCCAGCCATTCAAATTACAGTTTTTTCAATACTCCACCCCTTTCACTGCTCACTTAGACCAGAGTGTTATTCATAGTCTAATGCGTGTATTCGGACTTGAACTCAAACCAATAAGAGACTGGCTCATTCAGGACTAGTGTGGAACACAGATCAGAGATTCAATGCCAACTGTACAAACTGGTTTCATTTGATGTATGGAAGAATGCTTAGTGGAAATCTTTCATGGCAGAAGGCTGCAGAACAGTACAAGACGCCATTCAGAACAACTAACATGTTCAAACACCAGGAAAATCACCTGTGTTCTCTGAAGATGAGGAGAATTTAAAACACAGTCCTTTCCTTAGTTTCTGGAAGACCTTGGTTAAACCCAAATGGGCTTCGCAAAAAGTATTGTTTTTTCTTTATGTTAATTGCAATTTCAGGCTAAGTAAACATTTTAGAATCTCATAGTGATGTAAACTTGAGTTAATATGCTGTATTCACATGAGCACACAACCATACCTTATTCACAATCCCAACATCAAAATATAATAAAAATCAACTCTATTTATCATTAGACAGAAACTGTCAAAACAAAATGACATTTCAATACAATTTGTAAATTGTAGCATTTGAACTAAAGTTTAAAAAAAAATTTATATCAGTTTTGTTCTGGAGCCTTCAGTTCAAGGAGCTAAATATACATCCATATACATAACTCTAGAATAAATTACAGTTATTGAGTTATTGCACTACTGAACTTGATTGTATCCCATCTGGAGAAAAACAAAAAAAAATTCTGTTGGGTAACCAGAGAGAATGTGTGAAAATTTTGAACACTTTTCTGGAACTTTTTACAACAAAAAATATATTTTTGGTTATTTTCCCTTAAGGTAAAGGGTTGATTGCAAACAAATATTAAAACAGCATTGAAGTTCGAGAACCCCTGCCCTAGCCCAAATACACTTACATGAAAACTAACACAATACAGCATGGCTTGTAGTACAGTAAACTCTCTCTTAACCTGCAAAATGAATAAATTTCCCATTTGCATTCTCTAACATATTGAAATGACAAGTTTGTTGCTTAATTTTGTCAACAAATTAACCATAATCAAGTCAATAATGTAAAATAATCAAGTATTTATTAGGGATGAAAACTCAAAATAAACTTCAACCTCACTTAATAGTGAAGTACCGTAATTCGTTTGTTAATCAAAATAAAGGGACCTAACATCATTTTAAATAAGACATTTTGGATAATACGTGCAACTTAGGTACATTTTTTTTAAATAAATAAAACTTTAAAGTAAAGTGTATATATTTTAACTGACCCATAACTTAGTGCAAAACTATAGAAATATCTACATTAAAATCTGCTGCAACACAAATTCTCCATTTTTCACTCTCCTGTCTGAAGTTTTGTTCAATTTTCTTATAACATGTTTTAGTTCTGCTAACATTGTACACTTTCAAATACTGATTGGTCACAGCAAGTCTAACTAATTTCTCAATGAATAACCAGGAATAAACCAGGCTCTGGCATTGGGTGGATTGGGGTGGTTTTAGCTGGCTCATGTAAACAGTAAGAACTAAGAACTCTTACTTCACGGTGACAACTACTTTCCTGCAAAACAGATTTACATTTTTAAACAGATTTGAAATTCAGAATGCATATCATAATACAAATACTCCATACATTTAAGTACAGTTTGTACTTGTACTATAACTTATAAAAACTCAGTTATTGTACAATAATTATGACTAATGTTTACATATCAACACTGATGCAGTGTCGCATATGAATATGCTGGCATCACAACTATTTTTTAAACACACTTCACATGTTGGTTCTGCCATTTTCCCATGGTAGATGACACAGCGGGTGGTTGGTAGGCCTTGTCACATAAGGGATGTAGTGCCAATGGGTTGTTTTTATTCAGATTTTGTGTATTTAGATCTTTGGCAAAAGTGAGGTAATACTTAAATTATTGCTAAAAGAAAATCTTAATTTTACTTTAGATGACCCATTCTGTAGAGCCCAAAAAATTGCACGTGGCAAAATTGTGTAGAAAAACCAAACAGCAGATTGTCAGTGGTTAATAAATCCCAGGAAGAAATTATTATACATCTTAAAAAGGATTTGCTTTCTTCCTTTTGGTGTTTTTAATTAGCATATTAGAGAAGAGATACCAAAATTTTAAAGCTGAGAAATAAATATGTATGCCATGAACAACACTCTTTGACAGACTATCTAACAGGTCTCACTTGTGACATAAAAAGTAAACTTATCCAGAAAGAGTAAAATTGCTTGTGCTTTTTAGCAATAAAAGGTTTTATTGGGAAAAATAATATTTAGCCTACTGTTAATTATGTTAGTCCACAAGTCTTTCACATTCCTGTAAATCTTGGGACAGTCTTATTTATGCACACATAAATGCCATTGCCCTGGGCCGGGATCGAATCCAGAAATGAATCTCGAGAGAGTCAACAATGAAGACCATAATGAAACATAATAATACATCAATCCAGATTCCACACATTCTCATCTGTAACAGAGGCCATTGTAAACATAAATACCAATTTACTGAAACACTCTTCTTTGTTTTTCAGATAGAATAAGAGACGTTAGCATTGGCATAGCAGTCTATATGCTGTAAGAGAAAACACACTGAAAAATGTTGTTAATGATTAATGCCCATAGCTATGTTCCTGTTTGGTATTGCTGGTTGCAAGAGATCAGGTTTAAAAATAAATTAAAGACCGAAGCCTGAAATCACCACTATCACATAACACAAAAGTCATACTGACTGCAAAATGAAGTCTGCTCCTCTGTCAACATCAACAGCTCACTAGCAAGTAGAAATTAATATTATTTACATACACTATTTTCAATTGCAGTTAAAATCACATCCATCAAACTAACAGCATGAAGGACAGCAGTGCATCGGTACTGTAATCTCCTGCTTTCTCATAACAAGAAATGCTCCAGAGCAAGTAGAAACTGATCCCAGTTCTCAAAAATACCATCCTACCAGTATGTCGCTCCATAGACTGGAAGTCAGAGTATCTAATTGTAGGCTTACGCGGCCCGAGTTGACCATAAAATCTTCTCGGCTTCTGGGTATCTGCCGCGTCTTGTGTAAGCTCTCTGCCGACACTTCGACCATCTTGCCGAGGTCTTTATCAAGGCTACTGCTAATACCCAAATGCCCATAAGATTTCATAGTAAGAATATCTTACATAGCTTAGTTACAAGTGGATCCCCTCACGCTATGTAGGACTGGGGTGTGTGCTCTTGAGCACACAGAGCACTGTGAAGCTTATTTTTTATGCTTGAGTACTGTTTTAGTGTTTGGGTTTAAATTACACAAGTGTCCAAGATCTACTGTATAACACAATCTGCAAGGAATAAGTAAATTAAATCGTTCTTAGTTATTGATTTCATTCATACTTAAGGGAGAGAAAAAGTAATAGAAGTTGATCCCATTAGTAATCAAATCAAAACAAAATTCAAAGTATTTAACAGCAATTAAATATACTTACTTACTGAATGACAATTCCTAAGCAAGCTGAAGAAATATTATTTATTTGATAGAACACGAGGTTCATTGCAATGCTTACCTGAGCCCGCCATACAACCCTATACTGTACTAACTCCATCCAACCATCCCTCGCAAATCATAAAATAGCATTAACTGTTATGAGGGAGTTTGACATTAAAGTACATTTTTTTTTAAACTGAGAGGTATATATTCTTATCCCACTAAAGAAATCTGTATTAAATTCTGTAGAGAAAAATTTGTCCTGGTTGGGGATCAAAACCAGGTTTTCAGCTTTGTGCGCTTTTGTTAACCTTTTCGGTGCTAAGATGTATTACTCACTGTGTAAACTGCTGGAGCTGAATTAATTTGTAAATTTATTTTATAATCATAAATGGACAAACAATCGCAAATAATAATTTGTCAGTTTCATAAAATAAAATAAAGAAGAAGAAGAAGAAGAAAGCACAGCAAGTATTTCTTTAAATTTAGACTGATGTACAATCCTGGGGCTGCATGTCGTCACAACAAAGCCATGTGCTTCAATGCATGGTGCAATACATTGCTACAGATGGCAGCCCAATTCAGAGAACAGGGACCTGATGTCAGGAAGTAGACAACAAATGACACTACACTGACACACTTGGAATCCCCTCACTGAGAATATCTTCTATCTATTGGCAGGCAAAGTGGTCCATTGTATATATCAGTCATTAGAATGGCCAGCAGTGATGCCCACTGACAGATATATATACGGCTGTAGGAGTGAAAGGGTTAAGACCATTAGACTCCAATCGAATTCAGGGAATTGAGGCTTCATGTCAGTGGTCAAAGCTTTTAAATAGCAGTGCAATTGACTGATTTATACAAAACTGTGTTCCAGAACAATACAGCGATGTACATTGAGGTATGTATTGTGTAAATAAAAACAAACAGCGACAAGTGTCATTTGTGTCGTCAGGGGCATGCCAACACAATTGGTTGTTAATGATGATTTCCATGATCGGAGACCTGCCTCTTAAATGAAATATCTCCTCAGTTTGAATCACGAGGCTGAGTGCACCCCTTTCCAGATCTCCCTACCTAAAAATAAAATCCTAGGAAGTACTAGGGAATGAACTCGGGCCTGCGGTACTGTAGCCAACGATGCTAACCATATAACCATGCAGGTGTTCATTGTGTAAATAATATAGTGTATAAAGTGACAAAATCAATAATTAGGAATAAACGGCTTGCACAAAATTACAAAGTGGTATTGCATACCTTTTAAACATAATCTTACAAGTAAAGCTATTAGAATGGACACTGATGGAAAGGTTAAGTTTTCCATTAGGAGTTAAGTTTAGTCAAGAAATAGAGTATTATCTCTTCCGCTAATGATGACTCTGAGCTAAGAGAACATACATATATACTTTATTATCACCACATATCACATTTTACTACTGGAATAGTACTTTCATCTCACCAAACCTCAAGTCAATAGGTGATTTCGAGAGCCTTAAGTAGCCCAGATTTTTGCAGGGAGTGAAGAAAATAAATTATACATGAACTTCTTTAAGTTTTGAGAGAGTAAAAGTTTGCTGCCTGCTCCTCTGAAATTGGAATTTTGTCGAGTGCATTTCAAACTCTAAGCAGGAGATTATTACCAATACACATATTTGCCTTCATATTGTCACTAAATGTTCAAGCTTGAAGTCACTTTGAATGCAATTGAACCTCTAATACATTGATATACGCAGTCTTACATGTTGCCACATTTCTCACACATATTCTGCATAGGCCTAAGGGGAAGGAAATTCTTCACAATTAATATTTATTCATATTATTATATATGTTCTCTACAATTTAGTATTTATTCCTGCTGACATTAAAATGACATACGTGTCATTTGGCAGACTACTGAGGTATTGAGTATGTAACAATTTATTATACCAGTTGCAAGCAGTTTCTATTGTTACAATATAAGATACACTTTAAATAAAAAAATATTATGGCATGATTTTCTGACAAGATTAAATCCCATTGGTGTTCACTGTCACAGGATTAAGTGTGTTAACATCTACAGTTCCCATTTCATGTAGACATGGGACCATGCCTAATGAGTTCAAGTTTCTAGATCATGCTTTAAATAAGCATGTACAATATAAGCCATGCAGGCATTCTTGGGGTATGTCCTTGATCAGCACACCCAGCATGTGAACCATGGAAGAACCGTAAACACAACATATGTCAATATGCACTGAGTTGCCAAGCACAGTTCCTTCTGGAATTATAGCACAGCAACACGTGCATAGTTATCAGTTGTAATTTCAATCCATTTTTTCTGTGTGTCGTTCATTGAGTAAGAACAAATTAAATATGCCTCCTGTTAGTTCTAAACTTAGCGGCAAGATAATACATAGTCAGAGTCTGGAAATTATTGCTAATGTTAGTAATTTTTTCGAACCACATTTATGAGTGTACAGAGTTTTGTGAATGAGTATCTCCTGAGCAGTGTCACGCTGAAAAACAACAAGGCACCTCTGCGGAGCAATGAACTGTATGTGTGGGGAGAAGGGTGAAGCGTATTGATAAGTCACGCACTTCAAAGCTTTCATTAATAAATTCCATACCCCAAAATTGCCTGCGCGACTTATACAGAGTGTTTCACAAGTTTTGTACATAAATTTGCAAAACAACAGCTGATAGCCAGGGACCATAACAACAATAAACAAGGAGTATTCCATAAAAAGGAATTTTTAATAATGAAATCTTATTTATGCGAACTACAGATTAACAATGAACAGGATTATCAAATTTTCACTTACACTGATAATTCTCATTTCATATCAACTTAATGATGAGGATGCTTTCCTTTGGAATCTTACAAAGTATTCATTTAAATATAAAAAGAAAGAAAGAAAAAATGATCCCAAAGGACAAAGACCTCATTGTTAAGTTGATATCTTACCAGGCATATTTGAGAGTATATGCAATTTGTTTTGCCTTGATACACGCTGAACACCCAATGAATATAAAGTGAAAGTATCACACCTTCCTTTGTTATAAGAGATTAAGATGTGTCACTATTAAAAATGCAATCCTGATAATTCTGATCAAATTTCTTCGTGTCATGACATATTTCACGACAATAGTTATAATAAAATCAGTTTCCACATATCAAAGGAATTCTAAACCCATAATGGTGATATAAAAATTACTGAGTAAGCCACAAAATAAGATGGAGTTGGTTATGTTACATAGCCTACCTGTGAGGTAGATGCCTCGCCCTGATGAAACATCCTGAGTAGATTGTCTACCAGTGAGGTTTAGAATTCCTTTAAATTAAAAAATCACAATAGTAACTGCTTGCCATTACTGTCCCATATCTGAACAAGTCCAAAATTCATGTTGCTAACAACATACCATCCTATCTCCTTAAATTATGCACACTTTTCCTTGTATAAGCCCTGCCCATGAAGCAGTGCCAGGTCTGCAAGAGTCAAAATGGAAGCTAGTATTACAAAAATCTTGCACTCACTATTTTTTTCTTACTTGGGAAGACCTCCCAGAAATAAGGATATAGTTAACAATATGGAAATTTTCAAGAGGAAGAAAAACATTTTGTTCTTTAACATACCGTATTTATCTGAATATAAGCCACACTTTTTTGCCTAGATTAAGCCCAGTGAAATATGCCTGCTGCTTAAAATCGCATAGGGTACATACTGTTTTTAGGCAATAATGGTAAAAATACACACAATACAGCCGGTTGAACTATCATGGCTAGTTCCCCTCCTCCAGCACTGCCACTTATCGATTATCTCAAATCTCCAGAACTATCAATATATTAGAACACATGAGTGGAGGTATTATACACTTACTTCACTTGATTTTACCACTGACCTGGACATGTTTCGGGTTGACAATGGGATAAAGACAGAATCCCGAAACATGTCCAGGTCAGTGGTAAAATCAAGTGAAGTAAGTGTATAATACCTCCACTCATGTGTTCTAATTATTAACTTCACTGTGTAAACTTCCTACAACACTTAGAATATCAATATATTAATTGATTCAACATCGAAAATACATTGATCTTAATAGAAGCATCATAGAAAATGTGTAAAATTGTGTTTTTGCATATTTTGTCACTTTTGATAGCGATATTACGGAATATGCATGTATTATGAGTTACTCAAAAGAAAGAAAGAAAGAAGAAGAAAAAAACCATAACATATTTTAAACTGATTGTAACTGAAAGTGCAGTTATGAAAAATAGAAAAATCACACGAACTTCAACACTGAAAGTCATATGAAGTGTAAAGTATTGATTTCTGTTTTCTTTTCCATTCAGTTGTATTTAATTATATTAAATAAAATTGAATTTCATAATTTAAATCAGCCGATATTTTATTTTTATTATTTCAGGGCTATTTCAGCTTGTTACTTTAATATTACGAAAAAGAGGCAATTTACTTTTTCACTTTGGGGTTAATTAATTTTTTCCCCTTTACTTTACTGTTAAAAAGGCAGGCTTATATTCCGATAAATACAGTATTGCTATGTAATGCACTTACATTTTTATGAGTCATCAATTTAGTTTGATGAAAAACATGTGCGAGATCTGCATCAGGATACTTGATTGCATTATTGCTAATGCACCCTTTCGATCACACCATCTGCAAACACATTTCCAGTCTCCATTCTCTTCAAACAATTTTAATATTTTTAAGTTTCAAATATACTGCAGTAACTTTCACTCCATCGCAACAAACTTTATCACAGTCATATGGTACCAATTGTTTTCTTCTGAAAAAAGACTCTTACCTATGCATGGACAGGGCTTATGCACAGCGATTATGGTAATTTGTAATCATATAAATATTTTAACTAGGACTTTATTAATAACTGGCAAGATCTCCATTCATATCATAAGGAAAAGTCTGCACTTGAAAAAGTAACAATACACCATCACATAAATAAACTGTTTTACAATGCCTTTACAATTCCTAGCTTTCCATGCTATTTATATTGCGTAATCATGTATTCTGGACTGTATTCAATGAAAGTGGTTAAAAGCTTGCTTATATGATCTATGTTTTAAAATAAATAAGTATACAAATGTAATAATGGCACTAGTTTAATCTCAGATATGGGACATACATTACAAAAACACTATAAAGAAAATGACTTAGTTGTGTGTCACTGCTAGCAGAGTTAAGTCTTCCTCCTCTCTGAGCCACTGCTTAATACTGATGCCTTATGGAAACACTTGGGTGCAATGTCAGATTGGATGATTTAGGTTAGGTTAGGTAGGTTAGGTTAGAAGTGATTAGACTAATGTAATCAAAATAAACACAATTACAGAATGCAAAACCTCTGGGTCATTAACTTTGATAATATACGAGTCAACACATATTATACGAAAGACAGTTTTCTGAGTACAGATCGGTTCATTCAACATCTGATAAAAGTGACTCAGTCTTTGCAATCCCAGATAGAGCGACCAGTGAATTCTGGCACATCCACTTAACCAATGACTCATGCTTGTTGCATTCATCAGTCAGAGCAGGATTACAATGCTCCATGCCAATCTCTGATGTATATGAGAGATTTATAACACTAATCCATTCATACGCCACGTGTTTGATACTGATCAATAATGTTTAGCAATTCCTTGGATATAGACAAATCACGGCCATTTATATTATAATATGCTTCCTACGGCCACATGGATGCAATTTTATCTGATAAAACGTCAGCTCGTTACTGGACATGTAAGGCATCAACATGCCGTAATTAATACATCACATGCTGCCAGTGAACAGAATGAAAACACATTATTTTATACAACATAACTCGTTTAGAAATTGAAATAATGTAAATGTGTATTGATTAAAACAAAATGCAAGCCAGTTCGTCTGCTTTTATAGCGTTCTGATGCTCACACACTCCATCTTGTGATAATGCACTATTGGTAGCATGGGAATTTATGGACTGTTAGTATGCCGTGATTTCACAGCGGGCAACAACAAAATAAGAAAATAATAGCTATTTACAATATCCATTACATTTATTCATGGAATAGTCTTAATAAATCCTACTCAAGATTACGAATTTCATCAGATAAATTTGCTCGAACTTTGTTCTCACCAATATATCAATAAAGTCATAAACTCTTGTACGATAACATATGATAAAAACTGACTCAAACTCCCGTTGTTAAGTTCTACAAGAATATGCATTTAAAATGCTCAAACATATTATGACTTCTATTGAAAAACGGATCATAGATCCATATGGTCACAGCCATTCCTTGTGTTATCCTGCCTCACCCTAACTATACACGCCCTTTTCTGCACTGAGCCTAGCAAAGCATGCTGTAAGCCTACATAAGCCAAAGTAAAAACAAAATCTGATGTTTTACTGTAGGTATGTTCTTAAATGTAAACTTTCTTTCCAAAAAATGAATACACGTGTACAAAATTAAATACAAACAGCAAATAATATACTGAAACAACTATTAATTCATGAAATCTGGCAAAAATTTTAACAAAAAATTACGGATGGCCCTTATTTACTTTAGCCTATACAGTGGCCTATGATAGGCTTCCATGATGTTTTCTCAAGGAAGAAGAAAGAAAAAATGGGGGGGGGGGACTTATTTTCTACAGAAAGAGCACTTTAGGTCTGTCTGAAAAATAAGAAGTTATTGTTTTTAAATATAATTTCTAATGAATATTTATGTAAAAAGAATATACATTATTCAGCTAAAGATGTGAAAAAACCACTGCAGTCTTGAGAATTACACTGCCTGTCCTATTCTTTATTTTAACATGGAGTTCAGCGTATTGCTCAATTTCTCCAGTAGAGGCGACACAGTCCGCACCCAGATTGCTTCACGTTTTCTGCTACGACATTGTTGATTATGGTGGTGTTCTATGTTGTGTTCTTGCTAGAAGATAATAATGGTGAACTGTTGTGTTCCTAATTGTAAATCTAAACAGGGAAGTGCTCATGCTTTAGGAATAAGATTCCATGAAATTTCAGCAGCTAAAGAACTTAGGGAAAAATGGCTTGCTGCTTTATCAAGGTAAGGTCCAAATACGCGTATTACTGACATACAGGTAAAAGGTAAGTGTCATATACTGGAATAATATTATGTTCTAAACAAATAACACAAGTATCTGTGTGTGATTAATGCTTATTTTGACGCAACAAACGCATAGAAGCAATGTACAGTAATGTATAGGGTATTGCAACAAAGTGCAAAGCTGCCATCTGTAATGTCGCTGCGTACGCAAAATTAGCTGTATAGGACAGGCAGTGTAATTCTCGAGACGGTGTTGGAAAAAACTGGTTTAAACAAGATCAGAATAAAGATATGAAAGTAAAATTAAAATCTTAGTTAAATAACATTACAATGAAATAAGTGCTTCACATTTAAGTTTAATCAGTTATTGTAAGATGTTTGAATTGTAAGCACCGCTTTTAATGCTTCAACTTGCAGACACACTTTCTTGCTGGTCACTTTTCAAAGCAGGGACTGGCTAAGCACCAAAAACTACTTTACGAGATTTCAGATATGATAATGATGAAAAATATTACTAAACCATGGTGAAGCCACACAAGAGGAAGCATACAGAATCGCATGACCGAAGTTCGCCATGATGCACTTAGCTTGGAATGATTATTAAATTTGTAAATATTTATAATGTTCTTTTTATTATGCGGTAGTAGTAGTTATACACTGAAGAATTATAGGTTAATAATGCTGCATGTTTATAATGCGGGGAAGGGTAAAACTACATCTGCGAATTGTGTCAAGTATGACTGCTGGTGGAGAAAGTGTATTACTGCGATAAAGTTAATTGTGATCGGGCACAAAGACAAGACTTTAAAAACAGGATGTGTTTTGAAAGTGTTTTGTTATATTATTGGAGGATTTTTTTAAACACACATTGTACCTTTTAACAGGTTAAGTTGGGATTTAATAATGTTATATACAAACGTTTTGCTGGTGCAGTGCTTTAGTTGGGGGAATTGGAGAGAAAGGCATCCCCCAAAATAGTTTTAAGTTTTAAAAAAATTAATTATATTTTCTTATAACTTAATATTTTGCCAAAATATCCATTGTAAATGTATTCTTTTTATTGTTTCAATTAACTGCAGACAATGGAAAAAGGACTAGTTATAAATATAGTCTTACAAATTACAAATTTATGTCAAAATTCCCGCAAAATTTTCATTCTATGTTGTACATTTTTTTTTATGGAAACTTCCATAGAAATGGCAAGTCCCTCCAAATATTTTTTTTCCAACTAAAGCACTGTGTTTTGAATAAAAACTTCCTTGACAGCAAAAGAAACTATAACTGAACAGGAAGCCAGCTGTTGATTAAGCTATTCCAACATTGTGGTCAACACTGCTTCTGGGCTGGGCCAACCGCTACTTTTCTTTCTGTATGCTCCCTATTCTGTGGTCAAGCACCATCTGTCAGCATAACAGTGAGTAACTGGCAGCTGTCCTACGACAGAGCCCTTTTATTATGATATGCATATAGATTCAATAAAATGAAATCTGAAAAATTGGTGCTTAGCAATTTTAGAATGTTACCTCTACAATTGCTCACAAGTGTTTGGAAGCCATGGAAAGGAATGCACACTGTTTCTTTTAACTGAACTAGTTAAATATTATATTAACACTTAATGCTTCACTTACGTCGCTGTTTAAGTGAAGCATTAAGTGTTAATATAATATTTAACTAGTTCAGTTATTCATGTGCTCCACTGTGTATATTACTTCGTTTTAATTATTACTGTTTCTTTTTTTTGTGTCATTCTACTCCAGCAGTTTATTTTCTGTAAGGAAAGACTTTCAATTTAAAAAACTGTCAAACCATTTATCTTCCTTTATTTCTAACAGAGGAAGCACTTTTTTCACCTCCAGCAGTGTTTTCTAAACAACCAACCAAGAGAATTTACAGGTTTTTAGGTTGTGCCAACTAATACTCTGGAATGATTTCAACTGTAAACAACTCCAATGCCGCTCCCAATGACAGCTGTCAGTCACCTCAGCTAATTCACCCTCGCTGTGCATGTAGGAGTTACAAAAAAATTATCTAGAGTACTTGAAAGTTTGAAGGTAAGATTTCAACGGAGCAAGAAGAGCGGGAAGAAGAAAAGGAATGGAGAAGTGTTTCAGTATGCTTTCATTGAGCGATTGTAATATGATGATAACTTGTATGATGACAGAGAGAAAGGTGAAGACCTAACTTGTTAGAGAGAGCTCTCCTGCTAGCAGCTGTCATCATCTCACCGCATTATCTGAGCTGCCCGTTCTCGGTCTCGTTCCACTTCCTGAGGATGCATTCGTTTGCGATGTGAAAAGCAGTTGCCTGAGCTGGCAAATGCTTTGGGGCAATAAGGACACTGGTACGGTCTTGCCCCGGTGTGTTGATTGATGTGAAACTGAAAGAAACAGAGCAGATATCTGCAGTACAACTCATAGAAATTTATATGAAATACATTTGTCTCAGTATTTAATGATGGTTGTGTACTGCTATTGTTGCTAATGTTCTGCAATTTTATCCCACATGAGTTCTTGAAATGCTTGTAAATCTACGGACATGGGTCAGTCGCATATAATTTCAGGTTTGCGAGTGACCACTGGTGATCCCATAAGGAGATATTCTCAGCGGATTTGTTACCGGGGTGCGCCAGTCCCCTACCGACTTAAACCTAAGGACACACACACACACCCAGTCCTGAACTCGGGAAAGGAATTCTTCACTACTGAAAAATCCCCAACTCGGCCAGGAATCAAACCTGGGCCGCCAGAGTGGAAGGCAGGCGTACTACTGACTCACACATGGTGGCGGACCCTGTCGCATATACACACATAAATGGAATTGAACTTATGGACTTGGGAATAGAAAGCGAGTTCTACCCAGGCTGACTTGGGACAGTAAGGACACTGGCACACGTTGGCGCTTGACGTGAAACAAATATAACAAGGGTTTGATGAAGTACAGAAAATAATTTACGTATATCATCACTGCATAAACCATGTCCTTTCCTTGTCCCATCTCTTACTTTTCTTTAAGTGATTATCAACAAATTATAAACTAAAATAAAATCAGGTAAACTGATGTAACAAAGTACCAGTATGTTTTTGTTTAATCAGTTATGATTGTAGTTATGATATGCAGAATAAAATAAATAAAATAAAAAAAAGTCAAATTGGCCAGTTTCGGGATTTGAACCATAGAACTAAAGAATGTGAGGCCAAGACGTTACCATCTCGGCCACCAGGGTCAGTTTAATGGTCTAGTTGGATAAGCGCATGTAAAGCAATAGTGTTATTTGTCACAGCTAACTGTATTTTAATTGCCAAAGCCTTATAAGATCACAGTAAAACAATAGGCTATGTTGTCATGATAACTGATTTGCATTTCATAAATTCTTTCGAATACGTATATTATCATAAAATAGACACTAAATTGAGCATTACTTCGAAACAGGTCAACCGATTTTATCCATTATGAATAGACGTCTTCCCATGTAATAAATGGGTATACAAAGTTTCAGGAAAATCCAATAAAGCATATTTGAGTTAACGCGACTTCTTATATATTAACATAAAAGGCACTAAATTGGGCATTATTCCGGTACTGGCCAACCGATTTGGTCGAACATCAATAGACGTCTTTCCATGGACATTATAAATGCGTATACAAAGTTTCATAAAAATTTGATAAAGCGTATTTGAGTTATTGCGCCTTTAAAATAGACACTAAATTGGGTTTTACTCCAGTACCGATCAACTGATTAGGTTCAAATTCCATTGGGTACTTCTCATGGGCATCATAAATGTGTATACCAAGTTTCATGAAAATCCGAAAAAGCGTATTTGAGTTATGGCGCGTACAGACACACGGACAGACAGACAGACATTTTTCGTCCCCCACACAATCTCATAAAGTACCATACTGGCACTTAATAAGCAATGTTATTAATTCACACAAAGTCAATATGAAGTGAATGCCATTGCTTACGATGATTACAGAATTAAACGCTCCAGACAAACAACATTAAACTTTTAAAAATGTATGTTTGTCCCGTCTGTTACCTTGGAGTGACCCTTTTATACTGTGACTCAGAATGTAATGAAACATAATTATGTAGAGAAAGCAAAAAGAAATATAGACATAAGATTGAAAGAACACATGAGAAACATTAAGTACTGTCAAACAGAAAAACCAGAAGATGGCAGCTCATTGTTGGAATAAGAACCATAACATAAGTAAGGAGGCCAAATTACTGAAGACAGTAAATAAACATAAAGGGGAAAATATTTATATAAAAAAAGTTGAAGATAGGTTGATGAATTTTGAAACACCACAAGAAGAAAAGTTGATCAAAAGGCTCATAAAAACTACACCAGAGAGCACATCAGTATTCTCCAAGCAAGGATTTGAAACGTACATCCTGCAAAAATGTAAGGAAAAGTGAAGTCTAAAGTGTTTAAATGCCAATCATCTCACTTAATTAACATTGTAGAGTCTACTTCAGTAGTGCTGCAAACAAACACACACTTAACATTATACTGGCACTAGAGTATACGCACGATCTTACATTAATCATCACTTTATTTGATAATGTTTTACTTTAGTTCACACTATAAATAATCGATTATAGTGCCCAAATCGGTAATCATTCGTATATGAAGCTTCACAAGAAACACAGAGCTGTTTTTTCTGGATATTTCACAACTATAACCAATTTCGGAGACATGAGGTCTCTCTTTGTAACCTTGTTGCCTCCTCTTCAATGACTAGCCTTGAAAACTTCATTATTAAGCCTTATATGAAACCCATATATGAGTTCTCTCACAGACTCATAATATGACTGGCTCTACTCATGCAGGAGAGTAGATGGCAGGAGAATGTTCTGTTAACCACTCTGACTTGGGAATTCCC
This sequence comes from Ectobius pallidus, assembly GCA_964059195.1. Taxonomy (NCBI): domain Eukaryota; kingdom Metazoa; phylum Arthropoda; class Insecta; order Blattodea; family Ectobiidae; genus Ectobius; species Ectobius pallidus. Next base: position 8,495,317 of record CAXKWD010000008.1, on the reverse strand, counting down.
TTATACACATGCTCAGGATGATTTTAGTAGAGGATTTCACTGGGGTGCGTATCTAGTGAATGGTGTGCTCTTTCTGTTTCGAGTATTTCTCTTATTTTCGGTAAAATGGCAAGAAAAAAGTGTCTTACAGGTTCTGAAATTAATGTATTAATTATTCCATGTGACAGTGAAGTGTCAGAATTATCATTTAGCAATAGTAAGGGATGTTTTTTTTTAGAGATTACATACAGCATTAGTGAGAGTGAGACCAATGTAAGTGACACCGGAGGCAATAGAGCACCCAGCTGAATGGAAGTGAGTAATTTCGATGAAGGCCCATCAACAACTATTATGGAATATAATATCCAGAAAAGGCCAGTTCTGCCTTCAGATTTTGATCATAAAATCACAGCCTACTCTAGGCCTATGTAAACTTGTAAAACTCTCAGTGAGACTTATGCCATTTAAGCATAAACATTTTCACATGAATAATAAAAATGGTTTCTGAAGCAGATTAGGGGCAGAATTCAGCAAAAATCAAGGTATGTTGTTTTTATGCATGAATGCACAATTTAAGTTACTTTCAATAGGTTTTTCACTAACTTATATTTTATTTCAAAAATGCCTTCTACCATAAAACATCGCTACCAGGAAAGGGTTAATTCGTAACTGTTAAATTAAATTTTTCAGCTCGGATTTATGAAAATACTGAATTATGAAGACTTGAAATACCGAGACTACTGTACAACAAATAAATTGTTTCTCTATATAAATTATCTAATTGTTCATTTAGAACATGTATCCAACAAAATAATAAGTTCAGGGACTGAAGAAACATCAAAACAATACTAGAAATATTTAGAAAGTTTATACAGGGAAGTTATTACTACGAAAAAATAATATTAAGATGAGTTACATACACTACTTCCCTTATTTTAATTACTAACCTGAACTCAGGTTTCGATGAGTCTCCTCATCATTTTCAACAGTTATACTCCATTAGTCTGTTGGTTCGCATCAGCATCCTCTGGTGGACATCTAATGAACTTCATGATGAGGTTGTCCTCCGCAGGAATATCAAAATTCATTAGGTTGTTTTTATTCTTATGTATGTAGATTTTTTCCCATATTGTAAGTTGCTTGTGTGTACGAATAAACTTTTTCAATCCGATGGGACACAAATAAGCAGTGTTAAATAGTCTAGTAAACAGATTGATTAACATCCTACTAAACAAATCAGAATATGAAAGTGAACACAAAAATTTGTATAGCAGAAAACAATGGCTTTGACAGGAACCTAATCGAGAAGAAAGTAAAGAATTGTAAAATGCAGAAACTGATCAAGGAAATTACTACACTTACAACAGAAAAAGATCATTTGAGTTACAAGAAAGTAACCTATCATCCTACTGCAGATACAAAATTAAAGGAAATACAGTGGAACCTCGTTAACACGTTTCTTTAGGGACCGAAAAAAATAAACGTCTTATACGGGAGAACGTACTACTGAAAATTAAAAAAATAAAATCGTAGGGAGTATGTAGATAGGCCTATGTTTTCTAAGTTGCTCAGAACCACTCAAAAGTGCATTCTAATGACTCAAAAATACCCATATTGACACACAGGAGCTTCTATGCCAAGCCATTAGTTATGCGAGATTTAAATTATGTAAACAAATACATAGGCCTAATGATTTTATTTGAAAAAATTAAACAAAAGTTGCAAAAATTGAAGGAATGTATGGGAGCCATATTTAATGAAAAACCATACGAAATTCACACAAAAAAGCATCCACTTTATTCTAAAACATCACACATGAAACAAGTTGCACTCCACAATCTATTAACAAACATAAAATAACTGCAAGTGTAATTGTACAGAATTTCACACGTGCCAGTTCTGTCAACAGAAGATTATGAAGTCGTGTACACGGCCATGTTCACAGCCACAATTTGCTAATGAAATGCGATCCAATACCGACGTGAGAAGCACGATCTGCTTTTTTGCATACATTTCTTCAAACATTCTAATATTTTCTTCTCCTCACAACACGCGAACCGTAAGAAATTTAAAATATATTTCACTACATCAAAATTATCACGATATAAAATGGCGGCCTAACAGCTGACTGATAAATCGGCGCCAAGTCAAATGACCAATGAGAAGCAAACTGCAATGGCTGACGATTGGTCCCATAGAGCAAAGATTGAGACTTGGACACCAGAGAGTACAAGAATTCTGACATAGAGATCACACAATCGGATGGGCGTTCAAAGCTTATGTTCGGCAAAGTGTGGTTGGCGAGCCAAATACGAACGTACTAAGCGTTAAACCAAAACGTGTTAAGAAACATTTAAACATGTAATTATTAAGATTGGGACCGGGACTTCCAAAAAACGACGTATTATCCGGGAAAACGTAGTAATGAGGAACGTGCTAACGAGGTTCCACTGTACTAGAAAAACACAACATCACTTTAGCATCAACGAATCAATTCATTATTAAGAATATGATACAATCCATTCACTTGGAAACATTCCACAGGAACAGAAATGCGGAATTGTAACAACTGCAATTTAAAATACATAGGAAAAACAAAAAGAAGTTTGGAACATTTTACACACATTAAATATGTTCATATAGAAAAATCGGCAAAGCAGCCCATGTTTGGGAAACAGGACATCAAATAAGATCGAAACTGGTATTGAAAAAGTTTATTCATGGACACAAGCAACTTACAGTATGGGAAAAAATCTACTTACACAAGAATAAAAACAACCCAATGAATTTCGACATTCCAACGGAGGACAACCTCATCATGAAGTTCATTAGCTGTCCACCAGATGCTGATGCGAACTAACAGACAGATGGAGTATAACTGTTAAAAATGATGAGGAGGCTCATCGAAACCTGGGTTCAGGTTAGTAATTAAAATAAGGGAAGTAGTGTATGTAACTCATCTCAATATTATTTTTCATAAAAACTTTAAATAAATAATACTACACACCAGAATAAAGATAACATTACCTTGAGATCTTGATTGCGTTTAAAAGTTTTGTCACACAGCGGACAAGCATGAGGTCTAAGGTCACTGTGAGTTATACTATGCGCTCGCAGTGTGCTGTTGGTAGGATACACACGTCCACAAACACTGCAAGGGAACTGAATGCCGCCGTGGTAGTCCTTATGCCGATACAGATTAGACTGTGTCTTAAACCTAGAACATGAGGTGAACAATAATTCATTATTCCACGCTGTATCATTTCATTTTGCACTCCTGCCTGGGGATCGTTTCATAGAAGTTTGCAGTAATATCAGTTCTAACAATATGCATTAGTTTAAAAAATATATGTACATAAAGATATGTATACTACTCATAACATTACTTTGCTAACACTATTAAGCTCATTAGTCAGACAATTACTGATTTTTCTGAAACGTTATATGTATATTAGATTGCATTAATTCATCGATAAATATTTCTGAAACGCCAGATAACGGTTATCCATTCGATGAAACACTCAACAAATTATCGGTAGACAGATCACTAGATATCTCCAAAACGCTAGATAAACATTCAATATGGCGGACGCGTGATACATTTATGTTGATGTACGTTTCGTTATTATGTTAGCATTTTATCCTACATGATGTTATGGTATTAAAATCAAAAGTAGTAATGCTGGTGGCATTGGTTATTAATTTGTGTGTGAAATAATTCATAACACGAGAAAAATTGTATGTTATAGGTTAGATGAACTTTGTTATAGCCTTGGCTATAAAATCTATCCATTGTTTACTTGTATTAATTTCATTTTCTGTTGTAACACTTTTATGAACACACCATATTTTCTTGCTGGTCATCTTCATTGTCAGATCGTATAAGGTCTAGGTCTATAAAGAAGTAAATATTCCCTGAAAGAAATACAGGAATCCTTTAGAGAAGTACGATGATATTCAGTTTTGGAAAAAATGTAGCTTAAGTGTTGTACATAATTTTATTTCCTGGTGCAAAACTTTATGAAGAAAATGTTGCCTTTTTTAGCACGAATATTAATGCATTATCATCCTTTCTCGTCATCTTCATCATGAGAAGATAATTAGGCCTAGAGACGTATAGGCTTACAGCAAAAATATTCCCTGAGAGAATTACCCGAAATATAGGTCTACGACAATACTGAGTTCGGAAAAGGTTCAGGCAGTCAAAGCAATGACCTATGGATAAATAGGCCATCATATGGAATAAGGAACAACTGCAAGCATTCCTTTCTCAGCGTTAAACAGGCCATCATTAAGAGTTTGGAACAAATGGAAGTAATCCCTTCTCAGTGGGAAATCAGCTATAATTAATGTGTTACATTTCATGCATTACCTTTTCAAATTGTGAAGGGTGACATTCTCTAGAATGCACAGGTCTCGAAGTCAAAATTGCTGAAGTTTCCCTCATGTTTTACATACAATTTACCGGAGAAGAAAACAGCAGATAGAAAATTCTGTCATTTAAAGGAGCGCTCCCATTGGTTGCTGTAGTTCTCTATTCAATCACGGCCAATTTGATATTACAGTATGCATCGTGTCTCCATCTACTGACAAAGTGCTCAACTCATTTATCTGACATATGGTTATTTAACAAGCGTATTCCCTTTTGGTAAAGGAAAGGGGTTTATTGAGCAGATGAGATGTACAGAACAGATAGCTGTGTAATAGATATCCAAAGCTTTAAGCAACCGAGCCTTAAAGGTTAAATCTGGATTATTGTTTGATTTCTTCTTTTTCTCATTTTCTCTTCCACTTCAGAGCACCATGACCTATGATTACATGCATGAAATCATTATATGCATACTTGAAATAGGGATGTTTATTGTTAGCCAAGCATGTAAAACGAGACAAAACAGGATGGAACATTTTTAGTTCTTTGTTCGCAGTAAATTTTTATGTCCCGGGTATTTGGGGGAGAAAGTGTGAAAGTGAAATTGATTTTCCTTTGATTTTATTTAGCCCTGAAATGGTTGTATGGCAACATGAAAGTGGAAAATACAACATCCTGTATAGACTGTTATAACCTTATGTTGTGTTGTTCTATGGTAGTGGATCTTTACCAAAACATGTGTGGAAATTCTATTGTTCCATCGTAATGGGATTTGTCTTTGCTAGATCTAATGTTGCGTTTGCGTTTGCTTAACATTGTGTTTTTTAATAATAGCATAAGAATGTGCAATAATTTACAATAAATATGAAAAGTATTTCTATTAATTTATGCTTGCTCTGTATTATTAAACTTTAAAATTTGTTTATAAAATTAAGTAACACGTTTTGGTTAAACTAAATCACTTTTACTGTAGTTACATGAGAATTTTCTGGCATTCTTTTCTAAAACCGATACAAACTTGAACATCTTTCTTACTTACACTCTGCCACAAATATCACACCCGTATTTCCCTTTTGGTCTGTGAGTTTCTAGGTGTACTTTGAGATTGCCTTTGGTTGAAATCTTCTTGCCACAAATAGGACACACAAACCTCATAGTGTTGCTGTTTGTAATGGCTGAATTAGAGTTGGTATGAAGAACACCTCGTGACGAGTATACAGGTGTTTGTCTGAAACACAATAAACTAATTATATACTACTATACTAAATTTGCAGCTAAGAAAAAAAACTGATGAGATGCTACGTTTGGAGTGTAGCTTTGTATGGAGCCGAAACATGGACACTCAGGAAAAGGGAAAAGAAATATCTGGAGAGCTTTGAGATGTGGTGTTGGAGGAGGATGGAGAGGATTCGATGGACGGATAGAATCACAAATGAAGAAGTTTTAAGAAGAGTGGAAGAAAAGAGACACATCTTGCAAGATGTAAGAGTGAGAAAAGCCAACTGGATGGGACACATTATGAGAAGAAGAGGACTCTTGCTAGATGCCATAGAAGGAAAGAGAAGACTAGGAAGAAGAAGAATTGAGATATTGGATGACATCAAGAAGAAAAGAAATTATGGAGAGTTAAAGGATGCAGCAGAAAATAGAATAAACTGGAAAATGGAATTTTACATGGGAGTGTAGACCTGCCGTAAGGCAGAAGTACCATGAATGATTGAATGAATACTATAGTATACCATAAAAATAAAACAAAGTGCCATGTAAGGGTACCGATAACAAATATTATATAATTTGAGGGTATAAGGGGAAAAAAATCTTGTACATATAACCAAAAAATTAGTCAAACGTTAAAAAGAGCAAAATCACAGATAAGAGTATACAATAAAAGCTGCTTTGAAGTTGAGTTTGCCCTATGCATCACATTCATAGATCATTGAGGGTTAAAAAATCTTATGTGAAACATAACTTCCTCTGTCCAAATGAAAGTTTGCCTCTTAGTATAATATTCCCTTCATGTAAATTGGTTATAAAAAAAGAAGAGAATGTCCTTATCACATCGTATTGCATCCCCGAAGGATACATAACCCAAATAAAATTTGATTTATGCACTCACATAACTTTCTTTGCTTACATCTTTCTCATTCTAATATAGAATAAGAATTATTAATAAACTTCATTATGAAGCTAAGCTAAAACCTTCTAAGGATTGATAGAATAAGAAGCCGCGCTGCAAAGAGCAGGTATTCAGTTGTTTGAACCTGATTGCACCGACTCGTATGAGAGGTCGGTACAATTAGTTCCTTCCTTCACCCCAGAGTGCGCCACCGCCTGAGGCAACAGTTGGCTGCCCTGGCTGGCTGGCTTGCGCTGCTCTTAAGTGAGTGACGCAAGCTGTGGCCAGGCGTCTGTACTGATAGCTGCGGGCAGACTGTGGTGAGTGTCATGGTCCCGCGTGATCGGGGCTCTGGAGCGTTCCCGCGGGCAAGCTCTGCTTATTCATTCTGGACATAGCGTCTAACCAGGTATGTTGCATCGTGCTGACGCGCAAACAATGTCAGGCCTAAAGCCTGTCGGGGTCTGATTTCGGCTTTGTTTGAAGTTCTAATGCTTAAAAATCCCTTTAGGCAGGCCTACAGGCGGAGGTAGATTTCGAAGTGCTTTTGGTTTAATTTATTGTCGCTGCATAGCACTCTTTTTCTTTAGCCTTGGCATGGTAAACCTGCAGTAATAAGAACTGAATTCGGTAAAGAGGAAGTGCCTACAATCATTTGTTTTGACAACAAGAATAGGATATAATATTCTGGGAGGCCGTGCGCAAGATCAGCAATGAATAAAATTAGCAAAGCCGCTAAACAAGACAAAATTATGATATTATAATAATTCTTTTAAGTGTTATTATTTTCAAACATTAAAATCTCGCGTCATATGAGAGCTATCAAGAAACTATTTATTGATTTGTAGAGTACTCATCAAGAGCTTTTCAACGATACCCCACAAGACGTGGTTTCAAAAGTTTCGAATTTTCATCCCCCACCCCCACCCCCACCCTTACTCGAACCCCCGAATTGTTGGTGTCACTGTGAACTCCATAGGGAGTACTCTAATTTATTCAAACAAAGTTTCCCTCTATACTTCATAGGGGCCGAGATATAAATGTTTTAAAATTTCAACCCCCTCCCCCGACCACCCCCTTGGGCCAATTTTGCCCATTAACGAACTTGTCCGAACTATTGGGCCCAGAAATAACATAATAAAATTTGGTTCAAATATCTTCAAAATTACGGCCGCTATCGTGTAAAGATATATATATATATATAAATATATATATATATAAATATATATATAAATATCACAAAATTTTTTTTTTGAACGGGCGGTGGTTTCGTACTTAGGGGAGCATGAAACGTAAAGATATGAAAGAATTTTTCGAAAATCATAAAGTGGTATCCATTGCAATAGGTAGCTTTTTCTTCGAAAATCTACCTAATAGTGATGTGTACAATGCTTTGTCTTAGTTTATGTGTTAAATAAGTGCTGGGAAAATGGAATTTGAAATCGGCGTCATGACACTGTTTACAGAAGCTTAACGATGCTATTTTGCGAATACCTTTTCTCTTATTTCATTTATTATTTGTTATTGTGATCACTACGGTTAATGAATACTACTTGCTAAGTTTATCCATTTGTTACTCTGGTGTAGTTATCTTGCAGTACGCGTAATGTAAAATTCCCCCCCCCCCATTTTTTGTTACTTCATAACTGAATCTGTTCTTCCTAGCTGTTCGTTTTTTTCTATTTGAAATTTCTGTGCACATCACCTTGTCTTTAAATAAATTACATAGTTTCTTTTGGTTTTTTGCTCATATCTTGATGCCATAGAAGGAATCCCGTTGCTTGGGCCTGGAGGTGGTCCATGTGGCGGTCTTTTAGTGTTGCCTCCCATTTTTGCTAATTATTCTGTATTTATCTTACAGCATCCATCCTTCCTTCCATTTTTTAAAAAATGTGTATGCCTAATGTTTCTTCCCTTTTTATATTACTGTGTAAATCCGTTTTTTATTTAAAACATGAATTAATTTCTGTACGGTAATAGAAAAAATGCATAATATTCAGTAACGTAACTATAAAAAAACTAGTTGCTATTTAGCACGTTTTAAAGGTTAATAAATTTTAATTGTATGTTATGTTGTAAATTATAATAGAATTTATCAAAATCTTGTTTTAAACCATATGTAAATTTTCATTTTAAAAATTGTAAATAACATGTTCTAGAAACTCATTGTAAATGATTTGTTTTCTTTTAAATTCTACACACATGAAATCATAAATTATAATATTTATTATTATCACAAATTGTTTCTTATAAGAAATTCATTGTACCATATATGTATTAAATTTATTCGGGAGTAAGGAACAAAAGAAAAAGATCTTAGATTGCAAAAATATACTAAAACAAAAAGGGATTTATGTGTTGCTCTGTTTTTGTTGCCCCACTCTGGGTTCTCATTTATCCGTTGGGCGGGCTCATTGATAAAGTCAGGTTAGCTTTCCTGCGGGTGACTACCTAAGCACTCCTTTCCACATTCCCATAGGGGTGGGCGCATGATCCAAAGCTTTATTGTTCACCAGGCAAGACTGAATTTCTACAAACAGTGGGTGGCTAATAACTACCCTCCAGAGATTTCACCCCCCCCTCCCGAAAAAATGTTTCACATAAAAGCTCTTGGTATAAGCATCCCATGTACAAAATTTAAACAAAATCATTAGGACCATTTTCGAGGAAAACACAATAAAAGAAATTTCCTTCATGTCAAGTACCCTTAAAAATAAGAGAAAGCTGTCGCCAATCTTTGTGTTGCATCCCCAGAAGGTACCTAACCCAAATACAAAATATATGTATACAGTATATACATACATACTGGATGTATCATAATTAATACCACAAGCCGAAACGGTTGAAATGTATGATAAGAAACAAAAAAATTCCAGCAAACATGGGTTTGCAAACAAGAGATTTGTGAGATTTATTATATCGAATGTGAGGTTATGAGCCACCACTGACTTCATTAAGAAGCATTGTCCCAATTAGTACACATGAATTTGAAAAGTAGGCTTTCATGTAATTGTCATTCTAAGTTGCCTCACAATTCTCTCATCGCTTAGCTTGCTAAAAGGAATTTAATGGATCACAATGCTTTATATATTGTGACAAAGCCAGAAAAGCCTAGAGCCTGATAGAAGGAGGAGTAAGCCAGAAAGAACTAGAACGACGGAGTCTAGAAGGATCGCGCTCCCCTAGTGGATGGACGGCAGACGAGCGCCAGTGGGCGTGACGGCAGCACGGCTATTGGAGCTGCGTGCCGACGGGTGCGGCCTACTCCCTGGCACGGCGCGGTGAGTGACGGCGCACGCTCGTGGGAGGGGCCAGAGGTGGAGCCATGCGCTAAGGGCTTGACGGCGCACCGCGCGGACATTCTAGACCATGCGCGGGTGGAGCTTTCCAGATCTCGACTCTGGAACTTTCGTTAAGGCTATATAAGGAGTGCGAGCAGCCGAGCCGAGTGAGTCAAGGAGAGTTCAGTACAGTGTGAAGAGTCAGTACATCAGAGGAGAGGCAGTCCGTGAAGAGCCGGAGGGTCAACGAGGGAACAGTCAGAGAGGCAGTCCGTGAGTAGCGGCGAGCGTCAGCGTCAGAGGGTGAGCTGGACGGAGAGGACTGATCAGCGCGGCCTGAGTGTGTCTTGGGAATCTGAGGAGCCAGTGACCGGAGGGACCCGAGAGCGGAATAGCTAGTCAACGGGGAAGTAGTGACCGGAGGGAAGGGTTTACGGAAGAGCTGGTGAGCTGATCAGGGCTGAGGTAGTGCCGTCCCGGGGAACTCGGCGCGACGGGTGGATCGCACAGCGGCAGCGAGGACTGTGGAGTTGACCGACGCGACGTGTGATGATCTGGATTGGACTGGAACAGTGCTGTAATTAGGACTGAGCACAGTGAGAGTGAGCACTGAACAGGACAGTGAACTGGCAAATAGTCTGGAGTTTTCTGGCTGTATTGGCAATTGTTGTAGGAAATAAAGAAACCTCCATCCTTCAATTATAAACTCGGTGTTCTCATTTTGAACCCCGACGAGCCCTTGTTACAATATGAATTTACAATTAAACACGCACCTTATTTTGTTACTAAAAAAGTAAGTAAATTTATACTACCTGGACACCCTTAGTGAACGAAAAAGAAATCTTTCTGAAGTGGCATGCCTATCAAATTACCCCAAGCAAATATATGCCATTTAAAAAAGAAAGAAAAACATATAATTCTTTATTGCTACAAGACAAACTGCTATGGTCTCTGAAAGTAACGATTTGTACATGGAAAAGCTCCTCTCAACATCCACTGAAACATTACATAAAAATGCCGAAAATGACCTAGAAACTGCCAAAAAATGACCTATCTTTTTAAAATGACAAAAAATTGCAAAATAAAGGCAAAAACAAATTGCCCATATTTAATGAATTATTTCATGATACACTTTTATATATATTCAAGCTATCTTTTAACCTTCATATAAAAAACATGCAAAATCATCAAATGTCTTGTCCTACTAATCATAATTTTAATAATAGATGCAAATAAATTAGTTTTATTAGTTTTCTCAAATCCCTATATCTATTGTTATCCCACATCAAACATTCCTTTTTGGGTCTCCAAAGTAAAACAATTAATTAAAGTTTTACCGTACCTCTGCAATTGGTTGTTGCTATCGGTGCTAGTGAGAATACGACGCCCTGGTGGAAGATGACTCCATAAGTGATTCTGTAAACCAATCTCATTGTTGAAACCTCTTGAACAAACTGAGCAGCGGTACGGTTTCAGTTCTTTGTCCACAGCAGCAGCAGGGGAAGACGGTGTCACTACAGCTGGTGTGGGAGACACCACAGCTGGCGCTGGTGATGGTGATGGTACACTAGCAGCATAATAAATAGCATAAGCAAGCTTGACTAAAATGGATGAGAAGTAATAAGGAATTAAATAATCACTACAGTTATTACATTGTCAATGCAATTATAGTGACAATTCCATTCGTACAACGCATACCCTATTTGATATTGACCAATAACATTTAGCTTCGGATACTGATTAGGACAGTAAGGATGCAATTTTATCAGATAAATTGTCAGCTTGTTACTGGATAGGTCAAGGTATCCATATGCAGTGATTAATACCTGTATGTCACATGTCTGGTTTGTTGCCATTCTACAAGATAAAAACACATTATTTTATACAACTCGAGCAGGTGCCCACGGCTTCGCCCACAATAATTAATTTGAAGATTAAAAATTAAGAGCCAAATAATTCAAACGTTATATTTATTAACAATTACAAGCAAATCATTCATAATAATTATATGAAACAGCTAAAATCTGGCTTTGGAATGCATTCCACGATTAGAAAGCGCAGCTTGCGAAAAAAAAACCTCAGATTTGAGTTCCCTGGCCCAGAAAACCCCCGCATAGTGACTTCCGTCCAAATCGATCAATGTTTGCCCATTCAGGCCTACAATCACTATTCCTCTTCCGCCTATTTTGAAAATTTCAGATATCTGCTTGCCTTGATATTATAAACAAATGAATCAAAGAAACAATGTGATCAAAATTCCATGCGATATATTAAAAAATCACGATCTTCATATTTCCAAGTTGTGACAAAAAAAGGCAAAGCCACCTGCAAATGATTTGGCAATTGAAATGTATTACCGAAAACCGATGCTTTGACAGCGCAAAAAATTCATATTTTCTGCCAGTTTTCACTTGTAACTCGCAAACAAAAGTGGAAATTAGAAATCTGGCTTTGAGATGAATTCGGCCAGTCCATCCTATGCTTAAAATTTCACTGTATGTTTGAGTGTCCATTCTTGATTGCTTTAACAAAAGTTAGTTGTTAAATTTTCACTTGACAAGCAAACTTAGATTTACCTTTGGTAATCCGGACGGCCGTTTCGCACTATTTTAGTGCATCATCAGCGGTTTTCGAACTGCTACTGGTGGGTGCCTGTGTTGTACACCTAGGTGGTGTGGGTGTTGCGTTGGTCTTGAGGTGGGAGTGGGAGTATTTGGCGGTGTTTGAATGTCAGGTATCGTGTCAAAAAGTGTGTGTGATTTGAAGTGTAGTTGGTCATTTAGTATAGATGTGGGGTGATTTTTTGTTAAACACACAAAAAATCACCCCACATCTATACTAAATGACCAACTACACTTCAAATCACACACACTTTTTGACACGATACCTGACATTCAAACACCGCCAAATACTCCCACTCCCACCTCAAGACCAACGCAACACCCACACCACCTAGGTGTACAACACAGGCACCCACCAGTAGCAGTTCGAAAACCGCTGATGATGCACTAAAATAGTGCGAAACGGCCGTCCGGATTACCAAAGGTAAATCTAAGTTTGCTTGTCAAGTGAAAATTTAACAACTAACTTAAAATTTCAGATCTCTGCATGCAGTAGATTTCGCTGGGCATCGCGCACAAAGAAACACTTAGTCTTATTATTATAGAAAACTTGTTAGGAAATTGAAACAATTTAAATGTGCATTGAATAAAAACCCAATTTTGATTTCGTGCAAGTATGTTTTTGTTCTGTTTTTATTTTAGCATATCTTAATAGGTTAACTATTTCTCATTCCCATTGATGGCAGCATTGGTTAGTATCTGATTGGTTCATTCTTTTAGTATGCCATGATCTGACAGTTGACACAACGGTGATTTGATTTTAAACAACACAAGAAAGAAAGAATTATTAGGGAACGAAGCTTCATACAGTGAACAAAAAGTTGCAGAGAACAGACTATAGCAAGTCTAAGTCTAAAGCTGGGTCTCCACAGATTAACACTTAACACCATGTCTACATGTATATTGCAATTTCGTATTCTAATTGACTTGACATGCATACCCAGCATGTTGAACTTAACATTTTTAGATGTTAATTTGTTTTCCAGAAAAAATGGACATCATGTCAAAACAACAACAACATGACTAGTCATGTGACATCAGCTTTGGTTCAGGAATTTCCGTTAACAAAAAAGCAAACAATAACTTCCTCTTTCACTTATCTACTGGCATCCATTTTAAATTATTGTGAGAAATCGTATTATGTTGATTGGTTAGTTGAAAATTATGGAGAGAAAAAAACACTACAATTACTTAACAAAATTAAGGTGAGGCCTCCTATTTATTCTAAGGAAATAGTTTCTTTTATATATATATTCTACGGGCTAATACTGACATTATTAATAAGAGGTAACAAACCCATTTTTGCTAACACTAGAATGCACAAAGTTTTAGTGAGCATTCACACCAAAGTCGCAATAACTGGATGCAGGCTGCATATCGAATAGCATAGCTTACAGTTTTGCATTCACACTGAAGTAGCATATGAGACTTGCAGCTTTTCCATTACTCTTATGTTTTCACTTGACACGTTAGAATAAAATCCTCAGACAAATCAGGTTCAGCATTTTTCAACTACAGGGTTTCATTTTGATGATTTTAATGGCTAGTTCTGATGCTAACAACATATTTATGTTAGGAAGTGTTGATGATTACGTTAAGAATAACAATGGGCATGTCTTTAGAGCATATGGATTTTTCCTTGGCCTCTCTAAAACTAAACTAAACCAAACTAAACTAAAGAAGAATCAATTATGCTTTTCCTTTAGGGATGATTACTTCTGAGTTCAGTATTTTTGAAAAGCAAATGAATTGTCAACCCGAAAAGACAGCTGACCTTAAAGCTGCGTGTATTTTGCACAATTTCATCCGAAAAGACAATGGCATATTTTCTACGCTTAATGAAAATGATAGAAATAAAGCCTACAATGTAATCAAGATTGTCGTGGTCGTCTAGGAACAAACACAAGTGATTTACGAGATAGACTACATGATTACTTTTGAAGCTAGAAAACGCCTTGCCATGGCAAAACAAAGCATGTGTGTAAACTGCCAAGGAAGAGCGGATTCCTGATATTATCTCATCAGTTGTTCTACCATTCATGTAATAATAATTTATGAATGTGTAATTTATACTGATCACATAAATAACTTTGTATTTTCAAATTTATACTCATTCTGTATATTTATGTCTCAACTGCCTGTTATTGTTGAGCAAGAAATAAATGTAAAGTTATCTCTATACAGGCTGTAGAGGCCCTCAGGGTTCCAGGAGTTCCGGGCTCTCAGACTTCAAACAGTCACTACATGAATGTGGTAAGGCTGTCACTGTGAGTCACACTTTGGTCACTTTTTCCTCAGTATTGTTCCCGGTATTAATTATTACTAGAGGCCCACAGTTCCTCCAGTAGAACTAGGGCAAATGAAAAATCCCACAGATTCGAAATGCATCAACTTGGGTTCTTAGATGATCCAGCAGATTTTTTTCTATAAACTGGACAACAATGGGAGGAGGAAAACTCTTATTCCTTGAGATTGAAAGTATTATGGACACATCTCATCATCATGATCAGTTATTTTCATAATAATGTTAACTTACATAAATAATATTAGTAGGGTGTGAGAAATAATTTTGATAAACGACAGTGTTCAACTTATCACAGCAGAGAAGACGATGTGGAGCAAGCAAGAGATGAAAAGCAAGAGTTTAGGTAATAAACAAAAATTCATAGAAATAGATTAAGTACGTTAGGAAAATTAAGACTACAAAAAACGGAATAATTCTGAAGGCAATGGGACACTTTTTAAATGTAACAAAAGTTGAAATGGGAGAAACCAATTAAAGAAAATAAAGTAATATTGAATTAGATCACATGAGTGGAGGTATTATACACTTACTTCACTTGATTTTTCCACTGACCTGGACATGTTTCGGGATTCTGTCTTTATCCCATTGTCAACAAACTCAAACTGTTGGCGTCGTCTGACAGTTGGAGTTTGTTGACAATGGGATAAAGACAGAATCCCGAAACATGTCCAGGTCAGTGGAAAAATCAAGTGAAGTAAGTGTATAATACCTCCACTCATGTGATCTAATTATTAACTTCACTGTGTAAACTTCCTACAACACTTAGATAATATTGAATTACCTTTGTGGTATACCCTAAGAGGGTGCAATTACAATATTAAATTTGCTATCAACTATGAAATGTAAAAAATGTTAACAACATAAAGTGGCGAAAACAATCTGTAACACCATGGATGTCCAAATTATATTACTATAAATAATGTGGGTGTAAAATTGTTTTAAAAGGCTGAACGACTATGTGAGAAGCCAAAAGGTTACATTGCTTCCCTTCACGTGCATGTATTTACTTTAAAGGGTAGGGAATTCTCAGTATAATACAGTAGTTAATTTTGTCAATTTATATTGTACTTAGAAGACATCAAATCTGTATCTTTCTACCAGAATGAGAATGTAGGCATGAGCTACTTTTAAATGAATTAGCGTACAAAATATAGCGACTCTTTCTCGGATAATTAAAAGCAACTTATTTGCAAGTACAGCTGAAAAGGAATCAATACGCAGGCACTGACCTGAGTCGCGCCACATAAAATAAGTTCAGATCTATGTGAAAAAATGAATGTCGCACTCTCCGAGATGCATTATTGACATGCTACTTCTGTGTGAACACTTGAACTTGTTTATTTGGGATTTAAAACGAGTAGTGCCAAACCTGCATCCAGGTAATGTGACTTGCTTGCTATGCTACTTCGGTGTGAATGCTCCCTTAGACTTAACCTTGGCCAATCCATAGGCTAGCAACATGATTAAAAACTGGTATGTATCTAATGAAGCCTCGGCATCAGATCATAGGCATGTAAGATTTGAAATAGAGGTGAATTATACTGATAAATCTGAGATCAGAATTTCTCGACTGACTGACTGGGTAATCTATCCAGAATACCTCAAGTCAGAAGTTGAGGAATTTGACAAACCTCTAGTGTCTTTAAAATACAATATATCTGAAGAAGGGTCGAGGAAAGACCCGAAACGTAATGCAGCATTCTTTTAACTATTCACTGTAAGTAACATTTTATATATTGTATATTAAACTAGAAGACAGTGGAATTCAAGGACCAATATGACTAATTTTGACCTCTAGAGTCTATATGTGAATTGGAGCACACTGCAACCCAACTCAGTAAGCTAATTATATCATCATATGAACAAAGTTGCCCAATTACCACCAGAAGGGGCAAGAGAAATTTTCCCTGGTGGAATAGACAACTTGCTAAACAAAGAGCTAATGCAAGGAAGCTCTCCAATAAGGTAAAAACAGCAGGTAATTGGTGTGAGTACAGAACAGCTCTAACCAATTACAACAAAGAATTAAGGAAATCTTGGAAGAGCTTTTGTGAAGGTATGAATGGAATGCTTATTACAGCTTTTACCAAAAAGCCATGCAAATAGTATTGGCTATCTAGTAAGAAAGTTGGATGGGAAGTATACAGAGAGTCAAGAAGAAACACTGGAATTTCTACTAAAGTATTGACCTGTTTGGTCACCTGAAAATTCTCCATGAAATTAAGGAGGAGAATCTCATTAAACTATGGGACTGGATGACACCTAAACTCAACCTGGATCATTCCTTTACAGTCACAATTACTGAACGTCAAAGTAGGAATGAGCAAAGATCTAGCTTTGGCAATGAGTCACCTGTATGGTCACGGATGGCTCCAATATGGACAGGTAAACTGGGTAGGAGTTTATGGGCCTAACTTTGCCCAAGCAAAAGCTCTTGGCCATGAGCCCACCTTATTCCAAGCAGAATTAATGCCACTGAAATATGTGCTCATGTCAATGTCAGTAAAGGCATTCATGTTGCCAGAATCTATATCCTAAAGAGAAGTCAAACAGATAAATGTCCCAAATTTGAGGGAGTTACAGAATCCGCAGAGCACGTCTTGTTCAAAAGTCCCAGTGCCTCAGATGAAATAACAGAATTTAGAACAACCGTGCAGGGATTGCAGACCTTTTGAGACAAAAAGACAAATATGACCAACTCGACTTTGTCTCTAAGGAGGCAGCTGAGAAGTACAGGGCAGACAGAATAAACAGACAAAGATGAACAAGACGATATAGTACCTATACTCGACCCTCCCAGGAGATCCGAGCGTTTGTGGAAAACTCAAAATCCTGTTGAGATTCAGTAACCGGAAGCTCAACCAGTGTTGGAAGAGCGACGGAACCGGATATCATAAACAGGAGGAGAGAATAATAAACAAATATTGTAACTGGGATTCACAGTGAAGTAATCAAATACACACAATTAATTCTGTTTTTCACTCAACTTCACTAATATAAGTAATGACTTACACATAATGCATTTCACAGCTTCTTAGCTGCATCATCAGATGAGGTCAACTGCCGAGTTTGCTGGAAGACCGGTAGATGTCTCTGTTGGACGTATCAGTGTAGTGATGAGGTCGTTTTCCTTTGGGATATCAAAATTAACCAAGTTATTCCTGTTCCTTTGAATGAAAACTTTTTCCCAGACCGTTAGTTCTATCGGTTTTGTCACAGATTTTAATAATTTAATGTCATCTTCAAATTCATTAAATTATCAAAATCTGTAACAAAACCGATAGAACTAACGGTCTGGGAAAAAATTTTCATTCAAAGGAACAGGAATAACTTGGTTAATTTTGATATCCCAAAGGAAAACGACCTCATCACTACACTGATACGTCCAACAGAGACATCTACCGGTCTTCCAGCAAACTCGGCAGTTGACCTCATCTGATGATGCAGCTAAGAAGCTGTGAAATGCATTATGTGTAAGTCATTACTTATATTAGTGAAGTTGAGTGAAAAACAGAATTAATTGTGTGTAGGAGGAGAGAACTCTGACGGGCCCCAAAGGAAACTCCTGGAGATGGAAGAGGAAGACAAAGACAGTGAAAGCAACTAAAAGAGAGAGAAATACAAAGCAAGACAAAACAGAAACACTAAGGATGTAGTTAACTGGACAAATACATGAAAAAAAAAAAATTACAAGAAGCAGATATAGTTGTAGTATGTAGAGTAGAAGCTGAGGCACACCGATGTACAACGAACTGAAAATTTACATGACACCGGTGAGGTTCAGTTTAGTAGATTAGAAGCTAACTAGTAGTTTAGTAGTTAACAGAAGTAGTAGATAGAAGTATTGTTATTGTTATTAGTAGTTCTTGTCTCAACTACTGGATTCCAATAAGAGAGACAGTAGTTAGATATATTTAAAGTATAGTTGTGTAAAATGAAAATGTAGCACAAATAGAAATTGCAATGTTGTAAGAAAGAATTTCCATGAAATTGTAAAATTCTGGTAAACAAAAATTAAAGGAAAAAGTAAAATCACGATGAATACTAAGTCCTGGTTTAAATAATCACATACCAGGACACAGGATTCACGGATTTTATTAATATTATTAGAATCTATATCTTATCGGAGAGTCATGCAGCATTAAAGGCTCTTAATGCTCACACCATTGAGTCAAAACTCGTTGAAGACTGTCTGTTGATAATAAATCAGCGGCAAAACACAACAAGGTTACCTTAATGTGGGTGACAGGGCATGAAGGAGTTGAGGGGAATGAAATTGCTGATCGCCTAGCCAAAGAAGGGGCCAATACTCCTTTCATCGGCCCAGAATCATTCTATGAAGTACCAGGTAGCTGCTTTACCAAGCTGATAATAATGTTGCAGCTGATAATTAGCAAAATCAACTAGAGTAGGAATACGCATCTAGCGCATTCAATTTCAGATACTGATTAGAACTAACTGTACCATGCATTTGCTAATTGCTTTTTCTTAATGAAATTTGACGAACAGCATTTTGTGAACTGCTGTATTAACTTATGTTTACTTCAGTTTACTTTCACTCTACAGACATTCTGAATTTAGTATAGCAATTCTACAGTAAATGAAAACTAGAAAAGAACAGAGAATAATCAGAATTACATGCTGCAGTATACAAAAATACTATCATACTATCCCACAACAGTTAAAATAAAATAAAAAGTACAGTAAAAATAAAAGATTAAATTGTGTAACTTCAAATGTTATTTAAAATTAGCAATATTACCTTAAAACAACAGAGCATGCACCATCTGTTAGGGTAGTAGCAGGATACACACAACCAACGCAAAATCAGCTCTACCAACTACTGAAATGGAAATGACAAAATCAAAAGAAAAGCAAAATACAACTTAAATAAAACAAAAGTGTCAAAATGCAGAGAAAACCCTTGTAAAGTGAAATTAATATTATAATTATGTTACAACAAGCTGCTGTGTTAATAACCCTGCTTATCAACACTAAAAATATAGTCCATGGAATTATTTTCAACAAAGAAAAGAAGAAATAGGTACCATCTAAGAATATAATATTAAAATTAATTAAAAAAAAAAAAGAATTAAAAAAAA
The DNA here is from genome assembly GCA_964059195.1 of Ectobius pallidus. Lineage (NCBI taxonomy): Eukaryota > Metazoa > Arthropoda > Insecta > Blattodea > Ectobiidae > Ectobius > Ectobius pallidus. The sequence continues at coordinate 8,475,544 of CAXKWD010000008.1, read as the reverse complement.
AAAACAAAAACAAAAAACATGCACTTTATTATAATGCCTTAACACAACTCAAACACAAGTCAAGACAGGCATAGATATTTCTCCTTTACCCTTTTCTGTTTCATTATTCCTGAAATCTTATAGTAGGGCAATACAGTAGTTAACACAAAAGATGCAGAACAAAGGGAATGAAAACAAAAAATAACTTTCTCAGGCCTGCACCTGGGTCAGAGATAATTCACCCAAGGAAATCCTCTGATGATGGCAAGGGAGTGCAAAATACCTCTGAACAGGAAAGTTATTCTTAATTATTTTCTTCTGACAGATGCATTTCTTAGAGTGTATCACCGTTAGTTGCAGCCTTGATGTAAGTAGTCTTAGGGCCTGTACGACGACCACCTGATTATCATATTTATCTGCCAGATAGAGAACCTATCTGGAAGTTGACCAAGAATTGTGTATTATGATGACCTGACAAAATCTGTCTGGGAAGACAACTTCCAGATAAGCTAGCAGGAGGATGGAGTGGGTGATAAACTTTCAACTGCTAATAAGGGAAGCTTGGTGGAAACAAGATGGCAGCACTCCAAAGCTTCCTGGCCACCTGAATTTCAGAACTGATGCTGGAAGATTTAATTTACACAAAAATGTCATTTTATGCTCACATATGAATAAAAATAGAATTTAACAAATAGATTATTGCACTTAAAACGATATATTCTTGTGTAATTTAATTGTACAAATACAAATCCAAGCTGCCGCACCTAGCGGACGCCTACCGAACTACACCAAACACACCTGTTTGCTTGAGCTAAGGATCATTTTACAAAATTTTACTGCGTTCTTGCTGATAGCAGTTCAGCGTTGGTATTACAAGACATCTTCTAGTTAAGCTATCTGGAAGTCACGTATAGGGAGGAATTGTGGTAATACAGGCCCTTAGTAGCTTGCACTGATATGTAACATACATTCAGTACCATGTTGTTGTTATTATTAGACTTCGGACGCTAAAAATGCTGTTTTAGGTACCTAAAATAGGCTCTAAAAATTGGAAAATAGGTTCTAAAAATCGTAAAATAGTCTCTTATAAAATCATTAAGTTGCCAATTTTCTGAAATATCTCAATTGCAATGCAGAATATTATATTTATTGAAGTCACCATTAATCAACAATAATGATAAAACACAGATATAGGCCTATGGTACACAGAATTATTTAGACCTATTACTAGGGCCTGTATTACTACCATAACAGTGAAAACCTAATCCCTGCGCCCAGAAGCTACACACGCTAGCATATTCAACCCCTTGTATCCCTCAATGATTCACAGAAGTTTTTTTTTTGTACTGGATGTGGGAATCGGGAGAAAAACACTACAATTTCTAGGGAATTCCAAGGAATGTTTCTACTGAAGACGAAACATTTCTTACTATTTTACCACGCCACAAATGTGTCATGTAGCACATTCCGAGTTAAAAATTTAGTACGAACTGAAAATAAATGCTAGAATTTGTAACAAAAAGGAACTTATTTTGAACTTTAGAGGAAAAACAAGCAAAAAGGCAATATTAGGCTCTAACGTAAAAATAGGCTGTTGTACTATAAAAGTATCAGTATTAGGCATAGTCACTTATGAAACATGCATATACAAGTTTTCGTCCTTATGTCACTTAAGGATTAAAATAGGTTTTTACCTAAAATCCGAAGTCTAGTTATTATTATTATTGTTATTATTACAACTATTATTACTATTACTATTTAACATTCATCATACAGGACAGGATAGTCTGAAAAATTATTCTTTTTTCTCCACCATTTCAGATAAGCAGGGTTTACTGTAATGCTACTTGAAAGCTATACGTATGCTGTGGAAATTAAGTGCATCATGAATCAAAACAATGAAAAACACAATTATCAGGATATGCAAGACATGGAACACAAAACCAATAAAACTCTGTTCCATAGCCATTACTGCAGCTGTTGAACCTTTTAGTGTCTGAGATAGAGCTGTTTGAAACGGATCTCCCGATTTCCATCCCTGCCAAGTGCGGCCTCCGTGAAGTTTATGGAGAGGGATGTATGGACATAAAAAATGTGCGTAAATGGGTTCATGAGTTTAAACAGGGCCGGAGAAATATTCATGATGAAGAGCGAAGTGGGAGACCAACAACAGCTGTCACAGATGAGATGTGGCAAAATTCGATGAATTGGTGCGACTAGATCAACGTGTCTCTACTCATGAACTTTGTTTATTGCATCCTGACATTTCTAAAGGTTCCACACAGACCATTTTGAGTGACAAATTGATGTTCCATAAAGTTTGTGCGAGGTGGGTTCGAAATACCAGCAGAAGATAGTCTAATCAGAAGTTACATTCACCCACCACTAGATGGCATCCAGGAGCCGAGATTGGTCGTCGAGGGGAGCAGCCCTGCCAACCAAACTTCAGAGGTAGCTGACGATGATCACAATGGTGACTGAAACTATGTAGTTCTAAGGTAAAAACTAAAGAAGTGAAGTTTAAGTGTGTTACAAACCATAATATATAAGATTACTCCTACTCGACTTGGCTATAGAGGTCAACAAAACACGTCACCGGACCTGATTTTCATTTCGGCAAGTCTCATCCCTCACACAGAATGGCAACCACTGACGGATACACTAGGTAGTGATCACTTCCCCATCATTATAGCTATAAACAACCAATCACCACTTTTTCCTGTCCAACCCATACCACATCGAACACGAATCAGAAACTGTCAGAAACTATCGATCTCCATCTGCAGACTTACAAACATTTTATGATAAATTATATGAAATCTTGGATTCTTTATTTCATCCTAATGTGAAGATTCTTGTTTGTGGTGATTTTAATATTGACGCGTACTCTGATAATCCAGACTATAATATTTTAACAAACATATTATCTGAGTATAACTTATGCAATAAGGTTCATTGGCCGACTAGAGTTACGAAATCCACCGTAACCACATTAGATCATGTTTACACAAATTTTAACTCTGGTATTTCCTGTGCTGTTGATAATATCGTATCCGACCATCGGACTGTTTTGTTTGATTCAACTCTTATTGACCCTAAAGTGATCAACGGTGTATCATCTTTTTCTAGGAGCTTCAATGAACAATCAATTCAACAGTTTGGTAATGATATATTCTTGGAAAACTGGAGTGAATTATACTCTATAACTGATATCGATAATGCTTTTAAATATTTTCATGAAGTAATTATGTATTATTACAATAAGCACTTTCCTCTTCGGAAACATTCAAAGAATATAAATTGCAAAAGCTGGGTCAACGATTCTATAAGAAGCTCAAGTAGGCAACTAAAAGACCTTTATATTTTATTTAAGAATCTTCCTGAATATAAAGAGGTGTATTTGAAAGCCAAGAAACAACATAGGATATTAGTTGATACCACTAAGAAACTATTTTATCAAAATAAAATATTAAATTCAGGTAATTCCACTAAATCTCTCTGGAAGGTAGTTTCCGGACTAACCAAGGATAAAGGTAAAATGTCTAACTTATCTATTAATGTTGATGGCTGTGTTACGTCAAATCCTTATATCATTGCTAATTCTTTTAATACGTTTTTTAAATCAGTACCAGAACAAATTGTTAGTCAATTATCCTCGCATGATGAATCTGTAGTTAATATTGATGCCAATATTAACCCAAACGACTTTTTCCTCTATCCATTCACAGAAGAGGAATTTTATGAATTAATGAAATTGAAACTGAAAAATAAGTATTCTTCGGGACCCGATGAGATACAGTGTTTTTTGTTGAGACAAATTTTAAATGTTATTGTGAAACCTGTCACATATTTAATTAATCTTTCCTTTTGCTCTGGAAAGTTTCCACAGATTCTGAAGTTAGGAAAGGTTGTTCCAATTTATAAGAAGGGAAGTCCTCTTGAGAAAACAAATTATCAGCCTGTAACTGTACCTTATTGCTTTTCCATTATGTTTGAATACTGTTTTCTTAACAGACTGGTTAGTTACCTTAATTCCAAAGGTATTTTATCTGACTATCAACATGGTTTTCGTACTAATAGATCTACATTATCTGCAATAAATTATTTTTATGACAAATTGATATCTTATATTGAGAATGGTGAATGCCCAATTGGTATATTCTGCGATCTTAGTAGAGCTTTTGATTGTGTAAAACATAATTTATTGTTGTCTAAATCGTCAGAATATAATATAAATGGTGTCCCACTTAAATGGATTCAATCCTACCTTTCTAATAGAAGTCAATATGTAAAACTGTTTCATTACAAGAATGGTTTGATGTCGTCTGTAATATCAAAAACTGTGAATGTTGACCTTGGAGTTCCTCAAGGCTCCGTTTTGGGCCCTTCATTATTTATTTTATACGTAAATGATATTTTTAAAGCTATTCCTCAACATATTTCATGTACTATGTATGCTGACGACTTTTCTTTAATTCTGTCACACAAATGTCAAAATTCTCTAACTGATATATGCAATAACTTATTAAATGATGTTTACAAGTGGTTTTGTACAAACTCACTGCATTTGAATCCAAGTAAGACGTTATTTATGCATTTTCATAATTCACAAAAAAAGTTAGAAGACATCAATTTATATTTAAACGGTAACTCCCTTCCAAACTCAAAGTCTGTTACATTTTTAGGGCTGATTATAGATGAAAATTTGAATTTTAAAAATCATTGTAAGTCAATAATATCGAAACTCCATTCTATAGTGTATATTTTCAGAAATGTGAGAAATGTACTAAATCAAATACAGCTTCTATCATTATATTATGCTCATGTTGAGAGTCGTATGAGGTATGGCATTGGTTTTTGGGGCTGGTCCACTTTAGCTCCTAATGTTTTTCAGGCACAAAAAAGAATCGTTAGATGTATGGCTCGTTTACACCCTACACAATCATGTAAAGAGTATTTTAAAAGTCTTAATATAATGACCATGCCTAGTCTGTTCATATATGAATTGTGTATGTATACATTTCATAAACGAAATGAATTTACATTGAATATGAGTTTACATAATTTTAATACAAGACACTGCAATGATTTTCATGTACCTTTTAGAAGGCTTAAATCAGGCTGTAAATCTCCGAATGTACTTGGTCCTAAACTATTTAACAACCTTCCAGTGGTTATTAGGAATGCAAATAATGTTTCAGTCTTTAAGAGGAATCTAAAAGAATTTCTGATTGAAAAATGTTTCTATTGTGTTGATGATTACTTAAACCTCCATTAATTAATTATAGACTAGGCTTATTGACTATTCCTATGCAATGTATATTGTCTATTGGAAAATAAACTGATTGATTGATTGATTGAAAATTTAACCAGGATATACAGTCCAAATTGAATAATCTACAGCCTTCCAATACAGCCATCGATCTTCTCACCTACACCTTCCAAGATTATCTAAACTCACATCATCCACTCTTTACATCTTATAACCCCCCCTCCCATTCGAACTAAACTTTCTTGGTGGAAAACTCCTACTTCAGAAATTCAAAACACATTTATACCTTAGGACCTACTTACATCTGAGAAGACATATTGCTTATGGTGAATAAACTTATCATCTCTGCTAAAAGACAAAATTGGTACCAGTATTGTTGCACCATTGATTATTCAACCACACCACAAATGATTAGGAGACATGTGAAGTGAAGATCGCTTTTACACAGAGTGAAATAGCCAGCATCCTACGCAACAAAGAGAACAAACAATTTAGCCCCATGACCATATAGCAAATCATATGAGATGATAGCTCATGCCCAACAGTGTAGAAAACAACTTTAACTCAATACTACAGGGGAAAGTATATCCGTCGCTCTGGAACAAGATGACAATGATACCTATCCTAAAACCCAATAAAACCGGAACACATCCAACACATTATAGACATATCATTTTGAGCTCGACACTTCGAAAATCTATGAACAATTGCTGAATCAATTCTACAAAGAAGGATTTAATATTATCAACAAAAAACATTTTGGATATCGTAAGAAATACAATAGCACGGTGAGTATCTTATATCTAGTCACTGATGTATACACTGGGTGGTTAAAAAACAAAAACACCCTGGCTATGATGATTGACATGAGTAGCGCTTACAATAGAGTTAATCTACAAATACTCTGTGAGAAATTAAGCTACAGGAATACCATCTACATATATTAATAACCAGGGGCCAGATTCTAATGACATGTCATCTTTTTATTGATGCTGCACAGACATTTCCAACTTGTGGATAAATCCTAATCATGGCCTCTAAGATTATAGAAAAGCATTTTTATTAGGTCATTTTTTGTCATTATATGAAATTTTATATTTTTAGGGCATTTATTTCAATTTTAGGTCATTATTTTGTCATTTTCGTGTCATTTGCTTCCTTATTTAGTCATTTTCATGTATTTACATTGAGTGTATTAACTTTTTTTTCGTTGCTAGCGGTGCTGTCTTTGAAGTATTGTTTGTTTAATGCAAGAAGGAAAAATTCGGCGTTATTGTTGTCATGTCTCAGTCGGAAACGAGAATCAAAGAAACGCCAAAATTTTGTATTATATTACTATTCTGTAGCAAGATTGAGATCGGAAATATACACACAAAACTTCACTAAAAAGGTATATTTACCCAGAATGATCATTTCAACGGGTCTTCCCGCCATCATCAGCTGATTCCGACTGATGATGATGGCGGAATCAGCTGATGATGGCGGGAAGACCCGTTGAAATGATCATTCTGGGTAAATATACCTTTTTAGTGAAGTTTTGTGTGTATATTTCCGATCTCAATCTTGCTACAGATTTGAACACTTCACTGTAAATTTCCATCTAATATTTATATATTACTATTGTTATTAGATTGACTTGGCACCAGAGTCTGCCACCTGCTTGGATTTGAGAGGGCAAACTACTGTTTACCCTCAATAAACAACAATATAATCCGGCAGACCACAAAAGGAAATGCCGAATTTTGACTCTCCAGTGCCTCAGTGCCAGTATAAATTTCTGTGAGAAAAGAATATTCACAACATTACAGTTATTTACAATTATGTACAAACTAGTCTATAACATAGTGTGTACAATAATATTTTTTTATAAATAAAATATCAGTTTTTAGGTCATTTTTTATAATTATTAAGTCATCTTCTTTAACATTTAGGGTCATTTTTCAAAAAATTTTAGGCCATCAGAATCCGGATCCTGTTAACAACATTATCTGCTTAATGACTAACTGATCCTTAGAATTACCAACATACTACAGTTATCGTCAAAACCACAAGACATCAATGGGTTTGCCTCAAGGGTCGTCACTTAGCCCTATTTTATTTAATATTTATACTATTCACCTTCATAAGATTCGATTTAAGACCATCAGAATACTTTGCTTTGCTGATGACATCATATTGAACTATAGAATAAGAAAAGGGTAACCCCATCAATGCTCAGGATCTACAGGAAGATATAGAGTCCTTAACCCAAGAACTTGATACATTGGGAATGCAGATAAATGCAGACAAGATTCCCTTTACCATATTCTCCAAGAAGAGGACCCCCCACCCTCAATTACCTCAAATCAAGATAACCCAGGAACTGATACAATACCATCACTCTCTAAAATACCTTGGTGTGCACCTAGACTACAACCTTTCAGGAAATTCGCATTATCAAATGGTGATGACAAAACTCACCAACAAACAAAATCCATTCCGAATTTCTATATGACGATATAGGGGAAACCATCCACAAGCGCTTTTCCTGCTGTACAACATTTTCATAAGATCCACTCTAGAATATGGAATTCAGGTTTTGCCCCTCCCAATGAAGAAATGGCAAACAAAAATAAGCTCCGTCATCTACAACATTGGGAAAATAATTCTAGGTACAGGTGGCAAACCTAGCAAACTACATGTCTTCAAAGAACTACACTTACAGACATATCGAGATCGCTCGACAGGACCCTGTATCAAATACATGAAATTTTTATTTCTCAATAATATATGAAACTCAAATACATTACTGAATTGTGAGAAAACCCAAATGCTTCCCGGATTCTCAACAGATTACCCCCTTATCTTTGAAATCTTCCAATAAAAGCCGAGAGACAAAAACTCCGAAACCATATACTTAATTTGGAGGACACTGGCCCCTAAATAATCATGAACTTTTGAAAAAATACGCTAAAGAAAGCATTTATAAATAAAATCAATTTTGACAAATTGAAGACATAATATCAATAATGGCAAAATATGAACATTGAAATGTGGTTTTTAATTTATGGTTAAAAATATTCTATGAAAATATTAGAGCACGTAGTGTTACATATTATTGTAATGGAGCATGGTGTAAATAAAAAAATAAAATAAATAAAGATGCAATGGTAAAAGAATGGATGTAGCATCACAAAGTTTAGTTTTACTAATCATTTCCTCATTGGAGAGAAAACGAAAGCAGAGTGAAATGGAGAATGTATTTATATAATTTCTGTCGACTAACACTTCCCTAGCAACTGTACCGTCACTGGTTTCATGTGTTTGACAGCAACTTAGTAACCCTGTTAAACTCTAAATAACAACCACTCAACTCTTCTGACTATAGGGTAAGTCGGGGAGAGATGCTGCATATTTTGCGTTTGTTATTACTATATCCTTCTAAATTCTTCAATTTAGCTGAAAACTTAAGAGGCTGAAAATTCATTATGTCTACTTCACTAAATTTAAAGCACAATAGCTAAAAAATGAAAATCAAGTGTGTTACAGAGTGACAAAAAAAAGTTGCCTCTACGGTGTTTCTCCCGGGCATGCTGGTAGAGACGCCGTTCCTAGTCAGGGAGATTTGCCCCAGAAGAAAATTATCATAATTCAAACAAAAATTAATTCACTGCAAGAATTTAATACCTTTCTATATTACTACTGTAATTGGAAAAAATTAAAATTAAAAAACAGGCTATAGGAACTTCCAAAACAATTCAGCTTGCGTTCATGTTTGTAGTTATGGCTGCTATTTTTGTTTTTTTCATTTTCTTTCCTTAAAAGTTTTCGGTCACAGTCAATGCACTTATCCTCAAACATCACGCAGGATTCACGTAGCCACTTTTTACACACAACGAACTGGATCCATTCTTGGTCATTAGGAAGTATTCTCCCAACATCCCCAGGAACGATATGAGTCAGAACTGTCAGGCGTAGCAGTGGTTTCCTTTTCACGACTGCACGACCTACAGAACTAGACTGTTCCTTCCTCACTGTGTTCTGGTTTCCCTTCTTCTGCATTTTTAGTTTTCCTACATGTAGAGCTTCAGTTAGAAGTCCTGATGGTATGAAATATTAAAATAAAACCAGTAAATATAATTATATTAAATTAAAGAATTAAATACTATCGATCATTACGATTACTAAATAGAATTTTCTTAGTGAAATGTTCTGTTCAAATTAGCTGAATACGGAAATTTTGCTTGCGGTGTCTCCACCTGACTTTTGTGCGGCAACTCTACCAATCTTCCGGTGGAGATGCTGCAGCTAATTAATTAGTACAATAATGAATGACAAAGATGGACGAAATCACATTCAATGGCATGAACAGTGATTCTTATAACACCCACTGTGTACTAAATGTGTTTTTTTGCAGTAAAAAAACATTTCAAGTACATGTAATGAAACTGTGTAAAAACTTTGTACGTAAAATATTGGTACTTACAAGACAAAACAATCAGTAAACTGGTAAAAAAAATGCCGCTAAATTCTACAACCTCAGCTCACAACAATGAGGAAGAGTGCCCATTGCCATCTGTTAGAAATATCGGGAACCTATTCGTATATGCTGCATCTCTACCGGTGCGGCAAATCTCCCGGAATTGCCCTCCCATCTTATCCACAAACGTAACCAAAATATGACCTTACAATATGAGCAAAACTGCAAAAATGACCTAAATATGTGGTGGAAAATATATATAAAAATAATCACGAATGTTCAGTTCTTGCTTAAATCAACGTTATAACTGAAATAAAAGTTTAGAAGGAAATGACATGTCATAAACATCCAGCCCGAGCTATAAGCTTTTCACTGTTGTGTGGAATGAATATTCCAATAAGGAAGGTGTGACTATGCTAATTACTCACTTGACAGAAGATGGAGATTCTTGAGGAGATAAACTGTCTTCGTCAGAAGTACCATCTTCTTCTAGTGCACAAAGAAAAAGCATTGGGTCCACTCTGACTTCCAATTCAGTCACCTCACTTTCTGGTTCCGACCCCTGAAAAATAATTTGACAGATGTAAAAGCAATTTAACTGATGATTTAAGATTTGAAGACTTCAACATTTTCAGCATGAAGAGAGTTGAAACTTGTTGAGTGAAAACAATTACAGAGGCCAATATCATTATTTAATTAATGAAGGAAGTTTACACAGTGAAGTTATTAAATATGGAAGCATATGAGTGGAGACTTAATACACTGAACTTCACTAAATATTTGTAGGCCTACTAACCTGGACCGGTTTCGAGATTACAACTTTACCCCATTTTCAACATACTCCGACTGATGTTTGTGTTGTGTTGTCGACAAAAAATTGAGAAAATATCATAGGCAAAAACAAATTGCAGATCTGACTACACTAAAACCGGAAAAAGAGCAGAAGTCTACATACAGGAAAATCACCTACCACCCAATAATGGACAAAAAATTCAAGAAAATATTCAAAGACCACAACATCACCTTAGCCCCGGTTAATAGATACAGTTTAGGGAATATGTTAAGGTCAACCAACATAGAGAGAGTACAACACCTGAAAAAATCGGGCATCTACCAGTTTAGTTGCAAAAACTGGCCACAAAAATACATAGGCAAAACAAAAAGAAATATAGAGACCAGGATGAAGGAACACCAAAGACACGTCAAATATGCACAAATTGAAAAGTCCGCAGTAGCAGCCCATGTCTGGAACATGAACCATGAAATTGAACAAGAACCTAAGTTGGTTAAGTGCGCCCACGGACATAGTGAACTGACAGTCTGGGAGAAGATATTTATCCAGAATAATGCAGATAACCTAATGAACTTTGAAACACCAACGGAAGATGACCTGGTCAGGAAGTTCATAGGACGTCCGCGGGAGGGTGCCCATACAACACAAACATCAGTCGGAGTACGTTGAAAATGGGGTAAAGTTGTAATCCCGTAACCGGTCCAGGTTAGTACAAATATTTAGTGAAGTTCAGTGTATTAAGTCTCCACTCACATGCTTCCACAATTACAGAGGCATTTATCTATTTTCCACAACCCAGCTGGCTGTTTCACCTGCAGTTACAAGCTTCAACCTTGACAACCTACGGGTTAGTGCTGGGCAGAATCGAGCAATCTGTTCTTGGGTAATATGAAGAAACAAATGAAGATTTGAATGAAAAAGTTATTGGAGGAAAGCAGAATCTGAGTACTCGTGATGTAAGATTTGACAATTCTATTTGGTAGCCAATAAATGAGAATATTAAAAACTGACTCGACTGATAATTCAAATTGTTATTCAAACAGTTTGGCAATTTTGTGTACTGCTATTAGTTCCTGCAATGTGCTTCTCTCAATAAGTGTGTTAGTTTCAAACAGTGCCGTCAGATATTGTGATAATTTCATGTAGTACCAGCGTTCACAGTGTAAAGATCCATAAGATTAGTATGCTGTCTCGTCTGGCCTGGGATCTTCTGTTAAGAATCAGCAGCTTGACAACACTGTTCGCATGGTAGCTGTGCATTAATATATATATATGTGTTTCTTGCCTGCAAAACTTATACTCTGTTAACAAAGACAACCAAAGTTCTCAAGAAGTTATACTCAGTTTATGCTTCTCCAGGCATTAAATCATTAGAGTATTTTTTATGAGTCTTGATGTCTTGGGAACTTTCAAGAACCGAACAATTTCAATTTTTTCACTCGAGAACTGCCATCACCACTATGGCTGACATTTGTAACCTAAGGTAATTCTTTTGTTACATATCATCACCTACCTGGCAGAACCACGAATGTGCATTTTACTAGTTTTGAGAAAAACTTTAGAACTTACATAATTAAAATTACATAATTAAAAAATAAGTGAATATTTCCGGGGTGCGCGGGCAAAGAGAGTTAAGTCCACCATCCTAAAAAATTGAGATATGTCCATAGAGTTATAGATAAAAATGTTCTCTACATTTGTGTTAAGTCCAGTAAGTCATATTCAAAATTGTACGGTAGTTATGGATGTGTGCCTCATGGGTTTATCCATCTCTAAAGCTATGTTGGGCTGGTATAGTGTGTTAAGTCACTCTAATTCTCAGTAACAAGAAAGTGGACTTAACTCTCTTTGCCCGCACACCCCGGATTTGTGCTAGAATATGTCATACTGGCAGTTAGAATAGTATGTATACCATAATGTTCATTTAACTTAAATGTGATTACAATCCTTTCCATGGCTTGATTTTGTCACATTTGTGGTTTTGGCATAACAGCAAGTTGAACAAATGCATTGCTATTCACACAATCACGACCGACTTTAGAGCTTAAGTAAAATTACATAATTCAAAAAAATTGTTAATATTTGTACTGAAATATGTCATATCAGCAGATAGAATGTTATGTATACCATAATGTTCATCTAAATGTGATTACAATCCTTTCCATGGCTTGATTTTGTCACATTTGTGATTTTGGCATAACAGCAAGTTGAACAAATGCATTTTTATTCACACAATCGCAACCGACTGCTGTTGTGGGGTGGTCAGTTCTGTAGATTGGACATTCACCCTTGCCTAGTATACCTGTCTTCTAAATATGCCACCCTCCTGCTGTATTTAAATGACTGTATATCTTTCAAAATAGTGTAAAGGAAAAGGAAAAGACAACTGCATGAAATATGCATGACAAATGATGATGTTCATCTTAAATATTACTATAAAACATATTGCAATATCTTAAGGAAAGTAATAACTGAAGCAAAGTTAAAAAATAACAAGGAATTTATAATGAAAGCTGGTAACAAAGGCAGAGACATATGGAAAGTAGTCAATAAAGAAACAAAAGCATGCAAAAGAGGATCTTTACTGACATCAGGTATTTCTGCAGAGATCACTTGATCAGTTAAACTTTGGGCCAGGCAATCTTTTAGCCAAAGCAAAATGTGTGCGTGCGGAAAACCACGTTTTTGCCACTCAACTGAATACATATAGCACTCAACTTCACCAAAAACGCTGCCTTTCACTAACAGATCTTTCATAGCTTTAAGTTTAAGATGGAATATCCTAGCTGAAATGTCATGCCGATCGTGTGATTTTTGCCCAGGAAATAATGCATCTTTAAATTCTGTCCACTTCGGATTACACGTGAAAGTGATAAAAAGATCAGGTCGACCTTTGCAACGAACGTATGTCATTGCATCCTGAGCTCGTTCATGCATATACCGTGGTCCTCCTGTGAAAGATTCCGAAAGCACTACCGATTTTCCTAGTTGATCACCATTCACATCTCTTCTTCCAATAGCATCTTTCAAACTAATACCGGTATATACATTGACTCTAAGTTTGCTTTGGTTAGGTCCAGGGCCCGGATTCTGATGATATGTCATCTTTTTATTGATACTGCATAGACATTGCCAACTTGTAGATAAATCCTAATCATGGCCTCTAGATTATAGAAATACATTTTGATTAGGTCATTTTTTGCAATTTTATATTTTTAGGGCATTTATTTCAATTTTAGGTCATTATTTTGTCATTTTCGTGTCATTTGCTTCCTTATTTAGTCATTTTCATGTATATACATTGAGTGTATTAACTTTTTTTTCGTCGCTAGCGGTGCTGTCTTTGAAGTATTGTTTGTTTAATGCAAGAAGGAAAAATTCGGCGTTTAGTATTGTCATGTCTCAGTCGGAAATGAGAATCACAAAAACGCCAAAAATTTTGTATTATAATACTATTGTTATTAGATTAACTTGGCACCAGTCTGCCACCTGCTCGGATTTGAGAGTGCAAACTACCGTTTACCCTCAATAAACAACAATATAATCCGGCAGACCACAAAAGGATGTGCCGAATTTTGACTCACCAGTGCTTCAGTGCCAGTATAAATTTCCATGAGAAAAGAACATTCACAACATTACAGTTATTTACAGTTTTTACAATTATGTACAAACTAGTCTATAACTTTGTGTGTACAATAATAATTTCTTATGAATAAAATATCAGCTTTAGGTCATTTTTTATAATTATTAAGTCATTTTCTTTAAAATTTAGGGTCATTTAATAGGTCATTTTTCTAACGATTTTAGGTCAACAGAATCAGGGCTCCGGTTATGTCTAATGTAATTTAATCGTTCAGTTTCAATTTTGGTGAATATATCAACAAACAATTGACTGAAAAGTGATCCCGAGCGAAGAAGAAAATAGAAGTCATTCTTTCGAACCATAATGCGGTATGCATAAAAATCTGAAGCTGTTATTTTTCCTCGTGGAAGTGGTAACCTTGTAGTAGGATCACAGTAAGGCATATTAAAATTGTAGCCATCTTTACCATGACAAAATAAAAGAGGATATTGTAAAGAATCATATGAACGATGGATTTCACTTATGCGACGTAAATTATCATCATGGCTTTGAAGAATTATATCGATTTTTCAAATTGTTGTCCGCTAATTCAGACGCTGTTGGCTCATTATATCGTCCTGTATGAGCACCAACAGGTTTCCTATCAGCGTGAATAACTACTTCAAACTTGTCACAGTCATGAGGAACTTTTTCTAAAGTAATGTAAGATTTGAGGCTTTCCTGGCGGATCTTATGTAGAAAATCTTCTCGGGTTTGCAGCCAGGTGAGAAGTTTGTTGTGGTCCAACGTTTCCGAGGCTGACGCTGCCTCCATCCTCAGGGAATCTGAAGTGTCGAGTTTTGACATGTAGGGGAAATATATACCAACCTGAGTTGGGCGGAGTCGACCAATCAGGGAGCAGCTGTTCTGTTTTCGGTCCTTTTCCGGGCCAAAATGTTCCTTTTACCTTTCAGGTCCTGAATGCATTTGTTCCAGGCCTGGTTCTAAAGTAGTTTTGAAGTCTTTGATGTAAGCGTTGTGTTCGTGGAGCATATGCTGCAACTGCTTTATTAATGTAGATTTTACTCCTGGATAATGACTACACCTCAATCTTGTTTCCCTTTCATCTTCTCCCACAAAGTAGATTTGAAGAAACCGAGCTTCTTGATTTGGACATGGCAGTACACTTCCCACTAAATGATATACTTGTCCAAGTACTTTAAAAGTCGGCATAAATCTATTTTCAACCTGATTCGCACCAAATGTTGGTATCTTAAAGCAACCATTATATTTACGTATCGAGCTTATAAAATGAACATGCTCGGGGTGACCATAGTTTTACAAACTATAAAGAGGTTGGATAGAGGACAATTGCACTTTTCCACCATTACAGCATATTCCAGGTGTTTCATTTTTCCATTTAAGAGCTCCACAGTATTGGCACTCAGAATCTATTAAACCTATGCTCGTGTATGGATCTGTTTCATAATTTACTTCCACTTTATACTCCATTGCTGAACAAATTTTTACTGTCCATTGACGTTTCCGTCTCTCTTCTCAAACTTCAGGTGTATTCGTTTCATAACGATTTTGAGCTGCTCTATGAACCTGAGGGCGTTGCTGCTGATATGAGGCTGCTGCTACTCTGTGGACCTCGGGATTTTGCTGTTGATATACAGCTGCTGCTACTCTGTGGACCTCGGGATTTTGCTGTTGATATACAGCTGCTGCTACTCTGTGGACCACAGGATTTTGCTGTTGATATACAGCTGCTGCTACTCTGTGGACCTCAGGATTTTGCTGTTGATATACAGCTGCTGCTACTCTGTGGACCTCAGGATTTTGCTGTTGATATACAGCTGCTGCTACTCTGTGGACCTCGGGATTTTGCTGTTGATATACAGCTGCTACTACTCTGTGGACCTCGGGATTTGCTGTTGATATACAGATGCTGCTACTCTGTGGACCTCAGGATTTTGCTGTTGATATACAGCTGCTGCTACTCTGTGGACCTCAGGATTTTGGTGTTGATATACAGCTGCTGCTACTCTGTGGACCTCGGGATTTTGCTGTTGATATACAGCTGCTGCTACTCTGTGGACCTCGGGATTTGCTGTTGATATACAGATGCTGCTACTCTGTGGACCTCAGGATTTTGCTGTTGATATACAGCTGCTGCTACTCTGTGGACCTCAGGATTTTGCTGGTTATATACAGCGGCTGCTACTCTGTGGACCTCAGGATTTTGCTGTTGATATACACCGGCTGCTACTCTGTGGACCTCAGGATTTTGCTGTTGATATACAGCTGCTACTACTCTGTGGACCTTGGGATTTTGCTGTTGATATACAGCTGCTGCAACTCTGTGGACCTCGGGATTTTGCTGTTGATATACAGCTGCTGCTACTCTGTGGACCTCAGGATTTTGCTGTTGATATACAGCTGCTGCTACTCTGTGGACCTTAGGATTTTGCTGTTGATATACAGCTGCTGCTACTCTGTGGACCTCAGGATTTTGCTGTTGATATACAGCTGCTGCTACTCTGTGGACCTCGGGATTTTGCTGTTGATATACAGCTGCTGCTACTCTGTGGACCTCGGGATTTGCTGTTGATATACAGCTGCTGCTACTCTGTGGACCTCGGGATTTTGCTGTTGATATACAGCTGCTGCTACTCTGTGGACCTCAGGATTTTGGTGTTGATATACAGCTGCTGCTACTCTGTGGACCTCGGGATTTTGCTGTTGATATACAGCTGCTGCTACTCTGTGGACCTCGGGATTTGCTGTTGATATACAGATGCTGCTACTCTGTGGACCTCAGGATTTTGCTGTTGATATACAGCTGCTGCTACTCTGTGGACCTCAGGATTTTGCTGTTTATATACAGCGGCTGCTACTCTATGGACCTCAGGATTTTGCTGTTGATTTACACCGGCTGCTACTCTGTGGACCTCAGGATTTTGCTGTTGCTATCCGGCTGCTGCTCTCCTATGAGCCTCAAGATGATTTTTCTGATAATTAGTATTAGCAATCTGATGCGCATTGGGATTTTTTTCCAAAAATGTTTTCTTAGCCGATTTTAATTGCTGTTTGCGTATTGCACTACTATACCTCGCACATCGCTTTTTAACCTCACATGATCTTGAATCTGGAGATGGCCAATCCTCTGAAGCTCTTTTCTGTTCCATAACTGTTTTGTGTAATGCAACAAATCAATAAATAAAATGGAATCCTTTGAGTATACATTTCAAATAGGATATTTATTTCACGCTACGCTGTGTATAACATGCAACAACGATATCGCATGGTCCACTGTACCTGAACATAACGTATCTTAATGAATTATATCGATACCTGTGATCACAACAAAATTTTTTCAAGCATAGAAATTATCCTATACCGATTTTTGTATCCCATCGCTTGTACACAGCAAGCCGGGTAGGTGTTCAAACAAGAAGAAACATAAATTCCTGTAACATAAAATTGTATTGTCCTTGCGGAATATTTTATTTCTCACTCTCATGTTACCATAAAACCGTTTTGGGAATGAAATTAAACAGAAATGTAATATCACTTTCATACTGTCTTCTCTCTCCAAAAACCTGCGATATAATAATATATATATTACCATACCTCATATTGTTTTCTCTATGTCCAGGGTAAAGAAAGTATGTGACTGCATTACTTTCGTGGATTTCATTCTTTAGTATTTATTTATAACATGGATTATATTGATAGTTCTCTAATTTGTCAAATTCTAGTTTCATTTATTTCCAAACCCATCTGAGACCCACTGGCAACAATATGTTTTCATGTCAACTGTGATTTGGATTTGATAATTCTGTGTAAAAAGGGATTACGTATTCTCAAAAACATTTGATTTTTGGCATTTAAAATCAAAATTTTTCAAAATCCTTTCTTAGTGAGCACCTACATTATGAAATGAAGGTACTGTCAAAATTCCAAGTCTCTACCTGTTATAGTTTAGGCTGTATGTTGATTCTCTGTCAGTCAGTCAGGACAAAGCCTCTTATATATATATGAGATATTCCACTGTTTTATTTTATATAACTTAGATGGTTACTTTATACAACTGACAATAAAGCAAAGTCCTATAAAATTATTGTAAGATAAAAGTGCTTTGACGTTTTCTTGGTTAGATTAGGCTATATTAATATTCAACCACACAAGTGTTGTTGTCAAATGCTTATTTCTTGAATTCCTTGTTTACAATAGTAGTAAAAAGTTATGAATAAGAGCCTGATTTTTTATGTAATAAAAAACCCCTTTTTGTGTCAATGCTGTGGTATTTCAATGGATATTTTGCAAAATAAGTTATCTTATAGATGTATTACATTAATACTTAAGCACAGCGGCGGCCAAACTGCAACAAAAATTATTATAATACAGTACATTATTTGGCAATAAAAAAAGTTTCATTGATGAAAGATCAAAATAACTACAGTATGTCTTATGGAGGGGTTTTTAAAATGTTTCGACCATTGGATCTGTGTTTGTATCACTCCACCTATGTAGCAGCCCTCCAATAACGTAAGATTTTTATCCTGAGGCTAGTAGCTTTCTATGTATTAGGGTCAATCCATACCAAATCAACCAATGGGTGTTGCTGACATATTTTATTTTCAAGTATATATTTTCTGTTTCTATGTCTATCTGGGAGTACAGAACAATTTTTTTTTTCTAATTTTTATCTCTAACGCTTTGGCTACTAGTGGCCATTTTGCTTAGAAGGATCTGTCATTTTCAAAGGTTAGCGGTAAGTTAAGTAACTATTTTATTTATGAAGATATCAACTTGAAATAAATACCCTCTTAATCTACAAGAAACAATCTACAGTTCATGTTAAGACCAGAAATTTGTTAGGTTTTAAGGAAATAATCTAAAACTTTATTAGAAAATCCAGTTTCGATTAGAAAAAATTGATTTTATAACACTTTTTTTCATAGAAGGGATGAAAACACATTAAATGTTTTCCCCCCACAAAGATATAGTAGATCACTAGATGCTAGTAAAATTTGAGATCATTTGTATAAATACTTTAGGTTTTATGAGTCTTCAAATATCGAGATTTTACAAAATTGATTTTCAAATTAAAATATCTCAAATGGGACTGAACATAAAAATCTGAAATTTTCTCAAAATATTCTTCTAGTGCCTAGTAATCAACATATAAAATTTAATCACTGTGTTCTGACCAGAAGTATTTTATTTTTAATAAAGAAAATGCTAAAAAAAATAACACTGTCAAATGAGCGAATAACACAGTGTTAAAATACAATAAAAATTGTTTGTTGTTGCTGTAAAATTAAATATGTCATAAAACTAACATATTAAATGTTCCATGGTAGTAGTCATAGTGATCAATATTGCCACATTTGCTGAGCAAGCCAGAATATGCTGACTTGAAAAGGGCAAGTCTCTACAGACTCCTCTGTAGCTCCTTTGTTCAGTAATCAGTAGCTGTGCTTGACTGAAGATATAAAAAATGTTGCCCCTTCCGTTAAAAAAATTGTTTATTTTAGCGATGGACCTGGTAACCAGTACAAAAACAAAAAGAACTTTCTTAATATTTGCAATCACTTTGGTCTTGAAGCTGAATTACATTTTTTTGCCACTTTTCATGGGAAGAATTCCTGCGATGGGATTGGAGGGGCTATAAAGAGGGCTGTCTCGATGGCTAGTTTGTGAAGATCATATATGGACCAGATACTTTCAGCAGAAGAAATGTTCTGAAGAAATTAAAGGTATTTCCTATATACAGGGTGTCCACCAAGTAATGCTGAAGAAATTCCCGGCTTATTCCCTGATTTTCATTGATCATAAATTCCCGACCAAAATATGAAGCACTTTCTAAAACTGTGTAAGAAAAATTATAGGATTATACACACTTTAAATAAGAAAAACTTTTATTAACAAAAGTAATTGCAAACAATAATTACTTTGGCTATAACAGATACAAAAATTAGGAACAATAAAATAAATTAAATATACTTTCATATAGGCCTATTAATGTCTAGAAGTCTTTTTGAACACACTTTGCAATTTTTCGAATTTTCCCGGATATTTTAACAAATTCATTGACTTTTCCAGGATTTTCCCGACCATACGAAATTCCCGGCCTTTTCCCAGATTTTCCCGACCAGTGGACACCCTGTATATATTTGTACCTTTACACGATTTTTCAAAGTAAAGGACATTGTTGCCTGCATTTATGATCAGAACTGGTGGATTGGTGAAATTGAAAACGTGAATTTGGAGAACAATGATTTGATGATTCATTTTTACCATCCACAAGGTCCTCAACGTCATTCAAAATTTAAAAGAATGATAGAGTGTGGGTACCGGTAAAGAAGATTTTGAAGAAATTGTCACCACTGGAAATTACAACTATGACTGGTCATGGCTACAACATTTCAGAAAAATTGTCTGTGCAAATATCCCACCTATATAACGCAGTGGTTTCTTCTGGACAATTACAATAGAAGGAAAATAACTTGGAACAGTTGCACGAAAAAAATATCCAGGGCAATTCCACAAAAAAGTCAACTTTTGACACAAAATACAAAAGTATGTTCACACTTAAAGTGAATGCATAAATTGGAGCTTCTAGGCCTACATCCATATTTCATGATACCAGTCATGCCCAGTCTTTTTTCAGTGTTTCTTTGAGTGACAGCACTGTAATTCAGTATTGCTGCACTCCCTAAGACTCTTCAGATGTCGCTGATATTTACACAGGCAAATCTCAAGAGTAGGCTACATTGAACCAGACCCATATATTTTGAAAATACACATGTTGAAGAAGATACATAATCAGGGCCCGGATTCTGATGACCTAAAATTGTTTGAAAAATGACCTACAAAATGATCCTACATTTTAAAGAAAATGACTTAATAATTATAAAAATATGATCTAAAATCTGATATTTTATTTATAAAAAATTATCATTGTACACACAAAGTTATAGACTAGTTTCTACATAATTAGAAAAACATTAAATAACTGTAATGTTGTGAATGTTCTTTTCTCACGGAAATTTATACTGACACTGGGGCACTAGTGAGTCAAAATTCGGAATTTCCTTTTGTGGTCTGGCGGATTATATTGTTGTTTTTTGAGGGTAAACAGTAGTTTGCACTCTGAAAGCCAAGCAGCAGCAAGTCAATCTAATAACAATAGTAATATAACACAAATGTTGGCGTTTCTTTGATTCTGATTTCCGACTGAGAGATGTCAACACTTTAACGTCAAATTTTTCCATCTTGCATTACACAAACAACACTTCAAAGACAGCACCGCTAGCGACGAAAAAAAAGTTAATACACTCAATGTAAATACATGAAAATGACTAAATAAGGAAGCAAATGACACGAAAATGAGAAAATAATGACCTAAAATTGAAATAAATGCCCTAAAAATATAAAATTGCATAAAATGACAAAAAAATGACCTAATAGAAATGTATTTCTATAATCTGGAGGCCATGATTAGAATTTATCTACAAGTTGGCAATGTCTATGCAGCATCAATAAAAAGATGACATGTCGTTAGAATCCGGGCCCTGTACATAATTAAAAACATCGGCTATAGGATTGAATATAATCTGCCACGATTCATAGAATACACAGAGTGATTCCGTGACAAAATTGTGAGAAAGTTATTATACCGAAACCTTTGTTAGACACAGAGCAGTAATATTGTGTATTCAACGCTATGTTTTTATGATAAACATCTTTAGAGACACAAGATTTGAAGCTTTCACGGCGCTGATTACTCAGGATGGCTTCACAGGTTATCAGCCGTGTCAACATTATCAGATTCAATCTTTCGGCCATCTTCCCTCTGTGGCCTTCCTCAGGAATGTGTTAGAGTGGAGAAAGCGTGTCCATATTTATAGGAGGCTGGACGAATATTAGATCGGAATGCAAAATCTCATTGGCCGGTGCAGCAGCCAATCAGTAGTCAGGTATAAAAATTTGTTTGAGTCTTCAAAAGGACCGATTATGCTGTGCTGTCGATGGAGTCAATCTTGTCGGTGCTGGTGGCTGTTGTGTTCAAGGCTTCCCGACGTTTAAACAATTTTGTTCTTCAAAAGGACCGATTATGCTGTGCTGGCGATGGAGTCAATCTTGTTGGTTGCTGGTAACTGTTGTCACCGGTGTTGTGTTCCAGGCTTCCCGACGTCCATTTTTTAGTGCTGGTGCCCACGCATTGCTGAGCTGGAGATCTCTGCCCCTGTTGAGATTGTTAGTGTGTAGTTGGATTTCATTGTCTTCCTTTATAAGCCGGTCCCAGTATTTATTGGATTGATGGAGGGTCTTTATATTTTGAAAGAGAATTCTATGGTCGGAGTTTATGGAATGTTCGGCAATGGCTGATTTTTCCCGTTGGAATAGTCTCAGGTGTCGTTTGTGTTCCTTGCATCTGTCTTCTATTGTGCGTCCGGTTTGTCCAATGTACACCTGCCCACATTCACACGGAATGCTGTATACACCTGGTGTCCTGAGCTGTAGGTCGTCCTTCACAGGCCTTAAGTATTGTCTGATCCTTTTAGGGGGGAAGAAAGATGGTTTTGATGTTGTGTTTCCCCAAAGTACGAGCTATTTGATTGGATTATGCTATGAACGGATGAATGGATATTTGATTGTTTGTCATATCTTAAAATCCTAATTGATAACAGACAGAATGTAAAGTACGGACAAGTTCTAAACAGTGTGGGCGCCAGTTCAAATGTTCATCAAATGTGATTCCCAGAAATTTAGTTGCCTGAACACTAAGAATGTTATGATTATTAATGCTTAAATTTAAATTATTTATTGATTTATTTTGTATGTTATGAAATTTCATATAACAAGTTTTATTTATGTTTATGTTTAAGTATAACCATATCTGGAGATTACCTAGCAGTGTATTACAGTCTGTCTGTAACCCTTGAGCATTCTGAGCATCAACAACAACCATTGTGTCATCGGCATACATTGTTATAAAATAATCTTTCAAGTGATTAGGTAAGTCATTAACATAAAATAGAAATAGAATGGGTCCCAGAATAGATCCCTGGGGAACACCTACATTGATATCCAGAGAGTTTGATTTATACAGCCTCTTACAATTATTAATCTTATACATCACTTCAACATACTGAAGCCTATTACTTAGGTATGAAGAAAACCAATCCAAAACAACGCCACGAATGCCAGATTTCTCAAGTTTAGAGAGAAGTATACTATGATTATCACAGTCAAATGCCCTGCTAAGGTCACAAAAGATCCCAACAGGACACCTACCCGCATCTAGTGATAACAAAACCTTATTAAAGACCGAATAAATTGCTGTGCTAGTTGATTTTGATGGTCTAAACCCATGTCGATTTACACCCAAAATATCATGTCTATCGATAAACTTGAGAAGCCTGGTCAACATACAATAATCAAAAATTTTAGCTAGACTATTACACATGGCTATAGGCCTATAATTTTCTACATTGTTATTATCATGCTTTTTAAATACAGGAATAATTTTATTTAACTTCAGTTCACTTGGAAAGACACCACAGTGAAACGATTCATTTATAAGACAAGTAAGAGGCTTCAGAATGATATTTTTACATTCGATTAGAAGCATGGCAGGAAAACCATCAGGGCCAGAGGACATTTTATGTTTTAGTTACTTATTTATGATATCCAATACCTCACATTCTGTAAATTCGTGCAAGTAAATAGACTAAGTAACGTGTTTAATATGATTCGTTGTTGAATTATGGTTTATTATTTTTTCTGGAGCTTCTTTAAAAGATACATTAAAAGTTTCAACTACATCCTGAGGATCATCAATTGTACCAAGTTCATTTTTGAGCGTTATGTTAACATATTCCTCGTCGGCTTTTGTAAGTTGATGAATAATTTTCCATGCCATCTTGCCTTTGTTAGTTGCATCATTTAAAATGCTTTCATAATGTCTCTTTTTTGTTTCCTTTTCAAGCCTTTTATGATTACGCTTAGATTCCTTATACCTATCACTAAGCTCAGGATAGAGTTTACACAAAAAATACATATCTTCCAAACGTGAACTTGAGCATTTGATTTCATTTGATTAACCGATGTAGAGGATCTTGTTTCAAAACTAAGTTTGTTGTATTTAGACACACTGTCATAAAATATTGATTTCTTTGCTTTTGTACTACAAGGCCAACTCGCTGCACCTCTTGTATTATGTTCATGTATATCTTGATTTTTTTAAAGCCAATTTTTCATAGGCTAATACTTGGTAACATATTTTCAATTTTATAAATAAACGTCATGTAGTCCAAGTATACCTGATCCACAAAATATAACATTTTCAGTTCTTAACACATACTTTTGACTGGTTCGTCATAACACTTATTCAAAACTGCACGCATTCCCTTATTTATAATCACTTGGATTCTTCTTAGTGTCTCACTACTAGCTCTCACAAACAGTGTACTACAATATTGCATATGTGACCTAACTATTGTATCAAATAAGCACTTCTTAGTTTCTTTTAGTAAACAGTATTGCCCCCTTCTGACAAGGAACCCTTCACTACCCTCATATCGAAACATGCCTCAATATTTTTCCTGGGTCATCTAGATGCTGTAAGAAGTCCACGCTCCAAAAATTAGCTGCTGGTTTCAACTGCAAGTACCCTAAATTGAACCTGGAAAATGTCGGGTTGAAGCAGTGCAGTGGGAGAAGTTGGACAACCCTTATCTGCAGTTCCAAGTTCCAGATGCGCGGAGACAATTGACGGTCGAAAACAAAACAGAAGTGACTGGTGTTGATACAGTTCATTCTGCACCATAAATAAATAATCGCGTAATTATCACATTCTTCTTAACATGTTTTCACATTTGTCTGTAGACAGAATTCGATCGATGAGTTGTATATTTGATTGCAACTAGACAGACAACAGAAGGTAGGTTAAAAGCTTGATCCTTTCATTTGCGAATCCAAGCCCATGTAAACAAATGCATGTGAATTGAACCGCAGCACACATCATGCTTCAAGACAATACAGTGCGGTACTACATTCGATTTTTATATAATTAAAAACTCATAATATGGGACGAAAATTATTAAGATAACAATATTAACTTATTACAAATGTTTCAGTATATTGCGAAACATGGCATTCGTAATATAATTCTTCAGTTTGCAAGTTTGTTGTGAATAATTAGGTGAAAGCACGTGAAAGTTCGAAGGTTTGTTCCGATATGTTTCTGATTTGAGAATTACGCCACTGCCGGAGAACTCCGCTTAATGTACGTAGGCCTAATTATTTCACAGTAATATTCTGTGTATATTCTGTACATACCATTATTCATTTAGCACTCAATTTCAGCTTGAACAATGAAATAAGCAAATAAACATGTCTTTGTTTTTAACGCATATGACAGATGAAAGTAGCCCTCGTGGATATTAATTATTATGGAAGGAAACACGGCCTACTAGAAATCTTTCGTTGTCCGCGGAAGGAGTTGACGAATCAAATACAGATAAGGGCGGAATGATACCAGTGCAATGTTTATATTCTCAAAATGAATGGATGACGTAATACTCCCGCCAGTCAGGGATGTCCAGTCCCATCTCTAGATTACCATGTTATTTTCCCTATATGTTCCAAGATATTTGCAGAGCATTTTAGGGTACTTGCAGTTGAAACCAGCAGCTAATTTATGGAGCGTGGACTTCTTACAGCATTTAGATGACCCAGTAAAAATATTGAGGCATATTTCGATATGAGGGTAGTGAAGGGTTCCATGTGAGAACTGAAGTCTTCTCCTTCAATTTCTTGATAACATTTTCATAATGACTTGTAAACTGTAGTTCATCACCAATTGTTACACCCAGATATTTAAACTCTGTTACTAATTCCAGTTGTACATTGTTAATTTTCACGTAAATATCATACTGTGTGGGGTCTTTAATGTAGATTTCTCAATTGACAGTGAGAAAAAGATGAGACTGATATCTTTATTGGGTAGCTATAATCTAGATTTCATAGTAAACTTTCCAACTAGAATTCAGAACAACTCCCAAACAACAATAGATAATATATTCATATTATTCATTTTAATTTTAAGGTACTTCCAATATCAAACAGATTATCAGATCATGATGCACAAATGTTAGTGCTGAACAATAATAAAGTAAATTCGACCAGTAAACATGCTCATAGTAATATGACTAGAGTAATGAATGACGATTCAATTTTAAATTTCAAACAAGATCTTGCGAATGAAAACTGGGAATCTATGTTATCCTATGACGAAGTAGATAGTAAATTAAGTGAATTCCTAAACATAGTGTCATGGCATTTTGAGGCAAATTTTCCAAAAAATAAAACTGCTAAATTACCTAATTCAAGGAATAACACATGGTTAACTGCTGGTATTAAAATATCATGTGCAAACAAAAGAGAGCTCTACCTAAAATATAGAACCAGTAACAACCAAACTCATAAGTAGACTTTGGATTTTAGGTAAAAACCTATTTTAATCCTTAAGTGATACATGGACGAAAACTTGTATATGCATGTTTCATAAGTGACTATGCCTAAAACTAATACATTTAGGGCTGATTGTATAAACAGTTTGATCTTGGATCAGAGACTAAATTGATCTCAGTTCCGCTGAACTCAGAAATTTTTGTTGTATAAACGCTAATCTGAGATCAATTCGCACTGAACTAGGATCAATTTTGACTGGAGAAATTTCTCTGATCAAACTAGTTGATCTCAGTTTTCCTATTTGAGACATAAGATTAGCTCATTATAAACATAATATTAGGCCTACCTGTGTGGTTACGATAAATATCAAGAAAATTCACAAAACATTTCTAGATATAACATAGTTGTGCGTATATGGGTGATTCTTCAAATACGGGAAAATTTGTGTTCCGGAGTGATATGACCCTTCAAATTCAACTTTAAAAAAAAATTAAAATTAAAGGTTGTTTCTACTACTTCCATACTACAACTATCACTTTGAAATGTCACTAACTTTAAATTCTGATATTCCAAAATCAAATTTAATTCAATGAAATGTCATCCACATGCCCTGTCCCAAACCTCGGTTTTGTATATTCTAATGCATTTTTCCACAAAACAAAATGTTATTTCCTTTTCAACTTTTTTTTTGTCAATGAGTATGAATGTGTGAAGAATATTAACCCCTAAAAAATAAAATGAAATAAAATTGTCACCCCACCTAATGAACATAAAGAATGTCCCAAGGGTTTTTGGTCATCCACATGGCTGAAAAGAATGGAATTTTTTCTGCAGAAATGATAAATTTGTATAACTGGCAACAGTGTTAGAAAGCCAACAGGGCAGCTTGTGGTTGAATTGTAAGGTTGAATTTTGCTTGCTTACAAACAGTTTGGGATTAACAAAGGACTTTGCATCATTTTCAAGGAAAGCGTTTTTATTCCCCATCATCAACATGACTTCTAGAAAGTAGGCAGAAAGTGAATATTAATTAATTTTGATTATGCACTATGATAAACCTTCCAATTCAAAGTACCTGACTGAAGTTGAGCCTACAGAGGTTTAGAAATGGCTTGCTGAGACCACTTAAACTCCTTTTTTGTCATCCACATGCCTGATTTTTGTGTCATCCACATGTCTTATGAAGGGGTATGTGGATGACTCTCAAGTCATGTAGATGATAAATGTAGGATACTATTGTGTTTGCGGTGTCTGTGACCTGTACTTAAGATCTTGATACTGATTAAATGAATTTCTGCTTGATTCCCCCTCCCCCAAAACCATAAAAACACAGTCTCGTTAAAATTACATTAATTCCGGAGTATGCACACAAATTTGCAAATTTGGTGCAAAATCAACTGAAGTATGCTGAGAAAAATATGAAATCACATAAAGAAAAGCAGATTTTTGCCTAAGTTAGTCATTAATGTGGCCTTCTGCCAACCACATGTACACGGATGTCATTCACATGGCTTTAAAAAAATAAATAAATAATAATATAAACATTTAAGCTCTGCTGGTGTCATATTATAATCAAGTAACCCCTGAAGTATTTTAGTAATTTTTTTGAGATTTTTTAAACAAAGTAAAAAAAATTTGTATTTTACAAACTCCAAATTTTCCCGTATTTGAAGAATAACCCATATAGGCTATGTTTTAGGTTCCTTATAATGCAGTGTAACATAACTCTACAGCATAACCTGTACGTTATTATTATGTTGCACTAATTACTATAATACGAAAATAACCCTAGCACCACAATTGCAATTAATACGAAATTACCAATCTTCGCCATTTCATGCAGCTCCCTAACATTAAATACACCTTAATTCTCGCTTCTCAGCCCAATGTTCATTCGATGTCGTAGTGGTAAAACAACTGGCTATCATACTAGCGGTCACGTGTTCGAATCTCCTTAGGTCTAAAATTTTTATTGTAGGAATAGGTAGGTAGGGTTAAGGAGAAAAGATATTGTATAGTAGAAAGGGGAAAAAATAAAAATTTTCAATGCTGCTAAACGAGACTATGGCGACTATGGTGGAACTACTAGGAAATCTCGAGTGGGAGGATCTTAAGGGGCGACCTGTTTTTGGATTTTCCCCAAATGCTTTCTTCGTTATCTTTTTTTATGTGACCTATTAACTCTTTCAGAACTGATATTTTACATTGTAATAAGGCAGTCATGAGGTAAAAATTCCAGTGGGCTATTAAGTTTAAAATTGATAGAGAAAAGTTCAGTGGAATAGGCTACCTTGGATTCCATGAATGATAAACATAACAGATGAACAAAAAAATCCTCAAATTTTACTTCTCCGCTTTCATACAATTCATGAGACCAAGCATTTATACGTCCTTAGCAATGAAAATGTTAAGCCGATTTATAACGCCAGAAATGAAATTACCAGAACATTTTTCATCGCATTTTGCTCTTGCACGGATATTATCGCATCCGTCTTTTTGGATTCTACAATATCTTTATATTTTCCCAAGACAATTTCAATTGGGAACGATCCTTTTCTGCTTAATTTCAATCATATTTTTCTTCCTCTCGCACAACACACTGTCTAAATACTAATGAAAACAGAATAACAATGCTCTCGTCTCGCGATACTCATCTGTTTCTGCGATGTTGCCAAGTGCTCACGTATGAACTAGGATCAAAATTGAACTTTGATTAGTTGATCTTAGATCAGTGTTATACAATACGACTCGAGCCTGAACTCAGATCATTTTCTGAACTTCGATCATAATTGATCTCCAGTCAGTGATGTTTATACAATCGGCCCTTATAGGACCTAAAACAGCCTATTTTTACGTTAGACCCTAATATTGTCTTTTTTGCTTGTTTTTCTTCTAAAGTTCATTATAAAGTCATTTTTTATTATAAATTCTAGCATTTATTTTCAGTTCGTACTAAATTTTTAGCTTGGAATGTGCAGTATATGACACATTTGTAACGTGATTAAATAGTAAGGAATGTTTCGTCCAGTGTTTTTCTCCCGACTCCCACATCCAGTAACAGAAAAAAACATAGTTCTCTGAATCACTGAGGGATACAAGGGGTTGAATATATGCTAGTATGATATGCGTAGGTTCTGGGCGCAGGGATTAGGTTTTCACTGTTATGGTAGTAATACAGGTCCTAGTAATAGGTCTATATAATTCTGTGTACCGGTACCATGTGTTTTATTATGATTATTGATTAATGGTGACTTCAATAAATATTAATATTCTGCATTGTAATTGAGATATTTAAGAAAATTGGCAACTTAACGATTTTATAAGAGTATTTTACGATTTTTAGAACCTATTTTCCAATTTTTAGAGCTTATTTTAGGTACCTAAAACAGCATTTTTAGCGACCTAAAAGACCGAAGTCTACTCATAAGAAATACTATAAACAGTATTGCAACATACTGAAGAAAGTAATCAAAGAAGCAAAAAGTAGGCATTTTTCACAAGTAATTGATAAATCAAATAATAAAGTTAAGACTGTATGGAATATAATAAAAAACTAAATGGGGAGAACAAGGAAAACAATGATTGTACATCATTAATATACCAAGACAGGAAACTAGATAAGTTCTCAGACATTACAAATGCTTTTAATAGTCACTTTATAAATATTGCAGAGAAATGTATTCCTACAGTAGACCTGCTGACAAAATCTACAGCTTGGAACCATAGATTTCAAATGAACCTGACTTCCCACATAGAAATTGAAAATATAATCAAGTCTCTCAAAAGTAAAAGCTCGTCTGGATGGGATAAGTAATAAGTTGTTAAAAAGCTGCTCATCGGAACTCAGTAAACCTCCTAGTCACAAATGCAATTGTTCGTTAGAAAATGGAATATTTCCAGAAAGACTGAAGCATGCTATTGTTATTAAATTAAAAATTGATAACTTTTCACTATGTTCAAAATTTTGTAGACATTCCATAAAATGTGGAGGTGTGAGTATATTTATCAAAAGAAACTTACATTTCAGTGATATAGTCACAAGTTCTTTCTGTAAAGAACAGGATTTTGAATGTTGTTCAGCCAGATTGGATTTTGACAATGATACATTTGTAATACTAACCATTTACAGGGCACCATCAGGTAATTTCAATTATTTTGTAAATCAGTTAGAAAGGGTTCTTAATTCACTGTATAGTACTAATGTAAATATTATACTCTGTGGGGACTTTAATGTAGATTTCTCAATTGATAGTGAGAAGAAGATCAGACTGATATCTTTATTGGGTAGCTATAATCTAGATTTCATAGTAAACTTTCCAACGAGAATTCAGAACGACTCCCAAACAACAATAGATAATATATTCATAGATATAGAAAAACATTTTAATTTTAAAGTATTTCCAATATTAAATGGATTATCAGATCATGATGCACAAATGTTAGTGCTGAACAATATTAAAGTAAATTCGAACAGTAAACATGTTCATAGTAATATGACTAGAGTAATGAATGACGATTCAATTTTAAATTTCAAACAAGATCTTGCGAATGAAAACTGGGAATCTATGTTATCCTATGACAAAGTAGATAGTAAATTAAGTGGATTCCTAAACATAGTATCACGACATTTTGAGGCAAATTTTCCAAAAAAGAAAAATGCTAATTTACCTAATTCAAGGAATAACACATGGTTAACTGCTGGTATTAAAATATCATGTGCAAACAAAAGAGAGCTCTACCTAAAATATAGAACCAGTAACAACCAAACTCATAAGGAATACTATAAAAAGTATTGCAACATACTGAAGAAAGTAATCAAAGAAGCAAAAAGTAGGCATTTTTCACAAGTAATTGATAAATCAAATAATAAAGTTAAGACTGTATGGAATATAATAAAAAACGAAACAGGGAGAACAAAGGGAAACAATGATTGTACATCATTAATATACCAAGACATAAAACTAGATAATTTATCAGACATTACAAATGCTTTTAATAGTCACTTTATAAATATTGCAGAGAAATGTATTCCTATAAATAATATTAACATTAAGGCAGTAGACCTACTAACAAAATCTACAGTTTGGAACCATAGATTTCAATTGAATCTGACTTCTCACAAAGAAATTGAAAATATAATCAAGTCTCTCAAAAGTAAAAGCTCGTGTGGATGGGATGAGATGAGATAAGTGGTAGGTTATTAAAAAGTTGCTCATCGGAACTCAGTAAACCTCTTAGTCACATATGCAATTGTTCATTAGAAAATGGAATATTTCCAGAAAGACTGAAGCATGTTAAGCCCCTCTTTAAAAAAGGTGACAAAAATCTACATCAAATTATAGACCTATATCGGTCTTAACCTCATTTTCAAAAGTTTTTGAAAAAGTCATGTACAAACGCATAATACCGGTACACTATCTTAATTTGAATGACATTCTTACTTCATCTCAGTTTGGATTTAGAAGTGGCATGTCCACTGAGAATGCTACATTTCAACTTACTACAGAAATACTGGAAGCGTTAGATAAAAAGAAATATGCTCTGGGAATTTTCTGCGACCTAGCTAAAGCGTTTGACTGTATAAATCATGAAATATTACTTCAAAAATTGGATCATTATGGGTTCGATAATTTAACACTTAAGTGGTTCAAATCATATCTTTCTGATAGAACTCAAAAGGTAATAATAAATGGAAATGAATCTAACTTAGGGGTTGTTAAGAATGGGGTACCTCAGGGATCAATACTAGGACCTTTGCACTTTTTAATTTTCATTAATGACTTGCCCTATAACTTAAGTGACGAATCAAAGGTATTGCTCTTCGCAGAAGATACTAGTGTACTTGTAACAGGAACGTCACAAGAACATTTATCAAGAATAGCTACAAAGGCTTTTCACGAGTTAAACACATGGTTTCTAGCTAATAAAATGACACTTAATATTGATAAGACCCATTTTATACAATTTAGAACAAAAAACAGATGTATCTCAAATCTTGAAATTAATTATGGAACACAAATCATACAAGAAATTAGCAATGTAAAATTTTTAGGACTGCAAATTGACCAAAATCTTGACTGGAAGACACACATAGAAATGATAGGTTCAAAACTGAGTTCAGCGTGCTTTGCTTTAAGAATTTTGAATAATATATTAAAACAGGATGCATTACTTATGGTATATTTTGCATATTTTCACTCGGTAATGAGGTACGGGATCATATTCTGGGGCAACTCTTCCCATAGGGAGAAAATATTTAGATTACAAAAGCGGGCAATAAGAATAATATGTGGAAAGAAAAAAAGGGAATGTTGTAAACCGCTATTTGAAAAATTAAAAGTCCTCACTCTTACAGGGGAGTATATATACTCTGTTATGTGTTATGTAGTGAATAATATTGATAAATTTCAAACTAATTTTAGTGTACACGGACGTACTACCAGAAACATGAATGATCTACACAGACCAAATAACTCGTTAAAACTCTTTCAGAAGGGTGCTTATTATTCTGCAGTACAGATATATAACAAGCTTCCAAACAACATTAAATTATTATGTATTCAAAGAAAGAGCAAACCTTTCAAAACAGCTGTCAAGGAATTTTTAATAACTCACACCTTCTACAATTTGGAGGAATATTTCCAGCTTGGATAAATTTGGCAGCTTACAGTTTCTGTAGGCCTATATTATTGTTATAACATGCATGTATTTTTTGATCTGACGTGTTCTATATCCTTGAGCCCCGCTCAACACAGGATCTACAGGACGAGATGTCTACATCTACATCTACAAAAGAAATGAATATGTCATTATTCAGTATGGCTGTACAAGAATAATAGAAAAATGCGCAGCTTACCTTCTTTATTAATATCTGAAGCAAGCCACGTTGCACCACCAGAAAACAATGCTACAGAATGGCAACCATTCAGTAGATTCAGTACTTGTGTTTGGTAAGGCAATCCCTACTCTTTCAAATGACATATAATTTTATACTCTTTGGTTTAGCACAGCAAAACACTGCCTTATTGTATGCTGATTTGGTCAACTATAGGTGCATGGTCAACTACCGGTACAGTAACCCTACTACCAGAAACATGAATGATCTACTCAGATCAACTAACTCATTAAAACTCTTTCAAAAGGGTGCTTATTATTCTGCAATACAGATATATAACGAGCTTCCAAGCAACATTAAATTATTATGTATTCAAAGAAAAAGCAAACCTTTCTAAACATCTGTCAAGAAATTTTTAATGACTCACACCTTCTACA
This sequence comes from Ectobius pallidus, assembly GCA_964059195.1. Classification (NCBI taxonomy): domain Eukaryota; kingdom Metazoa; phylum Arthropoda; class Insecta; order Blattodea; family Ectobiidae; genus Ectobius; species Ectobius pallidus. The sequence goes on along the minus strand of CAXKWD010000008.1, from coordinate 8,441,715 downwards.
ATTTGAAGGAATATTTCAAGCTTGGATAAATTTGGCAGCTTGCAGTTTCTGTATAGCCCGGCATAAACCAAATATCGGGTGCATTCCGTTGCTATGGCGACAGCAGCTGTCGGCCGGCCGGCGACCTCTCGCTCGGCTCTCGCACCGATCTTCCGACCGTGTCCGCCTTCACTCGATACTCAACACTAACCCTATTGAAAATACGATTCTCACGATGCGAGTGTGCCCCTTGTACCAAATATTCAAGATACGAGATGCCCCTTGTACCAAATATACCCACCTAAGTATTTACAAATTATATTTACGGATTACCAAGGCACCATTAGGATATATGGGTATGTTCACGAGAGCCTCTTTAGCGTGACTCACCACGTGAAGGTAGAGGTTGGTTTGGGAAGGAGAGGTTGTATTAGTTAGCAAAAAATGTACTTTGCTAACGTCACTTCACTTCCCCTTGAGTCCCTGTTGGGTCATTCCATGTCATTTCAACGAGGTCATGACACCCTCCGTCTCGAATGTTGATGAAACTTGGTGTACACCCTTCCCTTATTATTGGAACAAACCACCCAAAATATTTTTCCTCTATCTCAAATGGTTTCAATTTTATAGCACTTTGAATTTTCATAAAATCTGCATTGTCTGTCTTGTTCGAGACTCTTGGCACAAGATACCCTTGTGTACATTTATTTTTTTATCTCCATAACCAATGATCACATCTCTTTGAAATTTTACACAGAGGTCAATAAAATGATGAGATTTTCAGAAAAAAATACATCAATACTCAAAAGTTTGTATAAATGCCTACAAAAATATTTAAACACACTTGCAACTAGTTTTTTTGGTCGAAAAACTATGTTTAGAAAACTTTAATTTTCAGCATGTGGGCATGATGGAACCAAAAGTTTTTTATGTTAAAAATTATTACAAAGACATGCTCTTTCTTGTCAAAAAATAAAATTTATGGGATTTTTATTCCTTGTAATGAAAATTTTACGTTTTTTGTAAATTTTGGGAAAAATGGCTATTGGATAGCCAATTTGTATAACTTTCCTACAATCCATAGCTGTAATAAAAAAAAATGAAGTAAACAGAGTTGTTAATCTTAAAAGTAACCTAATATTGGTTATTATAGGCACTGAAGTAAAAAAAAATTATCATAACAGACTAAACTATTACCATAATTACAAGTCTAATAGTCCTCGGTTTCTTCGCTGTTGCCTCAGTATCACCTCTGTATGTTATCCATTCTTTCTTGCATCAATTCCATACACTCATTGGTGAAGAGATATCTTCTGCCAGTTGTTGTCTGTGGGGGTTGTACAACACCAAGAATATGAGGAAATGGTATTGCACAAGAATCGTCACGGCTAGGCCAGCAGAATGAAGGTGAAGGTCCATTTGGGTGAAGAAATTTTACAAAAGCATCTCCTTCATCTTGATTAATCTCTGATATCATTCCAAAGTACCACAAATGATCATACTTGCAAGCGACAAAACATCCAGGATACAGATCATCAGCGTTCACAGGAAGTTTGAGGAGGCTCCGCATGTTGAACGAGAGGGAGGGTTCTTTATCAGAGCTCATTCTTCTTGCTTCAATTGTGCCTAAAGAACCGAGTGGTTTAAAGTTGTGGAAACTGCGAGTTCCAGGGAGTGTATGCACATCTTTGAAACGAGTTTCAAGGGAGGAGCGGGTTATGTCTACGTCTTCTCTTGCGATATAGTGGAATTTGACCTTTTCAATTTTTGTATCACAAAATTCAAAAAATGTTTTAGGAGTAGTAATTTGCTTGTCAAGGGGTCTCTGAAGACTCTCTTTTCTAGCTAGACGCTTAGTAGTTCCACCAATACCGTCACATTCTGACTTGCCATGACTAGTGGCAAAGAAAGACCACTGTGCGTTCATTTGGAAATCCTCCTGATGATAACAGAGATTTAGGAAGTTTAACTTATTTTTGTACTGTCCTGCACAGCCATCACTAAAGTAGTGTACCTGTTGGATGTGAGGAAATGTACCTTTTATATACTTCAAAACTATTTCTTGAGTTTTGTACACCATATTCACATCATGCTTTAAATCATCAGAAACAATACAATGGGACGAGATCATCTTCTCTCCATCAGGACTTTTATAATGCACTACCACAGGGTGCAAAGTGCAAGAATCAGAAGTCCAGTGGTACCCTTGTACCTCATCTTGGATGACGAATGAAAAGTTTTCACTGAAATCTAGTAGAATAATAGCAGTGTTGAATGGAAGGTTTTCTTTTAAATTTTTAAGGAAGGAAGACTGTGACTTTGCTATAAAAGAATGAGGAATCAAGCATTGTATTTTGTCTGTTAGATCATTAATGAACTCATCTAGTGTTGAAATGGTTTTGATCAATTGAGTTCGATCTGTGGAAATCCATTGAGAAAATTCAATAAGATCATTTCTGTCAAAATCTTCAAATTGAGATTCCAAGTGCCTGACAAGATTATTCTTTGCAGGACATTTATTACAGTGTCTGAGCATGCATTCCCCCTTTGGATCCTCACAGAGTAGAAGTTTCATTATGTCCTTATACGTACCTTCTATTCGTGCTGCATGCAGAAGTAAAATGACATTCTGATGAATGGTACACACACATACACTGTGTGTTCCACTAGAACCTGCCAATACACACCACTTCGGCCTCAAATCACAAAACTTGGAGAAACCTACTTTAACGCTGGGATATTCCTTCTTGAAGCCTGCATACAGTTCTCAGAGGTTGCCCAATATTAGCCGCTTCCTATGATACTCTTTTCCAATGCTTATCACATCTTTCATTCCCGGCATTATTCTAGACTGCTCGTCACTGTGATAAAAGTCTAGAACCTTCTTGATAGTTTCAGATGGAAGCTTCTTTCCACCTCTAGGATCAGGTTCAGCTAAAATTCCTCTTTCTTTAAAAAGCTTCTCTGCTTGATGCACTGAATAATTGGATACACAAAATGGTTCTTGAATTTTTCTTTGTGGCCATGAAAGGGAAACAGGAATGGTTAGCATCTGGATTTGCTTCTTCCTTGAGGTGCATTTAATGGAATTTTTCATCACCTCTATAAGTTTGTCCATGTCACTCGCTTTATCTTTAATTACCAACTCTGCTTCAATCTCTTTTGTTGGGATTTCAACCTGTAACACTTTTTTAATTTTGTCACGAACATTTACCTCAAAATTTTCTATTTTCCTCTTTCCATAAGGTGTCTTGCTGTGTCCTGCTAAACCATGTAGTTTTAAAGGTGAACAACCTGCCTCGGTAAGAGATGTGTTCAGCTTCTCTTCTCTCCACACTGATCTTTTCTTCAAAACTCATCCCAGTATCTTCAGGTTGAATGCTACTGTCTTCAACATCACTCTCTTTATCTACATCACTGCTATAAATAATTTGTCTACATCTCCTGCATAATTTTTCGCCTGGCTTTAATATAACCCCTTTCTCTAGCAAATCTTTAGACTGTTGTAATGTTACAGGGCATAGAGTTTTTCGAATTAATCCTTTGTGCTTTTTCAAAGGATCCCTACAGTGTTTTTGGAGAGATTCAAATCTCTTCAAATATACACTTTGGTGATGTAAGCAAATAGTTTCTAAATCTTCAGTTTTAGCTTCAGTTCTTACACACAACAATTCTCTGTCTTTTTCGCTTAAACAATTAACCCTCTCAATCCCTTTTCTGCGACTGAAAGCTAATTTATGACATTCACTAGCAGTTAGCTCTCCCACACTACATTTTGCATTTTCCATCTTATTTCAGTTAAAAATACACAGATAGAATTAGCACATAAATATCAAATACACTGGATAAATTATAGTGCACCACACTACTTTCTTCACAGACACCAGAAGTAGACTGACTGATAAGCCAAGTCTTCATTCTATGAGATGCAGCTAAAGTATCACTGCATGATGAGTCATGAACTAATAGCTTACCTGCACTGCATGAACCAACATCAGCTATCCATTCACACAATGCAGCTATTCATTCACACAATGCAGCTATTCATTCACACAATGAATAAGACTATACACAACTAGCATTATGAAAATCTTCTCTGAATTGCACTCTGAGAAAACATTTTAAAATAGGCCTACCTAATATCTGAAGTAATTTTTGTGAATTTAGTACATGTATTCTTTAAATAATTTTAAAGTTTTAAAAATGGTTATCCGGTAGCCATTTTTTCCCACAAAATCCAGAAAATCTAAAATTTTTGTTAGAAAGGATTAAAAACCCATAAATTTTATCATTTGTTGAGAAAGAGCATGTCTTTACAATGATTTTCAGTGCCAAACACTTTTGGTTTCACCAAGCCCACATCCTGAAAATCCAGGTTTTCTAAACCTAGTTTTTTCGGTATAAGTGCACTTGAACTAAGTTTTCGATTTTCATGAAAACCAATTTTTTTATCGATGTGAAAAACCACTCTAATCGTTCAGGAATTTTCACAGAATTTTTTGACATGTCACACACCTTTGTACTTGCCACGAAGGCTTCAAGAAACAGTAATTAAAGTCGTGATTTTCCCCATATAAAGTCATAGTATTCTCTACCACGGCTATTTGATGATTAAACCCACATCTGACTTTGGAGCAGTACCAACCTGACAGCTAGTATCACACTGCATTTACACAAGTTAGAATGGAAGCTTTCGTTTCGTATAATTTCCGGTCGGGAAAACAATAGGAACTTCCTCAATGACAAGTTATAATATTAAAATAAGAGCGCTGGGGTTACGCAAATTCGAACGGAAGCTTAATTTTATGTAATACATGGAGAGAAACCATGTTCGAGTATTTTATGTAATAACTCATATTTCCTTCGTGTTTTAATGAAGTAAAATAAGGAAACTTTTTCAAATATTAATTCGTGATCAATTAACATTAAAGTGTCCCCCCGCCTTGTGTTAGTCGGTAGCACGCTTGCATTCCACCCGGCGGCCCGGGTTCGATTCAGCAGTGAAAAATCTCTTTCCCGGGTTCGTGACTGGGTGCTTGTGTTGTACTTAGGTTTAAATGTGAGGTAGGGGACTGGCGCACCCCGGAAATAAATTCGCCGCAGATATCCCCTTAAAGGATCTCCAGGAGACGTTTGCGCGATCCGGTAGGGCTACTACTACCACTATTAAACTAAGACAAATTCGAATTGAAGCTTGATATTAGAAAAAGCATTGTTTATTTGCTGTTTTGCTTCATGTTTCATGAAGAGCTAACAGAGAAACATTTTAAATATTACTCAATTTCTTTCTTCACATTGTTTTTATTATTATTATTATTATTATTATTGTTGTTGTTGTTTTCTAAAATACTTGTCTTCAACATTGTCCTTTCATAAAAAAATAATAATCGTAATTTGGTATGAAACATTCTTCCATCCATTCATTTATCCATCCGTTCATCCATTAATTCATCCATTCAACCATAAATAAATATTTAAATTCATCCATCCATCCAGTTACTAGTTAATAAATTATTTCCACCATCCATTCATAGACTGATGGATGGATGAATCACACTGCATTTACACAAGTTAGAATGGAAGCTTTCTATGAATCTATGGGTGTATTGTTGAATTATTTAATGAAAACGATGAGTGGGTGGATAAATGGATGCATGGATTTATTAATGGATAGCTGAATGTTTGGATCGATGGGTGGATGAAATAGTTAAATGAATTATTTATATAATAAATTAATTAATGGACGGATGAATGTTTGGTTATAGGGGTGGTTGGCTTGATTGATAGATGAATGGCTGGTTGGATGGTTCATTCATTCATCCATCAAATCCGTATGTTAATTAAATTTTGCATTAATCTATTCATCCATCCATTGATTAGTTCATTGATTAACCAATCCACCCATCCATTAATTGATCAATTAATTCATCCGTGAATCCACCCATCCATTCATCCTTTCGTTCATCCATCAATATATTTACTAAATAATTAATAACAGTCCATCCATTCATCCCCTAATTAATCCAACAAACCTACCACCCACCCATCCATCAATTCAGACATCAATAAATCTATCCATCCATCGAATTATCCATTCATCCATAAATTATTTTTCCAACCATCCAATTATTAACAATGAGATAATTAATTTTCATTTTTAACTAAAATTATTAATCCATCCATTGTCTATTAATTCATCCACCCAACCATTCATCCACCCATCTGTTCAATCATCCATACATCCATCCAGTCATTCGTCCCTTAATTAATTCATGCATTCCACCATTTAATTATCCATACATTCATTCATTCATTCATCCACCCATCTATCCACTCATGCATCCATCAATAAATTCATTCATTCATCGATCCAACCAACCATTATTCAATCCATTCATTCATTAATTTATTTATTAATTAGCCCACCTACCCATTCATCCATCCATTATTAATTCATTCATCCATAAATATATCCATTCATTCATCCGAAATTATTTATTTCACCCACCTAACCCACCATCCATCAAATGCTTTATGGATATATAAATAAATGGATGGACGGTTGAATTAATTAACTAATTGGATGGATAAATGTTTGCATTAATTGATTCATCAATGGATGGGAGGATGAATTAATTAATTATGTATCTAATTCATTAATTGATAGATGAAGGGTGGATTGCTTGGTGAATGAATTAGTTAAATAATGGATCGATGAATGACTTCTGTAATAAGTGGATGGATCAATTAATAATTAATGGATGATTGATGGACGAATGGATGGTAGGATGAATGAAAAATGAATGGATGTATAAATGGATGGATTGATACATGGCTGAATGAATTATTGGGTGGGCAGATAATAGTTTTCATTAATTTCATAATTATAATTGTTATAAATAACTATTAAACGTATAAATAATATTACAGTAAAAATCTGGTTTGACATGTAATACATGTTTTCTATATTAGTCGATCGTCCTGAACGCGAATTTCACAATAAATACATTCCGATTTAAAATTAATGTTAAGCAATTTTCTGAGTAATAATATTAACAATATAAGAAATATAAATTACATGGCAATAAAAATGTTATTGTAGATGATATACATGTTTTTGCATGTATTTCAACACTTCTGAACGCGTATATGACAATAATAATAATAAGTTCCTTCCGCACTTCGAGAAAATACTGATTTTCCATTAGTGTCACATAGTTAACGCAGAAATAGTAGGACCGTTTCAAAACAAAAATTCATTACATGGAAGAAAATTTTTTCCGACCTAAGTTACATGCGTTATCTATAATTCGACCCTTCTAAACACGAATATAACAATAATATAAACCAGTTCCTTCCGCATTTCGAGAAAAAACCGATTTTCCATTAGTGTCACACAGTTTACCCAGAAAAAGTAGGACCGTTTCGAAACAAAAATTCATTACATGGAAGGAAAATTTTTTCCCGGCCTAAGTTATATGTCTTATCTATAATTAGACCCTTATGAACACGAATATAACAATAATAATAACCAGTTCCTTCCGCACTTCTTGAAAATACCGATTTTCCAATAGTGTCACACAGTTTACGAAAACAAAGTAGGAAAGTTTCACACAAAAATTCATTACATGGAGGACATTTTTTTTTCCGACTTGTATTAAATGAGTTATTTATAATTAGACCCTTCTGACCACGAAAATCACAATAATAATAATCAGTTTCTTCCGCACATCGAGAAAATACCGATTTTCCATTAGTGTCACACATTTCTCGCAGGAAAAGAGGGAACTATTCAAAGAAAAATTAATTCTGTGTAGGATAATTTTTTTCCAACTTGAAATACGTGTGTTATCTATAATACGACCCTTCTGAACACTAATATAACAATAATAATAAGCAGTTTCTACCGCACTTCGAGAAAATACCGATTTTTCATTAGTGTCACACATTTCTCGCAGGAAAAGAGGGAACTATTCAATGAAAAATTCATTCTGTGTAGGATAAATTTTTTTCCAACTTGAAATACGTGTGTTATCTATAATACGACCCTTCTGAACACGAATATAACAATAATAATAAGCAGTTTCTACCGCACTTCGAGAAAATACCGATTTTTCATTAGTGCCACACATTTCTCGCAGGAAAAGAGGGAACTATTCAAAGAAAAATTCATTCTGTGTAGGATAAATTTTTTTCCAACTTCAAATACGTGTTTTATCTATAATTCATCCCTTCTCAACACGAATATAACAATAATAATAAGCAGTTTCTTCCGCACTTCGAGAAAATGCCGATTTTCCAATAGTGTCACACATTTCTCGCAGGAAAAGAGGGAACTTATTCAAAGAAAAATTCATTCTGTGTAGGATAAATTTTTTTCCAACTTGAAATACGTGTGTTATCTATAATACGGCCCTTCTGAACACGAATATAACAATAATAATAAGCAGTTTCTACCGCATTTCGAGAAATTCCGATTTTTCATTAGTGTCACACAATTCTCGCAGGAAAAGAGGGAACTTATTCAAAGAAAAATTAATTCTGTGTAGGATAAATTTTTTTCCAACTTGAAATACGTGTTTTATCTATAATACGACCCTTCTGAACACGAATATAACAATAATAATAAGCAGTTTCTACCGCATTTCGAGAAATTCCGATTTTTCATTAGTGTCACACAATTCTCGCAGGAAAAGAGGGAACTTATTCAAAGAAAAATTAATTCTGTGTAGGATAAATTTTTTTCCAACTTGAAATACGTGTTTTATCTATAATACGACCCTTCTGAACACGAATATAACAATAATAATAAGCAGTTTCCTCCGCACTTCGAGAAAATGCCGATTTTCCAATAGTGTCACACATTTCTCGCAGGAAAAGAGGGAACTATTCAAAGAAAAATTCATTCTGTGTAGGGTAAATTTTTTTCCAACTTGAAATACGTGTGTTATCTATAATACGACCCTTCTGAACACGAATATAACAATAATAATAAGCAGTTTCTACCGCACTTCGAGAAAATGCCGATTTTCCAATAGTGTCACACATTTCTCGCAGGAAAAGAGGGAACTATTCAAAGAAAAATTCATTCTGTGTAGGATAAATTTTTTTCCAACTTGAAATACGTGTGTTATCTATAAATCATCCCTTCTGAACACGAATATAACAATAATAATAAGCAGTTTCCTCCGCACTTCGAGAAAATGCCGATTTTCCAATAGTGTCACACATTTCTCGCAGGAAAAGAGGGAACTATTCAAAGAAAAATTCATTCTGTGTAGGGTAAATTTTTTTCCAACTTGAAATACGTGTGTTATCTATAATACGACCCTTCTGGACACGAATATAACAATAATAATAAGCCGTTTCTACCGCACTTCGAGAAATTCCGATTTTTCGTTAGTGTCACACAATTCTCGCAGGAAAAGAGGGAACTTATTCAAAGAAAAATTCATTCTGTGTAGGATAAATTTTTTTCCAACTTGAAATACGTGTTTTATCTATAATGCGACCCTTCTGAACACGAATATAACAATAATAATAAGCAGTTTCTACCGCACTTCGAGAAAATACCTATTTTTCATTAGTGCCACACATTTCTCGCAGGAAAAGAGGGAACTATTCAAAGAAAAATTCATTCTGTGTAGGATAAATTTTTTTCCAACTTGAAATACGTGTGTTATCTATAATACGACCCTTCTGAACACGAATATAACAATAATAATAAGCCGTTTCTACCGCACTTCGAGAGAATTCCGATTTTCCGTGCGTGTCACACAGTTTACGCGTAAACTGTGTGTCACGAATGGAAATTCGGAATATTCTCCTAGTGCGTATGGAACTGGTTATTATTTTTGTTCTATTCGTGTTCAGAAGGGTTGAGTTATAGATAACACATGTAAATCAAGTGGGGAAAAAATTTTGCCTGCATGTAATTAATTTTTGTTTGAATCATTCCTACGTTTCTTGCGTAAAATTTGTGACGGTAATGGATAATCGGTATTTTCTCGAAGGGCGGAAGGAACTGGTTATTATTATTGTGATATTCGTGTCCAGAAGGGTCTAGTAATAGATAACACATGTAAATAAAGTGGGGAAAAAATTTTTGCCTCCATATAATTTATTTTTGTTTGAAACATTCCTACTTTTCTTGCTTAAACTGTGTGACGGTTATGGAAAATTGGTATTTTCTGGAAGGGCGGAAGGAACTGGTTATTATTATTGTTATATTCGTGTTCTGAAGGGTCGTATTATAGATAACACACGTATTTCAAGTTGGAAAAAAATTTATCCTACACAGAATTAATTTTTCTTTGAATAGTTCCCTCTTTTTCTGCGAGAAATGTGTGACACTAATGGAAAATCGGTATTTCTCGAAGTGCGGAAGAAACTGCTTATTATTATTGTTATATTCGTGTTCAGAAGGGTCGTATTATAGATAACACACGTATTTCAAGTTAGAAAAAAATGTATCCTACACAGAAAGAATTTTTCTTTGGATAGTTCCCTCTTTTCCTGCGAGAAATGTGTGACACTATTGGAAAATCGGCATTTTCTCGTAGTGCGGAAGAAACTGCTTATTATTATTGTTATATTCGTGTTCAGAAGGGACGAATTATAGATAAAACACGTATTTCAAGTTGGAAAAAAATGTATCCTACACAGAATGAATTTTTCTTTGAATAGTTCCCTCTTTTCCTGTGAGAATTGTGTGACACTATTGGAAAATCGGCATTTTCTCGAAGTGCGGAAGAAACTGCTTATTATTATTGTTATATTCGTGTTCAGAAGGGTCGAATTATAAATAACACATGTAACTCAAATCGGAAAAAAATTTTTTTCCATATAATAAATATTTATTGATATCATCCCCGCTTTTTCTGTGAGTAGAACACTGCACACATCCCTAGCGTCTGACTGTAACGGTTTTTTTTTGTTCGCCAACACCACAAATATTATTATTAGCTTTCGGGATTTTAGGTTGGTAAAATGCAATTTTAGGTGCCTAAAGTAAGCTCTATATAATTATGAAATAGGATTTAAAAATTGCAAAAATGATCTATTAAAAATCGTGAATTCCATTGAAGTTGGTATTTTTCTTAAACATCCAATTATAATACATTATTATACGAGTATATTTAAGAAGGATCACCGGCGTGGTCTCGTGGTTAGCGTCGCTGTCTACAGATCCGTCGGCCCGGGTTCGATCCACGGTACCTCCTCGGATTTTTCTGGAACGGGGTGCACTCAGCCTCGTGACTCAAATTGAGCAGAGAGGAGTAGCGGCTCCGGTCATGGATACCACCATTAACGGCCGTGGGTGTCGGCATGCAGACCACATGCCTCTAATCCTGCCATCTGCCTATGGTAGATGACGCAGTGGACGAGTTCTAGACCTTGTCCCTTCAGGGATGTTAGCGCCACGGAGTTAGTTATATTTAAAAAGGCAAAATTCAACAAGTAATAGGCCTATAAACAATATTCATTTCTTCCATATCTTGTCCACAATTGGCTACACCCTTGGGTAGAGAGGAGCTTTTCATGTGCAAACCGTTATTTTCAGACAACAGACAATCGTTCTTATTTGAGAATCTCCACCAAGTCTTCATAGTTATTTTTAATACAGGTTTATTGTAAACATCGCAGTTTGCTTGTAGTAATAGATAATAATTTTTTTCTTTCATTTTTAAATAGCACATATTTCCTAGGGGCAATTTTATTGTCATGCCAGTTCAGAAAGAATTTCTTTTTTCGCTAAGGGTGTCCAAGTAGTAGCCTACTTACTTCTTTAGTAACAAAATATGTGTTTAATACAGTTCTGAATAATCCAGCAGAATAAAATCATTTCAATTAAAATGTGCATCTACAGCCATAGGAAAGTCGCTCATTTATGACAACATCTTCTGTAGTGTTCCTACAAATGTAGAAACTCTGCCTTACTGACTGCACCACCCAGGAAATATATTTTCGTTTCGTGTGCGTCTACAGCCATGGGACTGTCGCTCATTTATTATGTGTACACCTTCTGAACTGTTCCTGACAGTTTTGAAACTCTGCCGTACTGACTGCTCCACCCAGGAAATGTATTTTAGTTCCGTGTGCATCTACAGCCATGGGACTGTCGCTCATTTATTATGTGTACACCTTCTGAACTATTCATGACAATTTTGAAACTCTGCCGTACTGACTGCTCCACCCAGGAAATGTATTTTAGTTCCGTGTGCATCTACAGCCATGGGACTGACGCTCATTTATTATGTGTACACCTTCTGAACTGTTCCTGACTATTTTGAAACTCTGTCATACTGACTGCTCCACCAAGGAAATATATTTTAGTTCCGTGTGCATCTACAGCCATGGGACTGTCGCTCATTTATTTTGTGTACACATTCTGAACTGTTCCTGACAATTTTGAAACTCTGCCGTACTGACTGCTCCACCAAGGAAATATATTTTAGTTCCGTGTGCATCTACAGCCATGGGACTGTCGCTCATTTATTATGTGTAGGCCTACACCTTCTGAACTGTTCCTGACAATTTTGAAACTCTGTCGTACTGACTGCTCCACCCAGGAAATATATTTTAGTTCCGTGTGCATCTACAGCCATGGGACTGTCGCTCATTTATTATGTGTACACCTTCTGAACTGTTCCTGACAATTTTGAAACTCTGCTGTACTGACTGCTCCACCCAGGAAATATATTTTACTTCCGTGTGAATCTGCTCATTGGTAATCTCAACTTTAACGTAAGTTATGATACGGTTGTGGATTGTGAATTTAACACATTCGAATTTGATGTAAAATCGCAATTTTCTCCTTAAAGGTCTCAAAATAATTAGGCCTTAGTGTATACGATGTTAAATTGCAGCCTGCATACTTATTTGTCCGGAGATATTCATAGCGTTGATATTAATGCGGGAGATGGAGAAAAGGCATTCAGGTGTGGTGTGTGTAAGAGGTCCTTTACCGGATTTATTGCTTTTGTTTTGATTTGTCATTACGCTCGTATGAGTTTCACGGCATTCAGGTCTAGTCAGTGGCGGACGCAGAAATTTTTTTCGGGTGGGGATTTGAATAGGTAGACGGAATACTACAAAAAATTAATCAACTTACATATACAATTAGTTTATAAAACTGGCCACTTAGAGTATATATATAGCCTTTTTTTTTCAAATTTCGGGGGGTTTTTAACCCTCCTATCCCCCCCTGCGTCCGCCACTGGGTCTAGTGACTCTTAATATACACATAAGTAAGGTAAATGTAATACGGCATTAATATATGTGTCCAAAAATAAAATACGTAGTTATAAAAATGTTGGAAATACAATTTCACTCATACTGAAGAGTGATCATTTTAGTATCCTGTATGTAACGATGAGAATCCTATAGCAAACATGACATTTACTAGTACATGCACTAAATTCAACTCAACACAAGTAGTTCCAGAGATTTATTTGGAATGTTGGCAACGCTCGTATCAACGGGGCCGTTACAGAATGGATCATGGCTGACAAAATGTATTTTACGGCAAAATTCATGCAGTTATTTCTCTTTATTTTCATTTACGAAGCATTTATAAAGACATGTTGCATGTGAAAAAATTCTGTGAAAAATCCTGAACGATTTGAGTGGTTTTTTAGATCCATAAAAAATTTGGTTTTCATATAAATCGTAAACTTAGTTGAAGTGCACTTATACCGTTTTTTCACCTAAAAAACTAGGTTACAGAATTTTTTTAGGCATTTATAAAATCTTTTGAGTGCTGATGAATTTTTTCTTAAATTCTCATCATATTATTGAGCTCTGTGCAAAATTTCAGAGAGATACGATGATTGGTTATGGAGATAAAAAATGTAATGTACACAAGGGTATCTTGTGCCAAGCGGAAGAAAATACAGATTTAACAAAACTTTGAAGTGCTATAAAATTTAAACCGTTTGAGATGGAGGAGAAAGCTTTTAGGGGATTTACTTTAACCATAAGGGAAAGGTGTACACCAAGTTTCATCAAAATCTGAGATGGTGGGTGTCGAAATCCTTGTTTTTCAGTTGAATTGATGTGGAATGACCCTGTTGGCTCTTTTAAAATTTCACACTTATACAGAACATTATCATTCTTACTACTCATCATGTATTACACGTCTCTGTAGTACAAAGGCTAGAAATTTTCTCGATTTTTATTGCAACGGCACTCGTGGTGTAGTGGTCAAGGCGATGGACTATGACGCTAGCGGTCCCCAGATCGAATCCCCGTAGGTGCGAAAATTACTAGGATAGGAATAGGTCCCAAATAGGTAGGTAGGGTGAAGGAGAGAAGGGAGGTAATAGGGAAAAGAGGAGGAGAAGAGAAGAATAGAGATAAAAGGGAAAAATAAAAAAATTAATTTTCTTGTGTTTCTGCTATTTCCGCCAGATGTCTCTGCGCCGCTACTACTAATTCCACCATTACCTACTAGATGTCTCCCACTGTTTCATTTAGTTAGTCCCCGCCCTAAACCCCTCCTTCCCGGGCGGGGGAGGAGCCTATTTGGCACCCAATATTTGGTTTTTCCCTATAGCCCTATTATTGATATAACATGCATGCATTTTTTCATCTGGGTTAGGTTATGTTTGTTTGGGTTAGGTTCTTTGGATAGATTAGATTCGTTTGGTTTGATTAGGTTATGAACAGCGATATTAGTGTAGTGTGTTTGTCAACCTGTTACCCAGAATTCCGCCTGTTCCGCTGGTGTGACTTCAGAGCTCTGGCGTCCAATCACAAAAATTTGTATCATTTCAGGGAAGGTAATATGTGGATATTTGACTACGTTTTGCTAGAACGTGGTATAAATGAAATTGTAATCTTTAGGGAATGGGTGGGCTGAACCAAATCATTTGCCAAGGCAACATCTCCTCTCCACGGATCTTAGTTTTAAAGAATGGGTTAAGTATATCTGGATTTTACCATAAAATAAATGTGGCTACTTTTACCATATAATCTTGCCTGTAAGCTGAGTGGGTCTATATAAACTGGTACTAGTAGTGCATTAAAATAAAAATGTATTAAATCAACATACCTTGCTGAGAATGGAGTGCAATATACTATGTTCTTTTTTCACTTCATTTTCTATTGAAGGAGCTTCCAGCAGCATTTTCAATCTGTCTTGCATTTTTACAGCCATACATGCGAAACGATGTATACTATCCAACTTCTTGCAGCAATTTGTGCACACAGTTTTAGGTAACATATCTTCTATTGAAACCTGGAACAGCAAATAAACACACTTTACAATGTTCGGCATCCCCAATGTTCTTGCAATCACAATATTAGGAGACTAGCTGTCAAATATAGTCACTGCACAATACAAAAACAAAACATGGTATGCTCAAAACAAACTATTTTTTTTTTTACTTTCACTCTCGCTGAAGACCAGAAAAAATACGTATTCTGGAACATACATCATTACCGGCAAATGGCGAGACTGACAATGTCACGCAAAAACATTTGAACTACAAACTCACCGCTATATGTAAATACTTCTTCATTTTCGCTTCCAAATAAAGTTTCTTTCCTTCTTCACTGAATATAAGTATATTGTCGTTCTCCTCCGCTGTACAAATACGACATAATTTCTCTAAATTTGGTGTCGTCCCCATTTTCCCCTCTTTTTCAACCGTCGTCCATTTCATAAAATAGGCCTATATAAAGGATTTTCTTGATTATTAACGATCTTTTTACTTATGACCTCTAACGACGACGCCGTAAAAACACCGATGAACAAATGACGCCTGTTACGGCGACGACGCTCATGGCTCAATACAATTTCGATTGCGTGCGCTTGTAAAGATATTGCCGATTTGGAAAAAAAAAACAAAACAAAAGCAACGAACTGTCAAAGAAAAGGAAAAAAGTGAACGAGTAGCTTGGCAAAAGAAGGCTGCAGCATATTGTAGGCTAGGCTATCAGGAAGACGTGCAATTTAGAAATTTATTCACATACCTTCCATGGTCCTACACAATCCTTCACCCCAAGTCAACCAAAATCTTCTCTTATTTCTACAATTGTGAGTCAAATATTGACATGAATCGTTCCTCCACTTTTCAGATACAGTAAATAACGTAGTCCTTAAAAGTGTCTACTAAATGGTAAAAAATAATTTATAATAACAAACAAATTAATCTTAGTACAGTACACTCAATCGTAACGAAATGATCAAAAACAAAACATTTGAACAGGATGGCAACACACTGCACATCATGAATAGGGATGTAGCTCGCCAAACTTCTCCGACAGATAGCGTGGGTGTACTAGCCGGTATGCGCTAGCCGTTCGTCACTTGTTTTTCCAGTTTTCTTCTGCTGGCTTCATGTTTTTAAATGGCGTTCCAACTTCTCAGTCCGAAAAATATGTTCGTAATTTTATATTTTTATAGAGGACACGAGGCTACTATACGTACTTCCTTGTCTACTGGGCCCTTCTAGAATGTTGAAGTGTCAAAAATACGAAAGAAAAATCACAGCAGATAGGCTCTCAATAACACTAAAACGGAAGGATTAACGAACAAATATTGTGAGATATTTCCGATACAGACGACATTATTTTGTACTCGACTTGCAGTAATATGTTATCAATGTATGAATATTTATATGCAGTGCGGGGATTAGATATTCTTTAATCTTTAAATTAATATTAAATTTGCCGTGAGCATCGAGAAGATGATATGGGCCATTTAAAAATAGAGTAAATTACAATAAATAAATTAAAATTACCTAATAACGCAATGTTAATTACGGTACATTGTGTTAGTTTTTTGTTAAACTGTATCTTTAGTGCACCTTTATATTTAAAGACCACTTCCCTGTTTAATTTATTTAGTTATTTTAGGCCTATTTATTTTACTTTGCTGTATAAATATGTGTATATTAGGCTACTGTAGCCTTCTATTGCATCTGATATCAAAATATAAATTCTGTGATGTCTAAATAGCCAAGTTAGATTGACGGCCTCGAATAAAAATTGTGACAATAGCGTTGCCAATTTAATAGGCTACATAACTTAACGTATGGTAATTATTAAATTCTGTCTTTATAATCTGCTATGTCATGCAATGAAATATTCTTAACAATATTCTGTTTCATAACTAGAAATGAAAATCATGTAACGATGGTCTAGCATAACTTACCGATAATAAAAGGAATAAGAAAGAATGAGGAATGAGAGAAAAAAAGGCCTAATCGATTCCCAAGTTCCCATCTTTTTTAACTACGAGGGACACGAAAGGTAAGTTTTCGTGATGTAAACATATTTTAATATTTGGATTTTGAATACGTTTTTAGTCTGACGGTATAGGCTAAATATGCATTTGATATAGAAAATAAATAATATTAAAAATGACTGCGAATACACACAACATAAATAAGTGTTTATCACGTATATCAATTAGTATTTTACTGTCTGAACCCTAGAGGTATATTCTTTTAGTTACTTTGAATCATACCCAATCGCTAAATTAGCAGTACTGGGTAATACCGGAGTTGACGGGTCCCTGTACGCAGCAAGCCATGTTGCCTTCATTCTGGCAGCACTGTATATAAATATTCATATCTGCATAACATTTTGTACGTCGGGAACATAGTAATGTAGTTAATAGCGGGCATTTCTCACAGTATTTGTCAGCTTATTCTTCTTTCTTTTCGACTTATATAGCGTCTATTTTTTGCAATTTTTCATTAAGTTTTTTCACGTAAATATATTCTGGAAGTGTCCAGTATACAAAGAAATGCGTCTAGTAGGGTTTTACCCGCTACAAAAAAAGAAAAGTTCGAACGTATTTTTCAGTCTGCTAAGATGAAACGCCATTTAAAAGCATGGAACCAGCAGACAACAACTCGAAAAACAAGTGACGAACGGCTAGCGCATACCGGCTAGAGCAGTGGAGACATCTGTTGGTTCTAGTTCGCTACATCCCTTACTCCGTGCCAGTGTTAAAAAAATAAAGGAAGAAAAGCGCACAAGTGTGCATGAAATAGGGCTATACCCTACAAATGTTTTTCGGCAGATGGCACTGGTTTACAACTATACAAAAGGCCAACAAAAAAAACTTTTCACTAACGTAAATCACAAAATAAAAACGATCATAATAAGTTTTCAACATTTTAATATCTTTTGTTATCATTAAACATAATATTAAATTAATGGAAATATATTGGCAAACGTATTTTGGCTACATCCAATCAATTATTATATTTATTTATTTATTTATTTCTTTACGCCCTCTTGATCATTAAAATGATATGGGACTATATAGGCCTATAATACATGTTAGAATCAGAGGCGGATCCAGAGAGACATTTAGGGGGGGGGGGAACCAAAGTAGAGAGGTAAGATTTTACTCATAAAAATTAATTATTCCCGGTACACATTTGAAATCAAAATGAACATTTCAGCATTTTATTGCAAATGTATTTCAAAATAATGAATGTCGTTGCTTTAATTTAAGTATTTGGGTAATGTTGTCTTTACAAAATTTATTAGAAGGCTGACCGTTTGAATAATCTGCGCTTAATGTTACAAATTTTGGGGGAGGAAATTTCCCCCATTTCCTCCCCCGTGGATCCGCCCCTGGTTAGAATACATATATATATATATATACTATACATACACATATACTAGCATGTGCCCGCGATTATTTACTCAACTGCTAAGTGTTTTATATAAGAGAGGAATAATTATTAAAACAACACTGACACTGAGACTGACAAAAAATAATTAAAACAACACTAACATGGTTTTTACATAAGCTACAGGAATTACACAATTTTCTTCTTAATTATATTGTTTTACATAATAAATATAAACAATTAAACGAAAAAAACGAATCTTGTGGTGCCATATGGTCACACGGATTTGAAATGAAAAGATTAAAACGTACCATATTCATGAACATTAACCAAATCATGCATAAACAATTAAAACAATATTGATAATTAAAAAACTAAACGCCCGGCTTCGAGATGCATTTCACGGTTAAAGTGAGCCGCCCGGTGGGAAAAAAATCCCAAATTTAAGTTCCCTAGCCCCCCCCCCCCCAAAAAAAAAGAACCGCGTAGTGAGTTTCATCCATATCATTCAATGTTTTCCCGTTAGACGTGCATTCATGGAATGCATGAAGTGCATAGAAATAGGAAGGATGCCAGAAACCTGGAAAACAGCAACTTTGAAAATCTATATTAATAAAAGGAAGTGTCTGTCCTCCTCCGTCTGTCTGTCTGTCCTCCGTCTGTCTGTCCGCGATGCCCAGCGAAATCTACTCAACGCAGAGATCTGAAATTTTATACATAGGCGGACTAGGGTGGCCAGACGTCCGGCTTTTGGCCGGACTGTAAGTCTTTTTGCTAAGCAGTCCTCCATCCGGCGCAGCTTTATGCTGGACGTTGATTTGTCCCCATTTTCGAGACTCTGATGGATCGGTAAAGCGTATTAATAAAATTTGTATTTTCCCTATGTTCCTGCCAATCGTAAGGTTGTAATGTACAATCTTTGCAGTTTGCCGTGTTTTTCTTCAATTACCAGAATGCCAAAACGAAAGACTTCTTTTAATCCTCAGTGGGTCAAAGAATTTCAGTACTTTTAAAAGCAGTAAAGCAGTGTATAATCATTTATTTTATATAAATCCAGTTATTAAGTAAAATTCAGGGTAATACCATGTAATATCTGCTGTCCAGCCGTCCATGCCCGAAGTTTTATACTATGCTAGATTACCGAAAAAGTGTCCTCCTTTCTGACATTTTAGAAATGGCCACCCTAAGGCGGACTAAAGGGTCGGAATGTGCACCTCGAAGCCGGAATTTTAATTTTCGCTTTCGTTCGTGAGTTATGAGTGAAAAACGGGCAGAAACGTGTATTTATTGCGTTTTCGAAGCATGAGCTTTCAGTAATACAAATCAATTACACTAGGCTTTGGCTATTTTTGTCATTCCTTCGACATAAAAGCATCGCGATCTCTTGAATGTTGTAGCTCATGCTGTTCGAGTCATTTGTTTTTAATGTCAAGGCACGCAAACATAATATGAAATTTTCAACCTACACCGAAGAGGATTATTATTATTATTATTATTATTATTATTATTATTATTATTATTATTATTATTATTATTATTATTATTATTATTATTATGATTATTATTATTATTATTATAGGGATAATCAATATTAGCCTAAATATGGTCAAACGTTGTTCGATTTGGACGAAACTCACTATACAGGGGTTTTGTGGGCCAAGGAACTCGAATCTGAGGTCGCTTTTACAAGGTGACGCTATCTAATCGTGATATGTAGTCCACGTGATTTAGGTGTTAATATAATGATTTAACTATTATGCTCTTAATTTTTAAATTTTGAAATAATTATCGCGGGCGAAGCCGCGGGCACATGCTATCTTAAAATAATAAAAGGACGTGTTTGTCTGTCTGTCCAATATGCCCAGCGAAATCTACTGAACGCAGAGATCTGAAATTTTAAACATAGATGGGCTGAAAGGTGGGCGAATGCGCATCGAAGCCGGATTATTAATTTTAGCTTTCGTTCGCGAGTTGTGAGTGAAAAACTGGCAGAAAACGTGATTTTAGCGCTGTCGAAGCATCAGATTTCAGTAATACATTTCAATGTTAAATCAATTGCAGTTGGCTTTGGTTATTTTTGTCATACCGTGGTAATAAAAGAATTGCGATCGCTAGAATGTTGTAAGCCCACGCTGGTCAATTCATTTGTTTAGAATGTCAAGGCCCGTAGACATATGAAATTTTCAACCTACACGGAAGAGGGATAATCAACATAGACCTAAATATGGTTAAACATCGTTCAATTTGGACGAAGCTCACTATACAGGGATTTTCTGGGCCAAGGAACTCGAATCTGAGATAGCTTTTACCAGGCGACGGTATCTAATCGTGACATGTAGTCCACGTGATTTAGGTGTTAATAAATATAATGATTTAACTATTATGCTCTTAATTTTTAATTTTTGAAATAATTATCGCGGGCGATCGCTTGATTTTGTAAGTCCATCCTGGACGATTCATTTGTTTAGAATATCAAGGCCCGAAGACATATGAAATTTTCAACCTACACGGAAGAGGGATAATCAATATAGGCCTAAATATGGTCAAACATCGTTCGATTTGGACGAAACTCACTGTACAGGGGTATTCTGGGCCAAGGAACTCGAATCTGAGGTCGCTTTTACCAGGGGACGCTACCTAATCGTGTAATGCACTCCACGTGATTTAGGTGTTAATAATTATAATGATTTAACTATGCTCTTAATTTTTAGTTTTTAATTTTTGAAATAATTATCGCGGGGGAAGCCGCGGGCACATGCGGGCACATGCTGTTTGTCTGTCTGTCCACGATGCCCATCGAAATCTACTGAACGCAGAGATCTTAAATTTTAAAGATAGATGGACTAAAAGGTGGGCGAATGCACCTCGAAGGCGAATTTTTAATTTTAGCTTTCGTTCGCGAGTTATGAGTGGAAAAACGGGTAGAAAACGTGATTTTAGCGCTGTCGAAGCATCAGATTTCAGTAATACATTTCAATGTCAAATCAATTGCAGTTAGCTTTGGCTATATTTGTCATACCGTCGAAATAAAAGCATCGCGATCGCTTGAATGTTGTAAGCCCACGCTGGTGGATTCATTTGTTTAGAATGTCAAGGCCCGTAGACATATGAAATTTTCAACCTACACGGAAGAGGGATAATCAATATAGGCCTAAATATGGTCATACATTGTTCGATTTGGACGAAACTCACTGTACAGGGGTATTATGGGTCAAGGAACTCGAATCTGAGGTCGCTTTTACCAGGCGACGCTATCTAATCGTGGTATGTAGTCCACGTGATTTAGGTGTTAATAAATATAATGATTTAACTATTAAGCTCTTAACTTTTAATTTTTGAAATAATTGTCGCGGGCGAAGCCGCGGGCACATGCTAGTTCTCTATAAAGGAAAAGAAATACCGAAAGCCTAGACTCATTCAGAGGAGTGATACTAGAAAGTGCTGTATTCATAATGATCACAAAAATTCGGAACGAAATACTACTGGACACTGCTGACAATCAAATCCCAGAATGCCAATTCGGCAGAAAAGGCAGAAGTACATTGCAATCAGTCATCTTTCATTTCATTAATCAGCCTTTTATGTACATCAGTGTCATAATATAGGACACTAGAGCAAATAAAGGACTCCCTCAGGCATGCTGGAGGGAAAACCTATGTTGTCCTTGTGGACTTGAAGAAAGCATTCAACCTCGTAAACAGAAGGAAACTGATCGAGAAACTACAAAGAATGATAGGAAAGGGCCACCTGCTAACAAGGATAGTAGAAGAGCTCCTGAAGTATAATTACATACATATCAACAACAACGTGGAAGTCTCTAAATGGATTACCCAGACAAGTAGCGTGTTACAGGGGACCCTATTAGTCCTACACTGTTTAACATCTATTCAGCAGATGTCACAAGAATTGTTGATGAGAACTCAAAGACAACTATGATCCTTTACGCAGATGGCATAGTGATCAGGTCTCCCATCAGAGCAGAGGTATAAGAAACAATCAACAAGTTGGAAAAACAGGCCAGGGAAAACGAAGTAAAGATGAATCAGAGCAAGGGCGGAAACGCAGCAGCAAATAATAAAATACTGCTCTCAAGCATCCCATTAGAAACAGTCAAAAAATTCAAATACCTAGGGATCATCCTGCAGATGACAGCATCATCATACAGTCTTCACATTCAAGAAAAAACGGCGGCAGCAATCAAGGCAATGTATCACTTTAAGAACATTAGAAATCTGTTCACTGACACAGCCAAGACACTATTTCGAACTACAATAGCACCAATCGTCACATACGGCATACAGATTGTATGGGAGAAGCTGAAATTATGATAACTAATCAGAATCAAAAAGGTCAAAGCAATATACATGAAAAGGACAATAGGAGTTGGGACTCACGACTAGTATATGAGATGATGAGCAAAACCTACTTTGTAGAAGATATTAGGATCCAGCTCCAGCTACCGTCAAAAAGTTCATATCAAGAGCTCTTGAAGAATCAAAATAGGAAAAAAGAGGAAATACAACTGGAGTTCTACAGCTCACCTGCCATGGTAGAGAAGTCATAGACCAAAGAGTGCCGACAACAGAGGTTTGTAATAGCACGACTCTCAGTGTATGGATTCCACCATAAGCTGTGACAACAAGAGCTTTCACAAACCAGACTTAGAATGCATGTGCGTACAGTGCGGCGAAAGTTGTGACACCTATCACATACTCAAGTGCACAAAAAACGATGAAGTCCATCACTGAATACAGCAAAGGATCAAACTAATGCTCAATAGACAAGAATCAAACATGCCTCTTATTGCGTTAGAGATAAGGTCCCAATCTTTCCACTGCATATAGTATCAAAATATGCACTTTACTTTTTTTTTTTAATATAAATCCAGTGAATGGCAGACTTCTCCTCCCTCACAACGTTTCAATTCACTGGATTTGTATAGAGGCCACGACCAAAGCAACCCCAGGCGGAAACCGTCTAATACAGTGCTCTAATCCCACCCCGACCAACCCTCCATAAACATATTGGGGTACAATAGCCGAAAAGGAGGCAAGGAAAATGAGTAGCACGAGCCAAAGCCTTAAGATGTGCGTTGTTGCCACAGTGGAGCTGATTTCCAAAAGTATGAAATAGTCATAATAAATAAGTAACTGTGTATCGCATAATAATTATTATATGTGTTACAACTGCTTTAGAAACCAACTGTGAAAATGTAATATTACGCATTAAGAACCCAAATGCATGTTAGTAAGTTATATCCGAGGGAATCCTAGAGTCATAAGATATTTAGAAGTTCCACAATAAATACCGCTATGCATTTATTTTGCAAGGAACACATAGGCCTACCTACAAATAAAAATGGTTTGGTCGGTTTGTTATTTATGCTGATAGTGTATCATTAATCGACTCAACCTCTAACAGAAATGAGTACCAGGAGGAATCCTGGGGGTAAAGACGGCCGGTGCGTAAGGCTGACAACCTGCCCACCTTCCTGTGTCGAATGTCTAAAAATCTGGGAGCCTCATCCTCCTGGAACTCTCTGGGCCTCCATGGCCTGTAATAGGGAACACTTTACTTTACTTTAGTATATCATTAATATAAAGGCGGTATATTTTAGTTCTACTTATTATTATTATTGTACGCTGGGTAATAAAAACGTTATTTCTTTCGTTCTTATGTCAGCCAGAGAATGTGGTAAAATCAAGTTCCAGAGGATGTAAACAGAAGCAGTAGGCTATATATACTCGTACTTCAGATGTGAAAAAACGAAAAGAAATGGGTGAAAAATAAAGACTTTTTCAGGAAATGCTAGGTAGTTCAATAGTCTCGAAAATCGCATTATTCGTGAGGCGAATTTGTGTATGAAATGAGTAGCTTATAACTATCCTTCAGAGTTTATTAGGAAAAAAATTCAAGTGAATGTTTATGCAGTTAGCATAATATAATGCATGGTGTAGGCCTACCATATATAATATATCTCTATCTCTATATATATAAAAGGCTTTGTCCTGACTGACTGAATGAATGACTGACTGATTGACTGAATGACAGGAATCAACGTACAGCCTAAACTATAACAGGTAGAGACTTGGAATTTTGACAGTTCCTTCGTTTTATAATGTAGGTGCTCACTAAGAAAGGATTTTGAAAAATTCTGATTCTAAATGCCAAAAATTAAATGTTTTTGAAAATACTTAATCCCTTTTTACATAGAATTATCAATTCCAAATCACAGAATATATTGTTGCCAAACGGTATCAGGTGGGATTGGAAGAAACAAATGAAATGCACTTTTGACAAATAAGAGAAGTTATCAAAATAATTCATGTTATAAATAAATATTACAGAATGAAATCCACTAAAATAATGGAATCACATAACTTTCTCTACCCTGGACATAGAGAAAACAAAACGAGGTATGGTAATGTGTATATTATTATATTATATCGCAGGTTTTTGGAGAGAAAAGTATGAAGGCTTTATGGTAACATAAGAGTGGGAAATTTCCCGCCTCGATATTACAATTTTATGTTACAGGAATTTCTGTTTCTTCTTATTTAAACCTCTACCAGGCTTGCTGTGCACTGTACAAGCGATGGGATGCAAAATTCTACATGCTCTAGATCCTCTATGAGCCATAAAAAACTATATCAAGCGTTTTCTGAGGGAATAGTTTGAGTGTAATAAGTCGTTCTTCCTATTTCAAATTATAAATGCCTATATAAGGACCTAGAATTTAAAATTGAAAATCCTTCATAAGCTAATTTCCAATTACAAAATACAAAACCCGGGCGACGCCGGGTCTTTTAAGCTAGTTTATATATAAAAGGCTTTGTCCTGACTGACAGGAATCAACTTACAGCCTAAACTATAACAGGTAGAGACTTGGAATTTTGACAGTACCTTCGTTTCATAATGTAGGTGCTCACTAAGAAAGGATTTTGAAAAATTCTGATTTTAAATGCCAAAAATCAAATGTTTTTGAGAATACTTAATCCCTTCTTACACAGAATTATCGAATCCGAATCACATTTGACATTAAAACATATTGTTGCCGGTGGGTTTCAGATGGGTTTGGAATTAAATTAAATGGAAGTTTGACAATTACAGTTGGCTTTGTCTATTTTTGCCATACCTTGGAAATTAAACTTTCGCGATCGCTTGAATGTTGTAAACCCTAATATGGTCAAACATTGTTTTATTTGGACGAAACTCACTATACATGGGTTTTCTGGGCCAAGGAACTCGAATCTGAGGTCGCTTTTACCACGTGATTTAGGTGTTAATAAATATAATAATTTAACTATTATGCTCTTAATTGTTAATTTTTGAAATAATTATCGCGGGCGAAGCCGCGGGCACATGCTAGTTATGTATATTATACAATTCATGCAGAAAATTTAAACAAAATCGTTAATACCATTTTCGGGAAAATTACGAAAAACGAAATTCTGTTCATGGAAAAGTCGTAAAAAAATAAAGAGAACGTTGTTCTCTGAAGGATAATCCAAATAAAATCTGATTTGATGCATTCCAAAAATGTTCGTTACTCTAAGCATGGGCAATACACCTTTCTCATTTCATATACAATAAAAGATCGTATTGCAAGGAGTGCATAGTCAGTTGATTCAGCCTGATTCAAAGATTTATTATTCACCAGGCATGACTGACTTTGTATGAACGGTACCTGACTTGTAACTACTCTTCAGAGAATTTGTTTGAAAAAATGTTTGAAATAAAAGTTTTATCTCTTGATATACGCAAAGTCAAATCGTTCCAGTCGATTTCAAGAAAATCACGAAAAATGAATGTTTCTTAGTAATGTAAACAATAAGAGAAAGTCGTCACCAATCTTCGTGTCACATTCCCAATTACCCAATTATAAAATGTCAAACACTAGGCCGGGCGCAAGTTGAGACGCAGTTTGGTGACGTGAGGTGAGGTGTCTCACCGTGAGTTTCTGTGAAACACATAATTAAATACAACAGCGAAGGTTCGCACGCAGGGTGAAGTGAAGCAGTTTCAACGCGTCAGTGAGCTGCGGAGGTTTGTGATCGTGCCACAGTTTCTCACTAGTGACTTTTCACTTCGCGTGAAAAGTTGTTTGTCCACCATGGAGGAGAATTAATTGAGGCAGGTCGAGGGAGAAAAAAATTGTAAGACACGTCACATTAAAATTTTAGATTTGGGAAGAAATTGCGAAGAGCATTGGAAAGAAATGTGATAAGTTGTTTATAATATTTTTT
The DNA here is from genome assembly GCA_964059195.1 of Ectobius pallidus. Taxonomy (NCBI): domain Eukaryota; kingdom Metazoa; phylum Arthropoda; class Insecta; order Blattodea; family Ectobiidae; genus Ectobius; species Ectobius pallidus. The sequence goes on along the minus strand of CAXKWD010000008.1, from coordinate 8,414,891 downwards.
ACTTAAATAAGATTCATTAATTTGAAGGGAACAAGGGTAAAGCGGTAGTAGTCTCCGTTTTTTATGGACTTTGAGATAATAATGCCTTCTAGTAGTGAATTTGGAATTTTGGAGTTAGTTTAGGGAGAAAACGGTAATATTATAGGTAAAATAAATTATATAAAGTGGAAAAACGATCGTATTCCATGCAGTTTGTAGAGGTGAAAGAATAATGTCCGCTCTGAAAGTAAACAAACCTCTTCTCTTCAACTCTTCATATTTATTGTTCATCAGTTTGTTGCTATGCTCTTTTCAATCAAAAGCGTTTCTTGAATTAATTTCTACACAACGTGTTCCATTTGTTCTCCTATAAATTCCTTTTTCATTTTCCGCTGTACCCTTCATTTGTTTTAGATAACATTTTATATGCAGTAGATTTTCGACGAAAAGAAAAAGTTGCATAAGCAGGTGTAAATGTGTATATTTTCTATACAGATGTATATCATAACTAGTATAAACTATAAGAATATATGACAAGAATTAATTAGTTGGGAAGTTTCAGATTTGTAATTAAAAATAAAATGAAGGAGTCATCTTGAAATTTATTTTAAACTTACTTTCATAAATGTATTATAATTATGTATAGTAAAATTGCTCCATGCCAGTAACAAACGTTTCTGAAATGAAACATTTTCTCAAAATGATTTTACCAATTAGTTACGTTTCGCTTTATAATGTTTTTCCGTTCAGAAATAAACTTAGTATCTCACCGGAATTTGAAAAGTAACCTTAATTTAAATTGAATTGAATGATTGAGTGTTATAGTGACATTAAAAATAAGAAACTGAAACGTATTATATTTATTAAAAATTATATATTTATTATGTCTTAAAGATGAATTTTCATATCATAATTATTAATTATATGTATATATGATCGCTGATTGTAAATATTCGCAACAATACATAAAAATATTAAATTTGTAGGAAATTAACACATTCCTCCCAGTGTCAACTCGTAGCTAAAATTAGTGTGGGTGCTGCTCCAGAAAATGTTTAGCCTTCGTTTTAAATATTGTGCAAAAGGAAACACATATTTAAAAAGAAAATTTATTCAGAAACTTGAAAAGACCCTAAAAGAACAAAATCAAACTTTTTTTACTTACTGTAATTTAAATTGTTACAGCTCAAGCTTGATCTATTCGTTTAAAAATTAAATCGGTTATTCTTGTTTTAATTTCCGCGAAAAGATCAATAATTTTCTCCTTGATCTGCCATGGTTCAAGTTTTCTGTTAAATAAAAGTGCCGAAATAAATTAATCAAATAGAATAACTGGAAACAAGATAATTATCTAATTCTACACTTTATCACATTCAAGAATATGGTACATGGTTTTTAAGCACAACACAAGGGCACTGTGGAAGTGACAGTGCTCTCTCTCTCTCGCAGCCTGCGCGCCAGCCACGGCCTTCCCCTTCCTATGTGGGCATAAGCACAAGTCAAACACCACGCCGCTTGAACTTTGGAGCGAACTGGGGAATGTTACTGGCATTAAGCTAAAGGATTATATATTCTATAACTATAAAGAAGAATTAAAGAAAAAAGGACTCATTATATTAAATGTTATCGATAATATCATGTGGAAATAGGGGTGCTGTAGTTCTACAGTGCCTATACAGGAGTCGCCACTGTTCCTCACCATAAAAATGCGGCTACATAATAGTTTTTCTTCAGTTCCAATAGATCTTGACGCATTGCATCCTTCAGCATCTACTGACTCGTTGATGAAGCCATACAACTCAGAAAAATGTTCAGGGTTACATGGTAATAATTCCTAAATTTTTCATTACAAAAATCGTCCTTAAGGATAAATTCTCCGTGCGTCTTTCTTTTCTTTAAACAACGCTTTTCGGAATCTTTTCGTTTAATGATGTTGAAATTATTTGTTCTTAGAGTTCATCTGACTATAATTCCGAACTTTGTAAAGATTCTATGTACATGGCAGTCACTGTGCACATTGCCAAATACTCTCAATAAGTAATACCGTCCACTCCCTGTCTTTTTCCGGGACACGCTACTACTAGCGCCGCCAGTGAGCAGGAATGGGCAGTTACTCGTCAGCTGATATAGTTAACGTTTGTCTGTTGTGTTTTGTGTACGAAAATATAATATAAATTCAAGTAAAACAGGGTGCCCACGGGGGGGGGGGGGGGGGTTAAGACGCAGACTGCGTCATTGAAATTTCTGGGGGGGGGGGAATATTATCGTGTTATGAATTTTCTGGCCGGGGGTTAAAAATTGTTGCAAAATTAGAGTTTTATATGTTAAAAATAAAAACGGCCAAGTTCTATAACTTCAAAAGGTCTCTTTTAATTCTTTATAAAGATAAAGATGAAGAATTTCGACAGCCATGGGCGTACCCGGGGTGGGGCGCAAGGAAAAAAATTATATTATTAATTATTATCGTCGGTGTTTTTATTTTAAGACAATTATTTTAATTGCAGAAGTTTTACCAAATCGACAACATGGAAGCAGATCCACAGTGGATTAGGAAAGGGGGGTTCAGACCCCCAAGAGTCAAAACCTAAAATTCTATATTTGTATTTAAAAAATATATTTATTTAATTAAACAAGATTTGTTGGTGTGTCAAATATGATATAGCAGTTATTTTCTTTTCATAACATAATGAGTAGGCCTATTATGTCCACTGTTCCATGTGCTATTTAACTTTTCTTATAAATAGTAATAAGTATTATAATTTAGGTAACAATTTCATGTTTAAGTTGCCATGTCTTAGAGTATAGTAAACAAATTTGCTAACTAGTTTTTCAGTGCTAAAATAGCGTAAAATATGATTTTCATTAGTTCAACATTTAAAAATTTCCCGGGGGTGGACACCCGACTTAGGTAACATTTTCTTGTTTACATTGGCATGTCTTAGAGTATGGTAAACAAATTCCTTAACTAGTTTTTGAGTGCTAAAATAGCGTAAAATGTGATTTTCATTAATTCAATATTATAAAAATTTCCGGGGCTGGACCCCCCACCTAGGTAATGATTTCTTATGTACATTGAAATGTCTTAGAGCAGGGGTGCTCAAACTTGAACTGCTGGCGATCTACCTCAATATTTTTAGACTACTTACGATCGACTCTGAGAGACTGCAAGTGTGTGTGATGCAGGGTTGTCGTACATACACGATACACCCTACCTACCTAGGTAGGGCGTACCGTAGCATATATAGATATTAGCTTTCTGCGCAGTATAGGTACATTATTTTAGTCAAGGTTTGGGTTAGGTTTAGTTAGGTTCTTCTCTACAATATCAATGAAAAAACTCATAGTTATTCAAAATTGCGAGTTTATTGGTTGTTACAAAACAAAAGAGTTACATATGGTGTTAAACTTAACTAAGGAGTGGCTTTGGATGTTGAAGCGTGGCACTGCATGTCCTCAGCATACTTTTCATAAGATGGTACGTAACCACTGAGTGCTAATCGCAATCATGATGACATATGATCGTCAGTTAGTCGATTGCGATATTTTGACTTAATTATCTTCATTTCAGAAAATGCAGACTCGCACAAGTAAGTTGACCCAAAAAATGCCGTCAGTTGAAGGGCGATTTGCCTTACATTCGGATATTTATCTTCAGATATAAAACACCAGAAATTTGTATCAGATGCTGTAGCTTTGAGATGTATATCTGATATAATCTGCACCAACTCATTTTCAACAGAACATGAGTTCATATTAAACTGACTGGCTATTTCAGTAGCTAATTCCTCAATGTTTTTACATGAAAAAGGATAACTCATAAATGATGCTATATTTTCCAATTTACTGCAATCATGAAAACGCATTTCGAATTGTCCCAAAATATTTGATAATTCAGCCTCATACGTATCATAATTCAACTGAGGAATCCTTGCTTTCAAAGACGGAAAATGTTTCAGATCCTTTCTTTTCAGTTGATCTATCATAAGTTGCAATTTACTTTTGAATGCGTTTACTGCGCTAATCATCTCAATAATAGTTTTTCCTTTACCTTGAAGCTCCAAGTTAACGGTGTTTAAGTGCATTGTGATGTCAGTCAAAAATGCCAAATCATTTAGCCATTTTTCGTTTTTCAAAATCTGAGTGTCATCACCTCTTTCGTCTAGAAAAGCTGTTATTTCGGGCAATAATTCTTGAAACCTTTCTAGGAATTTTCCGCGACTCAACCACCTGACGTCCGTGTGAAGAACTAAATCAGTGTGTTCAGCTGACTCCCTATCTTCCAACTGCAACTGAAAGAGCCGCCGTTGCAAGCTACGTGAACGGATGGAATTCACAATTTTTGTCGCAATGCCCATAATTTCCTCCGTGTTTAAAACTTTTGAACACAAAACTTGTTGATGTATAATGCAATGGAATGAAAAAAATGAAGGGAATTCTTCATTAGCTCGACACAATGCCACAAAACCGTTTTTGTTTCCAGTCATTGCTGGTGCTCCATCGGTTGTAATGCACACTAATTTATATATTGGTAGCTCGTAGTTTTTTACAAAATTGAAGAAAACGTCAAATATATCTTCGCCACGGGTCTTCCCCTTCAGAGGTATGATTGTCAAAAATTCTTCCTTAGCCAACATGTCATTGAATACCATCCGAATAAAAATACACAGCTGGGCAGTGTCTGTCATATCGGTGGATTCGTCGAACTGTAAAGAAAAGTATGTACATTCCATGATATCATGTTTTAGTTTATCTGCGATGTCCTGGCTCATGACTTCAATACGCCTTGTGACAGTCGGACGAGATAACTGAAGTTCTCTAATAGCAGACATGATTTCTGTTTTATTTTTAAAATCTCCAAATAAAGTCTCACCCGCTTCAATAAATGCTTCCTTCACCACCGATCCATCTTCGAATGGTTTCTTGTGTTTCGCCAATATATGAGATATTTTAAATGACGCGATCGTAGCAGCTTTTGATTGTTTGACTGGTCTTGTGAACATGGATTGTTCTTTTTTCAAACAAGATATCAAATCACGTACCTTTAGTTTTCTTAATTCACTCTGTGGCGGAAAATCCTTTTCATAGTTTTTATGAACCGTTTTATGATGCCTCTCTAAGTTACCACGCTTAGGTATTGCAACTGACGCACGACAAATAACACAAATGCACTTATCCTTCACCATACAAAAGAAAAATTCTTCCTCCCAATCCTTATTAAAATGATACGTTTTAGATTTCTTCACTGCACTCATTTTCCACTATTTAATAATAAACTTTGTACTTATCGACGTAGTATCGCCATCAAGTTACAATTCAGAATGACTCCAATTCCTGCAGGCGCAACATTTATATCGGCGTGAACGAAAGTCTCGAATGTTCCCGTCAAACGCGCCGCCCGAAACTAGACTGTACTGTCTCTCGTTGTTTCTAGACTAGACTCCACTGTCTAGTCTAGAAACAACGCGGCTTTTCTTTGACAAGTGCCGCGCGTTCCTTTGATAAAGCCACCTTTTGCCGCAAGCAGTGTTATTTTATTAGTTACCTACCTACTTATTAAAATTTTTTTTCTTCTCGAGATCTACTCAAAAAGCACTCGCGATCGACCGTTTGAGCACCCCTGTCTTAGAGTATGGTAAACAAATTTCATAACTAGTTTTCAGTGCTAAAATAGCGTAAAATGTGATTTTCATTAGTTCAATATTTAAAAATTTCCCGGGGTGGACATCCGACTTAGGTAACATTTTCTTGTTTACATTGGCATGTCTTAGAGTATGGTAAACAAATTCCTTAACTAGTTTTTGAGTGCTAAAATAGCGTAAAATGTGATTTTCATTAATTCAACATTTAAAAATTTTCTGGGATGGACACCCGACCCTTTTTTTGGGGGGTATTCCAAACCCCCCCGGCACTTCCGACCCTCCCCGCAATTATTTTCTGGCTACTTATTATATTATTAATATAAAATACAATGTGGCCCAAGAAGTTAAAGCGACAAAAAATAAATCAATTAAAAAAATTGCCCCCCTAGAAAATATCATATGGGCGCCCTTGTCGACAGGCAATTGGGTTGGAGGTGAGCAATGAAGTTTGTGGGGTGAGCAATGAAGTTTTGGGGGTGGGCACCCCTGAGTAAAATAATAAATACAACATAGGCCTAAAGAAAATGTCCGGTTATGTAGGTGGCATGATATGTGCCGCCTATGGTTGTAATAATTATTTTGAGAGTGAAATAAGTAAAATCGTTAATTAGAGTGTGTACAAGACTGATTCATTCAGATGTTCATTGGCTTACCATCCGAATTGTTTTACATGTAAAAATTTCAAATTTAAAAAAAAAAAGTATATATTGTAGAAAGTATCTTGGAAATCGTATGAATTAAAATTTAAAGCTGATTTTCACGAAAATGTATTAAAGTGAAACAATTAGTTTTGATACTTATTAAAACAAAATGTGTGTGGAACGCCATGCGGCAGAAGTGAAACTTTTTTTTTATTTTTTCAATTTTGGATTATTGGATTTTTCAAATTTTGGTTTGTTGGACTTTTTAATATTGGGTTTTTGGACTTTTTAGATTTTGGATTTTTTAAATTTCTGACCTTTTTATTCTTTAATTTTGGTATTTTACATTTTTTACATTTTAGATCATTTAATTTTTTTAGTTTTATATTTTTTAATTTTTTATTTTGGATTTGATAATTTTTATATTCTAGAATTTTATAATTTTGGATATTTATGTTTTAAATTTTGGATATTAAGATTTTTTAATTTTTTATTTTTTAAATTTTGGACTTATTAATTTTGGTTTTTTGAATTTTTTGATTTTGAAATTTTAGATTATTTAAATGTTGGATCTTTGATTTTTTATTTTTTGTATATTTTAATTTTGGATTTTTTAACTTTTTAAATTTTGGATTTTTTAATTTTTGGGCTTTTTCAGTTTTGGATAAGCCTAATCATTGAGTTGATTGTTTTTTGTGCAGTCCGTTCCGTCACACCTCACTAATTTCGTGACGATTTTGAGCGTTACACAAGCTCTCGATTTACCCCTACCGCGGCTAAAGATGTTTTACTTAAAAAATTAGCGTTATCGTCATTAAATTAAGTTAGTTTAGCGGTAGTGTAAATTTCCCGACCTAATTCCTGCATTATCAAGCATAAAAATAAGTTACTGTGGCATCAGGACTTTGAAAAACAAATTTATTTCTGCAGCTATATAGGTTCATTAAGTAGCTTCTGAGACTGCTGCCCATTCCCACTCATCAGATGGCACCTCTGTGCTAGTGGACAGTTTGAACAAAGGGAATAGAGTAGAGTGGGCGGTATTCTTATTGAGAGTATTTGACATTGCTCAATACCTCATAGACACGCAGTTGTGATAGAACTGCCTCCCAACTTTCGCTCTCCCTGCGCGCAGTTGATTGAATCCTGCTTCCCTGCGTCACCTCACCTCACCAAACTGCGTCTCAATTTGCGCCCGGCCTAAGTGCTTAGGGTAGTTCCCAACCCTCCTCTCCCCCATACATACAAACATAGAAGTTGTATGGATATATAGATATAGATTTAACAAGAAATGCAGAATAAGCACAATTGCTAAAACGTACTGAAGTCTTGAGGAAATAACATGACATTGCAACAACGCCTGACTTGGCAGGCAGGTAGTGGCAGGGACAACTGCATATGGTTAGGGGTGGGCAGATCCTAATAATCACTACAGATGAGGGTCAGACTTAAAAGAGGGCCGTTCCCTTTGTAGCCGCCTGGGTATCGTTTGAGCGTGACCACTATATATATATATATATATATATATATATATATATGGCACACTTCTCCTCCCTCACAACGTTTCAATTCACTGGATTTATTAATATATATATGGCCGACTTCTCCTCCCTCACAACGTTTCAACCTGTACCCCCAGATATGTAATAAAAAAAAGGTAAAGCGCATATTTTGATTCCTCTTATATTATAAAACCTACACCAGAAATCACATCAGTGTTCTCAAACCAAGGATTTGACAATTGGCAAGCAATTGAAAACTTGGGGAAAGCCCATGAAATGTTCGTTCTGCAAAAATGTAGGCAAAAGTGAAGTCTAATACTCTAATGTGTTTAAATGTTAACTATCTCATTTTTTTAACATATTTAAATATGTATGTGTATTTATTGCTCACAAAAATTCTTACATACAAACTACATTGTTAGCATTAACCAGCGCATGGGTTGGTGTCGACCATACGTGCTCACTTCATACACATAAATTATTACCCCATAAAAAAAATACCCAATTGAAAAAATTATATTCTATTATTTACATAACTACGAGTATCCACAGACGTAACCCCCCACCCCCAAGCAGTAAAAATATCCTAGAAACACAAAAAATAACACTTAGATTTCCTTAATTCTCCAAATCTAGGCTTTCCCTTACACATCTAACTTTCTGCAGAAATTTACATATCCCATGCCAATTGCGTTCATCCAGTAATAGATTTAGACATGCCTCCCTACTTCTTTGCGAGTTTAAAAATTTGTCGGGTAGCATAATATTTCTATTTCTACTTATTTACCGAGTTGTGAGTATGACTTGGTGACTAATACGGATATGATTGCAGTATTCCTCAATACTATAAAAACATGCATTATTAAAAAAAAGTTTTTAGTGATTTCTTGAATTTATTTGCGCAAAGTATGTTTTTTAAATGGTGAGGTAGTTTATTGAACTTTCCAGCGCTCTGTAACTCCACATCCCGACAAGATATGAACCCAGGTTTCATTTTCTCTGCACATTGGGCAGGTTCTCACCCCTCTCTCATCCGAAATTCTCTTAGATTTCCATCTTCCCAGGCGTATCCAGGCCATTGCTGCTCTATCATCTGCACCCAGTATTTCTATATATGATTCCCTTCCCCAAGTAGCCTTTAATTCTGCTTGTAATTAATTATTACACAAAGGTTAATCCATTTAAAAAAAACTCATAAGTTATTTGAGATAATCAACAATCACTTCGCTAATGTATCAAAAAATCTAGGCACACCAGTAGCACAAAATCTTCTACAAATTGTACACAAAGAAAACATATTTTCTTCAATCTGGTAACTTCAAATGAAATTTTAAAAATGAGAAACTTAAAAAAGTATATAGCGTAGAGCTTTATATAAATCATTAAAAAAGTAGCTTAGTCTGCTGAACTGATGAGATTCCGGATGCAGTCATAAAAGAATGTGCTGTTTTTCTATTAATCCCAGTAACTGATATCTGCAATTTATCATTGAGCTCAGGGAAATTTCCCAAAATCTACAAGATAGCGGAGGTTTTTCCAATATTCAAAAAGGTGAAAAGCAAAATTTTGAGAACTATAGACCTGCATCACTATTACAGTCAAACCTCTATATAATGATATTTTTGGGCCCTAGCAGAGTATTGTTATATTAGGGTTATTGTTATATTGAGGGAGTTGATAATTGTTCTGTAATTATGCCAGTAATGAATTATATGTCAAAATGCTCGTAAGAATTGCTGTGTTCCGTTTAGGATAGATTAACACTGATATCTGGAGAATAATACACTGTATAGCTGATTTACTGTGAATGCGTGGGTTGCACAATACACTCAAACTAATACACGAGCTTTTAGAAGAATCTAAGAAGCCGATAATGATTAATCTACTGTAACTAGTGTAGATTAAATACTCGCACACAATAATACTTGTATCTGGAAGTATTATGTATTTATTCGCGATTTAATAGCAAAACCACTTTGGCTATTGTCTACAAATGGCGCGAATCTGGAGAGCGATCCAACATAGACTGTCTCATGTGGACGCTGGCTGTTAACTGACTTGGTATGACGCTGTAATATATGCACCTGCCTTGGCGCAAGACCAGAGAACAAGCGGAAAAAACACATATCACTCCGCTGAGATTGCTGGCTCAGCGAAAATAGACTTAGCGGAGAGTTTGAATATAAAGACTGGCTAGACACGTAACAAAATGCTAGTAAAACCTATAGCTTGCGTGAACACAGTAATCTTGCATTTTATGTCTAAATTATGTTTCAGTTTATATGGATGTTTCTTTCTGCAGTGATCTTGCCATTTGTCATGCCTAATAATGGCATTGCACAATAATTCTAAATACTTATATTTAAATTGCTGTTTTTTTCCGGCATTTTCGAGATGGACTGAAACCAGTAGCCATAACCTCAAGTTTCAAATTAAGAATGCACTATCGGTTATAGACATTTTTTTCCACACCTTCCCTCCCCTTCTTATAAGGTGGCACATGCTTTTGAGTGCAGTAAAATCACTTCCGAGAATAATATTATTCTTGCAGGCGGCATTGTACAAAGATTGTAATAACCCAGTAAGAACTATTACTCCAATAATTCTACCAACAATGGTTCAGTTCGCAGTCGCCGCTATTGGCACAGAGTGATCGATTTCATTGGCGCAGCAGTTGTTTACAAGCAAATGCGTTTTGCTAATTTATTGACTATTCACTTCTAAAAAATTAGAAGAGACCTTTTGAAGTTATAAAACTTGACCGTTTTCATTTTTAACATATAAAACGCTAATTTTGCAACAATTTTAAACCCCCCAGAAAATTCATAAAACGATAATATTTTGTCCCCCCTCCAGAAATTTCAATGACACAGTCTGTGTCTTAAACCCCCCCCCGTGGATTGCATATTCCAAAGGCAAACATCATAAAGAGGCGTTTTGTAAAAATTATGCACTTTTTAGACCCCATGTATCAAGAGAGTTTACTGGGCAGAATCATAACCACCCTTTTACAAGTTTCTGAGTATGCTAAATCACACATGGCATCTGAGTGGCGTCGCAAATCATCAGAAAAGGCTGGCAAGTTTTTGTCTGTAATGAAAAATGAGAAAGAGAACAATCAAGTTAAAAATCTTATCATTTCAACAGTAGTATTTTGAGCTACACATGACTTGCCACTGATGAACATCCTCTCCTTCACTTTAGAGAGGAATCAGGTTCATTGCTTGTGAAAACAAACGTTTCCATTACATCTATTTACATTTATTTACGTATCATTTAAGTTTTTGAAGAGCATATGAGAATTGTTCTGAGAAATGCAATGTACAGGTAGGGGGGAAAAAAAGCGGACAGACTAAAACATCTAAGTTGCTGATATGAGCCACTGCGCATGCCTAGTGGCATTCACAGGATAGCAGGGAATGTACTGAAATTTGTTCTAGTGTCGACAGTTGACTTAGCCCATTTCGAAACCCATTAGAAAATAAGCTAGTAAAATTCATTTTCTGGGAATAATCCGTTAATTAAGTAGTTAAATATTGCAGTAATCGAAAAGTAGTGGGAAAACAATGTGCATTAAGGAAATAAAAAATGTCCTTCCTTGGCAGGATTCGAACCGAGAACGTGTTACTTACCAATCACTGTGCTACAGAATCGCTTAACAAACAACGTTCCTTGAGAGTCTGTTATGAAACAAGTGATTGGCAAGGAGACTACAGCCGATAAATTGCTTGAATTGAGAAATAATTTCACATAGTTTGCATTGCTTGTGAAAACAAACGTTTCCGTTACATCTATTTACGTATCATGTATGTCCAACTACACAGGTCTAAAGAATACGCATGGACACTGGTGTGACCAAGGCTCTGAAATCAGCTACAAGAGTCGGTCTGGTTTTTTCCCACCTACCTGTACACATCTAATGAAGTACAAAATGAGTTTATAGACACATGCGCTACAATACTTAGAAATGATCTTGTACACAATATCAGGGACAATTAAATATTTTCTATTACGGCAGATGAAATTATGGATATTGGTGGTATCGAGCAACTACCACTTGGCATTCGGTTCTATGACAGGAAAGACAAGTCATAAAAGAAGAGTTTCTTGCTTTTACATCCCTTCAACACGGACTTGATGCTGAAACATCGCAAGAACTATTAATGATACACTGACAAACGGAGGATTAAACTTAAAACTAGCTGTTGGTCAAGGTTACGATGGCCAGAGAAATCCATTGACTTGTTTACCATAGGAAAAAGGAGAACTCAGGTTTGTTTAAGTAAAAAGTAAAAAGAATGTGTAGTAAAGTAGTTCTCGTCGAGTACAGACAAATAGGCCATATGAAAAAGGTACCTCCTCTGCAGGAAAATGAGCAATGAAGTTATTAAACCATTATCTACTACTAGTGATGTGGGCCGGGAATATTCCCAGTGGGAGGGAACTTATAAAATGGGAATATTGCCGGGAATATTTCTTTTGCCAGGGAAGATTGCCAAAAACTGGGAATTTATGAAAATTTGTAGATTTTGAATGTTTTAACTCTTATTAACAATTGAGGAATCTTAAAACTACGTTAACTAAGCGAGTTCACACATTTTAATCCAAGAATTAACATTCTATACATTAATTCCCTGTATAACCGAGTGGGAATTTATGGAAATAAATGGATTTAAATTACTAAAGCATTATTAAAAACCAAGCATTTTGATCAAGTAATTTCCCCTGGGAACTTATGTTCAAACATCTTAGGTCATAAATGTTCAAAAACTACCTATTTTATAAATTTCCTGTTTCTTTGTGCTTTTTCAGCTTTACAATTTGTACTTGTTTGGCCAATAATTGCCAATATTGCCATACTCATTTTAAATATATTTTTTATTTTATTGAGACCTGCATTTAAGTTACCGTCAAGATTTCGAATGTCTACAACTTACCTTGAGGCTCAGTATATAGAAATGAAAGAAGAAATAACAAAACAAATTCAGGAAACAAAAAATTTACATCTTCAATGTGATGGCTGGAGCAATATCAGGAACGAGTCTATAATTAATTTTGTGATTTCAAAGCCAGAACCACTTTTTGTAGATTTCAAAATGACCAAAACAGAGAGGCATAATGCTGAATACCTGGCAGAAATCATTGGATCTGTCATCGAGAAGTATGGTCCTGATAAGTTTTTGGTGGTTATTGCAGACAATGCCGCGAACATGAAGGCAGCCTTAACACTGTTGAAAAAAAAGCATCCTCATATAGTACCATTAGGTTGCATTGCTCACCTTCTCAATTGACTGTGCTCTGACATCATATTAGGATGTCAGACTGTTAAAAGTTTCTTTGCAGAGGTGATAACTATAGTAAAGACTATCAAAAACAGTCACATATTAAAAGCATTGTTCGATGAAATTTCTTCTGAGAAAAAATTTAAAGATCGAATATCTCTGAAGTTGCCTGGGCAGACCAGATGGGATAGCCATCTTTTTTGTTTGGAGAGTTTGCAATCGAACAAAGTGGTTCTCCAAAAATTGGCCGTTAATGAAAAGGCTGATCTAGACCCATCCATTAAAAGGAAACTACTAGATGATGCTGTGTTTTGGGTTAAAATAGAAAGGATGATACATTGATGATACAATTGCTTAAACCAATTGTGGATCTTATCACATCCATTGAATCAAATGATCCACAAATACATAGAGTGGTCAGGAAATTAAACGAAATAGAGAAAAGTATGAAGGAAAACTTACCAACATCACCCATGCAAAAATCTGAAGAAAGGAAAGTCATGGAAAAGTTCATTGAGAGAAAAAATGTTGGCATTGGACCAATCCATCTAGCAGCATTTATGCTGGACCCTAAAATGCAGGGAAGTTTGCTCAACCCTACGGAAATACTAGACGCCATAGGTCTTGTTTGTGATTGTGCTCAGCAGATGGGTTTGGATGTCTTAAATGTACGAGAAAGTTTAGCTGACTACAGGGACAAGGAAGGCTTATTCTCAAGAAAGTTTCTTTGGGAAGGGATGGCCAACAAGGATAGAATTATCAGGCCTCTAACATGGTGGAGGGGATTGAGAGGTACTTGTCACTTGGCAGATGTAGCCATAAGAATATTGGGGGTACCAGTAACTTCGGCTGCCACAGAGCGTACATTTAGTACGTTCTCTTGGATGCATTCCAAGAAAAGAAACCGTCTTTCATCTGAGCGAGCAGCAAAACTGACTTTTCTTTCTTACAACTGGAAGCATAGGCGTACCGAGGGGGGGGTTTTGGGGGTTTGAACCCCCCCCCCCCATTGATTAAAAAAAGGAAAATTGTATGATTTTTTTAAGTCTGCCCATAATTTACTTAATACAAGTATAAATCGTGGGAAGCTTAAAACTCGTTATTTTGCGTCTTAATTTTTAAAATTTTCCGGGGGTGAACCCCCGGAAGCTTAAAACTCGTTATTTTGCATCTTGATTTTTAAAATTTTCCGGGGGAAGGACCTCTCCCAAGGGGTATTTCATACCCCCCAGACCCCGTGGATGTTATAACCCCCCCATACGGTCGGCCTGGTTACGCCTATGACTGGAAGCTTATGAACGCTCCACCACAAGAGAAGAAGAAAGAAACAAGCAAGCGAGCGGAAGGTAACCCAGAGGACACAGGAGGACAGGGAGAAGATGAAGAAATCCTTGAGATTGAAGAAGATAATGATATTGAGTCTGGCAACGATGACGACGAATTTTTTGGTTTTGGAAATGTAGAAGAAAAGGAGACGGATAAAGAAGATTTAATGGACATTGTGAGTGACATTGATTAAGGGACTTGACAAAATATTGAATAAGAACAGTAAAGATGCTGTAAAATGCCCAATAAACCTTTTCCCTTTCAATAGTTTTAATTAAATTTCTAATACATTTTACATTCTAGTTATGTCTCTGATACTTTTATTCAATCAATTATAATATTGTTTGAACATATAAGAGTGTTTGTGTTTATTTAACTGCAAAATTACCACACTGACCTATTAAATTGAGTGATTTTGCTTTTAAATTTATAAATTCCCAGTAATTTTATTTAATAATAATTTTATCTTAGAATATATTTCATTTTTTGAGTTTAATTTAACAATATAATTACTGCTTTTATCTATTAATAAAAGTTTTTTTGATCTATCTTGGTAATTAATCATAAATTCCCGGGAATTTATGAATTTTGGGAATATTGCCGGCAATATTCCCTGGGAATATTTCCCAAATTTTAAATTCCCAGGAATTTTACATCACTATCTACTACCATTCATACAAGAGTATGGTAAAGGCACTTAAAGCTGATTTGACGGGAAGAAGTCATACTGATGTCTGAGTCGATCTTGCTGACTGAAGATTGTCTGGGCCCGTGATATACAGTCGGTCAAATAAAAAACGTCGGGCGTTATATTTTAAAGTATCAAGAACGGGCATATGCGCATGTACAGGAAGACTTAAGGTTAGGTTCACACACGCCTCTTGTCTATCCATGTATTTTCTTGATTATTTAGTCAGTTTTGTTCCAAAACAAACATGTATAGAAGGCTGTGGCTATATGCCTCAAATCCGCCATATTCTTGGTTGCAAATTTTTATAATATTAATAATCAATAGATTCGTGAGGAATATGTTTATTCAAGGAGCATTTTTTAAAGATACTTGTAGTGCAAAATCAATAACTTACGCTCAACTTCTGCAACCAATCTAGCATCGAAATACGCGGCCTTCCGCAAATCCACGTTTCCTATGAAAACTTCCGGTCGCATTATAGTGACGTTCCTACTTCTGAGCTGCTCTTTCATAAATATGGAACCTTCTCGCTGCTTCAGAGGCCGAAAAATGCAGGTCAATTACAGCCCTAACCACACTTTCTCTCACTTTAGCATTTGTATGTGGTGATGACACAAAGCAAAATGAATTATGACAATACATTAAGTTGAATATCTTGTGTTGCGCTTTCCAAGTTGTTCATTTTTCCCTCGTTGTTCATTTTTTCCCTTCTGTCGCATGGCCTCATATGTTCCGAAAATGACCTGTATTTTATGTTTTTATAGGAAACTTGTGAACTAATGCGTTAAAACTTTAATTTTAACTGCATACGAGTCCCGACGTTTTTTATTTGACCGACTGTACATGTCCTACAAACAGCAAGTTAAAGTAGATGATAAGAAGTGTATGCAGAAGATAATCACTGGTTGACTGGTGTATTCAGGTGGCAGGATGGAACGAGTTCGTGGATGCTGAACCGACTGACTACCGTATTTTATGGACTAAAAGACGCTCCGGACCATAAGATGCACCTTGATTTTAGGATGGAAATTTAAAGGAAAAGAAATCTAATTTGATTCTAAATGAAAAATTTTAAAGGAGATAATGTACTTCATTGCATAAGCAAATTATAACCTTGTACAATGGAATCAGTGTAAATCACTTCTAACTTAAAACCTACACTGTACGAAAATCTCTTTTGTACAGGTGGAATCGCATAAATTTTAACAAATTGAACTGATTTCTCACGAAATACTGAAAATACCTTTACAACCTCTAACCATCAATTCAGCATACGGTTAGTGTACAGGAAAAGGCTATTTAGAGGTCATGCCCTTCATTTAAACCACCTGGCGGAGACAACACCTTTCATATAAAAGAACTCAACATTACTTTCTTTCCACATTGTACTAATGACTTCCAGCTAGGCCTACCCTCATTTTACGATTGTGACAAGTGCAATGATGTACAGTCTGTGCCACCTTGTTCATAATTATGATGTTCCGGCAATATTTACCATTATTTTAATTTTTTTAGTGTAGACGCATCAAACTTTCATGGCTCTGTTTTCAAAGTAAAAAAGTGCGTCTTATGGTCTGTAAAGTACAGTATACTGAACACCAACATACTGAATAAGTTAACTGTCAAAAAATTGTCTTAAATTGTCAAATGCTAATTTTTTACAATTAAGATTTGAGCCTGTGAATGACCAAATGTTAGGTCCAGGATGGATCAAAATGTAGTGCACGGGAAATCCAGCACTGAGGCAATAATGCACATGAGAAGATTAATAGGAAATAACAGTTCAAAGGACCAGGTAGTTCACCAAAATGATGAGAGCACAAAGGACTGTGAGGTGCTGGAAGCAGAGATCCGATCTTATTTAACAAGAGCAATACATCAGGAATCCAGGAATCCTGAGGAACCTATTTTTCCGGAGTATACTTGGTAAAATGTAGTGACTGCAAGGGAGTATATGTTGGGGAAACCGGGAGGGACTTTAAAACCAGAATACACAAGCATGAAAGGGATGTAAGTAGTGGTAAATGCTCTACTGGACTCAGTCAGCATATGACGGAAAACAAGCATGGTATTGGTGAAGTAAACATTGTAAGAATTGAGGATGATTACGTAAAAAGAAAGGTATATGAGGCATGGTGCATAATCGGCAACCAAGGGGTGTGTTTAAATAGGTATGATGGTGATATAGGGGACGAATGGCTGGATGTAATGAGACTGAAAAGGGAAATTCCAGCGATAAAAATTCCCTGGCCGCCTGCGGAATGCATAGAGGAGGAAATGTTTGACATCCCAAAGGACTGGAAAAAAATATATTTTAGAAACAATGTTTTTATCGATGGTTACCGTGACGAAACTCAATCTTCTTCATGATCAGCGCTGTGTGAGAAGTCACCTGAGGAAGACTCAGAGTTGAAACGTTGTGTATTAATTTTTTAACCTTTATCCACTGATTTTGTCATAATTTTAAACACATATTTTTATTGGACAATAATTTAGTTTAACACAAAAATGTAATGTAGATACAACAGTATTAATGTTTATGAATTACCACTTTATTACTGAGTAAAATTAGCTTCCTTTCAATTATGGATACGATTATGCAAGATGGCGCAATAGGTAGCATGTGTAAGATATGGTACAGTACTTACAATCTTGCTCTTGATGAAAATTATATTAAATGAAACCTGATCACAATGGTATAATATTTGTTGCTTACAAAAAATGAATTTGGATTGTGCTGTGGTGTAAATTTATCTCGCAAGGACAAAATGTTAACAAAGGTTTAGTATATTTGTTTATAAACGGCAAAATATTGAAGTTACACTTATCAAACTTGTTTACAATATTGTTGGTACAAAGTACGCAGATATGTTGAAGAATTATTGTGACAATCAGTCACGGACTCTGAGAAGAAAGCATTGTGTCTGCATGTTACCAATTATGGCTGCCGAGGAAATGTTTTTCTTCAACTCACATGGGTGACCAAGATTATGGCATGTGATTTGAATTACTTAAAATTAAATTAATATTAACATTGGTTGGACCTTGCTTCAACAAAAATAAAGGTATGATGTTGCAAATCCGTTCTTTTTTTTTCCAGTTATTCCACTTATTCCTTCACTTATGCTTATAAAACTTTCTCAAGAAACCATGGTCTAAAACTCATAGCACTTTGTTATATAAAGTTTACCTAATTTTTATTATAATTATTATTGAAGTGAAACTTCTTTAGGCGCGCTAGGAGTAAATTGAGAGCTGACCGAAGTTGCGTTACGAACAAAATCATCACGAAAGTACTGTGGTGGGGCTGTGACGGACTGCACAGAAAACAATAAACTCAATGATTAGGCTTATCCAAAATTTAAAAAATCCAAAAATCCAAAATAAAAAAATCTAAAAATCCAAAATTTAAAAAAACCTAAAAATCCAAAATGAAAAAATTCAAAATAAAAAAATACAAAGATCCAAATTTTAAAAATTAAAAAATAAAAAAACCAAAATTAAAAAAATCCAAAAAAATTCAAAGATCCAAAATTAAAAAATTAAAAAATTCGAAGATTTAAAAATTGAAAATTCAAAAAGTCCAGAAACAAAAAATTAAGAAGTCCAACAATTAAAAATTGAAAAATTCAAAAATAAAAAATTGAAGAAAATTAAAATTTAAAAAACCAAGCTTTACTCCTGTCGCGTGGCGTTCCATGCACCCGATTTTTTTATTATTTCAAGTTTATTGAACTTTTCATTAATGTGTTTGAGGCCATACAAGTGGTTATATTCATCCCAGTGTCCTGAGTGCTTCAGTATCCCAAGCTGGCAAATGTGTTTTCTATATGGAGGCATATTCCTTTACAAGAACTGTTTGATTTTTTATTATGAATTCCAGTATTTGTTGAAGAAATATTAGGAACAGTTGTCTAATAATATTTGTTTAAAAATAAAGTGATTATAATACTAAAACACTGTATTTTGTTACTGGGGTCTAACTGATCCCTTTCAGGCGTTCTATTATATAAGAAAAGAAAGTTAGGCATCCTAGTGTTATTTTTTATTAAATTAAATTAATCGGGAAACATTGTAAAGTGTCAACATTAACTTAATCAACTTTAAAACATTCAACTTCACACATTACTGTAAGTAAATACTCACTAAATCAGGACATACGTTTCGATGGCCTTGCCATCATCCTCAGCTAGTTCCACTGACATCCACCAGATGTCTTCCAGGTTGTATGAATTTGAGTTAACCAGATGTCAGTGGAACTAGCTGAGGATGATGGCAAGGCCACCAAAACGTACGTCCTGATTTAGTGAGTATTTACTTACAGTAATGTGTGAAGTTGAATGTTTTAAAGTTTATTAAGTTAATCCTAGTGTTAATTCACTAGTTAAAGCAACGTGGTTATTATTTGGAGAAGGAGGTAGCATTTATACCTTCATCGAAAGATTCAGGAAGTCAAAAATTAGACATGAGGTTTGTCTAAAAGTATATGTACTGATCTTTTATCATAGCAGAACTTCAAATCATTTTCTGCATATCTTTACCTGCATTGTCCTTTCAGACTTCACTGGACCAATTTTTAAAGTTGTTCCAGTTAAAGACATCTGTCTTGTGAATAAAACTTATTGTGAACAAAGCCACAACTGTCGAAAAAACAGAGGAAATTCGGTGCAATTACTTCTGAGACAAATTACAAAAATAATGGCAATGATTTTCATTTATTTTTAGACATACAATAAAGGTAAGTACAGAAATGAAAGTAACTTTCATTAAGGAAGAAAGCTGTTTGGACGTGTTCAGGTTCAGATTGGGTACAACTTGACAAGTTTTCTTCTCAAAATGCTTTCAAGACTTAGGCCCATTTACAAAGAAGTGTTAACATTAACACTTAAACCGAAATATTTGTAAGATTTAATTAATGACAGTCATTTAAATATATCATCTTATTACAACATTTAAGAAACTTAATTTCTTTATTAAAATAATACACACTATCTTTGTCATCCTAAACAAACAATGAAGAAAAACATGAATATTTCAAATACGAAAATTACTGCATAATAACTTTCCATAATACTTTTTTCAAAATCACTTATTACTAGGCTTATCACTATATCACTATAACATCAATGTAGGCTTATCAATATTTCTTTTTTAAATCAAGAATATCATCTCAGTTGCTGCACCATGATTTTAATTCATTGTATGTTCACAGAAACACCCTGTATGTTCTGGATTTGACTTTCATACTGACAGACTAAGATTACTCTGCTTCTACAATCACTGTAAATAGTATTATAAAGGAATTGAGAAGCTGAGGTTCACAAATTATGGTATGATGTCACCAGCAGTTTAAAAAACGACAGTGGTGTCACGGATCAATATTTTGGTTTAAGAGATAATGCAAGACACTTATGACATGAATGTAAGATCCATTATACCAGTCACATTGAAGGGTAAGTGATAGTGCCCTGTTTCAAAATAAAGAAATAAATGCAAGAACAGACTGGCCTACTGAAATAAAGTGAGGGGTAGAGATTGCTGAAAGTTTGTGAAAGAACCAGTGGCGTAGCATGAGGGTCGACTTTGAGACTGCGTCTACCTAAATAAAGTGCTAAGAAAAGTAGAATCATAAAGAAATAAATAAAAGCATCGTCAACCAAGTTATTAATCATTATAAACCCATTAGTACTATCATTAAAATATTTTTCGCTGCTGCATACCCCACTTCTACTGTTATTATGCGTCAATTGTGTTTCTGCGTGCTTAGGCAGCTTCGAAATCTCATGATGCGGCAGCGGAGGCGAGTTTAGATTGGATAGTGGTTAGCCAGGTTACAGTCTCATTCAAGTGCGAGTTGTATGACTTTTCCCACTTAATATTAACCTACATTGTTGAGAGAAGGCAGGCAAATTCCTTGCGCAAGAGCAAAATATGGCACCACTGCAGAGACTAGAAAGATTTATCGGGGTCGTAGTCTCATCCCCCAGATACCTGCTTGCTTGAAACCGGGGTAACATAAACATTACATTCTCATTGCTGACCTAAACTGTGTGTTTAATTATTTCTCAGTGTTGCGTGGACAATTCCACTGATATACAGTTGATCACCTATTACAAACCCCGTTTTCGGTTCTGTCTTATGAAGAAATGTGAAACTAAAGTAAATTACCAACTCCTGAGCTTGACATTGTCTTGCATGAAAATAAACAAACATTTTAAACATCTTATTACAGTAAATTTTTTATTGGTTGACTAATAGTTACAACCATAAATATTGTATTTGCTATTTGGCGGGGAAACAGATGGAGTGATGAAGGAATATAAAATGTAAATAATAATAATAATAATAATAATAATAATAATAATAATAATAATAATAATAACAATAATAATAATAATACCGGTAGTAATGCTTTATATAGGTATATAGGCCTATATGAAATCGAATACATGTGCAAACATTCCCGGTA
This sequence comes from Ectobius pallidus, assembly GCA_964059195.1. Taxonomy (NCBI): domain Eukaryota; kingdom Metazoa; phylum Arthropoda; class Insecta; order Blattodea; family Ectobiidae; genus Ectobius; species Ectobius pallidus. Next base: position 8,393,362 of record CAXKWD010000008.1, on the reverse strand, counting down.
TTTAAAACGTTATTAATACTTGAGAACTTGTGTGTCGTTTAAACAATCATTATAAATTTAATTTTTAAAACATAGTTTACCCAGAACACAATCGCAAGCTACGCCACTGGAAAGAACTATTGAGAATGGAACAAATTATGCATGACGATTTAGCTATACAATTTTGCGTTCATGTAAATCTGTGGAGTTTTACAAATTCACAAATGCAAATATAGAATCAAGAAAACAATGAGAAGAAAAAGAAAAAAACTGTTTGGCACATCTATAACAGTCTTTTCAAATGTTAATGACAACAGGAAAGCTTAGTTCCGACTTCAGGGTAATGGAATGAAAAATTATGAAATTCCATTGATTAGAAACATTTAAAAAATACATCTAAACAATAGAGTTTTAAATATTTACTGTAATTCCTGTTAGTATTTGCAGCTGTTGTAAAATTAACATTCCTCTAAATAACAGGAAATCGAAGTACAAACGTTTGTTTTAACAATTTATTTCTCAGCAATCATTACACCAGTAAGCAAAAACTGTTTGTGTTCAGTTACCTGTTGATCTCTGAAGTTCAATAAAAGTTGCAATACACTGAAATTAGCAATCAGTTGAAATTTTTCCAAAGTAGAATTCATAATTATGAAGTCTGAAATTCCACTGTCAACTAAGCCAATTCTAACCAGATAAGTGACTGCAATTTTTTCTATATTTAATTAAACATAATTATTTATTATTTATTACGTGCCAGAATGGTACTTTCTGAGATGGCTATCTGTGTGTCTGTATGCACGGTAACTCAAATATGCTTAATCAGATTTTTATGAAACTTGGTATATGAATTTATAACATCAATGGGACAAAGCTTATGGACTAAATCGGTACAGAGTAATGCCCAATTTAGTGCCTATTTTAAGGTAATATATTAGGAAGGATTTATCAAATGCAAGTAAGTTCTCATGGCAAGATTGTTTTACAGTTTCACACGGCTTTGGAAGTTGCAATACAGATAGCTTTGACAAATAACACTACCCACATATTCCTTCACATATGCTTATCAAACTTTAGACCTTTCTTCTTCTGTAAGCCCTGCTTAACGAATCGATCTGGAGCTTAACTCTGAAATCGATTACAAAAATAACTTATTTTCTGCACATCATAACTGCAATTATCACTGATTAAACAAAAGCATTCTGGCACTTTGTTACATCAGTTTACTTGATTTTATATAATTATATTCAGATAAAAATAAGTTAACTATACAATTATTTACATAATTTATACATATAAATCTTTCCTCTACTAACGAATGTAAATAGATGTGAACATTGACATATGTCTTCATCAATATAAATTTTAATTTGAAGCAGTGAAATTACTTTTTTTGTTCCGATTTGGAAATTACATAATAAAAATAAAATGTTCATTTACTGTTATAAAATAGGGTAACCTCTGTTTTTACAGTTATTCTGTATTCTTTTGTGATTCATGCAGTGAAAAAATTATATTGTGGCTTCAAAACAAGGCCAGGACAAAGAAGTATCAATTTTTTTCTGAAGAAAGACAAGAATAATAGCCAACCTATTTAAAACGCAAAAATGAAAATGACTAGCAATTATAATTTTCTCTGTATGATATAAGAAAAATTTAACAGTATGGAGGTCTAAGTAGAAATTTTGATGAGTCAAAGACTTGTTAAGAATTTAAATTAACCAACCAAAGAGATTTCACATGACTATCTTAAAATAAATAAACAAATAAAACAATATCATACCTTTTAAAAATATTGTTTAAGAAGAATTACCGAATTTAACTGTTCAGATAGCTCAAAGCAATGGTGTACAACCAGCTTATGTAATCTGAATTTAACTGTTCAGATAACTCAAAGCAATGAAGTACAAGCTTAAGTAATCTGAATTTAACTGTTCAGATAGCTCAAAGCCATGGTGTACAACCAGCTTATGTAATCTGAACTTAACTGTTCAGATAGCTCAAAGCAATGATGTACAACCAGCTTATGTAATCTGAATTTAACTCTTCAGATAGCTCAAAGCAATGATGTACAACCAGCTTAAGTAATCTGAATTTAACTGTTCAAATAGCTCAAAGCAATGGTGTACAACCAGCTTATGTAATCAGAATTTAACTGTTCAGATAACTCAAAGCAATGATGTACAACCAGCTTAAGTAATCTGAATTTATCTATTCAGATAGCTCAAAGTAATGGTGTACAGCCAGCTTAAGTAATCCGAATTTAACTGTTCAGATAGCTCAAAGTAATTATGTACAACCAGTTTAAGTAATCTGAATTTAACTGTTCAGATAGCTCAAAGCAATGATGTACAACCAGCTTAAGTAATCTGAATTTAACTGTTCAGATAGCACAAAGCCATGGTGTACAACCAGCTTATGTAATCTGAATTTAACTGCTCAGATAGCTCAAAGCAATGATGTACAACCAGATTAAGTAATCTGAATTTAACTCTTCAGATACCTCAAAGCAATGATGTACAATCAGCTTAAGTAATCTGAATTTAACTGTTCAGTTAGCTCAAAGCCATGGTGTACAATGATCTTATGTAATCTTAATTTAACTGTTCAGATAGCTCAAAGCAATAATGTACAACCAGCTTAAGTAATCTGAATTTAACTGTTCAGATACCTCAAAGCGATGAAGTACAAACAGCTTAAGTAATCTGAATTTAACTGTTCAGATAGTTCAAAGCAATGATGTACAACCAGCTTAAGTAATCTGAATTAAACTGTTGAGATAGCTCAAAGCAATGATGTACAACCAGCTTAAGTAATCTGAATTTAATGTTCAGATAGCTCAAAGCAATGGTGTACAACCAGCTTATGTAATCTAATTTTAACTTTTCAGATAACTCAAAGCAATGATGTAAAACCAGCTTAAGTAACCTGAATTTAACTGTTCAGATAGCTCAAAGTAATGGTGTACAACCAGCTTAAGTAATACGAATTTAACTGTTCAGATAGCTCAAAGTAATTATGTACAACCAGTTTAAGTAATCTGAATTTAACTGTTCAGATAGCTCAAAGCAATGAAGTACAATCAGCTTAAGTAATCTGAATTTAATTGTTCAGATAGCTCAAAGCAATGATGTACAACCAGCTTAAGTAATCTGAATTTAACTGTTCAGATAGCTCAAAGCCATGGTGTACAACCAGCTTATGTAATCTGAATTTAACTGTTCAGATAGCTCAAAGCAATGATGTACAACCAGTTTAAGTAATCTGAATTTAACTGTTCAGATACCTCAAAATAATGGTGTACAACCAGTTTAAGTATTCTGGGTTCTGTCTGTTGTGAACAAATTGCTGAGAGCAATGGTCTAGTGGATGTGGTATTACATTGGCACAAGCAACTCATTCTGCTCCAAGCGATCATGAAGTATACTGTACAAGTTGTTAGGGAGAATGCTCCATTGCGACCTCAACTCCTCGTAGCAGAGAATGGCATCAAGGCACAACCTGAAAAATAAAACCTCCAGATGCAGCATCACAACATGAGAACTATCCAAGAGTTTCAATTAGTCATGAATGAAGAGATACTCATTAATTTATTAATGTACCAAAATCAATTTGTCAATGAATGTAGTTTACTTGTCACTTGAGCATATTTATTTGAATAAGTTAACTAATAACTTCCAGTTTTTCTATCATCATGATGGTATATGCCTTTTGTACTCATGAAACACTTTTAAACTCATGAACACTGCCTTCTTTATTTCTTACAAGCCATGCTGTTAAATCTTGCAACATCACATCGGTAGTCCTATCGGCTATGAACATGTTGTAAATAAAGCAACGAACTCCATCATAATCATCGAAAAAATTACGCATATTTCAGCTTAAAGTAATCCCAGTCATCACCTATTGTTTAGAGAACATCTGGATACACCTGAAGAGCAACTGGAGAGCATAGGGAAGGTAAAAACCGTGTGTATAATGAGATATTTATATACACCGTTACCTCTAATTGAGTACACCAGAGAACAGTTTTTCACAGAAGAATTTCGTGTTCATAACCTTCAAACGAATACCAGATTGTGGTACAGTATGATATTAGTGTCCTTAAGGAAGAATTGGCTGGTATTAAAGAAGAATTGAAGAGAAATAGAGTCACTTTTACTGATATGAACTTTTATCAAGCTGCTCACAGTAGGCCTAATTCATCTTAATGTGGCAGACGCCAAATCGTAGTATATGCAATCTCCTATCCTCCCAATATTACTACCAGCGTTTTCCTACAGTTTGGTGAAGGTAATGAACGGGATTCAAACCTTAACCTCAAAAGTGCTGGCGAATCAACACAGTTCACCACCAGAGGATGAACGAATGAATGACTTGACAGCAAATAACGGAAAGCTGAGTGTTTCCAAGGAATTAGGCAAAGTTATTCTTTTCAGTGATAGTCATGGGCGTAGTCTTCCACAAAGTGCATGTGACAAGAAAAGAGATATCAGTGTTCTAGGTTATATTAAACCTGGGACAACTAGCTCAGTGGTGGTACAAAATGACCCAGAGAAGTGTAGCAGCTTAATAAAATATGACTCTGTTGTGGGTCAAATAACAGAGCTCGTAGGCCTAACAGGATAAGTGAGGTTATCTATATATATAAAAATGAATGTATGTGTGTCTGTGTGTGTGTCCTTTATGCATTACTACACCATTCATCCGATCGCCATGAAACTTTGGGAAGTTGTTGAGTACATTCCCGGGAAGGTTTTCGGCATATTACATTTTTAGTTTTTGTTTTCGTTATTGAGTTATGTATGAAAAATGGGCAGAAAACGTGTATTTTAGCGTTTTCGAAGCATCAATTTTCAGTTACACATTTCAATGTCAAATCAATTACAGTAGGCTTTGGCTATTTTTGTCATAAAACCATTACGATCGCTTGAATGTTGTAGCTCACGCTGGTCGACTCATTTGTTTATCATGTCAAGGCACGCAGATATATGAAATTTTCAACCAACACCGAATAGGATTATTATTAAGTGCCAGTATGGTACTTTATGAGATTGTGTGGTGGACGAAAAAATGTCTGTCCGTCTGTCTGTCTGTCCGTGTGTCTGTACGCACCATAACTCAAATATGCTTTTTTGGATTTTCATGAAACTTTGAAAACACATTTATAATGTCCATGGGAAGAACCCTATTGATATTGAACCAAATCGGTTCACCGGTACCGGAGTAATGCCCAATTTAGTGCCTATTTTAATAGATTATATTAGAAAGGCGCCATAGCTCAAATACGCTGTATCCGATTGCCACGAAACTTGGTATACCCATTTATGACGCCCATGAAAAGTGCCCTATTGAATTTGAACCTAATATGTTGACCAGTACCGGAGTAAAACCCAATTTAGTGTATATTTTAAAGGCGCAATAATTCGAATACGCTTTTTCGGATTTTTATGAAACTTCGTACACACATTTATAATATCCATGGAAAGACGTCTATTGATATTCGACCAAATCGGTTGGCCAGTACCAGAATAATGCCCAATTTAGTGCATTTTATGTTAATATATAAGAAGTCGCGATAACTCAAATATGCTTTATTGGATTTTCTTGAAACTGTGTATACCCATTTATAATGTACATGGGAAGAAGTCTACTGATATTGGACCAAATCGGTAGACCGATACTGTAGTAAAACCCAATTTAGTGTCTATTTTAAAGACGTGGTAACTCAAATACACTTTACCGGATTTTTATGAAACTTGGTATACACATTTATAATGCCCATGGGAAGACGTCTATTGATACTGGATAAAATCGGTTGACCTGTTTCGGAGTTATGCTCAATTTAGTGCCTATTTTATGGTAATATACGTATTCGAAAGAATTTATTTGAAAAAATGAAAATCAGTTATCTTGACAACATAACCTTTTGTTTTACTGTGATTTCTAAGGCTTTGGCAATTAAAATACAGTTAGCTATGACAACACTATTGCTTTAAATGCGTTTATCCCATAACTGACCCAGGTGGCTGAGATGGTAACGTCTTGGCGTCACATTCTGGAGTTCCATGGCTCAAATCCCGAAACCGGCCAATTTGACTTTTTTTAATATTCTGCATATCATAACTGCAATCATAACTGATTAAACAAAACATACTGGCACTTTGTTATATCAGTTTACCTGATTTTATTATTATTATTATTATTATTATTATTATTATTATTATAAGAGGGATAATCAATATAGGCCTAAATATGGTCAAACGTTGTTCGATTTGGACGAAACTCACTATACAGGGGTTTTCTGGGCCAAGTACCTCGAATCTGAGGTCGCTTTTACCACGCGACGCCTAAATGGGGTCCAACGTTGTTCGATTTGGACGAAACTCACTATACAGGGGTTTTCTGGGCCAAGTACCTCGAATCTGAGGTCGCTTTTACCAGGCGACGCTATCTAATCGTGGTATGTAATTCACGTGATTTAGGTGTTAATAAATATAATGATTTAACTATTATGCTCTTAATTTTTAATTTCTGAAATAATTATCGCGGGCGATCGCTTGATTTTGTAGGTCCATCCTTGACGATTCATTTGTTTAGAATATCAAGTCCCACAAACGTATGAAATTTTCAACCTACACGGAAGAGGGATATTCAATATAGGCCTAAATATGGTCAAACATTGTTCGACTTGGACGAAACTCACTATGCAGGGGTTTTCTGGGCCAGGGAACTCGAATCTGAGGTCGCTTTTACCACGCGACGCCTAAATGGGGTCCAACGTTGTTCGATTTGGACGAAACTCACTATACAGGGGTTTTCTGGGCCAAGTACCTCGAATCTGAGGTCGCTTTTACCAGGCGACGCTATCTAATCGTGGTATGTAATTCACGTGATTTAGGTGTTAATAAATATAATGATTTAACTATTATGCTCTTAATTTTTAATTTCTGAAATAATAATCGCGGGCGATCGCTTGATTTTGTAGGTCCATCCTTGACGATTCATTTGTTTAGAATATCAAGTCCCACAAACGTATGAAATTTTCAACCTACACGGAAGAGGGATATTCAATATAGGCCTAAATATGGTCAAACATTGTTCGACTTGGACGAAACTCACTATGCAGGGGTTTTCTGGGCCAGGGAACTCGAATCTGAGGTCGCTTTTACCAGGCGACGCTATCTAATCGTGGTATGTAGTCCACGTGATTTTGGTGTTAATAAATATAATGATTTAACTATTATGCTCTTAATTTTTAATTTTTGAAATAATTATCGCGTGCGAAGCCGCGGGCACACGCTAGATACCAATAAAATAAGAAAAAACGCGACATCATAACGTATAATGAGGAGACACTGAAAACTACGAATTCCTTCAGATATGTGGAGTCACCGCACATTACGTTATTATGCACATCACAAGTATAGGCTGTGTAATATCATCATCATCCAATGGCGCTACAGCCCAAATTGAGCCTTGGCCTTCTTAATTCTTGACCTCCAGCCTTCTCTGTCCATAGCATCCTTTTCCCAATTCCTGCATTTAAGTATTCCCCTACTGTCTTCGTTTACTGCATCCAGCCATCTCTTCCTGGGTTTTCCTACAGGTCGTTTCCCAAACATCTTACCCTTCATGGACTTTTTTGTTATATTCCCATCTTCCATCCTTTGAACATGGCCCGCCCATTGTAGTCTTTTAATTTTAACAACATTTCCTATTTGTGGTTCCTTCATCAGGCTGTACAGTTCCTTATTATATCTCAATCTCCACTGACCATTTTCCATCACCGGTCCAAAAATCCTTCTCAAAATTTTCCTTTCAAATGTATTAATCATGTTTTCTGTTAATTTTGTCATTGTCCAAGTTTCACAGCCGTATATTAGTATTGGCTTTATCATAGTTTTGTACAATCTTAACTTTGTGTATTTGTGCACCTCTCTAGATTTCATTATTGGCAATAGTGCATAGTAAGCATTATTAGCTTTACGAATCCTGTTTTGTATTTCTTCTGTTTCACTGTATTTATCATTAATAACTGCACCCAGATATATATACTGTTCTACTGTCTCAATATAATGAGTGTTTATTCTTATATTATTCCCATCAGTCTTATTACAACGTGTCTGTATTAACGTTTTTGTTTTATTTGTGTTTATTTCCAAACCAACTTCCTTAGCATTTTGTTCTAGGTCTATGAAGGTTCTTTCAAGATCTCTCAGATTCCTTGTTAAGATGTTGACGTCATCTGCATAAGCAGTTATTTGTTTTGAGCTGTAAAATAGTGTATTGTCTGTATTAACATCCAGGTTTCTTATTACGTATTCCAACACTATATTAAACAATAGTGGGGCCAGCCCATCTCCTTGTTTTAATCCCCTTGTTGTTACCACTGGTTCTGTCAATTCTGCCTGGATTCTTATATGGAAAACGGAGTCTTGCATAGTTAATTTAGTTAATCTAATTAGTTTATTTGGGATTTTAAAGAGTGCCATTATTTCATACAGTTTAGCTCTATTTACTGTATCGTATGCTTGCTTAAAATCTACAAACATTTGATACACGTCAATATCGTATTCCCAAAATCTTTCCAAAATCATTTTGACTACATATAGTTGGTCTATAGTGGATTTTCCTTGCCTGAATCCTGCCTGATATTTCCCAAGTATTGGCTCCACGTATTTTTCTATCCTCATTTTCAAAATGCTTGTGAAAATCTTGTAAGCTGAGCATAAAAGGGATATTCCTCTGTAGTTTTGGCAGGATAGTTTATCTCCTTTGTTTTTATATATTGGGCATAGTATTGTATGCTTCCAGTCCTCAGGGATACTTTCTTCTTTCCAGATTTTTTCCATTAATTTATGTATTTCTTTTATACATGCTCTATTTTTATATAGTTCTGCTGGTAGGCCATCAATGCCAGGAGCTCTGTTGTTCCTTTGTCTTTCAATAGCCATAGTTACATCAATCTCATCTGGGCTTACTATTTCCTCTTCCATATCCGGATTATTCTCAATTATAACATTGTTTCCTTCTTCAGTGTTACCATTTAAAACATTACTGAAATATTCCACCCATCTTTTCTTGACTTCCTCTGGTGTACTTAGTAATACATTATTGGAATCTTTACAAAAGATTGTACTAGCTTTAAAACCTTTTTTAAAATATTTAACTTGTTTAAAAGCATTGTGTGTATTATTTTCTTTAAAATCTGAGTCAATTTGTAAAACATATTTGTTCAATGCTGCTCTCTTTTTCTTGCGACATATTTTGTCAGCTGTTCTTCTTAAACCTTTATAAATTTCCTGTTTCCTACGGGTAGGTCTGGCAATATAGTCCCTATATGCTTTGTTCCTTGTGGCTATAGCTGTTCTGCATTCATCGTCAAACCATCCATTCCTGATCTTTCTTTCTTCCGTTCCTAAGATCTCATTGGCTGTTTCCGTTAGCTGGGTCTTTATGAAATTCCATTGCTCTTCTATATCAATTTCTTTCCCTTCATTATTCATTAGCCTTTTAGTTATCTCTTCCTGATATTGGGTTTTCATTTCATTATTTTTTAGATTTTGTATTTTAAGTTTAGTTTGCTTTTTCTTTTCAACCATTTTTTGAACATTTATTCTAGCTCTGAATTTTACCTTAACTAGGTAATGATCCGTATTGCAGCATGCTCCTCGACTTGATTTGACATCCAATATACTTGATGCAAACCTTCTGTCTATTAGAACATGGTCTATTTGGTTTGCTGTTTGACCATCAGGTGATATCCATGTTTGTTTATGAATATCTGGATGTATGAAGCATGTTGATGCTATTATCATGTTTTTACTTCCGGCTAAATCGATTAGTCTTTTCCCATTTTCATTTGACGTTTCATGTAGGCTATGTTTACCTATTATTCCTTGATAAATTTTTTCTCTTCCAATTTTTGCGTTAAAGTCTCCCATTATAATTTTTATATCATTTTGCTGGAGACGGTTATATGTATTTTCTAAGGTTAGATAAAATTCATCCTTCATTTCCTCTGATTTCTCTTCCGTGGGTGCATGGGCATTTACGATCCACATATTATTTAGTTTAGTTTTTAACCTTATTGCACATATCCTTTCATTAACTGGTCTGAAATCTATTATATTATTCCTAATTTTGTTGCTGACAATGAATGCAGTTCCAAATTCATGTGTTCCCCCTGATTTACCACTTTGAAATATTGTATACCCTTTATAATCATTAACATCTTGTCCTAGCCATCTTGTTTCTTGTATTGCTACAATTTCTAATTTGTATTTCTTAATTTCAGCTAGTAGAGCCTGTAAGGCTCCTGTCTTATATAAAGAGCGTACATTCCATGTTCCAAAATCATTATCCATTTTCCTTAGCCTGTTTCGTTTCCTTAGTTCCTGTCCTATCCGAGGCTTAGAATTAGATTTCGTGGTGAGGATGTTTTAACAGAGGGGGACACCAGCCACCCGTCCAACCCCCAACCTGGAGGGCCAGGGACTCTTCTGTTGGGGTTCCATGCCTTAGCCGAGTGATCTCGTTTTTTGGCGCCAGATATCGCCTACCCTTCCATTGAGGGATAGTTGGTTTCTTGGCAGTTGGTCGGCCATTAATTTAGCTCGGTATTTAATTGGTAACATCTACTCGGCATCGATGTACCTCCATGGATAAAACCAACTTAATGGGTAAGGGTAAGGATTGAAGAGGTTGGATGTCTTAGGACCGGTATCTGAGTTCACTAAGCTACTCAATCCACCCAATGAACCCAGTGGGTACAGGGTAGGACAGCGGTCAGCTGCTCCTATTAGTCGCCTTTTACGACAGGGGGAGATCCCATGGTGCTATTCTACTATGTATCCCGGACACCACTCGGGGAAGGCTGTGTAATATAGGCCTACTGATTTGGCCTAAATAAAGTCAGTATTTGTGATGAAGAAAATTATCTGCAATAAAAACGTATTCAAATGCTTCCCACAGACCACCACAGATAGGACTACCTCCTGTGTTGCCAGATTTCAAGCAGCATGGCTTGTAAGATATAGAAGGCAGTGTCATGAACCAACACAACACAAGTCTAAAAAGTGGTGAGGTATTCGATTAAATAGAGTATATACTGTACTTGAATTCAAGATAAGACATCTGTCTTCTTTGTATTGTCCCAGCAACAAAATAATCATATACTATCAGAAACTTTTCAATTGGATTAATTTAACGTATAGCTACCTTTCACTAATATCACCGAAAGTGACAATTTAGCACCGACATCCAAATAAGAAAGGTATGGAATCTTACGAACAGGCAGTCCACCAAAAGGCATTATACATTAGTGTGCAACTGTTTTGATAATTCCATTGGTTTGAGCAATGCTCTTTATATGTCATGACTTAGATTGGTTAGATCACAAAAGATTTTGTGCTTACCTCTTTAATGATTTGGGTGTAAAATTAATGACAAGGAGTTCTTCCGCATGGTCCTGCAAAACAAAACATAACATGAGTGTATCCATACAGAAATATATCTGCTTCTTCCACATTAGCTAGCAGAGGGTGTATGGTTGGACCGCAGAGCACTTGGGAAAAGCTTTACTCATAGGTAATCCCACGAGAGATATGAATTTATTGATAGATTTGAGACTGTGCAGGAGGAGCCTAATTTATCTGATGAAACTCGTAAACTTGAGTTGGATTTATTAAGACTATTCCATGAATAAAAATATAATGGATTATACAAATAAATACTTTCATACTTATGTTACATAAAATCAAAACAGCTGGGAGATCATGGCACACTATGAGTCAACCAGCCATGAATAATTTTGAGTTACCATGTTGTGACCAACAATTACATGAAATAATAACCAAAGTATGGGAAAATGAGGAACTACCAAAAGACTGGAAGCAGAGTGTAATATGCCCAATATACAAAAACAAAGGTGATAAGTTGACATGTACAAATTATAGAGGCATATCCCTACTGTGTAATTGTTACAAAGTTTTCACAACAATATTAAAAAATAGGCTGGAACCATATACAGAACAGATAATAGGCAGATACCAAGCAGGATTTAGGAAGAATAAATTAACAAGAGACCAAATATTTACTGTTAAGGTAATCCTGGAAAAATTATGGGAATATAATGTACAGGGTGGTCCATATGTCTTGTTACCCCCATACTTTTACATAACTTTATAAGGCTACAATATAATGTGTATTATATAATATAGTATAAGGTAGTATGGATTCAACGGCAACCAGGATGGTCCATATTTACGCATCCAGAAGGTGACCACCATTATTTTCGTGGTACAAAATGATGCGTCGCCATGACCTGTGTGATATTTTACAAAGCACATTTCTGTTGATTGTTGTATCAAAGGTAGTCCTAATAGCATCCTTGAATTGTTCTGTTGTTTGGTATCCTCCTTGTGATACCTTCTCCTTAATAATGCCCCAGAGGACATTGTCACAAGACGAGAGATCAGGGCTTCTGAGAGGCCAATCCAGAGGCGCCGGAAGATGTACCGATCCGCGTCCTATCCACTTACCGGGAAACACTTCATTTAAATATTCCCTGACAGTGATGGCATAGTGGGGCGGTGCTGCATCCTGTTGGAACCAGGAACGTTCCAGGAGATTCATTCTTTGGAGCTCTGGAACAAAAAATGTCTGTAACATGGCGAGATAGGAGTTTTGAATGACTCGTCATCAAAGAAATAGGGACCTATCAAGTGTTTAGCAGACATAGCAACCCAGATCATCACATGTGAGGGGTTATGTTCCAGCTCTTCGTAATAATGGACCACACATAAACACAGAAGTGTCGGAAATACCTCCAACAATCTTGCGCATGCTGAATGTCATTATCATTGAGCTTGTTGACGGTTGCTGGTGGTCACCTTCTGGATGCGTAAATATGGACCATCCTGGTTCACAGTGAATCCATACTACCTTATACTATATTATATAATACACATTATATTGTAGCCTTATAAAGTTATGTAAAAGTATGAGGGTAACAAGACATATGGACCACCCTGTAGATGTATACCAGCTATTTGTGGAAAGCAGGCGTATGACTCTATTAATAGGGACAGATTGTATAGCATCATGCTGAACTTTGGAATTCCAAAAAAAACTGGTGAGACTGACTAAAGCAACAATGGGTAATACAGCCTTCAGAGTTAAAATACAAGAGGAGCTTACTGAGATGGTTTACGCAACTAAAGGACTAAAACAAGGAGATGGGCTGGCCCCACTTCTCTTCAATATTGCCCTGGAACATGTAATAAGGAAATTAAAAATAAATACGGATGGTACCTTAATTCACAAATCCGTGCAACTGGTGGCCTATGCTGATGACATAAACATAATGGCAAGAACAAAAAGGGATTTAAGTAAAACCTTTCAAGATCTCCAAAAATGCTCTGATGATATTGGTTTACAAGTGAACATGGAGAAAACTAAATTGCTAATACAAACCCATAGAAACAGCTTGAATAACAATACACAACAACCAGAGCAAACAGAAGTTAACATAGTTCAAGATTTTGCATATCTAGGTGTAATAGTTAAAAATCAGGTAAACTGATGTAACAAAGTGCCAGTATGTTTTTGTTTAATCAGTTATGACTGCAATTATGATATGCAGAATATGTTTTTTTTTAATTGATTTCCAAGTTAAGCTCCAGATTTATTCACTAAGCAGGGCTTACGGAAGAACAAAGGTCTAGTTTTTTTAATGAGATTAAAATCTTCCAGCATCACCTGAACTGTACAGATCTGTGATATCATGAAAATCGCACACTCACATAACAATACAAAAAAAAAAATCAAATTGGCCGGTTTCGGGTTTTGAACCATGGACTCCAGAATGTGAGGCCAAAGCGTTACCATCTCGGCCACCGGGGTCATTTTAATGGTCTAGTTGGATAAGCGCATGTCATAGCTACCTGTATTTTAATTTCCAAGGCCTTATAAGATCACAGTAAAGCAATAGGCAGTGTTGTCAAGATAACTGATTTTCATTTTTTGTTAATAAATTCTTTCGAATACGTATATTACCATAAAATAGGCACTAAATTGAGCATTACTCCGAAACAGGTCAACCGATTTTATCCATTATAAATAGACGTCTTCCCATGGACATTATAAATGCGTATACGAAGTTTCATAAATATACGATAAAGCGTATTTGAGTTATTGCGCCTTTAAAATAGACACTAAATTGGGGTTTACTCCGGTACCGGTCAACAGATTAGGTTCAAATTCTGCAGCCCCGGGGCCCGGCAGACCAGGTTTTATTTTTTATCTTCTAAATTTACTCTAAAATAAAATTGGTTAAAAGTCAATAAGCAACTTATTCGGATTTTGAAATCGAAATTTAAAATTCTTTTACTAACATACATATGAGGTTTAAATGAAGTTGACTTTTTCATGAACACGTTATTATTTTTAATTATTGTCATCTTCTTAGTGTTCGTTCGTTGAATTACAGACTTTTCATTTAAATACTATAAAAAGAAAGAATAATTGTATAATTAAAGGGTAAATATCTCAATTGTTTATGCAATTTTTCGAGTGCCGATATAAGGAATAGTTACCTGTTTATTTTCTAAAAAATCTAGAATAACTGTGTCAAAATAATAATACAATTTTCGGTATTAATATTAATAGTGTTTTATTAAGGGGGATAAAATCTTTTGTTTAAAACCTAAAACGGGCTGTTCCACTAAAATAAAAAGCTAAAATACCTTCTATAAATGCCTAAAAGTCCGGGTCCTATAATCATAAAATAGGCGCTAAATTGGGCTTCACTCTGGCATCAGTCAACCGATTTGATCCAAAATCAATAGGCTTCGTCCCATGGGCGTTATAAATGCGTATACCAAGTTTTATGAAAATCATATAAAGAGTATTTGAGTTATCGCGCTTACAGGCACACGGATAGACGGACAGATATTTTCCTGTCTACCACACAATCTCATAAAGTAACGATACCATTCTGGCACATAATAATTATACGAGTATAATATCATTACGTAATCTTTTTGTTGCATACATTACAAAGGACGAGGTTTTGTTTCAGTGGTGAATTTAATATTTGAAGGGAGCCTGGAAAAATTTGTCCCTGGGGCCCTTGCTTTCTCTCCACGGCCCTGGGTATATATAATGAACCGGATATAATAAAGGTAGCGAAGCTAAGAAGGCTGCAATGGACAGGTCATGTTTTGAGGATGGATGATTAGAGTATACCCTTAAAATCATTAAAAGGAAAGATGTATGGAAACAGGCCAATTGGCAAACCAAGGAAGAGGTGGTTGGATGAAATCAGAAAAGACGGAAGAAGCTTGCTGAATAGTAGGAGCCTGGAAAGGGATGCAGCAAACAGAGAAGAGTGGAGGCAACGATTGAGAGAAGCCAAGGCCCGATTTGGGCTGTAGTGCTATAGAAGAAGAGAATGTTGTGACCAATGCTACCAATGGTGCATAGTTAACCTAATTCCGGTAAGCTAATAGCAGAACACGAATGAAAGCACACAAACTGGCTTGCACGAAATAAAAATTGAGATTTTAATTAATGTACATTTATATTATTTCATTTTCCAAACAAGTTATGTTGTATAAAACTAGCAGGTGCCCGTGGCTTCGCCCACGATAATTAATTTATATATTAAAAATGAAGAGTATAATAATTATTAAAGCATTATATTTATTAACACTTGCACACGAATCATTCATAAACTTAAAAATTAATAATTAATGAAAGAGCTAAAATTCCGGCTTTAGAGTACATTCCACGATTAGAAAGCGCCACCTGGAAAACAATCTCAGATTCGAATATGCAGTTCCAAAGCTAACTGTGAACACTGATAATACCACTGCCTTCTAGACTGTACTACTCATGTGTAATTCTCAAGACAGCGGTGGATAATACGTATCGTTTCTTAACTGTTTGTTGACAGATGAATATGATGTGAATTTTATTTCATAAATTCAGTGTAATTTTCAGAAATTATATAATTTTTCAAGGGAAGGAGTGGTTTGTTTGGATTTTTATTGTCCGCAATACTTTCAGGGTTAAACTATCAATATATTATAGCTGGTGCCCTCGACTTCACCCGCCATTATCAATTGACTCCAGGATTTTTAAGAAATTTACACTGGCAGTTTATTAAAAATGTTTGTGGTTCAGAGCTATAAAAATTGTAAGTAAAAATAAAATTAGAATATTTGTTCATTGTGTTCATTTCACTTAGGCCTTATATAATAAAGAAACAGTTTTCCTAATTTTGTACTCTTCGTGAAAGTTTAGACTGCGAGAGACGAACATCGCCGAGTATACCTGATGTCTCACAAAGTGAGGGAGCGAGTGAGCACGCTATTTAGGGCCGTTGAATTTTATAAGAGTAGATAATGTGTTTTTAATGTGTGCACTGGCAGCATGTGACGTATTAGTCACTGCACGTTGATACTTACATTTTCAGTAATGAGCTGATGTTTTATCAGATAAAA
Source organism: Ectobius pallidus (assembly GCA_964059195.1). Classification (NCBI taxonomy): domain Eukaryota; kingdom Metazoa; phylum Arthropoda; class Insecta; order Blattodea; family Ectobiidae; genus Ectobius; species Ectobius pallidus. The sequence continues at coordinate 8,376,872 of CAXKWD010000008.1, read as the reverse complement.
TCACACCCTCATATTAATAGCAAGCATTTTATAAGATAAATGATCGTGATTGGTTTATATCCGAGGGATTCCTAAATGTTACTGCTCAATATCAAACACACGGCGTATGATTGGAATAGTCATAGTAATGCATCTTTTGTTTTTAGTCTAGTACAGTCAGTCAAATAAAAAACGTCGGATGGTATTTGATAAAGTATCACGAACGAGCATATGCACATGTATAGGAAGACTTAAGGTTAGGTTCACACCTGCCTCTTGTCTATCCATGTCTTTTCTTGATTATTTTCATCAGTTTTGTTCCAAAACGAACATGTATAGAAGGCTGTGGCTGTATGGCTCATATCCGCCACATTCTTGGTTGCAAATTCTTATAATATTAATAATAAATAAATTCGCGAGGAATATGATTATTCAAGGAGCATTTTTTAAAGATTTTATTTTATAATACCGGTACTTGTAGTGCAAAATCAATAACTTTGGCTTAAACGTATTTTCAAGCTCGGATATTACAATCTCATCACAATTATGTAGGCTATTCTCATCTGTTCGCAATAGTGCAATGGTCAAGACATTGGAATTGAACGTGTGGGGTTAGGGTTCGATCCTTAGTGAGTTCTTGTATATTTTTTATTTTTATTTATGGTTATTTTTTCAAACGCGGCAATTACTGGAATAAAATAAGAATTACTTTTAATGAATTATCATTGTTGGTGTCGAATTTTGGACACACACAAAAGAAACCAAGAAAGAAAGTACAATTTTACAACAAATGCGTATCTGTGGCATAACATAATAAGAAACGTACTGAAAATAGAAAATAACATAATGAAACATAATAACAAACTTAAATAAGAATAAGTGAAAGAAAAGAGCCACACACTCAGTAGGAAGTCCATCCACCATCCATTACTATAACTTCCCTCACTCTGTTGGGCATTGACTCTACAAAGTTTAGAAAATAATTATCCTTGTCTGCCACAGCATCCCAAGCAGTTTGAATTAGTTCCCACAGTTCTGCTTCAGAAGCTGGAGGTGGGTTCAGCCAGTTTCTTCTCATATGCTTCTTTACTTCTGCCCACACGTTCTCAATAGGATTTAAATCTGGGGAACGTGCTGGAAAGTCTATCATCTCGATAAATGGTCTTTCAGCGAACCAGATTTGAACTGATCGAGCAGTGTGGATTGGGCTGTTATCCTGTAGGAACTCAAGGTTTCCATCAGGAAAACGAAGCCTGGCATTACAAAGCATATACCTCTCAAAAACCGACGGTATTTCCACTGGTTAAACCACCCACTAATTCGGTGGAGTGTGCCAGCCCCTTCCTGAGACATTCAGCCCCAGCATGTCGCACTTACCCTGTCACTCCTTGCACGAGTTGCAGTGTACTTGGGATCGTACTGGGTACCGAATGGTCGATACACTAGAACTGGCCCCAAAGATGCACTAGAAAAACTAACTTCATCTGAAAATATCACTCTACTCCAGTCAAAGTCAGTGTTTTCAACTGCAAATACGAGGCGTGCGTCCTTGTGTTCTTCCTTCAGGTCTTCTCTAGAGAGTGCTTGCCTAGAACGTAAACCAGCGGATCTTACCCAGTTTCTAATGGTTTGAAGATGGCCAGGGAATTGAGCAGTAGCTTTCATGAATGCAGCAGTATGAAACGGATTACATTCAACTTCTGCGACCAATCTAGCATCTTGCTCCAGCATCAAAATACGCGGTCGGCCATATCCACGTTTCCTATGAAAACTTCCGGTCGCATTATTGTGAAGCACCCCCCTCTGAGCTGCTCTTTCAGAAATATGGAACCTTCTCGCTGCTTCAGACGCCGAAAAATGCAGGTTAATTACAACCCTAACTACACTTTCTCTCAAGCTAGCATTTGTATGTGGCGCCATGACACAAAGCAAAATGAATTATGACAATATCCCCGCCTGTCTCGAACAAATATTAAGATGAATATCGTGTGTTGCGCTTTCCGCGTTGTTCATTTTTTGCCTCCTGTCGCATGGTCTCATATGTTCCGAGAATGACCTGTATTTTATGTCTTTTATAGGAAACTTGTGAACTAATGCATTAAAACTTTAATTTTAAGTGCACACGAGTCCCGACGTTTTTTATTTGACCGACTGTACCTTGCAGTAAATTCTCATTCAGTAAAACATATTTGAGACACTCATAAAAGCTATGTCACCATAATGATGGTTGAATCGTGTACATTTTGTTATACCTTAAATTAATGTTTAATATATCATAACAACTATAATACAAGGGTAAATGAATAAGTATCCTCACTCACCTTTTTAAATTTATTGCAACAACAATACAAAACTTTCAATGACCTCATTTTTTCAACACAGTCCCCTTTCTCTTCAATGTACTTGATCTATCATTGCACAAGCTTCCTGATACCCTCAGAAATTATTATTTTTTTTGGCTGAGTAGCAAGCCACGTATTCACCGCATCCTTCAGTTTTTGGTCTGTGGTGAATCGACGGCCCTTAAGGCATCTTTAAGTGGAAATCTGACGAACTTTGGACTGTATGCAGGATGCTTTAACACCTCAAAACCCAGTTTTGCAATAGTTTGAGCAGTGTGGGGGGCAATATGTGGGCGCTCATTGTCATGCAACAAAACAACTCCTTTCCACAATAGGCCTCGACGTTTGGTTTGAATTGCAGGCTTCAGCTCGTTGCTCAACATCCCATTGTAACATGCACTGTTTATTGTTGAGCCCTTCTCCAAGTAATGTTGCAGTATTGGTGAGTCCCAGAAAAGTATGAGCATCGCTCTTCCTGCCGAGGGTTGACTTTTGAATTTTTTTAAATTTTTTTATTGGAGATGCAACGTGATGGATCCACATTTCGTCTCCAGTGACTATTCGTTTCAAAAAAGCTTCACCTTCGTTTGCTTGGCAGTCCAGCAAGCGTTGGCAGATGGACACACAATTGTGCTTGTACTGTTCAGTGGGCTGTTTTGGGGCCCATCTTGCACAGACTGTGTGAAAGCCAAGCCTGATTTGAATAATGTCATATGCAGAACCATGGCTAATTTGCATACGGTTTGCCTTTTCATCGACAGTCACTCTTCGGTTTGTCTGAATCGTGATACGCACTTGCTCAATGTTGGCTCCAGTAGTGGATGTGGATGGGCGTCATGTTCTTTCCTCATTCTTCACACATGTCCGACTATTTTTGAATTTTTCAATCCATTCGTACACACTTTGCCATGGTAGAACATTGCCCTCATATGCGGAAAAACTTTGTGTGGAAAGTTTTCAATTGATTTCGGTTCCTGGTACACCTTCAGATGACAATAAACGGTTCACTGCACGCTGTTCTTTTTTGGTGCAAATGCTGAGCAGTGCAGCCATGTTTAATATGCAAGAGCGCAACACCCAGTGGAGTCATAACAGTCAGACATTCCACAAGCATAGACAAATGAACAAAATGTCGACTTGTGCGAGGACAAAGTGGTACAGTCAACCCACAAAAGATTAAACAAAAAAATGCGGATACTTATTGACTTACCTTCGTATAACTTATCAATGAATATTATAACTTGAGTGTTCAGGAAGTTGCTCACAAAAAAGAAAAAACTTAGACAATTTTATCATGAGTTAAAATTTTCTGATGAAATTCTGTGTAGAGAATACTGTCCACTAATCAATTTTTAATCTTTCCAGAGCTGAAATTATATACTATTATAAGCAATCATGGACCTCTAAGGGGCTGTTCAAATACTACGTAAGCATATTTTTAGTCATTTTGTACCCCCTCCCTCCCATGTAAGAAAAAATAAGCAAATGCTAGACCAACCTTTTCGCTTACGTAAGATTTTATGACTTTTGTACGTCAACACTATTTGGCAGAAAAAACAGCTACCAATAAACAAATTTATATAAATGGGCACATACAGACCACAGAACGCTCTTTCCCCTCATGCTTTGCTTGCTTCTTGTTGTTGCACTGTAATTGCTTCGTCACCTAATGATTATGTAAGAATTGTCGTGATCCCTCCCACCCCCTTGTCAGAAACAATAAGAAGACCCTAGACCCCCCTCTCCCTTACTGTCTACATAATTCTTGAACGGCTCCTAAGTTCGAAATTGATGAGGAAAATTTCAATAGAATAGCTGGTATCAGTGGCGGAGCGTGAGGGTAGACTTTGAGACTGAGTCTACCTAAATAAATTGCTAAGAAAAGTGGAATCATAAAGAAATAAATAAAAGCATCGGCAACCAAGTTATTAATCATTATAAACCCATGAGTACTATCATTAAAATATTTCTTGCCGCTGCATACCCCACTTCCTACTGTTATTATGTGTCTACTTGTGTTGCCATGTGCTTAGGCAGGCTCGAAATTTCATGATGCGGTAGCGGAGGCGAGTTGAGACTAGATAGTGTTCAGCCAAGTTACAGTCTCATTCAAGTGCGAGTTATATGACTTTTCCATCTAAATGTTAACCTGCGCGTTGAGAGAAGACAGGCTACTTCCTTGCGTAAGAGTGACATATGGCACCACCGCAGAGACTAGAAAGTTTTTTCGGTATCGTAGTCTCATCCCTCATTTACTTGCTTGCTTGAAACCGGGGTAACATAAAGATTACAATCTCATTGCTGACCTAAACTGTGTGTTTGATTATTTTTCAGTGTTGCATGGACAATTCCACCGATATAGTTGATCACTTATTAAAAACCCCGTTTTCGGTTCTGTCTTATGAAAAAACATGTGAAATGAAGGTAAATTACCAACTCCTGAGCTTGATATTGTCTTGCATGAAAATATCCAAACATTTCAAACATCTTTATACAGTAAATTTAATTGGTTAACTAGTAGTTACAACCATAAATATTGTATTTGCTATTTGGCGGGGAAAAGGATGGAGTGTTGAAGGAATATAAAATCAGTGGCGGCTATTCAGGGGAAGTAGGTGAAGTAGCACTTCACCAGTATTTTCCCTTTACAATACGTATTTTTAAAGTTTATTTTCCATACCATGAATGTTGGTTTTTACTATAAATGTATCTGTATTTTTGAATTGCCCGCCACGCCACCACCTGGTGTCAAAGCTAGGAGACACTGAAATCCTGAGTGCGCAGCTGCTTCAAGTCGGCCGTGTGAAGGTGAACTGGAAACCACGCCCACCGTTTCATGGGTAGTCTGGTCAACTAAAACTGAGGATATGCAAGCAGCAGTTTTCTCGCTTATCCCACGTCCCCATACCAACGCGAACAGACTACCCACGAAGCCGTCCCTCTTGTTCAGCCATTTTCTTCGCCAGCACCTCATACTGTCAGCTCGGAGAAAGAGGTGGGCACGTTAGATCTTCCACCATCTGACGCCGCCAAATTCGAATGTGTTAAATTCAGAAAAACCCGGATTCCACAACCCCGATTAAGTATTCTGTCGCACTGGGAACACTAAGCGACTTCCTCTACCTCGCTCATTAAAAATACTATTTTCTCGTCTCTTATTCCATTTCGGGGAACTCTCACGCGATTTTCCCTGCTCTAATTATTATTATTATTATTATTATTATTTGCTATTTTCTCTCGTCACACAACTCACACAACGTTCGACGAGACGAGAGAAATTAGCAAAAAAATAATTAGGGCAGAGAAAATCACGTGAGAGTTCCCAGAGATGGATTAAGAGACGAGCAGTTTAGATAGGCCTACTAATAATTTTTAAAAATATTTTAAGTTTGCTGTATGGAATGATATTTTCAGCACACCCTCGTTTTGAGCCACGAGCCGCTATTGGGTGAATTCCGTTTTTAACATAAGCATGTGGCATTTTTTTTCTCTTCACCTAATTTTCCGGCCACGAGCCGCCACTGTATAAAATGTAAATAATAATAATACTGGTAGTAATGATTTATATAGGTATAAGCCTATATGAAATCGAATAGATGCGCAAACATTCCCGTTGTTTCGTTACTTAAAACACTATTAATGCTTGAGAATTCCTGTGTCATTTAAACAGTCATTTCAAATTTAATTTTTAAAACACAGTTTACCCAGTACACAATGTCAAGCTACGCCACTGGCTGGTATCAATGAATGACAATCATAACACATGGATAAAAATCATCAAATTTTCCCCAGAGCACTGCTTCATTTAACTTATATGACTGGTTATTCTACAATGTTTTGAGGTGACAAATTTATATGTCAGTAGCAGTGAAAAGGTTAATGCTAAAAAATATGGAGAATAATAATAATAATAATAATAATAATAATAATAATAATAATAATAATAATAATTACCCCTCTTATAATATCCGCTACAGGAGTTGTTCCTCATGAGCAACTCAGAAACCTAGAACAACTTGGTTTGTCGAGGAACACCTTTATCCAGATGCAAAAATCAGCGATTCTCTCTACATGCAGGATAGTTTGTCAGTTTCTAAGAGTTGTGGAATAATGTGTACCATCAGCCTTCACAAGGAAAACTGTCCCGTGAAAGCTGTTAATCCCAGAATGTATATTTCTGTGAAATATTACACAAAATAAAATAATAATAATAATAATAATGATAATAATGATAATAATGATGATAATAATAATAATAATAATAATAATAATAATAATAATGGACACAGAAACCACTGCATGGTCGCCATGCACATGATCTGGAGAGCCCGCATATTGATCGAGAGGCTTCCAATGCTTGGCTTGGTCGAGCAGATATCTTCACGGAGACTGAGGGTTTTTTATTGGCAATTCAGGATCAGACTGTTGCCACAAAAAACTACCTGAAATACATAGTAAAAGCAAACCTGGAGAACGATACATGCCGGCGCTGCAATCAAGCCCCAGAGACAATCCAGCATATTACGGGTGCTTGCCAGGCGCTTGTGGCGAAAGAATATTTGACACGGCACAATCAAGTGGCAAAAATTGTACACCAGACTCTGGCACATCAACACAACTTGGTGCTGAATACTGTTCCCTATTATCAATATATTCCCGATGTGGTTCTGGAAAACAACTCACATATATTATATTGGGACAGATCCATACTTACTGACAGATCAATAACTCACAATAGACCAGACATAGTGTTGATAGATAAAATCAACCGGACCACTTATCTTATAGACATTGGCATACCAAATACTCACAATTTAGAGCAGTGTGAAAATGAAAAAGTAACCAAATATTTACCCCTGGCTGAAGAGGTTCGACAACTCTGGAGGCAAGAAAAAGTTATTGTGCTGCCATTAATCATCTCCTCAACAGGACTTGTACCGAAGACCCTAATGAAGAGACTGAAAGACTTGAAGATCACAGAGTACGTGAGGGATTGTATGCAAAAAGCGGTCATCTTGAGTACTACATCCATTGTCCGCAGTATACTAAACATTTCTGTATAAATTTAACGGTGTCATCTTGCTAAAAGCCGATGACATCGTTTTAATACCTGTAAAAGCAGTGGAATTAATAAATAATAATAATAATGAAAGTGGTGGTGGTGGTGGTAGTAGTAGTAGCAGCAGTAGCAGCAATAATAACAATAATAATTTGTTTTTAAATTTAGTAAATGATACTTAGACGAGGCGTGTCCATAAAGTAAGTTTCCCTGGGGTTGTTAACAGAAACAAAACACAATTTCAAGGAAATATTTACTGTAAGAGACACAGTCAGTGTTCAGCTATTTTTCAACACATTCACCACTGGAATTGAGACATTTGTCATACCGTGGGACCAACTTTTGAATACCTGTGTTGTAGGAGTCTGCCGCCTGGGATTTGAACCACTGTGTGACAACCATCACTGCCTCTCTGTTGTTATTTGTCATTTCGTGTGGTGTAGGAAAAGATGGAAATCACTGGGAACGAGGTCCGGTATTTAGGGTAATGTTTAAACACCTCCCATCCGAACTTCTGCAGGAAACTTTCTAGGAGGTGTAGGAAAAGATGGAAATCACTGGGAGCGAGGTTCGGGCTGTAGGGTGGATGTTTAAACACCTCCCATCCGAACCTCTGCAGGAAACTTTCTAGGAGGTGTAGGAAAAGATGGAAATCACTGGGAGCGAGGTTCGGGCTGTAGGGTGGATGTTTAAACACCTCCCAGCTGAACTTCTGCAGGAGACTTGCTAGGAGGTGTTTAAACATCCACCCTACAGCCCGGACTTCGCTCCCAGTGATTTCCATCTTTTCCTACACCTCATGAAATGACAAAGCATGACAGAGAATGAAAGAGAGGCGAAGGTGGTTGTCACACGGTGGTTCAAATCCCAGGTGGCACACTTCTACGACACAGGTATTCAAAAGTTGGTTCCATGGTAAGAAAAAAGTTTCGCTCCCAGTGATTTCCATCTTTTCCTACACCTCATGAAATGACAAAGCATGACAGAGAATGAAAGAGAGGCGAAGGTGGTTGTCACACGGTGGTTCAAATCCCAGGTGGCACACTTCTACGACACAGGTATTCAAAAGTTGGTTCCATGGTAAGAAAAAAGTTTCAATTCCAGTGGTGAATATGATGAAAAATAGATGAGCACTGTTGCAATAAATATTTCCTTGAAATTGTGTTTTGTTTCTGTAAACAGCCACAGGAAAACTTACTTTTTGCACGACGAAACTAATTAGTGGTACTTTCGAATATTGTTGCCGTGGATCGTAAGTTGACATTCCCACACGCTTTGAAAACAAAAGAAATCTCAGTGCAGTAAAAATGACAAAAAGCACACGTGCCGCAAGTAAATCCATCATAATATAAGCCATTATCGAAGGACGGAACCAAGGACCCCCAGTTAGTGGCGACTTTAACAGGACAAATATTCGGTCCCCATAACAACCAACACTTGCAAATCACTTTCTGAGACATAACATCCATCTTCAATAGTGTATATACATAATATTTTCAGCTAATATCTCAATTAATATAAATAATCATCATGCAAAAAATAGCATGCAATACTCGTTAAGTAAGCGCATAACGGCCCTCGAAAATTGAAAAAACTCGGCGCATTCCTCGATCCGTAAGCAGCGCTTACAGAACTAGTATCACAATATACTATTATGGACATGCCTAATATGTTGCATTTATAGTTACAGTTAAAGTAAGTATCATAATTTGTCTTAAAGAGCCAAACATCTGCTTCATCTTTCATCTGCACCTACAAATAACATAATGGTGAAATTTCAATTAATATCCCCATAATTCTTTGACCTTCCATTACTAAATAACATTAGAAAAGTATATTTCATCCCAAGATTACTTGATGCAGAAACTGAACCTACCATCGCAAATCATCATGAAACAATGAGCTAAAGGTCTGTGATCTGTTCAGGTATGTAACATATAACAGAAGTGTAGTGTATCGGGTATAAAACATTATAAGTGTGTGGGTGGGGTTGTGCTCTAGATAAATCTATATGCTATAAGGATCTGATGTTCTATGACTATCAATGACAGACAACATAAAAAATTACGAATATTGAACTCAAAGCTCGAGCTTAAAACCAGGGTATGGTGCATGAAGTTAGTCATGCGACCTTAGGGACTGTGACAGTTACGACAGTTAAAATTCAAATCTCGAAACCATTATTCTTCTGTTACGGTCATATCAAAATTATCAACATTACCGTATTTTACGGACTATAAGATGCACCTTGATTTTAGGATGGAAATTTAAGGAAAACAAATTTAATGTGATTCTAAACAAATTTTGTTAAGGGGAATAATATACTTCATTGTATAAACAAATTATACTTTTGTACAATGGAATCAATGTGCGAAAATCTCTTCTGTACAGGTGGTATCGTGTGAATTTTAACAACTGAACTGAATTCTCATAACACTTTACCCTCTAAAAATACTTTTACAACCTCTAGCCCTCAATTAAGAATACAGTAAGTGTAGCTGGAAGCTGTTTAGAGCTAATTTCCTTAATTTAAACCACCCGGCAGAGAAATAAATCAAAATTTCTTTCTTTATGCATTGTATACCTGCCTTCCAGCTACCCTTATTTTATGATGTGACAAGTGGACTGATGTAGAGTCTGTGCCAAAATTTGTAACTATCTTATCGTTTACAACACCTTGTTTATAACTATGCGATTCCGGCAATATTTACCATAATTTTAATTGTTTTAATGTACTTCAGTTCATTAGATGCACCCAACTTTCAAGGCTCTGTTATCAAGGAAGAAAAGTGCATCTTACGTTCCATAAAATACGGTAAATAAATATCACAATATTATAGAAATATCCCAGAGCTTTCATTTGATGTAGAACATAATATATGTGATAAAAGATTTAAGCCCAGAACCAATTTTTATAAATTAATTATAGTATAACTAAATAATCTCACACCATCGGGCGGAACTAAAAGCTATTACAATGTAACATTCATTTTCCAATTGTTACATTTGGTTAGAAATTATTAAGTCAAGTTCAAACCCGTTCACCCATTTCAGAATTGCTCCATTAAAATTAATGACTCTTTCCTCTAGTGTTTCAACATGAAATCCCCTCTTGCAACCGTCAAGTTTAAAACTCACAAGCTTGGGATGTTAAATTCATCTTCAAAATTTCGTCCAGTAGAAATAAACGGTGCATTTCTAAAACCAATAAGGGAACTGTCTTTATGAGGAAGAAGTATGTGGTGTTTCCAAGGAATGTTAAGCACAATGGAAATGAGGGACGGGTGACCAGCTAGTTAAAAATAATTCTTTGGATTAAATTTCTGTTTATTTGATACTAGCTTAAAACGCCCGGCATCGCTCAAGTTTTTAATTTAGTAAAGTTGAAAATAACTTATAGATCCTTATATAGGTATTTAGAATTTGAAATGAGGAAGAACGACTATCACACTGAAATGATTCCCTCAGAAAACGATAAATAAAGCTTTTTATGGCTTATAGCAGATCCCTGCTTCGCCCAAGATAATTAATCGAAAGATTAACAATTAAAGCAAAATAATTAAAATATTATATTTATTAACACTTTACACATGAAACATCCATAGGTCTAAACTAAACGATTGATAGGCCTAATTAATGAAACAGCTATAAATCCGGTTTTGAAGCAAATTCCACGAATAGAAAGCGCAGCATGGGATTCGAGTTCCCTGGCCCAGAAAACCCCTGCATAGTGAGTGTTGTCTAAATCGAACAATGTTTACGCATTGATACCTATATTCATTATCCCTCTTCCGTCTAGGTTGAAAATTTCAGATATCTGCATGCCTTGACATTATAAACAAATGAATCGCCCCCATGGGCTCACAACATTCAAGTGATTGCGAAGCTTTTATTTCCAAGGTATGACAAAAATAGACAAAGCCAACTGCAACTGATATGACAACTGAAGTGTATTACTGAGAACCGATGATTCGAAAGCACAAAAAAATTGCATGTTTCCCGTTTTTTTGCTCATAACTCACGAACGAAAGCTAAAATTAAAAATACACTATGCCAGAAACCTTCGCGGGAGTGTACTCAACAATTTCAGAAAGTTGCATGGTGATCGGATGAATGGTGTAGTAATGCATAAAGGACAAATACACATACATTCAAGACAGATATACTGTATATAAGCATTCATGAACCACAGATTATTGTCTCTGTTGGACATTTGTTTTTATATATATAGAAGAAAAACAGATAAACTGTTTAATGGGTACAAAATGGGTTAAAAGGGCTTTTTAAACACTAGTATATACTTCTGCATTTTGAATATCCTTACTTAGTGATATATAACTAGCCATGCATGCAGTAGGTTATTTATAACACCATGCATCAAGAATAACATGACACGTGCAAGCACAAATATACAGTGGGATAAAAGTTGCATCTTCCCCAACAATTTGAAAACTTGAATTTCCGGTTTCTTTAAGACCCTGATTTGTGACACACAAGTCACATCATTTAGCATAAATCAATATTTATCGTGTTTCTAAAATGTCAGTTGGATCAGTAGTGATGCAGATTAATTACCACAGAGCTGCCAACATTGCATGGGTGTTGCAAATACTGCCGCTACAGAAACAACATGCAAACCTAAGTCAAGCATCAACCCTGCTCCATCAACAATATAACACAAAAAGATACTGATCTTCAAATATTAATTATTACAGGAAGTTAGTAACAGTGAAGTTTTCTAATATAGTAATATAAGAATTGAGTCAATTTTTGTGACACTTACTTCACTTGAGTCCTCTTTTTGGAGACTAGTTTCGGGAAAAATTTCTTCCCATATTCATTCCATGTTGACTGCTGCTTTCTCCCGAAACTAATCTCCAAAAAGAGGACTTAAGTGACGTAAGTAGGGTGGCCAGACGTCCTGATTTTGGCCGGACTGTAAGGCTTTTTGCTAAGGATTCCTCCATCTGGCGCAGCTTTATGCCGGACGTTGATTTGTCCCCCTTTTCGAGACTCTGATGGATCGTTAAAGCGTATAGATAAAATTTGTATTTTCCTGTATGTTCCTGCCAATCGTAAGGTTGGCATGCTTGTCGATAGCCTACTATCATTTGTTTCGTTGGTGCCGTGGAAAAATCTGAATCTATTCCTAACGTTGGCACGCTTGTCCATAAGATGATAGCGTACTATCATTGTTTGGTGCAGTACGTGGCGTTGGCCGTACTGTTGATTGTTGTTCAAGTCTCCATTTGCATTGTAGCCTACATTCTTTGCAGTTTGCCATGTTCTTTTTCAGTTACCAGAATGCCAAAACGAAAGACTTCTTTTAATCCTCAGTGGGTCAAAGAATTTCAGTACATTTCAAAAAGCAGTAAAGCAGTGTACAATCATTTATTTTATATAAATGCAGTTATTAAGTAAAATTAGTCAGGGTTATACCATGTAATATCTGCTGTCCAGCTGTCCATGCCCGAAGTTTTATACTATGCTGGTTTACTGAAGAAGTGTTCTCCTTTCTCACATTTTAGAAATGGCCACCCTAGACGTAAGTGAAAGAAAAATTGACTCAATTCTTATATTACTATATTGATCTTCAGTTAATTTGCAACAAACCCAAAAACAAGCCAAAAGAATAAACGATTACACCAACATTGGAAAACAAAAGAAACACAAAACACAATAATAATCACCGCTTGGGATATTTCCTTAACTTATAACATCTGGAGAGTGGAACTTCATTTTTCACATCCTCCATTATGCTTATTTTTTTGTCTTAAACTCAATATCACTATCTCAACAGCTAAAGCTGTGTCTCCATTGCTTAATATTCAACAACATGCAACTTTAGCTTGTCAGCACTTACATCTCTACAGATATAAGGTGTTCTAATTGACTTGACAACCAAACTGTGTTGAATTTTTTTTAACATTTTAAGTAAGGATGGTTCGATACCAGATTTTCTCAATACTCGATACCGTTACATGATTTTTTCCTCGATACCATCAACATTTCCAGTGTCAATAAATAGGTACATGAAAAATTTAAAAGTTGAGAGAACTGTGTAATACCAACTAAATTAATTAAGTGTGCATATTTAATGAGACAAAATTTAATATCATCAGTAGCGTATAATTATTTTTAAACTCTACATTAAAACTAAACGTTTGACAGGAAACGAAACAATTAAGAATCTCTTCTGCTTGGATTTTAAAAGTCGGAAAGTCTTTATTTATGACTAGACAAAAGTCACAGAGTGGTTTTCTCCATTTCTTGGAGAAATAGAAGTATTTACTATATTTAGTAGACTACTAAAAGCAGAAAGAGATACCGCATTTCCTTAAATTGCAGAATTACCAAAGTATTGAAAAAGAACCGAGCGAGTTTTCTGAAGTATCGCTCGATGCCGATACCATGCAAGTATCGAGAGCATCGAGGTATTGAAAGTATCGAGGACCCATCCCTAATTTTAATATGCTGAATTGTTTTCCACATCAAATGAAAAATGTGTCATGTCAATTGACTGCCATGAGATATCTGCTTCAGTTTGGGAATTTCCATATCCAGCACAGAGGAAAACAAGCATATATTTCTCCATTCTTTTGAGGCTATAATGATATCAGCTGACAAAATTGTTTTTCTGTTTCACTACCAACAACTAATGCTATGTATTGAGTGTGAATTGATTGTCATCATTTTTGGTTTGGATTTTATTGTTAGTCATGTGGTGGTCAAAAGAAATTACCATAATTAATTAATAAAAGTATTAACAATTTTATCATATTCATAGGTAATCCCATGAGTTTACAACTTTATCGACAGAAGGTCTAATGGTTATGACTGAAACGTTGTGTGTTTTGTAGAAAAGACAAATAAATATCCACTGGAAACAATTTTATTTTATTCTGATGTAAATACATTCTGTGTTAATTACAAAATCAGTCCGGTTATTTATTGATACACCCTCATACAAAACTTCTGACTGGTAACAAGGATATTACCTTTAAAAAGAGATACAAGGATAATCTATACAGTGAATGCCGCTTAATGTAATTGTGGATAATGTTATTAATCGGGTAATGTTATCACTTTTGAAAAGTCCTGGATTAATACTGATGCATTGAAAAAATGCTGCTTATGTTATCACTAGGGATGGGAATTTTTCGCGATCGCGAATTTAACGATTTTTATTAAGAACTGTATTAGGAATGATAACTAGCTTCAACACACACAACAGTACCCTGAAAAATGCTTTTTGAACTCGCGAATTGATGCGAATTTCGCATGAAAGTGCGAATTTTGCATGAAAATGCGATTTTGGCGCGAATTTTTACTTTAAAATGCTATTTTGGCGCGAATTTTTACTTTAAAATGCGATTTTGGCACGAATTTTTACTTTTTTACGATAAAGAGGCCGAAAATGAAAATTATTGAAAACTTGCTGAACGCTAAAGTACCGTATTTATCTTAATATTAGCCGCACTTTTTTCCTAGATTAAGCCCAGCAAAATGAGCCTGCGGCTTATAATCGTGTACAAGTGTTTTTAGGCAGTAATTGTAAAATTGAGCACAATATAGCCGGTTGATCCATCGTAGCTGGTTCCCCTCCTCCAAGCACCACCATCTATCGATTATCTCGAATCTCCAGGACAATCGATATATTAATCGATTTAACATAAAAAACGTATCGATTTTAATCGAAGCATCGTAAAAATGTGTATCAAGTGATGTTTTGCGTATTTTGGGCATTTTTGATAGCGGTATTACAGAATATGCATGTATTATGAGCTGTTCAGAAGTAAAAAAATGCCGTAACGTATGGGAATGTGAATAAAGGCAATTTTGAACTGATGGTAACTGAAAGTGCAGTTATGAAGAATAGAAAAATTGTGCGAAATTCAACACTGAAAGTCATATGAAGTGTAAAGTACTGATTTCTGTTTTCTTTTTCGTCAGTTTTATTTATTATCTATATATATAAAAATGAATGTATGTGTGTGTGTGTGTGTGTCCTTTATGCATTACTACACCATTCATCCGATCGCCATGAAACTTTGGGAAGTTGTTGGGTACATTCCCGGGAAGGTTTCTGTCATACTACATTTTTAATTTTAGCCTTCGTTCGCGAGTTATGAGTGAAAAACGGCAAGAAAACGTGCATTTTTTACGCTTTCGAAGCATTGGTTTTCAGTTATTCATTTCAGTTGTCAAATCAATTGCAGAAGGCTTTGTCTATTTTTGTCATACCTTGGAGATAATATCGTCGCGATCGCTATGGAAGGCAATGGATATCTCATGTTATTATAAAAGCTAGAGATGTCAATAAGGTAATGTTAAACATATTTTATTTGACATGGAATATAGTTTACAGAAAATTCCGGGGAAGTTGCTTAGTTCGGGGTCCTGGCTACGTTTTTATATGTAATCGTAATTAAAATATCTTATGTAGGGTCGTTAAATCTGCCTGAAATGTAACGGAATTATAAGTCTGGACAAATGAATATAGAAATCACGGCCTCAGTAGGCTTATTCCATTCTTCACCTATATAAATAAAAACTAATGTATTATGTCTGTCTGTCAAATACATTTACGCTCTTTTTTTTATCGTGAGTTTAATCGATTTCAATTCTCATAATCTTTCGAATACTGCATTTTTCCATTTATTTTCTAATCGTGAAATTCACTTCAAAGCCGGATTTATAGCTGTTTCATTAATTAGGCCTATCAATCGTTTAGTTTACACCTATGAATGTTTCGCGTGCAAAGTGTTAATAAATATAATATTTTAATTATTTTGCTCTTAATTGTTAATCTTTCGATTAATTATCTTGGGAGAAGCCGTTGGGATCTGCTATAAGCTATAATAAGCTATAGCCTATCTAGCGTTTTCTGAGGGAATAGTTTGTGTGTGATAAGTCGTTCTTCCCCATTTCAAATTCTTAATACCTATTTAAAGACCTTAAAGACCTAGAGTTTGAAAATCGAAAGTCCTTCATAAGTTATTTTCGCATTTACAAAATACAAAACCCGAGCGACGCCGGGTCTTTTAAGCTAGTATTAAATAAAATTAGAATATCATAACTTAAGTCTGCTGATACTTTCTTTTTCTTATTTCAGGCCTATTTCGGCTAAGAAATGTGTTACTTTAATATTATGAATATGAGGCAATTTATTTTTTCACTTTGGGGTTAATTTAATTATTTTCCCTTTTCTTTATTGCTAAAAAGGCAGGTGTGGCTTAAATTCAGGATAGATATGGTACCTTCATATTGTGTTTTTACAACCTCTTTGGACTTTTACCGCAAGACGTCACGATCGACCTTCAGTATGAAAAATAACTTTGTATTGTATTTTTACAAGCTCTGTTGATTATTAGGATTAGTATTAGTATGACGTATTTAGTTCTCTTTAGAGTTTGGCATCGTTTTGGTTTTGTTTTATGATAAGATCTCACGTGATTGTCGTGATTGTTGCTGTGAAAATTGTCGAATAGTAAATTAATAAGGCCTCAAGATGCTAAATAACAAACTAAACACAAAGGATAGGGCTTTCCATTTTCAGAAAGATTAATTTTATTCCATTGAGCATATAAAAAGTATGTTTTCCCGTGAATCTGCTTTAGTTTCGAAAGTACCGAAAAGTTCAATTGAACCCACCGAATTTCACATTTCAAAGTACCGCTTTCTTCGGTTTGAAAACACCGAAAAATTCCTATCTCTAGTTATCACATTTTCCTTTTCGCGGCTTTATTTCCAAGTACTGTACGTCATTCAAAATGTAAGCCCAAAATAACACTAATTTTGTAAATAAAACCATAAATGCCATAACCTGCAAAATAAAACCTATTTTTGGTATTTTTTAATTTTTCCCTAAATACTGGTACATATATCACATGGCTCATGCCCAATGCACATATCGTTCTGTTCCATTGTGGTGCGACTGTGCTCAGTGATGCCATTTTGAAACAAAAATTGAGAAAGTTTTATTCTGGTAATGGTAGCCAAAGTCTTTTTAACTAACTGTAGTTATTTTGCCCTAACTTCTACTACCCACCCTATGGATTATAATAGCCCGATGGTTGGCAACGTTTTTGTGATCAAGCAGAAAACTGAAACAAAAACAAAACTAGTTGTTTCGTAAACATAAATTCATAGGCTGTTGATAGTTTGGAGGCCATCTTATAGGACAGATTATGTTAAAACTATAAAACTTCAACGAAAATATATACCTCGTCCTATGTCAATTGCTCAGAGAAAGGATAGTAATTCTTATAGGGTATTATCTATTTCATTAAAATTGTGTTATATTTAATTTATATTGTTTATTGTATTTATTTAAAGACACAAATATGGCAGTAATTTCTTGTTTAACAACATAAATTCATGTTCTATATTAATGTATTCTATGACGATGCCACCTGTATTGTATAATACTTTGGGCAAATAAAGAAATAAAGAAAAGAAATCTGAAGATCATCTTATCTGTGGAAATATACAGTAACTAAGATGACTTATATCAACAGTATATGCTTTAACGAGTTTTGAGAAAAAACACCCATCTTTCTCCCTTCTGGAGGAACATGAAATATCGGATTATGTGAAATCTGAATTCACAGCTGTATTGGTAGCACAAAGAACATACCTGTACCGATCTTATACATAACTCATTTTCTTAAAATTGTTGATTTATTGATTTTTGATAAAACGCTCTTCAATAAATTGCTTCAAATGAGTGAAAATACAAAATGAAGTTTTAAATATGACTAACTCCTCTAACAAAAGCGAGTACTTTGAAAGAATTGTGATGTTAATGCATTCACTCCAGACTTGGGTTAATGTAGTTCTAATAAAGCAAAAATGCCCAGCCGGCAGTTGGTGTTAACCTGATGACTATGAATGACGAGGGTCTTCGAAACTAGTTCAGGTATTTATAAAACAAGTGAAGTATAGTGCTAAACCCAACTCAATATTATAAAATTATAATACAGCTTCACTGTGTAAACTTCCATACAATGGTTAATTAAAACTGAAATTAAACTTGTCACAAAATTAATACAAATAAACATTCCTTGTTTTCAACCTAAACACCTTCGAATATATTTATTCATGAAATTATGGGGAAGTGACTTTTATCCCACTTAGTACATATTTATTTACTTTGAGCTTGATCCGTGTCTCAAAGAAAGGCTGAGTAGAGCCGGAGTGAATGAGCAGTGCTCCCTCGTGAAAGCATGCAGCATGTGCACAGCGAGGCTCTCCATGGTCATATGGCAGTACAAACTCCGACCACTCTATGTCCAAAGTACTTGTATTAACATCTAACAACCAGCAATTATCTGTGAGAAAAAACAAAACAAACTCACTTTTCGTCCTGCACTATCAAGAATGTTGGCCCTATGTCCTCCCACAATGAGCAGTTCGCCACATTGCGTTATAAACTGAACCTTGTGCCAGAGGCGGGGCTTGCAGCCAGTGCGTTGTATCCGGGACCATCGCACCACTGGGTAGAGATCCAAAAACCAACAGTCATCTGCCACATAACAACAAATACTGAATTAAGATTGAATTATGTCTCAGCACAGCAATTATTCTTTCCATGAGATCTGTATCAGGAGAGAGAAGAGGCAAAATAAGATTCAAGAATAGTTTACACATATCCAGGAACCCATAATCTTCTGGCTCTGGTTGCAATATTACTAGACCTGGGATTTTAGGCTCTAAGTTTTAGGCACCTTAAATAGGCTTTTAAAACAAGTAAATAGGCTTTTAAAAGAGAAAATAGGCACTTAAAATAAGTATTAATTATTACAGGAAGTTAGTAACAGTGAAGTTTTTCTAATATAGTAATATAAGAATTGAGTCAATTTTTGTGACACTTACTTCACTTGAGTCCTCTATTTGGAGACTAGTTTCGGGAAGTTATTCCTCCCATATTCATTCCATTTTGACTGCTGCCTACTTGACTGCCCTCTGGTTTCTTTAAGATGAATTTATTGAACAGGTCATTGGAGGCGGGGATTTCCCGCCTCCAATGACCTGTTCAATAAATTAGACTTTAAAATACTACAATAAGCTCTTCAACTGTAACGTGATCTTTTTTACTGTAAAAAACGTGGTATACCTATTCTTAACAGAATTAATTGCAAAATTAAGACAGAATTAAAATTACATTTATCAAAAACAGCTTTGGATTATATGAAAAATTGACTCAGTATGTCCCTTCTTACTATGTTGTTGTTTTGAGCGAATCCTCCCCGACAGCATTCCTGTGGCGACAATTGTTTAGGAAAATCAAGTTTCTGTGAAAAACCCACCCTCTGCTGTTCTGCCCTTCATTCAGGGATGTCCATTGAATGATTGTACAAGTTACAGAAGTTGAATTTTATTTTAAGTGTACAATAGTAAAAATAGGCTCTAAAGGTCCAAATAGGCATTTTAGAGCACTATGAAAGTATGTAAGTAAAAGTGATATATCATGAAATGTCAACATATTTAAAAATTAAGGAAGAAAATAGGCATTTGCCTTAAAATCCCAGGTCTAAATATTACCAATAACATTTCACTACAAGAGACAGGAAGGATCAATATATCCAGCACTTACCACTACAGTACCAGCATGTTTCATAATCATTTTTTAGGATGACTTCTCGAGTTATGAGTCATGTCAATACACGGTGTTTCAAAATGAATATCGGGGTTTTAAGGCTTTGTAGAATTTAGTACATTTAACATACAATTATAAATAATACATCAAATGAAAGAGCAACTCAAACAGTTTTGTTGGTACTCATAATGTTCGCATCTGGGGACCCGAAAATCCCCACGAGATGGTACAGTTTGAACGAGACTCCCCTAAATTGAATGTTTTTTGTGCCATATCCCGGCGGAAAGTTTATGGGCCCTTCTTTTTCGTTGAAGCAAGTGTAATTGGAAATTCTTATCTTGATGCGCTACAACTATGGCTCTTTCCTCAATTGGAAGAAGCTGAACCAGAGAACGTGGTATTTGGCAGCAAGATGGTGCACCACCTCTCTGGCATCATTCAGTATGCGAATGGTTAAACAATGTTGTATCCGACCGCTGGATTGGCCGGAAGGAGCCAGATGACAGAGCTTGTTTCGCATGGCCTCCACGTTCACCCGATCTGACGCCATCTGATTTTTACCTTTGGAGATTCATAAAGGATCAAGGGTATGAGCCTCCACTCTAACTGACCTACCCGACTTAAGACACAGGATTGAAGCAGTTGTTGCAACAATTACTTCAGACACACTGATCAAGGTTTGGGAAGAACTCGCCTTTCAACTTCATGTGTGCCATGTGATGAATGGTGCTCATATTAAATACCTGTAGGAAAAACTGTTTGAGTTGCTCTTTCATTTGATGTATTATTTATAATTATATGTTAAATGTACTAAATTCTACAAAGCCTTAAAACCCCGATATTCATTTTGAAACACCCTGTATTATTAAAGGTGAAAGAGTAATACTTGTCGCCTGCTGCCTCCTCTTCCACTCAATAATAAAAGATCCTTGCACCAAACATAATATTTAAAACTATAAATAACAAAATAATATTTCATGATAAAAAAAAGACCCTTGCATCAAAAATCATCTTTCACAATAAAATTAAGAGTACAGTAGAACCCCGATAATTCGAGCTAATTGGGGCTGAGGCTACCTCGAATTACAAAAACTCGGATTATATGGAAATATCACTAAGTCAATGGGTAAATCATAAATAATTGTTTAATGAGCACAATAATGGTATAAAAAATTAATAAATAAACAATATAGTAGGCCTACATACCTGTGTTACGCTTGTATGTATATTGGCATACATTTCCAATTTGCTACATCGGCATCCTTTAAGGATTAAGTCATTGTCTGACCCTTAATGGAGTGGAACGGGAAAGCGGCGCTACTAGGAAAAAACCTTTAGTTACCATTGTCGCTGAGTAGGGATTACAGTAACAGTACAGTATTATTTTCTGAAACGATGGTATGCACTGTACAATTGATTGACACGAGGTCCCACCAAAGAAAGATCAAACCTAACAGTTTCTGTAAATCTGTAATAGAAATGCATTAGCAGTCTGAAGCCAAGGTTATTTATGTGTATTATGAACAAAAGCCCTAAGTGGGACAGTTTTACCTGCATTTTTGTGCATGGGAAAAATTGAAAGAAAGCTCAAAATGTAACACATTCGGATGTGCGTAAAAACTTACATGCGGACACCGTATAAAAAAGGGATTTTACTCTAGTTTTATGGAAAATTTTAATTTTCTTAAGACCACCTCGAATTACACGGAACCTCGAAATACCAGGGCTCGAATTACCGAGGCTCTACTGTATTACCTTTTTCCTTTATTAAATTCAAGCTTTCAGCAATTATCACTCTGTGGCCTTTCTCAGAAATGTGTAGTTTGAATGAGCATGTAGAGACCAATGGTGCTTCAGGACAGTTAAAAAAAGGTTGTTCGTCCCTTTGATAATTCTATTTTTGTGAACTCATCTTTGTAACCTTTGTTTGGATAAATTTTTGTAATAAAATATTGCAATCAATTCTCTTCTAGGTACTTACATAATTATTTCATCCAAAATAAAACAATCTGATGTGAAATACATAACTTCCTCTGCCTAAACAAAAGGTTTGCCTTTTAGTATAATATTTTATTTATGACATTCTCTTCATTTAAATTGGTTATAAAAATTAAAGAGAATGTTGTTAGCCCATCACATCGCATCCCCGAAGGATACACAACCTAAATAAAATCTGATTAATGCACTCACGTAACTTTCTTTACTCTAAGCATGGTCAATATAATTTTCTCACTTCACATTCTGATATAGAATAAAAGGCCGTATTGTAAGGAGCGGGCTTTCAATTGTTTCAATCTGATGCAAAGCTTTATTGTTCACCAGGCAAAACTGAGTTTCTGGGGTCTTATAAGTACCCTTTAGAGATTAAAAAAAAAAAAAGCTTCAAACAAAAGTTTTAGCCTTCAGTATAAGCACCTCATGTACAAAATTAAAAAAATTGTAAGAGCCGTTTTTGAGAAAATCGAAAAAAAAAAAAAAAAAAAATCTTGATGTAAAGTGGCATTAAAAGTAACAGAAAGTCATCACCACTCTACGTCACATTCCCAGAAGATACCTAACACAAATACAAAATTTTGTTTTCATACGATTTTTCATTCTGGAGCTAGGCTGTTTACAGACACACAGACACACAAGCAGTACTAAGCAAGCAACAGTTGGGGGAAGACGTGTATGGACTGAGCTCCGGAAGATTTGTTTAAAAGTGACATAAGGGACAATGGGAGTGGAAATAGCAGTTTACAGAGCTAGAATCGGGTCTTTTGTGAAGATGGGGTTGAAGGAGCAAATAAACAAAGAAGACACCGCCAACGCATTGATATACTCAATCATGATTATTGCCCTCCTGGTGATAGGCGGAACTGAAATGAACCCGGGACCAGCGGGCAGATTAGAGAAGAAAAATCGAGAATTCAATTTAGTTTTCACGGGGATAGAAGAACACAGCCCGGAAAATTAAATTTTAAAATAATGTGGTAGCTAATGCCAATATCATGTGTAATGTAAGGTAACTCGGTTCAGTGCGCTATGCATAAAGACTTGGAGTATTGACAAAAAAGGCTAATTTTCTAATATATATGCTATCAGTATGGTAAGGTTTATTTAGAAAACCAGTTCATTGTTTTTGAATCCCATAAAAATGCAGCTTAAGCTAAAGGCTTAGGCAAGAGTAATAAAAATATAAAATGGTTACATGATGTGATAAGAAAAAGGACATATGAACTTAGCTTTAAGGGAAGCACAGATGAAACTTACGCCATTTCTTTTATTGTAATTTTTTATCTTAAAAAGAATTTCTGAAGTTTCCTTCTGGAATCCAGTTTATATTGTTTAGTATCCCTTTATGTTGACACACACACTTCCACAAAAAATGTGTAATTGTGTTTTAAGATGTCCACCGGTAAAATGACAAACGTCGAATCCGGTAGACTCTTTTGTAATTTTTCTTAGTACAATAAATATCATATCATGTCACACACACACAAACATATACACACACAGACATGTTTCTGAAAATAGTATGTTTAGATTCAGGGGACCTCAAAAAGTGTATTTATGTTAAAAACTCAACTTTGAATTTTGGGGTTGAACATAATACTTCCTCTACCTATAGTACTGATGGTATGGACAGATTTATGTTGTAGGAAATAATCTGTTTTCGTGCTGCTTAATGGTAGCATGTATCATATTAATCACTGCACACAGATGCTTGTGTGTCCCGTAACAAGCAGAAGCTTTACCTGATAAAACGGCATCGGTGCGATTCCTACATGAACAATGTAAGATAAACAGCCGTGATTGATCTATATCCAAGGAATTGCTAAACGTTAAGACCGGACTATTTAATGATCGAAAAATACACTTTTGGGGTTATGGGAGAAAATATAAAGCAACTATACACAAATGAAATGAGAAGATATACCCTTCAAATCTGAGAGATACTTCAAACAGCTTTATTCAGTTCTTTCTGCAGTTGTACAATTCTAATGATCCACAGTTACACAATATAAGACTTAATTTAGAGATAAAAAATCGGGGGAGGGAAACAATCTACTCTTATACAATTCAACTGCCCTAAATAGCGTGCTTGCTCGCCCGCTTCGTGAGACATCGGGTATACTCGGCGATGTTCATCTCTCGCAGTATAAACTTTCATGACGACTACAAAATTAGGAAGGAAAACCGTTTCTTTATTATATAAGGCCTAAGTGAAATGAACACAATGAACAAATATTCTAATTTTATTTTTACTTACAATTTTCATAGCTCTGAACCACAAACAGTTTTAATAATCTACCAGTGTAATTTTCTTAAAAATCCTGGAGTCAATGAATAATGGCGGGCGAAGCCGGGGGCAACAGCTGTAAAATATTGATGGTTTTATCTCTTTAAATATCGCTGATAATAATAATCCAAACAAACCATTCCTTCCCTTGAAACATTATAGGCCTATAATTTCTGAAAATTACACTGAATTGATAAAATAAAATTCACATAATATTCATGTCAATAAACAGCTGAGAAACAATACGCATTATGTGTTCACAGGTTCTTTGGAACTGCATAATCGATTCTGATATAGTTTTCCCAGGGGGCGCTTTCATGTCGTGGAATGTACTCTAAAGCAGGAATGTTAGCTGTTTCATTAATTATTAATGGCTTAGTTTATGAATGATTCGCGTGCAAGTGTTAATAAATATAATGCTTTAA
This sequence comes from Ectobius pallidus, assembly GCA_964059195.1. Taxonomy (NCBI): domain Eukaryota; kingdom Metazoa; phylum Arthropoda; class Insecta; order Blattodea; family Ectobiidae; genus Ectobius; species Ectobius pallidus. Next base: position 8,352,184 of record CAXKWD010000008.1, on the reverse strand, counting down.
TAATTATTATACTCTTAATTTTTAATTTTTAAAAGAATTATCGTGGCGAAGCCACGGGCACCTCCTAGTCTTCTGACATTTTAAGAACAGGGCAAAAACACAGGTTTGGTATTATGAAGTATTGTGCATACTATACCTACAAACTGTACCCGAATGAGTTATTCATAATGGTGTTGTGCAGGCCACACGTAACAAAGTGTTTCTGTCTGTTCACGGTGTGTGTGTTGAGAGCTAGTTACAAGTTCCAAATGGTGCAGGAACTAGGTCAGCGGGAGAAGTTTCATGTGACATGGTGATGACTAGGGTTCGGATGTTTATGACATGTCATATTTTTATCCTGACCCCCGTTGTCGCCAGAAACACAAATTAAACACAAACTGCATGCTTGATATCCTAATCGGACCGTTTTTATTTAGCATATAAAGTCATATTTGGTAATTTTTGTGGTCTTGGTCATATTTTAGTCATATTTGTAATATAACGTCATATTTCAGTTATGAATTCGGTAAAGGAGCACAATTATACAGTGGATGTACTGCATGGTCGAGTTAAATTTGAAATTGATTTCATTAATTTAATGTTTATGCCAAATTAATGGGTAACTTAAATTTAAAATTAATCCAATTGTTCATATTTTATATGGACACACAAGGTCTACCAAATATTAGAAGTATTTGGAGCTAATGAAGCGAGCAAAGAGGAGGAAATTCTTTAAAAATAGTAGTTGTTACAAGTAAAACTGTAAATCACCAAAACTGTTAAAAAGTTATTATCCGAATGAATTGATGTGAAGTAAGAAATTAGTGTCTTTAAATTGGAACATTTATGTTTTGAAAATATGTTATTTTATTTGGTCATATTTAGTCATTTTAATGGCATATTTTCCACTTTTTTAGGTCATACACAACCGAACCCTATACTAATTTCACTTTAAGTTCAAAGTAGATGTAAACAAAGCCACGTGACAAGGTAGCGCCTCATTGGCTAGTGGACGAACTGTAACTTTTGCTGCTTTGTATGCATACTCTTGCTCTTAATAAAATAGTTCGGTTCAAACCGTACCTTTTTGTAGCTATTTTCGTGCAGAGAAATTTAAAAGCACGTTTCTGAAGCAGATCTGTATATGAAACATAATTAATTTGATCAGGTTTTCATGACGCATAATAACTAAGTGAACTAATTAAACCGTTACAACAGATGAAAATTGTAGGCGTTTACGACAGCTGTGTGAATGCTCAAGTACGCCATCTTGGAATGAACTTGCCACAGTCCCTTCCCAATAACTTGGTAAGACCTGCTGAATATGCGTTCATTTATTTATTTATATCGGTTTTACAATACGTACGTGAGGACAAGAAAGTCGTGTGCTAGAAATTTCGTCAAAAGTTAAATGTAACTTACAGCTCTGATAGGATTGGGGCGGTTACAAACAGAAATTAATGAATTCAACAAGGAAATGCCTCTGAAGTGGGCAGCCAACATTGCAAACTGAGAGTAATTTTTTATACTCGTTAATATCTTCTTGTTAACTGTTTATGACTTTCTTAAATACTAATATTAAGCCTAATTTTGTACAGATGTATCGATCTTTTCAAAATAAATATCACATTTTTCAACAATGGTGCATGTCATAAAAAATATTTTAAAAGTACTATTGAGAACACTGGAATTCACACAAATCCTCATTCCGTGGCGGGTAAAACTCCACATGGTTTGTCACATGCTCGGCGGAGTGGTACTTTAGAGTTTGTTTACATCTACTTTGAACTTAAAGTGAAAATAGTATAGTGATGACAGTGTCGAATACCTGCGATACATAAGCATATATGGATAATAAAATAATTATATGAGTTGAACTAAAACACTAATGCTTTGCTTACCAACTTTCTGGTAGAACATATTTCAAAGACCTTTGCCCCATCCTCAGCTGATTTTGAAAATCCTGATGTGCACAAACTTCTTGATCAAGTTCTTATCTTCTGCTATATTGAAATTCATTATTCTACTTTCAAATTTCTTTATGTAGAACTTCTCCCAAATATCCAGATCTTTTGGTCTGTTCACTGATCTCGCATATGTTCTTTGAATCTAGTGTGAATATTTATGTTTTGTTTTCCTACATATATCTTGCTGCAATTTGTACAATTCATCTGGTAGATACCTAATTTTTTCCCAAGGGCATGGGTGTCAGTGTGTTTAAATTTGATCAAGTTTTTATGCTGAATTATTTGTTTGTATTAAAAGTTATGCCATGTTCCTTGAATATTTTTTTTTTATTTAGGCGTTGGCCATGTGTGGTAAGTGAAACTCTTGAATTTTGTCATTTATTTTTCTGAAGAAAGTGTAGTTATTGTGGAAAGGTGAAGTCAGACTGAAAAATTCAATGCCATAGCCGGGTTGTGAACAGCTCTCCGAGCCGCTGCTCTTACCAATTGAGCTGTCATGGCAACATGCCGGTATAATCTTAAATTCTCCAACTGACTCACATATCCCGGTTCAAATCCTGGCTATGGCATTGAATTTTTCAGTCTGACTCTACCTTTCAATCTTAGCCTACACATTTCCAGTGTTATTTGTTCTTTATTAAATTCACAGCTGAAGTTGAAACAGATAGCACACTAAGACCTGAAGACCAAAAGAACAGATGAGAAACCCACTCACATAGAGAACTACATCCAAGCAAACAGCCATAACCCCAGACATCATCAACATGGAACCAAGAATACAACAACAAATACAACCAAATACAAAAAAAGTGCAGAAACAACCAACAGATTTAAAAAAAAAAAGCCAAATTCTATAAACAGAAAGAAATAAGAACACAAACTATAGTGATAATTATGGTCTACAATTTCTGGGCTGTTGTGCCGTGGTCCTAGGTTTTTACGACCTGACGTTTCGCTCACAACTGCGGTGAGCATCCTCAGAGGCACTGCTGGAGCGACGTGCTTGTCTAGATGGCCGTTGACAGACTGAGCTGTGGTTCTATGTTCCTCCCATATTTATACCCTGGCGCGCAGTTTTCTGTGAGGTCCGTCTTCCTCTTCCCACAGAAAAACCTAGGACCATGGCATAACAGCCCAGAAATTGTAGACCATAAAGACTCTGGCCATGAAAGCTTACGTATGTTCATTATAGTGATAATTCTTTCACACTGCCCATGCGTAGACTAAGGTGGAAAGGTGAAGTCAGACTGAAAAATTCAATGTCATAGCCGAGATTTGAACTGGGATAGGTGAGTCAGTTGGAGAATTTAATGTTGTACCGGCATGTTGCCAATTGGTAAGAGCAGCGGCTTGGAGAAGCGAAGATCCTGATTCAAAACCTGGCTATGGCATTGAATTTTTCAGTCACACTTCACCTTTCCACAACAACTACACTTTCTTCAGAAAAAGAAAAGAAAGAATTTAAGAGTTTCACTTATCACACATGGCCAAAGCCTAAATTTTAAAAAATATTCAAGGAACATGGCAAAATTTCAAATACAAACAACAAATTCAGCATGGAAACTTGATTAAATCTAAACACACTGAACACATGCCTCCAGGGAAAAAATCAGGTATCCAATAGATAAATTGTACAAATTGCAGAAAGATATATGTTAGAAAAACAAGAAGATATATTCACACTAAATTCAAAGAACGCATAAGAGAGAAATGAGCAGTACCAACTCATTCTTGGGGCAATGACCACATAATCTGTAAGAAAGTAAAATTGTTAAAATCAGTGAATAGGCCAAAAGATCTGGATATTTGGGAGAAGATCTACATAAAGATATTTGAAAGTAGACTCATTAATTTTGATCAAGAAGTTCGTCAAACATCCACCAGGTGCACATCAGGATTTTCAAAAGTAGCCGAGGATGAGAACAAAGGTCTTTGAAATATGTTCTACCAAAAAGTTGGTAAGTGAAGCATAAATGTTTTAGTAGAATGTTCTTGGGTTGCTAGACAGGTGAGTGATTGGAAGAGCTCTGACAGGGCCGTCGCGTGGGCGGGGCGATCGCCCCGGGCGCCGCGACTAGGGGGGCGCAGTGGCAACGGCAAAAATAAAACAACAAAATTTGAAAAAAATAAGTAGGATGTACATAACGTATTTTTTAAAGTTAGGTTAAAACTGAATTTTGAATATTGCGTTGTATGTTTTTATTGAACAAATAAATATTTGACACCAATAACTTTAGGCCTATATTAATTTGCTAAGTTATCCCATAATAAATATTTGCTTATAAAGACATATTTACGATCAACTACGTCACAGAAAAGACTGAATTCTCTGGCCTTCTTGTCCATTGAAAACGATGAAGTATAAAAAATAGACTTGGTGGAAATTCTAACGACATTTGCTCGTGCAAAAACCAGGCGAATGCCATTTAATGTTTAGTACCTTATCTTAATTTGATAAACGCGGTTCCCTTTTCTATATTCTATTCAATGTATGTAACGTGGTTCCCCACACTATTAATTTGTAGTCCATTAATAACGGCTATAGTATTTTTTATGATTGTTAAGATTTTCTTACATTACTAAACTTGTATTAATTTGATTTTCAATACAATCTTATTAAAAAATTTAAATAATTTTATTTCTGGTATTTCTGGTAATTGTAAGGTAATCCGATTAGGTGTCTCTTTTGGGCACAAAAACACAGACAGCAACGCAACCCGACGCGCAACTTTGCTAACGAGCGACTGGACGCGATGCGGCTTGGAATCTGTCCAGTCCACGTCGCCCCAAGTTGCGTTGCTCATTGCGTGTTTAACCCCATATGTTTATACGTATTTGATAGTGTCGCGTCACGTCGCTCGCTGTGGTTTGTGTTTGAATCCCTACAGATAGGTGGAATGTCGGGAGGGTGCACGTGGGATTGAGTTTGGGGGGGGGGGGCGCCTGACGAAATCTTGCCCCGGGCGCCAACAAACCACGCGACGGCCCTGAGCTCTGACGTTTCAGAGGAACATGCTTCCTTCATCTTCAGGGAGTCTGAAGTGTCAAGTGGACTGAGGGTGTTGGTATTTATACCCGTGGACATGGAAGAGTCAGCCAATCAGGTGACATCTCGAATGTTCTAGAATTGAGGAAAGTCATCCAATCAGGAAGCATCGAGATGATGGGTTGACCAATCAGGAATTTTCTTTGTTCTGCAGATAATAATCAGTCTTTTTTCGGGCCAGAAAGACCGGCAACCTCAGTCCACTCAATACTTCAGTCTCCCTGAAGTGGAGGAAGCATGTTCCTCTGAAACGTCAGAGCTCTTCGAATCAGTCACTTGGCTAGCAACCCGAGAACAGTATGCTCAGACCAAACGCCAGGAAAACCTCAAGTCATTCATAAGTGTTTTAGTTCAACTCATATTATAGTTATTACATTTGCTTCACTATTTAAGTTCCATCTATTTAATGACTGATATATGCATGGACAAATTTGTCAAAGAGTAGAACACATGAGTGGAGGTATTATACACTATACTTCACTAGATTTTACCACTGACCTGGACATGTTTCGGGATTCTGTCTCTATCCCATTGTTGGAGTTGGAGTTTGTTGACAATGGGATAGAGACAGAATCCCGAAACATGTCCAGGTCAGTGGTAAAATCTAGTGAAGTATAGTGTATAATACCTCCACTCATGTGTTCTAATTATTAACTTCACTGTGTAAACTTCCTACAATACTTAGATTGTCAAAGAGTGTTTATAAGGTATTTACCCAAAGTTGTTCTAAATTAAAATATTTTGAGTATAGGTCACACTTAAATTTTCTAACCATTTTCAGTATATGGGTGGGGCAGAGCAACTTGATTATTTGAATTTGGTGCCCTGAAGCAATGGGATAGTGGGGGTAGGCACATTCAAGAGGGCGGGGCATAAAGTTGTATTTCTGCTTGGTTTAGTTAACATTGTGGAGTGGATGAAAGTGGAGCGCACGTTCCCTATCAAGGCATACTTTTCTAATGGTCGCTCAATCATTGCCACGCAACATGCATTCTATACCCATTTCAATATTGCACCCCATGGTCATGTTCCTAGCCGGCAGTTGATTGTTTCATGGGTAAACAACTTCAGGGAAACTGGTGATGTGAAGAAGTCCCCTACCTTCACAACGTGTAACTGTTCGGTGTGCGTTATTGCAAGATGGAATAATAAATTGGTCCATGGTTGTTTGACTTCTGACCGTTATGTCCACATGATTCAGGAGTTTTTCCTGCCAACACTCAACAAGATGGATGTGGGAGATGGATGGTTCTAGCATGATGGTGGCACAGCACACACACAGCGCATGGTTAATGGTCGTTTTACGACAACACTTCCCCTCCTTGAGGGGCGATCTGTACTGGCCAGCCTGATTTAGCCCCCTGCGACTATTTTTTAGGGGCTATCTAAAATCACTTATTTACAACGACCATCCTAGGACACTGGCTCACCTGAAGTACAACATTAGTGAATCAACCCGTTGATATGCTGGAAAGAGTTGAACAAAACTTCCGAGTTCAATTAACTGAGAATAATGGACAAGTTCCCCCATAAATAATAGTCACATACTGTTAGAAGAACTTAAAGACAATATCAAAACAGAAATTAACTCTATCTCAGAAGCTGAACTTATGCGTGTGAAAGAAAATTCACTAAAAAGCCGTTAGTGTTATGTGGATGTAAGAGGAGGACATTTCCAACATCTCTTGTGATGAGGTACGTGGTTATTTTCATTGTAATTTTAACTGTAACTGTGAGAACCTGAATCGTTGCACAGTTAGTGGCTTTATTTGCGTAGATATTTCACAAAATCGCTCGGGAGTTAGAGCTGTGGCTGCCATGATGCAGAAATCCACATGATTGGTCAACTCGTATGTGAAACACACTCTCTATATATAACTGTAGCCCCAACTTGAGTAAATACAGTAATTCATATATCACATTAGACTTGAAAGACTAAAGAATTTATTGTCCAAAGTAATAAGTGCTTAGCTCCAGCTAGTATATACTTACTCAAGACAGTGTTGAACTGGTTGAGTCCACCATACACAACAGCCCTCGAGTCTGTTATGAATGTGAAGCTATGCCATGACCTGCCTTCTGGATTTACTTCAATTGGTCGTGTTAAATTGCTACTCCAGCACATCTTCTCAAGGTCCAGACAATACAGTTCATTGTTACGAGTATTTCCCATGCGTCCCCCGAATATAAATACTTTGCTGCCCGAGATATCCGCAGCATGGGCAGCTCTTGGAGGAGGAACAGGGCCTCGCACTTTGGGCCACACCCAAGAATTGCTTTCAGGATCATACAAAATAAACTGATTGTTCCAGCCTCGTGGCCAGTCAGGTAATGTCCCAGGATCCACAATGTGTTGAAATGGAGCACCATAATCTGGAGGTGGACCAAAGCCTCCAAAAAAATACAACCTGCAAGAAACAGCAGTGTCTCATCATTCATTCACTTTTGATTCACTTCTTATTGCAAGAATAATTAACTTGTTAACAAGTAAATTTGGTTTAAATTTAAAAAATAAATATATCCTGAGTATACTTGGGGATATCTTTTGCTAATAGTATGAGGGCCGTCCATAAAGTAAGTTTCCCTGGGGCTGTTTACAGAAACAAAACACAATTTCATGGAAATATTTATTGCAACAGATACAGCAAATGTGTTCAGCTATTTTTCAAGATATTCGCCACTGGAATTGAGACATTTTTCATTCCATGGGACCAACGTTTGAATACCTGTGTCGGAGAAGTCTGCTGCCTGGGATTTGAATCATTGTGTGGCAACCATGTCCGGCTCTTTCTTATTCTCCATCATTCCTTGAAGTGTAGAAAAAGATGAGAATCAATGGGAGCGAGAACTGGGCTGTAGGGTGGATGTTTAAACACCTCCTAGCAAGTCTCCTACAGAAGTTCGACTGGGAGGTATTTAAACATCCACCCTACAGCCCTTGTGATTTCCATCTTTTCCTACACCTCAAGAAATGACAGGGAATGACAAACAGGCAGAGATGGTTGTCACACAGTAGTTCAAATCCCAGATGGCAGAGTTCTGCAACACAGGTATCCAAAAGTTGGTCCCACGGTATGAGAAATGTCTCAATTCCAGTAGCAAATATTTTGAAAAATAGCTGAACACTTGCAGTGTCTGTTGCAATAAACATTTCCATGATATTGTGTTTTGTTTCTGTATACAACGGCCTCAGGGAAACTTACCTTATGGACGGTCCTCATACATATTTTTAAAAGGGGTATGCTGTGGTGCAGTTAGTTGAGGCACAGCACTACAAACTGTAAGGTCACAGGTTCAATCCCTGATGAGATAGTTGGGATTTTTCCTTTGGCATAATCCTTCTAGTGGCATTATGGCCCTGGAGTCGACTCAGCCTCTAACAGATGTTAATACCAGGAGCAATCTTGACAACCTTACCACCTTCCTATGCCAAATATCTCAAAATATGGAAGCCTCAAAATGCAAAATCCCAAGGACCTCTATGGCCTGTACAGGAATAACTTTACCTTTTACATATTCTTAAAAAATGAATGTAATATTTCTTCTTGTTTCTCTCACAAATCTACCAATTCTCCCACATAATACAGGAGTCAGCTTTTTATTTCCATTCAACTACAGTGAAACCACGGCAAGACGCTCTTCAAGGGGCCACATAAAAATAGCGTATTACACGGAATCGCATATTAGTGAGAGTGGGTCATTTTAAGATTTTAAAAATTTTAACACCAAGATATGAATCAAAATGAACATTTGTTGAATCAAATTAATGATTAAATACAGTGATTATGCTGAGAGGTATTCCTTCCTTTCAGAAAAAAGTAAGAACAATTCATAAACCGCTTCACGATTTTTCACTATTGTTCTAAGTGTCGAAGAAGGGATTCGTAATGATTCCGCCAACTGTTTTTTTATTCATACTGATTCATCATGTTTATGGAGAATTTCTAATTTCTCTGATGTGGACAAAGCTTTCTGTTTCACTCCTTTACTCATGTTGGCACTTCACACTTCTACACAATGTGATTTCAAACTGGCAGCAAGGAGGACCGTGGAGGACTCAATCCATGCAGGTACTCAGGAGTTGCATTCCATTCTACTGAACGTGCAGGTGCTAATGTTAAATGTAGAAGTCTAGAAAATATTTTCTCAGTATCCTTAAAAGCATGATACTTTAGAATTTTTGGCAGACAAAAGAGTGTATTAAACAGGATGATGAGTGTATTAAGAGGTGGATTTTATATATTTTAGATGGTGATGTCAAGGGACCGGATGAAAAGAGCATATAACACGGGATAGCGTAACAAACAGGCCATGTATTATCCGAATTTATGGAAGTGAAGCCAGGTAGCCATCTAGGAAAGTAAATGTTAAGCCTTGTCGATGATCAGACTTATGGGCTGTGCCTGTGACTGTACAAATCACAATGTCAATGGTGGATATATTCAGTTCTTCATGTAAGTATTGCTCGTCTGCAAAGCAGGTAACTGCATATCAGCACAACTCCCATCTGCGTTATCAAAATTCAAAGCTCATTGTTATTTCACAAACAAATAAATGGTGCAAAAATATGTTGCACAAACTTTCTCACATATACGTGTTAAAGGCTAGCATAGAAAAAAGTAAGTTATAGGGACAATTAAATTTTATTTATTACATTTTCATAAAACTAAGAAGTATCTAGAACGGAAACCATCAGAGTCGATCTTTATGTTCAATGCTTTTACCATGAAATAATAATGAATGACAGTAAAACTGCATATTATTAGTACTACTAGTACTACTACGGGAAAATTCAGATATAAGTCGCACCTTGGGATGAATCGGCCCCACCCAACCTACTCTCACCGATGCAGTTTCTTTTATACCACGATCTAGCGAATTATTTTCTCCTCGTATTATGAAAAAACTCGTGATTGGACGTTGGAGCTGGGACGTCATATCACTAGACGAGAGGTGACAGGCTGACAAACCTCGCGGGAGATATAATATGCCACATTTTCGAAACCTACAAACAGTGTATCGTACATTATTCGAAAATGCAAGGGCGCTTCGCTACGGCTGCCGCCTCCGCTTCGCGCACTTAACTATGTGGTTAGTGTTATGCATTATTTAGCTATATGTAGAGGTGGATACAAGGCACTTGCGACAGTATACAAGGACAGTGGGTGCAAGGCACTTGCGACAATAAACAAGGACAGTTGGTCACTCTGCTTTGCTCAGAAACAAAATACATCACACAGTCCGTGCAAATGTGAATATCGAATGGGCGGAGCGTAAGGGGCGACTTATATTTGAATTTCGCCACAACTACTACTACTACTTAGGTTATATTGCACGCAACTGCATGTAAGTTATGTCACGTGTTTAGTATGGTTGCGTGAACCATTAGTCTATAGTAGCAACTCATTCGTGTCATCTGATTCTATTGTTTAGTGATGTCTTCTTTTGTGATATTCAGTTTAAATGATTATAATATCCAGTGACGTAGCGGCGATGAGTTATGAAAAGTAAGCAAGTCCTACAAACCCGGTGTTTGCCTTTGCGAACGAGGAAACCATGAAAAACCCAAGTCAATTTGGGCGGCCACGAGGTTTGATTTGAACTCAGGACCTCTTCCCTGTTAGCCCATAGGCCTACCACCTCGCTGTAATTGGTTTTGGTGTGTTCATTGCGACTGAGCTAAACTGATTGCATTTCACAACAATAAGTATAGTTTTCTTGTTACTAGGGGCAACAAAATGTCATTCATATTTTAATTGACATGTATGTTCTGAAATTCGCATTTAAGCCGTACTTATTTCGTTTTTATCTTGATATCTATTAAATGTATAAAGAAATGTTTTAAACAAAAAATGTTCATTTTAATTTTCTCTACAACTTTACTATGGTAGATTTTCGTGTATCGCATACTGTAATGGATATAATTTAGAAAAATTGAAAATGGATACGAGTAAAGTACCCCTTAAGTCATTTTTGCATAAATACGGATATAGCCATTTTATTAGTCATTGATAAGAGTTTCCAATTTTAAGTTTTTATTAAAATCGTTAGAGCCTTTTTTCAAAAATCAAAATTTTTAAAAATGTTTTCATGAAAAGTCCCCTTAATATTTCAGTTGTAAAACTAAATTTCTGGGCGGTTCGACAAAATTTCGAAAAAGTCCTTAATTCAAAAAATGAAGTAAATACAATGAACCGTTTACCCGCTGTGCTTGTCCACAGACAAACGGACAGACAGACAGACGGACAGACGTCAATCCAAAAACACGTTTTTCGGTTTCTAGGCATCGTGAAACATGCTTTCCCGGTGTTAACTCAATTTCGATTTTTTGTCAGGATCACAATACTTTCTCTATACTACGTATATGCGAGAAAGTAAAAAGTAATCTAATACAATACTTGAGCTCGTGTTTCCCTGTAAGTTACACATCCTACATCACTATTAACAAGACCAAATTCAAATTGTGAAATTAATTGAAGGTGGCCTTGCCTCCTGATGCATCTGTTTACGACTTGCAGAGATCTGACATAAGTGGACAGAAAGGGATCATGAATGCATGCCTCAATGGGAAAACATTGAATGATTTGGACAAAACTTGCTATGTGGGAGTTTTCTGGGCTAGGGAACTTGAACCTGAAGTCTTTCTTCTTCAGGGCAGCGTACTTTAATAATGAAATGCACCTCAACCCGGGTTTTGAGCTTCTTAATTATCAATCGTTTTAATTGTTTATGCTTAAAGTAGGTAAGGTTAATGGATCTATGGTACATTTTAATAATTTCAATTCAAATCTGTATGCCCTTATGACAGCACAAGATTTGTTCTGTTCATTTATCTATATTTATGATGTACTAGCTTAAAAGACCCGGTGTCACCCGGGTTTTTTATTTTGTAATTGGAAATGAACTTATGAAGGACTTTTGATTTTTAAATTCTAGGTCCTTATATAGGTATTTATAAATTGAAATAGGAAGAACGACTAATCACACTCAAATTATTCACTCAGAAAACGCTTGATATAGCTTTTTATGGCTCATAGAGGATGTAGAATTCTGCATCTCATCGCATGTACACAGCAAACCTGGTAGGGGTTCAAATATGAAGAAACAGAAATTCCTGTAACATAAAATTGTAATACCGAGGTGGAAAATTTTATTTCTCACTCTCATGTTACCATAAAACTGTTTTGGGGATGAAATTAAACAGAAAGCAATATCACTTTCATACTTCTCTCTCCAAAAACCTGTGATATAATAATATACCATATTACCATACCTCGTATTGTTTTCTCTATGTCTAGGGTAGAGAAAGTTATGTGACTGCATTATTTTTGTGGATTACATTCTTTAATATTTATTTATAACATGAATTATATTGATAGCTTCTCTTATTTGTTAAACTTGCATTTCTTTTTTTTTTCCAAACCCATCTGATACCATTAGCAACAATATGTTCTGTGATTTGGACTTTATAATTCTGTGTAAAAAGGGATTAAGTATTCTCAAAAACATTTAATTTTTGGCATTTAAAATCAAAATTTTGGAAAACCCTTTCTTAGTGAGCACCTACATTATGAAACGAAGGTACCGGTACTGTCAAAATTCCAAGTCTCTACGTTGATTCCTGTCAGTCAGTCAGGACAAAGCCTTTTATATTTATAGAGATAACAATATAATCAAGACTAAAATTAAGTAATTTATGCAATTTTTGTAAAAATGAAGTCAGTGTTAATAAATATTATGATGTGATGGCAGACATCCGGTGGTACGAAGTCCATGGTCATTTCAGCCCTGCACGAGCATCCATACTAGCTGACGCATGTATTCTTTTAATACTCGGCATGGGTAAAGAAGCAGCGCATGAGTTACCGTAGGTGGTGACATGGTGGAAGACGTGAATATTGAACCTGAGTGAGAATCCCTAGAAGGATCAGTCCATGGACTGGAGCAATAGGATGTGGGATATTAGTTAGAAGGGAAGTAGATTACCTTGAGTGTATATAAGTGTAGATAGGAATAAATGGGATACATGGGGAATCCCAGGAAGTTATTAGTTCAAGTACAGTAAGTTCCCACACCTTCCCATCACCCTAATTTTGGAGGATATGCAGCCGAGCCAAGAGAGACATCTGCTTGGAAGGTGAGAATGGATACCCAGCACTTCAGCAGCTGATGGTCATGGCACAATGTTTTAATTATTTTTCTCTTAAATAAATGACTTAAATAAAACACCTACCCACTGAGTAAATAAGCATGGGTGAGCCACAGACACCTGCTGGTTAGAAATAAAGGAAAACAAATAATCGATGACAATCTGGTGTTTTAAGATTTTTTGGTTATAGTAGAAAGTGCAGGAAAATAAGGATTGTCTATCCTCAGCAGCCTACTTGAAATCACTTCGGTTTCAGCATTAACTTTTCTTGTTTAAATCCAGATTTTCGTAACAAAAACTATATTTTGTTCATATTAAAGACACTGTAGGCCTACCTACTACTACAATTTGCTGTGTATAGTAATTGAAAGTACACTATAATATGCAAGTACTGGGTCTGCTATTAATATTTATGTGAGTAGTTCAGACTTCATATCTGGTTAGAATTTTGTTACAAAAAGTGTTTTTCCCCAAAAAAATTGTGTTAAATTTTCGGGTTTGTCTTATACAGCGGAAAGTAAAGTAAAGTACTGAACATGTTTTATTAATTAATATTAGAAAATTTGTGAAATGTACTACTGTATAAAGTGCAAGCTATTTAAAGCTAAACGAAACGAGTGTTTTGTTTTGATACTATTTTTTTTGTGCATACTTTGCAAAAATGATGCAGTTTGATGAATCAAACAAATGCATAAATGGCCTATTTTGGTGTTGGTAATAGAAAAATAAATATTTCATACTTATAAAACTTTTTTAATTAAATAATAATGTGTAATTAAAAAATAAAAATAAATGACAAATGTAAAGAAAAACTGCCTCAAAGACAAGAAGGGTTAATAATAACCAGTGTGTGTCCATTTTGATTTTAAATGTAAAATGTGAACAATTATTAATAATACTTGACAATTATTTAATTAACCGTTGTACTTTTAGCATAAATTGTGACAGTTACACAAGATGTTCATTTAACAGGTTTCGGAACTTTTAAAATAAATGTCACTATAGTCATAATAATGTTGAAAATTTGAAAATTTAAAAAAAATGGCTTAGATGATGTCTTCATACAGAATGATGTCAGAGGAGGGGGGTTGCATTGAGGGGTAGTACCATTACTGAAACCAATATAAACGTTAAGTTCTACAGTTCCTCCATAACTATGCTCGGTTCTATAGTTCCAAATTTCTTACTGTATATTGAAATGCTTATGCCAGCTGTGACTTGTAGCTTATGATCTTGTCACCACATCTAATAATTATTTTAACCCATGGGATTACATAAACTAAACTCCCTGAAGGGACTTGGCCTACCACCCGATCGCTGAATCATCTACCATAGGCAGACGGCAGGATTGGGGGGCATGTGGTCAGCATGCCGACACCCAAGGCCAATAGGTTTGTTCGCAAAGCAGTCAGAAACCAGGAACACATGTTCACAAAGCGAGAATTAATGATTCTGATTGTCAGTCTTCGGTTTGATGTGTTCTCACGGAGAGTTTCTGTACTATAAGAAAAGTTTGCAGGCTCTACCATGAATTGTTATTAGACATGCGCAGGAACCTATTTTCACGTGCCTGACTCCTTCCTCCAATAATCTTGCGCCTGATTTATAAGCAAAGGCTACTTATACTGTATGTATGAATAATGGAAGATAAATAAAAGTTTATCAAAATATAGTTTATATTGGCGATGTATAGTGCATGTATAACATGTTAAAGGAGAATTCATATTCTATTCACATAGCATATCGATTAAATGCAGAAACTATCGATTCCAAATTCTTCTAACCATTTGCAAAGTGCAATCACGGATAAGTTACAGATTGGACATGAGCAGTACAACAAATTGTCAAGCGGTCATGGATTTGCTTTGCAAACAAACCTATTAATGGTGGTTTCTATGACCGGAGCTGTTACTTCTCTATCAAGAAGCTCCTCAATTTGAATCACGAGGCTGAATGCACACCGTTCCAAACCTCCCTACCTCAGAAAAATCCGAGGAGGTACCGGGGATCAAACTCAGGCAGACGGATCTGTAGTCAGTGACACTAACCACAAGACCATGCCGGCGGTCCATGGGATTACATGGTTTTATAATTATCTCTTTACTCATATATATTAAAGTCATATGGTTAAAACAATATCGCTTCAGTTTTAATGCATAACATTAAAAAAAAAGAGGATTATTTATAAAATATGTAGGAAACAAATCCGGGGTGCGCGGGCAAAGAGAGTTAAGTCCACTTTCTTGTTACTGAGAATTAGAGTGACTTAACACAGTATAACAGCCCAACATAGCTTTAGAGATGGATAAACCCATGAGGCACACATCCATAACTACCGTACAATTTTGATTATGACTTACTGGTAAAGTAAGGTAAAGTAATCCCTATACAGGCCATGGAGGCCCAGAGGGTTCCAGGAGGTTGAGGCTCCCAGATTTTGGACATTCGGCACATGAAGGTGGTAAGGTTGTCAGCCTGGTGCGCACCGGCCGCCTTTACCCCCAGGATTGCTCCTGGTACTCATTTCTGTTAGAGGCTGAGTCGAACCCAGGGCCATAGTGCCACCAGAAAGATTAGGCCAATTGAAAAATCTCAATGACCTCATCGGGAATCGAACCCGTACAATTTTGAATATGACTTACTGAACTTAACACAAATGTACAGAACATTTTTATATATATAACTCTTTGGACATAGGCCTATCTCAATTTTTTAGGATGTTTGCCTGTGCACCCCGGAAATGTGTTACAGTAATGATGGGGTTAGGCAGGAGCCATGAACACAATGAACACTTACTTGCCTTGGTACTCCCAGCCCACCAACTTATCACACGGTGTGGGTTGATCCCCTGTAGGATGCAGCCATTCCCAAGTCATTGTCAGTAGGTCCAGGCGGAACAGCTGATTGGTGTTTCCATCCATTGCTCCTGTTTCATCAAGACCATTAAATCCCCCAAATATGTATAACAAGTCACCATGTAACACACCACATGAGCCGGAGTTTCTTGGAGGGATATCCCCCTTTGTAATCACTCTCTGCCTGAAACAGAGATTACTGACATCAAAACACGTGCTTGTCTGGACAGGATAATGGCCATCTCCAGGGCCAGATTTCAGTCACAACATCTAAATCAAAATTTTTATTTTTTTTAATACCGTACAGTACTAATCCAACAATGACACACAGAATTGATAAAATTAACCTTAAATTAAAATCAACAGTCCACAATGTACAGTGAGTCCCATGCAAGAGTTGGCCAATGACGCGGGTTCCTGTGGTGCGGCGGGCACAGCTCCAACTCCCAAGTGATCGGGTGAAATATTTATGCTAATAAAGCCGCGATCGGTGTAATGATTCAGGTTCTCACATTTACAGTTAAAATTACAATGAAAATAAACATGTACCTCATCACAAGAGATGTTGGAAATGTTCTCCTCTTGCATCCACACAATACTGGCACCTTTTTAGGAAATTTTCTTTCACGCGCATAAGTTCAGCTTCTGAGATAGTTAATTTATCTTGTGATACTGTCTTTAAGTTCTTCTAACAATAGCCTATGTGACTATTATTTATGGGGAAACTTGAAAAATAAAGTGTATAGGTCAATTTCCCATACATTAGAAAAACTTAAAGACAATATCACAAGAGAAAATAACTTTATCTTGGAAGCTGAACTTATGTGCGAGAAAGAAAATTTCCTAAAAAAGGTGCCAGTATTGTGTGGATGCAAGAGGAGAACATTTCCAACATCTCTTGTGATGAGGTACGTGTTTATTTTCATTGTAATTTTAACTTTAAACGTGAAAACCTGAATCATTACACCGATCGCGGCTTTATTAGCGTAGATATTTCACCTGATCGCTCGGGAGTTGGAGCTGTGCCCGCCGTGCCGCAGGAACCCGCGTCAATGGCCAACTCTTGCGTGGGACTGACTGTACTAACAAACATTATGGGAAAAAAATATTTGGTTTTGTATACTGGTAGGCTACATCCTTATAAAAATCATCTACAGATTATTTTTAATATCTATAAAAATTAAACTGAGATTCTGTTTAAGGGTGATAAGGGGTGAAAAAGTCACCTTTTCTGGTCAAAATTAGCATTATTTGCATTTTGTATTGAGATACAACATTATGCAATGAGCTTATAATGGCATTTATTAAGACACGAGTATGTCTTCGCTCGTTTCATAAATTTCATACGAATGTCTTAATGATCATTACAGGCAAGTTGCACATACGTTTTTTGTTTTACCATAATTATTCTTTTTTTTTTAAATAAATGTTTTAAGTCTTGAATGACCTTGGAAATCAGCTGTTAGTAAGCTCTTGCCATTCTCATCTTTTGTGACAGATGACAGCTGATGTTGTGCAGGGAAATTGGAGCTTCTCTTGTCATTTTAACCTCAAGTGACTTTTTTTTCCACAAAATGAACTCAATTTAGTTTAATATTAAAATTAACAGGTGAAAGGGTTTAATGTAATTGAGATTAGTTGGTGACACATTGAAAGGGTTTATCGGGTGGTACATATTAAAAGGGTAATAACTAGCTCAATCAGAAATGAGAAAGGATAGCACTCAGAAACTTAGCACATAACAGATTACCATGGTGGTTATGCTGTGACTGGGCACTATACTGACAGTGTGGCTGAGCCAGCTACTGTTAGGGTGGGATTAGGTCAGCACAGCATTGTCGGATCTCTGCACTATGGGTACTCTCTCTTGAATGTTGACACAATGCTGCCAGCTCTTCTTCTTGTAACCCTGCTAATTTCTTGGGTATATCTAGGTGTTACTGTGTGCATATGTTATTTTAGATTGAGTTGACGGGACGAATGGACACCCTAGGCCAGAGAGTTAGTAAGTAGGCCTAATGTTACACACAGTTTACTCACCAAACTTCCCGAAAACAGTCATAAACCCACAGTTCATCTGTACTATGATAGGCACTGGTAATCTGTGATGTCGAGGTTTCTTGAACATGATCCTGAAACACATTTACACTTCTATCATATTTATTCAACAACAATGGAATGGGTGTTTGTTCAAGTTTATAATGCCAATTATCCAATTGTAATAACCAGTCTGTGAAACTTTATTTGAACAGTACCGGTATTAAATTTAATTATGTTTGTATATTTCTTGTGTTGGAAACAAATAAATTATTATAAGTGAGACAATGGTTAAAGAATGTAGCTTGTTACTGCAGTTACTGAAAAATGACACCATTTAAAGTTAAATTTGAACATCTAACGCCTGGTCTCATCGACAGGGGTTAAATATACACTAACACCAGTTTTGTTAACCTCGGGCAAAAATTTTAACTCGCCCTTGTGACTCACGCGTTTCGCCACGCTTTCTCGGCAGAGGGTTAACTAACACAATTTTAACTCTCACAGATAATAGGAACAGTAGCAATCTAGAAGGCAGTGACTGAAAATTCGTTTTTATGAATGCACTTCATTGCGCGCTTCTTTTGTTTACTTTCAAGATGGCAACCGCGAAAATGGGCGATATAAAGAGAAGTCGAGGAACAAATTTTACAATATTTGAGAAGTCTCTATTAATTGAGCTTGTGACAAAGTATAAATCAATTATAGAATGTAAAGCAACCAATGGGGTAAATATAAAACAGAAGGAGGATACGTGGGAGAAGATAACTAAAGAATTCAACAGCACTGGAAATGTGACCGCAAGAAGCAGCAGACAATTAAAGCAATTTTACAAGAATCTTAAAAAGAATGCCAAGAAAGCGAGAGGCGAAGAAAGTTTACAACGTTTCAAAACCGGTGGTGGGCAATGTGCAACTAAAATAGACGAATCTGTAATTTGTCTTATTGAAGACCAAATTGAGCCAAACGGGAATCCGTATGACTGCGATGCAGAATACTTCGGTAAGTATTTGCATTTTATGTTTTTGAGTTAGAATTGAGGAAAAGCATGACTTCAGTTTTCTTATACAAACATTTTAATTATAAAATATTGTTTTAGGAGACACTACTAATGTAGGCCTACCGGTAATCGAGGAGGGAAGCTGTAGTGACATGGGATTTACAGTGCTGGAAGAAGTAGGCCTAACTTTCATCCCTACAGAAAATCAAAATGAAACCAGTACATCCTTACAAAATCTCCCACTACCCCAGTCCAGCACACCACAAGAAACGAATGTACAACAGACTGGCACATCAAATCAACAAAAAGCCTCAGGCACAGAAAAGAAATTACCTCTTGAGGAATCAGCAATAATTGAATCTACACCACGAGTAAGTTATTGGTTTTTAATAAACGTATATATAACAACAATTTTTAATTTCATTACGGTACTGTAGACTTACTGTTTACCTAAAAGCATAAAATTTACCCTGAATATAAATTCAGTTAAATGAATAATATTGCTACAAGAAACATGAATCTACCCATGTTCACTTGTCTCCATTAACATGGTCCTGTTATGTGATTATAACGTTTTCTTTAGTCCATTAATTATTTATCTGTAATAATTACAATGAAATATAACACATCACATCATTAATATGTTTCTACACATTCTTCTTTTCTGTATCTTCTTTAAACTGTCATTGAAATATTGAAAATCTGTCTTTGCAGAATAAAGCTTTAACGGGGAAGTCCCGAAGGGGAGGGAAGACACCCAGCTTGAGGCAGGTCTGTACTATCAGCTATTCTAAGTAGGTCATTGAACTCTTCTCCAGCAGGAGAACATTTTCATTTCGGATCTTTCTTTCCCACAGGTCAGTCGTGATAACATAGCTGCACTTGCCGAAGACAGAGGAACACTCTGCAGAACAGAAATGAAATTAATTGAAGAAAAATATGTTTATGAAACAGAGTTATTAAAAATGAAGAAGGAAACCGAAAGACTCAATCAAGAAGCTATTAGGGAGAAAGCACTCTATTACAAAGAAAAAAGGAGGCGCTTAAATGAGAGTGACTGTTAATAGAATATGGAATATTTGTAGGCCTGTGATTCCTTAACATTTTTAAACAGTCAACTTGTATAGGCTTACTATATGTGATGGCTATTGATAAAACAAATGTTGTTATTAAACACATTATTTCTTTCCGGCGTTCATACAGTAGGCTAATTTGCCACTTTCAGTTCACTTATTTCTCTATAGTTGGTGAGCCTTTTCTTCATTAGAATAGAATAGAATAGAATTTATTTTATCCTCTGAATATGTACGTGTTATGGGACATTGCTAATTGTACAAATTTATACGAAGTAGGCTTATTGTTTTACAGTTTGAAAAATAACTTTTACAAAAGAAAAGAAAACTGTGATTATTTCGTTTCGTATTCAAAAATACAAAAGTAACTAGTTCTAATAAAGTTTAATAAAAGAGTAACCTGAAATTTGCATTTCACATATAATTAAGGAATCGCGCACAATGTGCATTATCTTAACCTAAGACTTAACCTACCCAGTCCTGAACCCGGGAAAGGGATTTTTCACTACTGAAAAATCCCCGACCCGGCCGGGAATCGAACCCTGGCCGCCGGAGTGGAAGGCAGGCGCGCTACCGACTCACCCACGGCGACGGACTGCATTTCACATATCCTATGCCCTAAGATATTTCATATAAAATATGAGTTTGCTGTACGGTACTTACAATTAAAGTGTTGTTCTGCAATTGCATTTCTATATGCAACTGCAGTGCGTTCATTTTCATTGGGAAGAAGGACGCGATTCTGAATTTGTGCATTCCTGTTCCTTCTTCTCTCTGTAACGTACTGATATAGAGTTAGGTCCTCTGGAGGAAGTTCGTCTGTTGTCTCCACAGCAATATTGTGCAGAACAGCTGTTGCTACAATCACTGACAGCGTAGTTCATAGCTTCGTTCGTAATCCCAAGCTAAGGACTGGGAACCTCCTCTTCCATACTCCAATCATCCTTTCCACACAATTTCGGGTACTAATGTGAGCGTTGTTGTAGTTCTGTTGTGCCCTTGTTTCAGGACGTAGGTATGGGGTTAGCAAGTATTTCCTTAACGGGTAGCCACTATCGCCGAGCAAAATCCCTCTATTAATTGCTCTTGTTTCAAATTGTGCTCTAATGTGGGAATTGGCGAAGATGGTACTATCATGTACCGAACCGGGCCATCTCGCAACTATATCCCGTATTTGGAGATTAGCATCACTAATTACTTGGACATTGATAGAGAAATAACCCTTGCGGTTCCGATATATTTCAGCCCTATTGCCTCCTGGAGATTGGATTTTTACGTGTGTGCAATCAATTGCACCCAAAACACTAGGGAAATGGTACATATCGTGGAAGTCTTGTATAACACGAGGACGTTTTTCAGCTGAAGGAAATTTAACATATCTTGGTCTCATCGAAGCAATAGCTGCAGACACTTTAGACACAATTCTGCTAACTGTAGCTTTTGAAATCCCAACATTATCTCCAACCATTACATGAAATGGCCCAGTTGCGTAAAATCTTAAAGTTATAAGAACCTGAAGCATAGGAGAGAGTGGCCTGTTTCGTTCTGTTGCATATTCCAATCTCTCACGAATTTCATCTACAACTTTACTTACGACTGCTTTTGACAATCTATACCTCTTCTGAAATTGTTCCTCTGGTAAAATTTCGAAATCGTTCCTTCGAGGTCTTTCTCTATTAGGTACAGCATTCAAATTATCCAAATATAGCAATTCCACATCAAATGCCTGATTTACAGCAGCCATTTTTAGTCTCGTGTTAGGCTTTTAACCCAAGGAAAGATAGGGTTAACTTAAACCCAGGGGTTAAAACTAACTCTTGTCGATGAAACAAAATTTTCGCCAAATCGCGAGTTTAGAACATGTAACCCGGGGTTAATTCTTAACCCTTGTCGATGAAACCAGGCGTAAATGGTGCACAAAAAAGAAATAAGCAAGAGTTAAAAAATAAACAAACAAATAAGTATTTACCATCATATTATGGGTGTGTTATTTCACATGGCGTGTTATGTCATTTATAATCCACAGACTACTTGACTATCTGCTGAGTTCAATTGACATATATGCCTATATATATAGGCTAGTCATGTTTCTAATACTGGGGACATTGTAGGCTGGGTCCCACTTAGTACTGCCTGTCTGTGATGGCAGTCGCGTTATTTTGAAGTTTAATGTCGCATAGTAAGCTGCTATCCCTTAAATTTCCCTATTCCTTGGGGCTAATTTAACCTGACTTAGGCCTAACCCTCCGAAGTTGTCTGGAATGGAAAACTTATTCAACCACTATACCTGCCTGCATGGGACTGAAAAGTGTGCAAAACACAGAAGAGCAATGGTGTTGGCAGCATCATGCAGGAAGGACCACTGACACGAAAGATCATTGGGAACTTGGTATACAACCTAGGGGCCATGTAACCACATAAAGCAATTGTCGCAAAACCCTAGTACCAGCTTCATAGACCCATAATATTCCTATTCTTTACATTTTACACTATGTAAAATTGAATACGCCTATATGGGCGTAATTCTCACTTTCCAACAGACATTTTCTGTTCAGTGACTGCCAATTATAGGTTAGAAAAGTGACATTTTCATTCTCATTTTCCCAGTGTTTGGGACACATTGCAGAAAAACTAACAGAAACAAACTATGGTTTTTGAAGAACAGAACAAGCTAAAAATCACCGATTTTTAACTTTTTTTCTGAAAATAAACACAGTGCGCAATCATGGAAACCACCCCCTTGTTTAAATATGTTTGTGTACATAACAACTTATAATGACCTTAATACTATCGTGATTTTCTGACCCATTTACCAAGTATCCCACTATTCTACCATTTCACGTCGCCAATAAAACAAGCAATGTATTTACCACATAGCCACCCCACACAACCATCCAATCCTTATATAAAACAGCTATGTGACCACTTCTTCTGTGAATTTTCTCCTGCACAGAAACCAAACGTGTATCATCCAATATCAATGCCATCTTGGAAATGTCCTGTATTCGCTAAACAAAACATATCATGGCCACTACAATTTATCTGAATTTAGCACATGCCAAGACAAATTGAAATCCATATTACTATTTTATTGCACTATTCACATAAGCTAACTTGTTCAGAGCGCTTGTCACAAAACATCTTTGCACAACAGTCAACACACAGAAAAACAAAACACAACCAGTGCACCAGAGTTGCCAACTTAAAAAAAATCCGCTAAAACAGTGTTTAAAACCCACCAAAATCTCAAATCGCGCCGCTAGCTGGGTCAGTGGCGGCTCGTGGCCGGAAAATTAGGTGAAGAGAAAAAATGCCACATGCTTATGTTAATAACGGAATTCATCCAATAGCGGCTCGTGGCTCAAAACGAGGGTGTGCTGCAAATATCATTTCATACAGCAAACTTAAAATATTTAAAAAAAATTATTAGTAGGTCTATCTAAACTGCTCGTCTCTTAATCCATCTCTGGGAACTCTCACGCGATTATTTTTTTGCTAATTTCTCTCGTCTCGTCGAACGTTGTGTGAGGAGAGAAAATAGCACAATAATAATAATAATAATAATAATAATAATAATAATAATAGTAATAGTAATAGTGATGATAGCAATAATAGTAATAATAACAACAACAATAATAATAATAATTAATAAATCGCGTGAGAGTTCCCCGGAAATGGAATAAGAGATGAGAAAATAGTATTTTTAATGGAGGTAGAGGAAGTCGCTTAGTGTTCCCAGTGTGACAGAACACTTAATCGGGGTTGTGGAATCTGGGTTTTTCTGAATTTAACACATTCGAATTTGGTGGCATTAGACCATCAGACGGTGGAAGATCTAACGTGCCCACCTCTTTCTCCGAGCTGACTGTGAGGTGCTGGCACGGCGAAGAAAATGCCTGAACAAGGGGGACTGCTTCATGGGTAGTCTGTTCTCGTCACCTAGCAGACGTGGGATAAGCGAGAAAACTGCTGCTTGCCATCCTCATTTTTATTTGAACAGACTACTCATGCAACGGAGGGAGTGGTTTCCAGTTCACCTTCACACGGCCGACTTGAAGCAAGCTGCGCTCTCAGGATCTCAGTGTCTCCTAGCTTTGCCACCGGGTGGTGGTGTGGCGGGCAATTCAAAGATATAGATACATTTATAGTAAAAACCAATTCATGATATGGAAAATAAACTTTAAAAATACGTATTGTAAAGGGAAAATACTGGTGAAGTGCTACTTCACCTACTTCCCCTGAATAGCCACCACTGAGCTGGGTCCCATTAGCGAGAAGGAGTGAGGTCACAGAAAGCCAGCACTATACTAACTGCGCCAACACCTGTCTTGCTATTTTGAAATGAGTATGTAACACTAAAACTAAACTAAACTCCATGCCGCTGCATCCCTGAAGGGACTTGGCCTACCACCCGACCCCTGCGTCATCTACCAGAGGCAGATGGCAGGATTGGAGGGGCATGTGGTCAGTATGCTGACATCCACAGGCGTTAATGTTGATTTCCATGACCGGAGCTGCTACTTCTCTATCAAGTAGTTCCTCAATTTGAATTACGAGTCTGAGTGCACCCTGTTCCAGACCTCCCTGCCTCAGAAAAATCCAAGAAGGTATTGATGGATCTGTAGTCAGCGACGCTAACCACAAGACAACACCAGCAGTCGAGTATGCAACACTAACACTGCCTTCTTTATTTCTCAAGCCATGCTGCTTGAAGTCGTATGAAACTTTATTATGGGGGAATAGCAGCTATGTAGCCTAAATGAAAATAATCTTACTGCTTCAAAAAAGTAATAAGGCTAATTACGGACTGACTCAAATCGTTTAGAACACTGTAAACCATCTAATATATAAAATCGAAAGTGTGTATGTGGGTATGTGGGAATGAATGTTCCCTATACAAATCTACATTTCTTGAGCAATTTGCATGAAATTTTGCACACATATCCAGTTAAGCCCAGAAAGTAATGCGGTCAACATTAAAATTCAAACAAGCCACTCCTTCCCTTGAAAATTTATATAATTTTTTTTAATATTACACTAAAAAAATTAAATGCAATTCAGTTATCATGACAACAGTGTATTGTTTACAGTGTTCACATAGGGATTTGGGAACTACATAATATTGGGCTTTAACAAATTCTGATGTTGTCGATGTAATACATTGGTGAATATAATTAATGAATAAAGCAATGTGATGCAGTCACATAACTTTCTCTACTCTCTATGCTTGATAAACTAAAAACACGCAAATCTCCAGGGGTTGACCAAATCCCAGCAGAATTAATTAAGGCATGTGGGGATGGATTAAACTCAGAGATCCATAAACTCATTCTTATGATTTGGAGAAAGGAGGAATTGCCAAAAGAATGGAAAGAATCTATTATTATACTGAGACATAAAAAGGGAGAATGTAATAACTATCAAGGAATTTCTCTCTTATCAACAACGTACAACATTCTATCTAATATACTGCTGTCAAGATTAACCCCATATGAGAACGAAATCATTGGAGATCACCAATGTGGATTTAGGCGAAATAGATCAACCATCGATCATATATTTTGTATTCGCCAAATCTTGGGATACCAAAGAAGTTAGTTCAAAATGTGTCTAAATGTCTGTTGTCCATTTTCATTCTCTCTCTTAATTTATGTATGTTGATAGCCACATTTTGATGTGGTTCAAAAACTTAACAAAAATCAAAATCAAGAAGCCTATAGCAGAGTCAGGGTAAGGAAATTTATATCAGATAGGTTTGCCATTAGAAGCAGCTTGAAGCAAGGAGATGCACTATCACCTCTACTTTTTAATTTCGCTTTGGAATATGCCATTAGGAAAGTTCAGGAAAACAAGGTAGGCCTAGAATTAAATGGCATTCACCAGATTTTAGCTTATGCAGATGACATTTGCTTGTTGGGGGATGACGTAAACACAATTGAGAGAAATGCAGAAAGTATTTTCGATGTATGCAGGAATATTGGATTGAAAATTAATACATAAAAAACTAAGTATATGGTCATGGAACGTCAAAATAATGCTCTACAAAATATTAGAATTTCCGGTAAATCGTTCAAACAAGTGGAAAAATTCAAATATCTGGGAACAATAATTACAGACACAAATGATATTAAGGCTGAAGTTAAGTGCAGACTCAAATCAGGAAATGCTTGTTTTTATGCAGTTCAGAAACTCTTATCTTCTCGTCTTCTGTCCAGAAATCTAAAAATAAAGATTTATAAAACTATTATCCTGCCAGTTGTAATATGTGGATGTGAGACATGGCTGCTTACTGATCAGGAAGAACATAGTCTGAGTGTTCGAAAACAGGGTGCTTAGAAAAATATTTGGGCCCAAGAGAGATGAAAATGGGGACTGGAGAAAATTGCATAACAACGAGCTTCAGGACCTGTACTCTTCACCGGAGATGGTAAGGGTAATTAGATCGCGAAGGATGAAATGGGCTGGACATGTTGCACGCATGGGGGAGGAAAGACATATCTCAAAAGTATTGACTGGGAGACCCCAAGGGGAAAAGACCACGTGGAAGACCTAGACGTAGGTGGGAGGTCAATATTAGAATGGATTTAAGAGAAGTAGGATTTGTGAGGGATGATTGGATGGAGTTAGCACAGAATAGGGTTGAATGGCAGGATGAGGTAAGCGCGGCAAAGAACCTTCAGGTTCCATAAATGGATAATATTCCTTTAGCTTGCTGAGGAATTGTCTATTGCCATTGAGTAAGTAACCCTAACGTTGACTATAACAACACCTGTTGGCTAATCCAGATGTATCCCCCACACAATACGTTACCAAGTCTGCAAAAAAATAATAAAAATTAAAACTTTACTCAATACATTTAGTCCAGTAGCGTAAAACCAAAAAATTAGACGAATCGGAAATAATTGCTACAAAAGGTTTTATTGTTTTAATGGCTTCATTTGTTGCCTAATATGACTATCCTAGGTTTTTCCCCTTGGCGGAGTTGTGCTTAAGTGGTGGGGGGTAAAAATATGACCCCCAAAGGGGTATTTTTGCGGTTTTATGATTATATCTCGTAAAGAACTCACGATATCGAAGACATGGTCCTATTAAAAGTTGTAGGGCATTAAATTATGCATTGAATGAGACTAAACACATATTTTTTGGACAACCCGTTCCAATACCACTGCTCATCAAAGTTGGACAAATCTTATATATTTATGAAAAACTAGTGGACCCATGCTGCTCTGCAGCATTCCTGAAAGAAGAAGAAGAAAATATCTAGCCCCCATCTAAAAATATCTCTAAAAAATTAAGAAAAGAAGAAGAAATTCTTGCACTCCCAACACTATTTTGTTTATTTGTTGTTATTATTACAAATCTCTTTTTTTTCCTCTTCAGTTGTATAAAAATTGATTGTCCGCACATAACTTTCCTCTCACTCAGCTGATTTGAGTGATCAATTCAGCATGTTAAAGAGCTGTTTCTGGTGAGTGTTCTTAGCCTATCACCGGCTGCATACGTTAATTAGAGCCTGAGGTTTCGCCTCTCAAAGTTACAGAATTTCTGTATCTCGAGGATGGTGGTAGTTAGGTGATTTCCAATGCCCGATAACATATCTGTGCTTGAGTACCATTCGTTAAAAAAATGAAGCAAATTGGCCAAGAATACGGTAATAGAGATGTGTAAACATAGTACTATAGTACTCCATTGTACTAGCTTGTACTTCGTAAATATATAAAATATTAAAATTGTAGAAAAGAAACACAATTCTTCAAATCGTTGGGTCACTCGGCTCCTCAAAGTCTGTAATTTCCAATAAGGAGTCCGTCGCCCCATCACTCGGTTCCTAAAAGTCTATAATTGTCGTCGCCCCATATATGCAGTCCAGGTCTTCGTCAACATCTGGTTCTTCAGTTGCATCTGGTTGGAAGGAGTTAGTGCAGGAGTTCCCCTTGCAGTTGGCACAAATCAATGAGCAATTAATCCCAACCTTTCAACACCCACAACTACGTGCACACCCCTTGTTGCATTTGCAGAAAATTATGGAGAGAAGAGACTGTGGAGCTGGTTCCTTGGAGGTAGGAATGGGGTCAAGACCTAACTTTGAGCCTGCCATCCCCAGAGGAGCGGATCCATCTGGTGTCCTAACCACATTTGTACTTGTAGGTAAGTTCCCAAGCATTGTTGGCGGGCTGCTTCAGATGTTGTTGGTGGGCTGCTTCAGATGTTGTTGGTAGGGATGCCAGGTTGAAATTGGATTTCACGAAAGCTTTGGAAAACAGATCGAATCGCAATTTATCTAAAGTATCTCCTGCCCTACCTCTGTAGAGGGTTGTTAATTATCGTAAGCCAGCTTCGGCAATAGCTTCAGTTTGAGTGTCATGGTCGAAGAAAGGTTTGATTTCTTCGAGAAGACATCTATTTTCGACCAATAGTTTGATCACCTTCTTCTTTCCTTGCCTGAAGATTGCCGAAGTTGTGTCACATCCACTTATGGTGTAGAGAAATATGAGTGGCCCTCTGATGTTGTCTGCCGAAGCTGTTGGAACTTTTGATGGGGTCGTTCCTCTTCCAGGTTTTGAGAAATATATGTTTGCTGATGGTGCGGCTAGGGCACTGAGCATGATGAGGAGGTCTGTATCTTCACCAACTACCACAACCTTCTCATGCTCCTGTGATACCTCAAGGGCCGTGGCAACAATCAGGTGGTCTGCGTCTTCATTAGCTTGCTTTACTGAGAAGCCTTCACCTTCAAGCCTCTCAGTAAGCAAGGTAATAAGACGTGCTTTATTTCTGTAGTTGGAAAGGAATTGCTCCTCAGTTATGGCCCCACCATTAACTCAGTAAAGATAACCTCAGGAGTAGTATGTTTTTTGCTTCGGCGGAGGCGCTCAGCAGATTTGATGCTCTTGGCAGGCAGGTCTTCGGGGTAGCCATCAAACACCACACTTGTCGCATTTTGGTTGTAGTGTCTTTTTAGGTAGTCAACATATCTGGTTAGGAATAAGTGGAATGTTTCACCATTCTTCCACACAACCCGGTGGAGAAGAAATCCACCATCAATGACAAAAGCTGCTTCTTCCAGGTTTACCTCATTCAGTGGTATGAAGAAGTCATATAACACTGCCTTGGGAGTCTTCCTCATTCCAACTGCATCATTGGCCAAACTTTAAGGTAGAACTTTACGGAAACGGCTGGTCGAACAAATTCACTTTTAATCTCATCGAACGCAGAATTTATTCCTTTATTACTTTTGTATGGACCACTTTATTGATACATGGGATAGGTTAGATGATATTACTAAAAAGCAGAAGTTAAAACGAACATTTTTCATAAATATGTAAAATTTGTCTAACTTTGATGAGCAGTAGTATGAAAATGGGTTGTCCAAAAAATATGTGTTTAGTCTCATTGAATGCAGAATTTAATGCCCTACAACTTTTAATAGGACCCTGTTTTCCATATCGTGAACCCTTTACGAGATATAACCGTAAAACCGCAATAATACCCCTTTGGGGGTTACATTTTTACCCCCCACCACTTAAGCCCAACTCTGCCGAGGGGGAAAACCTAGGATAGTCATATTAGGCAACAAATGAAGCCATTAAAACAATAAAACCTTTTGTAGCAATTATTTCCGATTTGGATTTTAATTCTACTGGGCTAATTACCCTGTATGGCCATTTCGGAGTCCCTGGCTGCACACATCACATAGCCTCTTCTGTTCTTCTTAGCTCCTGCGCATATGCATTGTCCGCTGCAGCTGACATTCTCTTCCCACGGCACGGCCTAGTGGTCTGGGATCTTGGATCCCACTTTTGACACTACATGTAATGCTGATTGTGTGTGCTTCCGGTTATAACTTAGTTCTGACTCCATTCCTAGGGGTTCATTTGGCCCCCTTTCCCAATTACGACACCGTTTGTAGATGTTATGTGCAACATATGGGCAGTTTATACCTTATCTATGACACCACTTGCAATATACGAACCTTATTTCATTATAATCCATGCTGACTGCAACTTCATCCTCTTCTGCTATACTTGCCTCGTCGTTCTTCTCGTCAGGACTGGCCTCCACACCAATCGCCTCCCAGGTTTCGGGATACTGGATTGAAAGGGTAATTGCACGCGTATTATATTCAAACACTTGTCTAACACACTACTCCTACTACTACTAGTAAAGTGTTCCCTATTACAGGCCATGGAGGCCCAGAAGGTTGAGGGTCCCAGATTTTTAGACAATCGGCACTTGAAGGTGCACTGGTCGGCTTTACCCCCAGGATTGCTCCTGGTACTCATTTCTGTTGGAGGCTGAGTCGACCCCAGGGCCATAGTGCCACCAGAAGGATTACGACAATTGAAAAACTCCAATGACCTCATCAGGGATCGAACCCGTGACCTTCTGCTTTGTAGCGCAGTGCCGTAACCACTATGCTACGGCGTACCCCACTACTACTACTACTACTACTTTAATTCCCGGTTATCCCTTTATCTACAGTTATGTGCAAAAATGACCTCTCCACACTACATCCCCTATATGCAATTCTCCCATTGCGCCTTGATTACACTATACATATCTTGCGACATTTCGGCTACTTTTCCTTCGTTGTTAACTTCTTACCTACTTCTCTGCATCCTCTCTGACTCCACTCACTTGCTTCAACTACCTACTGCTGCATCCAGAAAAACCAGCTGAGTAGCAGTTCTTACAAACTGCACAGGAAACATCTGGACTTTACACCGAGGGATGTACAATGGTTCCAATATTTTAAGTCACACCTGTACATGAAATCTGCTGTCTTCTTATGGATGCTGTACATAATTTTAAAGAAGTCTTCCCAACTTAATGTCCACACCAATAATATAAAATACTGTATATACAATTTTAAGCTCAGTTATGGACAAAGCAGGAAGCTGTGTCTTGAGAACTTTCCTGTTCTTAAGTACTCTGCATGATCAAATTTAAAAAATTAAAATAAAATTAAATCCAATTAAAAAAAATAGATCTAGGCTAGTGTTCTGAATACTTTAATTTGTTTAATAGTAAACACTACAGTAAAAATAATTATATGTGAGTAGTTATAAAAAAAATTACATTTTATTATACACAATACTGGTGCTATTACAAAGGATTTTGCATGTTGTGTTCACTGAAAATACATGTAGTCAGTGCTGATTTTCAAGGAGAACAGTGCAGTATGCATACCATAAGATTATTACACCAACCTTAAAATGCATTAGCTATAAATGTAAAATAACAGATACAAAAAATAAATAAATTACTTAAGGGAATTGCATTGCAACAACGGAACTGTTTTCAGTTTACTACAAGTTTTTAGGTGCTCTGAATAAAAAAATTCAATTTTCTGAAATATGCCTTTCTGTATGTGTGTTTCTGTCTGTTCTTCTATCTGTTTGTGTATAATGTTGCTCGAAATTGAAAAATCATATGAAAACAAAATTTGACTTTTTAGGTTCAGTATCTTTCAGAGATGAGACTCGAAATTCATAGCAATGACTTTCTGTTACTGGATATTCATTACTATTTTAATGTAGTATACATACTGAATATACTAAAAGCTAATCATTTAAATTTTTTGTATATATTGCTGTAGAGATAGGATCAGTCCCCTGAAGGGGGGGGGGGAAGCGGGTTGGGAATGACCCTAACACTTCTGCCGTTCGGCCCATTGTGCCAACCTCCGGTAATGAAATGATGTACATGCCTAGCCCCCCTCAACAGACCTCACCGCAAGCCCCCACAGAACTCCCCTACATCCAGCAGATACCTATCCATCCCATGCGTGTCGCTGCCTAGGTACCTCTTGGGATATAGAGCCCCCAGGTTGGCGGCACACCAGCCAGCAACTTCATGACTACAAGCCACGGAGAGAACGGGAGAGGCCCACAGCAGGTGCTGAATCGAGGGCATACCAGAATCCGGGAAAGGAAATGGGATGATAATGAGGGGGAGTTTGAAGATGAAATGGAGTGTGTTGGTGGAATGAGAGGGGGAAACGAGAGGATCCCGAGAAAAACCCACTAAGGTCATGGCTTCGTCCACTACACATGACACGCCCACCTGGCCCGGGGTTTGAACCCGGGACTGCTAGCATGCTAGGCCCATGTGCTAAGCATGAGCCACCGTGACGGCTATATAATGCTGTAAGAGTAGATATAACCTAATCATTTCCTCAACAAATCAGGTATCAAGTTTTGCCTGCCAATAGCATGGCTCCGAATGGGAACCCCACCAACCTCTATCTCACAATTTGAAGGTAGAGAAAGTCATGTGTTGCCATCAGATTTTTGTTTAGGCCTGAGAATTCTGATTATATTAAAGTAATACAACAAGTCTGTATATTGAAGTAATCTAACCAAACATCAAAATGGAATGATAATTCTTTCACACTGGCCGTGTGTAGGCTAAGATGGACACGTGAATTATCATTCCACTGTGACCTACTAGTGGTTTACTATAAAGCCCGGGTCTTTAAGCACTTACAGCTTGTAAGTCGCCACTAGGTTCGTATCTCATATTGAGAACGCATGGTGGTATTCTGGGATTGTGAGTCAGTTGGAGAATTTAATGTTGTACCGGCACGTTGCCATGGTAGCTCAGTTGGTTAGAGCATCGGTACAGAGAGCTGAAGATCCTGGTTCAAATCCCGGCTATGGCATTGAATTTTTCATTCTGACTTCACGTGTCCAAACATCAAAATATCAGATCACACTGCTTTGTTAGGATCAAGGTGTAAACCAGATTAAGGTCTAAACCATTGGACAGTAAGCTACATATTAATAACTTAAAATCTCATCTTCTCATAACAGATTTATTTTGTTGTAGTGAACCTGACATCAGTGTTAATCTTGCTCTCTCCTTTGTTCCAACTGCCCTTTACATGTTGGGAAAACAATACCGTTCAACTTAAGTTTCTATTTTAGGCCAGTCAGTAGGGAATTGAAACAGGGGAGTATGTTGCAAAAGATGGCGTAGAAGCTTTTATTTTTTAACTTGTATATATGTGTGCAAACACGGATGACCTCAGGTAGAACTATTGGCAGCCAAAAAATCCTCGAAATTAGAAGACTTTTTAGCCTATAACTCCTAAACGTGCATCCTAGCAAAAACGTTAATACATAACCACAACTTAATAATTTGGTCAAGTGGTATGGTCGAAAACCAGTCAAAAACGATTTTTCCAACTTTGTCAAAAACTGAGATATAATGATGATATAAGTAACTATTTCTGGGAATTACACAGTGAAGTGATATTCAATTACACTTAAAATTGTTGTATTTACATACATACTTCACTAAATTTTACCTAATTTTCTCAGGACAGATCTGTTTCATCCACCATTGTGGATATCCTCAGCTGATTTCTACTTTCTGGAGTTGTGTTGCCATCTATTGGAGGAAGGATGTATCTAGTGATGAGGCTGTCTTCTGCTTCTGCTGGGAAGCAGAAGACAGCCTCATCACTAGATACATCCAGGATTGTTGTATTTACATACATACTTCACTAAATTTTACCTAATTTTCTCAGGACAGATCTGTTTCATCCACCATTGTGGATATCCTCAGCTGATTTCTACTTTCTGGAGTTGTGTTGCCATCTATTGGAGGAAGGATGTATCTAGTGATGAGGCTGTCTTCTGCTTCCCAGCAGAAGCAGAAGACAGCCTCATCACTAGATACATCCTTCCTCCAATAGATGGCAACACAACTCCAGAAAGTAGAAATCAGCTGAGGATATCCACAATGGTGGATGAAACAGATCTGTCCTGAGAAAATTAGGTAAAATTTAGTGAAGTATGTATGTAAATACAACAATTTTAAGTGTAATATAATGATGATGATGATGATGAAGTGTTTGGCCCGAAGGCCAGTCCTGTCCTGGGACAGAGCCATGGGGGAAGTCCCAAGGCCCGACTGAGGGTCACTAGGCCAGATGAAACTGCGTAGGGTGGCCAATTCCTTTTGCGGGATGGGAACAAGGACTGGATATGAAAAAGTGAGATTACAGGTATTAATTGTTGCATGCTCTTCAGTTGTGTCTGTATGCTATCCTATATTATTACATGTCTCCTACAGAAATGCAAAAGAGGGGTATCATTGCACTATGTTCAATGGAAGCAAGTAAAAATTTTATGGAACATATTGAGGAGCATTAAAGTACAAAATCATAATTTTACAGAAAACATGTTTCTTATTTCTCGCACTTAACCTTTTACTGCATTAACTTCTTAATCGGCATTATAAGTCTTCTCCTTGAAACCTTTTCAGGGAGCTTATACAAAGCATGCATTAATAAATGGGGGAAAAAAAGCCAATTAAAAAAAAAAAAAAAATGAATGGTCTGGGGATGAAAAATATTTTTCATGATATTGGATAGGTAAAACTGACGGTTTTTTCAAAAGTCGATAAAGCACACAGACTAAAAATTATAAACCTTTAAAATGAATGTTAATTTATTACTAAATTTAGTTTTATAAAAACCTTATTTTATCACTCAACTTCACTTTTAAGTGTTTTTGTGTAAGTAAACACTTAAAAGTGAAGTTGAGTGATAAGTTAAGGTTTTTATAATTTGACCTCTTCACTGTGAGTACCGCAAACATTATGTATGATTAAAATTTAGTTTTATTTGTTTTTTTAGTAATGAATTTTTATATATTGTTATTTTCTACGTTTTCTTTCATTTATGGTGTATATAGTATAATATTATATTGTGTATTAACTGTACATTATGCCAGAATGAAAAATAATGAACATGAACAAAAATTATTAAATAGCTAATAAAAAACACCAAAGTGTTATTGATTGTGTAAAATATCATCTTGAGTTTATTTTTACTTTTTCTTCCTTTCAAAAATTTTGTATGTTTTAATTGTACATTATACATAATGAAAAATAAAGAAAGTGGACAAAAATATTGTTACAATATGTTATTAATGAAATAAAATATTTTTTCACCAATCTAAGGTTTTCACAGCCAGAATCTTGAATGCTAGACATCTTCCAGGCTGTAGGACGCATTCAAGGGTGTGTGTTCTGCCAGACATTTCGTTCCCAACTGCAGGAAACTTCTTCAGGGGCTTTGAAGTCTGAAAACGGTGCCCTTGCCAACAGTGCTTGTTTATCTCAGGGTTTTTGTGACATCATTCATTTATTATTTCTGTGGACTTATTTTATACTGGAGGGCTGCTGTGTTTGCTGTACCAATGGGAGCGTCTCTCGTTAATAGTGTGTCCTGTCCGATTTAGTAATGGTGGAATCAATGTTCATGTCAACAAAAAGAAAGAAGACCATGAGCTTCTTACATTTCATCTACATCTATCTTGTGAAAGAAGAAAGAAAGAAAAAAAAAAAACTCCGTGGCGCTACATCCCTGGAGGGACTTGGCCTACCACCCGACTGCTGCGTCATCTCCCGTAGGCAGATGGCAGGATTGGGGGCCATGTGGTCAGCATGCAGACACCCATGGTCGTTAATGGTGGTTTTCTTGACCGGAGCCACTACTCTATCAAGTAGCTCCTCAATTTTGAATCAAGAGGCTGAGTGCACCCCTACCAGAACTCCCTACCTCAGAAAAATCCGAGAAGGTACCAGGAATCGAACCCGGGCCGACGGATCTGTAGTCAGCGATGCTAACCACAAGACCATGCCGGCGGACTGAAAGACAACCAACATCTGCTTCAAATTCAGATCTTCCTCCACAGATGTCTGCAATATGTGACGTAATATGCTGACATGAACGGATTGTTTTCTTAGCACTACACTCCATGAAATGTAATTTGATAAATGAGTGTACTGTCTGTGTACAAAGAAAACCGAAAGCCAGAAAGTACAGCATTATATTAACTAAGATGACTGGGTTGAGTGTATGCGTTATCGAGTTTTGAAAAAAAAAAAAAAAAAATGCTCATGTTTCTCTCTTCTGTAAGAACGTGAAATATCGTATTATGTGAAATCTGAGTTCACAGATATATTGGCAGCACAAAGAACATACCAATCTCATACATAACTCATTTTCTCAAAATGTTTGCTTTCTTGAGTTTTGATAACTGTAGTTGGGTGCATAAAACTTTAGAATTGTTCTCTTTTACTTTTATTTATCAGCCTATCAATACAGGGTTTTATTCTGTTTGCAGCTGAAAGAAATTAAGCATGAGCTAGAGATGTTCAGTGCTTCTTCGTTGAGTTGAGGACTATGCACCAGTCTTGAAGCAAGACCTCTGCTCCTCCTCAGCATGTGCTATTCATGCAGGTTTGATTTAAATAAAAAGGCAATATATTTACATTTGGAACAAGGTATTAATGTCATGCACAGGATGTCCTCAGGGCAGAGAGCACTTCCAGTAGACATGTGAGAATATTTTGAACAGAGTCTTTTTCACTATTTTTCAGTGCCAGGGAATACAAGTCCTTGTACTTTTTCCCCAATTCCTTTTGGTTCAGACAGAGCTTGGCGAGACTACGCAACACAAACTGCAGTCTCAGCTCCATTAACTGCAAAAGAGAAAGCTCCTCCTCTGCTTCTTCATCTCCAAGTGCATCTAGCATAATTTTTAAAATAGGTTCGCTCTGGAGAAAAAGATCTAACGCATACTGAAATGCTTTTATCTTGCCTGAGGCACTCGCTGTGTTCTGAGCTTGGTACTCTGTTAAAGCCACATGTTCCAACTGTACCCGCAAGTACTCGGACGGTCGTTCCAGCTGCATAAGCAAGTTGCTAGCTTTGTCATAGTGTAAACGAGACAAAAATAACACATTTTTAAGTCGTGCCTCTTCGCTGGGCAGAGTTCTGTAGGATCTATGATATAAAGATGCTAGACGGTGATGGATGGAAGCAGCACGGAACTGATACACTGGCTGACGTGGTCCAGGCGTCTCCAGATCACAGTACTTCAGTGCCTTCATAAGGAAGTCGACAACTTGGCGTTCCACTTCCTCCTGATTCTTACTGCTGACAGTAGAGTAATCTTGTAACAGAGTACCCATTGTAAACAGAGTGGTGGATAACTCCCAGATCACAGTGTCCCAGATTGCTGGATTACTGCTGCGACTTCCAAGAACCTGCACAGCCTTCTGATAGCTTGCTAAAGCCTGTAACATGTTAACAAAATCTTAGTTTTCAGTTCTTTGTTACCCAAAATACTTTTTTAATGCTAAAAAAAATATTTTAAAAAATCACAGAATTAGCCCAAAAATCTAATGTTAAAAACCATTTTACCAAGTGTTACTTTTTGCACACAGAATGTAGTAGTGGTAGTAGTTTGGTTTAGGAGGACTTCAACAGCAAAGGTATTGCTTTAATTTCATGTAAAATGGTAATTTTAGAGAGTGATCTGTTTGGGTATGGGTAAAATAAAAACACTATAAAACATCTGGTACTGAACTTTATTTGTTGAAATTTTGTGTAATACAACACTGAAAGATGGGAGATTCCTCAGTGTTCAACTTGATCCCCATAGCCCACTCTGCATAACTCATAACGGTGATGCAATTCAGCCCATGTCCATTGTAACATAAGAGGGGTAATTTGTTGAAAAACTTGATTAATTTTTACTTTCAGAACATCAATGGTCCTGGGTTTCTGTGCATAGACAGTGCCTTTAACAAAATCCCACACAAGAAGTCAGGATGGGTTAGATCTGAGGAGTTTAGGGGCTAAGCAATGGGTCCACCATGACCACATCACATACCATTGGAAATGGCATTTAGAAAATTAAGAACCTCCCATGCCCAGTGAGAGGGGTGCAACATCTTGCTGGAACACGCACACCATACTCATGTCAAAATTCCCACTGAACTCTTTTCACACTCTCAAATTACCAAAGAACACATTGTGCCCACTGTTGATTTATAGTATCCATTTTAATCATCTATGATTTTCATTTGTCCTTTCAGGTTATGCATTGTTGTTTGTCATATATGGAATCTCGCATCTTTTAACTATAATATAACCATCAAGAAATTTGTCCTACTATCATATTGGCTTTTATAAGAAGATTTAATTTTATCCATACCCAAACGGAACACCTGGTAGTTTAATATTTAGTCAGTACTGCTTTTAATAATATGAAAGGTAGAAAATTAAAGAAGAATAGAAAAACAAGATCGAAGTTTTACATATGCCAACATTTCACTTTACCATTATTGACTTTTCTCAAGTACCTCCTTAATTTTTGTTCCAGTGGAATTTGATATAAAAGTTATTATTCTTTCTTTTTTTTTAGATTGGATACAGGAAGTTACTGTGCCATCGTGCCATTCAACATACATGCATTGATCTTTTCATGATTACCTTTCAAGAATTTTTTGTTGGAGTTTTTGTATAAACTGCCGTAGATATTTTTAAGCACAAAAACAAGGCTTTCTTATGCAATAAAAATACAGCATCGTTATAGAGTATTGCATTAATGCCTGATTTCTAGAAAATGAAGCTATGAATTTAATATTTATATGTTCTGTATGTTGTTGATTCTATAAGTTGAGCGATGAGTTTTTGGAAATGTTCTTTCCACAAGTTATGGGGATATAGTTCTTCCTGCAGTCGCTAGACAGCTCTAGTCAATTTGATTTTATGGCCACAGCCTCCTGAGATAATATGAGTAGACATATTATGTCAACTGTTTGCTGCCTGTATGCGACAAGATGATAAGCAAACAAATCTTACCGAAGATGAATAACATCTTATTTTGAACAATAATGACAACAAGAAAATTGAAGCCATAAATGTTAAGATGAGAAAAAAGGCACAAAAGGCTACCGGAACCAATATTCCTACAAGGTCCTGCCATGAAACATGATCAGAGCAGTAGCATAAGGTATATAACTTAACAGGTAATATTTCATTATCTAACTATTTTCGTAGCTAATTGATCTATAGTCACTATGTGATGAAGGGTTTTTCAGTTTAGGTAAGGGATTTACGAAAGGTTGCAGTCAAATATGCTTATTACAATTACAATACACTTTTTAATTGGTTAGTAAAAAAAAACCCATTCTACGAGGTGTGTCTAAAAAGTTCGGTGAATGGTCTCATAAGTGGGTATTCAAAGTTTGATAGAAGCACGCGTGCCTGTGTAGACACGTCTGGACATGTCTGGACCTGACCTCTGTCGGTACTAGCGCGAATCTTCTAGCGCAGTGCTTATTGCATTCAGTCTAATTGAGTGTTCCGAGTAGTACGCGTTATGGAGCAACGACACAACATTAAGTTCTGCTTTAAATTGGGTAAAACAGCGACAGAAACCCATGAGATGTTGGTGCAGGTGTACGGGCAGGATGCTGTGAGTAGGAAATGTGTTTATGATTGGTTTGTACGCTTTCGCACTGGTAAGGAATCTGTGGAGGACGAACCACGTTCAGGCCGGCCATCCACAAGCAGGACACCAGAAAACACTGAACGTGTACGAGAGATGCTAACAAAAGATCGGCGATTGACTCTGCGATTAATAGCAGAAGAATTGGGTATTAGCAAAGACACAGTAAGGACCATCGTCCATGAAGAATTGGGCAAACGCAAGATTTGCTCACGATTTGTGCCGCACATGCTAACAGATGAACAAAAAGCAAGACGTTTTGAGATCTGTGGCGATTTCATCACCACACATGTGTGACAGGGATCCAACCTTTCTAGGTTCCATTGTTACAGGAGACGAGACTTGGTGTTACCAGTACGACCCCGAAACGAAAAGACAATCGATGGAATGGCGGTCACCTTCTTCCCCGCGACAAAAAAAAAGCCGTGCGGTAAAATCCAAAGTTAAGACCATGTTGATCACATTTTTCGACAAAGAAGGAATCATCCATAAGGAATTCGTTCCTGCTGGCCAAACGGTGAATGCCGCATTCTACTTGGAGGTTCTCAAACGTTTGTTACAGCGCATCCGGCGAGTTAGGCCACAGATGTTCCAGACCGGAAATTGGATGTTACTGCACAACAATGCACCATCGCATACCAGCATCATGGTACGACAATTTTTGACTCAGCGTGGCGTGACAGTTTTGCAACATCCACCGTACTCTCCAGATCTGGCGCCTGCTGAATTTTTTTTGTTTCCACGTCTTAAGCAGGCCTTAAAGGGATCACGGTTTGTGGACGTCGAGGAGGTTCAGAACCATGTGACGGCTATTCTGAGAACGATTCCACATCAAGACTTCTCCAACAGTTTTCAAGCGTTATACGAACGTTGTCAGAAATGTGTTGTGGCTAGTGGAGAGTATTTTGAAGGTCAATAAAGGTATTTACAATTAACATTCTGTTTTTATGTTTTTATCATACCATTCACCGAACTTTTTAGACACACCTCGTATACTATGGAAGAGTTTCTAAATCTACATCCTAGTGTGGTTTTATGTTGATGTTATGTCATATCTAAAATGTCAATGCCTATATTGTGCCAACTGACAAATAAATATCAAAATATAAAAAATACCAGCATTAAAGTATTGTTGACATCTATGCCTGTTACTTTTAAGTGTATTACTTTTATGACTGTCTTTACTTCGTCAGGTGTAACGTATTTCAAGAAAAAATGTTGACACTGTTTTACTTACATGTATTTTGTCCATGTTATGGGGGTTTTCTCGAGTAAAATGCTCATTCAGTGGTTTGAGAGAGACACTAATTTTCTCACCATCATCTTTTGCATAACCTAGTCCCACTGTTCTAAGATTTCTCTACATTTCTGTAGAAAAGATGTTAGGGTTTATTAGTTGATCTATGTATTTCAATTTGGAATCTCTGATTAAATGATTTGTCTTAATTCAAAATTGCATGTACTGACTAAAATTTCTGTGCGTTTTTGGCATACAATCTTTTGGTCATTAAGTTGCATCCAAGCAGGTGGTAACCGGTGTGACCTCTTCATTTTTAATACTGAATGTCATTTCAATGTTTTTGTTAACAATCATTAAGTGCCATATATTATTCTGGCCTATTTTCGCTGTGTCTTGCCTGTGTGCTGGAATTTTGTCCCACAGAACAAGTTTTACACATCTGCAAATCTACACACATGGGACTGTCACATTTATGCACATGTAAATGCTATTAACCTATTAATGAAGTTTTGTGTAACTGACAGAGCATGTGTAATTTGTGAACATTTTATTAGTGAAATTGGAAATCACCATCACCAAGGTGAGTAAGCATGTTACTGCCTGTAGAAAGTTTGAGTATGGAAATATGCACACTAACTTCACCATTAGGTATATTTACCCAGAATGATCACTTCAATGGGTATCCCCATATCATCAGATGATTCCGACTGACCATCCGGCAGCAGGTGGATGAATTTGTTGATCAACATGGGGATGGATACCCATTGAAACAGTCGTTTTGGCTAAATATACCTGATAGTGAAGTTAATGTGCATATTTCCGTACTCAAACTTTCTACAGTTTTTAACACTTTACTGTGCTATTTCTAGTAATATTAATAGTGATGTTACTGCCTCTAAAGAAAGGATTACATACCTTGTTATAGAAATGACGTTCCTGCCCTGTCAGTTCAGAGGGCTCATCCCTTGAGTGGAAATGTGCGCACACTCGCATAAGACGCCCTTTGTTGGAGTACAGCAATGCAAGATTTGCCTTGTCATGCACGACTTCAAAAGCTTTCACTCCAGCCTCCAGATGGTGCAAAGATTTGGAGAAAACAGACTCCAACTTACTCTCCTGATACTGATTCATGTAAAGAACTCCGAGCTCGTTATGAATGTTACCCAATCTGCGGTGCAGACTGTTCTGTGATTCTAGAGCCAGTGCCTTTTGGTAGCAACTACAACTGGCCTGCAACATCTGCTCCAGGCTTTCAAACTGTTCTGGAATATGTTTTAACTCTGGAAAAAAAAAATCACACTGATGTATGTATCTAGGCTTTCACAGTTGCCGTTTGATGAATTCAACATTTCCCAGATGTTGGGCCATGGTTCAGCTACATGTTCAGACATTTTACTTCAAACAGGATTAGGCATCTTCGGAGCGATGTTGTACTTGGATGGTTGGCTTTAAACTGCTGATTCCTCTGTGTGCCTGACAATTATACCTAGGTACTTGCTCCCATGCATGGACTGGTTGGCGCTCTGCCATGGGATCTCTTCTCTTCTCTGATTCCTTTGTTTCTACCTACAAAAGACTTGCATTTTGTTTTTGTTATGGGGGAATCTTCTGTGAACTTTTTGTAATTCTTTTTTTCTGTTGAAGTTGTTTCAATGGTTCTGTATTTCTATTCCTTCATTGTAAAACCAAGGATAGTACTGTGGTGTGGAGCTGTAGAAATATGAAAACAATTTCAACAGAGAAGAAGAATCACAAAGGGTTCACAGAATGAAACGCAAGCTTACAAAACACAGAACCCCCTTGGTGGAAAAAGAACCATCAGAGAAGAGGACAGAATCCCATAGATGGACCAATTGACCAATCCGTGCAAGGGAGGAGGATGGAGGAAGTGGCCAACCATCTGGGGTACAACATCGCTCTGAAGATGCCCGGTGCATTTCAAGGTGAAACGCCATGACACAAATCAGAAATGTTGAACTCCTCAAAGATGAGTCTGGTGACTTATGCTGTTGCCCACATGTACCAACCTGCATTATTCCTATCAGCAATATCCTTATCGACTTGAGTCATGATGCTGACATCCATCTCAGAACAGAGATCATAATCTTCCTGATGCGACTTGAGATGTGCCCAGTCCTGTACTATCATAAAGCAGCAGTCGCCAGCTCGCCCAAGAAGATAACTATTGAGCTTTGTGGAGTTGTTTAGAGCTGTCAGCAGATTTAACACGTGCACAATATAATGCAATGTACGACCTGTAAATGAAATTAACAACTCTCAATGGTAATGTTCCAACTTGGCAAAAAGAAACAATTAATTACAATTTGCTCATATTGAAGAAATGTATTAATTCATTTTATTTTTACTTAAATTTCCATGGCTCTGAACCACAAAACTTGAGGAATACTTTATGCTTAGTTTTAGCGCGACCCCTGTCATTTCCAACTCCACCACAGACTCAACAAGAGCGTTTTTTCAATTAATCAACTTTTAGAATATTTCACTTTCGGTGTCTTGCTGGAGCAAACACTGTGAATAAACTGCAAGTGTAAGCTTCTTAAGAATGTCCTTAATTTGTTTCTAAAGAACCCAGGGATTTCAGTTCACAATATGACAAAATTACAAAATGCAATGTTATAATAATTTTTATCTAATACTGGCAATAATGAGCAAGATACAAAATGTTAAAATATATTTAAAAAGTAATTTTTAGTAGAACAGTAATAATTAAGATGAATTACTGTAATTATTATTATTTTATTGTATTTTAGGCTACTTGAAAAGCAGTTTTAGCCAATTTTTGTTTTGTTTCTAACATCTTATTCAGCCATTTTAGGTTTTATAAGATTGGACTATGTGACTGCCATGACAATGAAATGGGTAATTATGTTAAAATTGTTGGAACTTGTTATGTTGGCAAGCACGAAAAAAACTGTTAGCCCAATATGTTGGTAGTGCTGTACAATGGTAAGACAATAGCGTCTAGGCGGAGCCCCAAAAGTGTAAGCCTTCACGCCAGTTTCATCACCAGATGAAAGTCTGTAAGTCTGAGACCCATCCTACAGTTGCCATTTGTAAACAAAACGCAGATGTTACATATATCGTTCTTGCGCTTAACTTTCACTTTCCTGATTAATAATTGTAAACTTAAAGAGTGGGAACATTTCATTTCTATTATCATCATCGAAGTTTTTCTTTAATTTTAACTGTTTAAGTACAACCAATTTATGATTGTCTCCTTTCTTTGAAGATCTACAGATTTTTAAAAGTGTTTCACAATCCATGAAGTTAAATAAAGAAAACAAATGCTTGTGCCTCTAGTTATGAAGATGTTACAATAACACTTGTGTAGGCCCAAAAGAGAACAGAAGTATATACTCGATATTTTAAGAATTATGTAGTGTACGGACAAATTCCTATATACATCAGAATTTCTGCGTTGTTAATTTCACAATTAACAATTTGAAGATTCTGTGATACTGGAGATGTACAGGCCAGATTTCAGATAGGCTGTGTTATTTGATTGCAGTTTATTTCTTTTTCTATTTTTTCACTGTATCTTCTACTTCAAATTATAATGTAGTTTATAAATCATAAGTGGGTTATTTTCATTAGAAATAATTCCCACTAAATTATAACGCATTGAGAAAT
Source organism: Ectobius pallidus (assembly GCA_964059195.1). NCBI lineage: Eukaryota > Metazoa > Arthropoda > Insecta > Blattodea > Ectobiidae > Ectobius > Ectobius pallidus. The sequence goes on along the minus strand of CAXKWD010000008.1, from coordinate 8,307,868 downwards.
AAAGGAATGATAATTATTCAGCAACTTGGAATGAAAGGAAAGACGTATGTGGAAATGATAATACAACTCATCCTCAGAAACTAAGGAAAACCAACTAGGTAGGCTACCTTATGCTAATATTTAGAGTGATTTTTATCCACTTATAATTTTAGGTAGTACTACAATCAACCTATAAAATTCTCCCACTACTTTCTGAATGATGTAATATATGAAGTATTAACCATAAAATAAAATATAAATATATGTCTTACTAACAGTTGGACTTTTAGCTAGAGCATAGCAGACTACCTATGGTTTTACCCCAAGACAGAGATGATGAAATTACTAAAAAATCTCTTTTTGTGATTTTTTATTAATACTTTAGGCTACACCTTGCAATTTCGGTGCCGCAGATTCATTGTCAACGCTAAGTGACAAATTATTTGGGTCTGGTAGAGAACGCTGCTTTCGTTAAGTTTATATGATTGTAGCAACAGAAAAAAACAGGTTGTTTGTGTTCATGCACTTACGTTACTGCACACATAAACAACGGAATGTATAAAATCATCTTCCAGATTACTGCAACCAGCATCAACTATATAAGGGCTTAAACATAATTATCCAAACAAAAAATCTACACTCCTTAGAACACATTGGAGACCCAGCATAGATCACTAATATTAATATTAATAGTAATAATAATGTTTTAGGCGACTCCATAAGTTTCACTTAGCTAGCAACGAAAATTTTGTTATGTTTATGTTTACAAAACGTCAGCTGTTCTGCGCTGTGCTGCCTGGGACATGCGCAGTGGTATTGAGTGATGACGTAAAGCCTTACACTTCGAGCGCTCCGGCTAGAGTCTTGTTGGTAAGACAGCTGGTAGTCACGCCATGACAGTTACGAGAGAGCCTTCAGTGTGTGATGTTGTGTAGTGCAAGTCATCCAAATGTATTACTTAAAATATAAAACTCTATACTGCTGTGCAAACTTAAACTCAAATGTATTCATGTTATTTAGCCTCTGAAACCAAATCATAACAGGTTATGGGCCCAGGAGGCACAGAAACCCCAGGAGGCACAAATACGCCCAGATAGGCTACATCAAATACGCCCAGATACATCAAATACGCCCAGATACTTCAAATATGCCCAGATACGTCAAATACGCCAGATACCCCAGAAACGCCAAATGTTTATAAGGGTAAAATTGAAATAGGAAAAAAACTATTAAACCAGTGAAAAGTGAAAGTTGCGTGTGTGGAACATCAACCGTCAATTCAAAAACGAAGACAAAATGGCGGCTGAAGAACACGAAATAAACGACCTGACTAAGTTAATAAATGCAGAGACATTTCAACTATGGGAATTTGATATACAGATTCTACTGAAAGCTAAACAATTATGGGACATCGTGAGTGGAGAAGAAGCGTTAAGTGATGTAGAAAATGACAATGGAAGACTTAAGTTATGGAAAGCTAAGGATGCCAAAGCACAATTCTATATCATTAGGAGTATAGATAAAACAGTAAAAAATCATATTTTAACATGTGCATATGCCAAAGATATGTATAATACATTGAAAGCAGTATATCGAAGAGACTCTACTCAACAAAAACAACAGCTACTGATGGATTTTCATGGTTATAAGTTTGATAATTCTAAAGATATCATGCAAAACGTAAGTTATCTTAGAAACATTGTTTTCAAACTAGAACAATTCAAAGAAGAAATATCAGAAGAAATGACAATAGCTAAAATCTTGTCATTGTTACCCGAACGATATCGCTACTTTTCTAGTGCATGGGAATCTACACCTGTAGAACAGAAGACTGTTGATAACCTTGTAGCCAGACTTTGTAGAGAAGAAGAGTACAATAAGCCAAAAGAAAGTGAAGAGAAAAATGTAGCCTTTGCAGTTCAAACAAAGTTCAAGTGGAAACATGGACAAATTGTTTGTTACAAATGTGGTGAAAGTGGTCACACAAGGCGTAATTGTTCCAAGAAAAAGTGGTGTAAAGACTGTAAATGTGACTCTCATAATGAAGAGGAATGCTTCAAAAGGAAAAACTTAAATCAAGTCCATAAACACAAATCATTTCCTCCCTGTGTGTATTGCAAGAGATCAAATCATGCAGCAGAAAAATGTTGGTTCAAGGATCAGCACGAAAAGAAGAAAGATCACAAAGTGGCATTTTTTACTGAAACAAATGAACAGGAAAAAGTGGCATGTTTCAGTGAAGATTTACTAAGTGTTAAGCAAACAGACAATCTTTTTGTAGTGGACAGTGGATGTACCTTACATTTGACAAATAAGTGTGATATTTTGAAGGATACAGAGTATTCTGATGTAAAAATTTATAGTGCCAAAAAAGGAGAAACTATGACTAGTGTAGTGTCAGGAAAGATAGACACTGGAAATGTACTGTTTAGTGATGTGTCATATGTGCCACAGCTCACAAGAAATCTATTATCTGTTAATGCTATTACCAAGCATGGTGGAGAGGTGAGATTTACAGAAAAAGAAGTTAAAATTATTAAAGACAATACTGTTGTTTTGAGCGGACAAAAGACTTCATGTGGACTATTTGTGGTAGACTTAAATGCTCAACAATGTCAAGAAACTCTTTTACTACAAAATGAAGAAAACTACATGCAATGGCATCGTAGATTAGGACATATCAGCTTTAAAAATCTACAAAAAATTCCCGATTTGTGTGAAGGAGTGCCATCAACCCTGAGTAAATGTGAAACAGACCATTTGTGTGAAACATGTGCATTAACAAAACTGATTAGAAATCCATTCAACTCCACAAGACAGAGAGCAAAAAGGCCATTGGAAATCATACATACAGATGTATGTGGAAAAATTGTTCCACCAACATTTGATAACAAAAACTACTTTATGACATGTGTCGATGACTATACACATTTTGTTCATGTATATCTTCTAAAGACTAAAGATGAAGCTGAAGATTACCTCAAAGAATTTATTGTTGAAGCTGAAAATTATCACAATTTAAACGTATCTAAGATCAGACTAGATAATGGTGGTGAATATAGTTCAAATAACTTCAAACAGTGGTGTAAAAAGAAGGGAATACAACTCGATTATACCATTGCTCATTCTCCTCAGTTAAATGGAACAGCTGAAAGAATGAATTTAACTCTTTCTAATAAAATGAGAGCCTTGCTGTATGACTCCAACCTACCGAATGAAATGTGGGGAACAGCTATTGAAACAGCTGCATATCTACAAAATAGAAGTCCTTCTGTAACAATTGATACAACTCCTGCTGAAAAGTGGTTCCACAAAAAACCTGATCTATCTCGACTGCAAATTTATGGATCTGTGGTATATACAAAAATTCTTGGTAACCTCAAGAAATTAAACCATAGAGCTAAAAAGGGTATATTTGTTGGTTATGCAAGAAATGGGTACAGAATTTGGGATAAAGAAAATCAAACAGTGTATACTTCAAGAGATGTGAAATTTTTTGGAATACCTGATAAGGAAAATATGTTAAACAAAACTGTAACAATTGGAAACTACAGAGACATTGATGATGAAAAATTGGAACCTGACAAAGAACAAGAAAATTCAAGTGAAGACAATCTTAATTTAGAATGTGAAGTACCATCTGAAGAAAATGCGAACTCAGACGTTCAACTAATCCAAAGACCACAAAGAAATAGGCAATTACCAAAGAAATATGAAGATTACCAGTTAGACTATGTGCTACTTTCTGAAGATTCTACACTAACTTATGAAGATTGTATGAGAAGTAACGAGAAAGAAAAATGGCAGAAAGCTATTCAGGAAGAAAAAGATTGCTTAAATAGGAACCAAACATGGGAACTAGTCAATGAAGATAGTATTCAAGAAAAAGAAATAGTTACAAGCCGTTGGTTGTTTAAAATCAAAGATGATGGTCGTTATAGAGCTAGACTGGTAGCAAGAGGCTGCCAACAGAAAGAAAATCTGGAATATAAAGACACATATAGTTCAGTGATACAGACCAGTTCATTAAGAATGCTGTTAGCTATTGCTGCTGAAAAGAATCTCAAAATTATGACTTTTGATATAAAGTCTGCATTTCTATATGGTGACCTACAAGATGAAATATACATGCGGTTGCCTGAAGACTTTGATCATCCTGGTAAAGTGTGCAAACTGAAAAAGGCAATTTATGGATTGAAACAAGCACCTCAACAATGGTTTAAAAGACTTACTGACTTTTTAAGGCGTGAAGGTCTGAAACCTATACAAACTGATCAATGTGTCCTGTCATTAACTCAAACAATAGCACAGCAGGAAACTTTAAAGTTACTCCACATCAGGATGAGGTGAAAGTATCCGAAATAAAAGTAAGTGATCTTTCAAATATGCCCCTTACTAATATACTCCTTTACCATCAGAATGTCCAATCACTTAATAACAAAATCAATGAAATTGAAATCCTTCTGTCAACCAAACTTTTAAATACAAGTGTATTATGCTTTACTGAACATTGGCTTAGGGAGGATGCCCTGCAACACACAATAATACCTAACTTCACTCTTGCTGCTAATTCAAGCAGAAAAACATCTACTCACGGGGGTAACTGCATTTTCATAAGGAACTCTCTTTCTTTTGCTAATCTTGACATTCTGAACAACCTAAACATCGAAAAAGACTTTGAAATTTCAGGCGTAACATTACCAGACTACAATATTGCCATTATATGTATATACAGATCACCATCAGGTGACCTAAAAAATTTTCTTACCACTCTAGAAATTGCCCTCAATAAAACTAAACTTCTTTATAAAACACTTGTATTATGTGGAGACCTCAACATTGATTTTAGCAAAAAGTCTAAAACCTTATCAGAGTTATTGGACCTACTATTAGCTTTCAATCTTAAACCAGCCGTTCATTCGCCAACTCGCACGACACCGCACTCCTCATCAACCATAGATCAGATCATATTAAATACAGATATAAATCTCTGTCAAATCGAAATTCTAAACACTGGTTTCAGTGACCACTATGCTCAACTGCTAACCCTTCCTATTTCACTGAACAATCCCAAAAGAACAGAAGTTACTGAAAAAAGAATATTTAGTGAACAAGCAATCGAGTATTTCAAATACTTACTAAAGAAAGAAACTTGGATTGAAGTCTTCCTAATTGAAGACACTTCTCAAAAATTTGATATCTTTCTTAGCACCCTTCGCTACTATATTGACATTGCCTTTCCAAAAAAGCTTGTAAAAGTCATTACAAATACCAGTAACAATAAATGGATCACATCAGGCATCAAAAAGTCATGCGAAACAAAACGTCATCTATATGAATTGTCTAAAATCAGAACTAACGATACAGATTTTAATAACTTCTTCAAGAAATTTAAATTAACTTTGGCTAGTGTGATAAGGGAAGCTAAAAAACGAACTAATCATGATTACATTAAAAACTCTAACAATAAAATGAAAGCGTCATGGAACGTAGTCAAAAAAGAAACTACCAACATCAGGAAAGGGGTTGAACCAAACATCACCCTTAACAACAATTCGCACTGTATCTCTGATCCCAAAAATATTGCTAATTTCTTTAACACTTACTTTGCAAATATAGCCGAAGACCTCATATCAAAAAATACTCACAACAGATCATCACACACAATTCCATCCTCTTTTCCTATAAATCAGTCTTCAATGTTTCTTGCCCCAACAAATGAAGGCGAAATCATCAATATCATAAAAAATTTGAAATCTAAACACACTTCAGGAATCGACGACATACCTGACTCTCTTGTCAAAAAATGTTCACAACTGATTATCCAGCCCTTAACTCATATCTGCAATGAATCCCTCAAAAATGGAATTTTTCCGACATGTCTAAAGACATCTATAATAAAACCCCTGTTTAAAAAAGGTAAAAAAGATAATATTTCAAACTATAGGCCCATAGCATTAGTATCAGTATTCTCTAAAATATTAGAAAAAATTTTCAACTCACGCTTACTAAGTTTCCTTGAAAAGAACAAACTATTATCTGAGTCCCAACATGGTTTCAGAAAAAATCGTTCTACAGAATCAGCCATCTTCAAATTTTTGTATGATGCCCTTAAAGCTGTTGACGAGAAAGAATTTACTTCTGCCATATTCTTAGACCTCTCCAAAGCATTCGACTTAGTTGACCACAAGAAACTCCTACTAAAGCTTGAAAATTTTGGAATTAGGGGGTTGCCAAATAAATGGCTTGAGACATACCTGTGCAACCGCCTTCAATTAACAGAAATTAAGCATTCGCAAGACAATGTAACTAGTTGCTATCGCTCTAATCTATTAAAAACGAAGTTTGGTGTCCCACAGGGTTCAATATTAGGACCTATCCTATTTATACTTTTTGTCAATGATTTCTGTCTGATTGATCCCAACTCAAGCTCAATTTTATTCGCAGATGACACAAATATCCTGATTAAAGCTCCTCATGAAAGCGCCTTTCTAAACTCCATAGGTATCACTACACACCAAATTACTAACTACTTTTCATTTAACCATCTTGTTATTAATCTAAATAAAACCGTCTGTATGGACTTCCACTCGACTCGAAACAATAAACACTCCACTCAAATAACACTCTGCAATCAGACAATTGAGAAAGTTGAAAGCACAAAATTTTTAGGACTATGGATTCAAAATAATTTACATTGGGATATTCACATTGATGAAGTAAATAAAAAGCTCTGTAAAGCCACCTACTTAATGAGAATATTATCCAACTGTACTAGTAAGGAAACTCTCAGAATAGTTTACTTTGCATACATCCACTCTCTCCTTGCATATGGGTTAGCATTTTGGGGAAGATCATCTGCAGCTATTAAATGTTTCAGAACCCAAAAGAAAATAATTAGAATAATGGAAGGGCTAAATTCAAGAGCTTCATGTAAACCCCTATTTAAAAACCTCGGTATCCTCCCACTACCATGTTTGTACATATATCAAAGCTTAATGTTAATTAGTAAAACTACAATAGATGGCCACTCTCCATTTGTAAAAAACAATGAAGTACACTCGCACTACACCAGACACCGTTCTGATTTTCATTCACAACCCCACAGAATCACTCTATTTCATAAAGGAACCTTTTACTCTGTAATTAAATTATATAACAGTCTTCCAAAGCAGCTCAAATTAATCCACCAAAAACCCTCATTCAAAAAATCCCTTAAGGCATATTTGATAGACAATTGCTTTTATTCAGTTGAGGAATACCTTACAAAAAATGCATAGGTACTTTAGAATCATCTTGCAATTATTATAAACAATAATATTTCTTATTATTTTAGCTTAGTCTAGTTTAATTATAAGTTGACTTGTCCAATATCAAATTGTACGTTGTACATAGTGATTCTCAGGACCAATAAAGAATTTGAATTTGAATTTGAATTTATTTAAATCCATATATGGTAGAAGACTATTTATAGGAATTCATGTAGATGATGGTATTGTAATAGGAGAAGATCAACAACAAATGCAAGAACTTATGATAAAAATGAAGGAAGAATTCCAGATCACAGTCAACACAAAACCTGATAACTACTTGGGCTTACATATCAAACAGACAGATGATGGAGTATTCATAAATCAAGCTAGTTATGCTGAACATATTGTAAATGTCTATAATATGCAAATGGCAAAACCTACAAGCACGCCGATATCTAACCAAGATGTTTCTGCTGATGCAGCAAAAAACTCAGAAACAACGTTTCCATATCAAGAAGCAGTGGGAAGACTTTTGTACCTGTCCTGCAAAACACGGCCTGATATTTGTTATGCTGTCAATTATGAAAGCCGTTATACCAAGAAACCTACCAAACAAGATGTAAACAATATCAAGAGAACTCTGAGATATCTTAAAGGATCATCAGATAAAGGGATCCAATACACTAACAAGGGAAGTGCAAATACTCTAGAAGTGTACTGTGATTCCGATCATGCTGGAGACAAAGAAGAGTGCAAGAGTACTACTGGATATGTAATATACTATGCAAACGGACCAATTATTTGGTGTTCTCGTAAACAATCTATTGTTGCACAAAGTTCTACTGAAGCTGAGTACATTGCAGCAGCTTTATGTTGTCAACAAATGAAATATGCTAAATCTGTACTTGAAGAACTACTGTTAGAAAAAATTGATGTGACTCTACATATCGATAACACAAGCTGTATCAAGATGATAGAAGCCAATCAACTTACAAGAAAGTGTATATATATTGATGTCAAATATCACCTGATCAAAGATGAATTCAAGAAAGGATGGTTTAAGATCAAGTATTGTGTAACTAATGAAAATGTGGCTGACATTTTTACCAAACCTTTACAGCCTGTTAAGTTTGAGAAAATGATGAAACAAATTATGTCTTAAGTGAACTATAGAACATTGTGTTAGTTTAAATCAAATTTGGACAAATTATTCCATACATATTTTAAGGGAGTGTTCATAATCTCAAATGTTAATTATTGTTAAAATGTTTTTGTATTAGTTTTTTGTGTTTTTTTTTTTTTCGTACTTGAGGGAGTGTGTTGGAACTTGTTATGTTGGCAAGCACGAAAAAAACTGTTAGCCCAATATGTTGATAGTGCTGTACAATGGTAAGACAGCTGGTAGTCACGCCATGACAGTTACGAGAGAGCCTTCAGTGTGTGATGTTGTGTAGTGCAAGTCATCCAAATGTATTACTTAAAATATAAAACTCTATACTGCTGTGCAAACTTAAACTCAAATGTATTCATGTTATTTAGCCTCTGAAACCAAATCATAACAAAAATATCATAGTTAGCTAGCAAGGAACAAAATAGTTTAAAATCTAAGAATCTGGCACCTACTCATAATATATGTAAAACATATATGATACCCTTCCCTTTCATGGCTGTGGGTTACCTTACTCATCTTCCCCTGTATTATTTATCACTTAATGAACACTTTTATTACACTGAAAACTGTACAAAACGACCACTAATAATTCCAACAACAAAAAAGTTCGTCTTTTTGAGGGAATTGTTTAATAAGGGCTTTTTTTTTAGAGAATGAGTTAAATTATTGTAATTAAAATACTATGATTTAAATATTGTGAACTTTTGAACCATTCAAGTAATGACATGGTTAACATTTTGAAAAGTTATGATGGAACTTTCACAATTAAGTTATAACATATTTATAAAATTAATGTAAATTGACTAACACACTTAGTTACTCCACTTACCAAATTATGGTAGAACATGTTTTGCATAACTTTGCATGCATCCTCAACTACTTATCATTTCAAGTAGTTGAGGATGCATGCGAAACATGTTCTACCAAAAATTTGCCACCTGGGATTTGAACCATTGTGTGATAACCTTCTCCGTATCCCTGTCAATCTCAGTCATTCACTGTCATTCACTGTCATTTCTTGAGAGGTAGGAAACAATGAAAATCTCTGGGTTTGCAGTCTGACCTATAGGGTGGAGACTTCAACACCTCCCTGCAAGTCTCCTGGAGACATTTGGCTGGGAGATGTTTCAACATCCACCCTACAGCCCAGACCTTGCTCCCAGTGATTTCCATCTTTTCCTACACTTCAATAAATGACAGAGAATGCCTGAAATGGAAGAAGGAATAAATGATAACTCACTTACCATATTTTTCTGATACATAGTGACTTTCTGCCAATGTAACATACACCAAACATGCCTTCTCATACAGTAATATCTTGAGATGCATGTTCCACGACACGTTGTCTCCCTGGTCCAGTTGTTTCCAGGATGGTATTGTCTCTGCCTTTGGCTTGCAGAGTAACGCTCTTGGAATGCTTTCTTCTTCATCCTTGGGTTTCTTTTTCTTCTTTCTGGAATTTGTCTTCTTACTTGTTGACTTCTCAGGTGAAAGAGGCGAGTATGGCATTGGTATGGCTTGGAAAGGTTGAGCCATTTTTGGAAAATCCTCCTGTTTTTCCTCACTTCTTTGTTTCTGTAGAAATAAACATGCTCCATCATTTTTATATCGGTCATTAAAACTGGTTTAAAGATTGTAAATTAGTTAAATAAATAATAAGTATAAGTATAAGTATTTATTGTACTGAGAAAAATTACACAAGAGTCTACCGGATTTGATCCTTGTCATTTTACCAGTAGACATCTTAAACACATTAATACATTTTCGTGGAGTGTGTGTAAACATGTAGAGATAAGTTTCTTCGCTGCTTCCTATTAAGCTATGTTCATATATGCCTTCTTTCTGTTCACATCATGACACTGTTATTACTCTTGCCATTAAGAAATGCCCTAAATAAATAAACTGCAGTAATGAACTGGTCTTCTAAATAAACCTCATCATCATGACATTTATTGGAAAATTATTCCTATTAGCAACTAAAGCATTACATTTAATTTAGCTACCACATTCTTTTAATTCCATTTTCGCTGAAGTGTTAACACTGCTTTAATTGCACTATCTGTTGCACACTAAAAAATATTCCTTTGTGTTGATTTTTAGCAATGAATGGGCACTACAAGAAATTAAAAGTTTGTAATTTATTTTTACTCCTTAATTCAATCCCTTCCATTTTCCCACCCCCCTTACTCATGTGTTCTTCTCTGCAACTTTGTTTCTGCCATGGCCCCACTGGGATAGAAAAACTGACAGGCCTTCTCTCACTAGGTAAATTTACTTCACTATACATACCTCTTTTCCCATCCCTGGCAGACCAGCTGATTCGTACAAGTTAAATAAATAAATAAATAAAGATTAAATAAAAAAAATTAAAGGGATCACAAAATTGCACACATCCATATCAAGTTTTGGGTGGTAAGGAGACAACTTTGTGCAACAGCAAAATTTAACATTTTCAGAGGTAGGAATATTACGCTGCAAAGTGTAAAACTAGCAAAAATCATAAATGAATCACCTCTAAAAGAAAAGGAAGGGTGGAGTTAAGCAGGGGTTGTTTCTCGAGACAGTGCACACCCAAATATTACAGTGCTGCATGATTCACAATCATTCTGTTTTTTTTTTTTTTTTTTTTTTTAAAGTCAATAACTTTCTAATTTTTCCTGCTTTCACCAGTGATATATCGGATAGCAGCTACTCAAAAGTGGTGTAAGAGGCAAGAGCCTAAGGTCACCCGCCGAATAAATAGGAGACACAAACAGTCATGTGTCATGGCACGTGGGGTAAGGTTGCAGTATGGACTTTTAACATGTGACGCACATGCACGATGTTGACCTGTGCATGCCCATCCAACAATCATTCATACATTCTTACATTCTATACAGAGAGAGCCAGCCAATGCAGCAAAATTTTTATTTATCAAGATCACAACTGGCAAAGACTGATGACTAGAGACAGGCAAAATATGAAATTTCATATTCTAAAATATGGCTACTAACACTCTGAAAACTCGGATCTTTACGAATCACGAAGTTTAGATGGCAATGCATGCAAGAAGAAAGTTCATATTTCATAATATTTTGGTAAAATCTTCATATTCCGTGAAAATCTTCACAAAGCTTCATATTTTGTATGATTTGCAAATTTTTCCTTCATTAATACCTATTTGACAAATGAATCGAGTTTTCCACGTAATTAAAATGCTTTGAAAAATTTTCCTGGAATCGCATCTCAAATCCCTAAACCGCTAACTCCAGAAAGCTAAGACATTTGGCAACACTTCTAACTGTTAAGAGGTACCCCACACCATTCTGCTCTAATAATAGCCTACTTCCATTATGATCAGGAATGGAATTTCTACATATTGAGTGGAGGTAGTCACATTTTTTTTTTTGCATTCCGAAAGCTAACTTGACAGCAAGGGCGGGGGTAGGGGATGATTACAGTTAGAGGAACCAGCTCACTAGCAGGGAGGAGAAGCTCACTAAACACTGCATTAGTTTTGGACTGGCATTTGTGATTCGTGGTCATTTGGACGGTGGGACGTTGACGACAAGCCTAAATCGGGAATGCATAATTGGGTGACAGAGTTCAACTGTTTTAAAACAGATGGAACGATTGTTTTGTGCACATTTTGTAACAAAAGTGTAAGTATAGAATATTGTGCTTTTTATTATCTGTGTAATACTATCTAAAGACAAATTTGTACTAACATTCAAATTATTTTTACGCTACATTTGATATCTTGGGAAAAAACAAATATAAGATGCATCTTCGCATGAGGCATATCCCGGCCAGCCCTCCCCCAGTGAAGCAGTTCCTTTTATACCATGATCTAGCGAATTCTTCGAGGATGAATAGGGTACAAGGCAAACCTGTGGGTACAAGGCACATATTCTCGCATTTAATATTTGGTACAAGGGGCGCTCAAGAATTTTTAATATTTGGTACAAGGGGTGCTCTCGCATTTTTAATATTTGGTACTGTCGGGAGTGTCGGCGACAATATACAAGGATAGTTTGTCACTCTGCTTCGCTGAGAAACAAAATGTGAATATCGAGTGATCGACTGGGCGGAGCTTAAAGTGCACTTAGTATTTGACTTTCGCCGATATCTTTATTCTGAACAAATGGGTGACTGAATTACATAAAAATTTTGTTATTAATTTATTTTTTAATACAGGTATCTGCAAACACAAAGTTTCAGCTGAAACAACACACAAATAGCATTCAACATAAAAAAATGAAAATTAAAAAGACACACACACAGTTCAGACGTTTCTTACCGATAGAAGATGCAACTTTTTGCCAGAAAACATTGAAAAGCTGCTTGTACTGTATCTTATTGTAATAAATATTAATTGATGTGATGATGTGATGTGAAAAAATGTAGGTGAATAGAATATTGTGAATATTTAACATATTAATTACCAGTTAACTAGTGTTTTGTTTTGCCCTCTCATTGTGAATATGGTAGATATTCTTTTGTGTGTTGTCTTAAATCAAATAACAAATATTCAGATGATAAAATTGGTGATTTATTGTATTTCATAATATTTTTTTTTTTTTTTTTTTAATTTCATAATTTCATATTTAGCATAAAAAAATTTCATATTTTGGCAAAATTTTCTTCATATTGTGCCTGTCTCTACTGATGACAATTTTCTGTCAGTATTATGACATATAACCACTGCACGAGAAATTGCTCCTCTAATGATAGTGTTCAGTTAGTACCGTCCGCCTTAGCATTTGTTGTTCCAAAAGAATGGTCTATTGGATGGCCACAAAATTGGTGGATAACTCACAATACTGCAAATAGGCCTATATTGTATCCTTGGCTAATGAAGGAGAATATTAAGTTACATTACATTAGATTACATTTATTTCATCCGCAAAATCAATACAAGAATGACATGGACACTTCATTTAACTTACATACTGAAAACTACATTTACAACAATACTGTGTTTACAGAAACTTAAAGAAAAATATGGTCATACTTACAAAGTGCCTATTTTTACTACTACAAACAAATTACTTAATTTTAGCAATATTGAGTACATTATACAAGTTTCATTTTTTGAAAAGAATGGAAAAAAATATCTTACAGAATACCTCACAGTAAAAATATAAGATATAAATTTATATTGAAATGTAGTGTTAGTAAAAAATATTTTACATAACAATTTACATTACAGTCTTGTGTTCTATTTACTGTTGGTTAAGGAACTCATCAAATATGCTCTTTCTATAAGAAAATTAAAAAGTTTTTTCTTAAATCTATTTAATTCATTTATTGATTTTATATTTGCAGGAAGTTTATAGTAGCCTATAGTTTTATCCCTTTATAATTTGGACTCTTTTTTCAAAAACTGCTAATCTGTGCTCCGTTACTCTGTAATCATTTTCGTTTCTTGTATTATGATTGTGAATATCAATATTTTGTTGCTGATTATTTGTTTTGATGTTTATTATTAATTGTAATATGATCAGGCTGGGAAATGTAAATAATTTTAATTTCTTAAAAACTGGCCTAACTGTGTCTCTGTTTTTCATTTTTGTCATAATTCGTACTGCTTTTTTTCTGTAATGTGAATATTTTGTTTGTAATTGCTATTGATGAAGCACCCCATACTGTTACACAATAATTTACATGGTTTACAAGTCATACCAATCATACTGTTTATAAATGGCTGTATACCACATGTATCATGCCATTAGTCAGTTCTGTTCAGAGAAAGGCATTGAACTGATTGCTTTATATACAGATGCCACACATATGTTACAGTATTCTACTACTGGTACCTTGAAAGTGCAAGATTGGTGTTTGGAAAATAGAGATCTAAAGAAGCAAGATTTTGCTAGAGTTCTGTGTTAGAAAATGAACATTTCAAATTCTACAGAAAGGGTTTCAGAAATATGGATTGTTTCCTTGGGACCCAGAATCAATTTGAGGCACTTACATACACAATAAAAATACTATTACTATGTTAAGAGATGGAAGATTCGTATTGATAATTCATTAAGATATTCATCGAAATTATAAGAAAAAATGAAACTGCACAAACTTCCGATCCCTGGTTATTACAAAATGTAATAATTCATTAAAAAAGTTTTGTTATTGGGCACTCACCTGTGAGGGATCTGTGTGATCAACATCAAAATACTGCAAACACTGCAGCCCGGATGCCACGTGCTCAAGCGCCATCCTGCATCGATCCTCCACACTGCCATTGAGCGGAGGTGGTGAAATTAGTTTTGATTCATGCTGCGGTCTCGTCTCACACAAAGCCTTCACTGGAACGCTGCTGCTTGAGTTGAGGGAATTATCGTTGTCGGTGCCTTCATTGTCATCGGTCAGTTGACTGTCGAGGCAAGGTGCTGACGGATCCGTGTCGGCAGGAACATAGAGATCCGACAGCATGTAATGAGCGGATGTCACTATCTGTGGATATTTCTCCCTCGCTAACAAAGCTAAACAGTTTTCCAGAAGCATTCGTATTGTCCCATGCTGCCTACAGCCATCAGTGGAATGTTTCATATTTCTTGCTACCCTGCAACACAAAAGCTTATGATGGCGGTAGAATTCAATCACAACTTCTTGTTATTATGAGCAGGGGTGTGATATCGATTTCAGTGCTTCCTTATACTGCATTGATTTTGGTTCCTATCATGTGAAAAAAAATATTCCTGAAATATCAAAACCAGGGCCTGGATTTTGATGACATGTCATCTTTTACCGGTACATCGTGAACGTTGCCCACTAGTGCAGATATTCTGATCATGATTCCTAACTAGTACAACTTAAGAAAAATAATAACCCCAACTCAAAAGATATTATCAACTCCAAATAAGGAATAATTATCCAATAATAACAATGGTAATTTTAGGGTCATATTTTATCATTTTCCTCCATTTTTTATTTTTAGATTTTTTAAATTCAGTGTCATTATTTGGTCTTTTTGGCCACTTTACAGTCTTCTTTCCGCATTTAATATTTTTAGGCAATTTTTAAAAATATAAAGTCATTATTTTCTCATTTTGTGTTGTTTCTCGCATTACATAGATTTTCTGTGCATTTACCTGCATTGAATATTATCAGAACTCTAAATAAGCATAAATAAATAAATCTTTTTATAAATATAATTTGGATACAGAAAGATGGTGTTTGCTGTTTGCATTATATGCCAATAATCCATTTCAAAATTTTTGAAAGATCTTCCTTCAAAGTAATGAAACAAACTTAATTTCTATAGGTTCTAATTTATTGCTATTAGCATAATGAATAGAGGAGAAAGTGGGATGACTGAGGTAGTTCACTGGTTCCGCCGCTAGGTAGCAGTTACTCTGCTTGAGATTCGCAGGAGCAAGATTACTACGGGCGGTATAGGAAAAATTGCAAACATTCTTAAACAAAATAATACATTAATCTATTTCAAAATTACTCACCTTATCTAAATTGAACTGTTAGATACTTTTGACAATTTTCGGGCTGCTTTACACGTCTTGGAAGATCTCATCTCCATAAATAAACATGGCCGTGTGTAACAGTAATTTCTCAGATTGCAAGAAGCTTGACCGTAACATTTCGTTCCACATCTTTCCAAAAATCGAAGATGTTCACAAGCAATGAACAATTATATAATAAAGGTATGAAACAGCTAAGGGATGATCTGATCTAATATTTTGTTGCCTAGAAAATAGGGTAGAGGGTATGTTAGTATAATTTCATGAGAATTTGTTAAAGAATGTACATTTGTATAGAAATAACAACGTATAATTAGGGTAGAAAACAGCTAAGGGATATTTTATAAATTAATATTAATAGTACATTGTGTAGAATATTACCGAGTATTAATTTGTATTAATATTGTATTAATAGTAATATTATTTATATTAATATGAATTTTCTCCTGGCTGTATGGGGTAAGTTATGTAGGTGAAACACGGTCAAAAGTGTAGATCTGTGTACAAATTATGTGACAGAGATAATATAAACTAAGGGATGGTTTGTGAATTGCAGGGCACAAAAAATTTCATAAGCAGCACTACAAAAATAGGGCGTGTGATCTTTAAAATTGGCGTCTCAACATCCGATAAAGACGCACATACGCAAAAATTGTTTTGCAATGCATTCTACATATATCACACAATATTTCAAAGCATTTTCCCTGATTTTTCATAAAAAAATTAAATCCTCTTGCCTTAACTACAGCCCGCTATTTGCTCAAACCCTTGACCATTCGCTGTTCGCTGTAACTGATGTACGTCTTATGTTGTTAAATTATATTATTAAAAAAAGGAACAAGATATTAAACTAATAAGACATTTGCTATGATAATTATACATAAAAATTACTTTACATAAGTGAACAGAAAATATGATAAATAATCCAATAAATGCATAAATAAAAGTAGTGCAGATTTACTAAGTTAGAAAAAAGCTTCATTCACTCCTTTTCCCCAATCTTGCAGTATGGGTACAAATAGTCAGTTAATATAGTATTATTATTGAGTCCACGAATAAATTATGTAAAAATGTTTACGTTATTGCTGGTATTTTATGGAAATAGCTTCTGATAGCTTTAGCTTTAGAGTAATTACTATTACTCGTTAACCATTATAGATATATAGATGGTACTCAATTTATAATAAGTAGGGCCCGGATTTTTATGTGTTAAAAAACTTAAAAATATTTATTTTTTATGTGCTAAAAGTGTTTAAAATATGTGCTAAAATTTTTAAAATATGTGCTAAAACTAAAAAAAATATATTTTTCTGAAAAGGAAACAAAAACACCAGAATGTGTACTGAAACTCACCAATTGCAGCTAAACATCAGATTAAAATGCTGAATGGAGTTGCAGTGCGCAACAAATGTCATCTCCAGATTATGGCTAACAAATCCTTGCCTATTATCCGAGAATAATGCCTTACATTGAGAAAAGGAACGTTTTACATCACACAATGTTAACCTTGCATATTTGAAGAGGTGTAGGCTACTGTATATCACTAACACACACACGATCAAGTTCACTTATGTTTTGACCTTCCAAAACTTGAGCGACTTTGCAGAGGGTTTGGTAGCCACCATTTTTCTCAAACATACCTTTAAATTTTGTTCTTAGAACTTCTATTTTCGAACCTGAGATAGTGTTAAGTTGCCTTTCAACATATTGTATGTCTTTAACTGAACTACGCAATGTTGAGATTGGGTTCTGTTCTTCCCCGATAAGCAAGTGCAAGTGAATCACTCTCACCTCATTGCAATTTGTGTTGAATTCTTTCGAGATAGAAATTTGTGTTGTAAAATGTTAAAAGAGAATGAGGAAAAGTACTAAAATATTTATTTGTGGAGAATATATCGAAAATATTTATTCACAAAACTTTTTTTTGTAAAACATGTATTTTCATGTAAAATAAAATTTAGAATTTGTGGTTTTCGGACCTTGATATGAGCATCAGGAAAAAAAATTACATAAAAAATCCGGAAAAGTACTAAAATATGTATTTATGGAGAAAATATCGAAAATATTTATTCACATAACTTTTTTTGTAAAATATGTGTTTTTATGTGAAATAAAATTTGGAATTTGCGTTTGCCGGACTTTGATTTGGATATAAAACTTTGTTTTAGGAATGTACGCATCAGGAAAAAAAATATTTTTTTACATAAAAATCCGGGCCCTAATAATAAGATCCAAATATTTCACTAATGCCCAGTTGCAGAAAAGCAAATCAATTTTGATCAGAGATTGACCAGAGTTTGATCGGCGATCAGTTACAATCGGGTTGCACAAACTACAATCAGTGTTAACGGGCAATCAGATCTCTGGTCAGAATTGATCACCCATATTTCGCTGGTCAAATAATGATTCTCCAATCAACTTTGCTGGTAATGTGTTTGTAAACAGAGATAGGCCTATGAAATCTGTTTATCTGTTTATGTGAGGTTAGAGGTCAATGCTTATGCTTAATTGAATAGAAAAATACGCCTACGGTATATAATATTCCTTTCGCCAAAAGATCATGTTCTACACGCGATTCATACAGAATTCATGTGCAAGGGGAATAAGTTACACACAGCACTGTAAGCAAAGACTCCTTACCTAAACATGGTATGCAATATGTAAGTAAAGATAAAAACCACAATAGCCTATTTTTCCATCATAATTTCAGTTGTGCATAACAACTCTGTATATTATCCAAATCTCTCTGGACTGCATCTACTGAAATCTGAAGCAATGTTTTGCCAGGCATTCTCTTTCTGCTTTCCCCAAACTGCATCGGTATTTTATTTTCATTGATGCTCGTGTAACCTTCTTAAATATTCAGCAACAATGCTTTCTCATTCCCGCTCAAATTTGGGCCCCTTGATATCCTTCTTGGTCAGACATTTTCACATACCCAAGGAAAGTAAAATAATTAAAGCACAGAATGTCAATACGTATATGCGCAACACAGGGAAAATGGCTGCTAAAACAACTGAATGGTGCACTGCGACCTGCTTTAGCATTGTTGCCACATGTGTTTTTCCGTCAAATCGAGAATCAGTTGACCGTAGTGCCTTGATCGAAGATTAGCCTTTCTGCAACTCAACACTGAAATGATTGACAATCAAACTAATCATAGATCAACTGATTGGCGATCAAGAAGCGATTTTCTGCAACCGGCCATAAACCTTACACTCTTGATCTCTTTCTGGACACAAAAATAAAATAATAAATATCACATAGTCAAATTTGCTTCACCCTCAACATTTCACGATCGTCCCACATCATTCAGACAGCTGTAGCGCCCGGAATAATTACCACTCAATTACTCGTAAACCATTCAAGATATAAAGGTGGTACTGAATTTAAAATAAAGTTGAAATATTTCACTAAAATTTTCTCGCTTTAAGTTTTTACGGGACACAAAAATGAAAAAAATTGTTGCATAGTCAAATTCCGTTTCACCCTCCATGAATTTTGTGTAATTGGTGATGTTTATATAATGAAATAAAAACATTTATGTCCGCATTTTTTAAGTCTCTGTTTTAACCATCAGAAGGACTGTGTTCACAGTATAAGTATCAGTGGCGGATCCAGAGAGACATTTTGGGGGGGGAACTAAAGTAGAGAGGGAAGTTTTTACTCATAAAAATTATTTATATCCAGTACACAATTGAAAACAAAATGAAAATTTCAGCATTTTCTTACAAAGGTATTTCAAAATAATGAATGTCGTTGCTTTAATTTAAGTATTTGGGTTATGTTCTAATAAATTTTCAATAATTTGTGCTTAATGTTACAAATTTTGGGGGGGGAAATTTCCCCCATTTCCCCCCCCGTGGATCCGCCCCTGATAAGTATTAATACAGTACAGAAACTCAGCTCGTTTTTCTGCCAGCCGAGCATGCGCGCGCATTTACTAGCGATCGTAGCGGCCATAAAGTAAGACTACAGAAACTACTCCGGGAAGTATGTAAATAAATAGGAGTGTTGTATTTATTAGAACACGCTATATTCGAAAGGACCTTATTATTCTGCTGTAAATTTGAGTAATAATAAAAGACAAAATCCTGAATTGCATTTCTTCACTTTCTTGAAACATCCAGAAAGGTAAGAACGAAAATAAGTAATATTTATTGTAGGTCTACTGGCTTACTCGTGATTCTGGTGTGGTTATGTTTCAAGTTACTTTAATGTAATATTTTTATATTTTATTCTGTTGTAATGATTTCTGGTGTATAAAATAGGTCATTAATGGTCGACAAGAAAACCTAGTAACAAAATATGTAAAATATTTGAGTGAAAATTACCGTCTATGCTTGATACACGCCGAAAACAGACAGTTTATGAATTCCTATAAAAACTCGTTAATTAAAACTGCTGTACCGACGGTGTCGTCAATTCCAAATGCTCCAGAATTTTTTGTTTTGTTTAATGAAGTCCATCCTGCAGTAATTGACGCTACATAGACCTACAATAAATTGAATTCGTATATTGCCATATAAGGCAAAGAATCAAAATACACTGTCAACAATGACGTGCAGGATGAACAACATGACAGACCTATAATACAATTTACGTAATTAATATGTAAGCTATTTATTATCATAATTAGAATTATAAATTATGTTAAAGGGCAATGATTTTAAAGGAAAAGTACTAGGCCTAGGTAGAGTCCTTAACAATAGCCTATTTAGGTATTGTTTACCTCTTCTTAACTAGAATATAATACATTATCTGTTTTATTATTTCTTAAATTTAAAATTAGATTTGCATTAAATAAAAATATTCTGTATTTTTCTCTTTTAACATAACATATTTTGCGATGTGTTTATGTATTTTCTCAAGCAATTTCATATGATGAGAATGTAGCTTTACTTAATCTCCGCATGGAGCGCTAGTGTCGTCCAGCCAACATGTTGTCATGGGACTTTTAACACACAGTTTCTTTACTGTATTAATACTTATACTGTGCTGTGTTGTGCAGATTATTTCTGCACAAATTTCACAGAAATAGGACCAAGGGTTTATTAAAGATTGCGAGTTTAATCATAAGATGCCAAACTATCATGATGCACCATTGAGAAGTTGAAACGCAAACGAAGGTGCTGCCAGTGTTTCGGTGGACCGCCGCTCTCCCTATAGTAGTAGTAGTAGTAGTAGTAGTTTTATTCATCCTTTTGATCATGTACATGTGTAGAACACAAATGATATAGGATACGTCAATTCGTAGATATTAAGTATCATTCATACCCACCATTGTATTAGCGGCCGAGTCATCACACTTTCTCATTCTATTCATTATGCTATTAGTATTGGTTACTGAGCAGCAGCAGCAATAACAATAACAATAATATTAATAATAAATACGAAAATTGGAAGTATACTAGTGGCAACACATCAATAAAATCAAAGTGAATTACAGGAAGTTCAGATCGTTTTTGTTGGATGTTGGTTGGATATCCAGCATACTTCAGAACAAATAGGAACCTTCTATCACTACGAATGCTGTCACACTAACGAGAAGAAATTGAGCTGGCTCTATTAAGTGCTCTAAAATGGATTTTGTATTTAACAGAGAGCCAATGATTAAAATAATTCAACACATTAAAATTATTCTTGATTCCCTATAATATGCAATAACATAATGGAGCAAGATGGGTCAAAGCCTGTCACTTATTCTTCATTTCCTGCCGGCAGGGGTTGAAATCATATCTTACACCCAATCATTCATCATAATGAGTAAAAATGTTTAACCAATCTTGAAATGAATAAATTATTTATCAAATTCAATCACTTTGATTTATCAAATACAATGACTTTGAATTATCAAAATACGGACAAATCAGTGGTAGCGGCACACTTTTGGGATGCAGGATATGAAGTTGACAGGAATCCAGAACTATTAAAATGTGTCCGCGGCCACAAGGAACTTTCGGTATGGGAGAGGTTCTTTATTTACAAGAAGGGGAACCAACTGATGAACTTGGCATCCCGACCAATGAGGACCTCTCTTGAAATTTGTACCACATCCATGGGAGGGTGGCATGGCAGTTGAAGTATTGCTGATGGTAGCGAAGGCACCAAAACTAGTACAAGTAAACTAGCCTATACCAAAAGTGAAGTTTAGTGTTAAATTCAACTCATTATATTATTATTATGTTATATAACTTCACTGTGTTAACTTCCAATACAATTTAATATAGTTTAATGTTTTATTAACATCAATATTGAGTCTGACATAATATGACATTATTTGTAAAGCTTCACTCAAACTGAATGATTATATTCTGAATTCCAGGTCTTGCCATACACTGAAAAATTAAAGGTAAAAGGTAAAAGGTCTTGGCGTCTTCCGTGCTCAATGGGAGGCTCCACTTCAGCAATTTAACGCATCTAGAATCCTGAAAAGTGCCCACAGTGAGTATGTCAATGCCACCAGAGATCTGTGTGCTGACAAGTGATGTTTGGAGGTGCTGGAAATTGATAAGGAAATGGTGGAAGTTAAAACACCTGACATAAGAGGCTATCTGCGAAATCAAGAATTTAAAAAATGGTGTCAATTAAGAACTCACGGAAAAGGCGTTGTACTGTATGGAGAGTGTCCATTGGCCAACAGACGGCTTGAAACTAGAAAAGGCCTTAGTAGCTCCGAATGGAGAGACGCCATCAAACTACAAGGTAATGTCGCTCCCGTAAGGGCAATCCATGGACGCAGTCTGGATGGAAACCGCTGCAGGCACTGTAGCAAGATAGAAACATTGGCTCATGTTCTAGGCTGCTGTCGACATGGTGAACTCCTGCAGAACACTCGTCACCATCGTATTAGGAAGTTTAAAATTATGAATTCTTTTCCACCTTCAAGCACTAGTATTTTATATTGATATTGGAATAATATCAATATAATTATTATTCATATATCAATATAAAATACTAGTGCTTGAAGGTGGAAAAGAATTCATAATTTTAAACTTACTATTAGCACTCATCATCATCAGGATCTAAAGGCAATGCCTTGTTGTAGTAGCCATGTCTTCCTCTTCATCGCTGTTCTCTTTAGATTTTCGTATGACAGCACGTCCATATCCTTTATCATGTTTTTAATAAATGAATTTCTTGGACGTCCTCTTGATTTCTTTCCCAGTATTTTCCCTTCAAAAATGTTAATGAGTAGGCCATTGTGCCGAAATGTATGACCCACTAACTTTGCTCTTCTACTCTTAATTGAATTCAGAAGGGATCTCTCTTCCATCACTTCATTAAGCACTTCTTCATTTGTTTTCCTATCCACCCAACTCGTCTTTGTTAGCCTTCTCCATATCCACATTTCTGCTGCTTCTAGTTTCTTGGCTTCTGCTTTTCCTATTGTCCATGTTTCACATCCATAAGATAATACACAACTTACAAATGTTTTGGCAAATTTTTTCCTTACTTCCATGTTTAAATGGTTATTAGCACTAGAGGAACAAAATGAAATTTATCAATGGATGGTATTAGGAGCAAGATAACTACCTCCCTGTCACAAAAAGGGCTTGAAGTATATGAAGAAGTCCATTGCGTTGCTGATAATGGAAGCAACAGAAGAGTGGACATCATTGCTATTGAGAGAAAGAGGGACCTGGGTTATATAATTGATCCAACTGTTCGATTTGAACGGGATTCCGAGCAGCCACAAGAAGTGGACTGCGAAAAAAAGGAAATTTATGAACCCACGGTCCAATACTTGAAAGAAAAGTACCATATACAAGAAATATCTGTAATTGGACTGATGATTGGTAGCCGTGGAACTATAACAAAGATGTTCATGGACTCGTTCAGCCTAAACAAACATCTGTATTATGAAATGTCTTCTCGTATTGAGGGACTCTGTACAGATCATGCATAACCATTTACTCCTGTCTGTAGAGAGGATTATTCAAGTGTTCCAGACCTTCCACGCATGCACGACCTTCCAGCTGTCGACATTTGTTATGTTGTTGTCCACGCATGCGCGATAAATCCAGCAGTCGACATATTTTGTTCTGTTGTTGTTAAGTTCATAACATGGACAGTTTCTCCTTTTCCAATATTTAGGAGGCATGAGATCACGTTTTAAAAAATAATATTAATAAATAAAGAAAAATTAATAGTAACTTTGAGCAACTTGACACTTTATACAATGTAATTCAACCAGTAAAATAAGATGAGTTTAGAATAGGCTATCTCAATATTCAAGGTACTGGAGAAAAACATTTAATTACCAATGAAATGTTCGACGTTCTTTGTTTAGATGAGCATTGGTGCAAACAGGAAGAACTTCGGGTACAAGATATTAGAAGACTTCACTTTAATTAATAGTTTCAGTAGGGAAAATCACCTGCATGGTGGAGTGTCAATTTATGTTAAAACCCCTCTTGCCAAAAGTTGTAGCAGATTGGATCTCAATATATTTTGTGATGATTGCATTTTGAAACAACAGGTTTAGTATTTGACCGCCTTAAATTAATAATAAAATCAGGTAAACTGATGTAACAAAGTGCCAGTATGTTTTTGTTTAAATAGTTATGATTGCAGTTATGATATGCAGAATACAAAAAAGTAATCAAATTGGCCAGTTTCGGGATTTGAACCATGGAACTCCAGAATGTGAGGCTAAGACGTTACCATCTCGGCCACCTGGGTCAGTTTAACG
This sequence comes from Ectobius pallidus, assembly GCA_964059195.1. Taxonomy (NCBI): domain Eukaryota; kingdom Metazoa; phylum Arthropoda; class Insecta; order Blattodea; family Ectobiidae; genus Ectobius; species Ectobius pallidus. The sequence continues at coordinate 8,283,310 of CAXKWD010000008.1, read as the reverse complement.
CTTTAGTTGGATAAGTGCATGTAAAGCAATAGTGTTATTTGTCATAGCTAACTGTATTTTAATTGCCAAAGCCTTATAAGATCACAGTAAAACAATAGGCTATGTTGTCATGATAACTGATGTGCATTTCATAAATTCTTTCGAATATGTATATTAACATAAAATAGGCACTAAATTGAGCATTACTCTGAAACAGGTCAACCGATTTTATCCAATATCAATAGACGTTTTCAGATGGACATTATAAATGTGTATACCAAGTTTCATAAAAATCTAGGCTTTTCACAAACAAACAAATATATTTCTAAAACTGTTATTTTTAGATTCACGGTAGGGTCTACCTCAAAACATGCATTTAGGCATATGGATGTGACCCCCCCCCCCATGGTTGGGTAGACTACTTGTGACGCGGAAGGAAAAACAACGTAAAAGATTTGTTCATGTCAGCCATTGTTTCCAAAGCTCGTTGATTGGTGATAGCAATCGGGATGTGTGTATTTCATGCAAAAAGACTTCAGTAATAATGTAAGCAACAACATAGGGTGCATAACATGCTGTTTCCTAGCAACGTGATGTTGTAGTTATACATTTTCGATGCTTCTAAGACATGCCACTATTATAACATGAGAGAGAGAGAGAGAGAGAGAGAGAGAGAGAGAGAGAGTACAATAACAATAAAATTAGATAATTAATGCAACTTATTTAAAAACAGTGTAAGTTTTAATGAATGAAGATTTAATTCTTTTCCTATTAAGTGTAGGCCTATTATTAAAAAATCTAGCGATTATATTAATAAATATGGGCGAAGTCACAGCATGCAAAAAGACTTCAGTAATGTAAGCCACAACATAGGGTGCATAATATGCTGTTTCCTAGCAACGTGATGTTGTAGTTATCCATTTTCGATGCTTCTAAGATATGCCACTATTTTAACACAGTTGAAATTGGAATCTGACATTGGATATTTAAAAATGATGATTTATCCATTCTATTTGAAACCAAATATTTAAAAATCTCAATTAACTGCAACGGATTATTTGGGTACGAATTTCATATTTCTACAAAGGTCTCCCTTGCTATATATTCTTTTCTCTTAAAGCAGGTTACATGCTTCGCTATATAAAATTCATCAAAAGTAACTAACTATAATAAATAATAATATAATAAATAATAAATATATTATATATATTTATAATATAATAAGTAATATATAATAATATATATATAATAAACATAATAAGTTATAAATAATAATAATAATATAATTAATAAACATAATTATATATAATAAACATATTTAATAAAAAAATTACAGTAATTGAAATTGGTTGTAACTTTTTTTTAGAAACTGATATCATGTGTCGTAACTTTTTACAGGATATTCCCAAGAAAAAAAGCCTGACGGGCAAGGTCAAAGGAGATGGAGAAAGAGGTCAACACCTCTTATAGTGGAGGATTGAACTTTCACGACGTCTAAGTTGAGTAATAACATTTCAATTATCAACACAATTATAAGTAACACAAATGTTCACCGCTGACTAGGCGAGGTATTGCAGATCAGAGCCTTCGTTCTGAAATTAGTGAAAACTAAATGGCGATGATTTTCCTCTGCATCGAAACAAGTTCTTAGCGTTTGTTGATAACTGCAATACCTTAAGGAAGGCCACAGCGGAAAAATATTTACGATATAAGATGTCTGATCTCTCAGAATTAATCATTACTTTGCATTGATTTTTTCACAGGGTCTTCCACAAAGAACCTTCTAAAACACAGAAATATTCAGGACGGAATCGATTGATGAACCGCAACATTTCGGCTGACGATGGCTTTACACATGGAAGGGATTCCACTGTATGTTGTATAAATAGTAATTCCAGATGATATTTATTTAAAATATTAACGGTACATAATTCAAAATGCTAGAATGTAAACTCTGCCGGATTGCATAAAATTCACGCGCAATTTAAACAATGCTTCCATAATTAGAAAAGTGAGTTTTAAAACTTTACTAAGAAGAGTTAATGTAAATGTGATTGCTAACGACACCTACAAGAAGAAAAAAAAAGAATTAAATTACAGTATAAGTGTAGATTCTGTAAACTTATACTGCTAAAATATTGGTAATTCTATATAAAACAAAATTTAATTTTAACAGGTTATGACAATTACGGTAACACTAAAAAATCCCTTTAGGCAGGCCTACAGGCTGAGGTAGATTTCGAAGTGCTTTTGGTTTAATTTATTGTCGCTGCGCAGCATTCTTCTTCTTTAGCCTTGGCATGACAAACCCGCAATAACTGCAAAAAAAGAGGAAAGAGCACTTTTTCAAACATTCAAATCTCGCCCTAAATGATAGCTATCGAGAAACTAGTTATTGATTTGTAGAGTACTTATGAAGAGCTTTTCAATGATACTCCACAAGACGTGGTTTCAAAAATGTCGAATTTTCATCCCCCCACCCCCACTCGTACCCCCAAAACCCCCGAATCGTAGGTGTCACTGTGAACTCCATAGGGAGTACTCTAATTTATTCACACAAAGTTTCCCCTCTATACTTCATAGGGGCCGAGATATAAAGTTTTCAAAATTTAAACCCCCACCCCAATTTTGCTCATTAACGAACTTGTCCGAACTATTGGGCCTAGAAATAACATAATAAAATTTGGTTCAAATATCTTCAAATTTACGGCCGCTAGCGTGCAAAGCTATATACAGTAATATATCACATTTTTTTTTTTTTTTTTTTTTTTTTTTTTTTTAAACGGGCGGTGGTTTTGTACTTAGTGAAGCATGAAACGTAAAGATCTGAAAGATTTTTTTCGAAAATCATGACATGGTATCGATTGCAATAGGTAGATTTTTCTTTTGTAGAAATATGAAATTCGTAATTATTGAAATAACTCATTTTCAACAGATAAGGGTTAATATTAAATATTTAATACAGTATTCCACCTTTACCCATAACATATAATATACAACTTATTATGAAAATGCATTTTTAGATTCACGGTAGGATCTACCTCAAAACATGCATTTAGGCATATGGATGTGACCCCCCCCCCCCCATGGTTGGGTAGACTACTTGTGACGCGGAAGGAAAAACAACGTAAAAAATTTGTTCATGTCAGCCATTTTTTTTTTTTAAATATTTGGTAACTTTATTGTATAAAATACATTACAGTTTTGCTAATTACAGTAGAAATAAATAACTTGACACTTGTTTCCGGGGTTCTGCCCAGCGCCAGTCCCGGTTGTATGTTATAGATTTAGTTAACATTGATGCTCATAATCTAAGATCTGAATGTCTTTTCCTCTTTAGTCTTCTAAGTTGTGTGTCTGGTGGATAGTTTCTGGGAATGTCCTGGATCAGTGGATTGATGTGGTTGTTGAATGACCTGGCTAGTCTTACGTAAGCTTTGCTGAGTACTGTTGTTACATCTGGAATGTTTAGATCAGAGTGAATGGTTGAGTTTCTGACATACCATGGAGCATTAGTTATTAATCGAAGGCATCTGTTTTGAATAGTCTGAATCCTTTGTATTTGTGAAGATGATGCTGAACCCCAAATTGGACAACTGTACATCCAGATAGGCCGGATGAGAGATGTATATATTAATTTCTTGTATTGAAGGGAAAGTGAGGATTTAGAAGATATGATGTGTTTCAACTCATGGAGACGATGGCGAATTTTCTTAATTAAGTAGGAAAAATGGTCTTTCCACGTCAGACGTTGATCGAGAATAAGGCCAAGATATCTGACTGACCTAGACTCAAGAACCTGTTCGCCTTGAAGTATGATTGGTTGTTGTAGTACATCATACTTGTATGTGAATTTCACGACGTTTGATTTTTTTGGGTTCATCACAACTCTCCAGTGTTTGCAACACAAGTCTATTTCGTCACAAAATTCTTGAAGATTCTGTACAGCTATTTCAGCGACACCTTTACTCAGTATTGCAATGTCGTCTGCAAAGTGTGCGATTATGAGTTTGTCAGAAACTGGAAAGTCTGCAGTGTACGTGATATAAAGTAGAGGTTCAAGTATGCTGCCTTGAGGTACTCCAGATCGAATTGTTAATGCTTTTGATTGAGCTGATTCATATTTTACAGAAAATGTTCTTTTACAAAGATATGATTTAATGATTCTATAGAGAGTATCATTTAGGTGAGGCTTAATTTTGAAAAGAAGACCATCATGCCATATTTTGTCGAAAGCCTTTTCAGTATCCAGAAATAATCCTAGACAAACTGATTTTTCCTCGTAAGTGTCCAATATAGCATCCACAATATGTCAGCCATTGTTTCCAAAGCTCGTTGATTGGTGATAGCAATCTGGCTGTGTGTATTTCATGCAAAAAGACTTCAGTAATAATGTAAGCAACAACATAGGGTGCATAACATGCTGTTTCCTAGCAACGTGATGTTGTAGTTATCCATTTTCGATGCTTCTAAGACATGCCACTATTATAACACGAGAGAGAGAGAGAGAGCGAGTACAATAACAATAAAATTAGATAATTAATGCAACTTATTTGAAAACAGTGTAAGTTTTAATGAATGAAGATTTAATTCTTTTCCTATTAAGTGTAGGCCTATTATTAAAAAATCTAGCGATTATATTAATAAATATGGGCGAAGTCACAGCATGCAAAAAGACTTCAGTAATAATGTAAGCCACAACATAGGGTGCATAATATGCTGTTTCCTAGCAACGTGATGTTGTAGTTATCCATTTTCGATGCTTCTAAGATATGCCACTATTTTAACACAGTTGAAATTGGAATCTGACATTGGATATTTAAAAATGATGATTTATCCATTCTATTTGAAACCAAATATTTAAAAATCTCAATTAACTGCAACGGATTATTTGGGTACGAATTTCATATTTCTACAAAGGTCTCCCTTGCTATATATTCTTTTCTCTTAAAGCAGGTTACATGCTTCGCTATATAAAATTCATCAAAAGTAACTAACTACAATAAATAATAATATAATAAATAATAAATATATAATATATATATTTATAATATAATAAGTAATATATAATAATATATATAATAAACATAATGTAAATAATAATAATAATAATATATAATAAACATAATTATATATAATAAACATAATTAATAAAATTACAGTATTTGAAATTGGTTGTGACTATTTTTTAGAAACTGATATCATGTGTCGTAACTTTTTACAGGATATTCCCAAGAAAAAAGCCTGACGGGCAAGGTCAAAGGAGATGGAGAAAGAGGTCAACACCTCTTATAGTGGAGGATTGAACTTTCACGACGTCTAAGTTGAGTAATAACATTTCAATTATCAACACAATTATAAGTAACACAAATGTTCACCGCTGACTAGGCGAGGTATTGCAGATCAGAGCCTTCGTTCTGAAATTAGTGAAAACTAAATGGCGATGATTTTCCTCTGCATCGAAACATGTTCTTAGCGTTTGTTGATAACTGCAATACCTTAAGGAAGGCCACAGCGGAAAAATATTTACGATATAAGATGTCTGATCTCTCAGAATTAATCATTACTTTGCATTGATTTTTTCACAGGGTCTTCCACAAAGAACCTTCTAAAACACAGAAATATTCAGGACGGAATCGATTGATGAACCGCAACATTTCGGCTGACGATGGCTTTACACATGGAAGGGATTCCACTGTATGTTGTATAAATAGTAATTCCAGATGATATTTATTTAAAATATTAACGGTACATAATTCAAAATGCTAGAATGTAAACTCTGCCGGATTGCATAAAATTCACGCGCAATTTAAACAATGCTTCCATAATTAGAAAAGTGAGTTTTAAAACTTTACTAAGAAGAGTTAATGTAAATGTGATTGCTAACGACACCTACAAGAAGAAAAAAAAAGAATTAAATTACAGTATAAGTGTAGATTCTGTAAACTTATACTGCTAAAATATTGGTAATTCTATATAAAACAAAATTTAATTTTAACAGGTTATGACAATTACGGTAACACTAAAAAATCCCTTTAGGCAGGCCTACAGGCTGAGGTAGATTTCGAAGTGCTTTTGGTTTAATTTATTGTCGCTGCGCAGCATTCTTCTTCTTTAGCCTTGGCATGACAAACCCGCAATAATAACTGCAAAAAAAGAGGAAAGAGCACTTTTTCAAACATTCAAATCTCGCCCTAAATGATAGCTATCGAGAAACTAGTTATTGATTTGTAGAGTACTTATGAAGAGCTTTTCAATGATACTCCACAAGACGTGGTTTCAAAAATGTCGAATTTCCATCCCCCACCCCCACTCGTACCCCCAAAACCCCCGAATCGTAGGTGTCACTGTGAACTCCATAGGGAGTACTCTAATTTATTCACACAAAGTTTCCCTCTATACTTCATAGGGGCCGAGATATAAAGTTTTCAAAATTTAAACCCCCACCCCAATTTTGCTCATTAACGAACTTGTCCGAACTATTGGGCCTAGAAATAACATAATAAAATTTGGTTCAAATATCTTCAAATTTACGGCCGCTAGCGTGCAAAGCTATATACAGTATATATATATGTATATATAAATATCACAATTTTTTTTTTTGAACGGGCGGTCGTTTCGTACTTAGTGAAGCATGAAACGTAAAGATCTGAAAGATTTTTTCGAAAATCATGACATGGTATCGATTGCAATAGGTAGAAGTTTCTTCGAAATCTACCTAAAAAGTATTATAATACTAAAATAACTTTGTACTTTATGAGGACTTCTGCTTGTAGCAGGTTATATATATATTTTAATTAGTACTACTATTGATTATAGTGTACATCAACAGAAAAGCAGTATACATTTATAAATATTATTCTAAAGATAATGTAAACAGTGTTTTAACGATTATGTAAATATCTTTGTTTTAGCAATCTGATGATCTAAATAGAATTTTAAGGACATCAATTTTAAACAGATTAGGTGAATTACAATTCAAAATATTCTTGTTATACCACTAATAAAAAAATCAGGTAAACTGATGTAACAAAGTGCCAGTATATTTTTGTTTAATCAGTTATGATTGCAGTTATGATAGGCTATGCAAAATAAAAAATAAAAAAAGTAATCAATATGGCCGGTTTCGGGCTTTGAACCATGGAACTTCAGAATATGAACCCAAGACGTAACCATCTAGGCCACCAGGGTCAGGTTAACGGTTTAGTTGGATAAGCGCATGTAAAGCAATAGTGTTACTTGTCATAGCTAACTGTATTTTAATGGCCGAAGCCTTATAAGATCACAGTAAAACAATAGGCTATGTTAACTATGATAACTGATATGCATTTCATAAATTCTTTCGAATACGTATATTACCATAAAATAGGCACTAAATTGAGCATTACTCCGAAACAGGTTAAACGATTTTATCCAATATCAATAGACGTTTTCCCATGGACATTATAAATGTGTATACCAAGTTTCATAAAAATCCGGTAAAGCGTATTTGAGTTACCGCTCTTTAAAATAGACTTTAATTGGGGTTTACTCCGGTACCGGTCTACCAACTTGGTCCAAAAACAGTAGACGTCTTCCCATGTACATTCTAAATGGGTATATAAAGTTTCAGGGAAATCCAGTAAAGGATATCTGAGTTATCGCGACTTCTTACATATTAAAAGGGCACTAAATAGGGCATTATTCCGGTACTGGCCAACCGATTTGGTCGAATATCGAAAGTCGTCTTCCCATGGACATTATAAATGCGAATACAAAGTTTCATAAAAATCCGATAAAGCGTATTTGAGTTATTGCGCCTTTAAAATAGACACTAAATTGGATATTACTCCGGTGCCGGGCAACAGATTAGGTTCAAATTCAATAGGGTACTTTTCATGGGCGTCATAAATGCGTATACCAAATTTAATGGAAATCCGATACAGCGTATTTGAGCTATGGTGCCTTTCTAATAAATATATTAAAATAAGCACTAAATTGGGCATTACTCCGTTACCGGTGAACCGATTTGGTTCAATATCAATAGGGTTCTTCCCATGGACATTATAAATGTGTTTTCCATGTTTCATGAAAATCCGAAAAAGCGTATTTGAGTTATGGTGCCTACAGAAACACGGACGGACGGACAGACAGACAGCCAGACGGACAGACATTTTTTCGTCCTCCACACAATCTCATAAAGTACCATACTGGCACTTAATAACAATACAATATTGCCAAAGGAGCATATTAACAGAATTTTTAGTATTACTTTAATAATTCAACTTCAAAACTTAAAAATAATGTTATTTTATTTACTGAAAAAAAGCTTAATTTATAAAATAAAACAAATTGCCTTAAAGTAGTAAAATTTTTACATTGTTCACTTTCCATTTTTATCAAGAAGCTAATATGAATAACGTGTCTCATACTATACTTTTGTACATAATTACACAGTATACTAATGTATGTATGTATGTATGTATGTATGTATGTATGTATGTATGTATGTATGTAGGCCTATGTGAGTCAGCCATGCATAATTATAGTTGAACGATTTATGATACATTTCTGTAGTTTAATTTTACTTACCTACTTACTCAATGGCAATAAACAATTCCTAAGCAAGCTAAAGGAATATTATCTGTTTTATGGAACCCGGAGGTTTATTGCCGCGCCTACTTGAGCCCGACATTCAATCATATTCTGTGCTAACTCCATCCAACCATCCCTCTCACATCCTACTTCTCTTAAATCTATTCTAATATTGTCTTCCCACCTAGTTTGGGTCTTCCAATTGCCTTTTCCTTTCGGGTCTCTTACTCAATACTTCTTTCCTCCCCCATGCGCACAACATGTCCAGCCCATTTCATCCTCCGTGATTTAATTACCCTTATTATGTTCGATGAAGAGTAGAGGTTATGAAGCTCGTCATTATGGAGTTTTCTCCAGTCCCCATTGTCATCTCTCTTAGGCCCTAAGCACCCTGTTTTCGAAGACTCTCAGATTATGCTCTTCCCTAAGAGTAAGGCACCATGTCTCACATCCATATAATACAAGAGGCAGGGTAATTGTCTTATAAATTTTTATCTTTAGATTTAGGGACAGGAAATGAGAAGTTTCTGAACTACATAAAAAGAAGCATTCATGATTTTTTGCACGACTTAACTAATTAGTGGTACTTACGAATGTTGTTGCCGTGGATCGTAAGTTAACATTCCCACACGCAATCTTGTTGCTATGTGCGGTAAGAGTTTCCGTGCGGTAAGAATTTACCTACGGCACATCATAATACAAGCCTTTATGGACAAGGCGCCCCCCCCCCCCAGGACAAATATTCGGTTCCCATAACAACAAACACATGCGAATCACTTTCTGAATTAAACACCTATTCTCAAGAATGTATATCTTCTTCTTCTATATTAATAAAAGGAAGTGTCTGTCCTCCGTCTGTCTGTCTGTCCGCGATGCCCAGCGAAATCTACTGAACGCAGAGATCTGAAATTTTAAACATAGATGGACTAAAGGGTCGGAAGGTGCACCTCGAAGCCGGAATTTTTATTTTAGCTTTCCTTCGAGAGTTATGAGTGAAAAACGGGCAGAAAACGTGTATTTTTTGCGTTTTCGAAGCATGAGTTTTCAGTAATACAAATCAATTACACTAGGCTTTGGCTATTTTTGTCATACCTTCGACATAAAAGCATCGCGATCTCTTGAATGTTGTAGCTCACGCTGGTCGATTCATTTGTTTTTAATGTCAAGGCACGCAAACATAATATGAAATTTTCAACCTACACCGAAGAGGATTATTATTATTATTATTAATATTATAGGGATAATCAATATTAGCCTAAATATGGTCAAACGTTGTTCGATTTGGACGAAACTCACTATACAGGGGTTTTCTGGGCCAAGGAACTCGAATCTGAGGTCGCTTTTACCAGGTGACGCTATCTAATCGTGATATGTAGTCCACATGATTTAGGTGTTAATATAATGATTTAACTATTATGCTCTTAATTTTTAATTTTTGAAATAATTATCGCGGGCACATGCTATCTTAAAATAATAAAATGACGTGTTTGTCTGTCTGTCCACGATGCCCAGCGAAATCTACTGAACGCAGAGATCTGAAATTTTAAACATAGATGGGCTGAAAGGTGGGCGAATGCGCATCGAAGCCGGATTTTTAATTTTAGCTTTCGTTCGCGAGTTGTGAGTGAAAAACTGGCAGAAAACGTGATTTTAGCGCTGCCGAAGCATCAGATTTCAGTAATACATTTCAATGTCAAATCAATTGCAGTTGGCTTTGGCTATTTTTGTCATACCGTGGTAATAAAAGCATCGCGATCGCTAGAATGTTGTAAGCCCACGTTGGTCGATTCATTTGTTTAGAATGTCAAGGCCCGTAGACACATAAAATTTTCAACCTACACGGAAGAGGGATAATCAACATAGACCTAAATATGGTTAAACATCGTTCGATTTGGACGAAACTCACTATACAGGGATTTTCTGGGTCAAGGAATTCGAATCTGAGATCGCTTTTCCCAGGCGACGCTATCTAATCGTGGTATGTAGTCCACGTGATTTAGGTGTTAATAAATATAATGATTTAACTATTATGCTCTTAATTTTTAATTTTTGAAATAATTATCGCGGGCGAAGCCGCGGGCACATGCTAGTACATAATATTTTTAGATAATATCACAATTAATATAATTAAATTGATATAAATAATCATCGTACAAAAAATAGCAAGCAATACTCGTGCTGTAAGCGCATAACGGATCTCGGAAAATTGAAAAAACTCGGCGTGAGCGCCTCGTTTTTTCAGACTCTTTCCTCGATCCGTATGCATCGCTTACGGCACTTGTATCGCAATGTACTATTACTTCACACTTAATTTCTGCTTTTTGTATCTGTAAATATTTTTACACTTTTGTAAACTTACATTTTTTGTTCAAAATTTGTAGGGTTGTAAAATTTTGGAAAGAGAGGCGAGATAAGAAAAAATACGAAGGCTCACTTTATGCACAAACAGTCGTCAAAATTACAGCTTTTACGCACTATTTTTGAAGCAAAATACATGTTAAAACTTAGAATTCCACAGAATACGCAATCTAACAGTTACACGCACTCAGACGCATGGAGTTGCGTGATGGATCATGTTCTTACCCTTGTTATGTTCCCCTAAAACCGGAAGGGGACCTTAATTTCAATTACTTGGCTCTCTTGAGTGTATAATGCTAGGGTTTGTTGAATGCTTTATCTTGTCTCCATTTCAAGAAAAGAGGAAATGCTTACAGAATAGATTAAGGGTACAAATATACTGGTACAATTAATCTTTTACTCCTGTCTTCTTTCCTTATGATTATATTCAGTTTACACATTTTCTACTTTGTGGTCTTACTTTACATATTTGGGCATTCAATAATAATTGTGAATGGACAATGGCTTCTCGGGCTTCCACCCGGGTGTGCAGGAGGTCTGATTCCGGCAAATTATTATAAAATCCGGGCCCTGATGATAATTAATGAATTAATGATGATGATGATAATGATAATAATAATAATAATAATAATAATAATAATAATAATAATAGCCACGCAAATAGAAAACTTCCCTACAGGGGCAGTGGGGAGGAGGGTTTAGGAAACGAGAGAATTATTATATGTGTTTGTTTACTAATCCGCCAGAACTCGCTAGCATCATGCACGCAGTGAAGCAACTATACGTGCTTCAGAAAAAATGCATCTGCTGTTTTCTGTTTGAACTTCTGATCTCCGTCCAAAGATCTACCAACTGACCTCAGTAGTTATGTATTAGCGATCACGTGGTTGGTGGCGCAGCGGTGGCGCGCGGTGGCGCGCTGACCACTGTCCACTCGGAGGAGCAGCTGACCACTGACCACTGACCACTGACCACTGACCGCTACCCTTTGGCTACCTGGGGTGCTTGCATCCTTAATGATCATAGCTCTGGATGCTAGCGCCCTTTGCGCCACCTGTGTAGAACAACGGCCTAAGTGTTTAACTATTGGGAATATTGTGAGTTTTATAATATTGCATATCATAGCGTGGTTCCAGATGCAGTTTGCATCCGCGCGTGTACCAGAATAACCGGCTCACCGCGTGGGGGGTCCCGCACGCTCCGTCAAGTCATCACATGTTGCGAGCTTGCAGAAGACCAGATGTGCAACCTCGCGTGGCAGCCTCATCTCTGCATCTCAAAATAACGCAGCCTAGCGCGTGGGTATTGCATACACGTGCACGTTGTACTCCAGCGTGTGTCGATGTTGCCGCACATGTCTAATTATTTGTGATCTTCTCTCTATATATATATAAAAGGCTTTGTCCTGACTGACTGAATGAATGACAGGAAATCAACGTACAACCCTATGGAAATTTTGATAGTACCTTCGTTTCAGCTCACTAAGAAAGGATTTTGATTCTAAATGTAAAAATTAAATGTTTTTGAATCCCTTTCTACATAGAATTATCAAAACAAATTCACAGAACGTATTGTTGCCTATGGGCTTGGATTACATGAAATGGATGTTTGACAAATTAGAGAAGGCGTCATATTATCTACTGAACGCAGAGATCTGAAATTTTAAACATAGGTGGGCTGGAAATACACCGCGAAGCCGGAATTTTAATTTTAGTTTTCGTTCGTGAGTTATGAGTGCATTATTTGCGTTTTTCAAAACATAAGTTTTCGCAATGTCAAATCAATTACAGTTGGCTTTTTTTCTATTTTTGGACATAAAACTATCGCGATCGCTTGAATGTTGTAAGCCCTAAATATGGTCAAACGTTGTTTTATTTGGTCGAATCTCACTATACAGAGGTTTTCTGGGCCAAGAAACTCGAATCTGAGGTCGTTTTTACCAGACGATGCTATCTAATCGTGGTATGTAGTCCACGGGATTTAGGAGTTAATAAATATTATGATTTTACTATTATGCTCTTAATTTTTAATTTTTGAAATAATTATCGCCGGCGAAGCCGCGGGCACATGCTAGTATTGTAATATTGCGAGCTTGCGTGTCTTAGCTGGAGTCCAGATGCTGTATGCGCACGTGCAGCCTCGCGTACGAAAATAACACACAGCTTACCTCTGCATGGGTCCTGCTTGCAGGCCGTACCTCTGCGTGGGTCCTGCATGCGCGTGGACGCAGTACCCTAGCGTGGGTCGATATAAATACACATGCTGCAGACGATTTGGCTCATTCAACGGATAGCAGCCGAGATGGAAGGTACTACTACTGCGTTCTTCAAGTGCTCCGAGTGCGATGCCAAGTATAGGCATAAACGAGACCTGAACCGGCACGTGAGGCAGAGGCATACACAAAGCCAATTATCCTGTGATTCGTGTGGGGCTTCATACACACGTCGCGACGTATTGACCAGACATGTGCGGGAGGCACACTCTAACAACCAGTACGTTTGCTCTAAATGTGGAAAAAGTTTCACCTGTCAACGTTATCTAAATCACCATTTGGAATCTACCCATAATCCAATGAACCTCAACGAAATGTACCGACAACGGGAGATGGCAAGGACACCGACCGCCAGACCATCCATGATCCGGACAGCTTTGGGCGGCCAAGCCATTGATTATTCGGTACGTGTTATATATATTAATGTGTTATATATTAATGTGTTACTTCCGAGATAACTCGTCTCATTATAAGTTTTTTGTTACAGCCTTTCACCATGCCAGATGCAAACACGCAACCCATTGCAGTATCATCTCAGCAAACTGCAGACGGTGGCCAAGGAGTCGCGCCCCATCACATGCCAGATATTAACGTGCAGACACAAGGATCCGCTTCATCTCGCGCGGTGACAGATGTCGGCAGCCATTATAATGTGGGGGGATCTCTCAACGCTCACAGCAGCCAAGCAGTCTCGCAGTCAGTCAACAGACATGGGGCCGCTACTCAGTCTGATGTGAGTAGCTTACTACAAACACGTGTTTTTTACGCTCCCCCTCCATGTTTTACGCTAATGTTTACATGGTTTTTCTGTATGTTATGCTAATGTATACATTGTATTAATTCTTACAGAATGATTTTCGCAAAGTGGACTCAGCCTTCAGATCGAGAATCGCTACATATGCAGCAACCAATATTCCGAAAGCGGACCTGGAGAGCGGCCTAGCAGCCTACAAACCCAAGATGGAGGCACTGGTGAGGGACTCAGTCCAGCAGTTTAACTCTGTAAAGTTCAATATTTTTGTGGAATGCGGTTTTGAGAACTTGGAAGGAAATTCCACTCTGCGTAATTTCAAATCAAAAAACGAGGTCGCCGTTCTAACGACCAACCTATCGGAACTGTTAGATAAACAAATAGAGAAAATTCAACAGGAATATCAAGACGTAGCCTTACGAGGGTCTGGGTTCGTGTTCAAATCCATACATAAAATTGAATTACGTGTCAACCATTATAAACCGTTTGTGGGTAGGAAATTCATGCTCCTACCCGAACGTTTTAGACATTTAAAATCTCTAGTGAACATTGACAACCATGACGATTATTGTTTCAAGTACTGCATCTTGGCAAAATTTATAGAAACTGAAAAGTATTTGTGGACTTCTTATCTGGACAGCCCGGAATTGGAAGAGAAATACGACTGGAGCTGTGTAAAATTCCCCGTTTCATTACACGACATCGACAAGTTTTCAAAAATGAATAACATATCGATCAATGTGTTTGGTTTAGACGAGCGGGATGAAGTTGTACCAATCAAAATTGCTGATAAGGAGTTGGATGACCATAGAGACTTGCTCTTTGTCTGCGATGAAGAAAATTCACATTATGTCTTAATTTCTGATTTCAACGCATTCATTAGGCCTTTTGTCACATCATACGAACATCAGATCAGAGTATGCAAAAGATGTTTTACGCACTTCCAGTCGTATAAAGGTGAGTCAGCCGACCAGAGACTTGAGGCTCATTTAGCTGTATGTAATTCGTTCTCACCCGTCAGGTGTGAATTTCCTAAACGTCCGGAAGTAAGTTTCACTAAGCATGAGTATTCGCAGAAGATTAGGTTTGTGATCTATGCGGATTTTGAGTGCTTATTGGAGCCTATTGACGGATGTCAAAATGAGCCTGCAAAATCCTGGACTCAAAATTATCAAAAACATACACCTTTCAGTTACGCCTACTTCATTAAGGACTTGGAAGGTGAACATTCGAATCTGCGGCTATACAGAGGACCCGAAGCAGGAGCCCATTTTATGAGTTCTCTTGTAAAAGACGTAAAGTCCATAGATGCCATTTTAAACTGTGAAATAAAACCCATGATCCCTCTCACGGCAGAACAGAACAACCAGTATATGACCAGCACCATCTGCCACATTTGTAAGCATGGTAATTTCACCGAAGTGAACTATAAAGTCAGGGACCACTGTCATGTCAGCGGGCGATTCAGAGGGGCCGCTCACAGGAATTGTAATCTGAATTACAGAAACCAGACATTCGTCCCTGTCGTGTTGCATAACCTCTCCAATTACGATGCTCATTTCATTGTGAAAGAGTTAGGCTTTGACAAGAATAGGATCAATGTCATTTGCAACTCTCAAGAGAAGTATGTATCGTTTTCTAAATTTATTCCCTCCCCTTTTTTGAAGCGGGGAGGTATGGAGTTGCGGTTTATAGATTCTTTCCGTTTCATGGCCAGTAGCTTGGAGAAGCTAGCGGACAATCTACCCAAGCAGAAATTTATAGAAACCAGAAATTCGTTTGGTGACAAAACCGATTTGGTATGTCGAAAGGGGGTCTTCCCCTACGACTATGTGTCGTCCTACGAAGTTCTTGATGAGACAAAATTACCGCCTAAAGAGGCGTTTTACAACAAACTCAGCAATGCGGGTGTCTCAGATCGAGATTACTCTCATGCTGTTAATGTCTGGAATTCATTTTCGGTGAAGTCTTTAGGGGAATATTCAGACCTATATTTAAAAACAGATGTCTTGATCTTAACAGACGTTTTTGAGAATTTTAGGCAAATGTGCCATGATACATATGGGCTAGATTGTCTCTACTATTCGACTGCTCCTGGATTCGCTTATGCGGCCATGTTAAAGTTCACAGAGGTAAAATTACAGCTATTGACCGATATGGACATGGTGCAGATGTTTGAACGTGGGATAAGAGGTGGTATTTGTCAGTGTGTAACGAGACACGCTGTGGCAAATATCCCTTGTTCCGCCGACTACGACGCATCAAGGTCGAGCTCTCACCTTTACTACGTCGACGCCAATAACCTTTATGGTTACGCCATGTCTCAAGCGTTGCCTACTGGTAATTTCCGTTGGCTCGATAAAGATGAGATAGCGTCCTTTGACGTCATGTCCGTACCGAGCAATTCTAAATTGGGATATGTCCTTGAGGTAGACATTGAGTATCCAGATCACCTCCACGACGCTCACACAGATCTACCATTTTGTTCAGAAATGAAGTGTCCTCCGGGTAGTAAATTCAAGAAACTTTTGACCACGCTTGAAACTAAACAAAATTACATTGTACACCATTCCGTGCTTATACAAGCATTACAACACGGATTGAGGTTATCCAAGATCCATAGAATTATTGAATTTCAACAAAGCTGCTGGTTGAAACCTTACATTGACTTTAATACAGTCAAGCGTAGGGCTGCAGCCAACAACTTTGAAAAAGACTTTTTTAAACTGATGAATAACGCCGTTTTTGGCAAGACAATGGAAAATGTACGAAAGAGGATAAATTTCAGGCTTGTTTCAGATCAAAATTTAATGAGAAAGCTGGTGGCTAAGTCAAACTTTTTAGATAGAACCATATTCAGCGAGAATTTGGTCGGTGTCCATCTTGCTAAAACTAGCTTGGTGTTTGACAAAGCAATCTATGTCGGTATGTCTATATTAGAATTATCCAAAGTCAGAATGTATGACTTTCACTATGATACCATGAAACATTTTTACAAAGACTGTTTGAAATTATGTTACATGGACACTGATAGTTTCGTCTATAAGATCGATACGGATGACCTCTTCCGTGACATGATGCATTTCCGAGATGAGCTGGATACTAGCGTCTACCCACCCGAACACCCCTTGTATTCCCCTCAAAACAAGGCGGTGGTTGGTAAATTCAAGGATGAAGGTGCTGGTCATACTATAAGTGAATTTGTAGGCCTGCGAGCAAAGATGTACGCTATAAAATTTAATCATATGACCATAAAGAAATTGAAAGGCATTAGGAAAAATGTTATTGACAAAGATGTCAACTTTGAAGATTATGTTGGCTGTCTTCAGAGCGGGCAATCAACATTCTCGGTAAATAGATCCATCAGATCGTTTAAACATAACGTGTTCTCGATTGCTATGAACAAAGTCACTTTATCTAGCAACGATGACAAGCGTTACATTTTACCCAACGGCGTAGATACTCTTGCTCACGGGCATTACAAAATCAAGGATGA
Organism: Ectobius pallidus; assembly: GCA_964059195.1. Taxonomy (NCBI): domain Eukaryota; kingdom Metazoa; phylum Arthropoda; class Insecta; order Blattodea; family Ectobiidae; genus Ectobius; species Ectobius pallidus. The sequence continues at coordinate 8,265,880 of CAXKWD010000008.1, read as the reverse complement.
TGAGGGACCCCCAGCTAAAAGATGTAAAGTGTATATTTAAATATTAAAATGTATATTTGTTTATAGACTTTGCTTTATGAAGTATTAGCTGTAATTTATATGATATAAGAATCAATATTTATATTCTATATGATGTAAGTAGCAATAAATGTTACTCTGTTATCCCATGAATTTTTATTACATATGATGTATGATACTTTATTTGTAATACTTATGATGTGAGAATTGTAATATATATGATATGAAAAATATTATACTTTGTATGATTTGTGTTAAAATAAAATATTAAACAGACGCATTATCTTTAATGTTAACCCCGAGTTTAATAATCCCATTCCCTACACATATACCTCCTTCCTCCCTTTTTTCTAGGCAGAACTAGTCTAGACTGGTTTTTTCTAGGCAGAACTAGTATGGCTTGGATTTCTCTAGACTGAACTAGTATGGACTGGTTTTTTCTAGGTAGATCTAGTCTGGACTGGTTTTTTCTAGTCAGAACTAGTCTGGACGTGGTCCACAACGGTAAGTATCCTTTTTAATCAAGAACAAGAAATAGATCAAGAACAAGAAATAAAACAAGAACAAGCAATAGGACAAGAACAAGAAATAGGACAAGAACAAGCAATAGGACCATTCTAGTCATATCTGCTACATGATTTGGAAGGAAGTGATACATTTTATAACGAGAAACTACAGAAAACAGATGGCTTAGGTTTGCAGACTCTAAAAACTCATTGGTTATCACTAAGAATATTCTATCTGACTAGGACCTGTACGTATGGGAAATGAAAAACATGAACATTTGTATAACTTTTCTTTTTATTCTAGCCCTCATCTTATTTTCATGACCCAAATTATAGTGTAAGACGCATTATATCACAACTCTGGTTAGGATAGGTTAGGCTAGGCTAGGTTAGTTTAGGTTATGCTAGGTTAGGTTAGCAGGATCTAATTTTAAGATTATTTCTACATTGCTGAAAAGGCTAAGTTCCTTGGCACATTTTGTTATTGCAGCATCAAAGACGAAAAGCAACTAACTATATTTTGACATACATCAATTATTTATCAAATTTTACTTTGGTAAAACTAGTGGACTCGGTCTCGGTCCATGTCTCGGTCTCGGTCCTATGCATTTACCATACATCATCTCTTTATTGCTAAAACTCGTGGCGTCTAACAAAAAAGATCATTTTTAATCACATCTTACACATAATACATGCTTCATCAGACCTCACCGACAGCTGGTAGGTCTAGGTCTAGGTCTCGTTCTCGCAAGACATCACCCTTTTGAAAGAATCTTATACGATTTTTTCGATGTTATAATGGCGCGCCAAGGAGCAAACTAATAGTTTTCCTCATGATGTTACGGGTGGGTTGTAAGTGGGACGCTCACTAAAAGTGAATGTTAGTGAAAAATCGATATTGACCAGTCAAGATCGATATTGACCAGTCAAGATCGATATTGACCAGCCCCAGACTGATATTGACCAGTCCCAGACTCATATTGACTGGTTGATATCGATTTTTCACTAACATTCACTTTTAGTGAGCGTCCCACTTACAACCCACCCGTAACATCATGAGGAAAACTATTAGTTTGCTCCTTGGCGCGCCATTATAACATCGAAAAAATCGTATAAGATTCTTTCAAAAGGGTGATGTCTTGCGAGAACGAGACCTAGACCTAGACCTACCAGCTGTCGGTGAGGTCTGATGAAGCATGTATTATGTGTAAGATGTGATTAAAAATGATCTTTTTTGTTAGACGCCACGAGTTTTAGCAATAAAGAGATGATGTATGGTAAATGCATAGGACCGAGACCGAGACATGGACCGAGACCGAGTCCACTAGTTTTACCAAAGTAAAATTTGATAAATAATTGATGTATGTCAAAATATAGTTAGTTGCTTTTCGTCTTTGATGCTGCAATAACAAAATGTGCCAAGGAACTTAGCCTTTTCAGCAATGTAGAAATAATCTTAAAATTAGATCCTGCTAACCTAACCTAGCATAACCTAAACTAACCTAGCCTAGCCTAACCTATCCTAACCAGAGTTGTGATATAATGCGTCTTACACTATAATTTGGGTCATGAAAATAAGATGAGGGCTAGAATAAAAAGAAAAGTTATACAAATGTTCATGTTTTTCATTTCCCATACGTACAGGTCCTAGTCAGATAGAATATTCTTAGTGATAACCAATGAGTTTTTAGAGTCTGCAAACCTAAGCCATCTGTTTTCTGTAGTTTCTCGTTATAAAATGTATCACTTCCTTCCAAATCATGTAGCAGATATGACTAGAATGGTCCTATTGCTTGTTCTTGTCCTATTTCTTGTTCTTGTCCTATTGCTTGTTCTTGTTTTATTTCTTGTTCTTGATCTATTTCTTGTTCTTGATTAAAAAGGATACTTACCGTTGTGGACCACGTCCAGACTAGTTCTGACTAGAAAAAACCAGTCCAGACTAGATCTACCTAGAAAAAACCAGTCCATACTAGTTCAGTCTAGAGAAATCCAAGCCATACTAGTTCTGCCTAGAAAAAACCAGTCTAGACTAGTTCTGCCTAGAAAAAAGGGAGGAAGGAGGTATATGTGTAGGGAATGGGATTATTAAACTCGGGGTTAACATTAAAGATAATGCGTCTGTTTAATATTTTATTTTAACACAAATCATACAAAGTATAATATTTTTCATATCATATATATTACAATTCTCACATCATAAGTATTACAAATAAAGTATCATACATCATATGTAATAAAAATTCATGGGATAACAGAGTAACATTTATTGCTACTTACATCATATAGAATATAAATATTGATTCTTATATCATATAAATTACAGCTAATACTTCATAAAGCAAAGTCTATAAACAAATATACATTTTAATATTTAAATATACACTTTACATCTTTTAGCTGGGGGTCCCTCATCATCCTTGATTTTGTAATGCCCGTGAGCAAGAGTATCTACGCCGTTGGGTAAAATGTAACGCTTGTCATCGTTGCTAGATAAAGTGACTTTGTTCATAGCAATCGAGAACACGTTATGTTTAAACGATCTGATGGATCTATTTACCGAGAATGTTGATTGCCCGCTCTGAAGACAGCCAACATAATCTTCAAAGTTGACATCTTTGTCAATAACATTTTTCCTAATGCCTTTCAATTTCTTTATGGTCATATGATTAAATTTTATAGCGTACATCTTTGCTCGCAGGCCTACAAATTCACTTATAGTATGACCAGCACCTTCATCCTTGAATTTACCAACCACCGCCTTGTTTTGAGGGGAATACAAGGGGTGTTCGGGTGGGTAGACGCTAGTATCCAGCTCATCTCGGAAATGCATCATGTCACGGAAGAGGTCATCCGTATCGATCTTATAGACGAAACTATCAGTGTCCATGTAACATAATTTCAAACAGTCTTTGTAAAAATGTTTCATGGTATCATAGTGAAAGTCATACATTCTGACTTTGGATAATTCTAATATAGACATACCGACATAGATTGCTTTGTCAAACACCAAGCTAGTTTTAGCAAGATGGACACCGACCAAATTCTCGCTGAATATGGTTCTATCTAAAAAGTTTGACTTAGCCACCAGCTTTCTCATTAAATTTTGATCTGAAACAAGCCTGAAATTTATCCTCTTTCGTACATTTTCCATTGTCTTGCCAAAAACGGCGTTATTCATCAGTTTAAAAAAGTCTTTTTCAAAGTTGTTGGCTGCAGCCCTACGCTTGACTGTATTAAAGTCAATGTAAGGTTTCAACCAGCAGCTTTGTTGAAATTCAATAATTCTATGGATCTTGGATAACCTCAATCCGTGTTGTAATGCTTGTATAAGCACGGAATGGTGTACAATGTAATTTTGTTTAGTTTCAAGCGTGGTCAAAAGTTTCTTGAATTTACTACCCGGAGGACACTTCATTTCTGAACAAAATGGTAGATCTGTGTGAGCGTCGTGGAGGTGATCTGGATACTCAATGTCTACCTCAAGGACATATCCCAATTTAGAATTGCTCGGTACGGACATGACGTCAAAGGACGCTATCTCATCTTTATCGAGCCAACGGAAATTACCAGTAGGCAACGCTTGAGACATGGCGTAACCATAAAGGTTATTGGCGTCGACGTAGTAAAGGTGAGAGCTCGACCTTGATGCGTCGTAGTCGGCGGAACAAGGGATATTTGCCACAGCGTGTCTCGTTACACACTGACAAATACCACCTCTTATCCCACGTTCAAACATCTGCACCATGTCCATATCGGTCAATAGCTGTAATTTTACCTCTGTGAACTTTAACATGGCCGCATAAGCGAATCCAGGAGCAGTCGAATAGTAGAGACAATCTAGCCCATATGTATCATGGCACATTTGCCTAAAATTCTCAAAAACGTCTGTTAAGATCAAGACATCTGTTTTTAAATATAGGTCTGAATATTCCCCTAAAGACTTCACCGAAAATGAATTCCAGACATTAACAGCATGAGAGTAATCTCGATCTGAGACACCCGCATTGCTGAGTTTGTTGTAAAACGCCTCTTTAGGCGGTAATTTTGTCTCATCAAGAACTTCGTAGGACGACACATAGTCGTAGGGGAAGACCCCCTTTCGACATACCAAATCGGTTTTGTCACCAAACGAATTTCTGGTTTCTATAAATTTCTGCTTGGGTAGATTGTCCGCTAGCTTCTCCAAGCTACTGGCCATGAAACGGAAAGAATCTATAAACCGCAACTCCATACCTCCCCGCTTCAAAAAAGGGGAGGGAATAAATTTAGAAAACGATACATACTTCTCTTGAGAGTTGCAAATGACATTGATCCTATTCTTGTCAAAGCCTAACTCTTTCACAATGAAATGAGCATCGTAATTGGAGAGGTTATGCAACACGACAGGGACGAATGTCTGGTTTCTGTAATTCAGATTACAATTCCTGTGAGCGGCCCCTCTGAATCGCCCGCTGACATGACAGTGGTCCCTGACTTTATAGTTCACTTCGGTGAAATTACCATGCTTACAAATGTGGCAGATGGTGCTGGTCATATACTGGTTGTTCTGTTCTGCCGTGAGAGGGATCATGGGTTTTATTTCACAGTTTAAAATGGCATCTATGGACTTTACGTCTTTTACAAGAGAACTCATAAAATGGGCTCCTGCTTCGGGTCCTCTGTATAGCCGCAGATTCGAATGTTCACCTTCCAAGTCCTTAATAAAGTAGGCGTAACTGAAAGGTGTATGTTTTTGATAATTTTGAGTCCAGGATTTTGCAGGCTCATTTTGACATCCGTCAATAGGCTCCAATAAGCACTCAAAATCCGCATAGATCACAAACCTAATCTTCTGCGAATACTCATGCTTAGTGAAACTTACTTCCGGACGTTTAGGAAATTCACACCTGACGGGTGAGAACGAATTACATACAGCTAAATGAGCCTCAAGTCTCTGGTCGGCTGACTCACCTTTATACGACTGGAAGTGCGTAAAACATCTTTTGCATACTCTGATCTGATGTTCGTATGATGTGACAAAAGGCCTAATGAATGCGTTGAAATCAGAAATTAAGACATAATGTGAATTTTCTTCATCGCAGACAAAGAGCAAGTCTCTATGGTCATCCAACTCCTTATCAGCAATTTTGATTGGTACAACTTCATCCCGCTCGTCTAAACCAAACACATTGATCGATATGTTATTCATTTTTGAAAACTTGTCGATGTCGTGTAATGAAACGGGGAATTTTACACAGCTCCAGTCGTATTTCTCTTCCAATTCCGGGCTGTCCAGATAAGAAGTCCACAAATACTTTTCAGTTTCTATAAATTTTGCCAAGATGCAGTACTTGAAACAATAATCGTCATGGTTGTCAATGTTCACTAGAGATTTTAAATGTCTAAAACGTTCGGGTAGGAGCATGAATTTCCTACCCACAAACGGTTTATAATGGTTGACACGTAATTCAATTTTATGTATGGATTTGAACACGAACCCAGACCCTCGTAAGGCTACGTCTTGATATTCCTGTTGAATTTTCTCTATTTGTTTATCTAACAGTTCCGATAGGTTGGTCGTTAGAACGGCGACCTCGTTTTTTGATTTGAAATTACGCAGAGTGGAATTTCCTTCCAAGTTCTCAAAACCGCATTCCACAAAAATATTGAACTTTACAGAGTTAAACTGCTGGACTGAGTCCCTCACCAGTGCCTCCATCTTGGGTTTGTAGGCTGCTAGGCCGCTCTCCAGGTCCGCTTTCGGAATATTGGTTGCTGCATATGTAGCGATTCTCGATCTGAAGGCTGAGTCCACTTTGCGAAAATCATTCTGTAAGAATTAATACAATGTATACATTAGCATAACATACAGAAAAACCATGTAAACATTAGCGTAAAACATGGAGGGGGAGCGTAAAAAACACGTGTTTGTAGTAAGCTACTCACATCAGACTGAGTAGCGGCCCCATGTCTGTTGACTGACTGCGAGACTGCTTGGCTGCTGTGAGCGTTGAGAGATCCCCCCACATTATAATGGCTGCCGACATCTGTCACCGCGCGAGATGAAGCGGATCCTTGTGTCTGCACGTTAATATCTGGCATGTGATGGGGCGCGACTCCTTGGCCACCGTCTGCAGTTTGCTGAGATGATACTGCAATGGGTTGCGTGTTTGCATCTGGCATGGTGAAAGGCTGTAACAAAAAACTTATAATGAGACGAGTTATCTCGGAAGTAACACATTAATATATAACACATTAATATATATAACACGTACCGAATAATCAATGGCTTGGCCGCCCAAAGCTGTCCGGATCATGGATGGTCTGGCGGTCGGTGTCCTTGCCATCTCCCGTTGTCGGTACATTTCGTTGGGGTTCATTGGATTATGGGTAGATTCCAAATGGTGATTTAGATAACGTTGACAGGTGAAACTTTTTCCACATTTAGAGCAAACGTACTGGTTGTTAGAGTGTGCCTCCCGCACATGTCTGGTCAATACGTCGCGACGTGTGTATGAAGCCCCACACGAATCACAGGATAATTGGCTTTGTGTATGCCTCTGCCTCACGTGCCGGTTCAGGTCTCGTTTATGCCTATACTTGGCATCGCACTCGGAGCACTTGAAGAACGCAGTAGTAGTACCTTCCATCTCGGCTGCTATCCGTTGAATGAGCCAAATCGTCTGCAGCATGTGTATTTATATCGACCCACGCTAGGGTACTGCGTCCACGCGCATGCAGGACCCACGCAGAGGTACGGCCTGCAAGCAGGACCCATGCAGAGGTAAGCTGTGTGTTATTTTCGTACGCGAGGCTGCACGTGCGCATACAGCATCTGGACTCCAGCTAAGACACGCAAGCTCGCAATATTACAATACTAGCATGTGCCCGCGGCTTCGCCGGCGATAATTATTTCAAAAATTAAAAATTAAGAGCATAATAGTAAAATCATAATATTTATTAACTCCTAAATCCCGTGGACTACATACCACGATTAGATAGCATCGTCTGGTAAAAACGACCTCAGATTCGAGTTTCTTGGCCCAGAAAACCTCTGTATAGTGAGATTCGACCAAATAAAACAACGTTTGACCATATTTAGGGCTTACAACATTCAAGCGATCGCGATAGTTTTATGTCCAAAAATAGAAAAAAAGCCAACTGTAATTGATTTGACATTGCGAAAACTTATGTTTTGAAAAACGCAAATAATGCACTCATAACTCACGAACGAAAACTAAAATTAAAATTCCGGCTTCGCGGTGTATTTCCAGCCCACCTATGTTTAAAATTTCAGATCTCTGCGTTCAGTAGATAATATGACGCCTTCTCTAATTTGTCAAACATCCATTTCATGTAATCCAAGCCCATAGGCAACAATACGTTCTGTGAATTTGTTTTGATAATTCTATGTAGAAAGGGATTCAAAAACATTTAATTTTTACATTTAGAATCAAAATCCTTTCTTAGTGAGCTGAAACGAAGGTACTATCAAAATTTCCATAGGGTTGTACGTTGATTTCCTGTCATTCATTCAGTCAGTCAGGACAAAGCCTTTTATATATATATAGAGAGAAGATCACAAATAATTAGACATGTGCGGCAACATCGACACACGCTGGAGTACAACGTGCACGTGTATGCAATACCCACGCGCTAGGCTGCGTTATTTTGAGATGCAGAGATGAGGCTGCCACGCGAGGTTGCACATCTGGTCTTCTGCAAGCTCGCAACATGTGATGACTTGACGGAGCGTGCGGGACCCCCCACGCGGTGAGCCGGTTATTCTGGTACACGCGCGGATGCAAACTGCATCTGGAACCACGCTATGATATGCAATATTATAAAACTCACAATATTCCCAATAGTTAAACACTTAGGCCGTTGTTCTACACAGGTGGCGCAAAGGGCGCTAGCATCCAGAGCTATGATCATTAAGGATGCAAGCACCCCAGGTAGCCAAAGGGTAGCGGTCAGTGGTCAGTGGTCAGTGGTCAGTGGTCAGCTGCTCCTCCGAGTGGACAGTGGTCAGCGCGCCACCGCGCGCCACCGCTGCGCCACCAACCACGTGATCGCTAATACATAACTACTGACCTCTGGAAAACTCAGTTGGTTGTGCATCGGCACGGAAAGCCGAAGGCCACGGGCTCGAATCGGGTTTTTTTCTCCTAAAATATTCTCAAGTATCAACGCCTTTTATGTAAACGTACGAATTCATAAATGAGATATTTTCGGGAGAATGAGTTTCACATTTAATGTTGCGAAGCAAAAAACAATGTTTAAATTTCCCTCTGAATGTTTTCCAAGCTGTAAGAGAAACTGTACCAGCCTTGGTACACTGGTACATATCTAAAAATCGAAGATATCATATATACCCATGACTTACTTATATATATATATATATATATATATATTATCCACAGTATAAGTATTTAAAAAAATATTTGTTGTATTTTCTTTTTTATTAAAACATATATTTAAAAAATGAACTATTAATGTTACCGTATTTTACGGACCATAAGACGCACTATTTTACTTAGAAAACAGGGCCTTGAATGTTGGGTGCGTCTAATGGTCCGTAGTACACTAAAAAAATTAAATTTTGGTAAATATTGCCGGAATACCATAGTTATATACAAGGTTTTGTAAACGATAAGATAGTTAAAAATTTTGGCACATCAGTGCACTTGTCACAATCGCAGAATAAGGGTAGCTGAAAACCAGGTACTGAATGCGAAAAGAAAGGAATGTTGAGTACTTTTATACGAAAGGAATTGTCTCTGCCGGGTGGTTTAAATGAAGGCAATGGCCTCTAAACAGCCTTGACCCGTTACGTTTAGGCTACGTATGCTGAATTGAGGGTTAGAGGGTGTAAAAGTATCTTCAGTCATTCATGAGAAATCAATTCAGTTAAAATTTACGCGTTGTGTCATGTACAGAAGATATTTTTGTACAACGCAGGTTTTAAGTTAGAATGAATTACATTGATTTCGTTGTACAAGACTATAATTCGTTTATGCAAGGAAGTGTATTATTCCCTTTAAAATGTTTAGTTTAGAATCACGTTAAATTTATTTTCCTTTAAATTTCCATCCTAAAATCACGGTGCGTCTTATGGTCCGGAGCGCCTTATAGTCCGTAAAATACGGTAAATGAATTAATGTAGATAGCGATGATATGAACAAATACACAGAGAAATAATCACACAGAAATATTAGCAAGGAAACGGCATTTCAGTACATGAAACATGGTAGCCACTTTGAAACGAAAATTACCCGTAACTCGTAACAGTTCGATTAATTTTGAAAATAGCATGCAATTGTAGAAGTAGTGAATAAAGAGTATGTCAGGGTGCAAGATTGTAGAGCAATGAGGAAAAAATAATGAAATTGACCTATTTCTCACCACTGAATTTCACCGAAAGCTATATGTCCCCCCTTAATAACTTCCTTGCAAACTGCGTAAAATAGAAGACCACACTCGTGGCAAAGCTCAGGAACCGTGCAAAGGAAATGCGGCGAGCAGAGGGCATGAGGAAGTATTAGAGAGGCCAGCTGACTCATTTGTCTGGGAGGGCAGGTGTGGCACGCGCCCAGCACACTCTGTGTGACGTGTCCCGTGCCAATCAATTACTCTGCCTTATCTAGTCCACTCATATGCGTGCTGTTCATATTCATAATTAATAAAGCCCGGATTTTCATGCACTATCAAACTTAAAAACATGCATGCATTCATGCACTATCTTATCTCCAAATATGCACAATGGGGGATATGCAAAAAAAGTAAGCATAAAGTAAGAGCAACTTCTTGCTGAGAAGTGTAGTCACTCACAAGTCATATGCATAAGAAATCGTTGCGACAGAATACTACCTACTCAGAGCAGAAAGTACATTCTTCGGCAACCACATGCGGAACATGCACCTGCATAAACAAAGCTGAGAAAACAAAGAAGGGTGTTCATAGAGCAGGGCATTTATATCACAGCCACGTCGGCGTTTTAAGGAAGAGGAAATAATTAATTCTATCAAATCTCTTTGAAGTTTTAACAAACAATGGACTTTATAGAGAGGCCTACAATATAAACGAAATAATTATTTTCGTAATATGCAAGAATTAGTTTTTAGAAGTTTACAATAATAATCACAACCTTATAATACAAGTATTCACAATTCTCATGAAACTTGAAATGAAGTAATATAATAAATGACAATTTTTTTTTCCATAATATTTTAGGATTAAATTAGTTTAACGAAAATCACTATAACATAATTACAACATTAAATATAATTAGTATTTTTTAAATGTGATATGAAATATTCATATAACTCCCTCTATCCTTAACATAGCCTATTCCAGTGTAAAGTACACGGATGAATTGCAGTAGTGCACATTATTGACTTGTATCAGCCTCGTTTCCAAGTCGCATTATTCGCCAGGCAAGACCAAAAAATCCAAGTCTATGTATAAAATGAATGGCTTATAACTAGCCTTCAGAGAATTTATTTTGGGGAAGTTTTTCAAATAAAAGTTATGGCACTTATGTATAATATATTATAGTAGGCCTACAAATAAGCCTATAAAATCGTTAAACCTATTTCGAGAAAATTAATTAAAATGAAATTTTCTTCAAATAAAGTGCTTGTAAAAATGAAAAGAAAGTCATTGCCGTAGGCCTACCTCGTGTCGCATCCCTGAAGGATACACAATACAAATAAAATCGTAATAAATGCACTCGCATACTTTGTGTAACCTAATTCTGATATAGAATTTGATTTGTGTAACCAAATTCTGATATAGAATAAGAGGCCGTGTTGCAGAGAATAGGTATTCAGTTGTATTAGATTGATGCAAAGCTTTATCGTTCACCAGGCAAAATTGAGTTTCTATGAACGATGCCTGCCTTGTAACTACCCGTCAGAGAATTTTTGAAGAAATATATATATATATATATTTCAAATACAAGTTTAGCTCTTAGCATAAGCACCTCAAATACAAAATTTAAACAAAATCGTTTCACCCGTTTTCGAGAATGTTGCGAAAACCGAACTTTTCTTTGTGTAAAGTAACCAATCTTCGTGTCACATCCCGAAGATATCTAAGCTCAATTAAAAATTGAGTTTTTATATGATTTTTCGTTCTCGAGCTATGCAGACATCTTTTTGAAAACAATATTTTCGTATTCAGGGGGCCTCAAAACATGACATCAAATTTTGGGGTCTATACAGAGAATTAAAAATAAAAATTCACATATTTTATTTTCGCATATTTTCATAAGGAAAAGCCGCAGGGGTTGTTTCCGGCTCATCTACAATGCCAGGGGGCTGTCCCTACATTATTTGTAGTTTTCCTTCTTTCTGGAATGTCCATATATTCCGTGCGAATCACCCGAGTAGAAAGTAGTGAGTGTCGAATTTGGTAGCTCACAAATTTCCTAGCATATGCTGAACCCGCTCGATCTTTAAGCATGCGGAATTGAAGCAGATGCTATGCGACTAAGTACAAAGAGCGTATTGTCACGTGATCGCAGTGGGTGGGGGGGTCCGCTGGATTTTTATGCATACGACTGCAAGTAGATACTTGAAATCTGCTAGTATAAACTTCATACTCTCTTTTATGCATATCCCCCAATGAAGGGCGAAACATGCACTATCAAAAATCCGCACTGTACTGCAATATATTTCAATTTCTCTTAAAACAATTTACAACGAGTTTTTCCACATTCTCCTCACTTAAACTCGTGCGTTTATCAGTTAGGACATTCTTGAACGAGGAAAAGGATATTTCTACTTCACAAGAAGTAACAGGTGCATACTTAAGGGAAGAAATTTGACTGAGGGTGAGATCGAATTCCATGTATTTTACATTTTTTCCACATAATAAGCCTTTCACTGTTTTCAGAAGTTTAAAATCAGGATTTGAACTAAGTGCCTTCTTCAGTTTTTCCCTGCCACACCCATTTCTCCACAACACGGTTCTAAAGATAATTAAACGTCTTCAACATTGAATGCCACGAACATTCTGTTCAGCAGTTTTCTTTCAATGGAAGATGGGGGTCGGCGAGTCGGCATTTTCTATTGTAGCCTGGTGTATTATATTACTGTTTATTTAGGGTAAACAGTAGTTTGCACTCTCAAATCGATACAGGTGGCAGACTCTTTTGCCAAGTCAATCAATACAACATTTTTACGTCTCTTTGAAAAGCCGAGATTTTAGGGAGGCACATTCATAATATGCACAGTTATGCATGGTAACTTGATATTATGCACTAAAACCAGAAAATGAGGGTTTATATGCATTAAAAACGTCTGAATATGCTATATTAAACAAAATAAATCCAAAACATGCATTATGCATGAATTTTGCCATAAAAAGGCCGAAATATGCAAACATGCAGGGAAAAAATATGGTTATTTGGAATCCATAAGTCATGTCACGAGTAACTACAAAGTTTGAGAAGTGTAACCAAAGTATATAAAAACATGCATTTGCATGGAAATCCGGGCTCTAATAATTAATAATAAAATCAGGTAAACTGATATAACAAAGTGCCAGTATGCTTTTTTAATCAGTTATAATTGCAGTTATGATATACAGAAAATATATATATATATTTTTTTAATAGATCTCCGAGTTAAACTCCAGATCGATTCATTAAGCAGGGCTTACGGAAGAACAAAGGTCTAAAGTTTGATTCTTAACCTTAATTCATATTGGTATACACTGATATACTAATTCTTAAAATATGTAAACATTATACAAAATGCATTGACAATGAAATAGTACAGTAAGCCAATAAGAAGAGGATAGTTCCACCTAGCGGTATGCAGTTTTGTTCTGAGTATAGGCTTATGCAATTTTAACGCAACGCAATAACTTTAAAGCTAGTTTCTGTTCGTGAAATAACATTTATAGGCTTATGTTATTCTTTAGGAATGATGTTGTAGGTCAATGAAAGACAATGAATTCCCAGTTTCTTAAAAGAAAAATGTAATACTTATTTAAGCACATTGACAAAATAGAACACAAGAATGGAATAGGCTCAATTTAACACAATTGATAATAATAAAAAAAAAATTGCTTTAGGGTGGACTCGAACGTGATATGTCTTGGTTACTAGACAAGCATCTTACCCCAAGACCAAACCACACTGCGAATGTTGAGTGTCCAATCCCAGAGAATACTATCGCGTCGTAGCTCACAGAAAAGAAAAATCACCGTATTTCGAAATTAGGCTATGTTTCAAGCCTGCTAGTTTCCTTGTGTTACCATTATTGTATTATTTCATTCATAGGTAAAATAATATTCTAGATATCCCTGTGATAAATGCTGATATGTCTCTAGCTGAAGCAAAGGTACCAACGTAAGCATAGTCTCATAGCTTAATGTTTTTATTTATTAAGAGGTCAGGAATTATTAATCTGACATAGGCTGAAGTAAAATTCAATGCTTTAATTTAATTGTAATCAATTTTAGCAAAATAATTAGTCATTATACAACAGCATTTCATCTATAATCGAACATATGGGAACATTTGTTTTTCATGTAGATTTCAACTGTCCATGGCAACTGAAAGAGGCTTTATACGAGCGTGCTGATTGGTTGGCCGCGAGTCAATCAAAATGCTTCGAATTGAACAAATTATTATTATAAATGTGACTGTTAATTACTCTTTATTTCGGTACTGCTCAACCGATTAGGTCCAAATTCAATAGGCTTATTGCTATTATCGTTATAAATGAGTATACGAAGTTTCATGAAAATCCGATAAAGCGTATTTGAGTTACCGCGCCTTTTCTTATATGATACCATAAAAAGGCACTAAATTGGGTATTATTCCGGTACCGGCCAACCGATTTGGTCCACCATCAACAGACGTCTTCCCATAGACATTAAAAATGCGTATACCAAGTTTCATGAAAATCCGATAAAGCGTGTGCGAGTTATGGCACCTTTAAAATATACACTAAATTGGGTTTTACTCCGGTACCGGTGAACCGATTTGGTCCAATTTCAATAGGGTTCTTCCCATTGACATTATAAACGCGTATACCAAGTTTCATCAAAATTCGATAAAGCGTATTTGAGTTAGAGCGCGTACAGACACACGGACGGACGGACGGACAGACATTTTTCGTCCCCCACACAATCTCATAAAGTACCATACTGGCACTTAATAATAGTGGTCTATGGGTCTCTGATAGGAGACCTCTATCTATTCCTTGGGAAACTTGAAGACCTATTAATGTCCCTTTAAAGATATGTACACTGAACATTAATAATGGGAGTTGTAAGAAAAAGGTAATAGGTAATAGGCCAGATGAAAAATAACATGATGCTTTATTCGGCTTTGTACAAGAGAAACAAATCAGACATTTATAAGCAATTGTATTCTAGAGCTAAACTTGACCACAGACAAACCATTAATGAAGCCAAGAAAGTATATAATATAACAAATATTGAAAAGTCAATATTTGTACAAAATTATGGAGTTTTATTAATTGGATAACATCAACATATCTCCGGATCAGTTCAATAATTTCTGCATTCAATATGTTGTACAATGAATAAGCTCTTAGAAAGTGCACTTGGTTTATTAGAAAGCTGTTATTAAAAAAAACCCTCAGTGCAATTTTAATCTTACAGAAGTATGTCCTGAGGTTATTCTTAAAATTCTGAAAAATTTTAAAGCTTCTGATAGTGTTGATTACTATGATCTGTCCTTTAACTTGTTGAAAGAAGTTATTGACTGTGTAATAGTTCCTCTTACTTATTGTATAAACAAATGTCTGCCAGAAAGTAATTTCCCAGATGTATTAAAAATCTCTAGAGTTGTGACTATATTTAAAAAAGTGAAAAGAATTGTTCAGTAATACTGTATATGCTGATGACACAACTTTTTTTCATAATTGTTCTGATGTACAAACTCTCAAAACCTTATCTGAGGCCACACTACTCCAAGCATCTCTATGGTTTAGGGCAAATGGTTCCCTACTAAATGAAAATAAAACTCAAACTATGTATTTTAGCCATAGGGATTTCCTTACTGATGTTGATACATCAAGTGTCAAATTTGTAAGTATATACGTGGATAGAAATTTATCCTGGGAAGCCCACATTAATTATATCTCTGGCAAACTTTCTAGAGTAATCTATTTGCTCAAACAACTAAAAAATCATGTCTCGGAAGATTACGTGAGGTCAGCCTATTTTGCGTTCTTCCATAATATTATTTCATATGGTATCTTACTGTGGGGAAATTGTAAGCATATTAAAAAATCCTATTATTGCAAAAAAAAGGTGATCAGAACAATAACTAGTTCTCATACAACTCATATCTCTGTTTATTGAACTTAAAATAATGACAATAGTGAATCTATATATTTTTACAGTATTACTTCATGTAAAGGAAAACTTGACTAACTTAAATTTAAGGCAAGACACTCATTCTCATAACACTAGGAATTGTAAAAAATTAGAGATTCCATACCAAAGATTAACCAAATTAACAAAGAGGTATGAAATAATTTGTATGAAATATTATAATAAACTACCCTTGGAATTAATAGGTGGACCGTTAAAGAAATTTAAAACTTGGCTCTTTAAATGGATAATTTTAAATCCCTTTTATAGCACAAAAAGAGTTTCTTGAAAATGTATCAATTTAACGATTGTATATCTTCACATTGTGTAGCATGTGCTAATGGGGGATATTCTAAAAAAGTAAGCATAAAGTATGAGCACTTCTTGGTGAGAAGTGTAGTCACTCACAATTTGTATGCTATAAAACATCGGGACGACAGAAAGTTCTGACTCACCGGCTATCACTTTATGCTCACCCAACCACACGAAACATGCACCTGCATAAGCAAAGTTACGAAAACAAACAAGGGTCTTCTCGCACTGGGAGAAGTAAATTGCAGCCGCATCAGCATTATAAAGAGGAAGACAATTAATTCTTTCAGGTCTCTCTGAAGTTTAACAAAGGAGGGACTTCATAGAATGGTCATTTACATAATCATATCAGATACCGCAATGGAAGGACAGGATCACATAATCCATAATATTTTAGGATTAAATTAGTTTAATGAAAATTCACTATAACATAATTACATTTGATATAAGTAGTATTTTTAAAATGTGATATGAAATATTCATATAACTCCCTCTACTCTTAAAGGAAGGGTAAACTAAAAAAATACCATTTTCTTATTTTAACCTCATCGCACGGAGCTTTGAATTACGAAACGAATGGTGATCTCGTGAACTTCAGGTGCCCAATATTACGCCTTGTACGGGTGAAGTAAAACGCTCCTGTGACGTCACGCCTGATTAACTCGCTGGCAGGACAACAGCTGCTGTAATGCTCGCGCGTGTGATTCTAATACACCACAAAGTCTCATTTGTGTTTGTTGTTGATAGAGATGCCTGCAATGTTACCTTCTAAGGACAAATCTCGGTATTCACAAATTAATATCACACGAAAAGAAAATGACAAGGAATTATTTAAAGAGTTGCAAGGAAGAAAAGAAAATACGGAATGGTGTAAATGTGGGCAGTGTGTACATATGAAAACGGGCCACGAAAGTGTGTGTTGTTGGGACCGTGAAGTAATTTGTGAACAGAAGGGGGTTGTAGACTGTATAACACGACATTGCTCATTCGATAGCGTTATTATAAATAAAGATACACTAGTTGCCAGGCGTTATCAGTTAATACTTAGAGGTAATACAGTTAAAAAACAAAACATTTTTCAAGATACGAACAGAGTCACTTTCAGATTCAGAATCATCTTTTGCGGTAGTAGAAATTTCTGAAATGCTAAAAGAGCTATCTAAATCACAATTTCTAGAAGAAACATTCAATGAATCTGTGCAATCATTGACATAAGTTTCATTTCCTAGTTCACACTGAACGCCTACTCTGTTAGAAACTGAATTTTCGTCATAAATACTAGATTCCACATTCATGATTTGTCCATTCCCGGATACTGAAGGATTACTATTCAAATCTTGCAACAACTCTCTCATTTCCTTCTTCCTCGAGTACGACGATTTTCTTTTCTTCATTGGCGGTGTTTCAGATTTCCCACGCAAAAGAAGTGATGGCACAGCACTTCTTTTTTAAATAGATTGCAGGGTTTCTCCAGATAACTGTGTTCGTAACTGTACCAAAAGCTCGGTATCATTTTCTTCAAAATGTTGTGAACAAACCGTACTGTATTTAGTAGGAACAAATTTTTCTCTTTTTATTTTTATCAGCCATTGCTTTTTTACGTTCGGGTGACTTATCTCTGTTGGGAAATCGATGGAAAGATATTTTAAGTGTGTTATCACTCTTCGACGATGAGTTTGTACACCCCACAACACAACAATAAACCATTGTTTGAACAGATACTCACTAAAAAACTGTAACAGTAGACAGAATGCTGTGAAATGTCTTTCACCGGGCGAGACTGAGCCAAGCCTTCGTCAAGCGTGACGTCACGCGCCCATCGCGTTACAATAAATAGATTCGTTTTGTGATTAAATGTGAAGGTGTAAAACATTTCTAACAGTGAATATCATTTCTTAAAAACATTTTCTTTCAATCCGTATGAAGAAAATGATACTGAATTTTTAGTTTACTTTTCCTTTAATATAGCCTATTCTAGTGTAGAGTACACGGCTGTATTGCAGTAGTGCGCATTCACTTGTATCAGCCTCGTTTCCAAGTCGCATTATTCGCGAGTCAAGACCAAAAAATCCAAGTCTATATTGTATAAAATGAATGGCTTATAACTAGCCTTCAGAGAATTTCTTGGGAGAAGTTTTTCAAATAGTACTTATTATAATATATTATGGTAGGCCTACGTAATAAGTCTATAAAATTGTTAAACCTATTTCGAGAAAATTAAGAAAAATTAAATTTTCGTCAAATAAAGTGCTTGTAAAAATGAAAAGAAAGTCGTTGCCGTACCTCGTGTGATCGTGTCGCATCCCTGAAGGATACACAATCCAAATAAAATCTTAATAAATGCACTCGAATACTTTTGTATAACCTAGGCGTGGCAGTATACCTTTCTTCAAATTCTAATATAGAATAAGAGGCCGTGTTGCAGAGAATAGGTATTCAGTTGTATTAGGCTGATGCAAAGCTTTACCGTTCACCAGACAAGATTGAGTTTCTATGAACGATGCCTGCCTTGTAACTACCCGTCAGAGAATTTTTTCGAAAAAAATATTTCAAATAAAAGTTTAGCTCTTAGCATAAGCACCTCAATTACAAAATTTAAACAAAATCGTTAGACCCCTAGTACCTAGTACTGACAGAGGGATTAAAACTGAAAATTTGTAGTTTTCATTCTTTCTGGAATGTCCATATATTCCGCGCGAATCACCCCAGCATGCTGTGAGTGAAGTGAGTGTGCCGTTTTGGTAGCTCACAAATCTCCTACTTAATACTCCCGCCGCTCAGTCTTATAGCATGCGGAATTGAAGCGGGCACTAACAACGCCACCTTTATTTTTATTTTCAATCTGGTGGAAATCCGAAAATATAGTTAGAAATATGCTAAAATTTCCAATAGCTTAAAAGAAATTGCAAAAGTAAAATTGTAAATAACTGAAAATGTTTTACTTTGATGTCATGTGGATGAAACTTGCAGAATATTTTATATCACGGCAACAGGACAGGTTTCTTTAGTTCCATAAAATGAAAACGAAAATCGCCATGCATAGTCCTAAATATACAAAAGTGCTTCATTTATATTCAACATGCAGAAATGCTAGTAAAATAAATCATCCGCAGAATAAATATTTCCGTACGAACTTGAGGATATCGCGTAGTAGTCGGACCCCTGCTGTGACGTCACACGTTCCGTGTTGCGGCCTTGTTCCAAGGTGGCGTTGGCACTAAGCGACAGAGTACAAAGAGCGTCATGTCACGTGGGCGCAGTGGGTGGGGGAGTCCCCATGCTTTTTATGCATACGAATGCAAGTGCAAACTTCAAATCTGCCAGTAAGAACTTCATACTCCTTTTTTTAGAATATCCCCCAATATGTAAGGTCAGCATATTTCGCGCGCAAACAGAACACACGTGCACGTCGCTGTCGTCTGCTAGATAACTCACTCCCGCGCATGCGTGCACTGCCTGCGCTGCACGGATGTCGGCTGCTATTTCACGCGCATGCGTGGAAGGTCTGGAACGCTTGAATATCCTCTCTACAGACAGGAGTGGAGGAGCTTTGGTAACCGTTACTTTTGATTTTTTGTAACAGGTCGTTACCGTAAAGCTATGGTTTGTCTACGGCGTTCATCGCCAGCGATCACCGGCGGTCATCGCTGCCTGTTGCTCTCCATGTAAATCAATGCACCCGGTTTGTCTACGGCGATGACCGCCGGGGTCGGCGGTGATCGCCAGCAGTTGCTTCTGAGGCAAATTCAGGGTGATGAACGCCGCAGATTATCATGTATATAGTAGGTCAAGGAAAGCAGAAGACAGCCATTTTGCACAAAGTACTGTCATTAGCTGCAGACGAAATGTTATAGATTTCGTGTCTAAACACTTTGCCCTGTATGACATGAGCTTAAATGACCATAAAGATAGCTACACAAAAGAAAATATGATGTAAATGGTAGATAAATTGTTAGAAAACACTATGAACTGTAATTAAAATTTATGTAGCGTACAGAAAATTACCAGCTCATTTATTAGTAAAAGTATTTTCGATATATTATTACCGGTTATATTATTTTATTATTCATTGAACCATTTAGTTAATCAAAAGTGACTCCTTTGTTCCTGTCAGCGTTTTATTTTTATTTTTGAAGTAAAACTTCTTTTCTCTCGGTTGGGGTAAATCTGGAAAATCAGTCACACTAAAACGAAATCAGTCACAAAATCAGTCACACTCAAAACTACGTGTTTCGGAGCGGACTGCACAGAAAACAATCAACTCAATGATAATCAAAGGAAATTTTTCAGACCTTAATTCCTCAATGGCAATAGATATTCCTAAGCAATCTAAAGGTATTGGAACCCGGAGGTTCATTACCGCGCAAATCCAAAATTAAAAAATACAAATTCCCAAAATTAAAAAAAAAATTACAACATCCAAAAATCCAAAATTTAATAAATAATATAGTCCAAAAAAAAAAAAAAATAAATAAAATACAAAATTAAAAAATCCAAAAAATGAAAAAATCAAAGAATCAAAATTGAAAAAATCCAAAATAAAAAAATTCAAAGATCCAAAATTAAAAACTAAAAAAATTAAAAATCCAAAATTAAAAAATACAAATTTCCAAAATTAAAAAAACAAAATTAAAAATTATAACAACCAAAAATCCAAAATTTAATAAATAATAAGGGGATGGTCCACATCTCTACTACAAGTGATATTTTAATTTAAAAGCACGGAAAACGACCAAATTTGATGTTATATTATCCTTTAAAACCTATAGATTCCATTTATAAGCACCATATATTTGTTCAAAGGTCCTAAATACAAGTAAAAACGTTAAGAAGTAGGGACAAAATTAACCTAAAATGGCGCTGGGAACTGCTGTCAAAACACGAATCTCCATGCGCTGGCCGATGTTCTGTTTTCATGCAATTGGTCACGTGCTGATAATCCAATACTGGAAACCTAACGGTAAAAACCCGGTCTCAATGACTCATTCGGTATCGAGGCCGAGGTACCTATCGTATACGTAACTTCATATCTACCCCAGATTTCCCTGTTTTTCTGTATTGGGGGCTTCGCCCCCAAGCCCCACCAGGGGCTGCGCCCCTGGACCCCCTTCCTGCTTTCCACCAGACCCCTTCAACCGAGGACGGTAACTTTGCATTAGCCCCGGGTCCCTTTCTTGTTTTTCTTTTTTTGGGGGCTTTGCCCCCAAGCCCCACCAGGGGCTGCGCCCCTGGACCCCCTTCCATGCTTCCATCAGACCCCCTTCACACCGGGAGCTTGGAGTGCGGTACTTATCATAAACTAACGGGGGAACCTAACCATATAACTCACCACCAGGGGCTGTGCCCCTGGACCCCCTTCCAAGCTTCCTTCAGACCCCCTTCACACCGGGAGCTTGAAGTGCGTTACTTATCATAAACTAACGGGGGGAACCTAACCATATAACTAAAATGGACAGCATGAGTTAGAACTATTGGTAGCACTGGAGAAGCCTTTGGGAAAATGGCCGCCAGCCAATGGGAGTGTTGGTTCCCAACCGAGGGCCCGCATAACCATCGCAACACGGCGCGTGGAATCGTAGTAGAGATCTGGACCATACCCAATAATAAAATTAAAAAACCCAAAAATAAAAAAATTAAAAATAAACAACTCAAAGATCGAAAATTTAAAAAATCCAAAATTAAAAATTGAAAGAACCAAAATGAAAAGTCCAAAATCCAAAATTTAAAAAGTCCAAAACCCCAATATTAAAAAATTTAATAATGCAAAATTGAAAAAATCCAAGAATAAAAAATTGAAAAAATAAAATAAAGTTTTACTTCTGTCGCGTGGCCTTCCACGCACTCTTTTTTTTTTTTTTTTTTTTAATGTTTGGTAACATTATTGTATATAATACATTACAGTTTTGTAGTTATTTTATTTCTACAGTAATTAGCAAAGCGTTTTATCTTGAGTGAGTATAATATTACAGGCTATGTTGAGGTTATGGATGCTAACAAATTTCCAAATTCCATGTCCCCCCACCACATCGAGCTGTTTGACATAACAGTATCATGGACGATGATCGCCCGTAAACAAACCACCCCTACGACGTTGATCGCTGACCCCGGCGATGAACGCTGTAGACAAACCATAGCTTTACATACATGTAACAGTTACAAAGTAACAGTTACAAGAAATATTCCCCATCTCTGAGTTGAAATCTGCATATCCTTAAATATGGCGGGCGAAGGTGGTTGGACGCCGGATGAAATCTTCAAGTTGATATTTTTAGTTCAAGAAAATGAGGTGTTGTACAATTCAAGGCTGCCAGGATACAGCAATAGAGACACGATAGACCTTGCATGGAATGCCATCGCGTCAACAATTATGACGAAAAATGGTAAGAATATATATTAAATTATTTCTAAATTGGAACATAAATTACACATTATACAGGACAGTGGTACTTATTAACACTAAATGGCAAAAAACAAAAACAACAACACCCAAAGTTACACTAACAATATTAATCCATGTAAAAGCTATTTGCAAATAAAGTAATATATTCGTACATAACCTCTAACCTCTAACATCAGTCCATGTTCCTTTTCTTTTATTTTCATTTCTTTTATTTACTTACTTTATTAATATAAGCATAAGTGTGTATATGAGAATAAATGCAATTGTAAGCAATATTTAGCATGTAAGATTTGACGTGTCCAACATCATTTGTACCCTGTACATGTTTATATGATATAATGGATGAATAAATTTATTATTATTATTATTATAAACAGATTAAGACGGATCAGTGGAGGGAGGTAGACTTCACCCTACGACACACAATCACGAGATTCGCGGCTCACGGCTTTCACTTCAAGCTATGCAGGAACAAAGCGTACCACAACCCAGGGGAGGATTGTGTCTGTGAACGGTGTGGGGATAAATGTGACCGATACCACGCAAAGCTCTGCAGGAACAGAGGAACATCCCTTTCGAGTTTCTGCGCAGAAGAATAGGAGACTGACAAATGCACATTGTGCGCTTTTATCTTTTATTTATAAACAGATTAAAGTATATCCCCAATCTCTCACAAAGCCAACACGTAGTAGGCTAAGGTAATATCGTATTTGACTTGTCACACTGTCAGTGCATGAAATTCAACCCTAAATCGAGTAAACACGATTAGAATAATAAAGTAAAATCACTCTAACCTTTAACATATGCAAACACAAGTTGCCTAGTAAATATCATACCTAACCTCGAACAGTGAACACAAGTAAAAAAGAAATGTGTTGTGAATCCCTGATGTATAGCAAAAAAAGTAATGGGAAAAACCAAATGTAAGGTGCATCGTCGCATGAGACGTAACCCGCTCTAACCCACCCCCAGCGAAGCACTTTCTTTTATACCATGATCTAGCAAATTCTTCAAGAATAAGCAGGCTGACAAACCGTTGGGAACAAGGCAAACCTGTGGCTTCTCTCGAATTTTTAATATTTGGTACAAGGGGCACTCGCATTTTTAATATTAGGTACAAGGGCCACTCTCGCAGTGTTAATATTTGGTACAAGGGGCACACTCGCATTTTTAATATTTGGTATGGTCGGGAGCGTCGGCGACAATATACAAGGATAGTTTGTCGCCATGCTTTGCTGAGAGACAAAATGTGAATATAGAGTGGGCGGAGCTTAAACTGCACCTTATATTTGTCTTTCGTCAAAGTAACAAAGCAAATATAATCCATAACTCCTAATGTACAGGGGCCATTCCATTTGTGACTGAATTACAAAGTGCATGTCTTTTTTGCCATAGTCCTTACAGACACGTTGAGCTATGTTTATGAGAGAAAGTGATTCTTTGTGTGTTGATAGGTGAGGTATGGACGCTTCTAGGAGTATATAAGTTTACTGGATTTAAACAACTTTTCGAAGGGAAAAAATGTTTTTAATATTTGTGACGGAATTACAAAAAGTCAACCACATACAAACCATAGCGTGAAACCTTCTGAAACTCTGTGAACTCTAAGGATTGAGGAAATTCATTTACACATCATTCTAAACTAGAAGAGCTGTAGTTTATGTGATTAAATTCTAAACTAGTTACATCTTTTTATTTAGATACCATTAATGAATTAATGAGACGGAATTTCAATTTTTCCTGTGAAATTAAAATTTATCTAATTGAACTGTACTCATACCAGTCATTAAGATTGTAGACTGTCTATATCTAATTAATACTTAAATGAGTTTTTAATGTTATTAAACAAAATAAAGTAGGAACAGGTTGCGTATATATGTAAAGAATACTTAATCATATAATTATTTTCTGTATCTGGCTTGTTTAACATTTTTCGCCCATGGCACTTTGGTGAAAACATGACTGCAACACCCTCTTACTTGAAATACTGGTTGTTCAGGTAATTTCTGCAGGTCACTGGCATATGGCACTATGGCCCTGGGGTCGACTCAGCCTCTAACAGAAATGAGTATCAGGAGCAATCCTGGGGGTAAAGGCGGCCAGTGCATAAGGCTGACAACTTTACCACCTTCATGTGCTGATTATCTAAAAATCTGGGAGCCTCACATCCTGGAACCCTCTGAGCCTTCAATGGCCTTTAATAGGGAACACTTCACTTTTTTTACTTTTTTACTGGCATGTAGCTAACATCTATTTTCTTTTCCATGAAATTCAAAGTTAATTCCGCAAGAGCGGAAGAGAAGGCCAAATGGCCTTAGCTCTACCAGAATAAATACAAAGAATAATAATAATAATAATAATAATTCCTTTATCATCTTTCTGCCTCAAATTAAGAACTTCAAACATATCATCGTGTGGATCTGTGGAGGTTATTTGAATTACAAAAAAATATTTGCTTTATCCCAGCATAAGTGGCATACACAAAATCACAATTGTATATACCTGGCCTTCATTGGAATGATCTTCCTGTTTATCAGTTACACTTATGAAATAATGTATATCACAATATTCTGAGGATATTTTGTACAGTTTGGTAGAAATTTTGTACAGATCAATTACTTTAACATGATGAATGTCTCTAGAATGTGAAACGTCTTTGACATTGTTCCATCTATCATAACATTTGCAAACTGCAAAATATAGAAAATTCACATTTATTTCGGTATGGTATGAGTTTCACAGACTAAGGCATTTGCTTCTTTGAGAGTCATCAACATGTACCTTTTTTGGACTTCAGTCTTTCCAGATTCCCTTTTATGTATAGGCCTATATATATATATATATATATATATATATATATGTGTGTATAAAATCTTTACTTCTTGGGCCCATCCAAGTTATATGACCAAGATTGAAAAAGGCTTGTACAGTCCGACAACCTACTGATTGAGGTTTTCAGTTTTGTCTTAAATTGGAGTTAAATCCTTGACCACAGGTGAGCGCTTTCGTGGACTTGCGGGGAGAGCATTCAGAACCTTTTTCACAGCTTTTCCAAAGGATTGTCTTGATTTGTATGGAGAATGTGTTGAAGCAGAATGGCCACTAGTTGAGGAAACTTCTACAGTACTTCTACATTCTTCTTTTTTCTTACATCTCAATTTCTGTTCTGCTATGTAATTAAGTCATCTTAGTTTATTGAGTTGAAGGTTGTTCATAGATGCTTTTTTAATTTCTTTCTGCTCTTTGTCTTTCTTTTTCATTTCTTCATGTAATCCTAGATTCTTTTTTCTTTTCTGGCACTCATGCTGATGTTCTGCTGCTGTTTTACCCCTTATGGTCACTGAAGAAATTGATACTCCAAATAATCCAATAAAATATTACAGATAATTTTCTGTGCCTAATAAAGTTCCAGTAGGCCTATGCTTGTTATTCTTATTTTAGTATTACATACCTTTTTTTCAGCTTATACTACCCAGGTTCATGTTAAGTGCTGTTTATTAGTAAGAGGCTCGGTGTGTGAAACAGGTTATGTAATTCCGTCACGACCCTAAATGTTGATTTAACTTAAATATAATCTTGTGAAACAAATGATATGGTCTGGTTGTAAAGCAGGCAAAACTAGCTTTGCATACAAATTTTCTCCCACCTACTGCCATTACTTTAATAGTAACAGTGAAAAGTGTCTGTTTTTGTGACGGAATTACATGCCTAATGCACAGAAACTTCCAGTATTAATTAAAATATATAAAATATTTTTAAAATACATGTATAAGTGCATTGAAAGAATCTTAATGAATACCAGATACTAATTCTATGATTAATTGTTAAGTTTTTTTACCTTTATTTGAAACAAACTTATCAATGACAATGGTGGGGAAATTCAGACACGTACTTGGTGTAAAAGAGGTTCTTCCACCAAAGAGGTAACTGCACCAAATAAAATATATATGTTCAAAAAACAAAATATTCCTGTGAAATATAATCCTTCCCCTACGTAAATATGGTTTTACTTTCTAATTACATTAAGTTTTAGAAATCCATGTCCTGGTTGACTTTTTTCTGGAATTGCCCACGTGGGGAATTAGGCCTATGAGGCATTTTCAGACAAAAAAGTGAAATGTATAAGTAGAAGTCTACACAACTGTCTAGTATTCATGATTAGTAAAATAAATTTTGCTCGTACCTAACCTCTTACGTGGAACAAATATATAAGTAATATTAGGTCTACCTAACCTCGTATGATACTGTAACTTCTCGGTCAATCTTAATGTATCTCTTATCACTTATCACTTATCTTATCAAACACGGAAGGCAAACATTATCATTGGCACAGATCATAATGTTAACCTGAATAGCGACAATGAAGAGTCCAAAATTTTCTTAAATCTACTAAGGAGTTTCAACATCTACTGTACTATGTCAGAACCGACACGTGTCATGTCTGTACTTGATTCCTTTCTGACTAATCTCGATAAATGGACCTACCTTACGCGAGTCAGTGCGGACTATATATCTGATCACAAACACATCTTTTTAAATGTTCATGATCTGGATTACTCAAGTACAAATATGAAAGGACAAGAGACTGATTCCAGTAAAACCATAATGTACAGAGTTATCAACAATACAAGTGTTGTTTCATTTAACAACCTCATAAGTTGTAAGGAGGCAGAGATACTTAAAACCATTGCCTCACCTTCTGCTGAAGAAGCCTTTACTGGTTTCTACAATATTTTTAAGGATACATTTGAACAATGCTGTCCTCTGAGAACCAAAGTAGTCTCGAGTCATGATACTACGACTAAAAAGATAGGTTCTTCCTGTGTGCGAAAACTGGTCCGTCTTGCGCATGACGTAACCGCGTGACAACTTGAGACAAATTTCAGCCGGCTGCAACAATGAGTCTTGACCATGTGAAGTATTAATACTATTATACTGTGATGTGACTATCAGTTGGAGACTTGCCGTGTTTCTAGACAGTGAGTGTTTTAATGTATTTGATTCAAAATGGTGATGTGCGCGGTTTTTGGATGTAACAATAATAACAACAAGAAACTTAAGTGCAACAGAATTGAAGCAGAAGGATCAAAAGTGATATATCACACATTTCCAAAAAATTACGAACCAAGAAATAAATGGGTCAGTGCATGTTGCAGGCAAGATAAGTTTAATGTTAAAACTGCGAGGATATGCAGCATACATTTTAAATCTGACCATTACATGCGAGACTTAAAAAGTGAACTTCTAAACTATGAACCACGTATAAAGCATCTTAAAACAGATGCCTTTCCTACCGAACAGTTGCCCAAATCTGAATCTAAAAACCCTTCGTCTCTTATCAGAATTGCTCGTAGTGATAAAAGGGAAAGGAAGAAAATTATAAGCGAATTGTTGTCAGACGAACCTTCAACATCGATGGTTACTGCTGAAGAAAATGTTACCAACACTATGGATCCATTACCATTGGAGGTCATCGACCCAAGAAAATATGAAGAGGCAGGTAAATTAATATTGTTACAAGAGGAATTAAATGCAACAAAAGCACAATGTGCTAATTTGCAAGAAAAGGTGTCTCGACTCATGTGTGAAAATTTTGAACTAAACAACTTAGTTAAATATATGGAGAAAATATTTACCCCTGGCCAAATCCAAAAAATGAGAAAATGCATTGAAGCTGACAGAAATAAACGTGTAAAATGGTCTTTTGATGATGTATCTAAAGCGCTGTCATTATATTCTGCTGGACCACGTGCTTACAGATATCTCTTAAAATTAAACTATCCGCTACCAGCTGTCTCTACCTTAAAGAAATGGGCGAGAGAAGTCACCCTTAGGCCCGGCATATTAAATGTTGTGTTGAATATTTTAAAGAATTGTGATATTTCATCTTTCGAAAAGGTTTGTGTTATCTTAGCTGATGAAATGAAAGTGAAAGAGCAATATGAATATGATGCAAGATATGACAGTCTTCTGCATCCCTCAAAATATGTACAAGTAATTGAAATACGGGGTTTATTTAAAAATTGGAAGCAACCAATATTTTTTCAGTACGACAGCAAAGTAACAAAAGATTTGATATTTAATATAATAACACAGTTGGAAAATATTGGTTATAATATTGTGGCTATGGTTTGTGACTTAGGAGGTAGCAACAGAAGCTTGTGGAATGAGTTACACGTTAACGAGAATAATAATCATTTCTCTAATCCTGTAAATGGAGAGAATGTGTACGTTTTCGGTGACGCTCCCCACCTCATTAAACTTCTGAGAAACCACTTCTTGGATTCAGGCTTTACAATTGATGGCAAAATATTGATGAGGTGTCCTCTTATGGAGTTAATGGAGAAAACGGGATTTTCAGACATAAATGTAGCTCATAAAATTACTGACGCTCATTTGAATGTGAAAAATGTTCAAAGGCAGAAAGTTAAATTAGCCACCCAGCTATTTTCGCATACAAATGCCTGTGCTTTAAAAAGAGCAGGGAATTTGGGACTATTGAAATCTGAGAACTGGGAGGAGTTATCCTCGTTCATGAAATTGGTGAATGATTGGTTCGATGTGTTTAATTCTAAACTGCCAAGAATTGATTCTAGAAAGAGAATGGCGGCTTATGGACTAGAACTAGAAACCCAGAATAAAGTACTGTCTGATATGGAGTCAACTGTGAAAAAGATGAGAGTAGGTCTTAAAAAGCACATGTTACCCTTTCAAAAAGGAATACTTATGAGCATTAAGTCTTTAAGGATGCTCTTCGACGATATGCGCGTTAAGTACAATACCACTTACATAATAACGAACAGACTAAATCAAGACATCTTGGAAGGATTTTTCAGCATAATGAGATACAATGGAGGACTGCATGATCATCCATCGCCGTTGGAATTTAAATACAGATTGCGAAATTACATACTTGGAAGAAATGATGGTGTTGTGTCTTCAGCAGCAAACATTGAAGATTCAAATGACAGGGGTGACATCACACTTACAGAAAATAATTACCAATCAATCACTTCCCTGTCTGACAATGATGACAGCAGTGGAGAAGAAACTATGATCACTAGAACTGTATTTCGTGACTTAGCAAGTGACACCGAAATACCTGAAAGCTTTGATATTACAGAAATTGAATTCGATGGACTCGAAAGTGTTGGTGGTTTTATCGTCAGTAAATTCAGAAATAAATATCCAGAGTTAGGTGCAGTTACAGAAAATCTGAGCAGTACTTATGTCGATCAGTTGTCAGAGGGGCGACTATACAAACCATCAACTAAATTTTCGGAAACTCTCTTGCAGCTGTGGAACATTTTTCAAATTACAGGTCTGGCGCAAAAACGCAACTTTATTAAGTCTCTACTCCAAAAGTCCTGTAATGTTGCTGTTCCAGAAGATGTAAAACGTCTGTTCTTCAGAACTGTCATGTTTTTCGCCATTAGAAGACGTAATAGAGTCATCAGTGAAGCGAAGGGACTAAAAAGAAAATTTAAAAAGACTGTATCTTGAAAGGTAATATTTCAGTTTCATTTTATTTTTCGTATATTCCATACAACTGGATTATGCTGTATTCTTCATTGGAGTTATAGCTAAATTCAGTGGCGGACGCAGAATTTTTTTCGGGGGGACATTTGAAAAATTAATTAACTTATATATATAATTAGTTTATAAAACTGGCCACTTAGAGTGCATATATAGCCTTTTTTCAAAATTCGGGGGGGGGGGGGGATATAACCCCCCTATCCCCCCCTCTGCGTCCGACACTGGCTAAATTACAATTTATGAATAAGACTTAATTGTTTTGTGTTTCCTTCAAAATGTACGTAATATTTGCATGTAATAATTTTCATAAACAGTGAACAAAATATTGTTATATACGGTATAATATACTTGTTTTCATATATTATATGAAAACAAGTTTCATATATTATATGAAAACAAGTTCAAGTATTGACAGCTGTTACTCTATTTTACACATAGATAGGCTACATTGAATCCTGTACATTGACGTGAACAGTGAACTAGCAAAATGGTAATTCACGGTATTAATACCGTGCTACATGTAATTCCTATTTATTTAACGTAAATCACTTACAATACCGGTATATCATGCATAAAAAGCAGATTAAAACTACCAGAGACAAAGCGATGATGTACAATGTAGTTATACATTTGTGCATGAAGCAGAAGCATTTGACTCAGCGCGAGCGAGGCGTTTGTCACTGTCTGACGTCACATGTGCGAGAGGCAGGGGGCTATGGCTGCGCAAGAACCTATCTTCTTGTCTTAGTATCATGGTCTCGAGTAACAACAAAGTCTCTACTAAAACCCAAGGCAAATCATCAAACTGGTTTACTGTTGATCTAGCTAACATGAAGCAACTCATTGCGTGTGTCAGTAATATTGTAACTAATAGGCCTGACCTGAAGAGGTATCTATCAAACCTCAGGAAAAACTACCGCATGAAGTTAAGTGAAGCAAAAAAAGATGCCAATGCAGCTCAAATTATGGAATCCAGTAATTCATGCAAAGCCGCCTGGGCCTTAATCAAATCAATTAAACCCCCAGTGAACATAGTGTCCAACTCGTTTGCAACTCCTGATGAGTTTAACACATACTTTATCAACTCTGTTAATGAAATTCTAGACAAAATTCCAAATATAGACGCTAGTCCAACTTCTAACTACTTGCATGATGTGCCGAACACGCGTTCCAGTTTTCACGGGAAACCAGTTAACGTTGAGGAAATAGTCAAAACTGTTGAAGGCTTCAAGTCATCCAAGACCAAGGACATAGATGGCATATAAAGTATGTTTTTGAAGCAGTGTATATATTTTATAGCTCCTTACATCACCGCTATCATGAACTCCTGTTTAGCCCAGGGTATATTCCCAAAGCCACTAAAGGTTGTTCGCACTGTACCAATATTTAAGAAAGGCTCCATAAGTGATGTCTCAAGTTACAGGCCCATTTCCATCATACCCACCATCGCCAAGATTTTCGAGACCATAATGATGACTCAGCTATATGCCTATTTTGAATCTAATGAACTATTTGTGCCCTATCAGTTTGGTTTCAGGAAAAAAATGTCCACCACAGACGCCGTGGAAACGTTGGTTGATCACATAATCAGTGCATTCGAAATGAAGCAGTCAACGTCAGTATTACTTTGTGACTTATCTCGTGCCTTTGACTGCGTACCACACAATATCCTTCTTGCCAAACTCCGTAAATACGGCATAGGACCAATCGAGATTGCAACCCTAAAATCCTATCTATCTGATAGATTACAAATTGTAGCATGGAATGGTTCTCTCTCTGCAACAAGGAAGGTTACACATGGAGTGCCTCAAGGAAGTGTGCTTGGTCCTCTTCTCTTTGTGATCACAATTAATGACCTGTTCTACAATGTCTATGGTAAAATAGTTCTATTTGCAGACGATTCGACACTGTTTTCATCCAATGAAGACATCATGTATGCAGAGATGTGTGTTTATGAGCTCTTTGACACAGCCTCCAACTGGTTTATAAGAAATAGGCTCTCCCTAAACGAGGGTAAGACCCAGGCGATGACATTTAGTTTAAAAAATCTCGGAACAATTACAAATAGTTCAGTAAAGCTTTTGGGATTCACTTTGGATCCCAAGTTGTCCTGGCAAGAGCACATCAATAACATTTGTGCTAAATTAAGCAAAGTGATATACCTCTTAAGAAGACTCAAACATGAACTCCCAGGCCAATTCCAGAGAATGGCCTACTTTGCCTTCTTTCACGTGCATCTTACCTACGGAATAAGACTATGGGGCCACTCACCCGCAGCAAGCAGGATTCTACTTCTTCAGAAGAAGGCGGTTCGCCTCTTAGTAGGTGCTGGCTATTGTGATCACTGCAAGCAGTTATTTAAAGAGCAGGGCATCCTCACTGTAACCAATGTGTATATTCACCAATGTTTGTTAACAATTAAGAACAAATATCCTTCTCTTCTCACAACTGATCAGGTGCACGAACATGATACACGAAACAATCTCAGCATTTTTGTCCCGAGATGTAGACTAGATAAAACATCCAAATGTTTCCCAGCCATGGGCATAAAATTCTTTAATCATATGCCAATTCATGTTAGAACCTTGCCCACATCCAGATTTAAAAACATTGTCAAGAGCTGGTTAACTGCAAACCCATTTTACTCCATAAGTGAATACTTTGAATGCAACTCAGTGTTTGTTTAACATTGCTGACCCATCAATACTTTTCATAATTTAATCATAATTTAATTTTGTAATCAAATTGTATTTTTTTTTCTGACAAAGCCTATTAATACAATGTATTTTAATGGTGAATAAATTTTATTATTATTATTATTATTATTATTGTTATCCATCTGTAAATTCTGTATTGCATATTGTAATCTCAGTGGTATGTCGCTGGTATTCTTTAATAATCTCAAATAATCATTTATTGCTGTCATCCATATGTAAATACTGTAATTCATATTATACTATTAATGCCATGTAGCTGTAACTCGCTGTTAGTCTTAATGTACCTTGAATTACTGTCATACTGCAAATACTGTAATTCATAATGTAATTATAATTGTACACTTTTGACGGGTTCCATATGTCATAGTCGTAAGACTGTTTTGAGATCTACGGAACGAATAAAGAATTATTATTATTATTTTATTTTATTATGTGGAGAAGGTAGGTCTACATATAACCTCTAACATAGTAAACATATGTAATCAAGTAATATTGTACCTAACCTCTAACATGTGGTATATGCACATAATAGGCTATATTAATAGCGTTCCTAACCTCTAACATGGAACCAACGAAATGTCATTTCAACCTCCCTACATGGTGAGAACACAGTAGCAGAATGTAGTCAACATATTTAAGATGGCTTCTCGGGTTATCAGCCGTTCCTGAGGAAAGCCACAGAGTGAAGATGGCCGAAAGCTGAGCCTTATAAATTCTGACATGGCTGATAAACCGAGAAGCCATCATAAGTAATCAGCACCGTAAAAGCTTGCAAACGTATGCTAAAGTATATCCCAAGTAAGTTTGATTCTGTTCAAAACAAAGGGGAGGAGAACTCACAGAGAGTTCGCGGAAAATTTGCATCATGTGACAAAATGTGATTGGTTAATGTCATTAGCAAAGGCCATTACCAGGGTATGGCTTGCTAGTGGAGAAGTAGTGTTCGTAAGTTCATGTAACAATAATATCAACATTTACACGTGAAATAACAAACTCCTGGCATCGTCTTCATAATAGTATATCAATTAGCAAACAAAACATAAAGGATTCATTGTTCACGACGACCCTGCGGGTGAATTGTACTGAGAATAAACAAACTACCATTATCACGTTGATGACATGTATTCTCACATGTGGACTATGACAGCCACACCTCTTTGTTTTGAACAGGATCATTCTTACTTGGGATATAATATAACTTTCCTCATAAAGAGTATGTTTTGTGTATGAAGTGTTTGTTTCTCACAAGAAAGCAATTTTTCATTTCAGCTAGAACTTGTGTCAAAAAATGGCAGATCCTCAGAGCAGGCTACAGAAGTAGGAGACACAATATGCTTCCTTCTGGGTCGGGAGCATCGAATGCCAAGAAGTGGGTGTACTTTGACTCACTGAGTTTTTTGGAGCCATTTCTGGCTGGAAGAAGGTAAAATTATTTTATATGTTTCTTTATTTGGGGATTAGTATGACTTCTGCTCCATTTCTGCATGAGATGGTCTAAGCTATTACATGACCCATAGGTTGGGATCCAGAGCCAGTATAAAGTTTCTGTAAGCCTTGATAGCGCCTGAGCTAGTGATGGGTCGAACCAGTTCATTTATGTGAACTACTTCACTATCTCTCACTCTTCTCTGTGAACGCTTCAAATGAAGTAGTTCGTTCGTGAAGTACATTTTCCCTCCTGGCCGGCCTTACCCATAAGCTATTTTTTTCTTTGCCACTCTTCTGTATAAACACTTCAAAAATGAAGTGCTCTTTGAAGTGTTCTTTCTCATAACATCGTTCACAAAGCTCACGCTCTCTCTTTCACACACATTTACCTGGGGAGAAATACTTGTATCCAACGCGATTTGCAAGCACGGTTGTTTTCAGACCGGAGGGGGACATAAAGATACGTGACTTGACATAAAACACTTGACTTATTTGGTATGTAAAAAGGGAACATCGCTGTTTCCAACTTCGTGAATCTAAAATTTCTCATGGTTTAAACAAATAGTTATATATATATTTTTTAATAATACGTTACTGCAATAAAATAATTAAATATGCAGGATATCTTAATCGGCAATTAATTAATTTTAATTTTCGTTTTATTATTGATAGAAACACGTACATACTGACTTGGTTATCATGTTAAAAAAAAGTGTGCGTGGGCCGTGGAACGCCACGCGACAAAATTTGGATTATTGGATTTTTTAAATTTTGGATTGTTGAACTTTTTAATATTGGATTTTTTAAATTTTTGAATTTTGGTCGTTTTTTATTACGGTATTGAATTTTGGTTTTTTATTTTTAAATTTTTTTAATTTTCAATTTTTTATGTTTTAAATGTTGGATATTTAGATTTTTTAATTTTGGATTTTTTAGATTTTGGACGTTTGGATCTTTTTCTTTTGGATTTTTTTAATTTTTGGGTCTTTGAATTTTTTATAATTTTTTATTTTGGATTTTTTAATTTTTTTAAACTTCAGATAAGCCTAATCATTGAGTTGAATGTTTTCTGTGCAGTCCGTTCTGTCACACCTCACTAATCTCGTGACGATTTTGAGGGTTACATTAATTTCGTGACGATTTTGAGGGTTACATTAATTTCGTGACGATTTTGAGGGTTACATTAATTTCGTGACGATTTTTTAGCGTTACACAAGCTCTCGATTTACCCCTACCGCGGCTAAAGAAGCTCCACTTCAAAAATTATATGTGTTTTTCAGCTATTGGTATTGCCTGAAAGCTCCACGGTAACACAAAGTAAAGAATTTGAAAGTGAAGTAGAGTGACAAACAAACGAGATCGGAACGAGTAAAGCATTCACTGAGTTGGATTTAACCTCTTTGAAGTGTATGAATGAGTGAAGTAGAAAATAAACGAAAGACACTTGGCACGGATGAGTTGGATAACCTCATGAACTGTTTGAACTACTAGTTCACTAAAAACGAGTAACTCATTCACACTTCAAACGAGTGAAGCGTTCATTTTGAACGACTCGCTCACAAGTTACCCATCACTAGCCTGAGCCATCGAGACCATGTTTTCACTGTTAGGTAAGCATGTGACCTAACACCCTCTCCCAGCTCGACAACAGAACTCAACACGATTTTACTAAGCAGCCTGTCACACAGAGCTTCGATCGATCAAGACCAACCGAGTGCCATCAAGCGCTCTCGACTACATTTCTGTTCCTGGTCACACACCATCGAGCATCATTAATCAACGGAAATGTTATAGGTTATGTACATGTATGATTTTACTAGGTCTTCTCATCACTGTATATTAGAGGTAATATACTTTACTTTACTTTACTTTAATAGGCCTATCTCCTTATCTCCTGTACATCATACTACATGTGTTGCGATGTAGGGTTTAATATTAGGCCTACTTTCTCAGGCTACATCCGTTTACTTCAAGCTTCACCCGCTGACCATCCTCATTGAGCGAAGAGGTGTGTTTGTTGTAGTTCGATTGGCCACCGATAGGTGCGACAACTCGATTGTAATGTATATTTGTATTTGTACAATTAAATTACATAAGAATATATTGTTTTAAGTGTCTTAATCAATTTGTGCAATTCTATTTCGTTCAAATATGAGCCTAAAATGGCATTCTGAAATTCAGGTGGGTATAAAGCTTCAGAGTGCTGCCATCTTCTTCACCTGCCATTTGCCATCGACTGACAAGTTTGATTTCACAGACCAGTTCATCCCTCACGCTCGTTGTTGATTGCTGACTATCGATGCTATGTGACTGGTACCACTGCTGTCTATTGGTTCGTTATATCGGTCGGTTGGTTGCTGTCGCTCGATCGGTTTAGTGTAACAGTCCTCTTCTTTGTACAAATATAAGGTGCTTATGTGTAGAATCAATACGTTCTAAAGAATAACACAACAACAGAAATGGCAGTTATCCTTGTTTTTAAAACCAAAATATCACACCTAGCAGAGTCCTGACACTGTTCCCTTTATTTGCATTGGCTTCTAAGTAAATCAGGCATTTTGGTTCTGAAAGAAAGGAACTTGTAATGGCTGCAATAATAAGAAAATATTAAAGACTTTTTTTCTTGTTTCAGTTCGATCACCAACACTCCTGAAGTGTCAAACACTCCTGAATTGTTTGAAACTGGAGCAAGCCACAGTCAGTCCACTGCAGAAGACGAAGATCAGTTTGTGTTTGAGGAGTTTCCTATAATAAAAGAAGAATCTTTAGCTTCTTCTGCCAGCCCAGCAGCAGTGACGACAACTGTAGAAAACAGTGGCATTTCAAGAGCGACTCCAAAAAGGAGAAAAGAGGGGGATGTTTTGGATGAATATTTAAACAAAAAACTAAAGACAATGAAGAAGAGTTCTTCAATGCTTTTTCTAGAGAGCCTGCATGATGAAATAGAGAAACTGAGCGAAAGGGGCAAGCGCACTTTCAAGTTGAAAGTTCGCCAGTTATTGAATGAAATGCTGGACAATGAAAATGTGGATTAATTAAAAAAAAAATGAAAATCATTAATATACAATGACTCAAATACAAAACAACAAAACTCGTATGCAGTTAAAATGAAAGTTTTAACGCTTTAGTTCACAAGTTTCCTATAAAAGACATAAAATACAGGTAATTCTCGGAACATATGAGGCCATGCGATGGCAGGGACAAATGAACAACACAGAAAGCACAACACACGATATTCAACTTAATGTATTGTCATAATTCATTTTATATTGGAGCCATTCCATTATTATGTGTTACATTTGGATGCACTTTATATCCCTACAGTGATTAAAATATGGCATTAACTGGAACTTTGTACATAACAGAAGATGGATTCAAAGATGTGCTTTCAGAATATATGAAAGTTTTATTAATCAGTAATATACATTAAATATTATTATCAATAAAATGGGTGTTACATATGTTACAACACATGTTAACAGCATGGTGCATCCTCAGGTTGCGGATAGAGGATATGGCCGCCAGATATGAAGGGTAGCTGTGAATATGCTGAATAAGCAGTCGCGAACAGATGACATGAGAGACTATAAAAACTTAAATATGAGTGAACCAGAGATGCCAACCTTGAAAGGTGGTTATCAGTAGTGTGAGTCTAATTGGATGGAGGGGCGATGTCTTGGGCAAATTAATATATGCGTCTTCTTGTGCTGTCCCTTGACGCGTCCGTACTCTTCATGCTATTTTGAGATCACATGGCGTCTACAGTCATCGCGTCCTCCATGTTTAACCGAAAAATCACAACTACAGGTTTCATAGGCGTAACCAGGCCGACCATATGGGGGGGGTTATAACATCCGCGGGGTCTGGGAAAGGGGGGTCCGGGGGTCCTCCCCCGGAAAATTTAAAAAATCAAGATGCAAAATAACGAGTTTTAAGCTTCCGGGGGAACCCCCGGAAAATTTTAAAAATCAAGATGCAAAATAACGAGTTTTAAGCTTCCGGGGGTCTCCCCCGGAAAATTTAAAAAATTAAGACGCAAAATAACGAGTTTTAAGCTTCCCACGCTTTATACTTGTATTAAGTAATTTATGGGCAGACTTAAAAAAATTATACAATTTTCCTTTCTTTAATCAATGGGGGGGGGGGGGGGTTCAAACCCCTAAAACCCCCCCCCCCTCGGTACGCCTATGACAGGTTTCACAAAATACGTGATTCGGTGAAATTTTTTAAGGTCCGAGGCAAGGAAACTCTTCCGTATACTGCTTTCGATACTGCTGGTTTGCCGCAGTTCGTTTTTGTCCATCAGACTCATCACTGGTTTTATGTTTACACGACATATTTCCTCAGTATTCTACTTGCACTGCAACACTCAATAAAACTTCTAGCAAGCAACAGCGTCGGCAGTCGTCAGCGGCATTACAGTGATAATCAAAAAGAGAGAATACGTTAACACCAAAGATGTTATAACTACAATTATGTTATAACTGTAAGATATAACATCTTTGGTTAACACACACGTCAGAGATTGTAGTGTTCAATGTCGCCAACACAACGGGTGTTTTCTTTTACAAACTATTTCTCATGATAACAGTTGGCATCTCTGCTGACACATTAATTATTAACTTTTTTGTTGTTCGCGGGAGAAACGATAGATTTAAAAAATAGACATTGGGATTCGTAAAATCCGTAATATTCAGTACAATTTCCGTATTGTCGTAGCAAATTCAAGAAAATCGTAGAAACTACGGAAATTCCGTAGCAGTTGGCATCCCTGAGTGAACTATCATGTAAAAGTTCTTAAAACATTCAAATTGTTGAAATATTGCACAATAAAACATTATTCTTGTTCATTATTTTGCACAGTGTAACATACGTAACAGAAGAAAAAAAAATTAATTTCTGAATATTGGCCTGAACTACGAGGGTCATTCAATAAGTAAAGAGACAAATGGCTATAGCTCAAAAACGGTTTATTTCAATCTTTCAAAATTAAGGCTATTTTTCAACATAATCACCCCCCCACAGTTATGCACTTGTCCCATCTTTCTTGCAGCTTCCTAATTCCCTTGGCGAAGAATTCTTTCGATTGACCCCGAAGCCACTTTTGCACCGCTTCCTTAACTTCCTCATTGTTAGCAAATCTTTTTCCACGTAGGGCGTCCTTGAGTGGTCCAAACAGGTAAAAATCAGATGGGGCGAGGTCGGGACTGTAGGCAGGATGAGGTAAGACCTCCCAACCCAATTCTTGAAGCTTATCACGGGTCAGCTGGGCTGTATGAGGGCGGGCGTTATCGTGCTGAAGAATGACTCCTTTTGACAAGAGTCCACGGCGTTTGCTCCTGATACCTGGTCTAACTTTGTGTTCCAGCATCTCAGAGTAGTATTGGCTATTGATAGTTCGCTGATCTTCAAGGAAATCGCAATAGACTGGACCCTGTGAGTCCCAAAAGATGGTCAGCATCACTTTACCGGCGGAAGGTTGAACCTTGAATTTTTTGCGAACTGGAGAGCTAGTGTGTTTCCACTCCATACTCTGCCTTTTGGTCTCAGGGTCGTAGTGATGGATCCAGACCTCGTCGCTGGTCACTATTCTTTCAAAAAAAGCATCTCCTTCAATCAAACTTCGTTGCTTTAAGTCTTGACTAATGGAAAGCCTTGATTCTTTATGAGCGTCAGTAAGCTGTCTGGGAACCCATCTGACACACGTTTTTCTGTACTTTAAATTGTTCTGAATGACATTGTGAACAGTTCCAACACTTACTTGAAGTTCTTCAGCTATCATTTCAACAGTAATTCTTCTGTTATCACGAATAAGTCCGTCAATCCTCGATTCCAACGAGGGACCAGAAACTTCCACTGGACGTCCACATCGGGGTTCATCACCTACACTTGTTCAGCCACTTTTAAACCGATCAACCCACTTGAAAACATTCGCACGGGTCTTACAACTTTTACCGTACTGTATCAACATTCTAGACACAATTTCACTTGGTTTTACACCTTCTGCGACTAAAAATCTAATGACTGAGCGCTGCTCTTCTAAGGTGCAATCTTCTAGTGGACTTGCCATGGTGAATTGAAAATTTTGAGGTTATGTTGACATAAAATGATGAAACAGCTGATCAGAGCATATCCCAAGGTTGCCAACTAACACCCCTGAAAAGATTGTACACATTCATTGAATAGTTTTAAAATTATAGAATTTGTCTCTTTACTTATTGAATGAATCATATTAACACAAAGATACTAGGTTAATGAGTGTAATCTTGGGTACCCAGAAAAAATGTCCTGGAGTTCTTGTGTTGCATAATTCACAGAGATTTCCATGAACAATATACAAAACTGTAAGCTGCCAAACTTATTCAAGCTGGAAATATTCATTCATATTGTAGAAGGTGTGAGTTATTAAAAATTCCTTGAGAGATCTTTTGAAAGATTTGCATTTGCTTTTAATACATAATAATTTAATGCTTCTTGGAAGCTTATTGTAAATCTGTATTGCAGAATAATAAGCACCCTCCTGAAAGAATTTTAATGAATTAGCTGGTCTATGTAAATCATTCATGTTTCTAGTTGTAAATCCATGTACACTGTAATTAGTTTGAAATTTATCAATATTGTCTACCATATAACACTTGGCAAAGTCGCAATGTAGGGGGACCCTTCTCATGATGTGAGCAGGCTTCCACAGGTGGGTAGTGTTTTTTGTTTTTCAGTGAAGCAGGTTGACCAACTTGTGGCAATTACGTTAGGAAAGGTGATATTAGTGTTAGTGGCAGGTTCTGTTAGATTATAAACAGTGACATTAATTTAGTAGGGCATTCTCAATTCTCCAGTATCGTAAATGTGCCATATAGTATCTCTCCCACGAGGTTGGTTGTGTTTGTGAACCTGTTTCCCAGAATTCTACATGTTCTGCTGGTGTGACGTTACACTTCTAACATCCAATCACAAGTTTCTTCATCACACGGAGATAAAAATATGGCGGAATTTATGCTACTTTTCGCTAAAACTCCATGGCGCTACATCCCTGGAGGGACTTGCCCTACCACCCGACCGCTGCGTCATCTACCAGAGGGAGATGGCAGGACTGGGGCGCATGTGGTCAGCATGCCAACACCCATGGCTGTTAATGGTGGTTTTCATGACCGGAGCCGCTACTTCTCTATCAAGTAGCTCCTCCATTTGAATCACGAGGCTGAGTGCACCACTGCCAGACCTCCCTACCTCAGAAAAATCCGAGGAGGCATCGAACCTGGGCCGACGGATCTGTAGTCAGCGACGCTAACCATAAGACCACGCTGGCGGTCAACTACTTTTTGCTATATCATGTTATAAAAGAAAGTGGGTGGTAGGTCGGACCAAATCATTCGTCGAGACAACATCTCCTCTCCAGAGAACTAAGTATAACAAAATACATGTGATATTAGGTGTTTTATGAAAAGAAAGTTAACTTTCAAAGAGGGTCCCCCTACAATGCGATTTTACCTAACACTTTACCGAGTACCAGTATATTCTCCTCTTTATAATATGCTCCGTCTATACAATCAATTGCACAAAATGGACAATATAGATATATTTAATACAGGGTGGTGCAGGGAAAATGGAAATTATGAAGGAACATAATTTGCACAAATAAACACAGGCAAAATTATATGTATTGTATATGTTTACAGTATGCCATTTATGTTTTCATTACAAACTGTCACATACTGTCACTTTACTTCTTAAAGATGACATCGGAAAGATTTGCTCCGTTTTGGAGTTCACATTGTAATAACCTGTTACGGAAACTCTCGAATACTCGCTCTAGCATATCTCTGGGAATGGCAGTGATTGCGTCTTCAATGTTCTGTTTCAGTTCATGGATAGTTGCAGGATGTTAGTGGTACACTTTACTTTTGAGATGTCCACACAGGAAGAAGTCACAAACACTATGATCTGGTGATCTCGCAGGCCATGGAATTTCGCTGTTACGTGCAGTGATGCGCCTACCAAACAGTTGGCGAACGGCTTGCATCAATTGTCAAGCAGTATGGAACGTGGCTCCATCATGCTGAAACCACATGTTTTCGATGTTCAGAGCGTGCAGTCTCGGTGTGAAGAATGTTTCAAGCGTCTCAACATAGCGAGCGGACGTTACTGTTGTTGCAATGCCATCCTCACTTTCAAAGAAGTAAGGCCCAATGACACCATGACATGAAATTGCACACCACACTGTGACTTTGGTGCTATGTAATGGACACACTCACAAGGATTTTCCTGTGCCCAGTAACGACAGTTCTGTTTGTTTACGTATCCATTAAGGTGAAAGTGGGCTTCATCTGACATCCATATGTTGTGAAGGAAATTTGCATCCTCTATTTTAGCCAACACCCGTTTGCTAAACTCCTTACGCGACACAGGGTCTCGTGGATTTAGTTTCTGCACAATCTGTATTTTGTAGGGTTGGAACTTGAATTCGTGCAGGATTCTTTGGATCCTTCGTCGCCCAATCCCTAACGCAGATGCATGTTGTCGAACTTCTCTGGATAGAAACTCTAATAGCTGCAATGTTCACAGGTGTGTGTACCGTTCGAACACCTCCTCGAGGCTTCTTTTCAAAGCTGAACCACTTTCTTCAAAATTATGCACCCACTTTGTAATCGCATAAGCTATGGCACACTACCATGACGTCTGATCTGGTAATGCTATTGAAATATCCGTTGCACAGCAGTCACACTATCACCCTGTTTGTAATATGCTTTCACAGCGACACCTTGTTCTGCACCACTCCAATGCTGCATAATTACTAAATGGCAACTCATTCACAACAATTATGCATCGGTTCCAGTGTTGATAACTTAACTTACATAATTTCCCTTTTCCCTGCGCCACCCTGTGATAAAAATTTGAAAAGTTTATCGGTATTAAAATATGCTCCATGTCATTTTCTTTATTTGAATCTTTCTGATTATATAATTTCCTCCAAAACCATTATATTACTATTATTTACGTTTTTGATATGTTCCCTTGTGTAATTGTCATATTGTGTAGCTGTCTTTTTTGTTTTTTTTATAGGCCTACAGTATTAGTTTAATTATTTTGAATATTACTTTAAATATTTAATATTTGTATTGTAAATCTGGTGTATTAATATAGGCCAGAATATTTTCTCTATTTGAATCTTTCTGATTATATATTTTCCTCCAAAACTATTATATTACTATTATTTATGTTTTTGATATGTTCCCTTGTGTAATTCCGGGGTGCGCGGGCAAAGAGAGTTAAGTCCACTTTCTTGTTACTGAGAATTAGAGTGACTTAACACACTATACCAGCCCAACATAGCTTTAGAGATGGATAAACCCATAAGGCACACATCCATAACTACCGTACAATTTTGATTATGACTTACTGGACTTAACACAAATGTAGAGAACATTTTTATCTATAACTCTTTGGACATCTCAATTTTTTTTTAGGATGGTGGACTTAACTCTCTTTGCCTGCGCACCCCGGAATTGTCTTATTGTTTCTGTTTTTTTTTAAGGCCTACAGTATTAGTTTAATTATTATGAGATTGTGTGGGGGACGGGAAAATGTCTGTCCGCTGTCTATCTGTCTGTGTGTCTGTACGCGCCATAA
Organism: Ectobius pallidus; assembly: GCA_964059195.1. Lineage (NCBI taxonomy): Eukaryota > Metazoa > Arthropoda > Insecta > Blattodea > Ectobiidae > Ectobius > Ectobius pallidus. Next base: position 8,221,994 of record CAXKWD010000008.1, on the reverse strand, counting down.
CTCAAATACACTTTATTGGATTTTCATGAAACATGGTATACACATTTATAACGTCCATGGGAACAACCCTATTGATATTGATCCAAATCTGTTCACCGGTACTGGAGTAATTCCCAATTTAGTGCCTATTTTAAAAGCATTGTTTTAGAAAGGTGCCATAACTCAAATATGCTTTATCGGATTTTCATGAAACTTCGTATACGCATTTATGATGTCCATGAGAAGTAACCTATTAAATTTGGACCTAATCAGTTAACCGGTACCGCAGTAAAACCAAAGTTTCAAAACACAATACATCGAACACATACAAGCTCTCAAACAAAACATAGACTCTGCCTATGCAAACCATATATTAAACACAGGCCACAAATACGCAGACATCAATACAGACATGGAAATCCTACAAATTAACTACAAAGGTCATACACTCAACACACTCGAACAATATGAAGTATACAAACACACCGCACAAGACAACACCAACATCCTAAACGAACAATTACAGTTCAAATTGCATGCGCTCTATGACACAGTCATCCAAAAATGTCTTCCCAACCCCAACGATGGCATCAGGGAGTCAGTTGCTGAAGATGGCCACTCCACGCAGTTGAAAGTGCTCCAACAGGTAATAAATTACCACAGTAGTGAGTTCCAGGGAAAAGCTTTATGCTCTATATAAATTATTAAGTAAACCCAATTTTAAAGGTGCGATAACTCAAATACTCTTTATCGAATACGCAGACATCAATACAGACATGGAAATCCTACAAATTAACCACAAAGGTCATACACTCAACACACTCGAACAATATGAAATATACAAACACACCGCACAAGACAACACCAACATTCTAAACGAACAATTACAGTTCAAATCGCATGCGCTCTGTGACACAATCATCCAAAATGTATTCCCAACCCCAACGATGGCATCAGGGAGTCAGTTGCTGAAGATGGCTGCTCCACGCAGTTGAAAGCGCTCCAACAGGTAATAAAATACCACAGTAGTGAGTTCCAGGGAAAAGCTTTATGTTCGAAATAAATTATTAAGTAAAACCCAATTTTAAAGGTGCGATAACTCAAATACTCTTTATCGGATTTTTACGAAACTTGGTATACGCATTTATAATCTCCATGGGATGACGTCTATTGATATTGGACCAAATCGGTTGGCCGGTACCGGAATAATGCCCAATTTAGTGCTTTTTATGGTATAAGCGATGACTCAAATATGCTATATCGGATTTTCATGAAACTTTGTATACCCATTTATAATGTACATGGGAAGACGTCTATTGATATTGGACCAAATTGGTTGACCGGTTCCAGAGTAAAACCCAATTTAGTGTCTATTTTAACGACGCGGTAACTCAAATACACTTTATTGGATTTTCATGAAACTTGGTATGCGCATTTATAATGTCCATGGGAAGACTTCTATTGATATTGGATAAAATCGGTTGACTGGTATCAGAGTAATGCCCAATTTAGTGCCTATTTTATGATAACATATTATAAATAATTTAACAAATGCAAATGTTATCCTGACAACATATTGTTTTACACTGTTCATATACGGCTTTGGAATTTGCAATAGTTAGCCATGACACATCCCTTCGCACTAGTCAGATGTTTATTTCGTTCATCAAGGTGAATACTGTTGTATACAGAAGATATATTACTCTAAAATAACTAGGCCTACATACATTAAGTGGAGTTCTTCGCCAGTGTATTTTGTGAAATGTTGACATATTTTAAGAATGTCGTATACCAGTGTAGCCTATACGAGTTTGAATTAAGGTTAAGTATCAAACTTTAGACTTTTTTTTCTCATAAGTCCTGCTTAATGAATCGATCTGCAGCTTAACTCGGAAATCGACAACAAAAATAACTTATTCTCTGCATATCATAATTACAATTAACTTTTTACTGATTAAACAAAAGCAGTCTGGCACTTTGTCACATCAGTTTACCTGATTTTATTTTGAATATTACTTTAAATATTTAATATTAGTATTGTAAATCTGGTGTATTAATATAAGCGAGAATATTGTATTATATAGAGCTGACGAGATGATCCCTGGCCTGACTGTGGAGCGATATCTTGTGCGAGAGAGGACAATTGCTATTATGCTAGAGAATTTTGGAACTAATGTCTTCACGTCAGAGAGTAGCAATAACTTCAGCGATTGTAATTGACTTTCTATTTGGCAGTTGCATTCCACTGTTGGAACAGCAATCACCACATTTGTAGTGAGGCAAAATTATTAAAATCAGTCAATAAACATAAAGATTTGGAGATTTGGGAGAAGATTTTTTATGAGAAAATTTGAAGACAGGTTAATGAACTTTGAAATACCGGAAGAAGAACATTTAATCAAGAAGTTTTAAAGTCTAAACTAGAGGGCACATCGGGATGCTCTAAATGGAAATCCGACAGTTGACTAGCAGTTGAAAATGCGGAAAAAGTCCGCAAAACGATCGTCTTGCAGAATACAGGTAAAAGTGAAGTCTGAAGTGTGTTAAGGTCAACCAATTTGTTTTTGAAAACATAAGTAAAAGTATATTTTTTTTTAGGATTTTAAAATTAGAGTGCAGTGTGTCACATCCGTTACGAGAAACATGGAAAGTTTAAATTGCATCAGATTGAGTATTCTGATCATGTTGTAACTTCTTATGTAATACTGTAGTAATCTAATTCTTTGGATGGAACTAATATTTCATGTTAAATAAACAAGGAACTTGGTACAAGTAAGAATCAGCTTGAAAAATTTTATGTCATAACTGGGATTTGAACACGGATCTTCGGCTTAACGCGCCGATGCTCTACCATTGAGCTCCCATGACAACATGCCAGTACGACATCAAATTCCTCAACTGATTCAGAAGACAAGGCAGACCGTGGCATGTTGTCATGGGAGCTCAATGGTAGCGCATCGGCGCGTTAAGCCGAAGATCCGTGTTCAAATCCCGGTTATGACATAAAATTTTTCAAGCTGATTCTTACTTGTATTAATATCCCAGACATGGATTTAATGTCTATTTCCTTTCCCTCTACTTAATTAAAAGGAACTTGGTTTTTATGTATACCTGTCACATCCGTTACAAATTCATGTCACATTCGTTACACTGCAAAACATATATTTTCTATAAATTGAAATAAAAATTATGATAATCACCTACTTGGGCAGGTAATGTTAGCCTTTATGCACCAATGTAGTATTTTAAAATGATCTTTATTCAAATATTTTAACAGATTTGGAAGCCAATGTAGAACTAAGTGTAGAGGCAGGTGTCATTTCTGTCACATCCGTTACGCAATATAATTAGTTATTTACTGTAATTTTTCAGAGCAATAATAAAGAAAATTCACATAATTGCAAAGGGGACCACAAAGTAAGTATGTATGAAACATTCTAAAAATGTGTTTAAATTTTTCAAAAATTAGTTGTTACCTCGTGTACATGTCATATCCGTTACTAAAAGAATGGCTGCACAGCTATTCTTTTTCAACCTAGTTTGCTGCCTGTGAAGCTGAAGTGCTTTATACAGGTTTGCTTCTAAAAAAAGGGCGTACAGAGAATGGTCTGTAGAAACCGCCATTTCACCTAGATTCATGCATTGTAAAAACTAGAAGTACATTTTGTGCATAGTTTCTAGGTAGCAATTCTTTTTACTCTGGTATTTAATTTTTTGTGATGTAATTTTCAAGGACTTATTGAATCTAAACATGTATCTTTATGGATGGCCATACATATAAATCACTACAATGTAGGCTACTCGCATGGTGATTATTCCTTTATTCATGTCACTGGTCAATGATAAAAATGTTCGGTACACATACTAAGAAGACCTAACTTGTCAGTATCACAAAATCAATGGTTCGCTTACCCTTATGAATGAGCCAAACAAGTAAGTTTAATTAATCCAGTCCAGTCATTGTGTAATGATATTGGATACGTCAAGAAATATATGAAAATTTACATATGTACAAAACATTGTGCAAGATAAACTTTACTTATTAAATTAGAAAAGGCTTCTAAATAATTACAATACAAAACATATACAACATGTTACAGAAGATAGATTACTTACTAGCCTCTTCACTGCTACCAATGTACATATGCGTCACAGCAAAAATTGCATAAAGGACAAGAAACAAACATAATAGATGAATGCTTTAATAATAAATATGTGAAACATTGTATCCACATATTAAACTGAAAACACCGTTAAAAATCTCCAGTGGTCATCGCCAATCTAATATAGCCATGTAATGCTGGACAATTGAAAATAAATTTAATAAAAATAAAACATATTAAAACTGCCATCCAAGGAAACAAGCTACTAAATAAAAATGTTCATAGTTGATTAACTTATAACCCACAGTGACTTGACCTGATCAATGCTTATATCAAAGTGTACGACGGCCTCTTGTAAATTTAGCTCTGAAGTGGTTAAATCAACCAGACACCAAAATAATTACCATTCAATTTGACTATGTTGAATTCAAGAAATGCTACAATGGATGAATTCTATATGTTCTAAAGAACATTACAACCTCAAATATGACTGTTTTTCATGTTTTGAAAGAAGAAAATGCAATGTGCAGAGTGTCAAAAAATTCTTCAAATTTGTAGAGGCCAGTCCAGATGAAAGGAACTTGTTTAATTCCTGCTTCCCTACATTTCTGTGGAGAAATCTGTCTCTAATCTCTCTGGCAGATCTGCTAGACGCATTCAGATTTACTTCTGCATTGTGGTCACTTGTAAGGGTCATGAAGGCTTCTGGAGCTTGGAACTGTTCTTCGTTTGCTTCCCCATCTCTGTCCAGTACCATGTTGTGAAGGAAACATGCTGCCTTGATTATCTTGTCAACATTTTCTGGCTTCACAGCTATTGGAGTATGGAAGATGCAGAAGTTCGAATCCAGTAGCATGGGACAAACGAAAGTTGAAAGTCCTCTTGTCTTCAGTGAGTCCTCGCCTTGGATATGGCTTCATTAGATTAGGTAATAACCTAAATGCCTCATTAGCCACAAATACATGAGGCAGGGGTTTATTTTCAGGAAAATCAATCTGCTTGTTGAACTTGTTGCCCGAATGCAGAGTTTGAGAACACCCCACCATCACTATTCCTTCCATATGCCCCAACATCAATCACAATGAATCAAAGGTCGGCAGAAACAAGCTCCAGCAGAATAATCGAAGTGTACATCTTATAGTTGAAGTACAATGAACCACTGTTTCCGGGTTTCTGCATTCTCACATGCTTCCCATCCAGTGCTCCGACACAATTTGGGAACTGCTTCTTGACAATGAATTTTTGGGCAATTCTCTCCCAGTCTTCCTTCTTCGGAAATGCCAGGAATTCAGGCTGCAATGCTAAATAAATAGCATCGCACATTTCTGGGAAGAATCCGCTGATTGTGTTATGTGCCATTCTAAATCTATATGATGCAGACATAGGAATCCCCTGTTACCAGTGGTGATATTCAGCCGGTTCGCACCGGTTCGCGAGAACCGGTTGTTAAATATCTTGTAGGTTCTCCGAACCGGTAGCTTCACAATGAGTGATTGCCTTTTTCCAAGATCAGATTCACGCTAATCCACAACAGTGATAATACATATATGAATTTTCTAGAACCATAACACGCCATTTAGGCCTATGTTCGCTAGGGGAGGACTACCACCATAGGTAGCGAGCGTGCGATTAAGTTGGCAGACTCTCTTATTTGCGCACGGCCGATCGTCTCGACACTCGCTCCCTTTGCTTTCGATGTTCGATTATAAAACGGACCGTGGTCTTCTTTTGTTGTGTAAGGTTATGTTTTAAGGAAGCTGGGTAAGTTTAGTATGAGTATGAAGGGACAAAATAGCATATTAGACTATTTTAAATCAACATCAAATACTCTGAAGAGAACCGGTTGCTAAACTGTTTGAATATCACCACTGCCTGTTACCAAGAATCTGGAAATAAATTTGCTCATTTTAATTGTGTGCTACAAGATAAGTATCAATATATAAGTTACATATAAAATAAATAAGCTTGTAAATTTCTTATTTTAAAATACAGGGACCGAGTGTTTTTAATTTATCAGCAGAGATCTTCATTAAATGAACTAATAAATACATTGCAGAAGAAAAGTAATATATTAAAAATTACTGAAAACTTAAAGCTTTCAGAAGAAACCTAAACAAATAGCATTTTCTTTAAAGTAATAATTCAAACTGTAGACCCCCAAAATAATACCGGTATTCAAGATATCCAATTGCATATGCTATGAATGAGGTTACATTACATCCTGGACAGATATTATATGTTTTATGTTAAAAATCAATTTATGCGAAATACTTACCTTAAAGTTATGGTACAGGCAATCTTTCCTCAAGTGATATAATTTTTCGGAAAATTGTCTGCCCAATATCAACAAGTGGCCTCACTTTGTCCAATAATTTCTTGTAGGCATTCATTGGCATTTGATAATAGTTCCTGAACCTTTCCTCATCATCCCACAAAGAAGGAACAAGTTGGTGGAACTCTCCCAAACTTTCGCGTTTAAGGAAGATATTTCTCGTCCACTGCGATCGCTTAGCCCTTTTTCTCTTCATATATTTGTGAATAAGAATAATATCTTCACCAGAACTGCTATCGCTACTCATTTTTCCCTCTATCTCTAGTAAGGATCAGCTTTGTATAAGCTGCCTGTCACACAGAGCAATTTTTTTCTTCTTCTTTTATTATGGCCTCGTTAGGAGAGCAAATTTCAGCTGATTGATGACGCTTGATGTCTTTAGTGTGACAAGGAACAGAAATGTAGTTGAGAGTGCTTGATGGCAGTCGATTGGCCTTGATCGATCGATGCCCTGTGTGACAGGCCGCTACAGTGTTTTGCAAATGACAAACAGTTTGTCTTTCTCCTTGCTTATTTACGCGGTCCAATCAGAGACGGCGAGACGGAAGGAAGACTCTCACTGCTAGTGGCACTTCGTAAGCTCGTACACGTGATTGGCGGTGAAGGAAAACGCTTCTCATTTGAAAAATACTTTAAGTCCCAGCTTGCTAGTAACATATGCATTTCAGAATAACTGAATACAATCCTAGCTCTTCATATTCTAAAACGAAAACGAGACAAATAGCCTACAATGGCAGTTCAGCAAGTGAAATTCGTTGGTCAACACTACAGGTGCAATATTACAATGCAAGTTAGCGTATATTTGGCAACGTTGATACAACGAACATGAACACTGTGGCAAACATGATTTTCTATACTTCTCGAATTTGTTTGTTATAAAAGCTTTTAAAATTCACTGAGTTTCATATTTCCAGGTGCTGTGAAATGTAAATCTTACAGAACCCAGAATTCCATGAAAACTTTGCTTATAACGAAATTTAATCATTATAAGCCACTTCACAAGATCTCTCTTAACCAATGATATGCCAAGAGTTACAATGCCACAGGCTTTTCTGAAAGGCAAGTCAAGTGAAGTCTGCAGAATAATATGTGATGTAATTTATTTCATTATTGTGGTACTGCTCCTTACCTGTACAACAGCATGGCAACAGGAATAGTGAAGGGGTTCTGTTCCTTGTCATCAGTGATGTCGGTGCAGAGAGATGTGAGGTCGTACAACTTCACCACATCGTCATCCTTACCTATGCAAAGACGAGGATTCTTCATAAAATAATGAATTTACAACAAGAAAACACTACAATAAGAAAACAATGCTTAAAGATGAAAATCTAGTCATCTATGCCACTCTCAGTCTCTGTACCACACTCTTGAGGTTGATTAATTGCAAGTTTTAGGTGAATGCTTTGACCATTTCTTTTGTATTATCCTTCGAACCTTGTTGTATAGCTTAATATTATTTTCCTAAGACAAACTATTTTACTGTCACAAAAAAATTAATTTAAGACACTGAAGTTTATATGCAAGAAATATGTTATAAAAAATTAAGCATAATCACCAAAAAGATAAAGCGTAATAGCATAATGTGGGTTGCTCTGTTGATAAGTCATCAATATCAATATTAGACTTCTCCTTGAGTAAAAACTGCAGGGAGACATCGGCAGAAAGAAACACCCCTCCCCTCTAATCCATAGATTTGTCACTGCACCACACATTGGGGAGTTCACCTGCGTTACATTGCATGTGTTGATTGAATTAAGAAGTTTCAAAATGCATTATGTTGACTTGTTCAAAGTTTTTAAACTTGTTTTAAATAATATTATTATTCTTTTTAAAGTGTTCTGAGTCATTTTTAATACACTTAAAACAGATAAGTTTTGTCATTTTGTCACCCCCTGAGTGAAGGCACCTAGTGCAGCCCACACCCCTCTTCCTATGTTACTGCTTCAGTTTTATTCTTATGGCCCATGGACAGAACATTGGCTCAGATCTGATTCTGACAGCTAAGAATTAAGTATTCAGACCATTTAAAAATCTGTAAAACCATTCTGTTAAACATACAATCTTAGTACAGTTACATACAGTAGAAGCCTGATATAATGCTGTTGATGGGGGACATGCTTTACCCCCTCGTTATAACCTTACCATGGTATATCGAAATGTGACGGAAGAAGTAACAAAAATCGACCTCGTGGAGGGGAACATTGGTTCACTAATAAATTACAATGTTATACAGCAATATAAAATACAATAGTTTTAAAAATGACTTACCAGGTTTGCTACTTAATCTAGTCCTGTAGCTGATCTCAATTTACGACTCTTCTTTCACAGATGGGGGTGCAAGAATTTTTCTAATTCCCAAGAGTAACATACAAGATTTACTAAAACATACACTGTAACATTCAGGTATAATATTCCCGTTTCCCAGTATTTTACATGATCAATAATTTTCAGTTTATCTCCTACCGAATATGCTTTCCACTTCTGCGACCTTTTGTATTTTGAACTCGCGACTTTACAATCTGAATGCGTGACTGAAACTAAAAACATATTTCAACTTTCCTAGGTTTTAAGAATTTCTGGCAGATGCAGATTTTTTTTAATCCTTATAGAACTACACTATTCATTCCATGTCCCATTACTTCTGCTAAATCCTTTGGAATGCAGTGGTGACGGTCAACTAGCGGGTGAGGGTGGGTCTAACGGTAAAAAAAAAAATGTACTGCAGAACCGCTCTTTGCAGAATATTTTTATTGGGGGACATACTATCGACCAAGCATGAGAAAAACTCTGAGCAGAACGAGAAGCGGTACTTGACGTCATACCATGCTACTATTCACTAAGAAAGCACTGTCACCTTGCAGCTTGTAACACACTGCACACTGGAGGCTAATGTGTATAACTCGCTTACAACAAAGACACTAGTCTTTTCTCTGCCCAATCAGAACGCTAGTATCCACCTGCTTGTGAACCAACCCCTCTCACCGCACTCCGCTTACAGAGGTTTACTCGTGCTTGGCCAATAGTACTTTCCCCCGCGTTACATCCGAATCCACGGTATTTCGGGCTTCCACTGTATTAGTTGCAATGTGCAGAAATTTACCTTTGAACAGCCAGTATGTATGTCCTGCTTTTGCTGCATTAGACTTAAGGAACGACAGAATGTTCTGAGCTATATCTCTTATAACTTCAGGAGAAAATTTTGAGTTTTCAAGGTGTGGTAGGTCTTCTGTCTTAACGAGCTCATATTTTTGTACAATGCCATCAAGGTGGTAGCACATCACAAGCTCTGGAACGTTACACATCAGATTGTCCAGCCAGTAGTCAATGCCTGTCAGCACACTAATCGGCTTTGACATATCCCTGAAACAACATTCAAAATCAAACTATAATCACAGTGAAAAACACTTCTCAGTATTTGTACCGATGTCTTGAGAAGTCAACACTGATATCTAGCATGTATGGACCATACATTTTAAATTCACTTCTAATAGTTAACAAAGGAATTGGCACAGACTTACTACTTCATTATAACTTAAGTAGGCCTAGCTCACTGTAATAATTTCATTGGATTAGGCCTATATGGACAACTTATGAAGCCACAGAGGCAACATCTGGTGGTACAGAATGGAAGTTCAGCAGTTAAACGTAGCTGAGAATGAGGAGATCACCCTTGAAAACGTGTTACAAATAAGTTTCAAATATTATGGTTAATCAAATACCCTGTGCAATGAGGTGGCCACAAATATTTACTGATGATCATTTACTTACTAGCTTAAAAGGCCTGGCATCGCTCGGGTTTTGTATTTTGTAAATTTGAAAACAACTCAAAAGTCCTTATATAGTAGGTATTTAGAATTTGAAATGAGGAAGGACGACTTATCACACTGAAACTATTCACTCAGAAAACGATAAATATAGCTTTTTATGGCTTATAGCAAATCCCTGCAGCTTCGCCCACGATAAATCACTGGTCAACAATGATTTTGTTACATAAACAATTTTGGGCGTTTCTTATGTATTTTCATCTGCTGATTCCAAAAATGAAGTCAGTAATTTTCCATCACCCACCATTTTTTTTTTCTTTTAATCCTGTTTATTAGCATTTCTGGTATATAACATGCTGATTAGAATTAGTATTCTACATTTATATTTCATTTCATTGTGTCAATAATTGACTTATAACGTTTGGTGATTGTTGCCTTGAATTCATGAGTTACAATACCTTATTTAGTCATCACGGCCTACTTGATCATATGCAAAACTGTGATTGTAAGGTAAAGTTTGCAGATGAATAGAAGCTTTCTTAAAAGAATAAAAGCTAATTCTGTACTCTCTTCCGTTGTCAATTGAATTGTGATAGAAGTGCATATTACCATCCTTAGTAGTGCATTATAAGGAGTAGTGTAAAAGTGTATAGTGATAAGAAACATGTCTCGGAAGTGTGTTAATGATAGAAACAACTTCTGTTTTGTGTGTGGCGAACTGACTTTCAAAGCGCAGAGATGAAACTTTACTCCTCTAATAAGAAGAGCTTATCACTGTTATTTTAACAACAAAATAGACCAGAACAAGACATGGGCCCCAGAATCTGTTGTACCAAATGTGTAACACTATTATCTGGCTGGTTGAAAGGATCCCGTCATATGCCTTTTGCAGTCCCCATGATTTGGCGCAAACCTAAGGACCATTTGACAGACTGCTACTTCTGCTTGACAAATATATCTGGAATAAGTTTGAAGTCCAGACACACTGTTAAATATCCATCTTTAGATTCAGCAATTCGACCAGTGCTTCATGGGCCAGGACTTCCCATACCATCTCCACCAGATGACATAACAATGACTGAAGAATTTCCTGATATTCAGGATGAATTACAGAATGATTCAGATTTTGTGGAAGAAGATGCTACAAATGAACCTCATTTTCTAACACAGGATGACTTAAATGATTTGGTTTGGGATCTTGGTTTAAGTAAAAACAAGGCACAATTACTCGCCTCAAGATTGAAAGGATGGAAGCTACTGCAGGGTGACAATAAAGTAAGTTTTTTTCCGCCAATGCCAAAAGGAATTTGAGCATTTGTTTTCTAAAGAGAAGGACCTAGTTTTCTGCAATGATGTTGAAAATTTGTTCCAGTCAATGGGTGTTGAGCATAAATCTGAGGATTGGTGTTTGTTCATAGACTCCTCAAAAACAAGTTTGAAAGGAGTGTTACTACATAATGGAAACATATATCCATCCATTCTTTTAGCCCATGCAGTTGGGTTGAAGGAAAATTATGATAATATAAAGCTTTTATTATCCTCTATAAAGTATGAGAATTTTTCTTGGCAGATATGCGGGGATTTAAAAGTAATTCATCTTACTTGGGTTACAGCTTGGTTATACTAAATTTTGCTGCTTCTTGTGCAAGTGGAATAGCAGAGATAGATGTAACCATTATGTTATAAAGAACTGGCCAAAGAGAGAGTCACTTAATCCAGGACAAGAAAATGTTCTTCATCAACCACTTGTATGTTCTGAAAAAATCTTATTGCTTCCACTGCATATAAAACTAGGCTTGATAAAACAATTTGTGAAAGCAATGGATCATGATGGCAGTGCATTTCTCTTCCTGCAAAATAAGTTCCCAAGGATCAGCGAAGCCAAACTAAAAGAAGGAATATTTGTTGGCCCCCAAATAAGGGAACTGATGAAAGATACGCAATTTGAAATCCAATTAAATATGGAAGAAGCAGCTGCATGGCAATCTTTCAAAAAAGTTGTCACAAACTTTCTAGGAAACTTCAGGTCTGATAACTACAGAGAACTTATCAGTGAGATGATTGAGAACTACAAGATAATGAGATGTAAAATGTCTTTAAAAATACACTTTCTGCACTCCCATCTTGATTTCTTCCCTGAAAACCTAGGGGCTGTGAGCGACAAACACGGGGTGCGTTTCCACCAGGACATCGCGGAAATGGAAAGGCGCTACCAGGGTAAATGGTGTCCAAATATGTTGGCAGACTACTGTTGGACACTGAAGAGAGATGTTCCTCAAGCGAAGTACAGCCGAAAATCCAATTCACATACATTTTAGGTAGTAAATGTAATTTCAGTTAAGATATCATAATACTATAGTGTATAGACACGAAAAATGTTTTCCATGCGATTACTCAAAAACCCTGGGTAATGGAAAAGTTCTGTAAAAAGATTTGAAATCAGCACAAAAACGTAAGTTGTTTCCCTTATAACATAAAAAAGTTCAAATTTTGTTGACCATTGTAATTAATCGAAAGATTAACAATTAAGAGCAAAATAATAAAAATATTATATTTATTAACACTTTGCACATAAAACATTCATAGGTCTAAATTAAACAATTGATAGGCCTAATTAATGAAACAACTATAAATTCGGCTTTGAAGTGAATTCCACGATTAGAAAGCGCAGCATGGGAAAAATAACCTCAGATTCGAGTTCCCTGGCCCAGAAAACCCCTGCACAGTGACTGTCATCTTCTATAGGTATTTAGAATTTGAAATGAGGAAGAACAACTTATCACGCTGAAACTATTCCCTCAGAAAACGATAAATATACCTTTTTATGGCTTATAGCAAATCCCTGCGGCTTCGCCCACGATAATTAATCGAAAGATTAACAATTAAGAGCAAAATAATAAAGATATTATATTTATTAACACTTTGCACATAAAACATTCATAGGTCTAAATTAAACGATTGATAGGCCTAATTAATGAAACAACTATAAATCCGGCTTTGAAGTGAATTCCACGATTAGAAAGCACAGCATGGGAAAAATAACCTCAGATTTGAGTTCCCTGGCCCAGAAACCCCTGCACAGTGAGTGTCGTCTAAATCGAACAATGTTTACACATTGAGACCTACATTCATTATCCCTCAAAATCTAGCACCCAGTTAATTCTGACATTTGGATTGTCCCTTTTTTCAATTATTCGTGCATGTCATGGTCTCAATTAACACTGATAATCGGGATTTCACTGTACAGTCGGTCAAATAAAAAACGTCGGGACTCGTATGCTGTTAAAATTAAAGTTTTGACGCATTAGTTCACAAGTTTCCTATAAAAAACACAAAATACAGGTCATTTTCGGAACATATGAGGCCATGCGGCAGGAGGGAAAATATGAACACGGAGGGAAAAAATGAACAACGCGGAAAGCGCAACACACGATATTCAACTTAATGCATTGTCATAATTCATTTTGCTTTGTGTCATCGCCACATACAAATGATAACGTGAGAGAAAGTGTAGTTAGGGCTGTAATTGACCTGCATTTTTTGGTCTCTGAAGCAGCGAGAAGGTTCCATATTTATGAAAGAGCAGCACAGAGGTGGAAACTTTACTATAATGCAACCGGAAGTTTTCATAGCAAACGTTGATTTGGCCGGACGCGTATTTCGATGCTAAGATTGGTTGCAGAAGTTGAGCGTAAATTATTGATTTTGGACTAGAAGTACCGGTATTATAAAATAGAATCTTAAAAAAATGCTCCTTGAATAAACATATTCCTCGCGAATCTATTAATTATTAATATTATAAAAATTTGCAACCAAGAATATGGCGGATTTGAGGCATATAGCCACAGCCTTCTATACATGTTTGTTTTGGAACAAAACTGACTAAATAATCAAGAAAATACATGGATAGACAAGAGGCGTGTGTGAACCTAACCTTAAGTCTTCCTGTACATGCGCATATGCTCGTTCGTGATACTTAATCAAATACCGCCCGACGTTTTTTATTTGACCGACTGTACTTTTAAATAGTCCTCCTAGAATATACATGAGAACATATTTAAAAGAAAGAAATTTGTCTACAATGGTTAGTTTTTCATTTGAAAGTTAAATAACCTAAGGTATTAAAATAATATTGCTTGAGTGCTTGATTTCTAGCATTTTACTTTTGATTTTTGTGCATGTAGCATAATGTATCGATACTGTGGCCAGGTTTGTACTTTTTTTTTTAATGTATAATATTGTGTATATGACTGACATAAACATGTATTGATATGAGTAATCATTAAAGTGCTGTTTTGTTAATGAACTTCTTTGTATTTATGTGTATATATTAATAAGAATATATGCTAAAATAGGTTAGTAAGTGGCTTGTCTTCGAAATCATTCTTTAACACAACAACTAGTAAAATTGCATTAAAGATAACGCTGATTTTGGGAAAAAAATAACACAATGTTTGAGAAAAAAAAGACAGACAGAAGGACAGACATTTCCTGTCCCCCACACAATCTTATGAAGTACCATACTGGCACTTAATAACCCATTAACTGCATTGCGCTAACAGATACTTATTTATTCCCATCCATCCCATGAGACTTCGTGTTCCCTTAGCTTTTACTATTGTATCAATACTTTGTACTATTGTTTGCATACTCCTAAGTCGTAAAGCACATTTTAGGTTTTGATTGCTAAACCTACTTCTTTGTTTAGACTTGATCATCTTCATTAATAACACAGAAACGTGGATCCAAACATGCTTAAAATTTTTGCATTGGGTTTATGCAATCTACGGAATCACCCTTGTACGCTTTGAAGTACTGCCCTCCATGCTAAATGAACACTCCCGACAGGACTGAACCTGACCCGCCACTGTGCTGAGGGAGGGTATAAATGACATCAACATTTTCCCCTTTGCTCCCATACGCTTATGTCCTGCAGAAGAAAGCTCCAAACCAGCCTCCTCAGTACTTGATGATAGCTGCTCAATGGGACCAGCTAGTCCCCATTCCCAAGATCATTCGTGAAATGGCTTATAGTCCATGAAGAAGGAAAATAATTTTAAATATCACATCTCAAAACTCATCTCTATATACAGCGCGCGCCAATAAAATGTACCTGTTTTTCTAGTTTAATATTTCGTGAAGTTGGTAACATATCTTTCTGTTCTTTTCTGCACAATGTTGTGCAAGCCTGGGAGAAAATTCCACAATGGTTTTCACTACGCCAGAGAGAATTATAATAGTCAAATTTTATTTGGAAACAAATTCTATAGTAGAGACACAGCGGAGATTCCACAATCACTTCCATGTTCGAGAAACTCAACACCAAAGACAATTCGCAGATTAGTGAGGAAATTTGACGAACATGGAAGCTTACTTAACCACAACAAGAGGAATTCAGGGAGATGAAGAACTGCAAGAACACAAGACAACATTGAAGCTGTGCGGCAGTCAGTAAATCAAAGTCCAAAAAAGGGGGTATCGAAGACGTGCACAAGAATTGGGGCTGTGTTCAACATCTGTAAGAAGAATTCTGAAAGAAGAGCTCAAAATGTTTCCTTACAAAATTCACATGAGACATGCACTAACAGATATGGATAAAGCTGAACGTGTTGAAATGTGTAATGCTTTCAACAGAAGGATGGAAGAAAATCATGATTGGATACAGAATGTGTGGTTTACTGATGAAGCACATTTCCACCTTAATGGCTCGGCAAACAGACAAAACGTGAGATTTTGGGGTTCTGATCCACCACATGATGTCATGGAACAGCCTCTCCACAACCCCAAATGCACCACTTGGTGTGCCATGAGCGCCAAGGGCATTATTGGTTCTCTGTGATTTGTAGATGACGATGAAAGAACAGTGACAATAAACAAGGAACACTACCAGAATGTCATCAGAATGTTTCATGCTGAACTAACACGTTATGCCGACATCAATTCACAATGGTTTCAACAAGATAGTGCCACTCCACATACAGCCAATACGTCAATGGAGCTGCTGCAACAACTTTTCGGAGATAGAGTCATTTCCAAAAGAAGCCAGTTTCCTTGGGCCCCGGATCTCAATCCATTAGATTTCTTCTTGTGGGGCTACAACAAAAGACAATGTGTATACACAACACCCGAACACAATCTGCCAGCTTAAGAGAAGAATCGAAGAATTTATTCATGCATTTCCGGTGGAAATGTGTGCTAGAGTGATACACAGGTGGACATATTGAACATGTTGTTCTTAACAGATGATTCTCCCATCTTTGTTCTCCATGCCTGTATTTTTACAATTGATTTATGTCATATATTCTCGAATTTATGTGCATTTTAAAACAGGTACATTTTCCTGGCGCGCCCTGTATATAAGTGGCTGTGTCCCGATTGACTGACTGACAGAGAATCAACACAGAGACTAAACTATACGAGGGAGAGACTTAGAATTTTGACAGTACCATTGTTTCATAATGTAAGTGCACACTAAAAAAGGATTTTGCAAAATTTGATATTTAATGCCAAAAATAAATTGTTTTCCAGGAGACGAAATACCTTCCTTTAGACACACATAAGCAATTCGATTGTTGGGGGAAATGTTCCTATGCGAAAGACAGTATTCAGTTCTGAAATTAATTCAAGATGGCCTTGCACAGTTGCTATCTTTATTCATACGAGGGGGGAACCAAAAATAACAGGAATCGAACTGTTGCACGCGAAAGTTTTCTAGTTACGAGTTGTGCTGTTAGGTGGTGTTATTTGGGGGTCTCCCGCGACCGTTAATGAGCTGGCGTCAGTCTGAGTTAAGTGGCTTGGTTGTGGTACGCTGTTGTTTGGGTTCGTGTTTCAACCTGTCGGCGATTGGTGAGATGGCCGGCCACAAGGAACAAAGAATGTGTGTGAAATTTTAATAATTATGGAATCGCGCACAATGTGCATTATCTTAACCTAAGACTTAACCTACCCAGTCCTGAACCCGGGATAGGGATTTAGCCAAGACCGTTGGGATGCTTAGTCAATCCTTTCATGGTGATGCTTTGGGGAAATCACAGGTCTAAGAGTGGATTTCCCATATCAAATCTGGCATCATGTCAACTGAAGACATGCCACGCCCCGGGCGTCCTTCGACAGGAAGAAATGACGAAAACATTGCCAGAATCAAATGTGCAATTGATGAAGATCTTTTAAGAAAATTTGGATCGTTCTGCACTTCACTCTTCAAGTCGTGGCAAAATTTCACGCGGTTTTCTCTTTGGTCATCTCTGAGCAAGCGAGGAACAAATTTTCCAGACACCCGTCTCATGTTCAAACCTTCGGTTAAAATTCGCTGGATCATGCTCCATGACACATTCGTTTCCTCAGAAATTTGGTCAATGTTCTTTCGACAATCTCGGCTACAGTTTTCCCTAACAGAAAAAAAATTCACACACACTCTTTGTACCTTGTGGTCGGCCATCTCAACAATCGCTGACGGGTTGAAACACGAATCCAAACAACAGCGTACCACAACCAAGCCACTTAACTCAGACTGACGCCAGCTCACTATCGGTCGCGGGAGACCCCCAAATAACACCACCTAACAGCACAACTCGTAACTAGAAAGCATTCGCGCGCAACAGTTCGATTCCGGTTATTTTTGGGTCCCACCTCGTATGTTTACGATTCACAGAGATCTGATTCTTTTAAACATAATTCGACAGAAGGGGAGAATATATGCACACTTTAATGGGAAAACATTGAATGATTTATACAAAACACACTATGAGGGTTTTTTATTGGGGAGGGGGGGTGCTAGGGAACTCAAATCTGAGGTTTTTTTCCCCAGGCAGCACACTTTGTTTGTGAAATGCACTTCGAAGCTGGGTTTTTAGTTTTTTAATTATCAAACATTATTATAAAATTGTTTATGCATATTTTGGGTAAGGTTCATGAATGTATAAAACATGGCGCTACATCCCTGAAGGGACTACCACCCGACCGCTGCGTCATCTACCATTGGAAGATGGCAGGATTGGGGGGCATGTGGTCAGCAAGCCGACACCCACAGCCATTAATGGTGGTTTCCATGGCCGGAGCCGCTATTTCTCTTTCAAGTAGCTCCTCAATTTGAATCAAGAGGCTGAGTGCACCCCGTTCCAGAAAAATCCAAGGAGGTACTGGGGATCGAACCCAGGCCAACAGATCTGTAGTCAGCAATGCTAACCACAAGACCATGCTGGCGGTGTTCATGAATGTATGACCCATTTTAATTGTTTCATTTCGAATTTGTATGCCTATAAGGAAGCATAAGATTCATTTTGTTCGTTTAATTATTCATATTTTTAATGTTAAACAATATAATTAAGAATAAAATTATGTAATTCCTGCAATTTAGGTAAAAACAATGTTGGTGTTAATAAATATAATGTTTTAATTTTTTTTCTGTTAAATAAATGATTTAAACAAAACACCTAGCAGTTGAATAAATAATCACGGACACTTGCTAGTTACCTTACATAGCCTAAACTAATAATCAGTGGCGGTTTCTCCTATAGTGCTGCAGTGCTACAGCACACAGCTTGTTTTCCGGTCGTCGTATAATGTTATTTTCAAATGCTATATACTATATTTTCTTTTACTTAGATTTTGAACTTGGCGCGTCCACGCGAGAAATCCTTAGCTGTTACGTTGGAGAATGGAAGTCGGTAATGTGAATATTATCTTTCCCGTATTCGTGAATTCATCTGTCAAGCAGCTCATCATTCGTAGGGTGTGACGTCATGCTTACGCTTGACTTTGTGACGTGTAAGCTGGTTTTAACGTGAGGAACGGGCTGCGGTTGAATTGTATTCACAAGATTTTGAGGTTTCCTTACGTCTCACTGGCGCGCTGTGATCTCGCTAACACAAAACGACACTTGCGACATCTGCTGGAATATAGATGGAACTGTAGTTCTGGTTTTAGCCACTAAAAGCATTATTCATGGAGCTGTTCCACTACTCGAGCTTAAATTTGGTAGGAACATTCTCCGAAATAACAAAGCTTCTCAGGATTATAATCACCAATCCTATGACCACAGCAGAACCAGAAAGATGCTTTTCTACCCTGAAGAGGATAAAGACATTCCTGAGGAATACCTTGTCACAAGAACAGCTCTTGCAATGCTTTCCATAGAGAAAAAGATAGTTGCAAACATGGGTGGATTCAACACGAAAGTCATCGATAACTTCTGTAGTAAGAAGGAACGTCGCATGGACTTCACTCTGAGACAGTATTTTATCAAGGCCCGGATTTTAATGAGATGTCATCTTTTTATTGATGCTGCATACACATTGCCAACTTGTAAATAAATCCTAATCATGGCCTCTAGATTACAGAAATGCGTTTTTGTTAGGTCATTTTTTATCATTTTATGCAATTTTATATTTTTAGGGCATTTATTTCAATTTTAGGTCATTATTTTGTCATTTTCGTGTCATTTGCTTCCTTATTTAGTCATTTTCATGTATTTACATTGAATGCATTAACTTTTTTTTCGTCGCTAGCGGCGTTGTTGTTTGTTTATGGAAGAAGGAAAAATTCGGCGTTAATGTGTTGACATGTCTCAGCCGGAAGTGAGAATAAAAAAAACGCCAAAATTTTGTATTATATTACTATTGTTATTAGATTGACTTGGCACCAGAGTCTGCCACCTGCTTGGATCTGAAAGTGCAAAGTACTGTTTGCCCTCAATAAACAACAATATAATCCGGTAGACCACAATAGGATGTGCCGAATTTTGACTCACCAGTGCCTCAGTGCCAGTATAAATTTCCGTGAGAAAAGAACATTCACAACATTACAGTTTTTACAATTATGCACAAACTAGTCTATAACTTTGTGTGAACAATAATATTTTTTATAAATAAAATGTCAGTTTTTAGGTCATTTTTTATAATTATTAAGTCATTTTCTTTAAAATTTAGGGTCATTTTATAGGTAATTTTTCAAACAATTTTAGGTCATCAGAATCTGGGCCCTGGTAATTATGTAAGTAATCCTACTAATTTATTAAATATTTTAAGTTTGTTGTATGGAATGGTATTTGCAGCACACTCTCGTTTTGAGCCACGAGCCGCTACTGCTAATAATGGTGTAAGCCTTTGACATACATTTTCTAGTGATAGGTTACAATGAGGAAACTGAACATTTCAGCACCAACTTTTTTTTAAAATAGCTTCATAGTGACAACTATTATACACACCTTAAACGCAAACTGATGCAGGGATGAGTCACACCACCAAATATAGGCATGTCTGTTCCTATAAGCATCTGTATATCCTCAAATGTCCAGACAACATTTCGAGCAAATTTGTGATTAGTTGTGGGGTCAGGCAAGTTCTCCTCCGGTCTTGGTTCTGGCAGAGGCGGCCAAGTCTGCAACAGACAGATTATTACAGTAACTATGCTTGCCATGTCTCCCATCTTGTGAGACAGACCTGGGAGAATCGTTACATCTAAGTCTTTACTATTTATTATATTATTTCAAATATATATGGCATTTTGTGACATAAAGCGCATCAATATAGATGTGTTGTAGGAGCCGACTTGGGGGGGGGGGGGGGGGGGGCAAGGTACTTTCTGCCTCTCCAACATTTTAGTCCAACATAGCAGTAATATTAAGTGACTCAACTGCAGCCATTCAAGCAATTGTATCACAGAAGCAAATAAATATTAAAATAAGGGAAACCCAAAACATCATACAAATGCTCACTGCTCTAAATAGAGAAGTAAAATTACAGTGGGTTCCTGCTCATTGTGGTCTTCAGGGTAATAAACATGCAGATTCTCTTGCAAAAAGAGGCACAAAATCTTACAAAAACCAAACAGCATGCTAACATATCATTCCACGAAATTAATCATAAATAGTATTATTAAAAATCAAATGGCAGAAATATTCAGAACTAAAAATAGTAATAAATCCTGGTATCCCATTTTCTCCAAAAATGATGTCCCAGAATCACCAAGACATGAAGCCATAGCACATTTTCGGTTGATGACTGGACATGGTTCCATGGCTGCTCACTTACACAAAATTGGCATATACCCTTCACCAAAATGTGTGCTCTGCAATGAAGAGGACTCACACAAGTGCACAGCTTTAGGGCGGAATTCTGGAATCCTCCTTTCAAGCTCCTTCATTTAAAATGGGCCTTCAATCCTCCTTACATAGCCATTCGTACTCTGGAACCTTCCTTGTTTCGCTTTAGGAAGGATGGCTCCTTAAAGGTGAAAGGGGGCCTGTGATGTCCCTTAAGAAGCACCTTTTCTTATTCTCGAACCTCCCTGTTAGTTTAAAGGAGGAAGTAAGAGAGTTTCCTTATCTTAAATACTGAAGGAAGCCGAGTGGTCGCCTTTTTCCATCCTCTATAGTTTTCAGACGTCAGTTTTCTCACTTCAGTGATATTAGATGGTGAATTTATTGAGATTATGCAACTTATATCAAATTTCAGATTGTACTACAGCAACGTAGGTTAACGATAATGCTACGAAATAATTATTATATTATCTAGAAGTATTAAATAAAAATATGACTACATACATACGACACAAACAAATTAAACTCATTATTATGGGCAAAAAAAAACCGTGAATTTCAAAATAACAGTCCATTGTGAGCAGAATATCTATTAAATAAGCTCCATAAATAACTATTTTTGGAAAAGAATAGCGTACTGTATGTACGGTAGTTCATTATTGTCTATTTATTAAAAAAATTAAGATTGGATATAGTATAAAGTGATCAATGTCACGATAAATGACATTGAAGCGTGGTTATAAAATACGTAAATTAGGCCCATGAACATAACTCTTACATATCCATATAACAAAGGAAAGGAGTACTGTCTAATTAACCTTAAAGAATACAAATATATATTTTGAAAGCCAACTATTAGGCCTACAACTGTTTAATTGCACGTATGTTTGATCTCAATACTTATGACAAAACAAAGAGGAACATAATAATAATATAATAATAATGATAATAAATACAGAAATAATAGCAATAGACCTAACAATGACAATACCATTAAGAATAATTATAGTAGTAGTAGTCTAATAATAATGCAATATAAATATCATAATATAATAAAAATAATAATATAATAAAAATATAATATAATAATATAATACAAATATAATAATAGGCCTATAATAAAAATATAATAATAGTACTAGAAATAGTATTTAGAAATCTAACAAGAAAATAGTGAAATTCATAATTATAGCACAAGAAGTAGCTTAGATTGTCATAGATATACATGCAAAAAGCAAATTATATTTAAGGACGTAAGTGTAATTGGAACTATACTATACAACAAGCTACCTGTAGAAATTAAGAATGCTGACAAGAAAAATTTCAAAACACTTCTGAAGAAATACTTAATAGAAAAATGTTTATATTCTTTAGACGAATTGTAATAACCGATTAGCACATATACATTATTATATTTTGATCAATCACACACTTTTATCCTTAGATCTAGGTTGTAGCAATATTAGGTTGTATAATATTAGCTCTTAGTCTATAAGCTTGACAATGTCAGAAACTTGTATCAAGTCAATTGACAGCAAATAAATTATTATTATTATTATTATTATTATTATTATTATTATTATTACTAATAATAATGACAATATTAATGAAGAGTACCGGTAATAGAAGCAGCTGCAATATTATAAAAATGCTAGACACATTCTTTATATCATAGACTACATAGTCTTTATGTTCTCAATAAAATAGTACAGTATGACAATAAAAAGAGGATAGTTCCACCAAGCGGTACGCAGTTTTGTTCTGAGTAGTCCTATAGGCCTATGCACTTTTAACTTTAAAGCAAGTTTCTGTTCATGAAATAACATTTATATGCTTATGTTACCATTCTTTAGGCCTGATGTTACAGGTTAATGTAAGAAAATGCACAAGTCAATGAAAGACGATGAATTCCCAGTTTTTTTTTTTTGTAAGAAGAATATAATACTTATTCAAGCACATTGATAAAATAGAACACAAGAATGGAATGTGCACAATTTCACATAAATAAAAAAAAAAAAGTCGCTTTGGGGTGGATTTGAACGTGAGACCTCTCCATTACTAGACACGCACGTTACCCCGAGACCACGAACAAACTGTGAAGTTCAATCGTCCATGCGGGGAGGAAAGAAGGCTATCGCATCAGTGGCTCATAGAATAGAAAAAACACTTACCGTATTTCGACGTTGGACTTTACTTCGGAGCCCTGCTATGTTACATTATTGTATTATTTCATTCATTGGTGCCATAATACGCTGAATATTCGAGTGATAAATTCAGATGTGTGCCTCGCTGCAGTCCCGTACAACGGAATAAAGACGCTAGTTACTACCAACCTATGCATATCTCAGAGCTTCATGTTGTTATTTATTAAGAGGTCAGGAATTACTAATCTGACATAAAATGAAGTAAACTTCAATCCTGTAATTTAATTGTCATCAATTTTCATAAAATAAATAGTCATTATACAACAGCACTTAATGTATAATCGGACATATGGAAACATTTGTCTTCCATGCAGATGCCAACTGTCCATGGCAACTGAAGGAGGCTTTATAAGCTGTCCTTCATTAAGGACGCTATAAGAAAGAACCGAGAATTTGATTTTGCATTTGAAGAAGGTGCCTTCTTTTTACCCTCCTTTACTAAGGAGGGTTTCAGGAGGAGTTGAAGGCTTGTTCCAGAATTCCGCCCTTAACCTCAACAGATTTGGCTTCAACATCAAAGTTATACTGGGAAGCTAGAAGACGAATGGAGATCATCCAAGTGTCTGGGCATTAGATACTACTACTTCATTTTAGATTTTATCATAATTGTAAGGCGTATATGTAACTACTAAAAATTAAATCCTTGCCCCCCGAAAAAATCTTCAAGTAGGTGCCTCAGTTAACTGGTGTCATTCTTTAAGTTTTTTTTTTTTTTACTTTTTACATGGATTTAGCATCGGATAGCGATGACTGTACTTCTACTTCACCATCATTTAAACACAAGAAGGCAAATAGGAAAATGTGCATATAATGTAAAATGTACTTCATAAAAAGTATTCTTGGTGAGAAAAATGTAGCTGTCCTCCAGACTTCTGGAATGTCCCCCTTTTTTGACTATTTTGTTCCTCATTCCTTCCTTCAACAGTTAAACACCCTAGATATGAGGGGGGGGGGGGGAATTAAAAAAATTGTACCATCAAAGGTGATTTTTATGAATATATATTTGGAAAATCGTCGTTTTATGTTAAAAGTAACAATTTTTTGCATGTTTCAATCATCAGATATTAAAGTCAATGCTTTATTATCCATTATCAATAAGAACAAAATTCACATTGTACTAGTATGCCTAACATATTTTGTAAGCCTAAGCTAGGATTTTCTTAGTTTTAACTTTAGCAAGTAACTTCAAACTGACAAGTCACCCGTTTATCAGCGCAAGCTAAAAAGTATAAACAAACTTTGTGGCAATAATCTTACATTACATTTACAGTGGAATCTGACATAAGCTGAGGATGACCACAATGCTGTTGAAACATGTTGTTGGATAAGACAAGTAAGTGATGAGTGTAAAAACTTACCGTCTTGGCCCGAATATAAGACAATGTTTTTTTTTCTTGAAAATGTGTTTATAGAAACTATACTTGTCTTATAAGCGTGGCCCAACACTTTCAACAACTCTCCATTCATCAATGCAGCTGTGAAGCAGGAATCCCCACGCGATGACGTGCGCCCGACCCAAGATCAAAGTCATGTGGAAATTCACCGAACTTTACCAAATTTTATTTTTCCCGAATTCATGCTTCTGCTTGTATTGCACTGTTACTTCTCTATTCTCTACCTGTAAAGCTTTGTTTGACCACCAGTCTTGGCGGACCATGTGGAAAAGAAAGCATCTTCATTGTCTCAATGCATAAATAAAGGCGAGAGAAGAAGTTACAACATGAACTTCAAAATTCTGTGTTATGTGAAGCCAAATGTACTAATAAGCTATTTTATTAATTTTTTTTGTATCTATCCTTCAAAAACTCATGGTCATCTTATATGCGAAGTCGTCTTATATTCGGGCCAATACAGTAGTCTATACTATTTTCTTTATTGACATACTCACCGTGGCTACAGGAACTGTTACAGGGGGTTCTTCACCCAAACTCGATGTTTCAGGCTCGGAATTCTTTGGTTCTGCAACTGCAAGACTATGGTAGAGGAACTTGGAAATTAGACTCTTCTGTTGTAAAGCGTAACGACTATTGTTTTTGTGGAACAGTCCTTTCTCCTGCAAATAAAGCAAGTAAGCCAAATGAGGGGAAATAACTTTTATGAAACCATATATATCTGGATGTCTGTTTCATAAAAGGTCAGGATTAGTAATATTAAATTGTATTGGAAGTTAACACAGTGAAGTTACATAACATAATAATTATATAATGAGTTGAATTTTAACACAAAACTTCACTTTAGATATAGTTAACCTGTACTAGTTTTGGCGCCTTCACTACCATTGTCAACAACTATACTTCAACTGCTGTGGTACCCTCCTGCGGACGTGGTACAAATTTTGAGACGAGGTCCTCATTGGTTGGGATATCAAAGTTCATGAGTTGGTTCCCCTTCTTGTGAATAAAAATCCTCTCCCAGACCGAAAGCTCCTTGTGGCCATTTTAGTAGTTCTGGATCCCTGTCAACTTCATGCCCATCTTCCCATAAGTGTGCTGCTACCGCTGATTTGTCCGTATTTTGATATTTGTTGTACCTTATGTGTTCTTTAAACAGAACTATTAAAATGTGTCTGCGGTCACAAGGAGCTTTCAGTCTGTGAGAGGATTTTTATTCACAAGAAGGGGAACCAACTCATGAACTCTGACATCCCGACCAATGAGAACCTCTCTCAAAATTTGTACCACGTCTGTGGGAGGGTGCCATGGCAGTTGAAGTATAACTGTTGACAATGGTAGCGAAGGCACCAAAAGTAGTACAGGTAAACTATACCAAAAGGTTAGTGTTAAATTAATCTCATTATGTAATTATCATATCATGATTAGTAATTTTTTCACTTCTGTAAAATACATCTAGAAGTACCAACTACCTGATAGCAGTTAACAGTGCATATTAAACAGCGACTGCAAGCTTTCAGACAATTATCAATACCACAGTAACAGCAAAATGTAAAACTGTCCTTTTTACTTGGGAGCACATGAGTAAAACTGTAGTCTTCCAGCACATTGTGGTGTCGCAGTTAATTAACTTGCTGATTAAACTGATAAAAAAGGATAACCTTACAGCACAAAGATAGAGTTACATCCTCCCATTCAGCTAACAGAAACAAAATCGAGAACAATCTATGGGAATAAAGCTTGAGAAAATTCAGTAACTTGTAGTGGGTAAAAAGTTAGTACCAAATGGATCACTCAAGGAAGCAAAAGCAAATTTTAGATGGTCAATAGTATTTGATTGATTGGATGCCCATCTACGTATTATGAAACAGCATAATTACAAACTCCATGATGTGTAGGCTACTGTACTATCATTATGAATAGAGACCATCTCCCACAATGCCAAGCAACAACAAAATAAAGAAAACTACACATTTATTTAAATTCTACTTAGCACAACAGAGAATGATTTCTCATTAATTCCCAAAGCTATGAGAAAAAAGAGAAAAAAAAAACTTTAATGAAAATATGTGCTATCTGCATTGCAAATCTTATTACATTTCCAGTTTATCTGTTGTTATTAAGTCCAGGGCAAAGTGTCTGAAAACTTTAGGCTTTCTACTAAACATTTCACAGATGACAATTACTCTAACACACAACTGATATATACAAATTCATTATTCCTAACATACTCTAAGACTAGGGTATCCATATAATGTTTATACAAAAAAGGGACATTTTAACTTTTTTGTAACAAACCCGGGACAATTAAGGAAAAAAGGGGACAAAAATGTAATTCACAAAATTTAGGGAATATTTAAAATTTACTTTTGTCTCATGCACACAAGTTATCCCAAATGACTTCTTAAATTTCTTCTGCAGACAATTTATTCCACAGAAATAGATGCCTCATTGTCAGTTTTATGTATTTTATCATGAAGTGCATTTTTTCTTATAATTTATCATAAAAGTCAGCACATATTACTCCGTTAAAGTAAACGGGACGAATGGACATCCTATCTAAGTCATGTGTGCTTCCTGTGCCCCTGTCTGTTGCTATACAACTGATAGAACTAAAATTTTGTATGAACATAGTTTTTACAACTGGAAGGAACATCCATAGCCATCTTAGAATGTTTCACCATTTTTCAAGATGATAACCACTTTAATGGTTTGCAGAAACAACTAGTATCTTGGAATGATTATTCTTTCACGCTGGCCATGTCTAGGCTAAGGTGGAAAGGTAAAGTGATGCCCGAGTGCACCAACCTCAGTATTCAGAATTGGGCGGTAAAGTTGCTTAGTTTACCCCGGTAAAGTCATACTTTTGTTGCACCAAGGTTGGTATCGTTCTTTACCGCTGTAAAATGTTTACTGGCCATGAAGGGCTGTAAAGTTAAACCCGTGGTTTTCTTTGCAAGATGGAAATCAGCGTAATGTAGGCTATCATATTTTCAATATCTAGACCAAAAGCTGATTAAACATGAGAGACAGGTGGGATCTATTTGAAGAATGAACGATGGTACATATCTTTGCAAATACTGTACTATAACATCGATTGAAATGACCGTTCCTTTTTTATCTCAACCAAATCAGGTTCATCCAGTAGTAGGCGTAACCGACTCATTTTCATGATTGGTACAGTATCAGTCAGACATATATACGCAATATAATATTCCATTTTAACCTTATTAACTTTTATTACTGAACAATAAGGCAACAAATAAATGAAATATGGAAAACCAGTGGGCCAAGGCCAAATTTACAGTGAATGGCAGCATGCATCATGATATAGCCTGTGAATCGGTGTATAGAATATGTAATCAATTGATCATACTTGCATGTACACGAACATAATTATAACAGCCGCCCTTTCATGGCTATGTACATCTTTGCACCTAAAATTTCCACTAGTCGAACGGGAATAAAAGTGAGGCTATCTCAAACTCAGAACAGAGATTTTGTGGTGTTGCTTTGCTTGGATTGCATACATGTGAGAATTATTCTTTAAAACATAAATGTTATTTTATTGAAATGTACAGACTGTTAGAGAAGATTACATTAACACAAATAATGAACAGAAACTCTGTAAACATTGCACCTTATTGCGCCCAAGAATAGATAAGTGAGTCACCGTGACTGGCAGACTTGCAGAGAGAGAGAGCGAAACTTGTGGAAGAAACCAACAAAAACTGCTCCATGGGAATGGCTTCGTAGCAGAGTATCCGCGATATATTCAGCATCTGGAAACCATGGTATTGTAGCAATGGTGCACAGGTTTTCTTAGAATACCCCGATATTACTTTCACCCTGGTTACGAAACAGCTGAGAAAACTGGAGAATGGTGCACTCAGGTATCAGACTGCCTTCACTGCCATCTATTCCAAATTTTATGGGGTATAACTTACTGATTTAATGCCATTTCACCACTTAACAAGATTACAATGGAGCACAAGTCTCCCTGCCCTCCTTATTACACTTACCTTATCACTGAGTGATTTCAAAACGTGGTCAAAGAAAAACTTCTTCAGCCATTCCCATTCCGATTCAGCAGTCCTTAAAAGATGCTTGTGGATGTCAAACTCATCGATGAGTAGTGTATTCTCGACCCGATGAACCATCATGCTCACGGGACCTTTGCTGTACGGGATTTTGAGTAGCTTTTTAATATTCTCTGCATCCGACACTACATCCACCTTTCCCACACAGTCAGGGAACATATGTGCCATCCTGAAGCTGGAGAATCCTGAGGAATGGGACGGAAGACATTGCAAGCCATAGGACTCAGCTGAGCTGCTCAGCCAATTTGAAGGTGGTAAGTTGAGGTCGGTGTTGCATTGGAGCTGCGCAAAATTCGCTATGGACTGCACAGCAGAATATTTGACAACTGCTGTCGACTTGACAGCTTTTCTGTGGTTTTCATCCTGAATGTCTGATGAACACTGTAACAAACATAAAATATAATCACATCTTCGATAAATGTACACAATTAAATAGAATCAGGTAAACTGATGTAACAAAGTGCCAGAATGCTTTTGTTTAATCAGTTATAAATTTTGCAGAAATGATATGCAGAAAATAAATTATTTTGTTATTGATTTCCGAGTTAAGCTGTGAATATTATCTTCAGAACAAGATAAATGTTTAAAGTTATGCAATATTGCATGTCTTTTGAGTAACATTTCATAATTTACACAATTTTGTAAATTTTAACGAGAATCTGCAGCGTACAGCCATAAAAGTCGCCACATGCAAAGGGTTAAGTTGTTTTATATGTGCATTAGTGATCTGGAATAAATTGATTCCATGACATGACATCTTTCTAAATGTTGCTACAGAACTTTACACCTGACCTTAAGAGATCAAGTTCCTTTATTGAATTTTGTTCCTTGGATCATATAAGTTACTTGTTAATGAATAATACATACTTACTTACTTACATACTTACTTACTTACTCAATGGCAATAGACATTTCCTAAGCAAGCTATCTTAAAGGAATATTATCTATTTTATGGAACCCAAAGGTTCATTGCCGCGCTTACCTGAGTCTGCCATTCAACCCTATTCTGTGCTAACTCCATCCAATCATCCCCCACAAATCCTACTTCCCATAAATCCGTTCTAAGATTGTCCTCCCACCTACGTCTAGGTCTTCCACGTGGTCTTTTCCCTTTGGGTCTCCCAGTCAATACTTTTGAGGTATGTCTTTCCTCTCCCATGTGTGCAGCATGTCCAGCCCATTTCATCCTTCGCGATTTAATTACCCTGACTAGATCTGGTGAAGCGTACAGGTCCTGAAGCTCATCGTTATGCAATTTTCTCCAGTCCCCATTGTCATCCCTCTTGGGCCCAAATATTTTTTGAAGCACCCTATTTTCAAACACTCTCAGACTACGTTCTTCCTGCTCAGTTAGCGGCCATGTCTCACATCCATATAATACAACAGGCAGGATAATAGTCTTATAAATCTTAATTTTTAGATTTCTGGACAGAAGACGAGACGATAAGAGTTTCTGAACTGCACAAAAACAAGCATTTCCTGATTTGAGTCTACACTTAACTTCTGCCTTAATATTATTTGTATCTGTAATTACTGTTCCCAGATATTTGAATTCCTCCACTTGTGTTCAAACGATTTACCGGCTATTCTAATATTTTGTGGCACATTATTTTGACATTCCATGACCATATATTTAGTTTTTTCTGTATTAATTTCTAATCCAACATTCCTGCAGGCATCGAAAAGACTTTCTGCATTTCTCTCGATTGTGTTTACGTCATCGCCCAATAAGTAAACGTCATCTGCATAAGCTAAAATCGGGTGACTACCATTTAATTCTAGGCCTACGTTTGTTAATGAATAATAAGTCTTTTAAATTCCTTCCTATAAATCAGAGAGATATGAAAATATCACTCATGCCATCATTCTTTGGATCCAAGGATGATTCCGTGACATAACACTGTATGAGAATATTATAGGAGAAAAATTTCTCCGACACTATAATTTGAACCCGGACCTTTGGCCATCCATGCCACTGCTCTAGCAACTGAGCTAAGCCAGAGTTCACTTCACAGCACCAGATGGAACCTCTCTCCTATGACAGATTGCCCTTAATGGTCTACCTCACTGGCAGACAAGTTATGACATATGTAGTATTGTGAGGCACACTAGCGATTTTCGTAATGTCCAACAGAGACAATAATCTGGGGTTCATGAATGCTTATATATCCATAATATTGTATATTTATTTACTTGCTATTGAATATGAATATAATTGAATATGACCTAATATCCTCGGTAACTGTACACACGGTGTGCATTACATGGTTCTCCTGTTTTTATATTCTTGGAAATATAAAAAAAAAATGTAGTTGAAGACAGTCCAAAGGTGATTCCGTCACAAATGGAATTGCCCTATTAACTTCTGCTCCGTCTTATTTACAATCTCGTTTTAATCTCCATTCGACATCACAAACGCATAACCTAAACCTACTGCTTATTCCCTGGCATACATCATTCTATTCTTCATCTTTTAGTGTGTCCATTCCTTGCTTTAGAATTCGTTGCTTTGTCATATCACAGAATGTTAAAATGTTCAAAGTTTAGAAATAAATTGAATAGGCCTATTAGCACCATCCCACTAGAGCACTAGATCAGGAAAATAGAATGGAAAACAGAATAGGGCATCAATATAGATGACCAAAGACTCATCTTTGGTTTGGTGATGGCATAGTAGTGGTAGCCGAATCCACACAAATACTAGAAGAAATGCTCAAGAATATACACACATCAAGCAAGGAGGCAGGTATAACGATGAACGCCCAAAAACAAAAGTGATGACAAATGCTGTACAGGTTCCAATCTATCTAAACCTGGTGCCCCTAGAGTACATACAGTAGTACGTTTATTTAGGACAAAATGTATCCCTCCATGCAAGCACAGAGAAAGAAATTAAGCAGAGGATAGGTCTTGCATGTGGGAAATTGTGGTCCTTAGAAAATTTATTTTGATGGACAAAAAGCAGGAAATAAGTATAAAATCTGAGGTCTAGAAAAATGTGTCATATCAACTCTGATATACGGCTGCCAAACAAGGTCCCTGATTGAGAGGCAAAAACAGGCACTGCCAGTGATGGATGGAGAGAAAAATTCTTCACATATCTTTGAGAGATAGGATCAGAAACAAAGAGATATGCAGAAGAACTGGCATATGCAACGTGGTCACCAAAGCAATAGCACAAAAATGGAAATGGGGGGGTCATGTGGCATGGATGGAACATCATAGATGGACACATTGTATCATGAGACCCACAAACAGGATGAAAGCATGTGGGATGATAACAAACTAGGTGGGCTGATCATTTCAAAAATATAGCAGCAGGACAGTGATCGAGAGTGGCAAAAGATAGGGAAAGATGGAAACACCTGGGCTGTCCATAACTCAATATCAATGCTTAGTGGAAGTGCGACAGTGAATAGTGTAAAAGAGAAAGAATTAGTGAAAGTGTGTAGAGAGTTAGGGAGGAGTACGGAATTTGATAAAACACAGATACTCCTTAGGACTCACTCACTTAAGGAGTAAAAACAACAAGCAAATCCCTGCGTAAGCAGGAGGCCATGGCCCTTAAGGGATGAAATAGACTAAGTTCAGTCATTCATTCATTTCATTAATTAGTTGGCATTATTACTAGCTAGATTTAATTTAATTTATTACATTTGTAATTATATCATTGTAACTTTGGGAAAGTTTCCAGTTGCCCCCAAGCAACACTAAACTCACTAACAAGACCCGCCTGGGAAGCGAGTGTTTAGGGTGGGGAGTAACTATAAACAGCGAGACATTTAGTGGCTGCCATTTGAAGTATTATTATGAACGCCATCTAGTAGCAAGAAGTAGAAAATGGGGAAAATTAAATAAATTTTTCCTCCTTTCTTCTATTCTTATCTTCCTTTCTCTCACTTATTTTTCACTTTTCCTACCTATTTGGGACCTATTCCTAACCCAAATTTTCTCATCAAGCAGGATTTGAACATGGATCGCTGGCTTCATAGTCAGGAGCCTTAACCACTACACCATCGAGTGAGCGTTGAGTTGTGAAGTGCGAATTCACCTATTTATATTTAGAGAGCTTAAATACGAGGTTCATACAAAAAATAAGTTCCAATCGCATCCAGAGATGGCATACTAGTCAGACATGCATGCACATGCTTAGCAGTAGAGAGGGGGTATGTAGGAACGCTGCAGTGCAGTTTCAGTCTTGTGATGCCAGTAGTTGCTGAAACAGCGTTAGGAGAGAGCGGTTGCATTTGTATTGTCTCCCGCAAACTGCCGACAAGAGGCATTTTTTTTGCATGACAATGCATGGCCCCATACGCAAACGCCAATATGGAATCAGTTGCTTCACTTTGGATGGGAGATCAGTGGAAGATCAGTTTGGTAAAGATCACATCTCCACCTGTGATCGGAGATCGACCATTCACCCTATAACTACGAGTTCGCACCAGTGACTTCCATCTCATGAAGCGCTTTCTGGCAGGAAAACGTTTCCACAATGATGCTGAAGTACAGACGGCAGTGGTTTCATGGCTCCAGAAGTTGGTAGCAGAGTCCTATGACAGTGGCACATAATTGTTGACACACCGCTAAGATAAATGGCTCAATAAAGGTGGCAACTATGTAGAGAAGTAGCTAGTAAATCTCTGTAAATATTGTATTAAAGTTTCAAACTTCTTTATGCTTTTGTTCTTCGATTCTTTTGGATGAACCTCATACTTGAAATAAGAACTCCTTCCCAAAACAACCTCTAACGTCATGTGGCAGGTCCTGAGTAATGCTGGAGAGTTTCTGGTGTATTTTTGATTCGGTACAAGGGTCATTTTCAAATTGTAATTAGCGCATTAGATTTGGTATGAAGGTAAAACAGTGAGCTATATTGCTGGCAGCTTGATAGTCAGAATGCACTGCAGAATGAGAATAAGTAACTTAACGGAGTTTAGAATGCAATAGTCTGCTTTATAACACTGTGCTATGTATTAGGTTAAATTTTTGTTTGATTTTCCATAAATGCTTAATAATAAAATCATATGAATCAGTATAGTCCAATGTTTAATACTTGTATCACAAATAACTAGTTCACTAAATGTAGACTTTATTTTTTATAGTAATTATATTGGGTTATGGCAAAGAAAAGAA
Source organism: Ectobius pallidus (assembly GCA_964059195.1). Taxonomy (NCBI): domain Eukaryota; kingdom Metazoa; phylum Arthropoda; class Insecta; order Blattodea; family Ectobiidae; genus Ectobius; species Ectobius pallidus. The sequence continues at coordinate 8,187,947 of CAXKWD010000008.1, read as the reverse complement.
AATACCTCCCAGAAAAACTTCAAATGATAGATAAAAAAGAAAATTAAAGGAAGGAATAAAGAACAATTCAATTAAATACTGGTAAATCCAAGAAAAATGAAAGAGATCAATAAGTTACCATGAATGTAAAGAAGTGCGCAGGAAAACAAAACTGACTCATAACTCAACAAGAACAAAGAAAGATTAGAAAAGACTGATGGAAAGAACCATGGGCGTACGGTACGGTAAGGTTGGTGGTTCAGGGGGTTGAAACCCCTCCCGAAATACGCAATACTTCAAAGATTATAAATCATGGAACGAAACTTAAAAAAAACTCTGATTCAGTTGTTACATATTTTACAATTTCGTACACATCAAAGCATTATTTAAGATTTATCATAATTTATTTAAGATTCAAATTTCAAATCTCATGGTGTTGTTAGTTTTTCAGCTTAATAACAGTGGTGTATTACTAGTAAACAAAAATCCCTTCGCAATCTGTCAAAAGACAACTCGAATACTCCTGCCGAAATCCATCAACCTGAACTGTAAATGCCAACAGTAATCACGAGCTCATCACAAAATTATCATTAAGTAATCGGCATTAATTGGACTTTTCCACCGGTGGATTTACAGATGACTTTAAAATCGTGCCCTATACACCATACAGTATTATGATAATTTTTCAAAAGAAATTTTTTATTTATAGACTCTAGCTTAAACGAGAAATGGATAGATATATCAAGAAAAACAGTTTCAAAGACTGAGCTGCATATTAATTTATTACAGTGTATTAATATCACAATACAACTGTTTAGTAATTTAAAAAGTATTAATTCACAATGTGTGCAAAGACATGGTGCTGAGACGACTTTACATTGAACCTCTCCCGAACAAAATTTCACCGTACGCACATGGAAAGAACCAAGAAGTGTTACATGATAAAAAAAGGATGAGAAAACTGATAGAATGTTAGAGGAAAGTACACCACCACCTAGTCCCCGACCTGGTCCCAGTGGAAATATTGAAGTCAAAGACAATAAATGACGAAAAACAGAGCTCTCCTGGTAAATAAAATTAAGAAACTAGAAAGTAATCTAAAAGCATTTGAGTAATAAGTTCAGATGTACACAGATTGCAAGAAGTAAAGAAAGATATACCTGCAAAAAGTCTGATGTCTGATGGACCTTGCAGACTTATCACCTGAAGTGCAAAAGAAATTGCTCTTTGGTGAAGTTACAGTAAAGTAGTTGAAAGACAATTTACAAGTAGTATAGCTGGTAAGGTACGGTAGTTAAGAAGTATAACTTAAATACCTGTCTCAGATTGTTAACATGTTGGCAATGATGGTTGTCAAGAGTAGGCCTACACAGTGAAATTTATCTGAAAATTCATCTTCCCAGATATTGATAATATATATATTGCTGAAGGTTCAGATGTAGTTGGTGTAGGCCTACTTGATCAGGCACTGTTAAATAATCATGGCCAATATATGTCCAGCAATGATGTGAAAACCTAAATGACCGGTAAAAATGTTAAATGGTGTCCTTATGACAAACATTATTTACTTTTTAGTAATCAATGATGTAACTGATGTTCATATTTGACTGACTGTCTTTATTATTTTTGTTTAAAAATAACATATAACAAATAACATATAACCGTACGGTAACCATAACATGTTTTGATTTGAAGGTGATAATCTATTTTAAGTAGATGAAAATAAGTAAAAAGTTGTGTTAATCCCTTTGTATGGTAATAAATATTGGGGAAAAAGTAATACATGCTGTGTACGAGTCCCCCACTCCTATTCCCTAATGGGACCCGCCTGGAAAGAAGGAGTTTGGGTGGGGAGACATCTAGCAGTCGGCATTTAAACTACTAGCAGCAACGGTAGCACCATCTACTACGCAACTGGTGAAACATAAAAAATAATTTATTTCTCCTTTATTCTCTTCTTCTCTTCCTTTCCCGTCTCCTTCCTCTCACCTCCTCTTCACCCTACCTACCTATTCAAGACCTATGCCTAACTGTAAGTTTTTGGATCTACCGGGATTCAAACTCAGGACCCCTATCATTATAGCTAGGAGTCTTAACCATTACGCCATGAGTGAATGTTGAGGAGTGAAGGAAGCTTTCATATATTTGAGTTATGATAGGGCCGTTTTATGAGTGTTATGAGTTTTAACAAAAGAATCAGTTTTTATAATCTTTAGATATTTTGTTAGTTTTGAAAAGAGCAGTGTTGGTGCAAGGGAATTTTTCTGCATCAATTAAGCCATGTTTTATGTTATAATATGGCGTTTTTTTAAATTGTGATATATTATGTATGGGGCATGTCTGAGAATCAGGACAAAATCCTTACTTTTTAAAATTTTCATTTCTTTAACAACAATACTGTTTTCAGAAGGTAAAAGTTTGAGAGAATGTAGGTAGCATTAAATTTCTTGGATTACACCCTGCATTTATTTGTAATTTGAGAGGGAATCCCACTATTCTGATGGCAGACCTAACGTCTTCATTTTAGGTCTGTTTTCCAATGGTTTTTGTGCTTGTGTATTAAAGGATCTCTCAAGAAATTTTTAATGACTCACACCTTCTACAATATGGATGAGTATTTCCAGTTTGAATAAGTTTATAGTGTAATATATTATATATCGTTATTTATTACTTGCTTGTGTATTGTAATCTGACGTGTTCTATATCCTTGAGTCCCACTCAACACAGGATCTACAGAACGAGATAACTACATCTACATCTACATCTACAATATATGGGTTATTCTCCAGAAAAGGGCAGATTCATGTTGCAATTGATTTTCTGGTGTAAAATAAGTATTTATGGATTATGAATTATTATGATAAGTTAGATTGAAACAAGGTCTATTTGATCCCATATTCCACTTTTTAAACAAAAGTTACGATTTTCTGCCTTTTAGGGCACAGTATGTGAGATCTCACCTCCGTGTCATGTCCCCATGCCTGACTTGCCGTTTTCATTCTTTCATAATTCAACAGACTTCAATTTTTATTCCATGTTAGTGTTATAACAAGAACAATGAGCTCAAAAAATGAGTCATTAATAACTGAAAAGAAAGTATATCGTTGGTAATTGGACTTTCTCACCTCCATTAGCTACACCCAACGGTAAAGTTGTATGTTTTTATATTTACTTTTGCTATAAATAATAATAATAAGGAATGCAAAGTTAAACTCTAGAACTGAGATTTTCTAACCTCAAATGTTCTCAAACTGTTTGACAAATTAGAGAAAAATCTCACCTCCGTTACTGTTACTCTTGAGTCCTATCCATGGAGGTGTAATTAATGTTGTAATTGATGACATTTTTAACTGTCTGCATTTATTATTTTTGTTTAAAGAAGATACTGGTATAGCCTAATAGTTTATTACAATATATCATGTTTTGATTTAAAGTTTTGATTTGAAGGTGATAATATATTTTAACATAGATAAAAATAAGTAAAAAGTTGTGTGTTAATCCATTTGTATGGTAATAATATTGTTCTTTTTCATTAATACAGTCAATTTCATCTAATTCTCACATAACTTCTATATAATTACTATTTCTTACTATTTTCTCACCTCCGTGAATGCGCCATTTTCTAACCTTGTTAATTTAATGCAAAATACCACTCGGTAAGTAGGACTAGTACCTCAGTAGTACTCTGCAGAAAGAAATATTACATAAAAAAATTACATAGTCCAAAATAAAAAATAATTAAAAAAAAAATTCTAACATTGAAATCTGCCGTTTTATGGAGAATGACCCATATAGAAAATACAAAATTATTGGAAAATATTTTCAACATATTAACTTAGGTAATTAAACATATTATTCAAATTGTAATTATTTCTTATATTATGCCTTTCATTAAGACTTCAAAAGTACATAGCACCTTGTAACGTGAGTTACCAGAAACATTGAAAAGTTGTTATATTAAGGTTTTCACATTTAGTTTATAGAAACAAAAAATTAATTTCATTTCATACTTGTTGATTAAAAAAACACTAGCATTGATTTGAGTTTCCATTCATAAGCTAGAAGTCATAATTTTATTTTCAATTTGTGTAACGTGGGTTACCATTGATGCTTCCTAGCACAGTCAAATACAAACTTTAAAAAGGAAGTATTTCGTAAAAGATCCGCCTTTAAACCACTATCAAAAACTAGATAGGGAAATAATTACTGAAAACGAGATATATATTCGTTTGAATAGTGCAGAAATATAACTTATTGTGAACCAACTTAAACTAAAATAGTGTTACAATAGTGTCCCCTAAAATATTTATACAAAACAATTGGGGAATTTACAATATATAATATGCGTGTCCAGTATTCAGTAAGTTAAAATATTAAAATACTAAAAATTAAACATATACCATTTACAAAGATTTTAAAATATAGGCCTACAAAGGTAATAATGTTGCACCAGTCAATTAGTTAAAAAACAATTTCTTAAGCCATTAATTATATACTCTGTATATTATAATCTAGAAATAAAACATTCTGTCGTCGTTGAAATATTCTCTGACATAATGTTCACAGTCTAACTTATATGAGTTTTTTCTTTTTTACTAGAAGTGCAAAATTGGATGGCTTCACTATTGCGTTGGTGTTGTGTTCTGCTGTAGTCTTGTCTATAACTCGTTTTCAGTGACGATTTTCCTGTCTCAGTGTTTAGAGATGCATTTCGACACTGGTATGTGTCATCATCAGTCTGAACTGTTTTCAGATGAGTACACTGAGCAGATATTTCAGTGTACTCATCTGAAAACAGTTTTTGATGGTGGTTTAAAGGCGGATCTTTTACGATATACTTTCTTTCATATATTCCCACTATCGGAATGAAATTCATTAATATATACAAACTTTAACTTAAAAGTAGAAAATACAACCAGCTTTTCATAAATACAGCAGGCAGGTTGTTATCTAATTTATAGGTAACATTGTCTCCATAAGTACTTTTCATTAAAATTTTAAATTTTGGACTTTTGGATTATTTTTCAGCCATGCCTTTATTTGTAGCAGAAAAAATTAAAAGGCGGAGACAGAAGTTAAAGGATGAGGAAAATTATCTATAATAATGAGAGGAAACATTTGTTTGTCTGTCTGTGCGTGATATTTTAATTAGCTCATTTTTAATTTTTGAATTAATTACTCTGGCCGAAGCTGGGGGCACCTGCTAGTGAAGAATATAAGAAAAAGCAAAAACAATGCATGAAAAACTAAGACAAAACAAAAGCAAGAACTAGCTACAATGAGGGAAAGGAAAAGATATGCAATTAAACAGGAAGAAAGAAGAAAGACAAAGGACAGATAGGCCTGACGAAGCTGTGTCTTCAAGTTTTTCTAGTGCTGGAACATCAAACATAATTTCTATTTATCGTCAGGTCTACACCTCAAGCTCTGAAGCTGCAAGTTACTTTCTATAGCATGTCAAACAAAAGGGAACATTAAAAATGGTTGTTTTGTCCTTGCCGAGTTCCATCAGAACAGAAAAAAAGTATAGTTAAGTTTTGTTATGCAGCAGTAGGCCTATGTCAAAGTGATGCCGATGAACATGGCGACATAGATGTGATCTGACTGAGAAGTGTAGAAAGCAATGTTCTGTTCAAAACAGATAAAAAAGAACAGCTTTCATTAATTTCAAACAGAAAATTGAGATTTTGCTCTTAAAGTTAAGATGAAAGGAAATCGAATTTATTACAAATTCAGTAAGGGAATTGGCATATTTAGAATTGCAGGAAGTAACTTAGTTTAGATTAAACATGTTTCTATGAAAAAATTATTTTTTTTATTATTATTTACTGCTAGAGAAATGTAGGTTACATGTTTAAAAATGTTTGATTATTTTATAAGCAAACGGTTTTGATTTAGTGTATAAATGACCAAATTGTAACGTGAGTTACAAACAGGCAGTTGTTTTGTGTCAGATAAACTGTATTTAATTTTTTTAAATCACAAATTGTTTTAATATTCATATTTCAAACATGATAACCTGCCAGTACAGCAACACATGTATTTATTGAGCCAGTAAAAGAGCAGAAAATGCTTACTGAAATATGAGTTTCAAATACCATGTCCAATTTCTGTAACATGAATTACCAAATTCTGAATCTCAATAATCTTTGCATTTGTAATCTAGAATTTACACAAAGCATGCGACATATGTACTCCATTTATTAGAGATTTCACTCATGCATTTTTGGCTGCTTATGTATTTTCTGGAAATTATTTAATAAGAGTTTAACAAGTAAAAATAAGTCAATTTGTAACATGAGTTAGTTACCATGGACAAGCCCTATGGAGCAAGGGTCGTTGTTAAAATTCCGTGAAATATTATGCTTGGTGCAAGGGTATTTTTTTATTTTAAAATATTATTTTTCTTTTTTTATAATCATTTTTAATAATAGTGAAATATTATGCTTGGTGCAAGGGTCTTTTATTATTTCCGGCGTTGAGCAGCAAACGGCTGGATAGGGGAAGCGGCCAGGCAGGTGGGTATTGAGTGGAAGGGGGACGTGTGCACGGCATGTATTACTCTTTCCGCAAATATTGTTCTATTTCTTGATAACATTTAATGCAGTAAATTCAATCTAATTCTCACAGAACTTCCATTCCGTTACTACATTCTCACCTCCGTGAATGTGCCATTTTCTAACCTTGTTAATTCAATGCAAAATACCATTCTGTAAGTAGGACCAGTACCTCTGCAGAATGAAATATCATATGAAAAATTACATAGTATAAAAAAAATAAAAATAAATTAATCTACCGGTAACATTGAAATTTCCCCTTTTTTGGAGAATGACCCATTAGTGAAATGAGGACATATGAAGTGAATTTTACGGAACAGATGCAATGATGTCTGATGACTGGAAGCACGGAGGATATGATTTGAGACATATCGTCACGCGATTTGCGGTACACGGTTTTGATTATAAACTAGCCTATGTAAAATAAAGAGGTTCCATCAGGCACACTCAAGCTGTGTATGAGAACGCTGTCATGCAATGTACTGTGTATCCAGACATGAATCACTTACGACGTTCTGCAGTGACGATTAACCTCTTTCATACTTGCACAATGTGCACTATTCTACTCTCACTCATTAGTGAAATGTAGAGCTAGGTTGGTGGCAGTTAGGTTAGGAAAAGTGATATTAGTGTTGATTGCCATCAACATGATCCCAGCCTTGTTTCTGGATCACGTGACCCATGCGCAACTCACTGCTAGTCATGCCTTCCAACATTTTCTGTTCAGATACTGCCATTTATAGGTTAGAAAATTTACATTTTCATTCTCGTTTTCCCAAGGGTTCGGGCACTTTCCAGAAAAAAATAAATTAGCCTACCATATAGTTTCTGTGGTTTATGAAGAACACAAGAAGCTAAAAAATCACAGGTTTTTTAAACATTTTTCCATGAATTTACATAGTGCGCAATCATGAAAACCATACCTTAAGGCCTTCGCCACTATAAATAAATAAAATATAGCCTGTTTTGTTGTTGTTTTATGACTACAGCATGAAGAGTGTGTAGTAGTATCCCCAAAACGGACAATATTAAATGACGATTTTATCTTGGTAAGAGCGTAGTTAAAGAAGTGAAGTAAAACAAGGCTATGTTGACCTGCTATTAACAGCAAATAATACATACCGTTTGTACTGTTCCAGTGAAAGTATCTCCATCCATTTCTTGTATAAAGTTTAAACGTTTATTCGTTGGATTTCATTTATTAGACGTCATACCATGAATTTTGACATCCATGTAAATGTATTATACTATAGCTTGGTTCGTGGATTCACACATGTTTCAGCCATAGAACTCCTTTTTCGATGTAATGGCCTCGGCCAGAAATAAGGCATGTAGCCAATGTATTTTGTATACAAATTAAGAGCAAAATCATTAAGATATTATATTTATTAACAATTACACGCGAATAATTCATAAACTAAACAACTAATAATTAAAATGGAACAGCTAAAAATTCGGCTTTGAGGTAGGTACATTCCACGCTTCTATTGTATTTGACATTTATATAAACAAACAAATCAACCGATGAGCTCACAGAATCGAAACGATCGATAAAACATATGTATTGAAAAAAATCCCTTTAGGCAAGCCTACAGGCTGAGGTAGATTTCGAAGTGCTTTTCGCGGCATTATCCCTCCACTCAGCTACCGGCCAACGTGCTGCATGACTGTGCTCAACAGTAGCTCACTGATCTTACGCGCACGCTGATAACGAGAAGCTCACTGGCTGGGTTAGTCTTCAAGGCCAGAGACTTTGTGGAAGTAATCCTACTCTACTCATCAAGAGCTTTTCAACGATACCCAACAAGACGTAGTTTTAAAAAAATTCGAATTTCCATCCCCCACCCCCACTCGTACCCCCAAAACCCTCGAATCGTTGGTGTCACTATGAACTCCATAGGGAATACTCTAATTTATTCAAACAGATTTTCTCTCTATACTTCATAGGGGCCGAGATATAAATGTTTTAAAATTTCAACACCCTCCCCCGACCACCTCCTTGGGCAAATTTTGCTCATTAACGAACTTGTCCGAACTATTGGGCCTAGAAATAAAATAATAAAATTTGGTTCAAATATCTTCAAAATTACGGCCGCTATCGTGTAAATATATAGACATATATCACTTTTTTTTTTAACAGGCGGTGGTTTCGTACTTACGGAGGCATGAAACGTAAAGATATGAAAGAATTTTTCGAAACTCATGACATGGTATCGATTGCAATAGGTAGATTTTTCTTCGAAATCTACCTAAAATCACAATGCTTTTATTTTCAAGTCATGACACCCCCCCCCCCCAAAAAAAAAAAAAACACACTCTACTTTCCTAACAAGAAATTGAAATTAAGCTATATTTGTTTCATTGTATGTTCTTCTACAGTGGACAGATTCAATATTTTTTAATTGAATTTCTCTATCTTTTTCCAGATGTAAGATAATTGCATTGTGATCAGAGAGCCCCAATTGGAATTGGAAAGGAATCGTAATTAATAATTTCCATTCCACAGTAACCTTACTTACTCAATGGAAATTACTTAGTAAGCAAAAGCAATATTATCTATTTTATGGAACACGGTTCATTGCCGCGCTTACTTGAACCCGTCACCCAACCATCCCTTGCAAATCCTACTTCCCTTAAGTCTATTTATTGTGCTCCCACCTACACTAGGTCTTCCAAGTGGTCTTTTTCCTTCCGTTCTCCCAGTCAGTATTTTTGAGTTATCTTTCCTCCCCCATGTCCAGCCAATTTTATCCACAATGATACAATTACCCTTACTACATCCAGTGACGGACGAATGCAGGTTATGAAGATCATCCTTATGTAGTTGTCTAGCCCCATTTTTAATCTCTTTTATAATATAAGAGATATTATATCTTGCTACTAGGTGTATATTTTTGTTTTAGAAACACGAAAAATTTTCAAAATTTGATGTATTCTTTAGAACCTGTAGAATCCAAAATATATAAACTCAGTTTGTTCCTAGAATAATGCTAAAATAAGTAAATTTGTTAAGAAAGTAGACACTAATGTAATCTCAACTGGCATATATTTTGAACGAGGAATCTCTACAGAATGTGGAGGGCAGGAAAACATGAAGTTGGGTATGAAACTTGAATTGTTTTTCACACTTAGGAGATGTGCGAAAAATTGTAACAATTATAAACAGCAAGGAGGAACAAAAAACTGTAAAAATTATAAAAGTAACTTTATATGTAAAGACTTGCTTTGCTTCTTGGGGGCAAACCCCCGAAAGAAGAAACTGGTGTTTTTCACCCTTAGGATATGTGTGAAAAATTAAGAAAAATTGTAACAATTATAAATAGCAAAGAGTAACAATTATAAAAATACTTTATACTTCAAGACTTGGTTTGCTCGCTGGGGGGCAAACCCCCGAAAGCAGTTGGGTATGAAACTTGACATGTTTTTCATGCTTAGGATATGTGTGAAAAATTGTAACAATTATAAACAGCAAGGAGTAACAAAAAATTAACTTTATATTTCAAGACTTGCTTTGCTCGCTGGGGGCAAACCTTCACTGAAGTTCTCAGGAAAGGTTTTGAACTAAGACCGTACCATGTACTTAGACTGCATTATAGCATATTATTGTATAGCTGTGTCAGCCGTGGTGGTCTAGACGTAGCATGCACACTTCTAGATCCGAAGGTCACGGATCAAACCCGGTTGCGCTCGAACTCCAAGCCTAAATTAGAGCCTCTGGACAAAATTTATTGGCCCTTTCACGTCCAAGTTATATCATAGTTTCTGGAGGGGGGTTGAGAGCCGATGGGCTTACCACCTGTCCCTCTGCCCTCTTTCGGAAAATAAGCATAACCAAATTCACATAGGTAACAGAAACCTCCCTTTGGAGGACCTTCACCCCAACACAGAGGATATAGGAAAACAGATACAGATATCGTTTAGCCATAATAAACCTAAGAAAGGTGTGGGAAGACTTTGGGACTTTTTGGGGATAAAAAAATTGAACTTTTTGGAATTTTTCCATTGGTTACAAGCTAAATCTCAGGTTTCTAGTTCATCTGGAAGTGGGCAAACATTAATGGCAATCAATCAGTTAGCCATGTGGCTTGTAATAGTGTTTGTTGTATAAGCATCATTTGTATCATCATTCACGTCACCAACATATCACTATCTGATGTCAGGTGGTGTTCAGCGTTAGAATCAAGGAAACAATTTCAGTTTTGTCGTCCCTTTCTCAGATTCAAACATTCTCTGAATGAACAAAACATAATTGAAATAAGAAAGAAAACAATTTGCAAACCTACTTACCCTCATCATCTGGGAACATTTCAGTATCTAACAGATTCTAGGCGCTCTCTAATCCTCCTTAACAGCAGCAGAAAGACAAGATGGTGCAACAAATAATGTGTCCTAGGCCGGTATTCATAGTCGCAATAAGCCGTACTTATATCCAAGTCAAACTCTAATCTAGTCTTAAAGTAGAGTTTCCGACACCAACAAGTCGGAATTATGACGTAGTTACTTTATAAAGTCAGACTTGACAAAGTCGAGCTTATTGCTATTCATAGTCACTAAAGAAAGACTTTTTTTGTCTAATAAGTCGTACTTTATCAAGTCAAGGGACCCCCTGACTTATTTCAGTTTAAGCCAGTACCATGGATAGTAATATTGAGGATCTGGGCAAGGTATTAGAAGAAAGTTGCACCCCAAAGCGTTATTTGAGAAAGATGACGAATCCTTTCAAATTCTACAGTGACAATGAATTTAAAAAGATTTAATTTCAAGAAGACACAATTTTGGAAATACCAATCGCTTATCTTTCATTAGAATTTATCTCTGCTGGCATTTCATATCGGACCAAAGCTTCCTAAGCTGTTTTGAATCTCTCTAAAACAATAATTAATATCGAAATAAATACATAAGCGTACCGGTTTTAATCCTGAACAATCTCCAAGCTAATATATACGCAGAATAAGTTATTCTCAAGAAACTATTGATCAGTTTACTTACACGCTGCATAATATGACTGGATGAATTGAATTCTTTGTTTACAATGCACAGCGCCATCTGTATTTTTATATCACAATAGCGAAATACGTAACCAGATGGCTTTGGATTACACGAAATCTGAAAAATCTTGAATGCCATTGGCTAATTCAATTGTTACGGCAGTGAACATGCTATTTTTCATATTATCATGTTCGACTTTAATAATGTAGAATAAGTAGAGCTTTATGAAGTCAGACTTAATAAAGTACGACTTTAAAGAAGACTATGAATATGAAAAACATATGTCGACTTGTCAAATAAGTTCAGCTTTATAAAGTCGGTTCTTAAGTCACCGACTATGAATACCGGCCTAAGAGCCTTTGGAAAACTTCATGGAAAAAGATCAGCAGTGTAACACTAAAAAATGGCGAGACCACCTCCAGTGAACGTAATATTCTTGATATAAATGCTGTATTGCAAAGCCTGAAATTAGTAAATATATAAATAGTTTTTCTAACATGTCACCGTAGACAATGAAAAAGTTAAATTCTGTTTTGATACAACAGAAAGTTATTGGAAAGCAGATTGCTATTGTGATATAAATAAAGCCCATTTCAATTGAAAAATTAGGATGATGATTTGAGGAGTGCATCCTACTTGTGACACTAATATGGTATGGAAGTTACATTCTTTTCGATTGAAACCAACTGAAACGATCCTTGTATATAATTCTGTATTGAAGATATCATTGCCATTGTTCTTGTAAACATGAAGCCTTAACCTAATCATGAGTCCATACGTAACTTAACAGTCACAAACATATCATCCAATGAAGTGGCGGCTCGTGGCTGTAAGAGCTAGTAGGAAAGAAAAAATATATTTACACTCGCTTAGGGTAAGTAATCCCGAAGATGCCTTACTGTACTACTTTGCAGTCACAGTTTATGCCACTACCTTGCTGTCACTTCCATGTAAAACAAAAGTATAGATACTGATGCGGCCACACGTCCAAAGGTACCTTACTGAGTAGTTTAAAGTGAGGTTTACCATGAGGTCGATGTCAAAACAAAATTATTTGTTTTACCTTGCTACTTAGAGGGAGGTAGCGAGGTAAAGATATCTTGTGATTGGTTAGTTCAAGGTCACTGGCTTGGTTTGGTCATGAGACCCCCCCTTTTCCCATCTATTAGGGTGTTTTAAACTGTGACCCACTTGTGTTTTGAAGTCGAGACTCATCACTAGGGACCGGATTCTTAGGTTTTTACCTATTTTTTTCCTTACTTCCAAAACAAAAAGCGCTCATACACTTTTTCGAATCATGTCCATAGGATTCACCCACATTAATTCTGTGGCACCTAAAAATACCTAAATGGGGTATAAAAACCTAAATATACCTAAACGGGATATAAAACCTAAAATATCTAATTTAGGCTCCTTTTTTGTCTTTTTTTGTCAGTTGAGAAATCGATATTTTGTGGGAAAAGAATAATTTTTGTCGGGTATAAATTAATACCACCAGTGTTTCATTCAACCCATTGTTGTCTAGGACGGACAGTATCAAGATAGGAATAGAGTACCGGCGTATTCCTTTTAAAATATTCGTACGAAGAACCATTGTTGCTGTGAACTGCCCTGTTATTCATACTGAGTGGTCACACTGTGAGTTTTAAGAAGACGTGTTAGTTATGCCGAAGCAAATGAAATCGAGTTTATTATGGCAGTGGATTGGCGACGATCTGAATTTCACTACAGATGCCAAAGTAATATTTTGTCAAGCCTGCCAGAAACACGTATTATTTACCTTTCTAGAAAAGGGGGAAGTTTTCATCCCTAGTTGATCTGTTGTGCGGTTAGCTTGCGTAACAACCGAAAAAAAGGAAAATAATCAGTTTCACATTATCCACATCCAAACATAAAGTATTTTACTCACTAAATTAGAAGCATCGGATTCAAATCCTGATACAGTAGATACAGTATTAACTATTAATTAAGAGATAACAGGAAGAACTTCACAGTTGAGAATCTTGAAAGATATTTACTGATATACTGTAACCAGGAATTGTGAGGCAATCTTATTTTCACTGCTTCTTTTGATTGTTTATGCTTTCTTTCTTCAATTATATAATATTGTCCTAAAGCAAGTTTACACAAATTTAAGTCAATTTTGTTATGTTAAACTTCAAAAGTATTATGTATTGAATCCTATGTAGCTCATTCAAATTCATTAAACCAATTATTCTACTTGAAAACGATATTTTGGACAAAAAACCTAAAAAAAACTATTTCACCTAATGGAAAACCTAAAAATCCGGTCCCTATTCATCACTTGTTTCTCTCCTCATTTGTGTCTGTGTGCTAAAAATGGACAAAGACGCTTTAATAGATTTAGTATTTCATATTCCTGCATTGTGGGATAAACAATGTGAGAGAAATCACCTAAAGAGACTGACCACAAGTTGCTAACACGACTGAGGTATCAACAGTCAGCACATCACCACCCCTAGCATTTATTTAAAAGCCGTGAGGATTGACTGTACCGGTATGTTCACCCCAACATCCATTTAGAAACCGCAAGGCTAGACTGCAAGATAGCGACTGTAAGGAAGTACAGTAAGGCATCTTCGGTATGTACTTACCCTTACACAATTTATAAAACACACTATATCATTAGGATTCATAAATAATGTACTGATTATTTAAAATTTCCATACAATTTCCCCCTCCAAAAATGCTTTCACAGTAAAACTTGAGAGCATTAATAAAGGAATATACATTACGAGTATTATGTATAATTTAAACATTCATTCCAACAGTCTTTAAAGAATAAAAAGTAGTCCAAAAGGAAACTTAAGCAATTTAATAGATTACCACTCCACAGTAAAATTAAGATTAGGTGACATGTACTGTAATATTAAACAGAGGCGATGCTTGTAAGGGGGAGTGGTGCAGGGGGGAAGATGGGAAGGGGTAAAAGTATCGAACGGCACTAGTGAGATAAGCGTACACTCACATTACCTTGCAGACAAGAACTCATTATTAGTGTATAGTACATACAATTGATAAACTTCTTCTCTTGTGACTTGTATGATGCCATTAGTTTTCTGTTCATGAGATCACAGTAAAATTAACATCTGCCCTGTCTGCATGTCTGAGAGTAATTAACTTACAAAACTCCAGATGTATCTTCGTCAGCTTCTTCTTAATCCTCCTCTTCCTCTTCCGTAGAAATGCTAAAATCACTATCACCACCTATGTATGTATGTATTTGGCCCCTGAAGGGGGAAGGCGGGTTGGGACTACCCTAAGCACTTCAGCCTTGTGGCTCATTGTGCCAACCTCCGGAATGGAATGATTTGCAAGCCCAACGGTCCCTCGACAACAGACCCCACCGCGAGCCCCCACGGAACTCCCCTACATCCAACAGATACCTCTACCATGCCACGTGTGCCGCTGCCTCGGTACCTCTTATAGAGCCCCCAGGTTGGCAGCACACCAGCCAGCAACTTCAGGACCACAAGCAACGGGGAGGACGGGAGAGGCCCACAGCAGGTGCTGGGGGCGAGGGTATACCGGAAACCGGGAAAGGAAACGGGATGATTATGAGGGGGAGTTTGAAGATGAAATGGAGAGTGTTGGTGGAATGAGAGGGGGAAACGGGAGGATCCCCGAGAAAAACCCCCAAAGGTCACGGCTTCGTCCACCACGAATGACACGCCCGCCAGGCCCGGGGATTGAACCCGGGACCGCTAGCATGCCAGGCCCACGCGATCACCACCTAAATGAATAACTATTTCTTGGCCAACATCCAATAATCCTTTTCCATATATTAAAGTTCTATATCCCTTACATGTCTACACTGTTTCTTCCAAGCATTACGAGTTATTGATGCAAATTTTTCATCTGCTAGCCTAATGACATCATCCATTTTGAATGTAACATTATTCTCAGCAACCCAGTTTTTTACTGTAGTTCACATTAACTCTATAAGGTTCAATTCGGGGTGGTAAGGGGGAAGCACTGTGACCAGGGTTCAAGGAAACTGTCAATGTTAAAGGAATGGTATTGTGGTTTAAAAGGTTTAATAATGTTGTAAATATCGGAATCAGGTAGCTTCATATCATCTCTTCTTGAATTAGAAGTGGACTTTATGGTAGCGAGTGTTATCAATTACTAATATGGAATTTTCTGGAAGGTTTGGGATAAGTTTTTCTTGTAACCATTTTTCATAATTTCTGTAATTCCTGTCTCTGTGGTAATCACCAGACTTTTTACCAAATTTGAAACAGATGTAGGCATTTGGAATGAAACCTTTCTTCCACTCGGCATGTATAATGATCAATCTATGACCCTTGGAAATGTGTGAAAATAACCCTTGAATTGTACTATCGCTCCAAGATGTGTGAGATGAATGGATATATTTGTCAATCTGCTGGAGCTAGGAGAGCCTTTTGACTTGTATGTTATGGGTTCTGCCTATTGTACGTAATTTTAATAATATGTTTCTTCAAGTTGAGATGCTGCCTTCAAATTTTATTGATCATTTCAATTCAGGGGGAAAAAAAAGTGGACCGACTAAAATATCAAAGTTGCTGATATGAGGCACACAGCTTGAATTGAGAAATATTTTCACGTAATTTGCATTGCTTGTGAAAACAAGGGTTTCCGTTACATCTCTTATATTTATTTACGTATCACAAGGCTCTGAAATCAGCTACAAAAGCTACAGCTTTTTTTTTCCCTATCTGTACCTTTTTTAAGGTAGGTCTTTGTTTTTCTATTCTATAAAAATCATTAACAGCACGGCACACTACACTTTCACTGAAATCGTCCAATGTGGACTTAGGAGCCCTTCTTGGCCTTTCCTTATGCAGTGAAAATGAAGTTGAAGCACCAGATTCAATGTCCTTAGTCTCTGCAACAATTCTCCTAACATTTATCTCAGACATGCCCGTGCCCTCGGAAACTTCCTTCCCTACACTGATTTTTAAACAACTTTCTGCTTTCTTTTTCGTATATAAATATACATTACTTATCATTTCAAATGTTTGGGAATGTAGCACTTTCCCTTGTGGTTTGCTCTGTGTTGGCGGCATATTCTACACAACTCTAAATGAGCGACAGTCACAAGATCTATTTTGTTTTAACTACACTATACAGTGTGGTTGTTGGCTGCGGTGGTCTGGAGGTAGCGTGCCCACCTCTAGATCTGCAGGTCACGGGATTAAACCCGGCTGCGGTCGATGGATTTTTCAGGACGTAAAAATCCGGGCACGGAGGGACTTAAAGCTGGGGGGCCCGTAGATTTACGGCATGTAAAAGAACTCCAAGCCTAAATTAGAGCCTCTGGACAAAATTTCTCGGTCTTTCACGTCCAAGTAATACCTTAGTTTCCAGAGGGGGGTTGAGAGGCGAAGGGCTTACCACCTGTCCCTCTGCCCTTTCTCGGAAAATAAGCATAACAAAATTCACACAGGTAACAGAAACCTCCACTTGGAGGCCCCTTCGCCCCAACATTGGGGATATAGGAAGACAGGACAGGACATACAGTGTGGTTGCTGATCCGTAGGTCTCACCGCACTGAAAGCAACAACAGAACTGGCCCATACACCCCTCCATGTGTTACAAATCTTTATTGGGCTCATCTGCATCTACAGCATATCCATGCTTGGTTTGTCACCTCTGCTTAATACCACTGTATGCAATTTTTGTGCCATTATGCCTGAATGCAAGCTATGGATAGTTTACAGAAATCTCAAAACATAAAATATATGTATGACTATTTATATGTATATACCGTAGATTAGTGTTATACTTGTTAAAAACATTTCATAATGCTAGAACTTACGTAATACAACCAATTTTCCTTAATTACTGTAAGTTCCTGCTCAAGAGCTCTTGGCCTTCACTGCTTGCTGTCAGGAAACAAGCATAAGTTGTGATGTCTCGCTCGCTCTACCTCACTGCCAGCCCTCTCCATAGACAAATTGAAGCGGGTGGCATCATGGTTGTCATGGCAACAAACCAGTTAAGCTCCACATGGTAGGGGCAAGGCTTGTAGACTCTGCACCTAGTCGGCCTTGTTGCCAACTTCCTTTTTGGGAGCAAAAGACCATGATACGGAGATACTCGACAATATTTGTCACTAGAAGTTCACGCATCAGAAAAGCCACAAGAGATTAGCACGCAGTGCAAAATTGTTTCTAGTAAAAACCAACATAAGGATAAGGAAATTGCTTTTAAAAATTGTCTGGTAAGGTAAAAATATTGGTGAAGTGCCACTTCACTTTCTTCCCCTGAATAGCCGCCACTGATAAAATGTAGCATTTGCCAAGAAAATGGGCATATTGACATAAGTAAGCACAATGTGTTTAATGTGAATATGTGTTAATTGTAAAGGACATCATACTGCCAATTACAGAGATTGGGCTGTTCACTTGAGGGGAGATGGTAGCTAACGCTAGCAAAATGATAGAAAATATAGCGTATGTTCAAGAAGCCATAACTGTGGTGTCAACAGTCAGATTTAGTTGAATTTTTTTATGCTTTGGAAGTGCACTCTGTAGTTTAAAATAAGCAGAGAATGGTTGTTCTAGAACTCACTGTTTGGTAGGAAAGAATTTTTTAACACACAGGTGATAATTTAGTTTTACAGTTACTTCCCTTGACATAGGTATGCTTTATTCAATTTCTGTAGCTTAGATTTTGGTGAAACTTTGGGAATCTACTATTTACCCTAGCACAATCAGTCTAATATGTACAATATTACTGCATGGAAAAATCACAACTAAAAAAAACACTTTTTTTTTAAATAAAAATAGTTGAAAATCCTATATAGTCAAGACTTTTCCCATAATTCTGCTAAGGGAGATTTGTCATCCATCTATAATGAATTCCTGAAAGTTTCATTATTTTAGCATGAATAGCTTTTCAGAAAATGGAGAGCGAAAAGAAAATGACATGCATGTTCTAACCTTATGGTATTTTATCCATCCAGGTCGCTCTGCTTGGCTTAATAATAACGCAACATATAAGACCTATATATCAAAATGTTCAGAAAACTATGCTCTATTACATGAGCCTAAAACAAAAATAGATTTTTTTGACACTGATAACTACCATCTTCCCTTGAAATTACAACACAGTTCCAAGCAACAAAGCAAGATGACCTGTATCACGGATAAACAACTAACATTGAAGCTTATCAAACACTGCCTATGCAAACACAATTACAAAATATGATCAAACCCAAATAAATGCTCTCATAAGTAGAATACAGATGCTAACATGCACACTGTCCTATGAGAGAACTTCACACAACATGACAACCCATTGCTACAACTAATAACTACAAATCTTTTCCCTAATCCGCCTAAGAAAAAACTATAAAAACTAAAAAAGAAAGAAGACAGCCACACACACAGACTTGAGACTTTATAATTAAAATATTCTTTAGCGACTTGTGCTTACCAGTATACAAGTCTTATGTGGTTTTAAACTGTGTGAACCAGCCTAACTATATAGCACTTAATAATACAATAAAGTTGTCTGAATGGGCTGAGGGTGTTGCAGATAGTAGAGATGTTTACAAGAAGAATTTAAACTTTATAACACAGTACAACATATCTTTCTTGTGTTCTTAAATCCTCCCCATCTTCATTTACTAGACAATTTGTTGCTTCAGAGTTAAGTCCAGAGTCGCTTTAAGTCCAGTTCACAATTTGGGGAGGGGGGGAATTGGAGGAAAAGTAAGATATACAAATAACGTGGAAACCAGATAATCTGCACATGAATAGCTGAAAATGCACTGTACATCTAAAACTCACAATTGTTTTTATCACTCCCAGTTTATTACCATCGAAAAAATTACAAATTGAAATAATTAGAAACTCTGGGCAGCCATATCATCGACATCAATGCCCAACATTGCCAAATCATCAGCACTCATCTCCCCAACAGTTTCTGATTTTTTAACACTCTCTTTTGGCAATTTGTTTTCTTTAGGTTTTACAGGAGGGGGAGGGGGAGGTTGAGGTTGAGGCTGTGAGGGTTTTGGTAGTAAGATGACACCGAACGGTGGATGACCATGTGGTCCATATACGCCTTGAGGTCCCTGCAAATGTCCTATGACTGCAGCACCAGAAGGTGCAAATCCCTGCATCATTGGAGGCCAATGATTTTGTTGAGAAGCTGGTGGGAATGAAGGTGGTTTGGGACCACTTTGGATCACTGCAGAAGACGTGTCTTCTTTCTTTTCACCTTCTGCTCCAGGAAACAAGATATTCAATGCATCCTGAAAATCCTTGGGAAGTGGAGTACCAGTACCAGAAGTGGGCTTCTTAGGGCTTTCTGTAGTAACTGAAGTCTCAATGACAGGATGTGAAATGTCCTCATCAATGTCCATATCCTGTACCTGGTGTTCAGTTGCTGGCAATTCTGGCCCAATGGTTTTTGAACTTTCTGCTGGACCAATGCGGACCTTGTCTCCCAAATTGGTAAACTCTAATTTGTACTGAGCTTCAACCATAGGATCCTGAGGAAGTTGTTTCTTGTCAGCATTTCCCACTTTCTTTTCTTCTGGCGTCTTTTTCTTTGCTGTGGCCTTCAAGAGAGGCATGCGTCCTATAAATGGCAGTTTAGATTTCGGAGTTGTTGATATTGCAGGCTTCTTGGCTTTTTTCTGAAGTTTAGCTGCAGATTTAGCTGTCTGCTTCTCAAATTTTGATTCAGCGCTTTCGTCACCACCACCTTCGTCCTCTTCCTCCACATCATCGTCGTAGTTGATATTAACTTTTTTAGTACTTTCTGATTTTTTCTGTGGAAGTTCCTTACTCTTCTGTTCACTTTTGTCAACACTTCGTTTCGACTGTCGCTCTGGAGACCTGTGAGGACGATCGAATCTCGAACTGCGTGAACGTTTACTCCTGGATGGGGATGATGGGCTCTCACTATGTCTTTTCCCTCTGCTGGAATCTCTTCTGTCATCTTTCTTTTCTTTTGCGGCATCGTGTCTCTGTTTCAGTCTGTCCTTAATGCTATTCAGCAACTGTTTCTCACCATCAGAAACATCCTTTGAAGATGACATCCACTCTCGAATTAATTTGTCATCGCCATTATTGCTGTCGGTGGATTGTTTTGCCTTGTGTACAGGGACTTCTGCTTTAATGACTTTATCTTCTGGAGGAGAGTCCCATCTACTCTTGGGTAGCAGTGGCAGCGGTTGCACTTGCTCTTTAACTGCCTTGCTTTTATTCCTCATGGTAACACGGATGCTCTTTGCCTTGTCACCCTCGTCATCGTCACTAGATCCACTGCTACTAGAACTGCTCGAGCTAGAACTGGAGTTACCGAGCAATAATCCAGATGTTTTTTGTTTCTTTTTGTCATGTTTCTTTGTCTGTATTTCTTCTAAAGCTGTTAAACAGTTTTTCTCCTTTCTTTTATGTTGCATCTTGCTTAGTTTTTTTGAAGTTTTTGAATCCACTTTAACCTCTTTTATGAATTCTTTTGAGGAGGTTGAAGTTGGTTTTCCAATGTAAGGAGCTGGAAATAGACGTTCAATAGGAACATTTTTCTCAATTTTCACCCGATGCCTTTCTTCTGAACATTTTTCAGATGCTTTTTCTCTGTCTGCCAGCCAATCTGTTTCCCAGTGAGGATTCTGTTCAGTAAATTTCTGTAATCCAAAAACAGAAATGATATATTGATGTACTTTATTATTTATCCCATGAGGGATTATGTAATAGTTATGACTAGAGGTGTTTTAAAATGTTTTAATTCTTTGTAAGATTTGTTGTTTTAAAATTCAAAAGGTGGTGTTTTGTGTTTTTATTTTTTAAAGACACTAAAGACGTAGGACATCATGCATATATGATTATTGTTGTTATTATTGCTAGGACTATTATTATTATTATTGTTATTATTGTTGTTATAATTATTATAATAAATATAATAATAATAAATAAATAAGAAGGCATGTAACACATTATCACCAAGAACACTCACTACTTCATTAAAATTGATAATGTGTTATATGTTATTACACTTCATTGTGTTTCCCAATCCAAGTGAATTAAATTAAGAAGGCATGTGCTCAACAGAACAAGAAAATGTCTGCTACTTATCCAAAAAAATAAATGGGCAAAATAACTACAATTAATTAAACAGACTGTTGGCTACCACAATGAAACCATGGTGTTATTTTTGTCTCTCTGTGCTAAGACAAGGCCAAAAAACTGTGAATTCTGCAGAAAGCACATGTAAAGATGTAAAGAAACACAGTGACTACTGCATGAAGCAGTTACAAAATAACAGTTCCAGGGCCAGAAGCAGTAACCACTTCCTGGAGTTGGTTGGTGTTGTAATATCTTAAAAATTTGGAAACCAGACCCTCTAAATGGTTCGCAAACAGACCAGGCATTGGGCTGGGTAAATCAGGAAGTATAAGTGCCAATGTAGAGTTGCACAAGGTGTGCATAACATGGTGATGATTTGCGGAGTTGCATTTCAAAGGTGGCTGACAGTCTAGTTAATTGCGAAATACGGAATATGTATTTTAAAGAAGTAAAGTTAAGAAATACGCGGAAAAGGAAGTTGCAAGTAAGGAGTTTTTGGTTTGAAACGTCACGGGTGCCAGTGGGGAGGCAAATTGACGCACGATGTTATAAAACGGGCAGACTGACCAGTTCGGCCCTCTTGCTACTCTACACTCTTCACGACTGGATCAACGGCACTCAGGAGCACCCCGGTGCAAGTTTATTTAAATTTGTGTAACATTTCATCATGAAGTCAGTATGTAAGTACACTATGTAATTTCAATTTATTTTAATATTAATAAACTAGTCATTTTGTTATTTTGGGTAAAACTAGCTTTTGTGATTTGTGCATGGAGATGTACCGTTCCTTGCCCTTGTCCTCGAGGTTAAGATGCAAATGTATATTTTGAGCCATCCTGATAAATCGTGTCCCGGGGTAAAAGGTGTCAGAATAAATATAGGGCCCCTGGGATACGACAGTGTGAAGCAGTTATTTTGCAAAACAGTTTTAAAATAACAATTCTGTTATTTTTGTCCCGTGCTTTGTGCGTGAGTTATGTGATACTTGTACTGATTTATAAGGAAATATGAAAAAAAAAAGTTTTATCCTGCGGATTATGGCATTTGTGGTTTTATTTAGAAAATTTGCGTTATTTCGCAGCTTACATTTGCCCGCAAATGGTACCTAACATCTTAATATATCAAGATAATAAATAATCTTGAAATCAGAATACATAATTTCATTTTATTGCTAATCAACAAAAACAAACACCTCTAGTTATGACTACCTTATACCCTCAAAATAGCAACATTTCTTGGGTATCTTTATTTTATAATTGAGGGTATAAGGTGGCCATAACCTGCCAACCTCTCCAGTAAAGAGAAGTGCACAATGACTCCTCCTGGCTTTAATGATAAACAGATGCACATGAAAGCACAAGGAAAGAATTCCAAGAACAACAGGTCTAACAGGATCATAATACTGTAAAGCAGTGTGGTCCAACTGTTTTCCGGTGAAGTGTTGCACGAAACTGTCCAAGTTAATTCGCAGGCCACACTTAAAGGGTATAGGTCATACCCCCATACATTAGAAGAACTTAAAAGACAATATAACAAAAGAAATTAACTCTATCTTGGAAGCAGAACTTATGCACATGAAAGAAAATTTCCTAAAAAGCTGTCGGTGTTGTGTGGATGCAAGTGGAGGGCATTTCTAACATCTCTTGTGATGAGGTACGTGACTATTTTCATTGTAATTTTAACTGTAACTACGAGAGTCTGAATCATTATGCCATTAGCGGCTTTATTTGCTTAGATATTTCACCAGATCGCTGGGGATTTAGAGCTGTGGCCGCCGTGACACAGAAACCCGCATGATTGGCAAACTCTTATGTAAAACACACTGAATGGCTGAAGAAGTTCTGCCTGACAGCACTAGTTTGGGGGCCGTATCTGGCCTGTGGGGGGCCAGTTGGACTCCACTGATGTAAGGTATTGTATTAACCATATTTTTTTGCTATGTAAAAGGATTATTCAATTTGCACATACACAGTGCTTTTCCAGGAGTATATACAGTAATTACTTGGGCTCCTGAAATGCATTAAACTTGTACATGAACTATGCAAGGGTGTAAATATAGTATATTGAGATACTAGTTCTGCAAGTGGTGCATACAGATCGAGGAAAGAGTTTGAAAAAAACGAGGCACTTGCGCCCAGATTTCTCAATTTCCAAGATCCGTTATGCGCTTACGGAACGAGTATTGCATGATATTTTTTGCACAATGATTAATTATATAAATTTAATTATATTAATTGGGATATTAGCTGGAAATATTATGTATATACATTATTGAAGATAGATGTTATATTTTAGAAAGTGATTCTCATGTGTTGGTTGATATGGGGACGGAATATTTGTCCTGTTAAAGTCACCACAAACTGGGAGGGCCTTGGTTCCGGCCTTCAATAAAGGCTTGTATTGTGATGGTTTCACTTATGGCACTAGTACTTTTTGTAATTTTTTCAGCATTGAGATTTCTTTTGTTTTCCCAGCAACCAGATTGCGTGTGGGAATGTCAAGTTACGATCCATGGCAACAATATTTGTAAGTACCACTAATTTGTTACATCATGCAAAAAAGTATATCACAGACTTGATGATGCCAGATAACAGCGTCTGCATATTCACAGTCCACCTATTGTTTTAGTATTTTAAGTTATTTACTTACTCCATAATTTTCAGCATGTTTTTTTGACTTAAGATGAAGAGAAGCACAGTGAAGATCCCCAATCCAAGTGTCGCACAGCTTACAGTACCAAGCTGTTGCAGAGATGAAGAATTGCAAACCTGTAACACAAATATCCATTTTTAACATGCAGAAGAAACACGACTTTCTCATTCTCTGAGGTTTCTAAGTGATTTTCTCGCTTCACAATCAGACAGAGGATAAGTTGCAGTAAGCTGTCTCAATCCATGTTATTCTCAAGACACAACTGCATAAACTACGTCTATATTTGAGATGGTTAGCTTACAATTTCTACACAAAAATGTTAAAAAAAATATTATAGATACAATGCTATCTGTACACAGGTATTTGAGAACCTTAGAGTTCCAGGGGATGACGCACCAAGTCCTTATGCACAGGGCCTCAACCAGACCCAAACACTATAAGCAGATATCATATAAATTAAAATAAAATTGTTAAGAGCCATTTAAAGTAAGAGAAAAGAGAAAGTCACTGGCATGCTCCATGTATCTATTTATATAGCATTTGAATTAACGCATACACAGATCATATTTTGGACTTAGGGAACCTCAGAATATGTATCAATGTAGAAAACTAAACATGGAATTTTAGGGTCAAACACAATACTTCCTAAGCTATAAGAAGGAAAAATAAGAAAGAAAGAAAGAAAAAAAAAGAGAATGTAACGATTCTGGAAGCTTGGAGGATAGGTTGAATTATTTTTATTGAACATCACTATTACAAATGTACATGTTGACATCACACTCACAGACAGTTGCTGTTTTGTCTTCTTTCATTTTTTTTTTCTTCTTCTGACTACCATTTCATGAGAAAAGCAATATCTTCATGAGAAAAACAATTCCATTTTACAGTCATTCCTAAAAGTAGATGATTTAACGCTATGTACGGTGTTTGAAAATGTACAATTATAAAGTAGCATGCAAAGTGTAGTTCTTATTGAAACAAAACAAGAAGTAGATGAAATAGAATGTTAAGAGGTTCACTCTATCTTGACGTCTGATATTGTCGTCTTAAGCCATCATAATGGAAATCTACGATCAGACTGGTGTTAAATCCTAATATCAGATTTACGACCAAGACACTGATACATAAATGTCTGTTTTGTCCTGCTTACTTTTATGGCATTGAATTAAATCATCAGTCAGCATTGAATTGACTTCTATACAGCTGCAGAGGCACAATTCACATGAAATTGTCTAAAGTTGATGGAAATTCCTCAGGAAACTGACCTCATTATCC
Organism: Ectobius pallidus; assembly: GCA_964059195.1. Classification (NCBI taxonomy): domain Eukaryota; kingdom Metazoa; phylum Arthropoda; class Insecta; order Blattodea; family Ectobiidae; genus Ectobius; species Ectobius pallidus. Next base: position 8,162,404 of record CAXKWD010000008.1, on the reverse strand, counting down.
TTCTGGGAACATTAGTATGTATTCTCCCAGATATTTATAGACTCATTAAAATCCTGTACATGTATTCCCTTACAGACGAACCAAACTAATGTTGAGATAAGAATTTATACACACTTTTCATTTTGTTGTGCAACAGCATTCACAACCAAGCAATAAAATAATTAAAACAAAAGAATGATAATGCCAGGTCTAACTTTTTTTTTTTTGCACCATTCTACAAAACTGTTGCATGATATCATACTGCTTGCTTTCTTCATTTTGCTCGTAATGCCTCAACTTTATTCTACTTGTGCATCTTCTGGATTGCTTTCACATTCTAAAATATTCATATTTAAATATTTTGTTTGTTATGATTATTTAATGATGGTTGTATGCTGATCCTTAAGACTGGAACTGTCGCTGGTGTGCCAGAATTTGTTCTGCAACAGTTCTTTTAGATGTCTGGAAATCTACAGAAATGGGACTGTCCCATTTACACACGCTGCTATAGCCCCAAGCGAGAATTGATCCCAATACGGAAACATTAGATTTCCAGCCATTACTGTTACATCAGTGACATACCTGGATCCATAAAGATGTTTCATGACCTTCCTGCTAGAAGGCTGATCCAGTCTTTGTAAGAATACACAATCGAGAATGGTAAATTAATTAATTAATTTAACATATTTGTGGCTATCTAAAAAGATAGTGTAAGATACACTGTTAAAAGTGACATTGTTTTGCTTGAAGATTGACTCCATTTGGCATCTGGGCCTCCTGTCGCATCTTCACTTCACACAAAATAAAACTTCACTTTTAACATTCTTGTATCACAAACAACACAGTCTTCAATTTCCTAAGTAATTCAAATCAAATCAAATCAAATTACCATATCTTACTTTAAATGTCAACAGAAGCTCCTGGTAACAGTTATATATAATTACATACCTCTTATTGGGGTTCGTTTAGTTGCAGCACCTGGGATATGAGAAACCTCTTCATCAATGACTGTTTTGTGCCATGGCATATCCACTAATTTCCGTTCCTGTACACACATAAAAACAAACCAAAATAAAAACTGTTAACAAAGGCAATAATATGTCATTGTAATATCTACAATGTGATTTAGTTACCATTGTCTCTTTTTTATGCTCAGAAGAATGTAGGTGATTGAGATATTCTTTGGCAGTACGTGGAAATACATCACAAACTCGACACCAATGCATCTCGGGATCGTAGTGAACATAGTTGTACACAGGTTTCTCACCAGGCTTCACAATTTCAGTTTCCGATGATGAAGACGACTGTGGAGGAGTGTCGGGTGGAGTCTTTGGTTTCTTCTGTAATGTCAGTACATGCTTCAAAATCTAAACTATTTTTAATTTAATGATCGATAGGCGTAAAAAAAGAGAATGTGCTTATTACTCGTGAAGTCATAAGCATAAAAAGCAAGTGGACTTCCTACTCACTAGGTCCACGTGACAAGAAGATTGTAGGAACTCACTCCAATTCAGTATGCATAAAGATCGAGTGGCAAGACCATGTACTAGGAAATACGATAGTCACTACATGCGGAAAGAATATGGCAGCACTCCGAAGCTTCCTGGCCACCTGCATTTTAGAATTGATGCTGGAAGATTTAATTTACACAAAAATGTCATTTTATGCTCACATATGAATGAAATAGAATTGCACAAATCGATTAATGAACTTAAAACAATATGTTCTTGTGTAATTTAATTGTACAAATACAAATCCGAGCTGCCGCACCTAGTGGACGCCTACCACACTACAACAAACACAACTCTTTGCTCAAAGAGCTAAGGATCATTTAACAAAATTTTACTGCATTCATGCCGATAGCAGTTCAGCAGTGGTATTACAAGACATCTTCTAGTTAAGCTATCTGGAAGTCACCGGGAGGAATTGTCGGCAGGTGGTAATTCAGGCCCTAAATGTTAAAAAGGATTTACTACTCAACTCCACTATATATGTTATCACTTACACAGAACGCGTTTCACAGAAATTCAACTGCTGATTCAATTATAATTTGAGTTGGGAAGATACACAGTGAAGTGATTTCAAACTTACAGATTGTTGAAATCGGGATTTGCACACGAACTTCACTTAATAGGTATATTTACCTCAGTATGCATTTTGATGGATAATTTCCACCATCATCAGCTGATCCGACTATCACACCCGCCGCGAGAGTGATAGTCGGATCAGCTGATGATGGTGGAAATTGTCCATCGAAATGCATACTGAGGTAAATATACCTATTAAGTGAAGTTCGTGTGCAAATCCCGATCTCAACAATCTGTAAGTTTCAACTGCTGAGTTTGTGGAATATTGGTAGAGGTCTCTGCTGGCTGTACCAACTTAGCGATGAGGTCATTGTACTTTGGAATTTCAAAATTTAACAAGTTGTTTTATGCAATAAGACTTTTTCCCGAATAGTCAGTTCTATCGGTTTTTGTACAGCTTTCAACAATTTTATGTTATCTTCAAATTCATGGTCTGGGGGTTCAAAAATGATGAGCAATTGCAGATTTATCATTCTGTTTGTATTTAATGTGTCTGAAATTTAGATTTCTTTTTGTTTTCCCAATACACAATTTCTCAGTCTTTGATTTTTTCTAATCAATTGTTTATAACAGTACAATATGCAGAGATCTGAATTTATTTGACAAAGGTGGACAGAATGCAGGCACCAATGGCAGCTCGTGTATAAGCACTGTGGAACTGCAGCACCCCCTATTTCCACTTGATATTATCGATAACATTTAATATAATCAGTCCTTTTTTTTTCTTTAATTCTTTCTTTATACTTATACAATATATAATCCTTAAGCTTAATGCTAGTAGCCACCCCACTTCCGATGGGCATAAAATGAAAACCACAGTGAAAATATAAACTGTTTTATTTGGAACATTTAGGTACAACTTCTAGCTACTTCTCTACATAGTTGCCCTCCGACTGAGAGATTTGTCGAAGCGTGGCGCAACTTTCCAATACCCTCTTCATAGAAGCTTGCCGCCAGCGTATTGAGAAGGGTTTTGAAATTCTTCGTTGGTGTGGAAGCTCTGTCCTCCCAGATCTTTCTTCAGCTGCCGAAAAAGATGAAAGTCAGTCGGCACGGGAACGAGTTTTTGAAATCCCACGTGCCATTGGATGAAACAATGGATGCACATGAATTTCCCGAACAAATGAAAGATCTGGCTTCCACACCAACAAAGAAATTCAAAACACTTCAAAATGCCGTGAACACCCCTCTCAATACGCTGGCGGCAAGCTTCTATGTAAAGGGTATTGGAAAGTTGCACCACAATTCGACAAATGTCTCAATCGGAGCGCGACTACATAGAGAATAGCTAGAAGGTGTACCTAAATGTTCCAAATAAAACAGTTTTGATTTTCAATGTGGTTTTCATTTTATGCCCCATTGGAGGTTGAAAGAAAAAATAGCCCTCGTAATTAAAAATAAAATTATGTAGTTCACGCAATTTATGTAAAACCAATGTAAAGTGTTAATAAATATTAACATTCTTATTTTTTTCAGTTAAATAAGTGATTTAAATAAAACATCTAGCAGGTACCTGCTAGTATTTCATACTGTAATTATGTTTTAGTGAATTTCTGTTCAACTAATTTAATTCAAAAATATGTTTTCACTTGTTATACTTTAACTTTCACTTTAACTTTCTTGTGAATATTAATTATAACATAATAAAATAATTTTAAATTTCTAAATACTTGATACTAAATTCTTGCATATTATGAAAATAATTAACTCATTTTTATTGTACTCTTTAATTTAATTTAATATTGTTTCAAATGCACTAAGTTCTTTCTTACATTGTAATTTCCTGATGGGTTTATTTCATGCTCCAATATTTCCAGGATTTCTTTCTTCCATGCTTTCAAAACATGGGTTTGTTCCCAGTTTTATTCATGTCTGTTTTATTAAGTGCCAGTATGGTACTTTATGAGATTGTGTGGTGGACGAAAAAATGTCTGTCCGTCTGTCTGTCCGTGCATCTGTACGCACCATAACTCAAGTATGCTTTTTCGGATTTTCATGAAACTTGGTATAAACATTTATAATGTCCATGGGAAGAACCCTATTGATATTGAACCAAATCGGTTCACCGGTACCGGAGTAATGCCCAATTTAGTGCCTATTTTAATAGATTATGGCGCCTTTCTATTAGATCTATTTCTATTACATCACTCAAATACGCTGTATCGGATTTCCATGAAACTTGGTATACCCATTTATGACGTCCATAAGAAGTGCCTTATTGAATTTGAACCTAATCTGTTGACCGGTACCGGAGTAAAACCCAATTTAGTGTATATTTTAAAGACGCGGTAACTCAAATACGCTTTACCGGATTTTTATGAAACTTGGTATACACATTTACAATGTCCGTGGGAAGACGTCTATTCATAATGGATAATATCGGTTGACCTGTTTCGGAGTAATGCTCAATTTAGTGTCTACTTTATGGTAATATACGTATTCGAAAGAATTTATAAAAAAAATGAAAATCAGTTATCTTGACAACATAGCCTATTGTTTTACTGTGATCGTATAAGGCCTTGGAAATTAAAATACAGGTAGCTATGACAAAAAACATATTGATTTACATGCGCTTATCCAACTAGACCGTTAAAATGACCCAGGTGGCCGAGATGGTAGACCTTTCTTCTTCCGTAAGCCCTGCTTAATGAATAAATCTGGAGCTTAACTTGGAAATCAATTTAAAAAAAAAACACATTCTGCATATCATAATTGCAGTCATAACTGATTAAAAAAAACATACTGGCACTTTGTTACATCAGTTTACCTGATTTTATTTTTATTATGGTTTCATGTACTGGATTTTCTTTTGTACTTGAATTTCCATTTCCATCAAACTGAAGCTAAATTTTGGATTTATGTATGTATAACTACTTTCATTGCTGCTGCCTTTTTCAGTTGAACTACGGGCAATTGGGAATTGGGAAGGGGGGGAGTACTATGTTTTCAAACTTTGACGAGACCTGAGTCTGCACGCTATGGCCGCAGCGATTTTTTATGCATACGACTTGTGAGTGAGTGTGAATTCCTGCTAGTACCAACTACCTCTATCAACTTAACTGCAAATCAGCCATTAAACTCACCTTTTCCACATCCTTAGCTCCTCGCCTATCACCAAATCTTTCTTTGTCCCCAATTATACCAGTCAACATATCAATAACATTATTGATTGCTTTTAACTTGTTCTGAATTTCCAATTGTAGTTTGTTATTCTCCTTTAGGATGCGGTCATTCTCATGTAAGTTTTCCTCTAACAGCTCTTCTTCCTGTTCTCGGAGAAGCTGTAATTCCTTTGTGATCTGTCCCTTTTTGCGGATGTACTCCTCCCTCTGCTTTGCAAGGGTCTGCTTTTGTTGTATCAGTTCATTCTGGACTGCTAAAGAAGGAAAAAAATGCATTAACTCAACAGGAAAATATTATACCACTAAGAGAATCATACAAACTGAACAATGAGTAATGTAATTACAATGAAGAACACATATTTACTGTAACTTCAAATTATAATTAATAATAATCAATGATCAATAATCAATGTTAAACTACTGAATAAAATGATATACAGAGTGTTTCAAAAATACTTTTACAAACTTTGGGCATGGGTTCCTTACACCGAAAGAAAGAAAAAATTCATTTGAACATATGTTCCATAATCCTTGTTTTCTGGTTTCATCGACGTGTCATGGAAGCCTGCGAAACCATCCCAGAGTATTTGAAAGGGTGCAAAAGTCCATGACTCAACGAGTGCGTGCATGTCTAGAAGCAAGAGGAGGATATTTCGAGCATTTGTTTTGAGTTTTGTGTTGACGTGTTATGAGTGTACCAATGTGTTGAACAGTTCCTAACGAGAAAATAAGGATTATGGGGCATACGTTCATATGAACTTTTTTCCTTCTTTTAGTGTAAGGAACCCATGCCCGAAGTTTGTAAAAGTATTTTTGAAACACCCTGTATTTTCTGCTTCTACATACCTGAAATTTCACTCACACAAAATAAGCAAAACCATTTTATGAAACTTCTCACTTTCTAGTGCAAAGTAATACTCTCCCCCCCCCTCCACTAAAGTAATATCTCTTAGAGAATTTTACCTTCTGAGCAGTGTTTTATTGCAATTTTCCCTTTATAATTGCTTAGAAGTAAAAACATGATTAATTCATTGATGGAATTTAAATATTATATTTCACCAACTATAAGATATACATTTTTCTTTGAGTGTTCTTTCTTCTAAAGTTCAGGTGCAGTTGAGGTAAGTAAGGGTATACAGTCAATGCAAAATAATTCAAGGTTCAATATGAAATGCACAGATTGGCTTGCAGTAAGTGGCAGTGTGAATGATAGCATTGAAAAAATAGTTATATGAGCATAAAAGTTAAAACATAAATAAAAATTTAACGATAGATGAATGGTCGTAGCTTAGGCACTTTCAGGAATTATCTAACACAGCAATTCAAGGGGCAACATATACTGTATCAATTACACTGATGGGCTCAATAATATGTTTAGCAAAAATTCAAAACTAATAAAGCACTGGGTACTGACAGAATTCAGATGCAGCAAATGGCTTGAAACAGTAATCATATTCTTCAATAAGATTAAATTAATCAATCAAATTCTGGGATTCCGGGGGGGGGGGGGGGGGGGGGAGCGACAGTATATATACATACATACATATAAGAATAAAAAATTCAAATAACTTTAGAGCCATTAGTTTATTAAAAACATTATTGAAATTGATAAATTTCATGTTGAATCAACGAGGGTAACTAATGTGTGGCAAATTTCTATTTTAGGTTTCTATCTTTTTTCCTCGTATCACAAGTTGTGTGACAAATATGTTGTTTATGCGATTAACTTAGTAAATATAGCACATGGTATATAAGAGAACCAACATTACAAATTTTATTTATAATATTATTTTTACACTTATGTACTTGTGACAGATCTGATTCTTGAATTCAAATAATTTTATTCCACATTATGCAATAAGCCTATGTCTTTATTTGTATTCATAAAAGTCTTGACAAAATTATACATATACTATTGTATAAAAAAAAAACTTTCACTGCTGACTGTGATAAGTCTATGTCTATTTGTTTAAAGCACAGTAACATAACTTTAATTTATATAATTAAAAAAACCTTACCATCATATCATTATAGAATCATGCAACAGTTTCAGCAATAAAAACAGTAGGAGTATTTCCGTTGTTAGTTGCTATCCTTACACTGTAAAATGTTGATGTACGGAATATTATCTCTTATAACACAGTGAGAAAATAGGTGTTCTTTACTAAATCACCTATGCCAATTACAAAACTAAAATCAGAAAAGTTCCATCACGTACCAATTTTTGTGGAAAAGATAAGCCACATGTACCACAAGTCTATGATTCATATAGTTAGTGATATATGTTAATTCATAAAAAAACAAAGTAGCAACCGTCATGACACTTTGAAACAACTCCATTACAGTACAGTAGGAGCCTGTAACTGAATAAAATGCAGATCATGTGACAAAATTAATTGTTTATATTACAGATCATAAAAACAGACGAAAAAGCTGAATAAAACTTGAAATGTACTTCAGAAACTTTTCCTGGAAACTTTCTGTTTGTGGGTGTATGTTGAAAGTTCTTTTAGGAGTGTCCCAGCAGTAATCCGCCAAAAGGTTTGGTGACCATCTTCCCTCATATCAAATTTCCAAGGTGAAATCACTTTCCATGTTCATCACTCACATTTCCAAGATTAGATGGAAAAAATCCAAATTGGAATGAAGGAAATGTCATTTCAGGGACATGGTAGTTGAACTCCATAGTCTTATAACAAACAGTCCAGCTTGTGTTCCATCAGTTCTCTATAATTCCCAGACATGATGTTTCCCAAGAAATTGTTGAATGCATTTTTGAAGGCAAGCCAGTATCTGTCAACAATGTTTCAAGGATAATGCCATTCATCAAGTCAGGAATCTGAGGTCCAATGAAAATACCTTCTTTAATTTTTGCTTTACTAATCACAAGAAATTGAGACATTACAAATTGAAAACCCCCATTGCTTTCACAATATTCTTCATAAAGCCCAATTTCAGATGGAACCGTGGTAAGAAGGGGTTCATGTGATCCATTTTGTTCACCAGGATTGCAGCTTTGTCTCAGAGGTCACTGTTTGACTACATAATATAGTCTTTCCTTGCTCTACTGTCCCAGTGACACAGCAATATTTTGTGTAGGCAGTCTGTATTCCTAGAAGTAGTCCCAGAACTTTCAGATCACCACATATGTTCCATTTGTGATTAAAATAGTCAGTATACTTCAGCAGTAGTCTCATGATATCGTAGGTTTCCTTTAACTGAACGGAATGGGCCACTGGCATTAGGTTATAGCTTCCGTTATGTAATAGAACAGCTTTGAGACTACTTTTTGAGGAATCTATAAATAGGCACCATTCTTCTGGATTCTGAATCATCCCAAATTCTGTAAGCAGAATTACAGTATACCAAACTCTCTGTCATTAAGAAAAAAGTGTACAGCCCAATCTGTTGTACAGAATGATTTACTGGTGTTTGGTTGTAGCAAGTACTGGCCACAACAAAGTTCATGCAGTTGTGCACAGAGAATAGTTTAGGTGATAGCAAACAATGGTTTTCACTTCCATCCTAGCATTACCGTATTTAAAGTATAACAAGAATTCTAGCTAAGTGGTTAACAGCTAGTGGCAAGGTGGATTAAGAAGGAACAAACATACTACAGATCATATTTTTGTAATGAAAACAATGACAGACAAACAGCTTCATAGGAAAAGAAATAGAATTTACTGGTGTTTATTAATTAAGAAAAAGCTTTCGACATGGTTAACAGGAATTGATTGTGGTATAAAATGCGAAAAATAGGGATAAGTTATGTGTTTATGAAAACACAGAATTCTGCGTAAGAATTAATTTAAATGGTCGCTCTACTAGAATGATTAAACAACAAATAGGAGTAATGCAAGTTTGTAACTTACGCCTGCTTTATTCAATATATATATATATATATATGTAATATTGTTCATGAAGTAGAAGTATTTAACCAGCATCAACCGACATTTAAGAATATTTCAATGGTCCTGCCCTGGGATATAGCCGTGGGGGGAGGCCCACGGCCCGACCGAGGGACACTAGGCCGGATGATATAGAGTATGTGGTGGCCAGTTCCTTTTGCAGGATGGGAATGAGGACACAACACCCAGTCCTGACCCAGGAAGGAAACTTTACATCTCTGTAAAATCCGTGACCCAGCCGGGAATCGAACCCGGGCAGCCCACCCACGGCAGCAGCAGGACTAAAATTTTCTGACAGTGCTAACTATGATTGCCCTGAGAGGTTTGCAAGAAAATACTTGCATTATCAAACTGCATGAAATAAGATTTAAGATGCTAAATAGGCTATATAAAGCTTTAGTTGAATAAAAAATACTTGATGGTATAGAAGTATGAGGAAAGTCAAAAGAGGAATATTTGGACATGATAAGGACCAGGTTCTGCAAACAGATGTGTGTCCCTAGACATTCATCTAAGAAAGCAGCTACATATGAAGTTGGATACGACAGTAGCATCGGTATCACTCCCAGTAGATACATTTGTGAGAAAGATAGAGAAGATTTAGTTAAACCACAGTATAAGTAAAGAAACTGTGTGTTGAAAGTTCTACGACAACATGTTGGCTGGACGACACTAGCGCTCCATGCGGAGAGTAACTAAAACTACATTTTCATCATCATATCAAATTCCTTTGGAAAATACATGAACACATCACAAAATATGTTATGTTACGAGAGAGAAAAATACACAATATTTTTATTTAATGCAAATCTGAATTTTAAATCTAAGAAATAATAGAACAGATATTATATTCTAGTTAAGAACAGGTAAACAATATCTAAATAGGCTACTGTTAAAGACTGTATCTTGGCCTAGTACCGGTACTTTTCCTTTAAAATCATTGCCCTTTAATATAATTTATAATTCAAATTATGACATTAAATACATGTAAATTATGATATTATACGTCTTTCACGTAGTTCATCCTGCACTTCATTGTTGAGAGTGTATTTTGATTCTTTTCCTTATATGGCAACATACAACTTCAATTGTAGGTCTGTGTAGCATCAATTACTGTAGGATGAACTCCATTAAACAAAACAAAAAATTCGAGCATTTGGAATTGAGAATACCGTTGGTACAGCAATTTTAATTAACGAGTTTTTATAGGAATTCATAAACTGTCTGTTTTTGGTGTGTTCCAAGCATAGACAGTAATTTTCTCTCAAATACTTTAATTTTTTGTTAGTAGGTTTTCTTGTTGACCATTAATGACCCGTTTTATACAACAGAAGTCATTACAACTGAATGAAATATAAAAATATTACATTAAAGTAAGTTGAAACATAACCACACCAGAATCACGAGGCCTACAATAAAAATTACGTATTTTCGTTCTTACCTTTCTGGATCTTTCAAGAAAGTGAAGAAATGCAATTCAGGATTATTATTGCTGCAATTTACAGCAGAACAACAAGGTCCTTTCGAATATTGCTTGTTCTAATAAATACAACACTCCTATTTATTTACATACTCCCAAGATTAGTTACTGTAGTGTTAGTTTATGGCCGCTACGATCCTAGTATATGCGCGCACATGATCGTCTGGCAGAAAAACGGACTGAGTTTCGTTACTGTATCAATACATATACTGTGGTAAAACTATGTTTTCAATTCCCACTATTAGGAAGATGATAGATGAGATGTGACTAAAATGGTAACGGAACTTAGTACTGAACTAGGAGAAAGACATTAAGACACTAAGGGCCAATTGTATAAATAGTTTGATCTTGGATCAGAGACTAAATTGATCTCAGTTCACGGTGAACTCGGAAATTTTTGTTGTATAAACGCTAATCTGAGATCATTTCGCACAGAACTAGGATCAATTTTGACTGGAGAAATATCTCCGATCAAACTAGTTGATCTCAGTTCAAGGGGCTGTTTTCGTATTTGAGACATAAGATTAGCTCATTATAAACATAATATTAGGCCTACCTGTGTGGTCATGATAAATATAAAGAAAATACACAAAAGACAAGTTCATACATTTCTAGCTATAACGTAGTTGTGCGTACATTTCTAGCTATAAAGTAGTTGTGCGTATATAGGCTATGTTTTAGGCTCCTTATAATGCAGTGTAACATAACTCTACAGCATAACCTGTACGTTATTATTATGTTGCACTAATTACTATAATACGAAAATAATTCTTGCACCACAATTGCAACTAATACGAAATTATCAATCTTCACCATTTCATGCAGCCCCCTAACCTTAAACACAGGAATTCTCGCTTATCACCCCAACGTTCACTTGATGGCGTAGTGGTAAAACGAGTGGCTGTCATGCTAGCGGTCCCGTGTTCGAATCTCCTTGAGTTCAAATTTTTTATTGTAGGAATAGGTAGGTATGGTAAAGGAGAAGAGAGATTGAATAGTAGAAAGGGGGAAAAATAAAAAATTTCCAAATTTTCAACGCTGCTAAACGAGAGACAGTTAGGAGACTATGGTGGAACTACTAGGAAATCTCGAGTGGGAGGATCTTAAGGGGCGACCTGTTTTTGGATTTTCCCCAAATGCTTTCTTCGTTATCTTTCTTTATGTGACCTATTAACTCTTTCAGAACTGATATTTTACATTGTAATAAGGCAGTCATGAGGTAAAAACTTCAGTGGGCTATTAAGTTTAAAATCGATAGAGAAAAGTTCAGTGGAATAGGCTACCTGGTTTCCATGAATGACAAGCATAACAGATGAACAAAAATTCCTTAAGTTTTACGTCTCCGCTCTTATACAATTCATGAGAAGAAGCATTTATATGTCCTTAGCCATGAAAATGTTAAGCCGATTTATAACGCCAGGGATGAAATTACCAGAACATTTTTCATCGCATTTTGCTCTTGCACGGATATTATCGCATCCATCTTTTTGGATTCTACAATATCTTTATATTTTCCCAAGACAATTTCAATTAGGAACGATCCTTTTTCTGCTTAATTTCGATCATATTTCCCCTTCCTTTCGCATAACACAGTCTAAATACGGAGGAAAACAGAATAACAATGCTCTAGTCTCGCAATACTCATCTGTTTCTGCGATGTTGCCAAGCGCTCATGTATGAACTAGGATCAAAATTGAACTTCGATTAGTTGATCTTAGATCAGTGTTATACAATACGACTCGAGTCTGAACTAAGATCATTTTCTGAACTTAGATCATAATTGATCTCCAGTCAGTGATGTTTATACAATCGGCCCTAAGAATGTTAACAAAAGGGGCAATAACATTCAAAGGCAAAATCACTTAGCAATAACAAAGGAAAAAGTATTTGGTGATGTACAATAAAATGAAAGAATTGTGGGGATTGAAAAATTTTTATAGGATGTTCTAAGAAACAGAGAATTGGTCGAGCTTGGTGATGATTAGGGCTCTGGAAACTTAGGAGGACAAGAAGTAATTTTGAGAGAGGAAAACACATAATTTTAAAATATCCTGAAACTAAAACAATTAGGTATACATTTTTTAACAAAAAATTAGTAGAAATAAACATAGAAGTAGCATACAAGAAATTAATAGAAATGAAAAATATAAAAACACTGACGGATGTAGGGACCTTTTTATTAAACTTGACATATTTGGTTCTAATTTTCACTGTTCTACGTTAATTTCTTATTAAAAATAATTACTTACAGTGAATATATTAAATGTATTAAAATAACTTCAAACACAACGTTTCGGCTCCTCCTTCGAGCCTTCATCAGGTGTACTCAAACCAGTAACTTTACTCCTGGATGAGGTAGCATCCACATTTCTCATCGGATTGTCACTATCGATAAAAAATATCGCACATCTCGCATGTTTGTTTATCCAATCACTAGGGATACTGTATCCTATGTTTTCCACCGAGGTTTTGGGAGGTGAGAGAAGTTTTAACTTAGTTTTACCTTTTTGCATTGTCTTTATCAAATTAAGCCCTTCATATCTGTTCATGCTAGTTTGTTGATTACCAATAATATTGTAAAAACTGTTCTCGGGTTTCCAGTCGGGTAGTAATTGAAGTACATTCTGAGCTTTCGGCAACTGTCTGCGTCGTCATCTTCGGAGAAGTGAGAACCAGAGGTTGTGGTGTTGTATATATACCCATGGCAGGACTAGTCAGATGCAGTCGTGGATCCTGATTGGTCGGTGGAAGTAAACGATCTCTCCCTCCACGATTGGAGCAGAGAAATAGCAGGTTGCCTTCTCCGAAGATGACGACGCAGACAGTCGCCGAAAGCTCAGAATGTACTTCAATTACTACCAGACTGGAAACCCGAGAACAGTTTTTACATTGTATTCGTCGGGAGAACCTTCAAAGTTTTACCAATAATATTCCATGCTTCGCATACCTTTCGCTTAACCTTGTTATTTTAATGCATTTAATACATTCACTGTAAGTAATTACTTATAATAAAAACTTGGACCTTTTTATATATAGCCAAATTGAAATGGGAAAAACAGATGAAAGAATTACAAGAACAATGGCACAGCTAGGTATGTACTGCATTAGGATGGATAAATTAAGGGACTTGCAACATGACGGGACACGTGATATAGAAAACAAATAAGTCAACAAGCTTTAATGTTAAATATAGGCCTAATGCATTTGTATGAAGTACATTCTCTGGTGATAAAGTATTTTGTAACAGCAGGGAGATAAAAAGCACGATACAAGAATAAAATACAAATTACAGATACACAGGCTCTTTAATTCTTTAGAATTATAATTGTAGTCCAATAAACTGACTTGATATATGATTTCTACAGATTTTCAATAAAATTATAATCTAAAAGTAAGATTTTCTGTAGGAAATATACTTTAAATCCACACACTATATAGCATCTTTGTTACGGTTTTAAAGTGGATTTGTAAAATAAATAACAATATGCAAATGAACAATATGTTATTTTAAAGAAAAATCCTTGGAAATTAACCTTGAGTACTACTACCCGACCGTGCGCAGGACATTTAAATCTTAAAAGTTCAAAGTTAGGGCAGCATATGTAATTGTGTTGTTAATTTGATCTTAAATTAATTATTTTGAGCTTAGGCCTAATGATTTTATATGGCTTCCAACTACATGAAAACAACAAACTCTTGAAAGGTCTGCACACATACTTTTCTTCTGGTGTGTTTGTACTGAAACATTTACTTTAATTTACAAAACACAGGTAACTTGGGAGAGGTGAGATACTGCATATTTACAGAGAATGAGTCATTCAGTTTGGGGTTGGAAACGGTCCAGGAATCAAATCATGCCGCAAGCACTCATCATGTTTCCGAACAGAGCTTACAGCTGCACGAAATGGAAGGCGGAAGCACAGTATTTACATATATTATCTCTATATATATACATAAGGCTTTGTCCTGACTGACTGAATGAATGACTGACTGAATGACAGGAATCAACGTACAGCCTAAACTATAACAGGTAGAGACTTGGAATTTTGACAGTACCTTTGTTTCATAATGTAGGTGCTCACTAAGAAAGGATTTTGAAAAATTCTGATTCTAAATGCCAAAAATTAAATGTTTTTGAAAATACTTAATCCCTTTTTACATAGAATTATCAATTCCAAATCACAGAATATATTGTTGCCAAATGGTATCAGATGGGCTTGGAAAAAAGAAATGAAATGCACTTTTGACAAATAAGAGAAGTTATCAAAATAATTCATGTTATAAATAAATATTACAGAATGAAATCCACTAAAATAATGGAATCACATAACTTTCTCTACCCTGGACATAGAGAAAACAAAATGAGGTATGGTAATGTGTATATTATTATATTATATCGCAGGTTTTTGGAGAGAAAAGTATGAAAGTGATAATGCTTTCTGTTTAATTTCATCCCCAAAACGGCTTTATGGTAACATACGAGTGGGAAATTTCCCGCCTCGATATTACAATTTTATGTTACAGGAATTTCTGTTTCTTCTTATTTAAACCTCTACCAGGCTTGCTGTGCACTGTACAAGCGATGGGATGCAAAATTCTAGATCCTCTATGAGCCATAAAAAACTATATCAAGCGTTTTCTGAGGGAATAGTTTGAGTGTAATAAGTCGTTCTTCCTATTTCAAATTATAAATGCCTATATAAGGACCTAGAATTTAAAATTGAAAATCCTTCATAAGTTAATTTCCAATTACAAAATACAAAACCCGGGCGACGCCGGGTCTTTTAAGCTAGTTTGTTATAAAACACTTAAGACTCCACTATTTTTATTTACAATTAGCAAAACATGTTTTGTGGAATAGTTTTCCACATCTTCCCAGGTTAAACAACATAGTATTTCACTGAACTTGATAAAAATTATAAAAACACTTAATGCTCCACTTATGTCAATGTGTAAAACAGAACTAGTTTCGGGAGTCCTCTCCCATCTTCGGCTGTTAGTCAACTGGCGTTTGGCGATCATGTCTGGTGGTGTTTATAGTCTGCCCCGTGCTGCCCTCTCCCTTGCTGACTGTAGGTTTGATGACGTCATCTATTGGCGGTAGTTCATTACACCGCTGCTGTTCTTGGTGATGAAGATCTTCTCCCAAGTAATCAGTTCTACCGGTGTCTTGACATGTTTTAATAGCTTGATATCATTTTTGATGTGGTGGTTTTGTGTCCAGAAGTGGTGTGCTACGGCTGATTTTTCGGTCTGCATAAATTTCACATTCCTTAGGTGTTCTTTCATTCTGGTTTCTATGCTTCTTTTGGTTTGTCCAATGTAGGTCAGCTGGCAGTCTTCACATTCCATCTGATATATTCCTGATAGTTCTATTTTGGGTGTGATGTTTTTTAGTGGATGATTGAGCAGATTTCTAATTGTATATTTATTCTGTGGTGCTAGCTTTATATTATACTCTTTGAAAACTTTCGGATGGTAGGTGAATTTCCTGTAATTTTGTTGGTCTTTCTCTGCATTTTCTAGTGTACTAATTTCTTTTATCATTTTCTGCTACTTGTGTTTTGAAATCGTCTTGTCATCAAACTTACAGTCAGGAAGGGAGAGAGCAGCACGGGGCACCAGACATGATCGCTAAACGCCAGTTGACCAACAGCCGAAGATGGGGGAGGACTCCCGGAACTAGTCCTGTTTTATACATTTGACGTAAGTGGAGCATTAAGTGTTTTTATAATTTTTATCAAGTTCAGTGATTTAACATGCTCCACTGTTTATATTACTTTGTGTTAATTTATTTTAACATAGTACCAGTTTGGGAGTCTCACTCATGAGAGCTCTGAGACCCATCAGCGTTCATAGGGCAAGGTTTGAAAAAATGTAATATGGCAGTTTTGGTTATGTGTTGAAGTCATGTATGCCAGATGCATGTCTTCATTGTGTGTAAAGCAAGTGCATCCACTATTCCAACACAAACCACTGGTCAGGCAAGTAATCGCCGTGAGCACAATTTATGACGCAATATTCGAGTGGTCCATTCATGCTCATATTGATTCTTTTCTGGGAGCAGCAAGCGTGATTATTTCATGGTTTTGCCAATCTATAGCGCAGGACAGAAGTCAGGTTTCTTTGCATTCGTGACTTAAGCAATCATTCAGTCACCTCAAAATTTACAGGCTAGGAAAAAAAAACAAACTTGAGAAAACTTATGTCTACATGACAGTAGACATCTGGCAAAGTTATTCTTATGAAAACAGAAGTGAGTGGAGATTCTGTACATAGAAATTGACTAAAATTAACAAACAACCTGTACAACATGTTTTGAGAAATCCATCCTCATCTTCAACTTACTCCAACTGCTTGATCTGCAATCTGAGTATCCTCTTGTGGACGTCCTACAAACTTCTTAAATAATCATCTTCCATAGAGATGTCAAAATTCATAATTCGGCATTAGCAGCCCACCTGTGGAATCTGGACCATGAAAAGGGACAGTAGAGTGAGCTGGATAACTGCATCCAGGGACATAAAGAATTTACAATCTGGGAGAAGATCTTTAACCAGAAAAATGCAGATCATCTTATGAATATTAACATAAGAATAAAATAAAATTGCTTCCAGTGGATATTTATTGTAAAGACAAATAAATATCCACTTTTATTTTATCAATTTTATCAATTTTATTTTATTCTAAAATAAAATTGCTTCCAGTGGATATTTATTGTAAAGACAAATAAATATCCACTTTTATTTTATCAATTTTATTTTATTCTTATGTTAATATATTAATCGGTGGAAATCAGGACCATTATGGCAGAATTATCTTATGAATGTTGACATCCCCATGGAAGGTGATCTACGAGGCACGTCCATAAAGTAAGTTTCCCTGGGGACATTTACAGAAACAAACCACAATTTCAAGGAAATATTTATTGCAACAGACACAGGCAGTGTTCAGCTATTTTTCAACATATTTGCCACCGGAATTGCAACATCTGTCTTACCATGGCACCAACCTTTGAACACATGTGTCCTAGAAGTGTGCCACCAGGTATTTGAACTGCTGTGTGACAAACATCTCCGCCTCTCTGTCATTTCTTGAGGTGTAGGAAAGATGGAAATCAGTGGGAGCGAAGTCTGGGCTTCGGGTGAATGTTTAAACACCTCCCAGCCAAACCCTGCAGGAGACTTGCTAGGAGGAGTTTAAACATCCACCATAAAGTCCAGACCTCAGTCCCAGTGATTTCCATCTTTTCCTACACCTCACGAAATGACAAAGAATAACAGAGAATGACAGAGGCTAAGGTGGTTGTCACATGGTGGTTCAAATCCCAGGCGGAACACTTCTACGACACAGGTGTTCAGAAGTTGATGCCATGGTAAGACAAATGTTTCAATTCTGATGGTGGATAAGTTGAAAAGTAGCTGAACAGTGGATGTGTCTGTTGCAATAAATATTTCCTTGAAATTGTGGTTTGTTTCTGTAAACAGCCCCAGGGAAATTTACTTTCTGGACGCGCCTTGTAATTAAGAAGTGACATCCATAAGAGGGTATTCAGATCACACAGCAGGCAGTTGAATAAGACGAGGAAGGGAACAAAATTCTCAATTTATCCAGATCAGTTTTTTAAATTTTTGTGAAGTTCTATGTATATAATCTCTATTCACTTATGTTTTCATAATTATATTATTTCCACATTAGTTATATAATGGCCGCCGGCGTGGTCTTGTGGTTAGCGTTGCTGACTACGGATCCGTCGGCCCAGGTTCGATCCCCGGTACCTCCTCGGATTTTTCTGAGGTAGGGAGGTCTGGTAGGGGTGCACTCAGCCTCGTGATTCCAATTGAGCTACTTGATAGAGAAGTAGCGGCTCCGGTCATGGAAACCACCATTAACGACCGTGGGTGTCGGCATGCTGACCACATGCCCCCCAATCCTGCCATCTGCCTATAGGTAGATGATGCAGCTGTCGGGTGGTAGGCCTTGTCCCTTCGGGGATGTCGCGCCATGGAGTTTAGTTTTAGTTATATAATGTTATTTTCACTGCATATTTGCGACAGTCTAACATGAAAAGAATTAAGTTGCATCTTAAAGTTTGTAAAATAGGTAGCTTTCCTTAATAGTCCAGAGATACAGTGAACGCCGCTTAATGTAATCGTGGATAATGTTATCAATTGGGTAATGTTATCATTTTTATGAAGTCCCGTACGGATTAATATTGATACATTGCAAAAATTAAAAGATTCAGTTTATGTTATCACATTTTCCTTTTTATGGCTTTATTTCCATATACATCAGTACGTCGTTCAAAATCTCGTTTTTAAGGGTTTCAACTGTATTGTGTTGTATTGGTAGGGTTCCCTCAGGATGACCAGTTTGAGGGGGGTGGCATTCGGTAACTTTCTCTTTTAAGCAATAAAACATGTTTCACCCCTCAGTTAAGCTGCAGCTTTTGATTTATGTAGATAACAGTGTTGACATGCAGTGATGGCTATTGTAAAATCAAAAGACTAACAGACAGGCGTTAGATGTTTTCTATGTGGTGTTCACCACAGATCAGTAGACTTCCAAAAACACACGTAACTCATAACTGAGTATTGTATGTAGTATTGATTAATGAACTCCTAAAGGAAAACAAAAACAATTTAAAACTTAGTTTCTGGTTGAAAAGAATAGTTGCTTGCAGTCTGATACTGTATTATGAGTGGTTCAATGATTCACAGTTACATATTACCTCATGAATAAATAGCTTTAAATTCTGTGTTAGTAGTGTATTATCTTGTATTGAATGAATAACTTTCATTCAATTCTTTCGGCTATTGTATCAGATTAGCTGTGAGCACAATAAACGGCGTGCACTGTATATGAAATATTCTGAACTGTGCACTTCCTAAATTCTCACATTTTAAATAAGTGAAATTAATTCACATTAATACACTTAAATACAAGGTTTCACCATAACAGTCAACACAAGCAAACTGACCTTCTTTTTTAGCTTCATCCTGTAATTTTGATTGGATAGAAGTTTGTGTTGGTCCAGGCAATCCAGATGGTCCTGCTGAACCTGCCAATATATTAAATAATACATAAATCAACCTCCTCACACACAAGGAAAATAAGAGCTTTACACGAGTGTGTTGTTGTTACCAGAATTGGGTGGTAGGGGCTGGCTCATGTCGGGATACATCATTCCTCCCTCAGACCAGTTGGGCTGTGCATATTCCTGCAACACAACTCAATCATATCAAAACCAGCAACGCCTATGTTACTATACTTCACTAAAGTCATCAACCATAAATGCCAACTCACCTGACATCTTCATCTTCACCTGCAGGTCGTGTGAAGTTATTTATTTGTCAATGTAGATTTGTTCCCAAATAAATAAGATTTTGTGGCAATTATATTTACAGTAAATAACGATAATAGCTGCAACCGAAACATTCAAATAGATTCTTTACTTGTTGTGGCATCTTTAAGTACCAACCTAGGTACACAAATCTCTAGTGGGCTCACAGCAGAGCTCTGTTAATTCTGAATTCAGAAGTGGATGTTAATGGTCTGCTGAGTTCAAGGGGGAAAGAATATAAAGTTGAATATAAGTATATTGTAAACACAGATCTCTCAATGTTTTACTCAAGATCTTATAGATAGGAAGATCGAAAAAACAATGGACAAAAGATAAAACTTCAAAACACAACACAGTTTAAAATTCACACTGGATGTCATATAATCTGTGAAACCAACGATTCGGTTTTTTGAATGCGAGTCACAGCCAAGGAGAGCAGCAAGCATAGGCGTAACCAGGCCAACCATATGGGGGGGGGGGGGGTTATAATATTCGGGGGTCTGGAATACCCCCCAGGGAAAGGGGGGCTCGGGGGTCCTCCCCCAGAAAATGTTAAAAATTAAGATGCACAGTAACGAGTTTTAAGCTTCTCACGCTTTATACTCATATTAAGTAATTTATAAGCAGACTTAAAAAAAGTTGTAAAATTTTCATTTTTTAAATCAAGGGGGCAGCAAGTGGGACTTCCATTCCTTCCATTTAGTGTTCTTGATGAAGGCCTAGTGGGTGGGCCAAAACGTCGAGTTTTAATAGGCTATGTGACATCCACTGTGAATTTTAAACTGTGTTGTGTTTTGAAGTTTTATCTTGCATACAATGGAAAAAGGACTATCTGCAATTTTGTGCAATGGACAAAAAGCACCAAAGACATCAGCACCCTGTCAAAGAGAAGATGACGGTTGTAAATTCAGAAAATTCACACATCACCCATAGGCAGATAGCAGATTTAAGATGATATTCAAAGAACGAACAAAATTTTTGCCCATCCAGAATAAACACAGTATTAGATCGAAAAAATAATATTGAGATAGATACATACACTACTTCCCTTATTTTAATTACTAACCTGAACCCAGGTTTCGGTGAGCCTTCCCACCATGTTCACCAGTTATACTCCATCTGACTGTTGGTCTTCATCAGCATCCTCTCGTGGGCTTTTGATGAACTTCTTGACGAGGTCATTTTCCGAGGGAATCTGAGATTCCCTCGGAAAATGACCTCGTCAAGAAGTTCATCAAAAGCCCACGAGAGGATGCTGATGAAGACCAACAGTCAGATGGAGTATAACTGGTGAACATGGTGGGAAGGCTCACCGAAACCTGGGTTCAGGTTAGTAATTAAAATAAGGGAAGTAGTGTATGTATCTATCTCAATATTATTTTTTCGTAATATTAACTTCCCTGTATAAACTTTCTAAAATTCTATATACAGTATTAGATGTTATAAGTACTGATGCTATAGAAATTACACAGTGAAGAGACTATAATAAATTATTTCTCGGGAAGGCCCTGATGCGCACCTAGTGAACCTTTTATGAACTTCTTGATGAGATTTTCTTCTTCCGGTATATCAAAACTCACAAATGAGTTTTAAAAATTTCTAGATCCTTATGGTTTTTGACAATTTTAATCATTTTGCTTCTTTACAAATGCCATGATCAATTTCTCAAACATGCAATGTCACAACTGATTTTTCAATCCGACCTATCTAATGTTCCTGACATGTTCTTTTATTGTTGTTTTCACAATTTTAAAAACCAATTTGAAATATTCCTGATTTTTTGCCTCAAAGTATGCTGTCAACATCACTTTTTATTAAATTTTTTAAACCGTAATTTTTTTTGTGGTTCAATAGATATAAAATCTTTGAATATCATTTGAATTTCGAAGAAGCCCATTGATGAAAAGTAGAACTTCTGAATTTTGTTTTTTCCTCAAGAGGCGAAGAGGTGTACAAATCAGAATATCAACACATACAGAAAACTGGTGAACTGAATGAATAGGTTCAATAAAAAACTTACATACAAAAATAGTGCCAAATTTAAGAAACAAAAACAGATGAAAGAATGCCCTTAATGCATGCAAGTAATTTTGTTTGTTTATTCATAGCTCAACAAAGTTCTTGGAATATCAAAATAAATAGGCATGACATAGATCTTGGAATTCAAAAAGACAGTGCATAAGGCTATGGAAAGAAAAGCACAACAAATCTGTACTTTTGTTGTAAAGATACACCCAGGGTTGCCAGTTATCTGAAATCAAAATAAGGGACAGATGCGTGGTCGACGAAATCGACGGCTTGTATCTCAGAAGTTGTAAACTTTATTTAATAACGATAGTTTCGTTGTGATATTGGCATCACAGTGCAGCTAATTAATAAACAGTAAATGACTTTCTGTTGATACTTGTATTTGGGTCATTCTCCAAAAAAGTGCAGATTTCAATGTTAGAGTTTTTAAAATTATTTTTTTTTATTTTGGACCATGTAATTTTGTTATGTAATATTTCTTTCTGCAGAGTACTAATGAGGTACTAGTCCTACTTACCGAGTGGTATTTTGCATTAAATTAACAAGGTTAAAAAATGGCGCATTCACGGAGGTGGGAAAACAGTAAGAAATAGTAATTATATAATTATATAAGAGAAGTTATGTGAGAATTATATTAAATCCTTCCCTAATTTATAAGTTTCAGACTACTCCTCCTGAGCTGATCCCAAAAAAATTCCTGGACGATGCAGACAGACTAATCAGAAGTGCGCTGAAGGAAATGCCTTCCCATGGATATCCCAGATGCAATGATCTACAGCCCTAGGAAATATAAAGGATTAGGGATATTCAGAACAAAATGGGAAGTAATATTGCAGCAAATCAATGCACTGAGATGCCTATATAAGACTCAGAATTCTTATATTCTGCAAACTCGTAATCTCCAACATGAAATTTTACAGTGCCTTAAGCAGATTAATGTAGAGTCAGAAGACAGTCTATTTTATAAAGACGGGAGTTTCCTTAATGCTAAAAAGGTTCGAGACCATCTCAGAACTAAAGAATTTGATTTATGGTGTAATCACCCACAAAAAGGGAAGGGTGTCATCTTATTTAAACAGCACACGCCTACAAACAGGTGGATATGGAATCATGTTGGTCTGTCTTGCAGTGAATGGCGTGACTGTTTGAAAATGGTGGGAAATGTTGCTGCAGTGCGCGCTGTGCCGGGTAGAGCTCAGGACAACCGTTGTCGGCGTTGCCACAACGAGGTAGAAACTCTTGCACATGTTCTGGGTTCCTGTCCGCATGGCGCCCAGTACGGTCAATTGTTGCAAATGCCCTTAAAGATGCTGATTATACTACTTTTGAAGAGGTGCATGGTCTCTCTACCACCGGGACTACGAGGGGTATTGATATCATTGCTTTTCAAAGAACCACACGATCCGGATTTATAATTGATCCTACTGTGCGTTTCGAAGTGAATGAGGCACAGCCACAAGATGTTAACAAGGAAAAGCAAGACATTTATAATCCTACCATCCCTTACTATCGTGATAAAAACAATCTCAAAGAACTTGAAGTCATTGGACTCATGGTAGGAGCAAGAGGAACTGTTACAACTTTCATGTTGAACACTTTCAAGAGATTGGGACTTCCTCCATCAGTTATAACTGAAGTTGCTTTAGCAACCCTCAAAGGATCTGTTTCAATACTGAGGAATCACATATATAAATCCTAATTGTAACTGTTAATGATTTTCTATTTTGTATTAATTTTTCCTTAATTTTATTATCTTTTTCTTTTCAATGTTCTATGTTCAATTCCTTTTTTGTTTTTCTTTTCTGGTACTCTTTGTCTGTGTAGGCAACCCATAACTATGGGAAGATTAAATAAATAAAAAATAAATAAAAATGTTATCATGAAAAAGAACAATATTTATTCCCATATAAATGGTTTAACACACAACTTTTTTATTTATTTTTATCTATGTTAAAATAGATTATCACCTTCAAATCAAAACATGATATATTGTCATAAACTATTAGGCTATACCAGTATCTTCTTTAAACAAAAATAAAAAATGCAGGCAGTTAAATATGTCATACTACTCAGAGTAGAGAACCAACGATTATAAGGCAAGGTAAAGATTCCTTGCAATAACTCCAGAGAAAAAGAACCAAACAGATCTTTTGAAAGAAATATGCCGTTGGTATTTACCTTTTACCAATTACAAAAAGTTTCAATCACGGCGTATTTTTTCGGGAGGTTTCAAAATTCTCCGGCTAGGAACTCCCCGGGACAATTAACAAAACTACGGTACTGTCCCATAAAATCCGGGACGTCTGGCAACCCTGGATACACCCCATTTTTAAAAACAACTTTAAGGAAAAAAGTGCATCTTACACACTGGAAAATATGGTAATTACTGAGCTCTGATGATTTTTGTGCATTTTATTACGTTTACTGATAATCATTAAGGATATAGTATGTCCTCATCCCGCAAGAGTCAATGGCGAATGTCCATAGTAACACCTTTGCCTGAAAGAGCCTTGGACAAGTCATGGTCTTCATCCCATGGCTTCAGACAGAACACTCATCATTAGGGCTCGAACTTTTAGGTGCTTATAAAAACGAAAATATTTATTTTTTATGTGTTTAAAAAGTCGAAAATATGTTTAAAAAATATGAAAATATTTTAATTTACTTATTTAACCAATATTTACAGAAGTAGCCCTACTCATCTAGTCATTCTAGTCAGCAAGTGTAGAACTGTTGCAGTGAACGACAAAAGTAGATCTTAAGTTGTGCATCTTAAAGCTGTGACGATTTTCACGGAACAGAGACTTGTATCTTGAAAATGTATGTTCAACATCTTGCATATTTGTAACACTGACACTCAGATGTTCCATCTGCTCCAAGTTCTCTACACTGTTACCTATTAAAATTTCTGAAATCTTGCGCAACACTTGTAACCCTTCATTCTTATTTAGGCATGACAGGAATTTTTCTTTAATTTTGTTTGCTTTTGAACCACTGATTTTGTTAAGTTTGTTTTCAATGTGTTTGATTTCTTTTTATTGATTCTGTCAACAATTGTTTTGTTGTTTCCAACTTAGTAATGCAGTGTAAGAGGAAACAGAAATTTTCACTAATGAAGGCCAAATCCGCCCTGATTTATTCTCTGACTGAACATAACAACGCAACACATTGAAAATATGGCGCAATTTTACAAAAACTGTCAAAATATTCATTTCTAAACTTGATATGTGGTAAAATATGTAAAAATAATTAAGTTACCAAAAATATTAATTCAAATAAGAAATATCGAAAATATTTATTTTTATGTGATATGCAACTCAGTATTTTGAATCCAAAGGTCCCAACCGAAACTTTGACAAAGTCCAGAAATCATAATAGCAAAAAAATTATGTATTTACCTAAAAGTCCTAGCCCTACTCATCATCATGTAGTATGATTCCATTGAAACTGTCTTGTAGGAAAATGGGTTTTAATTTGCAACACTGTAAAGAATGTTACCTACAAAAGCACTATGAACAATGAGCAACATCTAATGCTGATGCTGTGGACCTCATACCATTTGTCTTTCTTTCTCATATTACAACAAGATGTTGGAGCTGCCACAGACCTAAGGGAGCAAATCACTTAGGTGGTAGAAAAAAATAATAATCCCGTTTTGAAGCGAGTGGGATAAGAACTAGAATGAAGTGTGTGGGGGTGGGGGGAAGCTTGATTCACTTATTTTTTTCTGAAATGAGAACTAAGGGTCTACTTACAATTGACATAAGTAATACCCATGCACAGTGGCGGCTTGTGAATAGACAAACTGTGGAACGGCAGCACCCCCATTTCCACTTGATATTATCGATAACGTTTAATATAATGAGTAATATTTTTCTTTAATTCTTTCTTTATACTTGTACAATATATAATCCTTAAGCTTAATGCCAGTAGCCATCCCTCAGTTTATTAAAAGGAAAAAAGAAAAATCTTTGTATGGAACTGTGTGTTTCACAGTTCCAGCGGCGTGGTGTTTGACTGTTGTGTGCATGCCCACATAGGAAGGTGCATGCCATGACTGCAAGAGAGAGAGCACTGTCGCTTCCACAGTGCTGACCGCGGCGAACTGGTGAAAGGTAGTGTTCTTTTAATTTTTTTTCTCCGTGTGTGTTGTGCTTAAAAACCACGTACCATATTCTTGAATGTGATAAAGTGTAAAATTAGATTATTATCTTTGTTTCCAGCTATTCTATTTGATTCGATTTTTTCGGTTCTTTTATTTAACAGAAAACTTTAACCATGGCATATCAAGGAGAAAATTATTGATCTTTTCACGGAAATTAAAAAAAGAAGAATGGATTTCATTTTTAAACTAATAGATCAAGATAGATATATAGGCATTCATGAACCACAGATTATTGACTCTGTTAGACATTACATGAGAATATTATAGGAGAAAAATTCCTCCGACACTGGGACTTGAACCCAGGACCTTTGGCTGTTCGCGCCAATGCTCTACCAACTGAGCTAAGCCGGAGTTCAATTCACAGTGCCTGATGGAACCTCTCTCCTCCTTATAATATTCTCATGTAATAGATCAAGCTTGAACTGTAACAATTACATTAAAGTAACTAAATAATTTTCATTTTGTTTTATCCACTATTATAAATAAGTGTCATTGTTTATATTATATTATTTTTTTAATAAAAGTATAGTGGAAAGAATAGGACCGTAAATTATTTTCAATTGGATATGTTTTATCAAGTTTCTGAATAAATTTTCTTTCTATATATCTATGTTTCCTTCTACATCATTTTAAAACAAAGACTAAAAAATTTCTGTAGAAGCACCCCCACTAATTTTAGCTATGAGCCGCCACTGTCCATGTGATAATCCCATTAGCAATACTCATCAAGTGATTAAGTTGGCTGTCAGCTTTTTCTAGGATTCAGAATTGGTTAATTGCCTATTATTTTATGACATGTATAACTGTTTATATGAAATCAAATGGAAATATAATCCAAAAAACCTTCAATGTAACTTTATATATCATCTAAAGCCAATGCAGTGCTATACATGCTTGCTGTACACCGTGCACATTAGCACTGCATTGGCACGTTCTGGATGTTCCTCACACTGGCAAGAAGTGAGTGACGCTTTTTTGGACCATACGGCAAAACTTGGACATATACTGCCACCTCTTTGCAGTCACTTGTAAGGTTACTGTGCTTAGACCCGCCAGATTGAAATTAACCTCATTAATGGGTTATACAGGCATCTCCAGAGCTATGTTCGTATAATAAATGCTAGAACTCAAACGGCATCACACATGCAGGAAGTTCTTGCCTCACGCCACTCTCAGTGTTACAGTTTGTTACACATTGCAACTGTGCCTACAGAAACCTGTGCAGCTTTTTTCTCAAAAGTTGGTACAAAGAAGTGTAAGTCAATTTGTTTTCAATTCTCTCTCAATATTTAACAACAGAGAAGGGCAATATTTAAATCAATATTCATTACACATGAACGAGGGAGACAGTCTACTGTTGATTTTCTTTAGTCTGTAAGTGTAAGGCGTTAATTTTATGTCTATCATTATAATTAGAGACAAATAAAAGCATGGCTTCAAAATGTCCACTACTTCACAAAAGGCAAAGAATGGCGAAAGTAAGAAGTATAGGGTATAAATACTAAGTACATCAGCCATTTCATAAGTACGGGTAGGACATTCTTACATATTGTGAAAACTACTTTTGTTTATTACGTATCATAAATAATGAACTAGAACTGGTTCTGCACATACTGTAAAATTTACTATGCCTTCTTCTCCAAACTACATGGAAAGCATTATTTAAAATTGATTTTAAATATGTTTTTCAAAATCTATTACGGGTGGGACATAATTTGGACAAAGATTTTAATGGTGCACAATTCATTTGCTGTTCTGCTATTACTTTTATAGTCTTAATTAAGTTATTAATGACGATATGAGGGATTATATAGAGATTATACACTGTTTCCAGATTATCAGAACATTTATTTAACTCGTCAATAATAATTTAATAAAACTATCACCATTATGGGTGGGACAAAAAGTCACTGTTGTTATTTTACATAGTAACTAACCACACATACTTTCTGAAGTTAATCTTATACGAAATTGTACCTTAAGATGTATATTTTCTCAAATCAAAACAGACATAGCTGACTACTCTTGACTTCTTGATATTAAAGGGTGTTAAAATCATGCTAAAAATGGCAAAAAATTAACTGTAATGCAATAAATAAGTAAATTGACAGATTTTAAGCATGAAATACTTCAAATGCACTTAATTCCTTAATTTTCAGAGAATTTGAGGTTTTAAACTTATATTTGACCAGCCAATTACAATAATTTTATAACATCTTTCTTTGAGGGAAAAATTCCCATATTTTATGAAATGGCTGATCTGTAATGCAGTATTATACATGGAATAAGAAGACCTCAATGACAAATTGCTAGGCATAATAGCTCATTCAGAGAGGATAATTTTAGTTCAGGAACATGTACCCCCAACACGTCATTTCTTAGTTATGCTCATGGGTCAAGGTGCTTTCCTATAAGATTGGAATAAATACAATTAAGCACAAATTACATTTTACTGAAAGGCATGTTTTCATAATCTATGTTAAACAGCTGAATCTTTACCTGATACCATCGCAACTCTGTCTGGCTTCAGCACACTTCAATTTGAATGCAAGGTGTGAAGCAGGTAATCATAAGAATGTTTTTCAATAAAATGTTCACAATTGTGTTTGTTTAATATTCAAACCTTATAGGCGAGCACCTTGACCCATGTGCATAACTCATAAATAGGGCCCGGATGTTTATGACATGTCATATTTTTTTCCTTTGTGATGTTACCACAGCAAATATAATTTAAACATGATATCATCTAATGTGATTAGAATTATGCAATTTTCATTGGTCATATAATGTCATATTTTAACTTTTTCAGTATTTTTTGTCATTTTTCCGTCATTTTTCATATTATGGTCATATTTTCAATCATTTTTCATTTTTTCCCATGCTTTTGTTTTTTTTTTATTCCATTTTCATTTATTTGCTTACAGCCGTCTCAGAGATGGGATTTGAACACCCCTGAATTGTTGCTTGTAACTTCTCAGTATTTTCTTTCTAAAAATACTTTCACAAAATATAGGTTGGCCTACGTATATTTCTGAGAATTAGAAGAAAGAGTAGTAGTAGAGTACACAGATCGCATGCGATCCTTTGTGATCCAGTCGGATATACACAGCAGTGGGTTGCCAGCAGTGGGTTGAGAAGAAAGAGAGAGATGCGTAAAAAGGGACAGATGCAAAGAAAGCAAAATTTATTAATAAAGATTAATATTATTATTTATTAATGTGTTCTCATACAATTTTAATTGCAAAAACCGACAAGATTTTGAAAAAAAAAATTGTCTCTAGGTCATATTATTAGTCATATTTCGCCATTTTTTAGGTCATAAAGGCTTTCATATTCCTAACATTTTTAGGTCATAAACATCCGGGCCCTACTCATAAACATGTTTGGGGGTACATGTTCCTGAACTAGAAATTATCCTCTCGCCATGACCTATCATACCTAATAATTTGTCGGTGTTACACCCTCTATGCCAAATGATCACTATTCCCAGTATTATGTATTTAATAATGTCTTTATTACAACCAATGGTCATAGTATGATGAATGGAGCTCTGGTGGAATGATATATGACAGGGGAAACAGGAGTACCCAGAGAAAAAATCCAGCGACACCATTTTGTCCACCACAAATTCCACATGGATCCACCGAGATTAGATCCCGGGTCCCAGCAGTGGAAGGCGAGCGGTCTAACCACTCTGCCATGGGGCAAGGCCTATTAGAGTTGTATGCTTCATGAAAGTTTTACAACATTTTTGGGAAGCTAAACTCTCCCTTTGCTATTGTTTTGTACAGAGAAACATATGTCTCTTTTTAAGACCATTTCAGTTAATTCTGTAATTTTTAACTCCCTAAGCCCATTCTACCTGAACTCATTTTACCTGCACATAGTTGTTGGGAGTACATAAACTGAATACAAAAGCGATAATACTCTCTACTTACAGCTGTACTGTAGGCTACTTACCCCAGTGTAGGTGGCGCCAGTAGGAGGATTCGGATAATAATTATTGTAATTATACTGCTGATAGTTTGGGTAGTCAGGTGGAGCAGATGTCTGTGAATCATACTGCTGTGTTGATGGTCTTAATCCTGAATAGTTGTCCTGTAAAGATTCAAGAGGCACATTTGGAAAATACTATACAAATATAATGTGTTAAGAATAATTGTATTATTAACATTTTCACTGCTACTGATGTATAAATGCTTCATCTCAAAACTGAATAAAAGCAGAGTTATAAGATCAGTAAAATGTGAGGATTATATTTCAATTCATGAAAACCAAGCAGTACCACTGAAATTTTCCTCATTGATTTGAAACTTAGATGCACTTATTGAGCTCTGTATTTAAAAACAGTTGAAACCTAACCTACTTAATAAAAGATAACTTTTCTTATTATAGTTAAATAATAGTAGCATAAGCTACTAAGTCTATAAATATAAAAACCTTCTACAAACAAATGAATTAGTCATAAATATTACTAAAAATTCCTAAAACTGTTTAAAAATGTCCTTGAAGTCCATACAATAAAAATCTTGTACTAAAATGCAGATATTGTCTTCTACGCGTTTCGATGCTAATATGTCATCTTCAGGTAATTTCTGCATGAATGTGAAATAATGAAAATAAAGGGTAATTTATTATGAAGCCAATTAGAATTGGAACAAATGAATTAATGTTGTTTATAGGCCTTTAAGTGAATGAACTTTATCCTCTAAAGGATATATATACTACTGTATATGAAATTCTAACGTAATTCTATTATACTACATATCAGTGATAGTAACATAGACCCAAGCAATAGGCTTGTGTATGTCCGTGTGTTTTGATAATGATCGTTGATGAGTGGACATATTAATAAATATAATTATTTATATAATAATTCTGTATTATAAGTGTGGAATTAAGAAAACTGACAATTCTTGAGTTTTGTCCATTCTGTAGTGATAATCTTAATGATTTATGTATAGCGTAGAGCTTTATCACTGGTACTCACTACTAAATTGCGGTATTTTTACCTGTTGGAGCGCTTTCAACCGCATGGAGCGGCCATCTTCAGCAACTGACTCCTGAGTCAGTTGCTGAATATGGCCGCTCCATGCGGTTGAAAGCGCTCCAACAGGTAAAAATACCGCAATTTAGTAGTGAGTACCAGTGATAAAGCTCTACGCTATACATAAATCAAAACTGACAACTTAAATCAAATTAACAATTTTATAATATAGCCTATTTTTTAAAAATTCAGAGCCTATTTTAAGCACCTAAAATTGAATTTTAGCAACCTAAAAGTCTGAAGTCTAGTTATGAGTATAAAAGTAAGAGAGGGAAGAAATTATTAACAATAGCTCCCATGTTAGAAAAAACTTTTGTAAGTTACACTTGAAAGGTACGTCTGGAAAAATAAGTAGAACATTGAAAAGGAAATCATGTAAAAAAATAAACCGATTTTGTATGAAAGATATTTTTCCCATTTTATGGAGGAAGGATATCAAAACAAAATGTTAATGGTAATGATTTAAGGTAATGGGCTCAGGAACAGACATCACAATCAGTAGCATCTCCAAAATAATGCCTGGAATTGAACTAATGTGGACAGCTTTAAGTATAACACATTTAACTGTTCAGTGCATTTTCTATGCTAGGAAGTAAACATAAGAGCATTGGGTTAGCCAAATGTCTCTCTTCCCCTCCTTGCCGCAGGGTGTTGGACTGCCTGAAAGAACATGTCAATATGAAGATCTCGTCTCTATAAGTGCAGACCATATCCCTTCTGGACAGACTGGGGCAGCCTAATCTATGCTTTTTTCACGATATTGCAGCATGAAATTTATGGCTTTGCAGTGGGGACTGACAGCTGATTTTTTAAACACAAACTTCCATCTGAATGACCTACCTATGCACCAAATTTCAAGGTAAGTTTCAACATGATCTGATGTACCATTCCTGCATACTCTTTCAATTTTTGTTTAAATTTCCTTTAACAGCTTGGAGTCAAGCCACTTAGCTATCTGTGTGTGCCAGAATACTTTCCGTTGCCCAAGAACAGGTAGTTTTAATGCCTACTTATTTTAGATGCACATTCGTAATACCGTATTTACTCGAATAAAATGCGCCCTCGAATTTAATGTGCACCCTGATTTTGAAACTTGGAAAAAAAAAAAAAAAAAAAAAGAAGAAGAAGAAGAAGAGAGTTTGTTGGCGAATGTAATGCGCATCAATGGTAGGTAGATATTTTATTTGGAATTTTGTCATAGTATTAAGGGAATAATGAACCATGCATTTCCTGCATTTCTATTACCATTTTTTCAGCATAAAGAATTACTTTACGCTTGAAAGCAGCATCATAAGATATTCTTCTCTTCTTGTCCTCCATTTCGTGACTACTAACTAGTATTTTTATATGCTCTATGTAATGCTAGTAATGGGCCAACGATAAAATTAATGAAGTCGAGAATTACAGCAATGCATTGTTACGCAGACAAAAGTTACTGGTACTGTCAACCTACGAAATGGATTTGTACTCGAATTTAATGCGCCCTCGAATTTAACACGCACCTCAGTTTTGAAAGCTACAAATGGACAAAAAAAGGTGCACATAATATTCGAATAAATACGGTAATAACACATACCTCACTGTACTGCACAAAGGGTTGTTGTGAAGACTGAACATGACTGTAGTGACCTTGAGGTCTCCTCCAAGACTCATCTCTGGAACGTGATGATCGTCTGTGAGGGGAGATTCTGAAATAAAAATCCAACATATAAATATGGAGCACTGAGTTAGCCATATGAACTCACGATTGTTGATAGAAGAGTAAACTAGTGATAAGAGGTGTGGAAACTGAGGTACACTGGGCAGGGTTGGCAAGGATGAGAAATGATAGTTTGAAAAATTTACTGAAGGGGTTAATAACCACAATCAACAGATTTTCATTAAAAGTTATAAACTGCATCAAATTCAGTTTTTCAGATTCATCTGAGCATACTATGATAAGACTTTACACCTGGTAGGAAAGATTTTCTGGTCGGACAGTTGCACAGACCTTGCTGTGTAACCTAATAACAACGCAATCATTAGCGGCACAAATCTGCCACTGAAAGTTATGGTACTTGATGGCTTCAAGAAAAGTTCAGGTTTGGGTACTACTTCTTCATGTGCATATCCACTTGGAATAGAAAGAAATATATTTATGTGTGGCTTGAGGCTTTCCCGATGTTGAGAATATATTACTTTATCTTGGGCTTCCAACCGAAACTTCAATAGGGATGGCGGTCTACAACTTAGCCAGGCCTGGAAGTCAATATTGGCAAGTCTTACTCCCAGGAACGATTTCACATCTCACATCATTAAATTCAAGTTTTCCTTCCCAACCAATCACAGCTCTCCGTTTAATTTTCCTGTTGGGCTCCCATCCATTCTAACATATCCTGCCTTTCCTATATATGAAACAATTGGAACCAATCCTCCAACTCACCTGGTCGGAAGCCCAAGAAACAATAATATACCGTATAAGAAAGTTATTACCAATATGGAGAAGCACAGGACTGTCTTGCTTGGCAATAAAAGGAGTAACTGTTTGCTCCCTTCTCTGGTAGATTGAAATATTTAAATTTCCTCCCAGTTGTTATTTTAATAGTTTAATAAGTGTGAACAGTGTAATTGGTTTTATAACCAAGGATGCAATTGAGGTCATTCTGGGCCAGATGGAGGGAATGAGACAGACTGAAGACTAAGGTGAATAAAATATTAATTGAAATAAAGAAAGAAATAAGAGGTGTAGGGAACTAAGAAAGAAATGGACTAAATCAAATCAAGAATCATTGTGCTACAAAAGATTAAACAAAAAGTGCGGATACTTATGGACTTACTCTCGTACATAACAAAGCATCATTACGATTCCATGTCTCGCCATCCACTAAAAATTTGCAATAAGTTGATACTGTATTCATTTTCCAGCAGGGTTGAAATGTTTAAAACAAGTGTTTAAAACATGTTTAAAACAAGTGCTTGTGTTTTTTCAAGGTGGTTTAAAACGTTTTAAACAATCTGTTTTAAACATGTTTTTTTTAGCATATGCTTAAATCACTTTTTAATTGCGTGTTACATTTAATTATGAAGACAATTTACATTTTGTCAAGTCAGTGACACCCTGTTAGTGTTGTAAAAAGAAAGAAGAAAAAAAAAACTAGGGCCAGAATACCAGAAAATCTTGTGAGGTGGTGTCTTTTGTATCCTTTTCCTCCAGATTTCTCTATCCTCTGCCGCCAGCTTCCAGTTTCTGATTTCGAGTAATTGATTTGAATTTTTTCTGGCTGCATCCTACCATCTATTTTGTGGTCTTCCTTTTTAAAAAAAGAGATTAATATTAAATATTGAATGTGTCAATTTGGCAACACTGTAGTAGGATATGTTAAAAATTGAATGTGCCAATTTGGTAACACTGTAGTAGGAGGCAGTAATTAAACAGTAGTTTGTATTATTTTTTATTAATCATGAACTATTAAATCATAAACAAATACCACTGGTACAAAATGTATTTTCAAATACTATTAAGTCTACGACTCGTAAACCTTGAACATCTTAGCACAGGGTGTCATTGGATTGACAAAATGTAAATTGTCTGCATAATTAAATTTAACACCCAATTAAAAAGTATTATAAACATATGCTAAAAAATGTTTAAAACAAATTGTTAAAAATGTTTTAAACATTTCAACCCTGTATATATATATATATATATATGTGTGTATATAATAGGCCCTATACATTAAAATGGTTGTTTTAAACAAAATGAACGGTTTAAACTTTTTTAAAACAAACAACATTGTTGTAAACATAAAAACATTAAAAAAACACGTTTAAAACAACCAACATTGTTGATCACATAAAAAACGTTTTAACCAAAAAAACATGTTTTAAACCACAAAAATACTTTTTTTGTTCTTTTAAAAAAAAAACATGTTTTTTTCCAACCCTGTTTTCCAGCCTGAAGACAGCACCAACAATCTACGCGGCGCCACCTGGATAGCCTACAAAGTTAAGTTGATGTCGTAATCATAATTTTTGTCATATAAAAATTAGGACTATTTTGTCTTGAATCATGATGTGTGCAAGTTATGTACATTTGTTTACATGCACTGGACTTCTGAAACTGAATGGATAATAGTTTTTATTCACATGAAATTTGTGAGCTTCCTTACATGTGCGAGGTTGCTGAGCTGAGTTAGGAATCCAATTCATTCATACAATCCTATACATGATATACCTAAGATAGCCAGTTTTTATCTCTGGTTACTTTTGGATAGGCTCATGCTGTTTTGAATACCGTATTTCATCGTGTAATCGTCACCACCGCATAATCGTCGCACCTTGATTTTTCAGTCCAAAAATGGTGTATAAAAATTTCATCGCATATTCGTCACACGGATATTTTGACAATATTCTCTCATTCACGATGATTCGGAAATTTATAACTGACACACCGCCACTGCAATCTAGAGCACCGTTATCCTCCATCCAATGCATTCAAGGTTAAGAAATGTGATGACATGTGACCACTAGCTTGACACAATAGCAAGGGGTACGGGTGGCAATTCACGTGAAATTGCGTTAACACCATTTGGGTCAGTTTCAGTACACTAACTTGCTTGCTTCAGTAGACAGTAGTATACTGTAGAGAAGGGGAAGAAATAGGAATTATACTGTGAGTTTTCATTTGAAAGTAATAGCATAAGCTCCCTGAGCTGATCCTTTCATTTGCTAATCTAAGCCCATGTAAACAAATGCATATGATTTGAACCGCAGCACACATCATGCTACAAGACAATATAGTGCGGTATTAGATTTGATTTTTATATAATTAAAAACTCATAATATAGGACGAAAATTATTAAGATAACAATATTTATTACAAACGTTTCAGCGTATTGTGAAACGTGGCATTCGTAATATAATCCTTTAGTTTGCATTGTTATGAATAATTAGGTGAAAGTTTGGAGGCTTGTTCCGATATGTTTCTGATTTGAGAATTACGCCACTGCCGGAGAACTCCGCTTAATGTACGTAGGCCTAATTATTTCATAGTAATATAATTCTGTATATAACATTATTCATTTAGCACTCATTTTCAGCTTGAACAATTAAATAAGTAAACAAACATGTCCTTGACAGCTGAAAGTGGCTTATGGAAGGAGACACGGCCTACTAGAAATTTTTCGTTCTCAAAATGAATGGATGACAAAATACTCTCGCCAGTCAGGGTTGTCCAGTCCCGTCTCTAGATTACCATGTTATATTCCCTATATGTTCCAAGATATTTGCAAAGCATTTTAAGGTACTTGCAGTTGAAACCAGCAGCTAATTTTTGGAGCGGGGACTTCTTACAGCATCTAGATGACCCAGGAAAAATATTGAGGCATGTTTCGATATGAGGTTAGTGATAGATTTCTTGTGAGTGCACTACTGAGACTAATGTTTATTTATCTGTAGGACCACCACAATGAATCAACAGATACTAAGCAAATTTAAAATGAAAACACTGACCTATCAGACCCACTTCTGTCTCGACTGTGGCGGTGCCTTGGAGATCCACTCCTGTCTCGACTGTGGCGGTGCCTTGGAGATCCACTCCTGTCTCGACTGTGGCGGTGCCTCGGAGATCCACTCCGAGATCTGGAATGCCTTCGCCAGCCGTGTGGTGAGTTCCCTCTCCAGTTGTGTCTACGTGGTGACAAACTACCACGTTTCAGTGAAGGACTGTGGTCTCGATGGAATGAGCTGTGCCTGTTAAATGGACTAATGCTTCTTTTTTTCCCAGGAGGACTAAGAGACCGTTTTATTGGTGTCCACACTGGAGGTAATGGAGATGGGCTACTGTGTCCACGGCGATTCATTATATTTTTCTGAAAGAATTAATATAAAATCAGGAAAAAAGATTATAACACAGCACAAAACACAATAAAACCCAACAATAATACATTCTCAACACCGGGAAAGCCTCAGATCACAAAGAATATTATGAGGGTGGATCAAAAAGTAACGCACCCCCAATTTTTTTTACAAAAAGTTTAATAGGTACAATTACAAACAAATGCACACATGAAGGGACATCTTTTGTCTATTTTTGTATATAGTCACCAAGTTTCTCAACGCATTTCTCTGATACCAGTTTCAAAATACCCTGTTCATAGAAGTCCGTTCGGTTGGAGTATAGCCATCTGCAGACTGCTGTTTTTACTTCTGCAACTGACGCAAAGCGTTTACCTTCCAGAAATTTCTTCAGCAAGGTGTAGTGAGATTTTTATGGGCTAAAGGGCATAACCCGAGTGAAATTCACAGGGACATGAGTGGTGTGTATGAGGAAAACTGTATGGACCATAGCAATGTCTCCAGGTGGTATGCATTCTTCGAGATGGCCGTGATAACCTTTCACTTGTTTGGTCCCATAAGGAAATTCTGTTATTAAAAAGGAATTCCAGCTAGTAATAAAGATTAAATGTACTTTTTAAGGCACCACAGATATTGTACTATGCCCTAGGAAAAATATTATCTACTGTACTTGGTCAGTTGTCCCACTCTCTGCATACAAACAAAACTGGTTATAAATACTGTTCACAGATTGTGCAAAATGCAGTACACACTTGGGGGTATTACAATGAAAAAAGTTGGGAACACAATGGAGGTTTAAATATCTCCATCCCAAGCCAAACAGACGGTTCATTTAATGAACAATAACAGCAGAAATGATGAATGCTAGCGATTATGGTCAACTTTGAAGCTGAAAGTAATGTTAAAATACTTGAACCATCAAATAAATAACAAAAAATAGAATTAGTTAAATTAATTTGATATAAATTTGAATATGAAATGTGAAATAGTTCAAGTTTAACCCTTTCACTGCTAACATATTACCATATTCACTGTGCAAACTGGTGGTGCTGAAAATTTATAAATTTCTTTTGTAATCATAAATGGACAAACAGTTGGAAACAATTTGTCAGCTTCCTCCGAAACAAGAGCACAAGGACATATTTCTTGAAGCTTAGACTGATTTATGCAAGTTAGTGCTCATTTTTTTACATCCAGGATTTTCTTTCTTTTCTAACAATATAATAGGACCTGGGGAAGCCCACATGTCATCACAACACAGCAGTTATATTAATGCATTTTAATACATAATGTAATACATGCCTGAAATGTTTAGCTACTGGTGATAGCTCAAGGCAGTGAACAGAGAATTGATGGTGTCAGGATGTTTTACAACAAATGACACTAGACGCTCCAACACTTTCTTTTGTCTATAGGCATGCAAAGTGGTGCATCGTACATAAGCATCAGTAGCATGGTCAGCAGTGATGCTCTCTGCATATTTATGGCTGAAGCAGTGTGTTGGGGACGGAATAATCCGAAGCGAGAGGAGCAAAATGTGAGGTAGAATGTAAAATAAAATCTCTGGTAAGGACCAGCCCGTAAGAAAGATACAGGCACTCTGGGAGAGCAAGAAGGACTTATAGAACTCAGGTCGTTGGATTCAGGGAGCCACGAATGCAACTGGGAATAAACCTTATTCATGTAATTAACGATGGAACTTTTATTTCACACAATATAGGTTTAAATAATGCACTGAAATAAACTGAATGAAATACTAAATGAAATATAAGCTGAAATCTGATTGAGACACTTGCAATATTCAAGGTAATGCGCTTGGCGGGAAAACTGGTCACGTGGCGAATAAATGTTCTGTATTTATTGCCAGTAATAATTCTTATATCAAAATACTAGGAATAATTACTGTATTCCTTTTAGGATGGTTTAACACTGAAATCATGAAGATAATGCACTTTATAGCTGATTTATTGTGAACGCGTGGGGTTGCACAATGCACTCGAACTATATACGAGCTTTTAGAAGAATCTAAGAAGCCGATAATGATGAATCTACTGTAATTAGTGTAGATTAAATACTCGCACACGATAATACTTGTATCTGGAAGTATTATGTATTTATTCGCGATTTAAGAGAAAACCACTGTGGCTATTGTCTTACAAATGGCGCGAATCTGGAGAGCGATCCAACATGGACTGTCTCATGTGGATACTGACTGCTAACTGACTTGTACTGACGCTGTAATGTATGCACGAGGCGTCTAAGCTTGCACCTGCTATGGCGCGAGACCAGAGAACATGCGGTAATAACTTGTATCAATCCGCTGCAATAGATGACTAAGCGGGAATAGACTTAGCGGAGAGTTTGAATAGAAAGACTAACTAGACATGAATTAAAAATGCTAGTAAAACCCATAGCTTGCACGAACACAGTGAAAGGGTTAAAAATATGTTTGTAAAATAAAATAAATTTGAATTGTTAACAAGTCTGTGGTCTCATGTAAAACTACATTAAACTGCTTTCTGACAACCACAAGCATTCTTGCAGTTGCAGGATGTCATTTTAAGGACGGATTCCATTATACAGGGGGAGAGGCCAAATCTGGTAGGTGCTCAGCCCCACTCAAAAGGACTTTTCTCATGTCCAAACACTTCTCTCTCTAAAGGTAATGCCTTACGGCATGAATCCTGCTGTATCTACGGTTGGGAGAAAACATACTAGAGTGGATCTTGCTTTGATTGCTGGTAGTAGAAGTCATTGAGATCACATGCAGAGGTAGGGTTACCTCCTTATAAATGAATCATAAGTTTTGCCTTCTTTAGCCACTTGGTCAATGGAAGCTTCAGGGTTGAAGAATTCTTGCATTTCTTCTTCCAGGTGTCGGTTTTATCCCTACAAGAGAGCAACATTTTGTCTTCTGATGGTTGGTTGGTGCACTTGTTGTATCACACCCACTAAAAGCATGAATAAACACAATCGTTTCAGTGTACTTTTCCACATTTTTGATAGAACAACTTCTCTTTCGTTGGAGCTAACCCCACTAGAAGAACTAAAAGATCAGTGTCTTTACCAACCATGCCAACAATTATTAAGTGCCAGTATGGTACTTTATGAGATTGTGTGGGGGACGAAAAATGTCTGTCCGTCTGTCCGTCCGTGTGTCTGTACGCGCTCTAACTCAAATACGCTTTTTCGGATTTTCATGAAACATGGAAAACACATTTATAATGTCAATGGGAAGAACCCTATTGATATTGAACCAAATCGGTTCACCGGTACCGGAGTAATGCCCAATGTAGTGCCTATTTTAATAGATTATGGCGCCTTTCTAATAGAAAGGCGCCATAATTCAAATACGCTTTATCGGATTTCCATTAAACTTGGTATACGCATTTATGACATCCATGAAAAGTACTCTGTTAAATTTGAACCTAATCTGTTGACCGGTACCGGAGTAAAACCCAATTTAGTGTATATTTTAAAGGCACAATAGCTCAAATACGCCTTATCGGATATTTATGAAACTTCGTATACGCATTTATACTATCCATGGAAAGACGTCTGTTGATGTTCAACCAAATCGGTTGGCCAGTACCGGAATGATGCCCAATTTATTGCCTTTTATGTTAATATATGAGAAGTCGCGATAACTCAAATATGCTTTATTGGATTTTCCTGAAACTTTGTATACCCATTTATAATGTACATGGGAAGACGTCTACCGATATTGGACCAAATCGGTTGTCCGGTACCGGA
The DNA here is from genome assembly GCA_964059195.1 of Ectobius pallidus. Lineage (NCBI taxonomy): Eukaryota > Metazoa > Arthropoda > Insecta > Blattodea > Ectobiidae > Ectobius > Ectobius pallidus. The sequence goes on along the minus strand of CAXKWD010000008.1, from coordinate 8,121,657 downwards.
GTAAAACCCAATTTAGTGTCTATTTTAAAAACGCGGTAACTCAAATACGCTTTACCGGATTTTTATGGAATTTGGTATACACATTTATAGTGTTCATGGGAAGAGGTCTACTGATACTGGATGAAATCGGTTCACCTGTTTCGGAGTAATGCTCAATTTGGTGCCTATTTTATGATAATATATGTATTCGAAAGAATTTATATAAAAAAAAAGCAAATCATTTATCATGACAACATAGTCAATTGTTTTACTGTGATATTTTACGGCTTTGGAAATTGAAATAGAGATAGCTATGACCAAAAACACTATTGTTTTACATGCGCTTATAACTTACAACTAGACCGTTAAACTGACCCAGGTGACCGAGATGGTAACGTTTTGGCCTCACGTTATGGAGTTCCATGGTTCAAATCCCGAAACCAGCCAATTTCACTTTCTTTTTCGTATTTTTATGTGAGTGTGCGATTGTCAAGATATCAAAAATCTGTACAGTTCAGCTGATGCTGGAAGATTTTAATCTGATTAAAAAGAAAACTAGACCTTTGTTCTTCCCTAAGCCCTGCTTAATGAATAAATCTGGAGCTTAACTTGTAAATCAATTAAAAAAACATATTCTGCATATCATAATTGCAGTCATAACTGATTAAAAAAACATACTGGCACTTTTTTACATCAGTTTACCTGATTTTATTAGTATCTGTAGTAAGATTGAGATCGGAAATATACACACTAAACTTCACTAAAAGGTATATTTACCCAGGATGATCATTTCAGCGGGTCTTCCCGCCATCATCAGCTGATTCCGACTGGCCCTCTAGCGGCGGGTGAATGAACTTGTCGATCAGTGTTCCTTGTATGCCGACTGAAGTGTCAAAGTTTAAGAGATTTTCCCGGTTCTTTTTAATCCTCTACTGCCTGTTTTACATTTGCTTGTTGCAGAACCTTTTACAGGAGATTAATGAACCACACTTTTGTTCTTTTAATTGCCAAAAATTTTCTTCGGAAGTTTCTGGACAAATGAGTTAATTGAAGCTGATCTCAAATGATGAATGTAAGTCAATCTGTTAAATGTGTTCTGCACTTTCGGTGCTGTTTCCAATCACATCATCAAGATCCATCATAATACTACAGCTCAAGTCTCAACTCCTAGTAATGCCTCCAAAATTCATGTCCTGCTGCCAGACAGCTCAACTTTGGTGGTGTGAGCACAAACATTTCTGAAGATTCCTTTGCATTCAAGTTTGTGTTAACAAGTGGCATTCCCATCACACCATTGCTTACACATCAGCACAAAACTCACAACACTCAAAACAGTTGGTAGCTCACCAACAACCACTGGTTCAAAGGTATCAATTATGTAGCTATATACTTGGGTGTGATGGTTCATGTTGGACAGCTACGAGGGCTGTTCAATAAAGAATGATCATAATTTTTTTACGTTCATAGTTTATCACACTAAACGTTTTCCTTATGATATGTGTTAGCTTGATGCGTCATGCACGCATGGTGTGAGTTTCAACGTCATGTCTCAAGATTCCTGTCTGTGAGACGCCTGCAAGTGCAGACATGTTCAATATCGCCTACGGCTCCAATGGAGGTGACGTGCGACGAGCAATATGCAGCTTTAAAATTCTGCTTTGGACTAAAAACTCTTCAGCTGAGGCCTATGCAATGTTACAGGAGGCCTATGGAGACTTTGTTCTTCCCTACAGCACAGCTAGAAGATGGTATAAAATGTTTAAAGAGGGAAGACAATCAATATCAAAGGAAAGTGGACCCGGCGCTCCAGTTATTCCCTCTTTAAAAATTTTATACCATCTTCTAGCTGTGCTGTCCTGTCCTGTAACATTTCATAGGCCTCATCTAAAGATTTTTTTAGTCTAAAGCAGAATTTTAAAGCCGCATATTGCTCGTCGCACGTCACCTCCATTGAAGCCGTAGGCGATATTGAACATGTCTGCACTTGCAGGCATCTCTCAGACAGGAATCTTGAGACATGACGTTGAAACTTACACCATGCGTGCATGATGCATCAAGCTAACATATATCACAAGGAAAACGTTTAGCGTGATAAATTATGATCATTCTTTATTGAACAGACCTCGTATTTGTAGCCCTCGTTATAGGCTGGGGTTGATTGGTAATCAGTTAGGATTAATTAGGTAAGGATCTCAGTGGATCACAAATTTATATGATGGGGACGGAGATTGATTTGGGTGCCAGCAATTCGCATTAGACATACCTTATTTCAGCTATGTTCCCAAGCTATCAGTCTACATGAAGTCCTTCTCTCAGGTTGATCTGTGGTTAACACAATTTGCTATTGTTTGGAATATAGGTATCTTGTGGGAATTTTATGAGTACCAAAATTAATGAAAACAATTATTTAAAATGAAAATGAACCACTTGTTCGGACAAATTCGTTAATGAGCAAAACTGGCCCAAAGGGGGGAGGGGTTGGGGGAGGTGGTTGAAATTTTGAAAAGTTTATACCTTGGCCCCTATGAAGTATAGAGGAAAACTTTGTTTGAATAAATTAGAGTACTCCCTATGGTGTTTCAGGGACACCAACGTTTCGGGGGTTTTGGGGGTATGAGTGAGGGTGGGGGTGGGGATGGGGATGGAAATTTGAAATTTTTGAAACCACGTCTTGTGGGGTATCGTTGAAAAGCTCTTGATGAGTACTCTACAAATCAAAACTAGTTTCTCGATAGCTCACATATAAGGCGAGATTTGAATGTTTGAAAAACAATAACACTTAAAAATATACCTAATCCTGAAGGCCTGCCGAAAGGAATGTGTGAGGACCGACTAAGGATTAAATTACCAATGTAATAGGGTTTGAAATATTAAAAATAATAGTTACACACCTTTAGAACAATAATGCATGGCAAAATAAAAAATAAATAATAAAATATAATATCAATTTAAAACATAATAAACAACTCTCTTTTTATAAAAAAGATTTCATTGGTGCATTGTACACTTTGATATTGCTGTGATAAAATAATTCTCAGTAAAAAGGAGTTTAATATGAAAGTGTTGTCCTCAAAGAACATGGGGACTACTGTTCGGTTAAGTTGATACCTAGAGTTTGATAGAGTTATCTCAGTCATGGCTCTCTATAAGATTATTATAACATCATTAATTTTGTCTTGCTTAGCAGCTTTGCTAATTTTATTCATTGCTGATCTTGCGCACGGCCTCCCAGAATATTATATCCTTTTCTTGTTGTCAAAAAAATGATTGTAGGCCCTTGCTCTTTACCAAATTCAGTTCTTATTATTGCAGGTTTGCCATGCCAAGGCTAAAGAAGGAGAGTGCTGCGCAGCGACAATAAATTAAACCAAAAGCACTTCGAAATCTACCTCAGCCTGTAGACCTGCCTAAAGCAATTTTTTTGTTCTGAACTCGGATGGATGTAACAACCTTTTGTTTATAAATGTTGCTGGTATTTTCAAACTTCTTTAGTTTACATATGCCAGCATAAAAATTATTCAATAATAATAAATACTCACAATTTATTGGAATTTGTTGCCACTTTATTTAATTACGAGGGGTATTCCGAAAGTAAGTTTCGTCAATGTATGGCAGGAGCGGCGTGTTCACCAGGGGAACCAAACAAACGCCAGATGAATCCCCACCCGTGGCTGGTTCCACGACGGAAGTGGCGTCAGTGGAGGAGGCATGACGCAGGCGCACTGCGCCGTAGAAGAGCGAGTCACAGCAGACTGGCGTGCCCGCGGGTATTAGTATACCGCTCACGATGGCACGAGAGATTTGGCGCCACTGCCATGTACCGCTATCTCCCCTCTTTCAAACGAGCCATTGCTGCAGCCGCTGAACCTTTTATTGTCCGAGATAGAGCTGTTTGAAATTGATCTCCCGATTTCCGTCCCCGCAAAGTGCGGCCTCCACGAACCCATCTCGCACAAACCTTATGGAACATCAATTTGTCACTCAAAATGGTCTGTATGGAACCTTTAGTAATGTCAGGAAGCTGAGGTGAAGCAGGTTGTGCGCCAATTCCTTGCATCGCAGGGCACCCACAGTGGGTTCTTCAAACTGATCGCACGCTACGACAAATGTCTCAATGTCGCTGGCGACTATGTCGAAAAATAGTGCACGGTGTATAGGTCATGCTGCCATGCTGTATTGCTTTTGGGTCAATAAAGTGTCCGTGTGACAAACTGACGAAACTTACTTTCGGAATACCCCTCGTATAAAGTGATTTTAGCACGTCACTATACTTTATCAATGTATTCCTTTACGTTATTAATAACACATGCAAGTTTCTTATCTCAAAATATTCTTGTACGTACTTCAACAATATCCAATATCCATTTCCGTGACTCTTCACTTACTTGCAACACTTATCACTTCTCAATACTTGCTACTTTAACGATTTTAAGAATACATTTTCCTAATTCTGAGTGACATGGATCTTGCCTCCTGGCAAGTTATGGCAGGTCTCTTGTTTTGAATTGGGGAATGTCTTTTTATCATCCTTCAAAATATCCTTATGCTTGTTGAAAGTTAACAGAAAATAGTCCGATTTTGGGAGCTATTTCCCACTCTTTGACGAATAACAATTTCTGATTGGCTTAAAACATAGCGCATCTTGTGGACAATTTTGTAAGCTTCCTGACGCTTTGGCATCTGGGTGGAAAGGGGAAATGTGTGCTTGCTTCTCGCAACACACGCAATACAAATACACAGCAGGAATTACGCTCTTACACAACTTTAAGCAAGGGAAATTTTTCCCGGGCTACTAACCAGGTGGAGAATTGGATTAACCCATTGGCACACTACTTTTCTTATGCACAGCGCACCCATAAACACTAATATTTTCAGGCAAAAATTGATTTCTTTACATTTATTATTACTTCATGCAAATTCAATTTTATGGACTAAACTGCATACCCCTTTTTATGCTGTGATGCTTTGTTGATCCCTGGAATGTTTGTTTACAGGTATTTTGTGGTGTGATACACCCTAAAACAGTCTGGAACGCCACACACAATTTCTTCCTCGAAGCCATTTTTCGAACTGAGTGCCTCGGAATCCCATGATCACGTGATCATTATATCGATTTATAACTTAAACTTGACTTATTGTGTTGAATACAATAAGGTAGATAACTTTTGTGGGTATAATACGCTAATAAGGCATGTCATGCCATCTACTAACGGAAAGCGGGAATAACCTCATATTCACGATCGATTTATACCTTGAAGATCGATATGAAGCATATCGTGTTTCATACCATTGCATAGAGAATTTATTCAGCTTTAAAATGGTATATGGAATGTTATGCCATCTACTCAGAGAAAGCTAGAACTAAAAGAAGAAGTGTCGGTTGCTCAGCCCGTCTGGCAGCCGCCAAAGTGCATATCGACCACATATTCACGATCGATTTATACCTTGAAGATCGATATGAAGCATATCATATTGCATACCATTGCATAGAGAATTTATTCAGCTTTAAAATGGTATATGGAAAGTTATGCCATCTACTCAGAGAAAGCTAGAACTACAAGAAAAGGTGTCGGTTGCTCAACCCGTCTGGCAGCCAGCAAAGTGCGTTTGGACTTGGATTTATCGCCCGTCCCGTAGACGGGGAAGTGTGCTAATGGGTTAATTCCGACGTTTCGAAGCCAATCTGAGGCTCCATTGTCAAGGGACTAGATGTGGTGTATTTATATAGGACTGCTGTAACTGGGGACATCCGGATTGGAGAAAAGATTTATTGGAGACCAACCAATCAGGAAACAGATGGGTGCTGGGAGAACAGGAGTTAAGATGAGAAGTAGATACGGTCCAAATAAGGGCCAACGGTCATTAGGTAGTGACAAATTATTACTATATAGGTGGTGGTTAGAAAACGAGAAAAAATTGGAGAAAAATTCAAAGCACATTTCAAGAGAAATTTGTCACGCTTGAAGCTATAATTTAGGGTAAAAAGGGTATGTTTCCAGAATCTTGGGGGCCGAAATACATCTAACAAAAGAAAATAATTATATCATATGAATTGAATTCAAACAACTTGTAATTAAATTTGGAATAACTGAAAATTAATTATATGTAAACATTCAATAACAATTATTAATCAATAAAGTTATCGCGATAAACTAATTTCAGCCACAATTAGGACATTATTAATAATTTTTATGATTTGTTCATAATGATTTAATCATTAGTAGGTTTTTCATAAAGGTCAGCTCTAAAAATATTTGTGATTTTAACTATGATAATGAGTTTTAAAAATAAGTAGGATGCTAAGATGACAGACAAGTCTTAAAGCAAAAACGAGTGGCAATAAGCAAAACAGGTAGAACTGAAATTCTCAGTCATATTCCTATTGTCCAGACCTTTTCTTGTTTATTACAGTACATAAATTATAAAACGCAGCATTGCAATTTCTTATTTATCCCTTGTGTTAAACAACATGAACATGGTATATATTTTATATAAATGAGACTTCTAACAACACACTTTTTTCGTAACTTTATTTCTATGGAACCCTCCGAGTGTGAATGCAATCTCACTTTATGTTATATTTATTATTTATTATACTTCCATTTGGTACAATACAGGCTGCACAAACAGTGATCAATCTGACACAAAGACAAAACTAAAATTATACAGTGCGTTTCATGTAAGAGTTGGCCAATCGTGCGGGTTTCTGCATCGTGGAGGGTCACAGCTATAACTCCCGAACTATCGTGTGAAATATCTACACAAATAAAGCAGCTAACGGTGTAATGATTCAGGTTCTCACGATTACAGTTAAAATTACTATGGAAATAAACAAGTACCTCATCACAAGAGATGTTGGAAATGTCCTCCTCTTGCATCCACACAACATTGACACCTTATTAGGAAATTTTGTTTCACGGGCATAAGTTCAGCTTCCGAGATAGAATTAATTCTCCTGTCATATTGTCTTTAAGTTCTTTTAATGAATGGGTGTTTGAACTTGCCCTTTACTTTTCAATTCAATAACTAATAGTCATATACTGTTAGAAGAACTTAAAGACAATATCACAAGAGAAATTAACTCTATCTTGGAAGCTGAACTTAATTGCGTGAAAGAAAATTTCCTAAAAAGGTGCCAATGTTGTGTGGATGCAAGAGGAGGACAATTCCAACATCTCTTATGATGAGGTAGGGAAGAGGGGGGCAGTTTTGCTCAATATCAAATTTCTCTCTCCTGGTAATCATTTTATCATTATTATGATATCACAGCTATTCCCATCAACCACCTCAACTTCCTGTGAAAATTTGGACTGCTTATTTACATGTGGAGATTTTTTATAGAAGAAAATAATATTTAGGCCTACATAAAAAGTTATAAGTTTCCTATTTTTGTTTTACCAGGTAAACACATTTCATTTATATTCATCAATATTTTTTATGTCTACTGCCTAGTTGCACATTCCTTAAGCTTTCTTTCCATGTCAGACATGTGATTTAATAACCTCACTTGTGGAAAATAATGACCCACTTATTCCAAATTGTGCATTGGGGCAGTTTTGCTCAGCCTACGTGGGGCACTTTTGCCCATTAACTAGAGTTTCTATTACCGGTATTAATTAACTTAATTTAGTAAATATGAATTTAGGCACATCTACCCTATTTTAAAAAGTAATTTTGAAAATTTTTATTCAGATGTTCTAGAAATGGGTTTGATATCTTATTTTTTCTTGTATAGTGCGTTTGCTGCCTAACATGGTACGTTGATAAGACAAGAATAAATTAGTATTCCCTGAAAACAAAGACTCAAGTTTTGTTAATATTGAGGACTTTTTTGCAAAGCTACGTCAATCTACATTGGAAGGAAGACCTGAACAAGCCTTGGGAGCAATGACATTTTCTGTAAATTTCAAAAATTTTAAAATAGGCTATACTTGGGCCTATAATAAAGCAGGGTTAAATAGATGTTAAGACTGTATTAAACGTTTATTTCAGTTTGAAGACAATTTTATCTGAGTTTGTGATGTTATTGGTTCCAATTTTCTCTTTAAATATTAGTATGCCTATTTAGGCCAGTTCTTTAGTCATTACAAAATATGATAGGCCTACTTTTTGTGTTTTAGCTCTGTACTGTAAATTAATTCCATAATCATTACATGTCAACCTTTCATTTCCACATTAACTTGATTTGTATGCAGTGATCAAATGTGCCCCATACACTGGGCAAAACTACCCCAGCTGGGGCAGTTTTGCCTAACTTGCAACGTGTAGGGAAAATATTTTAAATTAAAAACAATCAATTATAAAGTAATAATAAAATTATGTTTATATACAAAACAAATCAGTGTATAAGTAGTAAATACCTTCTCCTGAATATAATTAGGTTGAGAAAAAAAAATCACAAAGTTGAGAGAACACATTTTGGGCAAAACTGCCCCACTCTCCCCTACTGGTTATTTTCATTGTAATTTTAACTGTAATCATGAGAACCTGAATCATTACACTGTTAGCTGCTTTATTTATGTAGATATTTCACCCGATCGCTCAGGAGTTAGAGCTGTGGCTGCCACGACACAGAAACCCACACAATTGGCCAACCCTTATTTGAAACGCACTGTACATTGTAAATAGTTCAGTTAATCACCAAGACTATAAAATGGATTTTCAATACCTAAAAGTAAACTTTAGGCAAGTAACATGTTATAACATTTGGCATAAGCAATTGCATAATCTTTGTTAGACTGAATTTTGGCATAGTGTTTCATAATTAAGCACTGCATTCCTAAAACTCAACTGGGCAAGAGTAGGCCTATTAAGGAAGATGTAACAAACAAAGATTTAAAATACTTAACATTTCAAAGCACTGTCTATGAATTCTTCCCATCCTTAATGTAAGAAAGATGCTTACCTGTTCGCTCTCTTCTTCAGTTTCCACACCAGGCGGGACAAGACTTGGTTGTTCCATCCCTTTCTCTGAAGATGATCTCACACCATAACAATCCTCAACTTGCTTGGGATGAAAGTCAGGCTTGGACTTTTCTGCTGGATGTCTTGGTGCAAGGGCTTGTTGAGGGATAAGTCGTGGATCTTTGCGAGCTGGGGCATACGAGGCATCAACCTCTTCAGACTGCTTCATTTGGGATGGCACGAATAACCGGGAGTCTTTCCTTTGGACCCCATATCCCGGAGACCCAGCTTCATTCTCCAAGCTCTCGCTACCCCGCCTTGGTTTCTCCTCATGAGAATACTTATCATCTCTTGTCCACGTGAATCTGCTGCGATGATGTGACTTGCTTTCTATGTCAAATACATCATCCAATGACTTCATACTCTGATAGCCCTCGTTTCGAAACTGGCGGTGACCACCTCCTCTCTTGTACTGTCCCCTCTTTAATGTACTTCCTCTTACCCACTTTCTTTGCATTCTAAATAACTTCTTTGACAACTCTTCTTTCAGAGAAGGAGAATCAATGTTTTCGTGTAGAAGCCAATTATCAAAAGAGTTTAAGTCATGCTCATCTAACTCAAGAAGATCATCTTCTTCCAAGTCATCAATGCCTTGCACATAATCCTTTCGTTTCTTGCCTCTGCCACGCCCCAAGCCTCTCCTGCTGTGAGCAGTATTCCAGTTCCCATATCGCTTTCTAGGATTTTCAACACCAACATCATCCAGGTATAAATCATCTGGCAAGTTGTCTAAATCTTCTGCGACAACATCCAAGTCATCCATCTGTGGAAGAGAAAACTTCAGTTAACTAAACACTCCTTACAGAACATATGAAATATTAGTTACTCAAGATAAATAGCCATATAGCTGCTACATAACAAGACACTGAGAATTATGTGGGTGTTTTGGTGACCACAAGGTTACTCAGTCCTCTTTTCCTCAGACATATCCTTCACTCTCAAAAATGCATCCAGGTGGATTTTTATAAAACAAGAATTTATATCCGGGTTTTAGGAAAACCTTGAAAAATATAATCTAAGACAATATCTAGAGCTAGTGTTTAGATGTGGTACCTGGTAATTTTATGTCACCACAGCTTCTTGACTTGGCTTTCCTTGGGAAGTTTTGTAGAAGCAGACAGAAATGAGTATGAAACCCAACGCTAAGTGTGCCATGGGGAACGTTAATTTCTGTTTCCAATAAGGGACCAGCAGACATAGAGTTTCATGTTTTAAGACAAAAGAGTGCTAGAGAGGTATTTAGTACTTTAAAGGTTTCTCTTTTCCTTGAACCATGAATGTAAGAATGTTGCTGCAGTAGGCTACTTTATTTCGGTTTTCATACTGTGAAGCCATGGCCTATGTAATATGTCTGATGCAACTTAGTATGAACTACAGCATCAACAAAACCAGACCCCATGTTACTCTAAAAATTTTTCAAATGCAATCGTGGTGCCAAATGTACACTATCAAGGGCTGCCATTGTATAGCAACAATGATATGAAATAATTTATAATTATAATTAGGGCAAGGCATTTGATGGTTTTGCATATTTTTTATATGAACTTCGAGCTGGTGCTGCAATGCAGTAGGCTCGAGGAATTCAGCAACCTCACCATGGCCTTGAGGTACACTACCAAATCACTTCATCTGAAAGGGAAATCAATTACATTCTCAATCCCAGAGGCAGCGGACAGGCTTCTATAAGTTTGTAAACTTACCTACGGACCTAAGATGTTCCAACGGCGAGGAGAATGTATCAATTTTGAGGACATACATAGAGACCTAGTGATGGCGCATGTTTGCACCACAATGGATCCCAAGAAATCATGGCCCCTGAAGCATGATACATACTTATCATCCATAGATAGAGAATATTGTCATCAGGGTAGCACAACTGAATGCACAACGGAATGTGACCGTACTTAGTGAAATAAGGAAAGTTGCCGAGGAACTGTGTTTGGACATGTTATGTCTAAAAGAACCATACAATATCAGATTACTGCAAGCGTGGCAAGCTGTGGAGATAAGCCCATGGCTGCAACTGTTGACTGTAATATAAAAATTGAAGCAGTCAAAATATCACAACTCTCGGATGACCAATGCATTGTGACACAAAATTAATTTCCAAAATTATTCTTTCGTACTAGCAAATTTATCCTTCCAATACAGTGAAGAAATTGATGATTATGTAAATAAAATAGAAGAAATTTGTTACATCTATCCTGAAATTCCATTAACAGTAGTTACGGACTGCAATGCCAAGTCCCCCTGGTGAAAGAGGAGAAAGACTGGAGGAACTCATAGCAGGGAAAATTCTGACAGTCATAAACAAAGCTGGAAATCCACCCACCTTCTCAAATCGAGCAGGCTGGTGGATAGCTGGAGGGTCACAGATAGTTTGATGTTGAGTGATCAGAATTTAATTGACTTTGAGAACTCTAAATTCTAGAATTCGGACGAGGTACATTGGTACCAACCTAAACCCTTCAACCTTAAGCTAACGAATTGGGTTAAACTGAGAGAATTCTTCAGTCTACCTCGTCCTGTGTGGCCATGGGATCACACAGACAAAGCGGCCATGAATATGTACGTAAGACACAATGAAAAAGGCAATCCTGAAAGTTTGAAACCTAGGGATCAGCAGATATAAACCCTCGACGGATTCCCTGTCAGCGCTTGTGCTCCAGAGCACACTGAGCCAGGAAGATATATCAAAGATTGATTGTGCTCGAGGAAAGGAACCAAAATTAGGAAACATATCACAACCTAAAAATTGAATAGAAATCAATGCTAAAAGAAGCAACAATCAATAGTTGAAAAAATTGGCAGAAGAAACTTTATCGACAAATCCATGGGGAATACCGTACAAAATCTAAGAAAACCAGACGGAGCATACACCGAAGATTGGAGGAGCTCTATGAACCTGCTCATGGAACGTCTTCTCCCTGGAGAACATCAAAAAGCTTTAAGATGTCAATTAAACTCTCATTATTGTACTGAGATTGCTGTTCTCCCTTTCTCCATGGAGGAGGTGAAGATGGAAATCAAACAGATGAGGAGAAAGAAAGCGCCAAGGGAGGATGGAATCCATGCAGAGGTACTTCATGACCTTGTAAATGAATGTCTGGCCCAAGGAAGAGTTTCCTAATGTTGGGAGGTGGCGAACATAGCAATACTTGACAAGGGAAAAGGTAAGGACCCTTGGGTCCAAAACCCTACTGCCTGATCTGCCTTAACAATATGGGGAAAATACAAGAAAGGCATTTAAACAGCAAGATAAGAGAACTCAAAGACTCATGAAGGGGATGAGTGAATGGCAGTATGGCTTCAGAAAAGGAAGATCAACTGAAGACACCATCAATGAAGTGATGGAGAAAATCAACTCTAAGGAGAAAAAGTATGTGATCGGAATCTTCATAGACATATCTGAGGCCTTTGACAACTTATGGTGGCCTTATTTCTTTAAGCAACTTAGAAACCTTCAATGCCTGGCAGCACTCTAACACTCACTCAGAGACCACTGAAGCAACAGGAGAGCCTACATCAAGGAAAAACAGGGAGAATAATAAAAAGAATCACGAAAGGATGTCCCCAGGGGTCGGTCCTCAGACCGGAATTCTGGGACATCGTAGGCCTACTTGAACCTCTCTTAAATCTGCAGCGTGGTTGCGTATGTGGATGACCTACTGATTCTGACTCATGGAAACTGCAGGAGAGATGACAAAAATACATCTAATGAGATTCTGACAGTGCACTGTGCTTGTCCACAGACAGACGGACATCATTCCAAAAACACTTTTTCGATTTCTAGGCTTGTGAAACACGTCATCTCAATTTCAATTTTTTGTCACGATCACAATACTTTCTCTATAGGCCTACTACATACACGTGAGAAAGTAACAAGTTTTTTTTCCAGATTCTGCTCACTTAAACTCATGTGTTTATCACTAAGGACATTATGGAATGGAGAAAATGATCTTTCTAATTCACTAGAAGTGACAGGTGCATAATTAGAAGAAGAAATTTGACTGAGGGTGAGATTGAATTCTGTGGCCGGTATTCATAGTTGCAATAAGTCGTACTTATATCCAGGTTGAACTTTAATCTCGTCTTAAATTTAATTTCTAGCACAAACAAGTCTTAGGCCGGTATTCATAAACAAGACTTTGGATGAAAGTCGACTTTTCAAAGAACAAAGTCGCCATTTTCGTATTCATAGTCGAGACTTTGACGAAAGTAAACTTTGATTGTGCCTTTACTTCGAAGTCACCGGCAATCTCGACTTTGACTTTGGCGTATTCACATCAATAAATATGGCTGATATTTTAGGAGTTGTTGAATTTGCTGAGAATATTGGTGGCATCCAGAAAATTATCGACGCTGCACCTGTTCCTCGGCGTATTATTAGAGATGTGCAAATCCCTATTGAATTTGGATAGCGAATTCAAAGCTAGATATAGCCTAGGTTTGATAAGCAGACGGTGTTGGATATCCTCGTAATCATGTTTGAAGATTGACTGAATCATTTTATTCGAAGAGGTTTACCTGTTCCGCCCGTAATACAACTGCTAGTATCGTTACGATATTATGTTACAGGTAAGGATAAAAGGCCAGATTTATATTATAGTGTATTTCATTTTATAGAGGTTATGTTACATGGTCTTGCAAACATTTAAGGTTATGATATAAATTTACCCTAATAGTTATTGTTTTCCTTACATGTTTACAGGTAATTTTCAATTAGTTTCTGCAGACTTGCGTGGAGTAAGCCAGCCAACTGTGAGCAGGATTATAAGAAAGATATCTGAATTAATTGCTGGGAAAAGGCCACAATTTGTCAAGTTTCCGGATCAAGCTGTGTGTCAGCCAGCGTGTGTATGAAGGTCCAGGTTTCCTGGGGTTGTGGGAGCCATCGATGTTCCTATAATGAATTCTGATGGTGAACATGCTGAATTATTCCGTAACCGGAAAATTATCTTCAGTCTCAATTGCCAAGTGAGTAGCCAAATAATTTCTGGGAAAAAACAATTTTAGGTTGCGCACTAGGCTCCTCCCACCAACTCTAATAGGGACCGCCAGGGTAGGAGGGGTTTAGGGTTCAAATGTCACCTCCTAGATATCACCATTTTAACTACTAGCTATGCCATCTATTGTACCAAAGGGGAAACTGGGGTTTAGGGTTCAAATGTCACTTCCTAGATGTCTCACCATTTTAACTACTAGCTACGCCATCTATTATGCAAAAGGGGAATTGGGAAAAATTAATCAATTTATCTTTCCTTTATTCTCTTCCTTTCCCTCGCTTCCTCTCACCTCTTTGCCCTACCTGCCTACGTGGGACATATTCCTAACCGTAAATTTCACATCATAATTCTTTATGAACCGGTTCCCATCATATTATCCCATACGAAATAACACATCAGCCTGTCATTTATAATCTGTAGTCTATTCGACCATCTGCTGAGTTCAGTCTGCATGTAATTAAATTTGTAAAAGTGAGGACATTACCCAAATCATATAGCATATCATGCTCATGTTAATTGTATTTTGTTGTAGGCTGTCATCAACTACGAGAGGAAATTTATTGATTTTGTTACTGGATGGCCTGGTTCCACCCATGATAACAGAATCTTCAACAACAGTAGAAACTGTGTGAGATTTTAAAGGGGCCTAGTAAGAGGAATCCTTGTTGGCGACAGTGGCCTATGCTTGTAGGCCATTCTTGATGACACCCCTCCTCAACCCCACAACACCTGCAGAGGAAGTGTACAATGCCAAACATATCAAGGCAAGAAATGTAGTAGAGAGAACATTTGGATGCTGGAAAAGGAAATTTCAGTGTTTATCAAGAAAATTCACACTAAAACTATGCAACATTCCTGCTGTTATAGTGGCTACTGTTGTACTAGATAATATTGCAGCAGATCGTGGTTGCTTGGAAGAGCCTGACGATAGAAATTACTAGAACGGTAATGAGTACCGTGCACCACCCCAGCCATCACGTGCAATAGCCAGGAGGAATCTCATTGCAAGATATTTCGAGTAGTATTAGATAACGACAGCCAACTATGAGCGAACTCCTATAATTGTGAAATATGATTTTTGGTGCAAGGGTCTTTTTTTATTATGAAATATTATTTTCTTATTTATAGTTGTGAAATATTATGTTTGGTGCAAGGGTCTTTTTTTTTATTGAGTGGAAGGGGAGCTTGTGGGCAACATGTATTATCCTTATGCCCAAATACTTGCTGCACTCTGGTCCTCCTTCCACTCACCGCTGCACATTGCTATGGGGTCAATCCATATGAAATCATCCAATGGGTGTTGCTGACATATTTTATTTTATTTTTAAGTATATATTTTCTGTTTCTATGTGTATCTGGGAGTACAAAACAATTTTTTTCACATTTTTATCATTAACGCTTCGGCAACTAGTGGCCATTTTGCTTAGAAGGATCTGTCATTTTAGGCATTTTCAAAGGTTAGCGGTAAGTTAAATAACTATTTTATTTATGAAGATATCAACTTGAAGTAAAACCATCTTAATCTACAAGAAACATTCTACAATTCATGTTATGACCAAAAATTTGTTAGGTCTTAAGGAAATAATCTAAAACTTTATTAGAAAATGCAGTTCCGATTAGAAAAAATTAACAACTTTATAAAACTTTTTTTCATAGAAGGGATGAAAACACATGTTTCTTATTTTCCCCCCACAAATATATAGTAGATCACTAGATGCTAGTAAAATTTGAGATCATTTATGTAAATCCTTTAGGTTTTATGAGTCTTCAAATATAGAGATTTTGCAGAATTGTTGATTTTCAAATTAAAATATCTCAAATGGGACTGAACAGAAAAATCTGAAATTTTCTCAAAATACTCTTCTAGTGCCTAGTAATCAACATATAAAATTTCATCACTGTGTTCTGACCAGAAGTATTTTATTTTTAATAAAGAAAATGCTAAAAAATAACACTGTCAAATGAGCGAATAACGGTGTTAAAATACAAGCAAAATTGTCAAAAATAATATAATTTTTTGTTGTTGCTAGTAAAATTAAGTGGGTGATTCTTCAAATACGGGAAAATTTGGAGTGTGTAAAATCCAAATTTTTTACTTTGTTTAAAAAATCTCATCACAAAAATACTTCAGGGGTTACTTGATTATAATATGACACCAGCAGAGCTTAAATGTTTATATTTTTATTTATTTATTTTAATTTCTTTATTTTTTTTAAAGCCATGTGAATGACATCCGTGTACATGTGGATGGCAGAAGGCCACATTAATAATTAACTTTGGCAACAATCTGCTTTTCTTTATGTGATTTCATATTTTTCTCAGTATACTTCAGTTGATTTTGCACCAAATTTGCAAATTTGTGTGCATACTCCGGAATTAATGTGATTTTAACGAGACTGTGTTTTTATGGTTTTGGGGGAGGGGGAATCAAGCAGAAATTCATTTAATCAGTTTTAAGATCTTAAGTACAGGTCACAGACACCGCAAACACAATAGTATCCTACATTTATCATCTACATGACTTGAGAGTCATCCACAAACCCCTTCATGAGACATTTGGATGACACAAAAATCAGGCATGTGGATGACAAAAAAGGAGTTTAAGTGGTCTCAGCAAGCCATTCCTAAACCTCTGTAAGCTCAACTTCAGTCAAGTACTTTGAATTGGAAGGTTTATCATAGTGCATAATCAAAATTAATTAATATTCACTTTCTGCCTACTTTCTAGAAGCCATGTTAATGACGGGGAATAAAAACGCTTTCCTTGAAAATGATGCAAAGTCCTTTGTTAATCCCAAACTGTTTGTAAGCAAGCAAAATTCAACCTTACAATTCAACCACAACCTGCCCTGTTGGCTTTCTAACACTGTTACCAGTTATACAAATTTCTCATTTCTGCAGAAAAAATTCCATTCTTTTCAGCCATGTGGATGACCAAAAACCCTTGGGACATTCTTTATGTTCATTAGGTGGGGTGAAAATTTTATTTCATTTTATTTTTTAGGGGTTAATATTCTTCACACATTCATACTCATTGACAGGAAAAAAGTTGAAAAGGAAATAACATTTTGTTTTGTGGAAAAATGCATTAGAATATACAAAACCGAGGTTTGGGACAGGACATGTGGATGACATTTCATTGAATTTTTTTTTTTACTATAAAAACCAATTTATTTATTTATTACAAGAGGTATTACATTTAGTAATACACCCGAATGAGCAAGACTGCTCGTGCTCGGGTGCCGTTTCAAAAATATCAAAGTGAAGAAAGAGGAGAGACAAAGAAATAGAGTGTATAATGTGCTTAACTAAAAAAGAAAGTAAAACAAAAACATTAAACATAAAAACATAAATACATAAAAGGAGTGAAACAAAAATTACTTAAAAGCTAAAAAATTACAAAAAATTCTTTACATATCTATTAAATTTAACAGTGGAGTATGCTAAGAGATCAGGATTTTTTCTGATAATTGAGTTATAGTAGCGCGGGTCCAAAATTAATGCTATGCTTTAATCCTGCCGATGTGAGACATTTGGGTTCTAATAGGAGTAAATTAGTATTTCGTCTAGTTTTGTAGATATGATCACTGGAAGAGTATTTTATACGATGTTTGTGAAAATATTTTAATATAGAAAATTTGTAAATTTGGTCCAAACTTAAAACATTAAATTCCGAAAATATTAGGCTAGTTGGGTAATCAATGTGTTTTCTTAGACAGATTTTTATTATTCTTTTTTGTAAAAGGCAGAGGGGCTTAAGGGTAGTTTTCGCTAATCCTCCCCAGACGAGAATGCCATATTGAATAATGGACTGGAAAAGTGCTAGATAAACAGAACGTAAAACAGTAATGGGCATACAGTGGCGTAAAATGACAAATTTATGAATTGTTCGGCGTAGTCTATTACAGATGTAGTTAACATGGTGAGACCATTTAAGGTGTTTATCAATAAAAATACCCAAATATTTCACAACGGCTGTTTCTTTCAGTGGTAAGCATTTACAATTCACATCAAAATTACAATTATGTATTATTAAATTTAAATTTGTACATTTTTTCCGCGCTATCTGACCAGTAGATGTTAATGAGAAAGGAACTAATGTTGATTTATCCACGTTTAGTGACAGAAGGTTAGAATCGAACCATTTTTTTATAATTTTCATGCCAGTATTAGCGTATTTATATGCTACTTCCCATGAATGACCACTGAAAATCACAACAGTGTCATCTGCGTATGAAAATATGGAGCCATTTATTTGATCTAGGTTTAAATTTAGCAAATCATTTACATATATTAAGTATAAGATTGGTCCTAATATCGTTCCTTGTAGCACACCAATATCAATATTTGATATTTCACTTATATGGCTGTCAACCTTTGTCATTATACATCTATTGCTCAGATATGATTCAAATAATTTGTAAACTGTTCCTCTAGTTCCTATCTTATTCAGTTTATCTAATAGTATCGAGTGAATAACAGTATCAAAAGCTTTACGTAAGTCCAAGAAAATTCCTAAACAATTATTACCTTTGTCTAATTCTTTAATAATGTTACCTGTAACGTTAATAAAAGCATCGTCAGTAGATATGTTGCTCTGGAAACCAAATTGATTTTTTGATATAATTTCATGTTTTTGTAAATAGTTTAGTAGCCTAACTTTTATGCATTTCTCTAGTATCTTGGAAAAGGCCGGAAGAAGTGATATTGGTCTATAATTGTTTAAATCATTTATTTTCCCGGATTTATGTATAGGTATTATCACAGCATTTTTTAGAGTATTGGGGAAAACACCTTCTGTGAAACAAAGATTGAAAATATAGACAAGAGGTTTTACAATATATTTAATGATAGATTTCAATGTAATGTTTTTTATTCCATCAATGCCTGGAGCTACATTATTATTTAAGGTCTTCACAATGTTAATAATTTCGCATTCATTAACAGGACTGAGAAACATAGATGTGATTGGATTCATGGCTGTTTTATTGTATTCCGAAGAGTCTGACGATGCCTTATTAACGTTTGAGGTTACACTGTGCCCTATTTTTGAGAAGTATTTATTAAATTCATTTGCGATATCCTCTTTGTTTGTTATGTGAGTACAATTTTCATTTATTAATTCTGAAACCGATTTATTTTTTTCAGTACCGGTACCTATATCTGTGGCTTCATTAACAGTTTGCCAAAATTTCCTAGGGTTGTTCTTATATTCTTCAAATTTTAATTTATAATAACTAATCTTCATATTTCTTATAACAAGAGTCAGCATATTTCTATAATTTTTATAATAAATTTTCAAATTTTCATTGTTTGGGTCATGAATTACTTTTCTCGCAATCTTGTCTCTAGTACGAATAGATTTGATTATGCCTACAGTGATCCATGGCTTAATTTTTTTGAATTTATGAGGAAGCTTTTGATTGCTGGTCGAACTACTTATTATGTATTTCTTAATTAAATTATAAAATAACTGGAAAGAAGTATTTGGATCTTTACATTTATACACAGAGTCCCAGGTTTCTCTCTCAATAAGCGAGACTAATTTTTCATTGTTAATGTTATTTGAAATGGGCAAAGATTGTTGAGTACCTGGGGATTTCGAAATGTGACCATTAGGATTTTTTAGAAGAGAAAAAACGGCATAGTGGTCAGTTACGGCGCTACAGAAAATTCCTGGTATAAATTTCCATTTCTTTTTAGTTTTAAAAAATATATGGTCTAAGCAAGTTTCCGAGCCTGGTCTCGTAACGCCATTTAAAAAAATTTACAAAACCATGTGCATGTAACATATCCATATACCTGTTTCCAGTAATATCTAAATGATTTTCAATAATCTGAATATTTATGTCGCCAACAATTAGAGGGTTATCTGTTTGCTTTGAATTTATTAAAAAGCGTTCAAAATTATCAAGGAAATCATATTTACAGGTGTTCGGTGATCTATAAATAGCTGTTAATGAAAATGTATTGTTGCCAAACGTAAAATTTAAATGCAAAGAATTACATTCTGAAATTTCTATGTCAGTGAGAGTGAAGTCTATATTATTCTTGCAATAGACCACTAAACTATCGCATTTGCTGTACTTATTCATTTTAACGTTTTTTGTATAACCGGGTAAATCAAACCCAATATCATGACTTAACCAGGCTTCCGTTAGTATAATGAAATCAAAATCTTGTTTTAGGCTTTGCAAGACAGTGCAGAATTCTAAAAAATGTTTATTAAGGCTCCGAATATTTAAGTGAAAAATTTTGAAATCATGGATTGTTTTGTTTATGAAACTAGAGCAGGAATCGGCATTTTCCAAGACTGTCGTTATTGAATTGTCGGAATAGTTGCTTAATTCATCTAATAAACCATCCATTGTTGGGGACAAAAATAAAAATATATACTTGAGGGATACAGTTTATACAATATTTTGAGAGACAGATTCATGACATGTGATTGAATTACAAGTAGATGTGTAGAATATTGTTTAGCTCCATATACAGATTTGTTTTCGGTTTAAATCTTACAACATATGTTACTTAGAGCTCATCAAGGTCCTCACACTTGTAGATTCTTTTGATGTTAGACTGTTCATTTTTCCTTACTAGAATTTTTCCGTCCTTGATCCACACAAATTTATAGTTCAGTTCCTTGGCGGTATCTCTTGTTTTATTTAGCATGTCCATTGTTGCCGCTGTAAGGTGCTCACCTGCCGTAATCCTGCTAGGGGGGAGGCATTCTAAAGAGAGTTTGCTGGAAGAGATGCCAGGTCCTTCTTCATCTCTTTTGGCTTCTTCTTTGAACTTTGACAGCCAGGTGTCTCTGCTGGTTCTCTTGCAAAATTTTATTACAATGGGTTTTCTTTTCCCCTCTTTTGTTGGTAACCTATGTGCTACACTAATGTCTCGCATGCAGTCCTTCGCATCTATGAGTGTAGAAATACGATCAATTATGTCATACACAGAATCAGACTTAATTTCTGGTACACCATGTACAATCAGATTATCTCGCCGGGAATACTGTTCTAAGTCATTTATTCTCATAGATAACTTTTCATTTTCTTTTTTTAGATTTGTATTTTCACATTTCTGCTTTCTTATTTCTTCTTTCATCTCGCTAAGTTCTATTTTGAAAGAATCGAACTTCTCTGAAATGAATTCAATGGATTTTTTCATCTCATCCATCTGGGCATTTATGTCACTCTTGAAATCATCAAACATTTTTCTTAGAGTTGTCAGTATATCATTGGAGTCACTCACCTTGTCAGTGGAGTTAGGTTGCTTGTTTCTTCCCATTTTTTTCTTTCTTTGAGTAGAGCACATGACAAACACGTCCGTCTCTCTTGAGAGTAACTAACTAATTAAATTTGATTTTGGAATATCAGAATTTAAAGTTAGTGACATTTCAAAGTGATAGTTGGGTCATTCCAAATCAAATCATCCAGAGAAAACAACATTTTGCACCCCACCCCCTCAGATTTTCTTGAAATTTTTTTTACATCATCTATGGACAAATATAACAACCCGTATTTTTCATTTTGTGCAAATTCACTTTAGTTTTTTTTTTATGATTTTTTAAAAAATTGCGTGTTTTTAGACAATTTGTTGCTAGGAGTGCAGGTTGAAAGTGGCACGTTTTGGTAAAAAATTATTTGTAAAGTTGTTACTTAACATGAAGTCATGAAACCCAACTGTTCTTACTTAAAATTTCACCAGGATTCCAAATATCTTATTGAAAATAACATTTGACTCACATAAAACTTTGTTTTTACTCTTCAAAGTTGGTGCTTCTGAAGTTTTTTCTTCCGTGCAGTCATATAAGTAGAAGTTCATAACTTTTTTCTGCCTGGTGGTATCAGGCTGAAAAGGGTCTCATTTGAAAGAGGATGAAACGTACTACAATAGTATCAAATAAAATTCATGGGTATTTGATGTTATCATGTTATAAAAAAAAGAACAAGTTTTATGGATGAAAATTTCCATTTTAGCATTAACTGTTATCATTGCAAAAGTTAGATTAGTGATATTAATTTTATACAGCAATTAACATATAGATTTGTTCACTCTAATAGACCTAAAAAAGGAATCACAAATTTTGTTTTGAAATCTAGGGTATTGTTAAGAATTTTTTTAGGTGACAGTCAGGTGAAAAGTAGATCTGTAATATGCTAAAACATAATAATGTAAGACATATTTTTTGTTTGAATGAAATTTAACTTTTACATGTAATGAAAGATTTTATTTTATGACTCTTTAAAAACCCAAAAATGAAATGATGTAATAATAAAAATTATTACAGTAATTAAAATATTTTATTAATCCAACAAAATTGGCATCAGATCATTTAAACATGATTGACCACAGGGTCCTGAATAAAATTAGTGCATGCCTCAACAGTTACAATACAAACAAATATAAATAGACACATAACATTAACATAAACAATGATTTTAACTGTTCACTTCTCTTGGAGACACAAGACCATTAAGTATAATATAAATGTCTGTGGAGAATACAAAGGGAGTCCTTTATTACTCCCAACAGGATGGTAGGTTTAACATTATCATAATACAGTGAGTCCCACGCAAGAGTTGGCCAACGACGCGGGTTCCTGCGGCGCGGCGTGTACAGCTCCAACTCCCGAGCGATCGAGTGAAATATCTACGCTAATAAAGCCGCGATGGGTATAATGATTCAGGTTCTCACATTTACAGTTAAAATTACAATGAAAATAAACACGTACCTCATCACAAGAGATGTTGGAATTGTTCTCCTCTTGCATCCACACAATACTGGCACATTTTTAGAAAATTTTCTTTCACGCGCATAAGTTCAGCTTCCGAGATAAAGTTAATTTCTCTTGTGATTTTGTCTTTAAGTTCTTCTAATGTATGGGAAATTGACCTATACACTTTATTTTTCAAGTTTCCCCATAAATAATATTCACATAGCCTACTGTTAGAAGAAATTAAAGACAATATCGCATAGGCCTATCACAAGAGAAATGAACTCTGTCTCGGAAGCTGAACTTATGCGCGTGAAAGAAAATTTTCTAAAAAGGTGCCAGTATTGTGTGGATGCAAGAGGAGAACATTTCCAACATCTCGTGTGATGAGGTACGTGTTTATTTTCATTGTAATTTTACTTTAAATGTGAGAACCTGAATCATTACACCCATCGCGGCTTTATTATCATAGATATTTCACTCGATCACTCGGGAGTTGGAGCTGTGCCCGCCGTGCCGCAGGAACCCGCGTCATTGGCCAACTCTTGCGGGGGACTCACTGTAGTAAATCATGTGACTCACAGACAAGAGACCAAACAAAAGAACTTGTCAGTACAGGTCAAGAGGAACATTGGCTTCTCTTACCTCAGTTAGTTTTGAAACTCTGTTGTGACAGTTCATCTTAGTTCATTATTAACAAGTATGCTAATTGTGAACAGTAGTTTTGTGAAATAGTTTTTCTAATAAGTTAGAAAATGTGAGTTTTGGATTTAGTTTTTTGTGCAGTGAGTAAATTAGAATTGTTGATGAATTACAATATAGGCTAATTTAGGTAGACTACTTGCTGTAAAAATGAGTTCAGATGAAGAGTTGATGTTATCACCTAAAGAACAGTGCAGTGTGGGACTGATAACTAATTCCCAATGTCATAGTAAATATTTTACAGATAAGGAAGAAAATCTGATGGTTTCAAATTTACCTGATCAAGTACAGGAAATTCTTAGTTGGAGGATAGCAAGAACATTGACTCCTACTTCTAATGTATGTTTGCACCACTTTCTATACTATACAGAGTATTATGAAAATAAACAAATGAAGTGTTGTGACCCAAACAAAGTCCACAAAAAAGTAATTAAAGCAGGGTTAAGACTGATTGCATTAAAATTTGCTAAAGAAGTAAAAAGCAAAAAAGGTATCGTATTAATTCCAGGCAAAAAGATTTGTGACAACTGCAGAAAAAAAGTTGTTTTGCATGATGATGATGAAGAAGAAGACAACGACCAGAAAAGTGTTTGTAGTCAGTCTTATGAAGGAGAATTTAGTGGCAGTAGTGTTTTAACACCTGCGAAGAAATCTAAAAAAATTTATACACCTTCAAAAGTTTTAGAAAAGTATGAATTAGACTCAAGTATGGCAACAATAGGAGTTTCACCAATAAAAGTTAAATCTTTAGCATCAGGATCAAAGGTAAAATATGCCAAACGAAAAATAAATGAAATTAAAAATAAAATGCAAACAAAGGTTGCACGTGTTTTGAGGCTACCAGAAAATGAACTACAATCTGATTCTTCAATTTCATCAACAGAATCTATATCTCCAGTAGCACAAAAGGCCCAAGATTTGGACCACCTAGTCAATGCCATCACAAACCTTTTTTTGGCCAGAACACAAAAATACTGGAAGAGAGGATAAGTTCTGGGTCCCTTTTACAGACATAATTTGCTCCATAGATATAGGCCTACCAGAATTAAGTTCTCAAGTAGGACGAATGATGTTCAGTCTTTCAAAAAAAAGTGAAAAAAAAAAACATTAATGCTGCCTGGCCAAGGAAAGATTAGGCCAAACACATTGGTAAGTCATAAAATTGCATTATCTTTAAGCACACCCAAGCTATCTTTCTTTTTAATCCTACCTAAAAATCTTAAATATTAGGCTATCCTTGATATCAAATTGAATTTATGACTAGTATTTTTAAGCCTAATATAGTGTACAAGCTGTATTAATTGTTGTATAAAATCAATATAACTAATCAACCTTTTGCATTGATAACAGTTTAACGCTAAAATGGAAATTTTCATCTATAATACTTTTTCTTTTTTTATAGCATGATAACATCAAATACCCATGAATTTTATTTAATACTATTGTAGTACATTTCATCCTCTTTCAAATGAGACCTCTTTCAGCCTGATACCACCAGGCAGAAAAAAGTTATGAACTTCTACTTATATGACTGCACGGAAGAAAAAACTTCAGAAGCACCAACTTTGAAGAGTAAAAACAAAGTTTTATGTGAGTCAAATGTTATTTTCAATAAGATATTTGGAATCCTGGTGAAATTTTAAGTAAGAACAGTTGGGTTTCATGACTTAATATTAAGTAACAACTTTACAAATAATTTTTTACCAAAACGTGCCACTTTCAACCTGCACTCCTAGCAACAAATTGTCTAAAAACACGCAATTCTTAAAAAAATCATAAAAAAAAAAACTAAAGTGAATTTGCACAAAATGAAAAATACGGGTTGTTATATTTGTCCATAGATGCTGTAAAAAAATTTTCATGAAAATCCGAGGGGGTGGGGTGCACACCCCTGGATGATTTGACTTGGACTGACCCAGTTGTAGTATGGGAGTAGTAGAAACAAACTTTTATTTTAATTTTTTTTAAAGTTGAATTTGAAGGGAAATATCACTCCGGAACACAAATTTTCCCGTATTTGAAGAATCACCCAAATATGTTATAAAACTAACATATTAAAGAATATTATAGGAGAAAAATTCCTACCAATGCTCTACCAACTGAGCTAAGCCGGACTGCATACGACATGACTTGTCTGTCTGTGAGGTAGACCATTAGGGCAATCAGTCATAGGAGAGAGGTTCCATCTGGTGCTGTGAATTGAGCTCCAGCTTAGCTCAGTTGGTAGAGCATTGGCCAAAGGTCCTGGGTTCTAGTCCCAGTGCCGGAGGAATTTTTCTCCTATAATATTCTCATGTAATGTCCAACAGAGACAATAATCTGTGGTTCATGAATGCTTATATATCTTAACATATTAAATGTTCCATGGTAGTAGTCATAGTGATCAATACTCCAGCAGGAGGAGACCATATTGCCACATTTGCTGAGCAATACAGACTCCTCTGTACCTCCTTTGTTCAGTTATCAGTAGGGCCCGGATTTGTATGTAAAAAAATGTTTTTTTTCCTCATGCGTACATTCCTAAAACAAAGTTTAATATCCAAATCGAGGTCCGACAAACGCAAATTCCAAATTTTATTTCACATAAAAACACATATTTTACAAAAAAAGTTATGTGAATAAATATTTTAGATATTTTCTCCATAAATACATATTTTAGTACTTTTTTAGGATTTTTTAATGTAATTTTTTCCCCCTGATGCTCATATCAAGGTCCGACAACCGCAAATTCCAAATTTTATTTTACATAAAAACACATGTTTTACAAAAAAGTTATGTGAATAAATATTTTCGATATATTCTCCATAAATAAATATTTTAGTACTTTTCCTCATTCTCTTTTAAAATTTTACAACAAAAATTTGTATCTCGAAAGAATTCAACACAAATGCTTCACTTGCAATGAGGTGAGAGTGATTATCAAGGAAGAACAGAACAGAACTTAATCTCAACATTGCGTAATTCACTTAAAGAAATACAATACGTTGAAAGGCAACTTAACACTACCTCAGGTTCGAAAATAGAAGTTCTAAGAACAAAATTTAAAGGTATGATTGAGAAAAATGGTGGCAAAGTCGCTCAAGTTTTGGAAGGCCAAAACATAATTGAATTGATTGTGTGTGTGTGTTAGTGATCTACCCCTCTTCAAATATGCAAGGTTAACATCGTGTGATGTAGAACATTCCTTTTCTCAATATAAGGCATTAATCTCGGATAATAGACAAGGATTTGGAAATGACATTTGTTGTGCACTGCAACTCCTGTCAGCATTTTACGTCTGATGTTGGCGAGTTTCAATATAATTTGTTCTAGTAAGTTACGAACATTCTGGTGTTTTTGTTTCTTTTCTCTCTTTTTTTGTTGTTGTTTGTTTTATCAAATATTTTTAAAATTTTAGCACATATTTTTAACGTTTTTAGGACATAAAAAATAAATATTTTAAAGTTTTTTAGCACATAAAAATCCGGGCCCTAGTTATCAGTAGCTGTGCTTGACTGAAAATAGCAAAAAAGTTGCCCCTTCACTTAAAAAAATATCAATTTCACCAAACCACCAGTTCTGATCATAATGCAGGCAACAATGTCCTTTACTTCGAAAGGTCTTATTTCAAATTTGGGAAAAATGGAAATACTGTGTTCACCATAAATATCACTTTTTGAGTGAATGTAACACCTTATGATGCTAGAAGTTTGTTCCACAGCTGAGCCAAAGGTTTAAAAAATGTTTATACAAGTGTATAGGAAATATCTTTAATTTCTTCAGAACAAAATTTGAACACTTCTTCTGCTGAAGGTATCTGGTCCAAATATGGTCTTTGCAAACTAGCCATCGAGACAGCCCTCTTTGTACCCCCTCCAATCCTATCGCAAGCATTCTTTCCATTAGAAGTGGCAAAAAAATGTTATTCAGCTTCAAAGTGATTGCAAATATTCAAAAAGTTCTTTTTGTTTTTGTACTGGCTACCATCTCCATCGCTAAAATGAACAATTTTTTTAACTGAAGGGGCAACTTTTTTGATATCTTCAGTCAAGCACAGCTACTGATTACTGAACAAAGGAGCTACAGAGGAGTCTGCAGACACTTGCCTTTTTCAAGTCAGCATATTCTGGCTTGCTCAGCAAATGTGGCAATATGGTCTCCTTCTGCTGGAGTATTGATCACTATGACTACTACCATGGAACATTTAATATGTTAGTTTTATGACATATTTAATTTTACTAGCAACAACAAATAATTATATTATTTTTGACAAATTTTATTGTATTTTAACACCGTTATTCGCTCATTTGACAATGTTATTTTTTAGCATTTCCTTTATTAAAAATAAAATACTTCTGGTCAGAACACAGTGATGAAATTTTATATGTTGATTACTAGGCACTAGAGGAATATTTAGAGAAAATTTCAGATTTTTCTGTTCAGTCCCATTTGAGATATTTTAATTTGAAAATCAACAATTTTGCAAAATCTCAATATTTGAAGACTCATAAAACCTAAAGGATTTATATAAATGATCTCAAATTTTAGTAGCATCTAGTGATCTACTATATCTTTGTGGGGGGAAAATATGAAATATGTGTTTTCATCCCTTCTATGAAAAAAAGTTTTATAAAGTTGTTAATTTTTTCTAATCAGAACGGCATTTTCTAATAAAGTTTTAGATTATTTCCTTAAGACCTAACAAATTTTTGGTCATAACATGAATTGTAGAATGTTTCTTGTAGATTAAGATGGTTTTTACTTCAAGTTGATATCTTCATAAATAAAATAGTTATTTAACTTACCGCTAACCTTTGAAAATGCCAAAAATGACAGATCCTTCTAAGCAAAATGTCCACTAGTTACCGAAGCGTTAGTGATAAAAAATGTGAAAAAATTGTTTTGTACTCCCAGATACACAAAGAAACAGAAAATATATACTTAAAAATAAAATAAAATAGGTCAGCAACAAATTATTTTATTATTGGATGGTTTCATATGGATTGACCCTATGGTGATGGCTGCTTCCCCTAGCCACCTGCCTGCCTGTAACCTTTCCCCTAGCAAGCTGCTCAACGTAGGTAATGCAGTCCACTGTTGTGCTGCATGTTATACTGCTCTATTAAAAAGTGCAATTAAAAAACAATCACCAGAGCCTCTTTAGTGCTACTTAAAAGAGCAGTTTCAGGGTGGCATAATCCAGAATTGAAAAGCTGTATATAATATTTTGATTTTATGAATGTATGGTATGTAATGTATGCATGGACATTTAAATAAAATTGAAAACTACTGGCACAGGAAATCAATCTCTCATTGCTTTCTGGTGCAATTCCTTCATGTTCTGCAAAGTGAGATCATGTATTTCTTGTTACTGCTTCATCATTACAGCATGGAACTCCTTTGCATGCTGCATTTTTAGTTCATGGAGCTCTCTCAGCTGCTCTATTTCAATTTGTTTCCTCTCTTCTAAATACTGTGAAGCCACCTTGCGTTGCTTTTGGACAGTATTCCTTTTAGAAAACAGGCCCACCTGCTCATTCCTTTGTGCACCTTGAATCTCAATGCTGGATGGAGCCACTTTGATCACTGTTCATAGTCAGTCACTGGTGGCATCTTCGAGACTTTCATGATTCAGAATAATTCACAATATTTCACGACAAGAGAACTGAAACTCAATTTTGTGACAGCGATCTCCATTCACTTCAGCAAAAGGTAAATGAAACAAATAGTAGCTTAAATCTTTGGCTGAAAGAGAACAAACTCTTTCTAAATACCGATAAGACAATACATAGGCCTATGCTCTTTCATTCACAAATCTTATAGGCAACCTGCAAGTTAGACTTAATAACACAACACTGGGCCAAATAAATAGGCTACTACAAAATTTCTTGGGCTATGGATTGACCAGGATCTTACATGGGAACCACATATAGCACATTTAAGTAACAAACTTAGCCAGTTATGTTATGCTATTCATATACTCAGTCACGTATCGACAATAGATGTATTAAAGACATATTTCAGCTGTGTATAATCAGTATTAAGTTATGGCATTCCTTTTGGGGGACATTCAACAAAAGCTAAGCAAATATTCAAACTGCAAAAAAGAATAGGTCTACTAAAAGTTATGCTCCAATTACCAGTCAGGACACCAAGTAAACCGATATTCGAAACATTAAAAATCTTGCCACTACCATCCCTCTATAGGCTATATTAGAAACTGTGACATTTATACACAAAAATAGGAATCTATTCATGAAGAATTCACAAATACATCACTACCAGAAAAGAACAGCTAAAAATATTAATTTAGATTGTCATAGAACTACCAGCATTTCTCATATAGGTTTTATTATGTAAGGTATAATAAACTTCCTAACAATCTTAAAGTTCCAAAGATTCAACATTTTAACCCTGCAGTGCTTGCGTGGCGTCTGACAGACGCCAGACCAGATTCATTTTACTATAACTAGAATACCTATGAGGTCATTGTGCTGACCTGCCATCTACCTTTCGGTCAACTAATCTTAAATAACATATCCAAACGGCAACCCTCCAGTTTTTGCCTAGCAACGGTGGAGTGAAGTTATTGTTGCGAAAACGTAGATGGCGTCTGTGAGACGCCGCGCGAGCTTTACTGTTACAAGGTATGTTACTGGTTTAAATCAAATTTCTTGCAGAAACTAGTGATCATAAACCTACAATACCAATCTTTTTTGATGGAAATTATTTATCTTTAGGCTTGGCAATGAGTGGAAAGGAGAAGAAATATCATAATCTTTCTGATCCAAATGATTGGAAGATAGTGCAAAGTTGCTAGAAGAAGAAGATGGTGTTGAACTTGATTCCGATAGTAATCCTAAAGAAGACATTGCGGAGTGTAGAAGTGAGTCTACGGACACTGAACAAAAAACAGATGATGATAATGATTATAGTGAATGTGATAGGCCTAAATATTTCGTAGGGCGGGAGAAAGTTTCTAAATGGGATAAGAAGAGATCAATAACTAGTAGTAAAAGTTGTTATACCTACACAGTCTTAGGACAATAATATTTTAAAATTATTTTAAATTTGTTACATGCCTAACAACATTGTTTTATTGTTAATTAATTAAAGTCATTATGTTGTTGTATCCTGTTCACCTGGTTACTGGTGAACCTGATTACAGTTCCCAATCCTCGAGCGGCTGCGGAAAGGGATTGTTGATTTGGGATCGTTGGGGTAGTAAAGACTTAGAAGTCACGTCTCTTCCAGAAGGCTACTGCTGATGAGTTTATTGGAGAATAGTTGTTACAACGACTTGAGGCTTCTTGCGAAGTGTCGGACCGACCAGTCTCCTGTACTGGTCAATATGCCCAGTACGAGTAGTGTACTCTTGAAGTATTACTCAAAGACTGATAACACACCCTCAAAAACTATGGGTTTATATACTGACTGTCGGTCAGACTCTCCGCATTACAACATGCTTCTAGACATTTCCAGTATTGTGAAAATAACTCGTGACAGTATGGATATTTCCAAAGTCTTACTATTTGTGTACAAAGAACACTTTCTAAACTATTCTTCTACTGGGAAATACATAATCAATTGTTTGTGCGTAAACAACTTTCACAAACATCTCTTTTAACTTTGGAAGTTCCAGACTTTCACAATGTGTGATAAACATCCTTCTGGCGACATAGTTACTAATGCTATATGAAACACCAGATCCTTCTCAATAAAATAATATATTATAATAATATAATATAAGAAAAAAAGAATATGCAGGAGGGCGCAGGATGCAACACCTCCCCCCGTAGATACGTCCAATTTAAACCTCAATTGGACGACTCAGAAGCATGATTTCTGACGGAGTCGTGATGATCGCCGAGGTACAACCTCAGGACTTTCTTTTGCTGGGTTTGAATCTAATTCCCTAAGAGGAATTTCCTCAGGTGCTACAGCTAAGCTTTCATTACTGGTATGTATCTTAATATTGACAACATTTGCAGCACCACCAGAGTCTGTAATTGCTTTTATACACTGTCTTCGACACTTATTCTTAGAACACATATAAATCTTGTAACTTGTATAGATAAATAATACAACTAATATAATGTATATCATAATTGAATAAGTATGTTGCAAGGTAGAGTGATCTTCTTTCCATTTATGTTCCTTTACAAGGTTCTCAACCTCAGACAATTTATAACTGGCTACCTTCAATTCATCTAAATGTGAAATTATTGGCTTTAATTTTAAATCAAAATTTACACTACTCCAATTAAGTTTAAAATCTAAGTCTTCACAACAATCATGTTCAAGATTTGGTTGTGAAAGGAGATCACCACCTTTCGTAGAAGAGTTACTTCCTACCATTTCTTCAGTCATTAATAAAGCGTCTTTGCTAAAACCTTTACAACCTGCATGCATACTGAATTTACCTATTCCTTTTAGTACTACATCAATTGGATCTTTACTTCCACAAAGTACTGTTACACTATCTGAGTTTGGTACACAATACAACCATTCATTGTCATCTAACTGATACCACAGGGTACTCTTAAGTTCCATAATCCTTTTGTTACAATATTTAAACATATCAACCCTTGGTTGTAGTAATTTTACTGCACAATTACTGTGACTATGTGTGGATAGTAGTGGCTGTCTTTGTTTACATATATAATTATTTGATGTCATGTGTTTGCAATTTTCTAGCTCCTTTTTGTTAAGCATAAGGTAATATTGCCTAGCCGTATCTATACTTAAAATTTCACTTTCTGTATCTACATACATAAATTTGTTGCCTTCTTTTAAAGGTACTGGTAAGGGTACTAATTTATACAATCTGTAGGTTCCCCTATTAACTAACGGTAATAACAAAACAAAACCAAGAATATTATCACTTAAATATACATTCAAGTCAGCAACCTTTGTTAGTAAATATGCTGAATTTCTCTCTAAGGGGAATGGTAGAGTAGCATCTTTTGGAAAAGAAACTGAGTCTCTTTGTAATCTTTCAATCACTTTAGCTGGAGAAACTACTTGAGGTTTGATTATACCTTTTTCTGCACTCACTACAGTATCTATCAACATATCTAAATTCCTATTAATATCATTAACAGCAAAATTCACAGCATTAATATGACTGTCCACAACAATCTTATTTTCTAAGGTTTTGAAAGCTTCACTTTCTTCCTTTTTCATAGCTTGCAAGTCTGCATAAAGCTGAATTAGTCCTGTCCTCAGTTCTGCCCCATTATGAGTCAAATCGCTTACCGTGTCATTGACTGCTCTTAGGGTAGCTTTTACGACAGAAACCTGTTCCTCCATGAGATCTGATAGATCTTTTGAATTCTCTTCAAAGAGTTTAATTTTGTTATTGTAATAATTGGCATCATCCATATCCAATGTTCCAAATAATATTCTACTTAATTCTCCTACAAAGTTAAATACTCCCCTTTTCATTCTACCACCCTTGAGTGTTCTAGATTGTTCTAATCCTACTACTTCATTAAACAATTTCCTTTTCCTACCGAGTTTGCTTAAATTTATTTTGGAATGTTTCTTAAAACTATCACAATCTGTCCAGTTCTTTAGCATAGGTAAGTTACATAATTGCCTAGTATATTTATCATACTGCACTAAAGAACTTATTTCGTTATCTATTTCAGCTAAGTCAATATAAACTACAGTTTTCCATTGAGCGTTATACAAGCTCATATCACCTATGTTTTCATAGTATAATCCATACATTTCTTCAAATTCTTCAATATTATAGCCTGGACCGGGGGCCTTGGCTGCACTTATTGCTAATAGTAAAAATCCTGTCCATATTAGCTGGAGCTGGAATATTCTCGTCATCTGAAATGTAAGAGAATTTCCCTTCAATCTTAGTAAAATGGTTTTAATCTATTTACATGTACTTTTTGTAATTTTCTTCCCTTTTTTTATTACTACATTTACTTTATCCGAGCTAACCACAGTGTATGGACCTAACCAAGGTGCACTTAATTTCTTCGACCTGTGTCTTCTAACTGACTCGTCATATAAGAGTACTTTGTCGCCCGGTTCGAAAACTTGGGGTTCGACCTTTTTGTCAAAATACTCTTTGCTTTCTTCCTTATGTTTAATCAGTTTATTGCGTGCAACTTCGTGAGAAGTTTTTAGTCTTCCTTTTAGTTCACTTAAATAATCATCATATGAGTATTGCGGTTCGGGCCTTTCCTTGAGAGATGATGGGATTTCAGCTCTCCTACCGAACAGCAATTCAAAAGGAGTATACCCTGTTGAAGTATGAACAGTGGTGTTGTAAACAAACATTGCATATGGAACCCATTCGTCCCAATTTCTTTGATCTTCCTTGACATAGTGTCGCAAATATTCTGCTAGAACTCTATGACTTCGTTCTAGTGCCCCATTCGATTCCGGATGGAACGCGGTGGTTTGAACCTTCTTAATTTTCAGGAGTTTGCAAGCATTTTTAAATAGATCACTTAAGAACTGTGTACCTTGATCTGTGAGTAATTCCCGAGGGGATCCAAATCTCAAAACAATGTCTGTTACGAACTTCCGCGCAACTGTCTCTGCGTCTTGAGATTCGATGGGAATAGCTACCATATACTTTGATAAGTCATCTTGAAATGTAAGTATGTATTTATGTCCACTATCTGATTCTACTAGGGGGCCAACAATATCCATGGCGCATTTCTCAAATGGTGCCTTGGCAGTTGTTGTGATCACCATTGGTGCCTTTTTTCGTGGCTTGAGTAACTTGTTTAGTTGACAACTCTTACAATTCTTAACATACTCTTCTATTTCAGATTTCATGTTTGGCCATTTATACTTCATTTTTATTGTTTCATACGTACGATTCATTCCCCTATGACCTCCTGTAGGTGCATCGTGGTATTCGTACAAAATTGCCCTCTTACTTTCTTCATCTACATTGTCAATTATTTCTTCTTCATCCTCTGTTTCATTACCCTTCTCTGTAGGATTTTCTTTGACAGCGCTTATTCTGGAAAGTGCATCGGCATTAGTGTTTAGAGACCCCTTCTTGTAGACAATCTCATAGTCATACTCTTCAAGTTTTATCCGCCATCTCATTAGCCTACTTCCTGGATCTTTTACTGACATGATCCATGTTAGCGGTCGGTGATCGCTTACAATTTTGAATTTTCTACCATACAAATATGGCCTGAAATGGTTGATGGCAAAAATTATACTCAGCATTTCCTTTTCGGTTGTTGAGTAATTTTTTTCTGCCTTATTTAAGCTACGGCTTGCGTATGCAATTGGTAGATCCTTACCTACTTGTCCTTGTGACAGTACTGCCCCAACACCTTCGTTGCTGGCATCGGTGGTTACGATAAATTCTCGTGAGAAATCTGGGTACTGCAATATTGGTTCAGAGGTTAATTTTTGCTTTAACGTCTGAAATGCCTGTTCCTGGGCGTTTCCCCATTCATATTTCACATCTTTCTTTAAAAGCTTATGCAAAGGGGCGGCGATTTTGCTGAACATAGGCACAAATCTCCTATAGTATCCTGCTAATCCTAAGAACCCTTTCAGCTGCTTGGTTGTCCTAGGTGTAGGAAACTTTTCTACTGCTTCAACCTTTCGAGGATCAGGTTTGACGCCCTCGGCTGAAATTATATGGCCTAGGTACGTAACTTCGTTCCGGAGGAACTCGCACTTGTCCGGTTGTAGCTTCAGGTTATTTTCCTTGAACCGGTCGAAAACTTCCCTGAGTTTTCGGTCGTGCTCCTCTAGAGAAGATGCGTATATAACCACATCATCTAAAAAAACAAAACATCTACTGCCCGTTAAACCACTCAGAACTGAGTTCATCAGTCTCTGAAACGTGGCCGGTGCTGTCTTGAGACCAAAGGGCATGCGCAAATAATGCCAGTGCCCTTGTCTTGTGCTGAAACCAGTCATTTCTTTACAGTCAGGGTCCATCTCTATTTGATGATACCCTTGGCACATATCTAGACAAGTGAAATACTTTGATTTCCCCAACAAGTCTAGTATTTCTGTGATATCCGGCAAGGGGTACGCATCACCTATTGTTTTCTCATTTAGCTTTCTGTAATCTATGACTAATCTCCACTTTTGAACACCGCTAGCATCTAATTTTTTTGGTACGATCAAGATGGGACTATTCCATGGAGAATTAGACTCTTCTATTACCCCTTCCTCAACTAACTGTGAAACTTGCTTTTCTATTTCTCTTCTTTGGCTTTCAGGTAACCTGTACGGTCTAGAGTTGATCGGTTGCGTACCAGGTTCCAAAATAATTTTATGTTTCACTGCATTTGTACAAGAAAGCTTGTCCCCTGGTAGATAGAAAATGTCGTGGTACTGGCGACATGTTTCTTCTAACAGTATTTTCTCCTTACCGCTTAGATGGTCTAAGCGTAATTTACTAAGGACTTCACTAGCTCTGTCTTTATTTCCAAGACCTTCGTTTACGGTAGCCACT
The DNA here is from genome assembly GCA_964059195.1 of Ectobius pallidus. Taxonomy (NCBI): domain Eukaryota; kingdom Metazoa; phylum Arthropoda; class Insecta; order Blattodea; family Ectobiidae; genus Ectobius; species Ectobius pallidus. The sequence continues at coordinate 8,085,845 of CAXKWD010000008.1, read as the reverse complement.
AGTGTGTCCGAATAAGGGATTTCCTCTATTCCCTCGAGTTTGACATTTGGAGATTCGAACTCCACGTCCTCCATATTTGTGTTTATCATAGTGGTGACGATTTTTTCATTAGCCACCTTAACTAATGCTTCTGCCATGAAGACCCCTTCACAGACTTCTTTCTTTTCAATAATTCCTTCTAGTAAGTTCGTTTTACTTACTCTTAAACTCACAACTGCTTCTGACCTAGCAGGTATTTTTATTTTTCCTTTTGGCTTTCCTAGATCGGGAGGATTCACTTCCTTTTCCCCTACTAGTCTGATTTTTTCACCAGCTACATAGATACAATTGGTTGAGTATGATATACATACTCTGTTTTCTTTAAGGAATTTTCTTCCTAAAATTCCATCTACTGGGAAGTCGAACTCCTTCCCCATTACTTGGAATTCGCACGGTACTCGTTTCTTTCCAAGCATTAATTTTCCTTCAACTATCCCGTGAGTTTTAACCTGGGTGCCTCCAACACCTGTTATTGTTGTTTTCCTGCTTGTGTCCATCATTGTATATGGATCTAAAGCAGTATATCGAATTAAGTTGATATCAGCTCCTGTATCCACTAGGAACAGTATCTTATCCTCTAGCCCAATGTCTAGTTTAACTTTTACAAACTGGTTATTTTCATTTCTAACACAGCCTATTTGATAGGATGCACCGCCGACCGGCTGCATCTCATAACCCGTCTGGTCATTTTCCGTACTTACTGTGTTCACATTGTTGGTAGAGTGCCCCACCTTGGGTTTTTTGCACTCCCGCGCTCTGTGGCCCTTTTTACCACAATTATAGCAAGTAATTTCTTGATTACTTACGTTATTTACTCATACTTCCTTTTTCTTTAAATAGCACTTTGCTGTGCTGTGACCTGTCTTGTTACAATTTGAACATTTTTCGGCAGTGCCGGGCTTCGAACCAGACACTCCATTTTTGTCGTTCCTTGAAAACAAGGCAGACTCTTCCTCCAGCGCTAGCTCAGCTATTCTATCGAATGCAGTGTGATTTCTACTTCTCACAATTGTTTGGATTCGATCAGAGTATAACCCTTGTACAAAACTAATGTCCCTGAGCCTATCACTTAAGTGCAAGACCCCATTTACCTCATCTTCCTTACAGTCCTGTAAGGCTGCTTCTCTGAATTCCGATCCTAGCATCTGGATTCTTTGGATCCAACTAGTTACAGATTCTCCTTTATTTTGCCTAGCTCTAAAAAGTTCCTTAGCATGAAAATCAAGGGTTCTCTTTTCCGTATACGTATTTTTTAAGTACGTTTTTACCTCTTCCCATTTATCTAGTCCTCTATGGGTTATTGCTAGTCTTGGCTCCCCACCAATACGGGTGATAACAAATTTAAACATCATTTCCTTCTTACTGGGATCTATCACTTCCATAGCCGTATCCACATTGGAAATGAATGCTAATAAATCTCTTTTATTTCCATTAAATGGAGGAATAAGTTTCAAAGCCTCAGCCAGACTTACGTATTCAGCCGCCATATTGACACTTGAATTATTTGAACTATCGACTTGACTCCTGAGGGGCATTACAAAAAAATTGTGACAGGACTTACCCTGCTCTCTGCAGCTGCAATGCTGACTCTCCTCCAAAGGACCGGTGTCTCCAACAGCTGCTACCTGCACCTCTGCTGGTGATTTCTTGTGCTCCTGCGGCACGCTCCTCTTTTCGGCTCCTTCGGTTGCTGGACCCGTACTCTCACAGGCCTCTTCTTCCCAATGCTCAGGACCTCTGCTCGGTGCTCTGGGCTTCTTCGTTGCTCCCTCTTATTTTCTGGTCGGCTGCCGGACCCGTTCTTTCACAGGCCTCTTCTTCCCAATGCTCCGAACTTCTTCTCGGTGCTCTGGGTTCTCCGTTGCTTCCTTATTCGCTGCTACAAGACCAGTTGCACTACAACGGTAATACAAGCTGGAGCCTGATGTCCCACAACAGTACGACGTCAGACTACTATTCTCTTCTTGGTCTCTCTTTCAGTTGCCTTTCTGCTCCGGAAGTGGCTCTACCCGCACCCCACTTCTGACACCAGTGTTGTATCCTGTTCACCTGGTTACTGGTGAACCTGATTACAGTTCCCAATCCTCGAGCGGCTGCGGAAAGGGATTGTTGATTTGGGATCGTTGGGGTAGTAAAGACTTAGAAGTCACGTCTCTTCCAGAAGGCTACTGCTGATGAGTTTATTGGAGAATAGTTGTTACAACGACTTGAGGCTTCTTGCGAAGTGTCGGACCGACCAGTCTCCTGTACTGGTCAATATGCCCAGTACGAGTAGTGTACTCTTGAAGTATTACTCAAAGACTGATAACACACCCTCAAAAACTATGGGTTTATATACTGACTGTCGGTCAGACTCTCCGCATTACAACATGCTTCTAGACATTTCCAGTATTGTGAAAATAACTCGTGACAGTATGGATATTTCCAAAGTCTTACTATTTGTGTACAAAGAACACTTTCTAAACTATTCTTCTACTGGGAAATACATAATCAATTGTTTGTGCGTAAACAACTTTCACAAACATCTCTTTTAACTTTGGAAGTTCCAGACTTTCACAATGTGTGATAAACATCCTTCTGGCGACATAGTTACTAATGCTATATGAAACACCAGATCCTTCTCAATAAAATAATATATTATAATAATATAATATAAGAAAAAAAGAATATGCAGGAGGGCGCAGGATGCAACAATGTGCTAATAGTGATTTGTGTCCAATATGATTAGTTAAATGCTCATTTTCAGTAAATTGACTTAATTCACATATTTTTAATGAAGCAATGTATGCAAAACATGTTTAATAATATTAAATAAACTATGAAAACCCTCAACAAACAAAATGAACACTCAAAACAACATAAAACAATAGAAACAATGTAAAACATGAACGGCGTCTCTCAGACGCCGCGCAAGCTTCTATGTCCTGAAACAGCGCGCGAGCACTGCAGGGTTAAAAAGCAAGTTAAAACTCTACTTCTAAAATATTATTTATTTTACAATGTACGAGAATTCCTTAACTCTGTGGAAATTTAATCAGAACCCTATTAATGACATTCTTACAAAGTACTGACAATGAACATATTAGGCCTAATACTTAATTTTAAGAAATTTATAAATGTATATTTTAATTATTCAGTCGCTATTTGTATTGTAATAACCAAAAATATGCTTATAGAATTAAGAAGACTATGGACATTGTATCCTGACAGCTAATAAAGAATTATTATTATTTTAATATCATTATCATCACAATACAATTACGCTTTTGCAAAATGGCAGAGTGTAATGCGCACGTCGATGTTATTTTGTTCCGAGATCTGCCCACCGTCTTCTAGACGTACATTAATTTCAACAGTTTGCACACATAATTCATTTAGAAGGCAGTGGATAAGATGCCAACGTTAGAACAATGTCGTCAAATCTCGACTTTCCAAAGTCATCGTCAAAGTCTCGCAACTAACGTCTATGAATACGACTTTATACAAAGTTAAACTTTGCTTTGAAAGTCTACTTTAGGAAGTCGTCCTCCAAAGTTGCGTTCATGAATACGAACCTTAGTTACTTTATAAAGCGAGACTTGACAAAGTCATATATCATAATCATGAAATATTATGTTGGCTCTGAGAGGAGCCGTTTTGGTGCAAGGGTGATTGTACTTTAATTACAATTAATACCACATAGCACAGTATAACATGCAGTACCGAGGGGAAACTTTGCAGCCAGCCTTGAGTAGCGAGCAGATTGCAGGCAGACTAGTCGCAGCGGTGAGTGGAGAGAGAGCCAGGGTGCAACAATTATTTGGTTTTTGCCTATTTCACAATTATAATAAATGACCCGTGCAGCAAAGCGGATATTTTCAGAGCCAACATAATATTTCACAATTATTACAAATTACTCTTGCACCAAAACAGTTATTTCTTAAATAAATGAATTTTCCCTTCACCGCTCAGCAATCACTCATGGCGTAGTGGTTAAGGCTGCTAGCTATGATGCTAATGGTCATATAGCTGTTGATTTGAAATTTACTGTTAGGAATAGGTACCAAATAAGTATGTAGGGTGAGGAGGAGTGAGAGAAAGGAAGGAAAAAGGAGGAAAAGCAAGAGCAGAAAGGAGAAATAAATTTAATTTTTTCTCCTGTTTCACCTTCTGCCTTCTAGATGGTGGTGCAGCCTGGTGTTCCTAGTAGTTCAAATCACGCCACTAGGTGGGTCCTGTTAGTGAGTAGGAGTGGGGGGGCTAGAGTGCCGCAAGTATTTGTTTTTTCCCACTAGCAGCCTTAACCACTATGCCACAAGTGATTGCTGAGCGGTGAAGAGAAAATTTGTTTTGCGCTTAATACACGAGAAATAGCCATTTTGGTGCAAGGGTCATGTGGTGGATCCTGAATAACGCCAGAGGATCTGTTGATTATAATTTTTATATGGTACAAGGATGTTAATTCATATTGATACAATTAATAGCGCACAGTGCAGTATTACATATGGTGAGCTGTATTACCAGCATGCAAGGGGAAAGGCTGAAAGCCGAGCGAAGTGAAGGCACAGCTAGGGGAAGGTATGGGAAGCGGACATCCCCATGGCTACGCGCAGCAGAGAGTGGAGTGAGAGCCAAGGTGTAGCAGATTCTTCCGTTTCCCCACCAGGGGATGTTTTTGATAACTGCCTAAATTGACAAATGATTTATAATTAAACAGATGTCTCCAAAGGTATTAAAGTACATGTTATAGACCGTTGAGCTTGATCAATAAAATAAGTTGGCTCCAAACACACCATGTAGGCCTATTTTTGAAGACCTTTAGACAAAATGGAATGATACACCTTGGCACTCACTTCACTCTCCACTGTGCGTTGCCATGGCGACGGCCTACTTCCCCTACCTTCCTCTAGCCATCCTTCACTTCCCCTGGCCTTTAGCCTCTTTACCTTCACAAGCTGCTCAGTGCTGGTAATGCAGCTCACTATTGCTGCATGTTATACTGCACTGTGCGCTATTAATTGTACCAATATGAAAAACAATCCTTGCACCAAAACGGGGCAATCATGTATTTTGCCGGATCCGCATTATGACAACATGCTAACTGCCGTGCCTAATATAACTTCAACGTTGCTAACCTAACATTGGAATATATGGCTCGGGTCCTACGAAATATAGGATTGCCCAAAACAGCTTTCTTCAGAGTCAACATAATATTTCACAATTAAAAAAAAAAATGACCCATGCACCAAAACTGCTATTTCTCATGTATTAAAGCTCTCTAAACTTAAATATATGAATTTTCCCTTCACTGCTCAGCAGTCACTTGTGGCGCAGTGGTTAAGGCTGTTAGCTACGTGGTCCCAGGTTACAAACCTGGGACCACTACTGTTTAAAATTTACAGTTGGGAATAAGTCCCAAATAGGTAGATTGGATGAAGAGGATCCCAAATAACCATATTTTATCCGTGCATGTTTGCGTATTTTGGGCTTTTTAAGGCAAAATTTATGCATAATGCATGTTTTGGAATTTATTTTATTTAATGTAACAAATTTAGAAGTTTTTAATGCATATAAATCCTCATTTTCTAGGCTTAGTGCATATCATCTTGTTACTGTGCATAACTGCATTTTATGAATGTGTCTCCCTAAAATCTGGGATTTCCATGTCAATTCGTCTGCTGATAAAGGTAAAAGGTAAGCTAAAAACGTTTCCTGGAATCCTACCTCACAATGACCATATAATATCCTTGGACTTCCAACAACCCCCAGGATTTACTGGATTTACTTACAGTCCCCATTGAAAGAAAATTACAAAACAATGTTTGCTGTTTGAATACCGCAGTTTGGTGTACACCTATGCTGTTATGGCACCTGTGTGGTACTGGGTTGGTTGGTCGGGTGGGTTTTATTTATGATTTGTTCAGTAAAGGTACTTACTTCAAACCCATTCGAAGTCAGTTCTTCGTACGCACCAATCCTTCTAATGATGGTTTCACGGGCTATAAGCCGAGTAAGAGGATATATTGCATCCAAGCTTTCGGTCACTGACATCTCTGCGGCCTTCTTCAGGGAAATGAGTGTAGAAAAAGGGAAGAGAGAGCTTATATATGTTTTTGAGTGAAAATGAAATTTTGTGATTGGAGGAAATGGGTTGGAGTGTATCGGCCAATCAGAATGCAGGAATTTTGTTTATTGTAAAAACATTGAAGATGCAATCGATCCATATCAGGACCAGTGGGAGAAAAATAAAGGTTAATAATATGGGTCAAAGCAGAGTGGTTTGGGGGAGTGGATTTTTACATCGGTTATCCCCCAAACCACTCTGCTCTGACCCATATTATTAACCTTTATTTTTTCCCACTGGTCCTGATATGGACTGATTGCATCTTCAATGTTTTTACAATAAACAAAATTCCTGCATTCTGATTGGCCGATACACTCCAACCTATTTCCTCCAATCACAGAATTTCATTTTCACTCAAAAACATATAGGCCTCTTCCCTTTTCCACATTCATTTCCATGAGGAAGGCTGCAGAGATGTCAGCAACCAAAAGCTTGGATGCAATATATCCTTTTACTCGGCATATAGCCCGTGAAACCATCATTAGTAGAATGTTTGCTGTTTGAATACCATGCTGTTATGGCACCTGTGAAAAGTTCAAGAAGAGAACTCGTGCATAAATAAATTGAGAGGAAGGAATTGTTAAACACAGACTGTCATGCTGTGTATTGTGACTGCTCTGACAAAAACGTAAGTGCTAACGTATTTACCTTTTCATTAACTTAGATTTAAATAACCGTTTCTAATGCCTTAAACCAAACATCAAGCCTCTTTCCTTGTGCTATACTTATCAGCTGTTGCTGACTAGCTCAATCACAAATATTTTAGTATATTTCCTGCTGCCATTACAAAATTAGAAGCAAGAGGGCTACCACTAGTGCAGTCACTAGCCACTGTTAAAGATGTTGATCTTTAGAGTCATCTTGTGGAGCAATAGGCCTAATCTTAGTTCATATCCTAATCTGAAACTCATAAAAACAGTGAAAGATATATTTTGTGGGGAAAATGCAAAAACACATAGGCCGGTATTCATAGTCAGCAACTTAAGAATGACTTTATAAATCTGAACTTATTGGACAAGTCGACTTATAGCCTATGTTTTTCGTATTCATAGTCTTCTTTAAAGTTGTACTTTGTTAAGTCTGACTTCATAAAGCTCTACTTGTTCTACTTATGAAAGTCAAACTCGATAATATGAAAAATCAACAATTGAATCAGTGAATCGTTCAGAATTACGATTATGTGTTTATTTCGATATTAATTATTGTTATCTAGAGATTGAAAATAGCCTAGGAAGCTTTGGGCTGATGTGAAATGCCAGCAGAGAGAAATGCTAATGAAAGAACGCCCATTGATATTTCCAAAATTGCATTTTCCTTCACACAGAACCTCTTTTTAAATTCATGTCACTGTAGAATTTAGGTAGATTCAACATGCTTCGCAAATAATGCTTTGGGGTGCAATTCCACCTAATACCTCGCCCCGATCATCAAAATAACTGTCCATGGTTAAGGCTTAAACTGAAATAATGCTAGTGGTCCCGAGTTCATATACCGGTCAATCAAAAATTTATTGTTAACCCGGTTGTCGACCAAGAGCTAAGCCACACCCTACTAAGCTAGGCCAACTGCAGCTAGGCTAAAGTTGGATGCCCACCAAAAACTAAGTGAATGCTATCAGTCATTAGTGATTTGTTGAGTTGGAGGACAAATATGATCAGTACTGGGAAGAAGGCAAATGTCTTGGGAAAAAGGTAGAATCGGTCTCACCCGAGTTCCCCACTCCACTCTCTAACGGGACCCACGTGGAAAGTAGGGGTTTTGGGTGGGGAGACATCTAGCGACGGCATTTGAACTACTAGCAGAGTAGCGACGGTAGCGCGATCTAGTAAGAAACTGGTGAAACAGAAAAATAATTTATTTCTCCTTTATTCTCTTCATCACTTCCTTTCCCGTCTCCTTCCTCTCTTCCTCACACCTCCTCTTCACCCTACCTACCTATTCGAGACCTATTTCTAACCGTAAATTTTGGATCGACCGGGATTCGAACTTGGGACCCCTAGCATTATAGCTACGAGTCTTAACGCATTACGCCACAAGCGATTGTTGAGTGAAGGAAGCTTTGGTATATTTGAGTTATTATAGGGGTGATTTCATGCGTTCATGAGTGTTAACGCAAGAATTGGTTTTTCTAATTTTGAAATGTTTAGTTTGTTATGAAAAGAGTAGTGTTAGTGCAAGGGAATTTTTCTGCATGAATTAAGCCATGTTTTATGTTATAATACGAAGCTTTTTAAAATTGTCATATATTATGTATGGTGCAATTAATTGTGAAATATTTTGTTTTTTTAAATGTTCTGTTGGCATATGTTCAGCGTTTTTTATAATTGTGAAATATTATGTTTGGTGCAAGGGTATTATTTTATTGTGAAATAGCCTAATTTGTTGCAAGTGTAGTTGTTATAATTCCGTGAAATATTATGCTTGGTGCAAGGGTATTTTTTTATTTAAATTTTTTTTTATAATCAGCAGGGCCCGTATTCTAATGACATGTCATCTTTTTATTGATGCTGCGAAGACATTGCCAACTTGTGGATGAATCCTAATCATGGCCTCTAGATTATATAAATGAATTTTTATTAGGCCATTTTATGCAATTTTATACTTTTAGGGCATTTATTTCAATTTTAGGTCATTATTTTGTCATTTTCGTGTCATTTGCTTCCTTATTTAGTCATTTTCATGTATTTACATTGAGTGTATTAACTTTTTTCGTTGCTAGCGGTGCTGTCTTTGAAGTGTTGTTTGTTTAATGCAAGAAGGAAAAATTCGGCGTTAAAGTGTTGACATGTGTTAGTCGGAAATGAGAATCAAAGAAACACCAAAATTTTATATTATATTACTATTGTTATTAGATTGACTTGGCACCAGAGTCTGTCACCTACTTGGATTTGAGTGTGCAAACTACTGTTTACCCTCAATAAACAACAATATAATCCGGCAGACCGCAAAAGGAAATGCCGAATTTTGACTCACCAGTGCCTCAGTGCCAGTATAAATTTCCGTGAGAAAAGAACATTCACAACATTACAGTTATTTACAGTTTGGCAAGATTACAATATCCGACCCACCCGGCTCCCCTTTCCATCGGCCTGGTCGCCTTCTCCACCAGCCTGCCTGCGTGCTCGCTTCCCCTCCGCCTACCGCGCATCATCCCGCGCGCATAAGCCTGCAGCTTGCTCTAATAATTGCAATTACCATTGTAAAAAAACAAAATAAAATTTCACGAATAATAGAAAATGTCTAACAATTAAAAAAATACCCTTGTACCAAACATCATATTTCACGATCTTTAAACACCGATTTGATAATATAAAAAATCAAAATTTACATAATATTTCCCAATTTTTAAAAACGCCGTGTTATGACATAAAACATGGCTTAATCGATGCAGAAAAATTCCCTTGCACCAACAGTACTCTTTTCGTAACAAACAAAACATTTCAAAATTTGAAAAAGCGATTCTTGCGTTAACACTCGCGAATGCATGAAGTCACCCTTAGTACCTATATATACATGAAATCTTTCTTCACTGCTCAACTGTCATTCGTGGCGTAAGTTAGTGGGTTAAGACTCCTAGCTATAACGCTAGAGGTTCCGATAGATGGGAGGGTGAAGAGGAGGTGAGAGGAAGAGAGGAAAGAGACGGGGAAGAAAGAGGAGATGAGAATAAAGGAGAAGTAAATTATTTTTCTCCCCACCCAAAACCCCTACTTTCCACGTGGGTCCCGTTAGAGTAGTAGTGGTGGGGGACTCGGGTGGGTCGCATATTGTATTTTTCCCTACAGTTTTTACAATTATGTACAAACCAGTCTATAACTTTGTGTGTACAATAATAATTTTTTATAAATAAAATATCAGTTTTAGGTCATTTTTTATAATTATTAAGTCATTTTCTTTAAATTTAAGGGTCATTTTATAGGTCATTTTTCAAACAATTTTAGGTCATCAGAATCCGGACCCTGATAATCACTTTTAATAATAGTGATAATAATAGTGTCGACAAGCTTTATACTTACATTGAGTGGGCATCTTATCTTGGAGTTGACTGTACTGAGGCTAAGCTCATGTTTACTAATGCCAAGAGACAATACAGAGCAGCCCTTAAGCAGGCCAAATTACGCAATAATGAGTCCATTATAAATGGTTCTGCCAATAAATGCAAGGCTGCGTGGAGTATAATTAATAAAGCTAGGAAAATGGAGAATGATAGACATACCAACTTTAAGCCCGACGATTTTAACAACCATTTTATTAGTTCTGTTGAGACTATTATAAATTCATTGGATGCTTGTGAAAGGACTTCAATGTCTTATTTGGAAAAGTCTAACTTATCTGGAAATGTGTTTAAATGGAAATATGTTTCTAGTGATGATACAATCAAGGTTGTTAAGGATTTGAAAGCTTCCCAGTGTAAAGACATTTACGGAACAAATGTTGACTTGTTTAAGAAGGTAATACACTGTATCGTACTACCTCTTACATATTGCATAAATGATTGTTTTCAAAATGGTATGTTCCCCTCTAGTCTGAAGCTGGCGAAGGTTATTCCGATATTCAAGAAGGGTGATAGATCCATAATTAACAACTATAGACCCATATCTATTTTGCCTGTGTTTTCGAAAATTATTGAGAAACTGATGAAGAGCCAGATATCAAATTATTTTGAAAGCAACGCCTTATTCTCAGACGCACAGTTTGGTTTCAGGGCTAATATGTCAACACTATCAGCAGTTGAACAATTGGTATCCACTATAATCTCCGGATTCGAGGATCATAATAGTACCTCTGCCACCTTGTGCGACCTATCAAAGGCCTTCGATTGTGTATCTCACAAAACTATTATATCTAAATTAAGATATTATGGCGTAAATAATGTAGAACTGGATTTGTTTGAATCTTACTTATCTGACCGATATCAAGTTGTGTGTATAAATGGTATCTATTCAAATACTCTTCAAGTTGACAGTGGTGTGCCCCAGGGATCGGTTCTGGGCCCATTTATGTTTTTAGTGATGATTAACGATCTTTCTTATAATATTTCATGCCAGTCTGTTTTATTTGCAGATGATACTACTTTATATAACACTTGCCGGGATGTAAATGTTCTAAGACTTGTAATGAATAACTCATTTAGGGCCGATTGTATAAACGGTTTGATCTCGGATCAGAGACTAAACTGATCTCAGTTCACGCTGAACTCGGAAATTTCTGTTGTATAAACGCTAATCTGAGATCAATTCGCACTGAACTAGGATCAATTTTGACTGGAGAAATTTCTCCGATCAAACTAGCTGATCTCAGTTCAAGGGGCTGTTTTCGTACTTGAGACATAAGATTAGCTCATTATAAACATAATATTAGACCTACCTGTGTGGTTACAATAAATATAAAGAAAATACACAATACACAACTTCATACATTTCTAGCTATAACGTAGTTGTGCGTACATTTCTAGCTATAAAGTAGTTGTGCGTATATAGGCTATGTTTTAGGCTCCTTATAATGCAGTGTAACATAACTACAGCATAACCTGTACGTTATTATTATGTTGCACTAATTACTATAATACGAAAATAACCCTTGCACCACAATTGCAACTAATACGAAATTATCATTCTTCGCCATTTCATGCAGCTCCCTTAACCTTAAATATAGCAATTCTCGCCTATCACCCCAACGTTCACTTGATGGCGTAGGGGTAAAACGACTGGCTATCATGCTAGCGGTCGCGTGTTCGATCACCTTAGGTTCAAAATTTTTATTGTAGGAATAGGTAGGTAGGATAAAGGAGAAAAGAGATTGAACAGTAGAAAGGGGAAAAAATAAAAATTTTCCAAATTTTCAACGCTGCTAAACGAGAGACATGGGAGACTATGGTGGAACTACTAGGAAATCTCGAGTGGGAGGATCCTGTTTTTGGATTTTCCCCAAATGCTTTCTTCGTTATCTTTCTTTATGTGACCTATTAACTCTTTCAGAACTGATATTTTACATTGTAATAAAGCAGTCATGAGGTAAAAACTTCAGTGAGCTATTAAGTTTAAAATCTATAGAGAAAAGTTCAGTGGAATAGGCTACCTGGTTTCCATGAATGACAAACATAACAGATGAACAAAAATTCCTTAAGTTTTACATCACCGCTCTTATACAATTCATGAGACGAAGCATTTATACGTCCTTAGCCGTGAAAATGTTAAGCCGATTTATAACGCCAGGATTGAAATTACAAGAACATTTTTCATCGCATTTTGCTCTTGCACGGATATTATCGCATCCATCTTTTTGTATTCTATAATATCTTTATATTTTCCCAGGACAATTTCAATTAGGAACGATCCTTTTTCTGATAATTTCGATCATATTTCCCCTTCCTTTCGCATAACACAGTCTGAATACGGAGGAAAACAGAATAACAATGCTCTCGTCTCGCGATACTCAACTGTTTCTGCGATGTTGCCAAGTGCTCATGTATGAACTAGGATCAAAATTGAACTTCAATTTCTTGATCTTAGATCAGTGTTATACAATACGACTCGAGCCTGAACTCAGATCATTTTCTGAACTTGGATCATAATTGATCTCCAGTCAGTGTTGTTTATACAATCGGCCCTTAGTGAGGTTACAAGTTGGTTTGAAGCCAATGGCCTTAGCTTGAACGCTGGGAAAACCCAACATATTTTGTTTACACTGCAACAGCTGACTTGTGACGACTTCCAACCTGATGTGAAACTATTAGGTATTGTGATTGACTCGAAACTGAAATGGAATGCCCATATTGACTCTCTTTGCACACGTTTGGCCAGGGTACTGTACTTGCTGAGACATTTGAAACATCTAGTACCTAAGGAATTCCTTAGAAATGCGTATTATGCTTTCTTTAATAGTGTAATAAACTATGGTATCCTTGTATGGGGCAACTCCTCCAGTGTGGACAGAGTTCTCAAGTTGCAAAAGCAGGCCATCCGCATCATGACAGGTTCATCATACGATGCTCATTGCAAGCCTTTGTTTACATCAGAAAGAATCCTGACAGTAGTTAACTTATATATATACCAAAGCCTAGTTAAAATTAAGTCTAACGTAAATGAATATAATTTGAGATCTGACTACCATGACTATAATGCAAGACATAACCATCGTCTTGATGAACCTGCCGCCAGACTGACACTAACAACACGGAATTTCCCTGCAATGGCTGTAATGTTATTCAATAGGTTACCCCCATATGCATCTGGTCTGCCTATTTCAAGATTTAAAAGACGTTTGCACCAATGGTTAGCAAGAAATCCATTTTATAATACTAATGAATTTTTAGATGCATCTGCAAATATGTATATGTAATTTTTAATGTTATTGACTCTGTCCATACATCATTCATGATGTTTACGACATTAAACTTTATTATTATTATTATTATTATTATTGAAATATAATGCTTGGTGCAAGGGTCTTTTTTATTTTAAAATATAATTTGTTTTTTTTTATAATCGTTTGCCATAGTTTTTTGTAATTGTGAAAGATTATGTGGCGCCGATTATGTTGGCGTTGGTGCAAGGGAAAATCTTTTTAAATGTGAAATATTATGTTGGCTCTGAAAAGAGCAGTTTTGGTGGAAGGGTATTTTAATTGTGAATTAAAATTGGCTGCTCTGGTGATTGCAATTGCACTGAATATAATTTACATGCTGTGAGCTGCATTACCGGCGTTGAGTAGCGGCCGGCGGGATAGGGGTAGTGGTCAGGCGGGGAATAAGCATGCGGGCGAGTATGGAGTGGAAAGGGGACTAGAATGAGACCGATTCTACTCTTATGCCAATGTCTTGTGGAGGGGGGAACCTAGCTTAGCTTAGCTTAGCTTACCCAGCGTTGGACTATGTGCACAACTAACCCAGTTGACATAGCTCACTTAGTTTCCCTAGCAGGGTTTTGTTTAGTTTGCTATCAGCACAACTACATATGAAAACCTACCCACCTATGTGAGCTAAGCTAAGTTTTAACTCTTGGACGACAACCGGCTTTAGGAAGAGGAAGTGTGAGAAAGGGAGGAAAAGGAAGATAAGAAAGGAGAAATAAATTATTCAATTTTTTCCCAGTTTCACCTTCTGTATACTAGATGGCGTAGAGCGTAGTTCCTAATAGTTCAAAACACGCCGCTAGGCGGGCCCTGTTAGTAAGTAGGAGGGCCCGGGTGTAACCCGCAGATTCTTCCGTTTTCCCCATCCTTTGGACTATCCGCAAATCGGGTAGGCCAAACATGGGCAATCAGTTTTAAATTTCATCCATACAGTAGCATAAATATTATAGTCATAGGCTACAACCTACCTTACTAATACACAACCCTGACCATGTACCAGTATGCTTTAGAAGGTATCTCCTTGTATATTCGCCGTTACATATATATATTTAATGTACTACTACGGAAAATACATATTTTTGTATCGGTGTAAGTATATATTTCATTGATTGCACTGACACCAACAAATTAACAAGTAACAACTCTTTTAGTACAACACTGCCACTCAAACCTCCATTTTCCTTAATGTCTAACGACAACAGTGTTGCCAGAATTTTAATGACTGATGTAGAAGAGCGCACAATGTGCATGGTTAGAATTAGATTTAGATTTATTTCGTCCGTAAGATCAATAAAAAAAAGACTGCTATTGGACACGTCATTTTTAAAGGGCAAATCTAAGTATGTTGACATTTATAATTTACAACTTTACTTTTATATTTAATTTGCTTTTAGGGTATTTAAATTTATAGCTCATAACTTCAATTTCATGTTTCATAATTATTTATGTTATTGCAGAGGCGCCGACTTGGGGGGGGGGGCAAGGTACTTTCTGCCCCCCAAGACTTAAGATTTTATTATGTAAGGCCTATGTATAGCTACTGAAAATCCAGTTCTTGCACCCCCAGAAATATTTCCAAGTCAGCGCCTCTGTGTTATTGTATTATTTATATGACGTTTCCTATGTCACTGTACCATGTACATTGTATGACTTGAAGGAAGATTAGATTAGATTTAGTCCAACTGAACATAACCATGTTATGGGACTCGTCAAATGATTACAAACAAGTAGGCTACTATATACATTGTACAAATTTACAATTCCACAGTCAAAGAAAATTAAAATACATGACTTAGTCTACATAATGAATTGTACAATTCAGTAGTCTAAGAATGTGAAATACAATATTTACATAATTACTTATACAATCCAATTGTCTAAGAAAATGAAATACAATATTTACATAGAACTTATACAATTCAATAGTGTAAGAAATTTAAATACAATATTTACATAATTACTTATATGTTTGAAACACTAGTCTTTGCATATTCAACACAATCTTGCCTAACACTTCCACTATTGCTGCTGCAGTATTCTCAGCTAGTATTTTTAATTTTTTAAATTTTGTATTTTGTATTTTTTATTTTTTAAATGCTGGATTTTTGGGTTTTTTAAATTTTGGATCTTTGAATTTTTCTAATTTTGGAGTTTTATTAATATTCCTTAACGGAACTATGTACATAATCAAATATTTCTATGCACATTGTGCGCTATTCTTATATTATTATTATAATAATGCAGAATGCCTTAGAATATTTGTCCTATTTGAGAAATATATTACGCATTCTTTCCTCCGTGATATTACGTGATATTTCCTGCAAGTCTGTGAACCATTTAATAAAATTCTAAAAGAAATTAAATCAATAAATATATTTATGCTTGTATTGAACAGAATGAAATAATTCGTAAAAGTTTTTTAAATTTATTATTATTATTATTATTATTATTATTATTATTATTATTATTATTATTATTATTATTATTATTATTATTATTATTATTACATTGCTATTCTTGTTTTTTTTTCTTCAGAGTTGGACTAATAATAAAGTATGAATTGCGCACATTTAGTTGGACTCCCTTGTCGATACATCTTTGCGTTGGCGTAGGTCTTGATATTGATCGATACATTCGATAGCACAGTTCATTCGTTCGAGTTGGAGTCGAGATCCATCTAGGTTGGTGCCCTACGTAGGAATGGTGTGTAAGGAAAAACGCGCGTGACCGCGAAAAATGTCAGTAGGTGACTATCAGTCGCTTAGTGAACAGGTTGGTGTGTGCAGTACAAACATAACCCGAAAAGCAGACTAACATGGCTGAAGACGAAGCAAGGACGTCATCTTCCACAGAGCGACGGAAGAGAGCACGCCAGAATGGAGTTGTTCAACCTTTACTTACAGGCAAGTTTATATTGATTCTTGTTTTAAGTGCCCAAACTATATTCTATTACTGTATGATGCATGACACACTGAACAAATTGAGGACATGTTGATTTATTTTGCGGGTGTAAATATTTACAATAGCAGGTTACGTGCTTTTAAGACTTTGCTAGGTTATGAATGGTTGAATGACGGAATAAATTACACATTAAATAAATTATTCCGTGAATCCCTTTGTGAGCAGGACTCAGGGAATACCCTATAGTGTGTGTTGGGACGTACGAATGAATGAAAGACTAATCCCAAAGTGGGCAGGTTTAGGGGAATACCCGATTACGTCATACAAGAGCAGTAATTGTTAGACGTAATATAAATGATGTATCGGGTAATATAGTAAAGTGTGCCGTATTTGCATCTTACAATATTCATATGAATTTAAGCTTATGATTTAACATTCAGACTTTCATTTCGGTATGCGAAATTATTCATAGTTCAGATGATCATTTCAATAAATTATTTATTCATGGGGGGCGGTCTTGGAAGGTTTTGTTTTTTTACTTATTCAAAGGCAATAGAAATTCCTAAACAAGCAAAAGGAATGTGATTTATTTTATGGAACCCAGTGGTTCATTGCATACTTTTTAAAACGTTGAAGATTGCATATTTTTAGCTTGTGTTCTACTAAACCATGGAAACCATATACAGTGTGTCCCACGCAAGAGTTGGCCATTGACGCGGGTTCCTGCGGCGCAGCGGGCACAGCTCCAACTCCCGAGCGATCGGGTGAAATATCTATGCTAATGAAGCCGCGATCGGTGTTACGATTTAGGTTCTCACATTTACAGTTAAAATTACAATGAAAACAAACACGTACTTCATCACAAGAGATGTTGGAAATGTTCTCCTCTTGCATCCACACAACACTGACACCTTCTTAAGAAATTTTCTTTCACGCGCATAAGCTCAGCTTCCGAGAAAGAGTTCATTTCTCTTGTGATAGGCCTATGTCTTTAAGGTCTTCTAATAGTAGCCTATGTGAATATTATTTATGGAGAAACTTGAAAAATAAAGTGTATAGGTCAACTTCCCATACATTACAAAGGAAACGGGTGAAATATCTACACTAATAAAGCCCGCTGATGGTGTAATGGTTCAGGTTCTCACAAAGAAAAACACATGTGATTTATCTGGCAATAGGCCTACTGATTAAAAAAAAAGCATTCTGGCACGTTCTTATATCAGTTACCTCATTTTATGTAGATGTAGATATCTCGTCCTGTAGATCCTGTGTTGAGCGGGGCTCAAGGATATAGAACACGTCAGATCAAAAAATACATGCAGTTATAATAATAATATAGGCCTACAGAAACTGTAAGCTGCCAAATTTATCCAAGCTGGAAATATTCCTCCAAATTGTAGAAGGTGTGAGTTATTAAAAATTCCTTGACAGCTGTTTTGAAAGGTTTGCTCTTTCTTTGAATAATAAAGGAAATGCGCACAGATGTGCATGTTTAATATAGTATATCAGATGTCTTTACTATACGCCGTAATAGACCTAGTTCTTTGTTTGCACTCTTCAATATGGTACTTTCCACACCTGTGACCACACAGTTCACATATACAAAGTTCGTCCGGCTCGTGGAAGGTCTTCTGTACACATATCTTGTGGTGGAAACCGTGGGCTGCAAGCCTGGTCGTGACATGTCTGAGCGCGAAGTTCGTCTTCATCCAGTCTGTATACACCATGACGTCTGTTGCATATAACTCTGCTGGGATCGTAGCTGCCTTCTCTCTCCTTTTACATATCGCGGTTTCCCATGCCTTTGTCGTCTGTAGTTGAAGGTTTAACCTGAGATCTTCTAGGTAGAACGTTTCTCTTGACATGGCGTACACGAGTCTTGATCTTGTTGTTCTTGACAGACAGAGTGCTTTTTTTAAGAATGTAGCCTTTACTTTTTCAATTTCGGCCATGTTCTTTTCTGACAAGAATGTCCATATCACCTCAAGTCCGTACGTCACAATTGGTGTTATTTTCGAGTTGAATAGCTTCATAGCTGTGGCAAGGGAAAGACGTGGGAGATCTCTGATATCATTCATTGCAATGATTGCTTGTGCGGTCCTTTCCTTTATATGTGTACTAAATGAGGTGCCCGTTGTTTGCAGTGTCATCCCCAGATATTTGAAGGAATTCTTCACTTCTATTCTTTCTCCATTGCAGTAGAATTCTTTGTCTATGTCCCTTAATCTCCCACCATTTCTGAAGACTACTGCAATTGTCTTAACCCTGTTTATTTGTAGCCCGTTTCTCGCTGCCCAATCGGTTAGTCTGTCTAGAGCTTCTTGTAGTCTTTCACGGTTTTTTGTTGCCAGTACCATATCGTCAGCATATAGATAGACTTTGACGTCGTCATTCTGTTTCACAGCATTTACCACGTCATGGGTGGCTACATTAAAAAGCAGAGGGCTTAAGGGGTCACCTTGTAGCACCCCATTCCACTGACTGATCTCGTTTGATAGAATTTTGTTGTCATTGATACATATGTAGTTTTCTGATAGTATGGAGCGCACCATGAGTCCTAGTGGGTGGTCCTTTCCAATAAGCTTCTCCAACTTTGTGACCAAGATCGTTCTGTCCAAGAGATCGAAGGCTTTTGTGTAGTCAACAAATGTCGTGTAGAGTTTCCCACCACATTCGTTCTTTGCTTCTTGAATGTCTGCTATGAGATTTCGTACTGCATGTAGTGTTGATCTGTTCTTTCTAAAGCCGAATTGCTCATCTGGAATCAGGTGGTCCGTCAGGGTTGTCAATCTCTTCGCCAGGATTGCAGTGAATATCTTAAAAGCCACGCATTGTAGTGAGATCCCTCTATACGAGTTCGGATTCTCTGTGTCCCCCTTACCTTTGTATAGAATTTTCACTACTGACTTTCTCCAAATCTCGGGGATTCTTTTAGTTTCTAGGCACTTATTGAATAATTTGGTCCAGGTGGTTGAATACATAATAATTTAATGTTGTTTGGAAGCTTGTTATATATCTGTACTGCAGAATAATAAGGACCCTTCTGAAAGAGTTTTAACGAGTTATTTGGTCTGTGTAGATCATTCATGTTTCTGGTAGTACGTCCGTGTAGCCTACACTAAAATTAGTTTGAAATTTATCAATATTATTCACTACATAACACATAACAGAGTATATATACTCCCCTGTAAGAGTGAGGACTTTTAATTTTTCAAATAGCGGTTTACAAGATTCCCTTTTTTTCTTTCCACATATTATTCTTATTGCCCGCTTTTGTAATCTAAATATTTTCTCCCTATGGGAAGAGTTGCCCCAGAATATGATCCCGTACCTCATTACCGAGTGAAAATATGCAAAATATACCATAAGTAATGCATCCTGTTTTAATATATTATTAAAAATTCTTAAAGCAAAGCACGCTGAACTCAGTTTTGGACCTCTCATTTCTACGTGTGTCTTCCAGTCAAGATTTTGGTCAATTTGCAGTCCTAAAAATTTTACATTGCTAATTTCTTGTATGATTTGTGTTCCATAATTAATTTCAAGATTTGAGATACATCTGTTTTTTGTTCTAAATTGTATAAAATGGGTCTTATCAATATTAAGTGTCATTTTATTAGCTAGAAACCATGTGTTTAACTCGTGAAAAGCCTTTGTAGCTATTCTTGATAAATGTTCTTGTGACGTTCCTGTTACAAGTACACTAGTATCATCTGCGAAGAGCAATACCTTTGATTCGTCACTTAAGTTATAGGACAAGTCATTAATGAAAATTAAAAAGAGCAAAGGTCCTAGTATTGATCCCTGAGGTACCCCATTCTTAACAACCCCTAAGTTAGATTCATTTCCATTTATTATTACCTTTTGAGTTCTATCAGAAAGATATGATTTGAACCACTTAGGCCTAAGTGTTAAATTATCGAACCCATAATGATCCAATTTTTGAAGTAATATTTCATGATTTATACAGTCAAACGCTTTAGCTAAGTCGCAGAAAATTCCCAGAGCATATTTCTTTTTATCTAACGCTTCCAGTATTTCTGTAGTAAGTTGAAATGTAGCATTCTCAGTGGACATGCCACTTCTAAATCCAAACTGAGATGAAGTAAGAATGTCATTCAAATTAAGATAGTGTATTATGCGTTTGTACATGACTTTTTCAAAAACTTTTGAAAATGAGGTTAAGAGCGATATAGGTCTATAATTTGATGGTAGATTTTTGTCACCTTTTTTAAAGAGGGGCTTAACAATAGCATGCTTCAGTCTTTCTGGAAATATTCCAATTTCTAATGAACAATTGCATATGTGACTAAGAGGTTTACTGAGTTCCCATGAGCAGCTTTTTAATAACTTATTACTTATCTCATCCCATCCAGACGAGCTTTTACTTTTGAGAGACTTGATTATATTTTCAATTTCTTTGTGAGAAGTCAGGTTCAATTGAAATCTATGGTTCCAAACTGTAGATTTTGTTAGTAGGTCTACTGCCTTAATGTTAATATTATTTATAGGAATACATTTCTCTGCAATATTTATAAAGTGACTATTAAAAGCATTTGTAATGTCTGATAAATTATCTAGTTTTATGTCTTGGTATATTAATGATCAGGGCCCGGATTCTGATGACCTAAAATTGTTTGAAAAATGACCTTTAAAATGACCCTAAAGTTTAAAGAAAATGACTTAATAATTATAAAAAATGACCTAAAAACTGATATTTTATTTATAAAAAATTATTACTGTACACACAAAGTTATAGACTACTTTGTACATAGTTGTAAAAACAGTAAATAACTGCAATGTTGTGAATGTTCTTTTCTCACGGAAATTTATACTGGCACTGAGGCACTGGCGAGTCAAAATTCGGCATTTCCTTTTGTGGTCTGCCGGATTATATTGTTGTTTATTGAGGGTAAACAATAGTTTTCACTCTCAAATCCAAGCAGGTGGCAGACTCTGGTGCCAAGTCACTCTAATAACAATAGTAATATAATACAAAATTTTGGCGTTTCTTTGATTCTCATTTCTGACTGAGACATGACAACACTTTAACGCCGAACTTTTCCTTCTTGCATTAAACAAACAACACTTCAAAGACAGCACCGCTAGCGACGAATAAAGTACACTCAATGTAAATACATGAAAATTGACTAAATAAGGAAGCAAATGACACGAAAATGACAAAATAATGACCTAAAACTGAAATAAATGCCCTAAAAATATAAAATGGCATAAAATGACAAAAAATGACCTAATAAAAATGAATTTCTATAATCTAGAAGCCATGATGAGGATTTATACACCACTTGGCAATGTCTATGCAGCATCAATAAAAAGATGACATGTCATTAGAATCCGTGCCCTGTTAATGATGTACAATCATTGTTTCCCTTTGTTCTC
Organism: Ectobius pallidus; assembly: GCA_964059195.1. Classification (NCBI taxonomy): domain Eukaryota; kingdom Metazoa; phylum Arthropoda; class Insecta; order Blattodea; family Ectobiidae; genus Ectobius; species Ectobius pallidus. Next base: position 8,064,049 of record CAXKWD010000008.1, on the reverse strand, counting down.
CCTGTTTCGTTTTTTATTATATTCCATACAGTCTTAACTTTATTATTTGATTTATCAATTACTTGTGAAAAATGCCTACTTTTTGCTTCTTTGATTACTTTCTTCAGTATGTTGCAATACTTTTTATAGTATTCCTTATGAGTTTGGTTGTTACTGGTTCTATATTTTAGGTAGAGCTCTCTTTTGTTTGCACATGATATTTTAATACCAGCAGTTAACCATGTGTTATTCCTTGAATTAGGTAAATTAGCAATTTTTTTTTTTTTTTTAAATTTGCCTCAAAATGTCGTGACACTATGTTTAGGAATTCACTTAATTTACTATCTACTTTGTCATAGGATAACATAGATTCCCAGTTTTCATTACTCTAGTCATATTACTATGAGCATGTTTACTGTTCGAATTTACTTTAATATTGTTCAGCACTAACATTTGTGCATCATGATCTGATAATCCATTTAATATTGGAAATACTTTACAATTCGTGGATTTAAAAAAGACTAGTTCTCTCCCAACAAAAGCACGGTGTATCTATCTCGGAAGCTGAATTTATGCGCGTGAAAGAAAATTTCTTAAAAAGGTTCCAGTGTTGTGTGGATGCAAGAGGGGGACATTTCCAGCATCTCTTATGATGAGGTACGTGGTTATTTTCATTGTAATTCCAACTGTAAATGTGAGAACCTGAATCATAACGCCATTAGCGGCTTTATTAGCGTAGATATTTCACCCGCTCGCTCGGGAGTTAGAGCTGTAGTCGGCACGACGCAGAAACCCGCATGATTGGCCAACTCTTGCGTGGGACACACTGTAGTACCGGGTAATTTAGTTTTTGTGTAAATTGTCAGAAACACCAGGAAGACTTTTCTAACTTAGGCTATTGACAGTCTTGAACAGAAAATGGCTGTTAGAAGGGGTGCCGAAAAAGGCTGGTGGTTAGTTGCGCAGGGTTATGTGATCCAGAAACAGGGCTGTAAACTTAATGGTGATCAACACTAAGATGAAAGACAAGTTTAGGTTGTGCACCAGCTAAGTTCCGCCCCCTCTTGCCTGCCGGCTGCTGAATGCCAACACTGCAGCTCACTATTGTACCCTTCATCATATACCGGTAGGCCGATGCACATGGCCGTCTGGAAGGGGGGGCAGGGTAGGGCCGCTGCCCCTCCCTGGAAATTGTTTACACATAAACCTATAAATTAAATGACTACAAGCAACTAAATGTGAAGTGAGGTTGAAGTCTCCAAATACTGTTGTATGTTCGTGTTGTTTGGATGAAAACGAGCTTTAACAGCTGACTAGATATTCCCCTAAACTTGAAACCATAATATGAATAGTAGACATAATAATAATACTAATAATAATAATGATAATAATAATAGCAATAATAATAGCAATAATAATAATATATTATGAATAGTAGACCTAATAATAATAATAATAATAATAATAATAATAATAATCAGGGCCCGGTTTCTAATGACATGTCAACTTTTTTTGATGCTGCATAGACATTGCCAACTTGTGGACAAATCCTAATCATGGCCTGTAGATTATAGACATGCATTTTTACTAGGTCAATTTTTGTCATTTTATGCAATTTTATATTTTTAGGGCATTTATTACAATTTTAGGTCATTATTTTGCCATTTTCATGTAATTTGCTTCCTTATTAAGTCATTTTCATGTATTTACATTTAGTGTATTAACTTTTTTTCGTCGCTAGCGGTGCTGTCTTTGAAGTGTTGTTTGTTTAATGCAAGAAGAAAAAATTCGGTGTTAAAGTGTTGATATGTCTCAGTAGGAAGTGAGAATCAAAGAAACGCAAATTTTGTATTATATTACGACTGTTCTTAGGTTGACTTGGCACCAGAGTCTGCCACCTGCTTGGATTTGAGAGTGCAAACTACTGTTGTAGCCGATCAGTTCATATAGACTTATATAAAATACATTCCACGGACAATATTTGAACTTCCCGCAACATTATCGACTGCTAAAAATGACCATTACGCCTAGACTATTACAATGACCATAAAACAAATTACATGACAAGACAGAGGACATTTACACGGACAATTTGATATGCAACACGACCATCTGAATCAAAAGACATTAACTGCAATTACAAATAATTAATCAAACGATTAATTATTAACACGACAACATAGAAAATTACATCATTCAAAGCATAATCAAGAAAGCAATACAACTACACTTATAACAGACAATAGTGACAAATACTTTATGAATTATTAACTAAATAGAGGAATACAATGCATTGAGGGTGGTACTTTTCTGTCTGGAAAAGACCACTGACGCCACCATTAGCTTGACATTGACATATGTGTTTCTCCCCCAAATCTCACTCCATTTTAACGACAAATATTTTAAACACTAGCAGACGACCTAGCTAATTCCCAATCACAAGAGACATAGCTAACTGACAGAACCAATGGAAATGCAAGAATATTTTAACACAGAAACATATTAACAGGAACATGAGCAAGGAACGCGGACTTGCGACTTATACTCCGAGGTAACGACTACGAAACTGGAAGACATGGATTGAAGGGACACGGACATTATTTTTGTAGACGAAATAAGAGGTAGGAATATTGACTTTTATACAATGAAATAGTAACGAATACGAATATTGATTTTATACCGACTTTTCCAGTAATACTGTCGAGGATATAAATTTATATAAAGAAACAAGAAAAGATTATAAATATTATTTTTGTATTGTGAAGTGAAAAGAATATATACCGCCATAAGATAAATAACGTAAAATTCCTGCGATAAAACGTGCAGATGTTAGAAGGATAATAAATAACCTAAAGTGATTTTGGCGACGACGAAGTAACTAGATAAAGACATTATATAAAGTAACCGTATTCTTCCTCCCGACATATTCCGATAATTACAGACTAAGTGACCAAAATTAAGAACAAAATAAACTTACAAATATTATTCAAGTACATAACCAATTGACATCATTTCACGACCCATCATTTCCTAGGCTTATATCCTGTATTAGCTTCGTCGAGCACGGCCCTAGAAAGAGATCTCGCTCTACCAACTGAGTAAGCACTAGCTGGACAATATATTTATTGATAATGTAAGAATTAAAAAAGAAAGGCGCTCATATAAATCAACGAACCCCTAGCAATCAGTTATAAATTGGTCACTCAACTCTAGGCCAATTCAACGACACCTTAACCAACGGGTACAAATTAGCTGCCCAACTTGTGGCCTAACTAACCAACAGTCTCAAATTGGTGCCCATCTCGGTGCTAATTACCATATCACCCACCGATCTAACATCAAAACATAGGATCGGTCACAAATTGGCTCCCAGCTCGTGTGGCAGAATTTTCGAAGCGATTTAGGATATAGGACTTAGGCCAACAGACATCGAAAATTTTTTGAAACGACACGGGGATAGACGAATTTTATTGACAATAAATTAAATTTCTTTACGCTGCGACAAACTTTGTGTGACATTATAACAAACTTCGTGGACCTTGTGGATTACCAGTGACATCAATCATCATCAACATTCACCATCAACATTCACCATAAACCCTCCACTCAACTGAAAATCTACACCCCCACCCCCCCAATCTACAACAGATCAACATCCCTCTTCAGCCAGCGACCTACAACCAGCTGACTTCTATTCACCGGCGACTGACCGCCAGGCATCTGTGACTTCAACAAAAACTTGGGTATCGTTAAATTTTTTTGCTTAGACTTGTTACGGAATTCACAGAACAAGAATAGATTTTTTTTTTCAATCTTTATTTGCAAAAGCTCAATTAAATTGCATAATATCCTTTCAAGAAGGAATGACATTTTAAATTTACATTTTTAGTAATCATTTTCAATTTCATATTTTTCTATGCGTTTACGCAACAATAAAATTAAGATGCCTGTGAATCCTGTAAATGTTGTAACATGTTCAAGTGCTCCAGAGTCACCGCATGAACCCATACACCCAGTGTCAAATGATCAATCTAGTTTGCAAAGTAGTGAACTAGAGAATATAAATGTCAATGTATGTGATAACTTAACAACAGAAAACCAAGCACAGTCAGCTGTTCCTACAAATACTATGCCTTGTAACACTGAAATTGCCACTGAAAATGTCAATGCATTACAGCAGATTATGAATGCTATAACTGCCCTGGCCAACCAAAATACTACGCTAACCACAACAATTAATTCATTACAGACTGAATTTAATACTCAAAATACTAACCTAACTACAACAATCAATTCATTGCAGACTGAAGTTAATAGTCAAAATACTACGCTAGCCACAACCATAAACTCAATGCAGACTGAATTTAATACTCAAAATACTAACCTAACTACAACAATTAATTCATTGCAGAATGAATTTAATAGTCAAAATACTACCTTAACCTCAACAATCAATTCAATGCAGACTGGACTTAATACTCAGTTAACTTCACTACAAACAGAAGTTAATGAAAACTTGAATTCAGAGCTCACAGCACAAACAAATAACCTTACTCAGTTAATTCAAAACCATAGACAACAGGTTGCTGAAGAATTGATGCAAATTCAAACCCAGGTTTGTACACAGGTAGAAGCAGTTCAAACCCAGATTGGTACACAGGTTGATGGAATTAGAAATCATGTCAGTGCAGTAGAAAGAGAGGTGAGGAGTAACAATACTAGATTGGTATCCCTGAATTCGGAGTTGGACAGATTGCGTCAAAGGTTAAGGGATCAGGAAGATCGTACTGATAGTACAGTCTTAGTCTCTAACCAAGGCGAAATTGCGTCAACTTCCTCTGCTTTCCACGATACACCTACTGACACACCTAACATTCCCCTTCCACCCGCCAGCTTACCAAGATCCGATAACGGATTGAACCATCATACTGCAGGTAATTCAAATCAAAGTCACAATAACAATCATCAAAATTTCAACCCTAGTAATCATATTGGATTTACCCTTAGTCAAAGTGATTTGCCTCTACCCACGTTCGAAGACAAACAGAAGACTAACCCTGTACGATATCTCCGCGAATTAAAGACCTTTTTCAACTTAAGAAACGTACCTGAACAGTTAAAAATGATTATGATAGCCAGGTCATTAAAAGGTAGTGCAGCTCGATGGTTCAATGTAGTTAACGATACTCAGGAATTGAATATGCAGACATTCGAAGAGTCCTTTCTTCGAGAGTATTGGTCAATCTCTGATCAGGAACGCTTGAAAAATCAGATTTTTCATGGAAGTTTTGATCGTAATAGCGGCCAAAGCTACATGGAATATTTCATTTCCCTATGTGACTCGAAACAGCTGTTGACCCCTAGCATCGAAGACGAAATTTTCATAAAAGCCCTTTGTTTACACTATCCGTTTTCAATAAAGAACAGTTTAATTGTTGCGTGCCCCAAGACAATCCCTGACATGATAGCATTGTTGAAATCCCTACAGGAATCCCCGTTTCCCTCACAGAAGATAAATAAATCTCAGGTTACCACTAATAATCAAGGCATAAAAAGAAACATTAATTATGTTCAAAACAAACCCAGTCAAAACGCTTTTGGATGCGAGACGCGGACAGGATCTACCCAGTTGTGTGAGGAAAACCAACAAGTAAATGGAAATGAGACTGACGAAATCCCACAAAATAGTTCAAATAGCCCAGGACAGTACTGGAGGAATACGCCATATCAGAGAGGAAATAGAACTTCTTATTGGAGGAGTAGAAATTTTAGATATCGCCCTTATCATTACAATAATGGAAGAAACTACTCAGGTTTTAACAATGGTTTCAGGAATAACAATTTTCGATACCAAAACTACAACAATAATTATAACAATAATCATAATGACTACACACATGATAACTCCTCAGGCTCGAATCAGAACAACAGAAATAACTATGGCAGACGAACATACAATGGAACACCCCGCTGGTTCAATAGGACCCAGTACAACCAAGGATTTTTTAGGCCAAGCTTAAGAGGCAGATTTAACTCACGGGGACTGAACCGATATGCTAACAATGGACTAAATAACGACAACCAACATGACACAACAAATAACAATCATGAAAATGGCAACAATGGCCGCCAGTCACCACCACCGACGGTTGTTTTAAACGATTAGGGGCGCCATTGGAACCTCGCAAAAGGGGCCCTGCAGTTCTAAGGAACAATAATGGAGGTACAGCTAATAAAATCATGAAACTATCAGATGAAGCACTCAGGTCAACACCACACTCAGTACAAGACTCTAAAGCCTACAAACAAGCTTTGTCACCAACTGTAACACAACACAAACCCAGTGCACTTAGTAAGAAAGGATTTCCTAATGCCGCCGTGCATGCTATAAGTAGCATGGTGTGCAAAAGCAATTTAGGGTTAAATAGTGCAAAACATAATCCAATTGCAGTAAACAACCAGAATGACACTAATGGTGTTTCTGTTAACAAGAAAACGGAGAACCACAAAACAGGAAATCACAACAATGCAATTTTTCACAACAATGAAATTGTTCGTGATGAAATTGCAACCATACATAACACCACTATAACAAACAAACTTTCTAAAACAAACAACACAACACCTCATGTTCTTACAGTCAACAATGGAGTGGACAACAATACTGTAGTTAACAATGACTGTGCAACAACTGATTTTCACAACAATACAGACATGACCACGCCCACAGATATTACGGTAGGCATTTTACAACGTAGTGAGTTGTCTCAAGACCCTAACAAACCCCCTACTATTGAGGTATTGATAGGTGAAAATCCCTATCAAATTACCCTTGATACCGGCTCGGATGCCCAAGTTATGTCTCAGAGTACATTCTTGGAGTTGCAACGCACTCAAGCCATTACACAGATTTTACCTGTATATAATATGTCTGCACTTTTAGCAGCAGGCCAAACAAGATTTAAAATACGACACCAATGTTTCGTACCTTTAAACATAGCCGGTCATACGGTGGAAGTTCTATTCCTTGTGATAACAGGATTGAATTTACCATTAATTGTAGGCAGTGAAGTTTTTAGACAGCTGGAAGCTATCATTGACTTTAGAAACGAAAATTTCGCTTTTATTGGAAATGACAGGCAGGAACTAATTGTACCGTTCCGGAGGCCAGCCCCCCTTCCATGCACAGCAGGCGATTGTGAACCTGACCTTCAGGAAGAGACCTTCTTCGTGGAAACTATCAATACATACCCCCAACCCCTTATACAGCTTACACAAGACGACCATTCACAACAAACACTCACCCCACTTCTGTCTTCTCAAACAGAACAGATGCAACACTTAAATTCAGAAGTGGATGTAAATATTCAAAACATTATGACGAGTTCTGAGATAGATTCGCTTATAGTGGCCAAAGTAAGCGAGACTCAGGGCTTGGATACACACGCTAAGCAAGATTTATTAGGTATACTGAGTAAACATAAGGATTTGTTTACCAATAAAATTGGAAAATGTAATCTGTATACTCACCGAATAAATCGACGCTCTACCACTGTGATACGACACAAACCGAGACCCATACCATTGAGTTTAAGAGCCAAAGTAACTGCTGTTATACAAAACATGTGGGATCAGGGAATCATTGAAGACTCTATGAGCAACCATAGCAATCCTTTATGTATCGTAATAAAGCCCTCAGGCGACATTCGCTTAACGATCGATGCTCGTACCCTGAACAATGACTGTCAGGAGGACAACTATAAACCGTTGACTTCCGACGAGTTATTATCTAGAGCAAAAGAAGGAAATTATTTCTCTTCTACCGACCTAAACTCAGCTTTTTGGCAAATCCCTTTAGACCCAGAATCACGCGATTTGACCAGTTTTAATTTTCAAGGACGACATTTCCGCTTCTGTCGCGTTCCATTCGGCTGTCGCACGTCTTCAGCCGCACTGCTACGTGCGTTAGCCTTAACTTTCAATTGGAGCAGAAACCCCTTCATAATCCCCTACCTAGATGACCTTTTGATTGCGTCATATTCAATAGCAGATCACATGGATCACATAGACCAGACCTTAGGTAAGCTAAGAAGAGCAGGATTCACCCTTAATATCTCCAAGTGCCATTTCTTTCAGCGAGAGGTAAAATTTCTCGGATATATTATATCCGGGGAAGATTTCCGTATCGACGACGAAAAGGTGGCAGCCATCTTGCAAATTCCAGCCCCTAAGAATCAAAAACAATTACGATCTTTCCTTGGCGTCTGCCAGTATCAGGCCCGATTTGTACAAAACTATGCCCAAGAAATTTTCCCCCTAAAGCCTCTTTTGCGGAAGGCCCAGAAATGGGAATGGACAAAGGAACACGATGCGGCCTTCATTAAGGTTAAGCAGCTGTTCGCGGAGTCTATCCGTCTGCAAAAGCCCGATGATTCAATTCCGTATTTCATAGCCTGTGACGCAAGTGCACGTGGGATAGGTAGCATTTTATTCCAAGTGAAAGACGGCGAAAAACGCCTAATAGCCACTGCAAGCAAAGGCTTGAACACCACCCAGTCCAGGATGTACCCTACCGAATTGGAAGTATACGCAGTTTATGAAGCCTTAAACAAATACAAACATTACATATATGACCGCAAAGTAACAGTATTGTGCGACCACATGAGTCTGAGTTTTATCAATCAGTGCAAGCTAAGCAATTCCAGAGTGTCAAGGCTTATCAGCGCCATATCCAGATACAATATAGAAATAAAGCACATAAAAGGATCTGAAAACAAACTCCCGGACCTACTATCTCGTTTGCCCAGCCATCCAGGCATAGCCAGTATGGAAGGACAGGTTGAGAAACAGGTCACGATCATGAGGATCACAGTCAATGACAAGTACAAGCTCAATAATAAATTAGCAAATTTAGTGACACTTCAGAACGATGATGAATACCTTTCATCTATTCGGCCTAAGCTGCAGGGCATCCCCGATTCAAATTCCAATCCGGCATGCGGCAGTGACAACCAGAAAACCATTGCATTGCACAACAATGTAATATACAAACTTTGTGGACTAGAAACCCCTACTTGGAAACCATATGTACCGAAAGCTTTGGAACATGACATAATTGCAAGCTATCACGAGAACTTAGCTCACAGCGGTACTGATCGAATGATAAATGCAATAAGTGACCATTTTTTCATTAAACAGTTAGGACGAAAAGTGAGACTGTATGTCAGTACCTGTCACTTATGTCAAACCGGAAAGAATAAAAACACCGCTTACGAAACTGAGATACACTCTGTAGAATCAACAGCACCAAATCAATTAATATGCGGAGACATATTGGGACCTCTCATACGTAGTAACTTTGGTAATCAATATGTTTTTGTTTTGGTTGATGTATTCGGCAAATTAGTAGCCTTGTATCCCATAAGAGATTTATCAACAAAGATTTGCTTAATGAAGATGCAAGAATATGTCAATACATACGGACAGGTATCCAGTTGTCTGACAGATAACGCCTCAATCTTCTCTAGCCGAAAATGGACAGATGGCTTAAGTAGGCTAGGAATTAAGACATTACATTCGTCAAATTATAACCCACAAACCAACATTTCTGAACGATATATCAAACAGGTTATATCTTATCTACGCTTACTCACACACAGACAGCACAAGAATTGGTATCGGTACTTAAAACCTATACAGGCAATATTGAATGAAACGAGGCACCAAGTCACAAAAGAAATTCCTTTGGAAGTAGTGAAACAATGTAAAGTTGGACCCCTTTTTTCAAACACCCCACCCGTTTTGAACACATGTGAGAAATCTGACATTGAAGTGTGTCAAGCTATTCTTCAAAGGTTACAAAAGCGATGGTTGAAAAGGAAAGAGAAACCCCGCAAGAAAAGAAAGAAATGGAATCCCAAACTAGGAGACTACGTACTACTTAGACAAAACGTACTATCCAACAGACTCCAAAATAAACAACGTAAATTTTCTTTAATCTTCAGAGGACCATTAGTCATAAATGCAAAATTTAGTACAGACACCTTTGAGTTAAAAGAAGTCAAGAAACCCCATAAAATTGTTGGCAGATATCGTAAGCAATTATTGAGACCATATCACGTGATGTCACGAATTGTTTGAGAATCAAAGCATAAGAGGTAAATTTTGCTCTTAATCAATGAACTGGAATCGAAAAAGGACTACGAGAATGGAATGTAAAATACTTTAGCGTGAACCTTCTCAATCTATGTTTCATTTTTACGTAAATTACGAATGTATTAATTTAAGGTAATATGATGAAGCCCTCATTTTATAAGTAAACACTGAAAGACAATACAGATACAAGGATTACCTCATATAATGAAGTGATTTTTGCAGTGTTTCCTTGGAGACGAATAAGTGTGTGTACAGCCTTTTTCCGACTAAAATTGTATATATTAAGAAGTGACGTGCAGATTCCCCTCTGAATTATACTGAAGGAAATGAAACATCGATTTGACTTAGGATAATCACACTAGTATTTGATTTAATTAGTTAAGGAAATTTTAGTTACACTTATTGAAAACATTGAATTAATTTTTATAATTACATATAACACTTGGGTTAAAGAGTTAAGACTTATAAATGAATAAGTATTTTACTATCATGCATATTCAATTTAGAGTCCTCCCTACAACCTCACACCAATCAAATATAAGGTATAAAATGAAGATCAAAGAGATAAATAAAGAGTTATGAAAAGTGAATTCAAGAGTATGAAAGATTATAAATGAATAAAGGTAAGAAATAAGTCGACGAAGAAAAATGAGCAAAGTATATGACAGGGAAGGAATCCACTGTCAAAGAAGTGAAAAAGGTCACTAATGAGATAGAAAATGTATTAGAATGGAGATAAGGCAAGTACTTATAATTATCATGCTAAGAAAATGTTGATTGATATTTAATGATGGTATTATTGATTGTGTAGGAGTGAGTATGCATTTGAACATGATATTACAAAATAAGCAAAATAAATTTATTCAAATGAATATGATACCTGAAGAACAGAAGAAAGAAAATAGTACATTTTTATTTGTGTAATTAAACATAAAGTGTGAAGGATAAAAAATAATAAAATCCCATTGTGTGTTAAATGAAATTTTATGTATTTGACGGTAAGTAACTAAGTGTAATTAGTGTATTGTTTTATTATGTGAAGAACAGTGATGTACCAGAAATGAGTTACAACCAGTTAAGAAGACTATTATCAAGTAATTCAATGTAACAAAGATTTTATTTTATTAGGTGAAAAAGAGAAAGACACGTACCAGAAGTAAGTACAATTAAGTGAAAAAGACGGTTATCAGCTAATTGAATGTAAAAGTGTATGATTTAACAATGTTTATATTTTAAGAATTTTAATGTGAAAACCATATATTTTTTTTGTCGTCGAGGAAGAATACAGAATGCAGAATACAGAATACAGAATGCAGAATACAGATAAAAGAGAAAAGATAACGGATAAGAAATAACAGAATATTCATAATTACAAAATTCGAAATAATAAATTAATATACAAACCGATTGAGAGATTTTGGATGCGAGACTAACGAAAAATTTTTAAAATTATTTATAATCGACTTTTTCCAAATACCAATTATTTCATAATTTTAATAATTGTTACGTTCGGACATTTGTAGCCGATCAGTTCATATAGACTTATATAAAATACATTCCACGGACAATATTTGAACTTCCCGCAACATTATCGACTGCTAAAAATGACCATTACGCCTAGACTATTACAATGACCATAAAACAAATTACATGACAAGACAGAGGACATTTACACGGACAATTTGATATGCAACACGACCATCTGAATCAAAAGACATTAACTGCAATTACAAATAATTAATCAAACGATTAATTATTAACACGACAACATAGAAAATTACATCATTCAAAGCATAATCAAGAAAGCAATACAACTACACTTATAACAGACAATAGTGACAAATACTTTATGAATTATTAACTAAATAGAGGAATACAATGCATTGAGGGTGGTACTTTTCTGTCTGGAAAAGACCACTGACGCCACCATTAGCTTGACATTGACATATGTGTTTCTCCCCCAAATCTCACTCCATTTTAACGACAAATATTTTAAACACTAGCAGACGACCTAGCTAATTCCCAATCACAAGAGACATAGCTAACTGACAGAACCAATGGAAATGCAAGAATATTTTAACACAGAAACATATTAACAGGAACATGAGCAAGGAACGCGGACTTGCGACTTATACTCCGAGGTAACGATTACGAAACTGGAAGACATGGATTGAAGGGACACGGACATTATTTTTGTAGACGAAATAAGAGGTAGGAATATTGACTTTTATACAATGAAATAGTAACGAATACGAATATTGATTTTATACCGACTTTTCCAGTAATACTGTCGAGGATATAAATTTATATAAAGAAACAAGAAAAGATTATAAATATTATTTTTGTATTGTGAAGTGAAAAGAATATATACCGCCATAAGATAAATAACGTAAAATTCCTGCGATAAAACGTGCAGATGTTAGAAGGATAATAAATAACCTAAAGTGATTTTGGCGACGACGAAGTAACTAGATAAAGACATTATATAAAGTAACCGTATTCTTCCTCCCGACATATTCCGATAATTACAGACTAAGTGACCAAAATTAAGAACAAAATAAACTTACAAATATTATTCAAGTACATAACCAATTGACATCATTTCACGACCCATCATTTCCTAGGCTTATATCCTGTATTAGCTTCGTCGAGCACGGCCCTAGAAAGAGATCTCGCTCTACCAACTGAGTAAGCACTAGCTGGACAATATATTTATTGATAATGTAAGAATTAAAAAAGAAAGGCGCTCATATAAATCAACGAACCCCTAGCAATCAGTTATAAATTGGTCACTCAACTCTAGGCCAATTCAACGACACCTTAACCAACGGGTACAAATTAGCTGCCCAACTTGTGGCCTAACTAACCAACAGTCTCAAATTGGTGCCCATCTCGGTGCTAATTACCATATCACCCACCGATCTAACATCAAAACATAGGATCGGTCACACTGTTTACCCTCAATAAGCAAGAATATAATCTGGCAGACCACAAAAGGATGTGCCGAATTTTGACTCACCAGTGCTCAGTGCCAGTATAAATTTCCATGAGAAAAGAACATCACAACATTACAATCTACTCTTATACAATTCAACGGCCCTAAATAGCGTGCTCACTCGCTCGCCCGCTTCGTGAAACATCGGGTATACTAGGCGATGTTCGTCTCTCGCAGTCTAAACTTTCACGAGGACTACAAAATTAGGAAACCCGTTTCTTTATTATATAAGGCCTAAGTGAAATGAACACAATGAACAAATATTCAAATTTGATTTTTACTTATAATTTTCATAGCTCTTGAACCACAAACATTTTTAATAAGCTGCCAGTGCAAATTTTCTTCAAAATCCTGGACTCAACGAAACCGCGGGCACCAGCTGTAAAATATTGATAGTTTAAGCAAGGAAGTATCGCGGACAATAAAAATCCAAACAAACCATTCCTTCCCTTGAAAAATTATATAATTTCTGAAAATTACAGTGAATTTATCAAATAAAATTCACATCATATTCATCTGTCAACAAACAGTTGAGAAACAATACGTATTATGTGTTCACAGGTTCCTTTGGAACTGCATAATGGAATCTGAGTTCGTTTTCCCAGGGGGCACTTTCTAATCGTGGAATGTACTCTAAAGCCAGAATTTTAACTGTTTCATTATGAATGATTCAAATCCAAGTGTTAATAAATATAATGCTTTAATAATTATTATACTCTTAATTTTAAATTTTTCAATTAATTATCGTGGGCGAAGCTGTGGGCACCTGCTAACTTAGTTATGTACAAACTAATCTATAACTTTGTGTGTACAATAATAATTTTTTATAAATAAAATAGGCTATCAGTTTTTAGGTCATTTTTTATAATTATTAAGTCATTTTCTTTAAAATTTAGGGCCATTTTATAGGTCATTTTTCAAACAATTTTAGGTCATCAGAATCCGGGCTCTGATAATAATAATAATAATGCCATATACATGCAATATGAAGGAATGGACCCTATTGCTAGACCTCGACTCCCGAAGCTCAAAATAAACAGTAGCACAGAAGATGTAGTGACTGCTGTTAATGATATTATCAAAAGGCGACTTAAAGAAGAGCTGTCACTCATGGAGTTGCACACACTGGTATATGTGGGGGCTACAACCATATTGTCAAGGCATGGGCAGCAACTTAAACCACTTGCCATCAGCACAAAGAAGAAGCAGGGAACAACACCGCCATAGGAGAGAAGATTAAATAATAAAATTGAGGCTTTACGAAAAGAAATAAGTATATTGACACACAACTCTAGACCCAATCCTAGTCATAGAGTAACGAGATTGGCGGATAAGATTGTCCAGAAGTACCGCAACGTTGACAACCCTACAGAGACTGAAGTCAGGGATTTCTTAAAACAAAAGTTAAGTGCGTTTGCACTAAGACTTAAGAGATATAAAAAAAGTAACAAGCGAAGAGAGGATAATCATCAATTTACTAGTAGTGAAAAGCCTTTTTACAAGCAGCTACAAACAAAAGCTTCAATTAATGAAGTAGAGAGTCCTCCAGAACTTCAACAAGTTAAAACTTACTGGGAAAGTATCTGGAGTGTACCGGTTGAATACAAGCATAAGAAGTGGCTTGATGAAGAGAAGAACAAGTTACGTGACTTACAAACTATGCAAAAGTTGGAATTTACATCAAAAGAACTTGAGAAAGCCATAAGAAAAACCCACAATTGGAAATCCCCTGGACCAGATAAAATCCAAAATTATTGGTTCAAGAAATTCACGTCCATCTATGAACAACTAACCAAGCGACTCATGGAAATAATGCACAAACCAGATACGATGCCATCATTTATGACATGTGGGATAACTTATCTGTTGCCAAAAGCACGATATCCATCCCCAGATCCTGCACAGTATAGACCCATTACTTGCTTACCAACAATATATAAAATATTAACCTCAGTAATAACATCCAAAATATATGGCCATCTTGAGAAGAATCAGTTGTTGGATGAGGAACAAAAAGGTTGCAGGAAAGGATCCCGGGGAAGCAAAGAACAGCTGGTTATTTATTCTGTCATTACAAATCATGTGAAAAAGACCAAAGGGTCCCTTCACACTGCTTATATTGACTATCGGAAAGCTTTCGACAGTGTACCACATAGTTGGCTAATGGAAGTCCTCCAGATATATAAAGTAGATGGACAAGTCATAGAATTCCTTAGACATGCATTGGAAAACTGGAAAACCATGCTAACTATTAACACAAAAATGGGAAGTTCTAAAGTGGGCGACATCAAAATAAAACGTGGTATTTTCCAAGGTGATGCGTTAAGCCCATGGTGGTTCTGTCTTGCCGTCAAACCACTAACGTCGATATTAAATAACTTAAAGAAGGGATATATTTTAGGAGGGTTTAATATAACACACTTGTGGTACATGGATGATCTGAAGCTGTTTTCCAATAGTGGACAAAGTTTGCAGGAAGCTTTGAAGACAGTGGGCGATTTCAGTTCTGACATTGGAATGCGATTTGGTCTAGATAAATGTAAGACCAGTAGTATGGTTAAAGGGAAGTGGTATAGAAACGACGGTTACCACATTGCACACCAGGGGCAGATAGTTGGAATGGAGAAATACGATACATACACTTATTTGGGATACCAACAAGCTCAAGGCATAGCGTACCAAGAATGCAAGGAACAAGTGACTAACATATACCTAACACGGCTGAAGTCCCGTAGTGGAAAATGATAACAAATTAACTCCATTGAAGCTGAGTGATAGAAATTATGAACCCGGAGAGAATGTAGCGACATCAGATAAACTAGTAAACCAGTGGAGATCAAAATGCCTACATGGGAAGTATAGGGCTTGCATAGAGCAGCCACACATGGATACTGAAGCATCGCAAAAGTGGATGAGTGGAAACCTATTCAAGGAAATGGAAGGTTTTGTAGCAGCCATACAAGATCAAGTAATACCAACGCGCAGCTACCAAAAGAGAATCATGAAGCAAGCGGTAGAAAACATCATCTGTCGTATGTGTGGGAAAGCAGAAGAATCTATAAGCCATATAATATCTGGATGTGAGATGATGGCACACAAGCAATACCTTGATCGTCATAATTAGGTAGCCAATATTATTCACCAAGAGCTGAAAAACATGTTCTTTGAAAAGGAACCTACGGTGCCCTGTTATAAATATGTTCCTATTGCTGTATGTGAGGATCAGAAGGCGAAATTGTATTGGAATAGGAAGATCATCACAGATAAGACCATACAAAATAATATTCCAGATATTGTGCTTTCCTTGAAGGAAGAAAAACTCACCTACATCATCGACATTGCGGTTCCGCTAGCAGCCAATGTTTATGTTAGAAAAAGTTTATGGGGAAAAAATTAATAAATACTTACCACTTGCTGATGAGATCAAGGCTATGTGGCATATGGACACTGTACAGATTGTGCCTATTGTGCTGGGATGTACTGGTGAGATTCCCTTCAAGCTTCATGACAGTTTAAAGCGATTAAAAGTACAGAAATATTTGTACTTATCTATGCAGCGTGCGGTAATCCTAGAAACGTGTAACATCGTCAGAAGAGTTCTTGGGGAAAAAGTGGACCAGTAGAAGTTGTGTACAACAGAACAATTGTTGTTACTATATACATTTACAGTGTACTTACCTGCGTGTAAAGCTGTATGTACATATATATACCTGTTTAGTTAAACAGAGAAATAAATAAAGGAACAATAATAATAATAATAATAATAAATTGGTTATAGTAGCATAGTGATGGTGGTGGTGTCAGTAATTCGTTCATTGACAAAATTTCTGCGGACGTCTATGGTTACGCATAAAAATATACAAAATCACAGCATTACGAAAAGAAACCTTGCAACATATAAAAAATACAACAACAAAATGATCCACATTACGATTGTACCATTTATCACATATGGATAAAAGTATACAAAATCACAGCATTACAAAAAAGACCCTTGCATCATATTGCTGCATTTCCATATGGCAACGGCCTATCAATTGAGACACAGCATTAATAAATATTTCAGGATGAAGCCACATATGCATCATAGCCTACTGTGAAATATTATTACCGTACAAGTATTGAGACCAAAGTAGGGAAAGAAGAAGTAAGAGGCCATATTATGATATTGTCCAATGAAAAGTTTGACTTGAATGGTATGCCACCCGCAACATGACTTAATTAATGCAGCGTAAACAACCCTTGCACTAAAATGACCCTTGCTCTTTTCAGTGCCTACATAATAATTCACAATTATAAAAAATGACCCTTGCACGAAAGCGGCGATTTCTAATGTATTAAACCTCTCTAAACTTAAATAGATGAATTTTCCTTTCAGCGCTCAGCACTCACTCATAATGTAGTGGTTAAGGCTGCTGGTTACGTACTAGTGGTCACAGGTTTGTCTACTGCTCAATCCAAAATTTATTTTTAGGAATAGGTCCCAAATAGGTAGGTAGGGCGAGGAAGAAGTGTGAGAAAGGGAGGAAGAGGAAGGGAAAGGAAGAGGAGAAGAGAATAAAGGAGAAATAAATGATTTAATTTTTTCCCAGTTTCACCTTTGCACAATAGATGGCATTAATAGTAGTTAAAATAGTGAGACATCTAAGAGGCAATATTTGAAGTTACTTCCCACCCTAAACCCCTCCTTCCCAGGCGGGTCCCATTACAAGGTTGGTGGGAGGAGCCCAGTACACGACATAAATTTCATTGACGAAGAAATACTTGCCGATTTTGGTGATATTTATGATCGATTACAAAGATTGCAGAATTTACGCAAAGATTGTCTGTGACCTGGGTTGTACTGTTGAGTACACTCCTTTCCTTCTATGTCTTTGCCAAGTAAGCGATGCCTATGATCGATTACAGCAGAAGAGTGTAGAATGTTTGTTACTTGTATTCAAGAGATTTCCTCTTTTATCCACAGTGGTATGGTTGTCACTTCTTAGTTCGCAGGCTTCCACGGCCAGAGTTATAATTAAAATTATAGTAATTGATATCCGGGTTAGGCCGCGTCACTTCTGTTTGCAAATGGCTATCTGATGGTGTTTAGTAGAAATTACGATAATACTTCTCGTCATTATATTTGAACATTAACTCTAATCATGCCTAAATCGAAAGTTACTTCAGTTCATACAAGGGCAGTAGAATATAGAAATTTGGGGTGGGGGGGTGTTAGTTCATGTAATTAAAGAAGCAAAGTTTATCATTGTGCAATGTAGTATAAGCAATTTATTTCACGAAATACCCACCGAAATAGAAGGAAGTTAACACCGAAATCAGCCATTTTATTTCACCAATATATCAGGGCCCTATTAGGGGCCGTATTTTTTGGTAACAACGATAAGTGCGAAATTTTATAAAACAACCTCCCTTAGCTATATTTAGCTTTTATATGCTTAAAATACCAATATGAACCAAATTGAATCCACGAAATATCGCGAAATTTACTCGATTCCACGAAATGTGTCTAAAAGCGCAAGATATGCCCCTTCCGTCCGCAAAGCGAAAAATGAGCACGAAAATGTGCCTTAAAATCACAATATTGTGTTTTGGTGTAATGTGTTTTTTATTTATTTTTTTTCTGTTGTTTCTATGGCTGTCGAAGATTTGCCGATATATCGATATTTATGATCGATTACAAAGATTGCAGAATTTACGCAAAGATTGTCTGTGACCTGGGTTGTACTGTTGAGTACACTCCTTTCCTGCTATGTCTTTGCCAAGTAAGCGATGCCTATGATCGATTACAGCAGAAGAGTGTAGAATGTTTGTTACTTGTATTCAAGAGATTTCCTCTTTTATCCACAGTGGTATGGTTGTCACTTCTGTTTGCAAATGGCTATCTGATGGTGTTTAGTAGAAATTACGATAATACTTCTCGTCATTATATTTGAACATTAACTCTAATCATGCCTAAATCGAAAGTTACTTCAGTTCATACAAGGGCAGTAGAATATAGAAATTTGGGGGGGGGGGTGTTAGTTCATGTAATTAAAGAAGCAAAGTTTATCATTGTGCAATGTAGTATAAGCAATTTATTTCACGAAATACCCACCGAAATAGAAGGAAGTTAACACCGAAATCAGCCATTTTATTTCACCAATATATCAGGGCCCTATTAGGGGCCGTATTTTTTGGTAACAACGATAAGCGCGAAATTTTATAAAACAACCTCCCTTAGCTATATTTAGCTTTTATATGCTTAAAATACCAATATGAACCAAATTGAATCCACGAAATATCGCGAAATTTACTCGATTCCGCGAAATGTGTCTAAAAGCGCAAAATATGCCCCTTCCGTCCGCAAAGAGAAAAATGAGCACGAAAATGTGCCTTAAAATCACAATATTGTGTTTTGGTGTAATGCATTTTTTATTTATTTTTTTCCTGTTGTTTCTATGGCTGTCGAAGATTTGCCGATATATCGATATTTATGATCGATTACAAAGATTGCAGAATTTACGCAAAGATTGTCTGTGACCTGGGTTGTACTGTTGAGTACACTCCTTTCCTGCTATGTCTTTGCCAAGTAAGCGATGCCTATGATCGATTACAGCAGAAGAGTGTAGAATGTTTGTTACTTGTATTCAAGAGATTTCCTCTTTTATCCACAGTGGTATGGTTGTCACTTCTGTTTGCAAATGGCTATCTGATGGTGTTTAGTAGAAATTACGATAATGCTTCTCGTCATTATATTTGAACATTAACTCTAATCATGCCTAAATCGAAAGTTACTTCAGTTCATACAAGGGCAGAAGAATATAGAAATTTGGGGGGGGGGGGGTTGTTAGTTCATGTAATTAAAGAAGCGAAGTTTATCATTGCGCAATGTAGTATAAGCAATTTATTTCACGAAATACCCACCGAAATAGAAGGAAGTTAACACCGAAATCAGCCATTTTATTTCACCAATAAATCAGGGCCCTATTAATGCAGTACCTATATCTAATAAACCAGGATAAGAATGGTTTCTAAATACAATAGTTACAATAGTTGAAAATACAGTAGGCCTACTTGAAATTACCATCAGTGTAGCTTAAAAAGAAATCAAATGTGGAAATTTCCTAGAAAATGTCACAAAAATGCAGAAATTTGCATAACTTAGAAAAATTCTCATTTGTAAATAAATCTTTTGTATTTTATGTAAATTTAAAGTAGGTTTTGTTGGTAATTTTCCTATCTGCTTAGCATATTTTCAGTAGTGGTCAAGTGTTGTTTTCTTGATATTTCAAAGGCTTGTAGCTCCTCTATCCCTTCATATCACGTGATGATTTTGTTTTTATTTTAAAGTACATTATAAGGGCTTCTTATCCTGGCATTTTCAGATTTTTATCACCTGTCCCACATTACTTTTTGGTACAGAAAAAAGCACATTTTAAAGTTTCTTGAAGTTTAAGCAAATTTTTCAGGGTGAAGGACCACCAGTAACAGCTCAGTTTTTTCCTATATGGGTGATTCTTCAAATACGGGAAAATTTGGAGTGTGTAAAATCCAAATTTTTTACTTTGTTTAAAAAATCTCAAAAAAGTCACAAAAATACTTCAGGGGTTACTTGATTATAATATGACACCAGCAGAGCTTAAATGTTTATATTTTTATTTATTTTAATTTCTTTATTTTTTTAAAGCCATGTGGATGACATCCGTGTACATGTGGATGGCAGAAGGCCACATTAATGACTAACTTTGGCAACAATCTGCTTTTCTTTATGTGATTTCATATTTTTCTCAGCATACTTCAGTTGATTTTGCATCAAATTTGCAAATTTGTGTGCATACTCCGGAATTAATGTAATTTTAACGAGACTGTGTTCTTATGGTTTTGGGGGAGGGGGAATCAAGCAGAAATTCATTTAATCAGTTTTAAGGTCTTAAGTACAGGTCACAGACACCGCAAACACAATAGTATCCTACATTTATCATCTACATGACTTGAGAGTCATCCACATACCCCTTCATGAGACATGTGGATGACACAAAAATCAGGCATGTGGATGACAAAAACGGAGTTTAAGTGGTCTCAGCAAGCCATTTCTAAACCTTTGTAGGCTCAACTTCAGTCAGGTACTTTGAATTGGAAGGTTTATCATAGTGCATAATCAAAATTAATTAATATTCACTTTCTGCCTTCTTTCTAGAAGCCATGTTAATGACGGGGAATAAAAACGTTTTCCTTGAAAATGATACAAAGTCATTTGTTAATCCCAAACTGTTTGTAAGCAAGCAAAATTCAACCTTACAATTCAACCACAAGCTGCCCTGTTGGCTTTCTAACACTGTTGCCAGTTTTACAAATTTCTCATTTCTGCAGAAAAAATTCTATTCTTTTCAGCCATGTGGATGACCAAAAACCCTTGGGACATTCTTTATGTTCATTAGGTGGGGTGACAATTTTATTTCATTTTATTTTTTAGGGGTTAATATTCTTCACCCATTCATACTCATTGACAGGAAAAAAGTTGAAAAGGAAATAACATTTTGTTTTGTGGAAAAATGCATTAGAATATACAAAACCTAGGTTTGGGACAGGGCATGTGGATGACATTTCATTGAATTAAATTCGATTTTGGAATATCAGAATTTAAAGTTAGTGACATTTCAAAGTGATAGTTGTAGTATGGAAGTAGTAGAAACAAAATTTTATTTTAATTTTTTTTTAAAGTTGAATTTGAAGGGAAATATCACTCCGGAACGCAAATTTTCCCGTATTTGAAGAATCACCCATATATACTCCTCATACCTAAGTGTAAGAGGGAAAAAAAATTGGCGTGTTACTCCAAGTCCTTCATGGTTTTTTTAATGCCTAAGGGTCATTCCATGTGAAGTGATCCTCAAGGTTTGAAAAATAAATTGCACAAATTTATAGGAAACTCCATATCAAAATAAAGATTGTTAATTACCGATTATTAAATTAGTATGAAAATTTGAAATGCACTTTATTTCTTGGTGTAATCAACTTCCAAACTTAAACTCATATGTTAAAAAGAAACTGGTGCATTTATGCATAAGTTGACAACTCTGAGATCAGCAGAACTATCGACTGACTTTTTTTTATTGTTGTGTTATCTTGAAGATACTACTTCTGTTGTGTTATTCAAGTGATTATATTTTGGAAAAGTAAGTACAGTATCTACATTTCCTATTTAGTCAAAATAACATTACTGTTTTCTGTCACACCCAGAACGCAAAAACATGTAAAGTTTGTTTAATAGTGGATATATGTATAACAGCATCCCACTCAGCACACATACGTAAAATGTATGTAAAAATTGCGTTATCCCTAGATCTAGGTAATGTATATCACACATATTGGTTAAATAAAATCTACGTATAATATACGCTCAAATGTCCCACTTTTTGATGTATATCGTACGTCTATTCATGTCAATACAGACATTTAATATATATCAATTATACGAACAATCGCATACATACTATTGATGTACAATATCTATACGTAAAAAATATGTCAAGATGATCTATCAAACGTATATTTTATATATAATTTATGTAGCCTATATAGGGCCTTTGGTTCATAAATGTACACTGCTCACATACATTTTACATATACTATCAATACATGAGATATCAATAACTAAAAATGTCATCAAGAACACTTTTTGTGCTTACTATCTTGCAGTTTTTTGGGACTTCTTGCTGAGGTATTTTGCAATTATTTATTGTAAGCAAAACACTGAGATCGCTCATAATACACACTGAACCAAGAATCTTCAGAACATCATCATTAACATCCATTAAGCACAGCACTAGCCTTTTTACTGCCATTTTGCTAATCCACTGCCCTTTAAGTCCTTCTGTTACACTTAGGAAGTACTGCATCACATCTTCCAAACAATGCAGAGCTTGTCATTCAGCATAACTTTTAAATTCTTTTAAGCTTTCTGCAACTGCTTGGTTTAAATTTTCTTCTTCTGCATCAATTAATCTTCTGCATGATGGACCTGGTCTTGACAAGTACTCAGGCAGATTAGGAAATATTGATGGTACTGCACCAAGTTTCAGTTTAGGGCAAGTTCTAGGAAATGTTTTTATTTCACCGTTAACTACAAATGTCTCTGTTCTTATCACACTCTCTTCAGGAAAATACTTCACACAAATAACAGGCTTGCTTACCCCTGTAAAGTCTGTAGGAATCTTTCTATGCCATGTCTTCTTAAGTTCTTCGTCTTTTGGTAAAGGAAATGTACCAACACTTTCATGTTGTGACTTGTAGTTACTTTTACAGCCAGCAACACTACAGCACCTAGGCATTGTGAATTCCTGAAACAATTAAGAAATACTTTAGCAGCGTTATCGTAAATTATTATGATCAGAGCTAATTACCACAGCATCTGTATTATAAATCAGTTTGCAAGTCGTTGAGGTTATGATAGGCCAATTTATGTATGTGAAACAAATCTTGCACAGGGACTTACCAGTACTGTTTTATGTGTAAATGTTTTTCTTCTGCCTCATTTAATCTTCTACATGAAGGACCAGGTCTTCACAAACATTCAGGTAGGCCTACATTAGGAAATGTATCCTAGGGTATTACCCTACAGATCACTGCACGTTGCATAATATTTCGTCAGCTTTAAATACACACACATGTACATTTATTCTTCGTTTCTATGTTATATACATAGGGAGTAGTTGCAACAGAACAGTGCAATTCTCTCCACACACAATTTCTTGTTAATAAAACACTATAAAAGAGAAACTTATACACAACCACCAACAGCCAACAAAATACAACCTTGAATCAGCAGATCTACATTGCTGACGTCACAGACAAGATGGTCGCCAGTCATAAAAATAGTCCTACTGAATGTACGGATGTAATAATTTTAAACCATTTTTAAAATTAATTTCTGATTAGCGTGAGTAAATTTTATTGCGTTCCCTTAATTTAACCAAATCGATTTACTAGAGTAAAACACAATAAACCGGTGTTTACAATGTCCAATTCTAGACGTAAAATTTACGTATAGTTGGTACGTAATTTTGATGTTGCAAATGAACAATCAAATCGATTTTGTTTTATATTTAATCTTACTTATGTAACAGTAACTTTAATTTTGATATATTATAAATATAAAGCAGGATTAAATTACAACAGTTTTTATACATGTATATATTGGACATAAAATATACGTATAATTTACGTTTTGACTTTGACCAATCGTAAGATATATATGTAGCTCTAAAATATACGTATATTATACATATCGTGCTGCGTGGGATGTTACTGATTCCCAGAAGTGAGGTTGAACACATGCTCTACAACTTTCAATAACAACTTTTTTAAATATCTGCAATGCAACTAGTTTAAAAATGTGTTCTGGGTGTGACATCTCCAATATATTGGTTGCTTGGCTCTCCACTTCTAATTACAGTATTTTTATATCTTATCACAGAAGAGTTCTAATTAAAAACAAAGAAATTCAGGGACAAAATAAAGCAGAATGAAGATGTTCATGAGGAACATTAAAGGAAATAGCGGCAGAGGAATAAAGAAAGAATACTGAAAGCAAAACGGGCAATAAACCGTGATGAAAAAGCCCTTCAGCTTAAAAGACTAAGAGATAGAGAGACAGCCACGTCACAGGTAGAAAGTGAAGAAATCTAAGTCATCTGATATTATCTGAACTCCCAAAAAGAGTCCTCAATCTAGTCGCTCTTTAGGAAAAGCAGTTTGTAAAGTTTGCGGCATTAAAAAGGAATTTTATGCTGAAGTGAGAGAAGTCGACCACGAGAAGGATAAACTATTGCTCAGATAATTATATGCAACCATCAGGAAAACCTTGGATTTGGCCAATTAAAGAAGATTATTCACATAAGAGTATGTCTGTGATCGTTCCCAAAGTCAGAACAAAAAAATTACCATAATTAATTACAGAGGTCAGTTTGTTTTCGGTTCTTAGGCAAAATTCTGCTTAAACATTGTTAAACAGTCGTAAAACAGTGACTATGTGGAAACAAATAAAGTATTTCAATAAATAGTTTCAAAGATGAATTTAATTCTCACTTGTCCTTTTTTGTCACATCCAGAACGTCACACCCAATGAGTTGGCCAGTCAAACAGGTTTGTGCATCGCGACAGCCACAGGTCTAACTTCCAAGTAATCAGGTGAAAATATATCTATGCAAATAAGCCGCCAGTGGTGTAATAATTCAGGTTCTCATGATTATAATTAAAATTACAATGAAAATAACCATATACCTCATCACAAGAGATGTTGGAAATGTCCTCCTCTTGCATCCACACAACACTGGAACACCTTTTTAGGAAATTTTCTTTCACACACAAAAGTTCAGCTTCCGAGAGAGTTAATTTTTCTTTTGATAATTAAACACTGCTACTGTTCAAGACTTCCCCATAGAGGGGTAGTTGTGGACAGCACTACATTTAATTGGGGCAGATATGAACAAGAAGAAATATGTGCTTTGAAATGTGGAAAGTTAATTTTTGTATGTACTGAGACAATACATCAAGTCTACGTAACAAATTAAGTCTTAACATAACTTAACTAAGTATAAAATAAACACTACTCTAGTTAAATGTTGTTAGAACATTTTTTATCTAAAGAAATCACTTTTTTCTATAAAAAAATTGGTTTGTAAACTTGAATAATATGCCCAGGCCTAAAACAAGGTTACCAGACGTCCCCGTTTAAACGAAAATGTTTAGTTAGTGAAAACATACTAAAGGATTTTCCATTTATGAGAAGAGTAGAAAAGGAACCTCTGAATTTTGTTCATTATGTGAAGTAACTTTTACCTTTGGAAGTGGCAGGCGAATCTCAGTCATTGAACATGTTGGAAATAAAAAAAATGAAATCTTCATGATTCGAGAAACAGCAACAAATAAATGGTGCAAAAATATGTTGCACAAACTTTCTCGCATACATGTTGTAAAGGCTAGCACAGAAGAAAGTAAACTATAGAGACAATTAAATTTTATTTATTACATTTTCATAAAACTAACAAATATCCAGAAGGGAAAGCATGAGGGTTGATCTTTATGATCAATGCTTTTACTGTGAAATAATAATATTGTCACAAAGCCCAGAAAAGACTCGCCTAGAAACTGACAGAAAAAGGAGTCACCCCGAAATTGCCAGAACGATGGAGTCTAGAAACGTCGCGGCCTCTCGCGCTCCCCTGGTGGATGGGCGGCAGACGAGCGCTTGTGGGCGTGACAACGGCAGAGATTGGGCCACGCTTCGTGGGGGAAGGCCTGTAGGGAGAAGCTCGCACGGCGCAGCACGCATTCCGGATTTCATGCGGGCGGAACTTTCGAGGCATCGGCTCTGGAATATTCGTCGGCCTATATATAGGGCCGCGAGCAGGCAGAGTGAGTCAGTCGGTGAATCAGAGTTGAGAGAGACAGTATCAGAGAGTAACAGCAATGGCCAGTCAGAGGGAGTCAGTCCGCGAGGAGTGATGAGCCAGTCAATGGGACAACAGTCAGTCAGTAACAGCGGGAGAGAGTCAGCGTCAGAGTGTGAACTGAACGGAGAGCACTGATCAGCGCGACCTCAAGTAAGTGTGACTTGAGCTGAGGACGTGGACGGAGTGGACCGATCAGCGCAGCTGAGGACTTGGGAAGCTGAGGAGCCAGTGACCGGAGGGACCCGCGAGCGGAAGACCTAGTCAACGGGGAACTAGTGACCGGAGAGAAGGGTGAACGGAGGAACTAGTGAACGGAAGAGCTGGTGAGCTGATCTGGATTGGACTGGGACAGTGCTGTGACGTGGCAGTGAGCACCAGACAGAAGAGTGAGTTGGAGAACATTCAGGAGTTTTCTGGCTGTACTGACCATTGTGTTGCTGGAAATAAAGAATCCTCCATCCTTCAATTAGAAACTCGGTGTTCTGATTTCGAACCCCGATGAGCCCTTGTTACAATATTAATAACAATAATAACTTGTTTGCATGGTTTCCTCAATCTCAAAGGCAAAAATGCAGGATACATTGAGGTGTAGCCGAATAATAGAAGCAAATGCTGCATGAATGAGTTATTACAAGAGCCTACTGGTAAATTTGGGTGGCCACGAGGTTTGATTTGAATCCAGGACCTCTTCCCTATTACCCTATACCATCTCGCTCTAATTGATTTTGGTGTGTTCATTACAACTGTAGTAAACAGACTACATTTCACAACAATAATTAGATTATAGTATTCTTGTTACTATGGGCAACAAAAAAATATAATTAATATTTTAATCAAAATGTATGTTCTGAAATTCGCATTTAAGTCATTTTATTTATTTTTTTCTTGATACCTATTAATGTTATAAAGAAATATATTTAACAAAATATGTTCATTTTAATTTTCTCTACAACTTGACTGCTGAGTTTCCATGCATCGCCCAATATAATGGAGATAGCCTAGAAAAATTGAAAACGGATACGAGTAAATTACCCCCTAAGTCATTTTTATAGAAAATCAGATATAGCCATTTCATTAGTCATATATAAAAATGTCAGATTTTACATTTTTTTAAAATCGATAGAGCCATTTTTATAAAATCTAAATTTTGACAAAAGTTTTCAAGAAAAGTCCCCTTAAAATTTCAGTTATAAAAACCAAATTCAGGGCGGTTTGATGAAATTCCAAAAAAGTCTTAATTAAAAAAATTAAGTAAATGCAACGAACCGTTTAGCCGCTGTGCTTGTCCACAGACAGATGGACAGTTGTCATTCCAAAAAAACTTGGTTCGGTATCTGGGTAACGCGAAACATGTTTTCCCAGTGTTATCTCCATTTTAATTTTTGTCACTATCACAATACTTTCTCTATACTACGTATATGCGAGAAAGTAAAAGGTATCACCATACTTTAAGAATAATATGCTAGATCAAAGTGAAATAAACATTTCCCTTCAAGAAGAAACTTTGGATCGATGAAACTGTCAGATGTTTGTACTGATTTAAAATAAAACCGTGTCCAACTGGCATAATAATTATTTGATTTTTTATGTTAAAGACATAAACTGCTACATATTGTAGGAAATGGAGTGCAATTAAGTCATCCACTCCCCTAAAAATATTACATATAAAATTTTCAAAGTGTCCCCAGATTCATTGAAAAAATCTGGTAACCTTAGCCTAATATTTAACCTATATTGTTTCTTTAAAAATAAAAATTAAATCTGAAGACATTAACTGCTCCTTCAGTTCCTCCAGCAATAGTTGGGTGAGGTAGTTAAACAACTCAACAACATGTCAGATCTAACCCTTCCTTACAACAACTTCTCTCTGTTTTTTTTTCACTTATCTGAGCACCAAAACAAACTCATTTAAGACTAATATTACTACCATCATTCTCTAGTTCACCCTCTTCATACAAACTTAGTAAACTCTATCCCAGTTCACGAAAGTCAAAGTCAGATTCGAACTTGTTTGTGAAATTTGTTGAGTCTTTGTACTATATTTCTTGAGTTTTATGTTTCTCACTTTCTTCACTTCTTTGACTGACTTTCTCTTGCAGTTCTTTACCAGTTCTGTCTTTTTTCTCATAAGTTTCTTTTTCTATCGTGTCTTTTTCAGGAGTACAGTCAACTCCCGTTTATCCGGGTGCGGATCAACCGGTTTGCGGATTAACCGTTGAGCTATTCCTTAAAAAATCTTTATGTATATATATATATATATGTATATATGTATAATGTATATATATATACATTTTTTTTTACTTTACTTTACTTACTGTACGTAAGGAAAATGCGGCCAAAAACAAAAAGTGTTAACAGACTCTTTCAGCAAAGTGTAAAAATTCCTTGAAAGTGCCAAAACAGTTTGTGACCTCTCATGGTGAATGATCCTGGCACTGCAAGACGTTTCCACATAGGCCTATGTAAGTTTTAAATAATTTTTCAATTACAGTATGTTTAGGTATAATTCTGTTTTAACCGTGTTTTCGTTTATCCGTGAGGTGGCTACCACCCATTATCCCAGATAATCGGGAGTTGACTGTATCTTTCAGAATGCATGTTTTGTCTTTTTTCCCCCTTCTTTCTTTTCTTGTTCCTGCTTTAGGTAAAGGTCTTTCTTGCTCAGGATATAGTTTGGCACAGCTTGTAGTTGGCATATCAGATCGGGTTGGAGAAATTGGTTGTCCATAAATTTCCTGTGTTCCAGTTCATTAGGCATATTCTTACTTGAGAATATTATAGGAGAAAAATTCCTCCGACACTGGGACTTGAACCCAGGACCTTTGGCTATTCGCGCCAATGCTCTACCAACTGAGCTAAGACCGAGTTCAATTCACAGCGCCAGATGGAACCTCTCTCCTATGACTGAGTGCCCTGTGAGGTAGACCATTAAGGCAATCAGCAATCAGTATATCAGTATATTATTAGAATATTATAGGAGAAAAAAATTCCTACTTGAACCCAGGACCTTGGCTATTCACGCCTATGCTCTACCAACTGAGCTAAGACTGAGTTTAATTCACAGCGCCAGATGGAACCTCTCTCCTATGACTGATTGCCTTAATGGTCTACCTCACGGGGCACTCAGTCATAGGAGAGAGGTTCCATCTGGCACTGTGAATTGAACTCTGGCTTAGCTCAGTTGGTAGAGCATTGACACAAACAGCCAAAGTTCCTGGGTTCAAATCTCAGTGTCAGAGGAATTTTTCTCCTATAATATTCTCATGTAATGTCCAACAGAGACAGTAATCTGTGGCTCATGAAAAGCTTATCTATATTCTTACTTGTTCTACAATTTCTGAGTTGCACAGTTTTGAGAATATATTGGACATATCATAGGAGGAAGGTTCCATCTGGCGATGGAATTGAATTCCGGCTTAGCTCAGTTGGTAGAGCATTGGCGCGAATAGCCAAAGGTCCTGGGTTCAAGTCCCGGTGTCGGAGGAATTCTTCTCCTATAATATATTCTCATGTCATGTCCAACAGAGACAATAATCTGTGGCTCATGAATACTTCCATATACATCTTGCACAGTTTTGTTCGTTTCCTTGCTGAATTGCTGGATGTGACATAGGCCCAAGGCTAGTATATGTAAGGTTGTCTTGTTGCTACATACAATGTACAATGGCAGTGGTGGGAACATAACTTATTTTTATCTTCACTAATATATATTTCCATACATATGATCTTACAGGGGAATGGCATAATAGAGAGGAAACTTCTAAGTGCCCAGGTCTCAAATGATTATGCTGTAACAAAATATGAGAACTTTGCATGAGGATTAAGCAGCTATAAACAATGGTAATGATGGGAACATAGTACAAAGCACCATCTTTTTATCTACAGCTTAGTACATGTTTCTGTAAAGATGGACTGCTCACAATCCTACAAAAACAAAATAATAATAATAATAATAATAATAATAATAATAATAATAATAATAATAATAATAGTAATAATAATATTAATAACAATAATAATAATAATAATAAAAAATCAGGTAAACTGATATAACAAAGTGCCAGAATGTTTTTGTTGAATCAGTTATAATTGCAATTATGATATGCAGAAAATAAGTTTTTTAATCAGTTTAAAATCGACCAGCGTCAGCAGAACTACAGATTCCTGATATCTTGACAATCGCGCACTCACATAAAAATACAAAATAAAAAAAGATCCATATCAAATTTTCCGGCTCCGGGGTTTGATCCAGGGACCTCAGAATGAGTCCAAAACGTTATCATTTGACCAACTCAGTCGGTTTGATGGTATAGTTTGATAAGCATATGTGAAGGAATAGTATTTTTTGTCAAATCTAAAATGTATTGCAACTTGAAATTCTTAAAATAGGCCTATGTCAATTTTCCACAGAATTCCGTGGCAATTAACTCCGCTAATTATTTCACAGTAATCTACCTTCTGTATATAACACTATTCATGTAGTACTCAATTTCGACTAGGTCAACGAAGTAAACAAACATCTGACTGCATTGCATCAAAGCCCTCAATGATAAAAAATGCGGCATTGTATATTTAGTATAGACATGATTTAAAAAACCATGTGACCTTTAATTAGTTGTTACTCTGGTACCGGTCAACTGATTTGGTCCAAAATATATAGACTTCTTGCCATGGACGTTATAAAAGAGTTTACAGAGTTTCATGAAAATCCGATGAAGCGTATTTGAGTTACTGTGCCTTTTGTTATATAATACTATAAAATGGCACTAAATTGGGCATTATTCCGGTACCGGTCAACCGATTTGGTCCAATATCAACAGACATCTTCCCATGGGCATTATAAATACGTATACCAAGTTTCATGAAAATCAGATAAAGTGTATTTGAGTTATGGAGCCTTTAAAATAGACACTAAATTGGGTTTACTCCGGTACCGGTCAACCGATTTGGTCCAATATCAATAAGGTTTTTCCCATGGACATTATAAACGCGTATACCAAGTTTCATTAAAATCCGATAAAGCGTATTTGAGTTATCGCGTGTACACACATAGATAGACGGACAGACATTTTCTCGTCCCCCATACAGTCTCATTAAAAACCATACTGGCACTTAATAAAAACAACCAGTTTAGTATTTAAGTAGATCGATATTTGTGAAGTTGTTTTTGTGGTAGGCCTACTATTCAGTTATGCTGATTCACACAGCGTGCAATTGAATAAGTGTCATTCTTCAATGATCAGTTTCAGATTTTTCTAATTGATAATTTTGTTTATTAAGTGCCAGTATGGTACTTTATGAGATTGTGTGGGGGATGGGAAAAATGTCTGTACGCGCGATAACTCAATTACGCTATATCAGATTTTCGTGAAATTTGGTATACGCATTTATAACGTCCATGGGAAGATTCCTATTGATATTGGACCAAATCGGTTGACCGGTACCGGAGTAATGCCTAATTTAGTGCCTATTTTAATGGTAATATATCAGAATGGCGCTATAACTCAAATACGCTTTATTGGATTTTCATGAAACTTGATATACGGATTTATGACGACCATGGGAAGAAGCGTATTGAATTTGCACCAAATCGGTAGACCGGTACTGAAATAAAGAGTAATTAACAGTCACATCTATTATAATATAATCTTCCTTCTCCAACTTCTCGAAGCATTTTGACTGGCTCACTGCCCACCAATCGCGGCCAAGCTGCCATAACTAATGTCCTAATGTAATCAATTCTGTAAATAGAAATAATAGGCGAAATTATTTATTGAAGAGCATGCTTTAAATAAGTATTAATTTTGTATTGGATATTAGACGCTAAACTATTTTTGCATGGCCCACAATAAACGTAACGTAACAAATTGCCAATCGTTACTGATATTGTTATTGCTAGCCTGCTTTCTTCATGACGATGTCAGTGTAAATACAACATTTAAAACACAATTGATATAATATTGTGTTTCTATCGATATGAATGGCTACCGATATCTGCATTATGTTTTAATGTGAGTATTTTTCTTATTCGCTCCTGTGGAGCAATATAACTAATGTAATTCCTGATAGATTGATTTCAAATTGACTGTAATGCATTCATAACCTAATCGGCTGCTTTAAATTTGAAACAAACATGTCAGCGAATCATGGGCCTCTATTACATCATTAATATTATTGTCATTGCATTTTTAAAATGTTGACGTGTTTCAAGAATTTATTATATCAGTGTATACCAATATGAGTCCGCCGGCGTGGTCTTGTGGTTAGCGTTGCTGACTACAGATCCGTCGGCCCGGGTTCGATTCCCGGTACCTCCTTGGATTTTTCTGAGGTAGGGAGGTCTGGTTGGGGTGCACTCAGCCTCGTGATTCAAAATTGAGGAGCTACTTGATAGAGAAGTAGCGGCTCCGGTCAAGAAAACCACCATTAACGGCCGTGGGTGTCGGCATGCTGACCACGTGCCCCCCAATCCTGCCATCTGCCTACGGGAGATGACGCAGCGGTCGGGTGGTAGGCCAAGTCCCTCCAGGGATGTAGCGCCACGGAGTTTAGTTTTAGTATACCAATATGAATTAAGGTTAAGAATCAAACTTTAGGCCTCAGTTCTTCTGTAAGCCCTGCTTAATGAATCGATATGGAGTTTAACTCGGAGATCTATTACAAAATTAACTAATTTTCTGCATGTGGCTATCTTAATTGCATCATAAAAAAGCATTCTTTCACTTTGTTATATCAGTTTACCTGATTTTATTTATTTTAAAGAAAGGTTAACACTAAACTGGTGCACGTTTGCATGTTGTAAAATTATATTGAAATGTGAAAGAGGCATTATGGGATATTAAAGATATAAACCATTTCCTAAGCTAATTAAATATAAAAATTACTAACATATTTTAAAATAAAATAAAATAAATGTTTAACCCAGGTACAAATAAGAATAGTGTAGCTTTACAAAATTAGGGAAAAGTTTACAAATGAATTTTATTGATAGCCTCTCTAATTGTAATTATTTGTCAAAGCCCAGTAAAATGCAACTGTCTTATGCGAACACTGCAAACAGTATGACTGTTGTCATGAGAACTGAATTGCATTTGATGAATTCATTGTAATATTTTCCGAAATTTGGCTCCTAACTTTCTTTCTACTGGTCACATCAAGGATTTCAATAACTTTTAACCTTGTCTGGACAACGAGAATAATTTTTTTTTGGGGGGGGGGGGGGGGGGGAAGCAGCATGTAAATCGGTCCAGTAGTTTTTTAGTCTACAACGGACACACATACGAACATTGCCTTTATAGATATATTTTAGTTCAGAATGTAAAGATATATAGTCCTTTCACATTCGCCAGAGGTTTCAAGGCCAAACGTAGCACGCCTATGATACCCCCACTTACCGTGCTCATATGACATCATACCCCTCCAATGCCAGTCACATGACAAGCCAGTAGGGAGTTCCCCCTTGGTGTCGTATGAGTGTGTGCGACAGCGCAGCTCCTCTGCGCAAAGGGGAATACTGTTGACTGCTGATCAGTGGGGGCATATTAGACGTGAGACGTTGCGGCCTTGAAACCTCTGGCAAATGTGAAAGCACTATAATTACTTTACTAAGTATCTGAAGGAAGATAAAATTAATCTTGAATAATCTGGACAAACCTTAACAGATTACATATTAGTAGCATCCAGCAAAACTGTGGCTAAACATTAATGATGTTAAGGTATGATATGCAATTTAATAATTGTCTTTCTTTTTTATTGCAGATCTCTATCAGATTACAATGGCGTATGCATATTGGAAGTCTGGGAAGACCAATGATACAGCAGTTTTTGACCTCTATTTTCGGAAAAACCCTTTTCAAGGAGAATTCACAATTTTTGCCGGTCTGGAAGAGTGTTTGAAGTTCCTGGAAAATTTTCAGTATTCAGATAGTGGTGAGTATGCACATGATTCTGTTCAGTTTGTAAATAAACTCATGGCACAACATCTTGGAAGTTCATTAACAGATGCTAGGATGTTGGGCATATCTGATCAGCATGCCAGATCTCATGGATGTTAATTTTTTCAAGCAGATAAACCATTTGCCCTCATGAGATTGAGTGCAGTATCATTCAGATCTCCATACTTAAAAGATCTGGGGAAGTACCGGGAATGGAGTCTAGATATGTGGATCCATAAATCAGCAACACTACTACTAAAGAATCAAGTAGATTTAAACAAAACCACGTGATTACAGGATCTATCTTCTTATTTCCCCTTTGGTTGTGATTGGTTTTTGAACATTGCACAACTTTCGCCATCTCGGGTTGCATTCTTGCATGCTAAATTCTGTATCTATATCTGGTACCCTATGATTCCCAGGTGGGGCGAAGGGGCCTCCAATGGAGGTTTCATTACCTATACGAATTTTGATATGCTTATTTTCCGAGAGAGGGTAGAGGGACAGGTGGTAAGCCCATCGCCTCGCAACCCCCCTCTGGAAACTAAGTATTTCTAGGACGTGAAAGGGCCGAGAAATTTTGTCCAGAGGCTCTAATTTAGGCTTGGAGTTCTTTTACGTGCCGTAAATCTACGACACGGGACCCCCAGCATAAAGTCCCTCCCGGAGGACTCCGTGCCCAGGATTTTTACGTCCTGAAAAATCCATCGACCGTGGCCGGGTTTGATCCCGTGCCCTGCAGATCTAGAGGCAGGCACGCTACCTCTAGACCACCGCGGCCGACGCATGCTAAATTAATAATCTCTTAATTACGGAAAATGTAACTTATTTTAATTCTGTGGTAAGGAGCTCTTTCATTGTATGATTTTTAAGTGACATTATGGTACTTTATTAGATTGTGTGTGGGATGGGAAAATGTCTGTCCATCCGTGTCTTGATGCACAATAACTCAAATAGCTTTATCGGATTTTCATGAAATTTGGTATACGCATTTATAACACCCATGTGAAGAAGCCTATTGATATTGAACCAAATCTGTTGACTGTACTGGAGCAATGCCCAATTTAGTGCCTTTTTTTATGGTAATATATTAGAAAGGCGCGATAATTCAAATATGCTTTATCGGATTTTCATGAAACTTGGTGTAGGCATTTATTACATCCATGGGTAAATTTGGACCAAACCGGGGCCGAAATAACGAGCATATCAATATTAATTTTGTAATGGATATAAGACACTAAATATTATTGCATGGCCCACAACATATTAATATAACTTAACAAATTGCCAATATTTTATTGATATTGTTAGCCCGCCTTGATTGATTCATTTCTTCATAACAATGTCAGTGTAAATAATAATGTAAATAAAAGACTTAAAACACAACTAGTCGTTGAATATTGATATAATATTGTGCATTCGGTCGATATGTATGATTACCGATATCTACATTATACTTTATGTATTTTTCTTATTCGCTCCTGTGCAGCAATATACCTAATGTAATTCCTGACAGATAGATTTCAGATTGACTTTTTATTCATTCATAACCTACACGGCTGCTTTAAACTTGGAACAAACATGTCAGCGAATCGTAGGCCTATTACATCATTAATATTATTGCCAGCGCATTTTGTTTTTGGAGTTTAACTCTGAGATTTATTACAAAAATAACTTCTTTTCTGCATGGGCCTATCGTAATTGCAATTATCACTGATTACAAATAGCATTCTGGCACTTTGTTATATCAGTTTACCTGATTTTATTTTATTATGATTTTGATGCAGTATTACAGTTTATCATGGTGCCTGTATTGCATAGGCCTAACTATTAATTAAGTTACACGTCATAATGTTTGGTTATCAAATTAGACATCTTCCTATGGGAATAGAAATTAAATAATATAGCTGAATATTTTTACAATGGAAAACTTCCTTTGAGCATAAAGAATATTCATAGCAGAACACCTTCACCGTTTCAAGTTGTAAAATGTAAGAGAGGTAAGTCGTGTGAAAATGGAGGAAAAACCACAGGCTTAATATTAACGTCTTTAATATATTTTGTAAAAAGTTTCTGTGAAATTGACATCGGAGTTCACTGGTGTGTCAGAAACTAGCATCTACAGTATTCATAAAGAGATACCAACAGTTGATAGCATTGTGTATCTGATACCAGCAAGGTGTTGGATGTTTGTACATGGATTTTTTCCCTAAGAGACTCCCTATATTCTGATCCTGATCTTCCCAGGCCGTGGAAAGAAAGCAAGGGCCCCAGGGACAAATTTTCCAGGGCCCCTGTCAAATATTAAATTCACTACCCAACTTGCCCTTTATAATGTATGCAAAAAAAGATTATGTAATGATATTACTTAATTATTAAGTGCCAGAATGGTACTGGAACTTTATGAGATTGTCTGGTAGACAGGACTGTCTGTAAGCACGATAACTCAAATATGCTTTATCAGATTTTCATAAAACTTGGTATACCATTTGATAGGGATTGGAACGAAAACCCGGTCAATGAGGAGCAAATGTTAGGGTTCAGGTTCTAGAGGAACAAATGTTCGGGACGTAGTCAAACAATGTATGTGCAATACATAGGAAAATTTCTCTGAGAAGCGGAGGACCATTTAGAGCATGAGTGGACTATATCACGAGGACACTGGGTACAGAGATCTCAGGAATCATATTGGTTTAACAATCTAGCATGTAATGAAAAACTTTGCACTTTATTAATACAGTACTTGTAAACACTTGAAGAAATAATATATATGAACACTGAATAATAATTAAAGAAACACGTTGAAACAATGAACTGGAAAATGGCGCGAATAGTGTTGCACCACTGGAAGTAATTTAGTAAATTTTGTATTTTACCAATGAGTTATATCTCAAATTAAAGGTAATAAAATTTACTGTAAATTGAATATATTTAAAGTTATTAGCACTTGAACGTTCACGTAATATAGCTTCTTGGTTAACTGATGACGTCACACGCTATGTACTTACGTGGAGCTTGCAAGTGAAACTAATGCACTTTGAATATTAAAAAATGCGTAAATTATGTTGAACAATTTACTTGTATTGAATAAAACTTGGAATGAAGTTTTATTCCTACGATTTCTAGTACAAATACAAAGGGCGCGAAGAGGCCTTTGTTACTAGTAAATCAGAGCAGTATCAGAACGCAACTTGTCCGTATAACTGCAGGCTTAATACTGATGAGGCTTCCTGACGCTCTTCGAGGCGTCCTTACAGAGGGAATACCCGTCACAAAGAACTCGTGGTCAGGATATGATGTAATATACGCCTACTCAACTTGATACTTGGCGCAAGAAAACCTGGCGGATGATTTGAATTAAAACTATTCACTGCACATAATAAATATGCTGGAAAAACCCTTAGCTTGCGTGAACATACTCCGCGCCTTTGACGTATAACGTCAATAAAAAACATAACAGGAATGCAAGCTATAATAGAAAATACACTTATATATACACAAAACCATCACTGATTCTAATTGGATGTATACATGTGATATGTGTTGGAAAATATGACTTCTTACATATATTGCAAGAATATGATATTGAATAGAACAGCAATGACATGTTACACATATTGCAAGAATACGGTTTGGCGTAGCAATAGATTAGAAAAGGAGTGTAATTCACTGGGAGAAATTGAATATAAGATCATAGTAAGTGCTATCACTACTCGTCTTGGGGAAGAGGACACACTTTCACTATGGGTCGCTTATATTCACCACTGGAAGTGCGCACAGTAATCACTCGAACTAAGCCGTCTTCTCCCGGATGAGTAGCGGTGATCAAGCCTAACTTCCATTGAAGAGGAGGAATGTTGTCTTCCTTCAAGATGACGACAGTACCAACTTGAATGTTGTCACTGGAGCAGGTCCATTTCTGCCTCTGTTGTAGGGAGTGAAGATATTCAGATGACCAGCGTTTCCATATGTGTTGCAAATGATTTTGTAACAGCTGCCATTTTTCTAAATACCTCTTATCTTCCGTAGGAGGATGTGAAGGTAGAGATGTGAGAGGTTCTCCAATTAAGAAGTGACCAGGAGAAAGGTATGACAAATCAGCTGGATCATCATTTAGACGAACAAGTGGTCTAGAATTCAAGCACGCTTCGATTTGAGATAGAAGAGTAGAAAGCTGTTCATATGTGAGAATTTGAGCTCCCATAACTCTCCTAAGATGAAACTTCATAGATTTCACTGCTGCTTCATGTAAACCACCAAAGTGGGGAGAATTTGGAGGAATGAACGACCAGCTATAATCGTGGTTTGCAGTAAAATTTTGAATTGTAGTTTGAAAGTCTTTTGAGTGCAATAGCAATCTGAGATCCCTTAACTTGTTGTTTGCGCCAACAAAGTTAGTGCCATTATCACTGAATATTTCTTTACAGAGTCCCCGACGTGCTGTAAATCTTCTTAGGGCCGCTATGAACGCATCTGATGTTAGATCAGAAACTAATTCAATGTGGATGGCCTTTGTTACCAAGCAAACAAAAATAGCGATGTAAGCTTTTACAGTAGTTTTACTGCGTGGAGCCCCATATCTTATGTTGAAGGGTCCAGCATAATCGACTGCTGTGCGGAGAAAAGGTCTAGCAGGAGTTATTCTGTAGCTAGGAAGATTTCCCATTAACTGCTGAGCACTTTCTGCCTTTAACTTGAAGCAGGTGAGACATCTATGCAAAATAGATTTTACTACTCTTCGAATACTAGGTATCCAGTAGGCTTGTCGTAATGAAGCTATAAGCAGCTGATGCGAAGCATGTAATAGCTTGCGATGCTCATATTCTACAATCAGA
Source organism: Ectobius pallidus (assembly GCA_964059195.1). Classification (NCBI taxonomy): domain Eukaryota; kingdom Metazoa; phylum Arthropoda; class Insecta; order Blattodea; family Ectobiidae; genus Ectobius; species Ectobius pallidus. Next base: position 8,024,715 of record CAXKWD010000008.1, on the reverse strand, counting down.
ACTGTTAAGTGATGTCGGGATGGCAATATAACCTGATGTCTTGCATCATGTGTAAGATCTGATTTCTCCAACCGTCCACCCACTCTTATAATGTTGTTCTGATCTAGGAATGGAACTAATGCATGGATAGAGCTTTTCACTGAAGTTTGCTTGCTATTGCTAAGATCTTTCAGCTCTTGGGCGAAAGCTTCTTTCTGAGCAATTTTAACACAAACTTGTAAAGCATTTTTAAGTTCTTCTGCTGCGAGAGGTCCATGATATTTGTTTTCATGACGGCAGGCAGAAATAAATCTATACATATAACAAGTGACTCTCTGCAGGCGCTTAAGATCAGAAAATCTTGTGAGAAAACTATCTTCTACTGTTGTAGCTGCCATACAGATAGTAACCAGTTGTTCGGAAGAATCCTGAACGGTTAATTGTTTTGGTTGTTCAGGCCATGATGTTGTGTTTTGAGCCAGCCAATTAGGACCGTGCCACCACAAATCGATATCAGACAATTGTTCAGACGAAACACCTCTTGAAACAAGATCAGCTGGGTTGTTGTCTGTAGAAACATGTCGCCAGGCTGCTGTTTCAGAAAGCTCTTGTATTTGTGACACACGGTTGGACACAAATGTTTTCCATTTTCGTGAATCTGATTTTATCCACGACAGAACAATAACTGAGTCTGACCATAGATAATTTTGTGATGTTTGAATGTTAAGGTCATTCAACACCTTGTTGTATAGTTTAGATAACAACAATGCTCCACAAAGTTCAAGACGTGGAATGGTTTGCCTTTTAAGCGGGGCAACCTTAGATTTGGAACACAGCAAGTTAATTGTAACTTCACCTTCACTGTTCACAGAACGGAGATATATGCATGCACCATAGGCTTTTTCTGAAGAGTCACAGAAGCCATGGATCTGTATATCTTGAAGGGTACCATGTGTGAAAACAAATCGTGGAATACGCATCGTGTGAATTGTACCTAAAATGTCGCAGATCTCAATCCATTTCTCTGCTATGTGTGACGGTACTTCCTCGTCCCAACCAAGCTTTTCAATCCATAATGATTGCATGAAGATTTTGGCATTGATAACAATAGGACTGACAAGGCCTAAAGGATCAAAGATGGAGGATATGACTGATAGGATAGTACGCTTGGTAAGTTTAACTCGAGTATGAGTTTGGAGAGAAGGATGGGATTGAATCTGGAAATTATCAGTTGCAGGATGCCATAGTAAACCAAGGGCATGTGCATTTTCACTGTTATCAAGAGACAGAGGCAATTGGGTCTCTCGATGAGATGACGGAACAGATTCCAACAAAGCTTCATGATTGGAGCACCATTTTCGCAATGGAAATCCGCCACTGTCAAGCATGAGGATTAATTCTTCTTGAAGGCGTAGCGCTTCTTGAAGATTATCATGTCCTGTCAGGCAGTCGTCCACATAGAAGGAATTTCTTACAGCTTGGGAAGCGCGAGGGTATTTAGCTTCTTCTTCTATCGACAGCTGATACAGGGATCTTATGGCTAAAAATGAAGCTGATTTAGTACCATAAGTCACGGTAGTTAATGCATAGTCTTGTATGGGCTCATTTGCATTAGAACGCCACACAATCCTTTGAAGATTCTGGTCGCTTTCGTGCATTTTTATGCGTCTGTACATTTTAGAAATGTCAGCTGAGAATGCATATTTATAGGTTCGAAAACGAGTTATAATTGATGATAAATCATCTTGCACTGTAGGCCCTAATTTCAGAATGTCATTTAGGGACTTGCCTGAAGATGTTTTTGCAGAAGCGTCAAACACAACTCTAGTCTTGGTTGTAGTAGACGAGGGTTTGATTACTGCATGATGTGGTAAATAGAAGCATTTTTCACCTGGCCGTGGAAGTGAAACCTTCTTCATGTGTCCCAATTCTTCATATTCTTGCATGAATTTTTTATAGTCTTCCTGCAAGACAGAATTAGTTTGAAATTTTCTTTCCAGATGTTCTAAGCGTTTCACTGCTTGTTGTCTGGATTCGCCCAAGGAGTCCTCAGATCGATTCTTGGGTAATTTCACTACAAAAGCACCGTCATCTGCACGAATAGTGTTTTGTATGAAATGTTCTTCACACTCTTTTTCTTCTTTAGTAAACACTGGTTTAGGAAAATCTTCTAGTTCCCAGAAACGTCTTAACTGTGTGTCAACATTGTCAACGGTCACAAATAAATTGTGTTGAGCAAATGTGACTTTCTTAGACTTGATTGAGGTTTTGGGAACAGATCCACTGAGTACCCAGCCCAGTTCAGTATTACTAAGAATAGGGTTATTAGGAGTGATTATTCTTTCATTGGTAAATAACTGATAGAATAGACTAGCACCAATGAGGAGTTGGACATCACCAGGATGTAGAATTTAGGATCTGCCAATGCAATTTCACTAGGAATACTGAATTTGGTAGGATCGATACGGACAGAAGGAAGTTTGTTTGCAATGTGAGGGATTATTAGACAGTTCATTTCAGCCTGGAAATTCTGGATCCTGGATCGCAGATTAACTTTAACACTGTGATTGCAAGAAGAGGTGCCATTTATGCCTCTTATGTGAGTATCGACATTCGTTGTTGACAGCTGCAACTTCTTGGCTAAATCTTCAGTTATAAAGTTTAGTTGGCTCCCTGAGTCTAGTAACGCTCTGCACAACACTAGATTTCCTTGCCTATCTTCAAGATGCACTGCTGCAGTTGCTAACAAAATCTCCCTTTGGTTGGATTTTTCCTTTATAGAACAATAACTGGCAGGCAAATTGTCAGTACCTTCCACAGTATTTGAAACCTGGGGAGAGATCTTTTTCTTGTCACGTGTGTTATGTAATAATCTGCTGTGTGAAGCCATCCCATAATTACAGAAGGACTTGAGTTTGCAGTGGTCTCTTTTGTGATTGTTGGAGAAACAGTTTGCGCATAAGCCTTTGCTTTTCACAAAATCCCAACGTTGATCTACACTCAACTGTGAAAACTTGTCGCACCTATGTAACTTGTGAGCTTCCTTGCAACAAGGACATGAATCACCTTTGATGGCAACATAAGATTGACGAGTTGTTTTTACAGATTTCTTTTGTGTATGTCTTTCACTTTTTTCTTTGGATGGGCTTGGCACATTGTTAGAATTGGATAGCACTTCTAACGAGTGAGCCTTGGCTTCTAGAAAGTTCATTAACTCTTGAAGCGATGTGAACCTTTGTGAGTCAATTTTACTTTCCCATTCTTTGCGTGTCGTCTCACCAAGATGATCCAATATTAATTGAATGAACATGACTTCGTGTAATGGGATTTCAATATTGAGAGCTTCGATGGCGTTAAGATTGCTTTGAAACTGATTTTAGTAAGTTTCGCAAGTCTGTAACGTTTTCATCTTTCATTATTGGTAACGAAAGTAGATTTTTGATATGAGCTGTGGCAATGACTCGAGTGTTATTATATCTAGAGCACACTAAGTTCCATGCTATAGGAAAATTCTCATTAGTCACTGGAAGATTCTGAATGAGCGCGTGAGCCTGACCCTTCAATGAACTCAACAAATAATGATATTTCTGGATGGGATCTAATGAATCATTGTTTACCACTAAACTACTGAAAGTGTCGTGATAATGCTTGAAATTAGTCACATCTCCACTGAATACCGGAATTTGAATTCTTGGAAGTTGTATATTTCTATTGTTGCACTGTGAAGTAGAAGACTGACATGTGTGATGAGAATTACCACTGTGATTAGATTGTTGGCTGTGATGAGAATTCAAACTATGCACGTGCTGCTCATGTGAATCGATAAGCTTACAGAGTTTAATTTTCAGATTCTCATAACCGTTTCTTGTTTCTTCTTTGTGATCTGCGTGCTGCTCTAACTCTTGTTCTGCTTCTACAATAGATTCAATTTGAGTTTGAACGCTGTCGTATTTTTCCCAAATTTCATGTAATACATCTACTCGCACTTTTAACAGAAGTAGATCAGTTTCTTCATTGAATGCTGCACATGAGTTTTGAAGACGAGTGAGTTCACGCCTAATTATCCCACGTCTTTTAATTAAATTTTTCAATTCACTCTCCATGTTGAGATGAGAAATTACTTGTTCTTGAAGATTGAAATTCTATCACCGTTGTACGATAATGTATGAATCAGCTGTTCACTGCTTTCTTGATGTTCGTTGTGGACCGGAATCCCACGATGTCTCGAATCACTGCTGCAAGACGCTGTCCTGAGTTGCGAAGTTCAGGGTTGCTGGAACTCACGAACCGACCGACGCGGAAGCAATGATGTGTGAGACGAATTCGAGAAACGGCATTTGCGAATACAAGTATGCAATAAGTATGATTGTACCAATATGATCCTGCCCGTTAAGGACCAAATGATAGGGATTGGAACGAAAACCCGGTCAATGAGGAGCAAATGTTAGGGTTCAGGTTCTAGAGGAACAAATGTTCGGGACGTAGTGAAACAATGTATGTGCAATACATAGGAAAATTTCTCTGAGAAGCGGAGGACCATTTAGAGCAAGAGTGGACTATATCACGAGGACACTGGGTACAGAGATCTCAGGAATCATATTGGTTTAACAATCTAGCATGTAATGAAAAACTTTGCACTTTATTAATACTTGTAAACACTTGAAGAAATAATATATATGAACACTGAATAATAATTAAAGAAACACGTTGAAACAATGAACTGGAAAATGGCGCGAATAGTGTTGCACCACTGGAAGTAATTTAGTAAATTTTGTATTTTACCAATGAGTTATATCTCAAATTAAAGGTAATAAAATTTACTGTAAATTGAATATATTTAAAGTTATTAGCACTTGAACGTTCACGTAATATAGCTTCTTGGTTAACTGATGACGTCACACGCTATGTACTTACGTGGAGCTTGCAAGTGAAACTAATGCACTTTGAATATTAAAAAATGCGTAAATTATGTTGAACAATTTACTTGTATTGAATAAAACTTGGAATGAAGTTTTATTCCTACGATTTCTAGTACAAATACAAAGGGCGCGAAGAGGCCTTTGTTACTAGTAAATCAGAGCAGTATCAGAACGCAACTTGTCCGTATAACTGCAGGCTTAATACTGATGAGGCTTCCTGACGCTCTTCGAGGCGTCCTTACAGAGGGAATACCCGTCACAAAGAACTCGTGGTCAGGATATGATGTAATATACGCCTACTCAACTTGATACTTGGCGCAAGAAAACCTGGCGGATGATTTGAATTAAAACTATTCACTGCACATAATAAATATGCTGGAAAAACCCTTAGCTTGCGTGAACACCATTTATAACACCCAAGGGACGAAGCCTATTGATATTGGACCAAGTCGGTTAACTGATGCCGGGCATGAAATGGAAAAATACATTAAAATATCCTATTAAGGAACAATTTTATCTGTATGTACCAGTTTAAGGTTTTGAAAATTATGATTTTAAATGCCGAAAGTTAGTGATTTCTGCTTCTACTTTTCAAAAGTAGAAATTTTTCTTCAAGAATAATCCATTTCAGATTAACTGATTAATTCCGTGTCACCGTTATACGACAGGGCAATGCAGATAAAAATAACACATAAAACATAACTTATTTAAGCTGTTTATTGACTTATAACCAATTTTATTTTAGAGTAAATTTAGAAAGTATAAAATAAAACCCGGTCGGCTGGGCCTCCCTTTTGGAGCCCAGCCCCCAGGGCTGCAGCCCCGCTGCCCCTTCCTCTCGTTAGGCCTGGATCTTCCTAATGATCTTCCACAAACAAATGATTGAATTTGGTTTTGAATTGAACCAAAAGCTATAGTAGTGCTACACTGGACAGTTGTTTACATCAAATAGGCCTTAGCGAATTTAGGCAAGAGGGAGGGAAAATATTTACTATATAGATGAAACTTGGGTTAATGTGGGCCACACAACATTGAAAGTATGGAGTTAAAAGTAAAACATTGAAAGTATGGAGTTAAAAGTAAAAGGATAAAGACCCGTGCAGGGAAGGGAGAGGATTTTGCATATAGGAAGTAATACCTTCTTATTAATGTGGGTATGCTTTGCATTTCGTGCTGTAAAGGAGATATATCATATTTCATACTGCTCCCAGTGGTGAAGCATAGGGCTTCCAAGTGTAGGTTACTGTTACTTATTTGAATTTGGTTACACTTATTTCTTGATAGAGGACAGAGTAACAAGTGGTAAGCCCATCACCTCTCAAACCCCCCCCCCCCCCTCCTGGAAACTAAGTGCTATTACTTGGACGTGAAAGGGTCGAGGAACATTGTCCAGAGGCTCTAATTTAGGCTTGGACTTGTTTTATGTGCTGTAAATCTCCGGCACGGGCTCCCCAGCTTAAAGTCCCTCCCAGAGGACTCCTTGCCCTACGTCCTGAAAAATCCATCTACCACAGTCTGGTTTGATCCCGCGACCTTCGGATCTGGAGGCGGGCATGCTACCTCTAGACCACAGTTTGCCTGACATAAAGGATACATAATTATGTCATTTATATATTATGTATGATTTTATTTCTTTATTTAACTTTAATTATATAATTATATTTTAACCTGATATCAACACGCCTTTCAGCTGTTGACTATTTAGTCTGCATTTTCCTTGTTAAATTCCATGTTGTTGGCAGAGTGATACATTTTGAGTTATTTACATCTATGTCAGTCTTTAGTTGGATGATGTATAGGCTAAATGTTTTTTTAAAAATTCATTTATTTATTTTTTAACGGTATATGATATTTTAGTGTATGCACAAAGTTTAACACATTTTCATCAGCAGAGAAAGAGAATGTATTGCTTTATCATTGTCGTAATACCTACGGGAGTTATTCCCTTAAGTGTGTTAAATGGCACCTATGAATTCAGTTAGGTAGTGGAAAGTAAAAATTTAAGAGCACCAAGCAAATCTTCAGATTTTTCCACTATGTTGTTGCTACATATTTGAAAATTCAGGGTGTTAACAATTTGACTGCCATTTTTTTGGCTGTTGATGGAGCTTGCTTAGGGCCGGTATTATAATCATGATTTAACCTTTAGTTTTAGTTTAAACTTTAGTTTTTCAGATTTTTGTGTATTATAAACGATAACTACAAGTTAATCTTAAGTTTAACCTAACTGGACCTTTTCTACCGTTTAATCTGCAGTTTAAGACGTAATAATTGTTTTAATGAAAATGGCTATCAAAACACGATAAGACAGTATCAACAAATTCGATTTCGGATACAACATGCTATAAGAAGAAGGGACAAAACTTATTTTATTACTTTCCGGAACGTAAAATATTTTAATGTAGGCCTAAACAGAGAAGGTTGTACTGTGAGACAAATGCTAATACAAGATCATTTTTATGAGCAATGAATAGCTTCTTATTTTAGCTGTGATTGAAATAAACTTAACTTACACTGAACAAAACTGAGTTCAATTTAGATTTAGATTTTTCATTCTACGATCTCACTATACTTTCGAACTAAATTGACTAACGATTCTATTTCATTGGATGAAAAGTTTTGGCAACATTTTGAACTATTTGTGTCAGTAATTTTCGTCGCAATATACAAACAAATACAAGAAAATGAGCAGATCGTATTGTTTTTCTTTCATTTCCAAGGCCAATTCGTCTTCTTTTCCCAGCCAACAGGTCTACCAACAACATTGCACTATGGTTCAACTTAACCAGAACATTATAAAACGGCAACTAGAGTTAAACTTAAGATTAGGTTTAACTTAATCTAAAGATCAACTTTGTTTATAATGCCGGGCCTTACAGGAACAAAAATGTAAATTACATTGATGGCAGAAACCAACAATTTCCACAGAAAAAAAATTGAAGACATATTTACTATGTGCTTTTATTCCTCGTATATTTGGAAATATGGTACAGTATAATAAATATGTTAATTTATTTTATATTCGGAGAAGAAATAGCCCTGATAATCATTGTTCAGTTCTACTGTATAGCTTAAATAAAATAACATAACATTTTTATCGTGACATTTGCTACATTTTCCCAGACTTGGCAATATTTTGACAGATTAATTCAATACTATGCAATGTCAGATTCCTCTGCATTACTTCAGCGGCAGTAAAATTATAGGTTCAACATGAATTGAATGGAATTGAATATGAATTTATTTGTTCTAAGCAACAACTTTACATTAGCCCTCATTTTCCACTTTAGAAAAGGATCCGTACCTACCTTACGGTTTCTGACGGATCTTTTTCAACACATTACATAACTAAAATATATCGCACAACAGTTTATCGTGTCTCAATTTAAATGTTAACTTTGTTATCGTACACAGCTGGGTCTGCACACTATTCCTGCTGCTGTTAGTTCAAGCCTACTCCACTCTTTATGAACTGCCTAGAGAAAATATTCTATGGGGCACTCGCTACCCTGTACGATAGATACGCATGGTTGGATATCATTTATACATTGGATAATATTAAGTCGCAACCCTCCTTTAAGATTATACCTGCTCTTGATTATTACACTCTCTTCTTTATCACTATTAAAGGTTCAACATAAAGAAGTACTGTATCAATTAAATTCAGTGATATAAAACCACTGTCATAGCTGGTCGTGCTGGTGGTAGAGTGCTGCAGGTTTAAAACTGGACAAAAAGGATAGAATTTTGGGGATGAAAAATGTATCTTACATGAGAGACTTGAAGTTGTTGCGACCCATGTCTTGGAGATTTCTAAGCTCATATTATAGTGTGTGAGCAAAATCTACCTGTATTTCTTGCCCCAGTAATACCTCAGATCCTATCTATAGATGTGGATTATGTGGTGACTGTCCTCCACTTTTCACTCTGTTCTTGGTCTACAAAATAAGCACAGCTGAATTTCACTGGCAGGAAAAGATTGAAAAATCCTATAATTGTAGACCCACTACTACATAACGATAACCAATATAGGCTATATAAAAAAAAAAATTCGCGGCTCACTACTACATAATGATAACCAATAAAGGCTATATAAAATACAGCACAAGTTTTTCATATGCCCTTCAATAGTTTTATTGTGTTCAAATGCTAAATTAAACATTTTCCTTATATTGAAAACAAGTTTAATTTTTCCCGCCCTTTTCGCGACCCACCAAAATTGCTCCCGTGACCCACCAAAATTGCTCCCATGACCCACCAGTGGGTCGCGACCCATAGTTTGGGAACCACTGCATTAAGGCAAGGAAGCTCGGAATGGTGCAAATGTGATGGACGTATAGTAATGCCAGCAGCGGCCTAAAGTCACTGTTGTCGTGACAGTAATACTGTAAATGTTATTTGTGGAAGTGCAAAATGCATTAAGTGGCATGACGATTTTTACAAAAAATGTGGTACTAAATTTTAATATTCTAAGTACAGCACGCTATCTCCACCTAAAGTCATTGCAAAATTCATGAGAGAGAATTATTGTTACTGTACATGCACACAGAGAAGATAACCTTCAGATAAGATGTGGTATAAATTTTCATGAAAGTTTTATAGTTTTAGCATGTATCTGTCCAAAAAGTCGAGGTATAAATTTTCGAAGTTTTATACACTGACAGGCAAAAAAAAAACAATCACTTAAAGAAATAAAAAAAACTTACGTTTAAATAAAAATTATGCAGTCGGCCTAGGGCTTGAAATAAAATTACTGCAATTGTATACGTTTTTAAGATTAAAATTTAATGACACATTTCACACTTAATTCCCCATCTTGCCTCTTGCACCATGGTGAATGGTGAGCCTAAGGTTGCAGCGGTATAACGGAGGCTGCATCCATCATCAATTAGAGCAACAGCTTTGGCAAAGCCTTCAGGACTGAGAGGCATAATTTCAACTAAACTTACTGACAGAATCACTTCGATGCGAAGGGAGACAGTTTCTGTTCAGTTTGGAAGGAAATGACGCAATACAACAATGAAACACCTAGCAATATGAACGACAAGCTAGTGCTTATAATCATATATTGGAATCACCCTATTGTGATGTTTTTTTTGTTTTGTTTGGTGATAAAGTGAAGATATGAAGAAAGCAGATATGCTTTATCTATAGCTAATGATCCATTAAATATAATAATTCATCCTCACCAACTACAATGTATAAACATCCAATCAAAATTATGTTTAATCTTAAAAGTACAACAAATTTTACAGTGATCGTTTTTTTTTGCCGGTCAGTGTAGTTTTAGCGTGTATCTGTCCTATAAGTGAACACAGCCATTTCATAATTACGGGTGGGACATTCTAGCATATTACGACAACTACTTTTGTTCATCACATGTCATAAGCAATGGATTAGAACTGGTTCTGCACGTTCTGTAAAATCTACTATGCCTTCTAATTCATACTACATGGAAAGCATTATTTAAAATTTATTTTAAACATTTAAAATTTGTTTTTCAAAATCTGATATGGGTGGGACATAATTTGGACAATGATTTTAGTGATGGAATACAGAAGTTCATTTGCTGTTCTGCTATTAATGTTTTAGTCTTAATGTTATTATTGGTGGATTAAATAAAAATTATAAACTGTTTCAAGATTGACAGAATGTTTATTTAACTCTTACAATAGTATTTAACAAAACTATCACCCTTATGGTTGGGACAAAAAGTCACTTTTTGCTACTTTACATAGTAATTAACCACACATAGTTTCTGAAGTTAATCTTTTAACAAATTGTACCTTAAGATGTATATTTCCTGAAATCAAACAGGACATAGCTGATTACCAGGGCCCGAATTCTAATGACATGTCATCTTTTTATTGATGCTGCATGCACATTGCCAACCTGTGGATAAATCCTAATCATGGCCCCTAGATTATAGAAATGCATTTTTATTGTGTCATTTTTTGTCATTTTATGCCATTTTATATTTTTAGGGCATTTATTTCAGTTTTAGGTGATTATTTTGTCATTTTCGTGTCATTTGCTTCCTTATTTAGTCATTTTCATGTATTTATATTGATGTATTAACTTTTTATGTCGCTAGCGGTGCTGTCTTTGAAAATGTTGTAATATATTACTATGGTTATTAGATGGACTTGGGAACAGAGTCTGCCACTTGCTTGGATTGAGAGTGCAAACTACTGTTTACCCTCAATAAACAACAATATAATCCGGCAGACCACAAAAGGATGTGCCAAATTTTGACTCACCAGTAGTTATTTATAGTTTTTACAATTATGTACAAACTAGTCTATAACTTTGTGTGTACAATAATGAATTTTTTATAAATAAAATATCAGTTTTTAGGTCATTTTTTTTTATAATTATTAGGTCATTTTTTTTTATAATTATTAGGTCATTTTCTTTAAAATGTAGGGTCATTTTATAGGTCATTTTTCAAACAATTTTAGGTCATCAGAATCCGGGCCCTGCTGATTACTCTTGACTATTTAGTTTTAATGAGTGTTAAAATCATGACTAAAAATGCCAAAAAAATGAACTACAATGCAATAAATAAGTAATCTACAAATTTTACACATGAAACAACTTCAAATACACACAGTTCCTGAATATTCAGTAAACTCTAGGTTTTATACTTTTATTTGACTTCCCAATTAAATTAGTTTTATAACATCTCTCTTTGAGGGAAAAATTCCCATATTTTATGAAATGACTGAACACCCAAAAATTTTCAACGGCCTATGAATTTAGTTTAGATCAGCAATCATTATGTGGGTAATAATACTGTATAGCGTATACGGTATTATGTTCTGTAGAAAATCTTCTCGGGTTTGCAGCCAGGTGAGAAGTTTGTTGTGGTCCAACGTTTCCGAGGCTGACGCTGCCTCCATCCTCAGGGAATCTGAAGTGTCGAGTTTTGACATGTAGGGGATATATATACCAACCCAAGTTGGGCAGAGTCGACCAATCAGGGAGCAGCTGTTCTGTTTTCGGTCCTTTTCCGGGCCAAAATGTTCCTTTTACCTTTCAGGTCCTGAATGCATTTGTTCTAGGCCTGGTTGATAGTGAAACCTTCATCCCTGTTGAAGTTTGTGTCTTCCAGTCTAATTTCAATTGCCTCTCTGATGATCTGGTCCCAATAGCGTGTTGTCTTGGCGAGTACTTTTGTGTTTTTAAATTCTATTCTGTGGCCCGGTCCAGAATTAATGGTGTGGTCTGCAACTGCTGATTTGTCCGGGTAGAAGAGTCTAATGCATCTCTCGTGTTCTTTGCAGCGCTGTTCAATTGTGCGTGAAGTCTGTCCGATGTAGGCTTTACCGCATTCACACGGGATGCGATAAACACCCGGAGTTCTAAGTCCCATGTTGTCTTTCACTGGTCGTAGGAGGTTCTTAATTTTGGGGGGTGGCATGGACACTGTACGGATCTGGTGTTTCATTAGAATCCTTTCTAGCTTCCTGGACAGGTTTCCAAAGTATGGCAGGTAGGCAGTTCTAGTCTTTTCTCTTTGGTCGGTGGTTTCCTGAGAACCGGTCCTTTTCAGGGCCAGTCGGATTTCAGCGTCCCGGTACCCATTCTGTTTGAAGGTCTTCTTAAGATGATTTATTTCCCCGGGTAGGCTGTCTGTGTCTGAGATGGCGAGAGCTCTGTTGGTAAGTGTATGAAGGACACTCCTGCGTTGGGCTGGGTGGTGGTGACTGTTGCCGTTAAGGTAGAGATCGATGTGTGTAGGTATTATGTTCTGTTTGTAATTTTTGAATGAACAAATTTGTCTGTAGATTCGGAGAGATTTCTTTCAAATTACAACAGTGTTTTAACAGACAAAAGAACAGATTTAAGAGAGCAAAATATGGCTACAATGGCAATGTTTTATTTAGAGGTATAAATATGTGTTCAAGCTGTCTTCTTTGTGGACCTGTTGTAATACAGTAACAATGTTCAAAATAACTTCACTTCCTTATCAAAATAACATCCTTTGTTTTTAATAAAAAATAAAATCAGTTAAACTGATATAATAAAGTGCCAGAATGCTTTTGTTTAATCAGTGATAATTGCAATTCGGGTGCGCAGGAAAAGAGAGTTAAGTCCACTTTATTGTTACTGAGAATTAGAGTGACTTAACACACTATACCTGCCCAATATAGCTTTAGAGATGGATAAAATCATGAGGCACACATCCATAACTACCGTACAATTTTGAATATGACTTACTGGGCTTAACACAAATGTAGAGAACATTTTTATCTATAACTCTATGGACATATCTCAATTTTTTTAGGATGGTGGACTTAACTCTCTTTGCCCACGCACCCGCGAATTATGATGTGCAGAAAATAAGTTATTTTTGTTATCATTTCAGAGTTCAGCTCCAGATCAATTCATTAAGCAGGGCTTATGGAAGGACAGGTTTGATAAGCATATGTGAAGGAATATGTGGGTAGAGTAATTTGTCAAAGCTAACTGTTTTGCAACTTCCAAAGCCGTATATGAAAATTGTAAAACAATATGTTTTTGTGAGAACTGATTTGCATTTGATAAATTCTTTCTAATATACTACCATAAACTAGGCACTAATTTGGACATTACTCCGGTAGCGGTCAACCAATTTGGTCCAATATCAGTAGGCTTATTCACATGGGCATTTTAAATACGTTTACCAAATTTCATGAAAATCTGATAAAGTGTATTTGAGTTATTGTGCATACAGACACATGGACAGACAAACAGATTACATACATTTTTCTGTCCACCATACAAGCTCATAAAGTACTATTCTGGCACTTAATAACTCCACTTTTCCAGATAAAATAACTTCACCTTTTGCAGATTCCTAGCAATAGGCAACGTAAAATCTTTTATAAATTTGTTATTCTCCATTCATGTTGACCAGCTCTTGTATTATGTACAGTTTATTTAGCCCTAATACAGTGCACCCGAGAATAGTCTCCGCAGCGGCTACTTGTTGGAGAGGCAGCTAGCTGCAGCAGTTAAGTTGGCACTCACCACAGCCGATCATTGCAGGTGCTGGAAGTGCTGTCACAATATTCAATCTAAATGCTTGCACACTGCAATATGTACTGATTAGTAATTAGACAATGCACCCAATGATAAAGTGACAATGACCTCTGCCTGCCTGCATACACAGCTGGCGGTTTGTTTTTATAAAAGCTCGTGTTGCCAACGTAACTGCTGCAGCTAGCCCTCTCTCCAGCAAATAGCAACTGCGGAGACTGTTCTCGGGCGCACTGTACATTCTATTATTCAATACATGGCATAATTAGGCAGGGAGGAGTTGCAAAATCAATTCTCGGCCCTTTGCTTTGTCTTCAAAAACTCATAATAAAAATCTGTTTATCAAATCTGTTCTTCCAAATTATTATTTTCTGAATTTAACGTATTCAGCGTAGATCAAATTTAAAAGTACGTCCTGTTGGGTTATTTTCATAAACGTTGTGACAATTATAGTTCAGAAAGTCATGAATGTAACGTGCGAAGTAATCAATAGTTTAATTTATTAAATGGACCAAAAAATTTTACAACTGCTGAGTTTAAGCAGTGTTCAAGTTTCAGCCCAAGACTTGTCTATTCATTTGTTACCAATCATCCTGAATTTACTGCCTTAAAGAACAAACCATTTAAGTTTAAAATTAGAAAATTAGTTCAAATACTTTTATTTCCTTACTTCTGTCATTATTAGCCTACAACATTTTTCAATTAAATTTTAAAATATTGATATAATTGCTTTGTCTTAAATTAAAATATGTTTAATTAAATTTTTATATACAATTGTTAACTTGTACGTTTCCATTGTTGTAAATATAACATGTTCTGTCAAAATAATATTAACTCATACTTTTCTATGTTTTGTAAATACATTTTTTGTATTACTGTAAATAATTATTTTAGTGTAAATTATCTTATTGTGTTGAACTGAACTGCGCCCGAGCACAACATTACTTCTTCAGGTGGCGTTCAAATTCACATTTGTAAATCTATATTAATAAAAGGAAGTGTCCGTCCTCCTCCGTCTGTCTGTCCGCGATGCCCAGCGAAATCTACTCAACGCAGAGATCTGAAATTTTATACATAGGCGGACTAAAGGGTCGGAATGTGCACCTCGAAGCCGGAATTTTAATTTTCACATTCATTCGTGAGTTATGAGTGAAAAAGGTGTATTTATTGCGTTTTCGAAGCATGAGTTTTCAGTAATACAAATCAATTACACTAGGCTTTGGCTATTTTTGTCATTCCTTCGACATAAAAGCATTGCGATCTCTTGAATGTTGTAGCTCATGCTGGTCGATTCATTTGTTTTTAATGTCAAGGCACGCAAACATAATATGAAATTTTCAACCTACACCGAAGAGGATTATTATTATTATTATTATTATTATTATAGGGATAATCAATATTAGCCTAAATATGGTCAAACGTTCGATTTGAATGAAACTCACTATACAGGGGTTTTCTGGGCCAAGGAACTCGAATCTGAGGTCACTTTTACCAGGTGACGCTATCTAATCGTGATATGTAGTCCACATGATTTACGTGTTAATATAATGATTTAACTATTATGCTCTTAATTTGTAATTTTTGAAATAATTATTGCGGGCGAAGCCGCGGGCACATGCTATCTTAAAATAATAAAAGGACGTGTTTGTCTGTCTGTCCAATATGCCCAGCGAAATCTACTGAACGCAGAGATCTGAAATTTTAAACATAGATGGGCTGAAAGGTGGGCGAATGCTCATCGAAGCCGGATTATTAATTTGGCTATTTTTGTCATACCGTCAAAATAAAAGCATCGCGATCGCTTGAATGTTGTAAGCCCACGCTGGTCGATTCAATTGTTTAGAATGTCAAGGCCCGTAGACATATGAAATTTTCAACCTACACGGAAGAGGGATAATCAATATAGGCCTAAATATGGTCATACATTGTTCGATTTGGACGAAACTCACTGTACAGGGGTATTCTGGGCCAAGGAACTCGAATCTGAGGTCGCTTTTACCAGGTGACGCTATCTAATCGTGATATGTAGTCCACGTGATTTAGGTGTTAATAAATATAATGATTTAACTATTATGCTCTTAATTTTTAATTTTTGAAATAATTATCGCAGGCGAAGCCGCGGGCACATGCTAGTATTTTATATTGTAATTTGTAGCAGTAAAATTATTATTATTATTATTATTATTATTATTATTATTATTATTATTATTATTATTATTATTATTATTATTATATTAATGCAGTACTTGGGCCAGTATATGACGAAGGCATGTGAAGAATCAGAACGAATAGGGAATTATATAACCTTTATGATGAAGTAAACCTAGTAACGGTAATCCAAATGCAAAGACTGAAATGGCTGGGACACGTCCAGAGGATGGCAAACGAGAGAGACCCCAAGAAAGCTCTTAATGGAAAACCAGAAGGAAGGAGAGATCAAAGAAGACCACGTTTGAGATGGTTAGATGGGGTGGAGGATGATTTAAGGAAAATGGGTGTGAAGAGATGGAGAACGAAAGCAGAGGATAGGAAAGAGTGGAAGGACATTTGTAAGGCGGCCAAGGCTCTCCAAGGGCTGTAGTGCCACAGTGGTTGGATGGATGGATAATGCAGTACATCAAAGACCGCGTTTTCCTCATTATTGCTAAGTAATTTTTCCTTCGGATGTCATTACATCTATTACATCTTTTATTAACAATCTTGGTGAGCATCTTACTGTTTTTTTTCCCCTGGTTCAGTACTGAATTCCATAACCAATGTAGCCCTAACTCATTCAATATGTTCCTGACATTATGTGCTCAGGTTTTGCTACTACAGTGGACTCTTAGTAATTCGAACCCCAAGAGGAATTAGAAAAAAATTGAATTGTCTAAATTTCGAATTAACCAAAACTGTGACTGTGCCGTAAAAATGTAAAAGATAAACTTATTCCAATAAATAATAATTATTCTGTAGTGAATTTTACCTTAATGACTGCTATCCTGTTGTTATGGTGTTAAATGAAACCATTTTTTTCCACACTAAAATTGTAACCCTAAATTTAATAAAGGAACACAATTTCTTTATACAGTAGCCTACTTAGGTAACACATACAGCACACGATTCGATTGCTCATTGAGTATTTTCTTTTGTATTGATTTGTTTAGTTCCACTTTTTTTTTTTGCAAGTGTTAACTGGTGTAAGCTTCATGCTTTGACATTTTCAAACACAGTCACACTTTGAGATAAGAAAGAACACTAACATTTTCACAGAAGTGTTGAATCCCTCCAAGACTTAGCGGAGGGTGTGATCTTAGCATTCCATTGAACATCTATTCAGCAGGAGGAAGATAACGGTGGTTAAAAATACACTTTAGTACGGTATCTGCTGGCTGCTAGTGAGTAAGGTTCTTCAGCGAAATAGAGAATTCTTGTGGAATTTGTGGAAGCAATGAACTCTTGGAATCCTTACAACATTAACATGAGACAAATTTTGACTTCAATTTATCCAAATTAAGCTTAAAAAATTTGAATTAATTGCAATTTTTTAACATGCATTTATATGGGAATTTCAAGGGGAATGAGTATTTATTCGAATTATACAATATTTCGAATTATCCAATGTCGAATTAACCAAACTTGACTGTATTATCATTTAGTAGGAATTGAAAGTTTTTTTTTTTGTGTGCTATATTACCTTTATTGCATATGTGTCTAAAATACTTAAGGTTCTAAGTTCTAAGAATGATACCCATACTATTGTCATATGATCTGACTAGCTTAAAAGGCCCGGCGTCGCCCGGGTTTTTTATTTTGTAATTGGAAATTAACTTATGAAGGACTTTGGATTTTTAAATTCTAGGTCCTTATATAGGTATTTATAATTTGAAGTAGGAAGAACGACTTATCACACTCAAACTATTCCCTAAGAAAATGTTTGATATAGCTTTTATGGCTATATGTAGAATTTTGCATCCCATCACATGTACAGTACACAGCAATCCCGGTAGGGGTTCTAATAAGAAGAAACAGAAATTCCGGTAACATAAAATTGTATTATCGTGGCTGAAAATTTTGTTTCTCACTCTCATGTTACGATAAAACCGTTTTCGGAATTAAATTAAACAGAAATACAATATCACTTTCATACATCTCTTCCCAAAACATATTACCTTACCTCGTATTGTTTTCTCTATTTCCAGGCTAGAGGAAGTTATGTGACTGCATTATTTTCGTGAATTTCATTCTGTGATATAATAATATATATATTACCATACCTCGTATTGTTTTCTCTATGTCCAGGGTAAAGAAAGTTATGTGACTGCATTATTTTCGTGGATATTGATAGTTCTCTCATTTGTTTCTCTCATTTGTCAAATTTATTCTACTTTCATTTTTTTTCCAAGCCCAACTGAGACCCGCTGGCAACAATATGTTTTAATGTCAAATGTTATTTGCATTGGATAATTCTGTGTAAAAATGGATTAAGTATTTTGAAAAACATTTGATTTTTGGCATTTAAAATAAAATAAATTCAAAATCCTTTCTTAGTGAGCACCTACATTATGAAACGAAGGTACTGTCAAAATTCCAAGTCTCTACCTGTTATAGTTTAGGCTCTACGTTGATTCCTATCAGTCAGTCAGTCAGTCAGTCAGTCAATCAATCAATCAATCAATCAATCAATCAATCAATCAATCAATCAATCAATCAATCATTCATTCATTCAGTCAGTCAGTCAGTCAGGACAAAGCCTCTTATATGTATAGAGATTTCAAATCTTGCTGCTTTGTTAAATTTGTATCTAGGAACGCACAGTACCATTTTGCAGAACCTGATCCTTATCATATCCAAATATTTCCCTGATTGCTTTTCCCCTGTATTTGTAGGCTGTAAAGAATTTTTGATTCAACTACAGCTTTGTATACCCTGCTTAGCATTTTATATCTTAGTTCAGGTAGTTTGATTAAGTAGTATTTATCGCTTTCATGGCTACCTTGGGATTATTCCACACTGTCTTTGTTTGCGTGTCCCATGATCCTTTGTGCTTGAGGGTTAATCCTAAATACATGGATGAGTCCAGAAGTTTCCCCTGGCGACTGTGTACAGAGGTGTGTATGTAAGACAAAAAATATGAGACATTAAAGATAAGATTTATTTTTCCACATAATTACCACATACATTGAGACATTTGTCATACTGCTTTAGAAGCTTCAAAAAGCCCTCCAGGAAAAAATCAGGGCTCTGCACACGGAAGAAGCATCAGATTCCAAGTTCTTCTGCTACTTCATCGATGGTGATACGCCAGTTCACTTTAATGATGTCATCCACCATCCTGACATTTTCGTCTGTAGTGGGCATGCACATCCGTCCAGGTGTCGGTGTGTCCAGCACTTGCTGACGCCCCTCACTGAATTGGTGGCACCATCTCTGCACCATTTGTTTTGACATCACATCTGGCCCATAGACTTCCACGAAGCGGTTATGGATTTCTGCTCCAGATACTCCCCGTGCCTGTTCATAGCTGACAACTGCTCTCACTTCCTCCTTTGTCCATGACGTCAAACTTCTCTCCGTAGCTACCGGGACCAAACTGAGAGGCTGGATCGCAGTCGAACAATACCCAATGGTGTATGGATGTCTTTCGCGTTCAACCGATGTCTTGTTCCCCCCATTGCTGTTCGATTTCCTGGGGAAAAATAGAGGGGAAACTTATTTTCAAACTCCCCCTCGTATTTTTTAGAATTTACCCTACATATAGCTTTTGCCTCTATAGTTATTTGGTTTTTTCACTGAACTTGAGAATAACGTGACCGCCTGTGAAAAAATTCAGGGGAAAAGTTCTTTATCCTTCAGCTCAAATGAGATAGAAATGGGCATTGCCTTTATCAGAAATCCTAACAACATCATAGAAAAGTCGCTGTAGGTTACCAGGGTGTAATTTCAGCAACACAAGAGTCAGATGATCAGCTTGTAAAGTGTACCTGTGTTCTGTTGAAGGGGAGAGTGTTTCAAATTGTATAACGGAAATAATATGATAATATAAATCAGCGGTTCCCAAACTTTTTTGTCCTGGGACCAACCTTCACCTAGAAATTTTTTTCGCGACCCACTACCACTTAACGATAACCAATATAGGCTATATAAAATACAGCACATTTTTTCATATGCCTTTCAATAGTTTTATTGTGTTCAAATGCCTTTTATTCCTTATATTGAAAACGAGTTTAATTTTTCTTGCCCTTTTTGCGACCCACCGAAATTACTCCCTGGTGGGTCACGGCCCATAGTTTGGGAACCACTGATATAAATAATGTTACTTTTGTAATTCCTTCCTTCCTTTTCTAATTTGATAATACTTTTCCAAAAAATATATTTTCTATTATTCTCCGGCTTTCATAATTAGATCTGAATAGTACTGTTTATTGACCGCACGCGTGGTCTTGTGGTTAGTGTCACTGATTACAGATCTGTCGGCCCGGGTTTGATCCCTGGTACCTCCTCGGATTTTTCTGAGGTAGGGAGGTCTGGTAGGGGTGCACTCAGCCTCGTGATTCAAATTGAGGAACTACTTAATAGAGAAGTAGCGACTCTGGTCATGAAAACCACCATTAACAGCCGTGGGTGTCGGCATGCTGACCACATGCCCCCAATCCTGCCATCTGCCTATGGTAGATGATGCAGCGGTCGGGTGGTAGTCCATGTCCCTCCAGGGATGCAGTGCCAAGGAGTTTAGTTTAGTACTGTTTATTATTACATTTTGATCACACTTAATGCAAATAATTTATGTTCATTTATGTCACAGTTAACAATAAAAATTAAAGGTTAAATGATAAGAAACATGATTTCATTGTGACCCAATGTCTCCTATTCAATTTCAGTTACTTCCCATTTAAAAAAAAATATATATATATATTTTTAAACTACGTTAAGATAGACATATAAGCATTAATGAGCCAAAGAGTATTGTTTCTGTTGGACATTACATGAGAATATTATAGGAGAAAAATTCCTCCGACACTGGGACTTGAACCCAGGACCTTTGGCTATTCGCGCCAATGCTCTACCAACTGAGCTAAGCCGGAGTTCTATTCACAGCGCCAGATGGAACCTCTCTCCTATGACTAATTGATCTGGCGCTGGGAATTGAACTCCGGCTTAGCTCAGTTGGTAGAGCATTGGCGCGAATAGCCAAAGGTCCTGGGTTCAAGTCCCAGTGTCGGAGGAATTTTTCTCCTATAATATTCTCGGCAAGATAACACTTTGCGACCCACCCGGCTCCCCTTTCCATCGGCCCGGTCGCCTTCTCCGCCAGGCAGACTTCCCCTCCGCCTACCGCGCATCGTCCCGCGCGCACCTACCCCGCTATTGCTCTTGCCGGCCGCTACTAAGCGCCGGTAATGCAGCTTCCTGTGTTAAACCGCAGCTTACTCTAATGATTGCCTTGCACCATACATTATATTTCACAATTTTTAAAAACGATTATAAAAAACAAAATAAAATTTCACGAATTATATTAAAAAAATTCCCTTGTACCAAACATCATATTTCACGATCTTTAAACACCGATTTGAAAGAAAAAAAATTCACAATATATATAATATTTCACAATTTTTAAAAACGATTATAAAAAACAAAATAAAATTTCACGAATTATATTAAAACAATACCCTTGTACCAAACATCATATTTCACGATCTTTAAACACCGATTTGAAAGAAAAAAAAATTCACAATATATAAAAAAATCGAAATTTACATAATATTTCCCAATTTAAAAAAAAAAACAGTGTTAATTGATGCAGAAAAATTCCCTTTCACCAACACTACTCCTTTCATAACAAACAAACCATCTCAAAATTAGAAAACCCGATTGTTGCGTTAACACTCGCTAGCGCCAACTAAATTAGATAACTAAAATATACCGGAACTTCCTTCAGTGCTCAACTGTCCTTCGTGGCGTAACGGATAAGTCTCTTGACTACAATGCTAAGGGTCATGCGTTCGATCCCCGTTCGATCCAAAATTTACTGTTAGGAATAGGTCTCGAATATGTAGGTAGGGTGAAGAGGAGGTGAGAGGAAGAGAGGAAAGAGACGGGAAAGGAAGAGAAGAAGAGAATAAAGGAGAAATAAATTATTTTTCTCTTTCACCATTTCCTTACTAGATGTCGCCACCGTCGCTACTCTCCTAGTAGTTCTAATGCCGCCGCTAGGTTTCTCCCCACCCAAAACCCCTACTTTCCACGCTGTCCCGTTAGAGTAGTAGTGGTGGGGGGCTCGGGTGATTCGCAATATGTTATTTTCCCATATTCTCATGTAATGTCCAACAGAGACAATATTCTGTGGCTCATTAATGCTTATATGTCTATCTTGAATGTTAACTGTACAATAACAGTAGGAGCCCGGTCACAAAAATCACTACTTAGTGTGCCTCACAGTACTGCATATGACATAACTTGTCTATATAAATATTAGATGGAAATTTACAGTGAAGTGTTGATATCTGTAGCAAGATTGAGATCGGAAATATACACACTAAACTTCACTAAAAGGTATATTTACCCAGTATGATCATTTCAACGGGTCTTCCCGCCATCATCAGCTGATTCCGACTGGCCCTCTAGCGGCGGGTGAATGAACTTGTCGATCAGGGTTCCTTGTATGCCAACTGAAGTGTCAAAGTTTAAGAGATTTTCCCGGTTCTTTTTAATGAATATATTTTCCCAAACTATAAGTTCTATTGGTTTTTCAACTTGTTTTAATAGTGCAATTTCATTTTCAATTTCATGGCCTACAAAATTCTTTAGAACTTGTGGACAAAATCAAGAACTTACAATTGACGACAGAAGACAGATTAGTCTCATTTGATGTTTGTTCACTATTTCCAAGCATTCCAAAGGATAAATTGATGGAAGTACTTAAAAGTTGGTTATTGACCACAAATTTGGAAAAAGAAGTTATTGATGAATATATTGAATTAACTAAATTATGTATTAGTCAAAATTTCTTCAGTTTCAGAGGACATTATTATGAACAAAATTCGGGTTTGGCAATGGGCAATCCACTTTCCCCCTTTTTGGCCAATTTATTTATGAGTAATTTTGAGAAAAACATCAACAAAGCATTTCCTTGGATGTTCAGAGTCTGGTTTCGATATGTAGATGACATATTTGCTGTTGTAAAAGAAAAACATTTAAATGATTCATTAAAACTCCTCAACATTCAACAGAAAATTACTTACCTTTCTTGGACCTAAAAATCTACAACAGAAACAACAAAATAGAATTTGGAATCTATAGAAAAGAAACCCACACAGACAACTACATTAAAGCTAACAGCTACAACCCCACCTCTCATAAGCAGGCAGTATTTAACAGTCTTACACACAGATTGGTCAACATCCCCATGGGCAAAAATGAATATCAACTAGAGTACAATCACATAGTGAAAATTGCAGAAGAGAATGGTTTCAAAAAAGATTTGATTGACAAAAAAGTAAGGAAATTCAAAAAACAGAAGAAGGTTAAAGAGACAACTACACTAATAAATGAAAAAGAAAACACAAATCACAAAAGATTCACCTATCACCCATGGGCAAACAACAGATTTCAGAAGATTTTCAACAATGTAAACATCAAATTGGCACCACAGAATAAATTCAGTTTTAAAAATCTTATACAAACCAACCAGAAAGATAAGGTCCCTCATTACAAAAAAGCTGGAATTTACAAAATTAATTGCAAAGATTGTGAAAAATTTTATATAGGCCAAACAAAAAGGATTTAGATACAAGGAGAAAAGAACATTTTAGGAACATCATGAACAAACAAATTGAAAAATCCGCTTTGGCAATGCATTTCTGGGAAGTAGGCCATGAAATTGAAAATGAAATTGCACTATTAAAACAAGTTGAAAAACCAATAGAACTTATAGTTTGGGAAAAAATATTAATTAAAAAGAACCGGGAAAATCTCTTAAACTTTGACACTTCAGTTGGCATACAAGGAACCCTGATCGACAAGTTCATTCACCCGCCGCTAGAGGGCCAGTCGGAATCAGCTGATGATGGCGGGAAGACCCGTTGAAATGATCATCCTGGGTAAATATACCTTTTAGTGAAGTTTAGTGCGTATATTTCCGATCTCAATCTTGCTACAGATAACTTGTCTGTCTGTGAGGTAGACCATTAGGGCAATTAGTCATAGGAGAGAGGTTCCATCTGGCGTTGTGAATTGAACTCCGGCTTAGCTCAGTTGGTAGAGCATTGGCGCGAATAGCCAAAGGTCCTGGGTTCAAGTCCCAGTGTCGGAGGAATTTTTCTCCTATAATATTCTTACGTTAAGATAACTTATATGTAATCTATGTTAAAGGTTAACTTCTCATATATTGATTTGTTTACTTTGTCCACAGCAGCCACCTGCCAATGCAGGAAGTTGTTGTACATATTATGTGCAAGTCAATAAAAATACTGAAGTCATTTCCATCATTATACCAAAATTTCAAAAAAACCCGAAAATCAAACTTTTGTTCAGGACTAAGGATGTGAAGTGAGAAAAATATATCGGCCATGCTTAAGTAAATAACTAACAAGAGTACATTAATTAGATTTTATTTGAGTTATGTATCCTTTGGGGATGTGATGTGATCTGGTAATGACATTCTCTTAATTTTTACACCAATTTACATGAAGAGAATGTAATACACAATAATTATATTATAATAAGAGGCTAACTTTTATTTAGGCAGAGGAAGTTATATGAGTTTCACATAAAATTTTTTCCATGATATTCACTAATACATTCATTTGTGTACCTGAAGCATGTACTTCCTGTAATGCAATTGAGCCACCTTTCTTTGTGCTTCTGTGATGCAGATATTGAGTTCCTGAAGCAAGAGCTGACTCATACAATTGAGTAACCTTTTTGTTTGTTTGTTTTTATAATGCAAAATTCTTGCCTGGTATAATTGAACCAGCTCACTTTGTGTTTCAGTGTTGCAGATATTGAGTACTTGAAGCATGCATTGCCTGTTGCAATATAATCAGCTTCCTTTGGGGGATATGCAAAAAAAGTAAGCATAAAGTAAGAGCAACTTCTTGCTGAGAAGTGTAGTCACTCACAAGTCATATGCATAAGAAATCGTTGCGACAGAATACTACCTACTCAGAGCAGAAAGTACATTCTTCGGCAACCACATGCGGAACATGCACCTGCATAAACAAAGCTGAGAAAACAAAGAAGGGTGTTCATAGAGCAGGGCATTTATATCACAGCCACGTCGGCGTTTTAAGGAAGAGGAAATAATTAATTCTATCAAATCTCTTTGAAGTTTTAACAAACAATGGACTTTATAGAGAGGCCTACAATATAAACGAAATAATTATTTTCGTAATATGCAAGAATTAGTTTTTAGAAGTTTACAATAATAATCACAACCTTATAATACAAGTATTCACAATTCTCATGAAACTTGAAATGAAGTAATATAATAAATGACAATTTTTTTTCCCATAATATTTTAGGATTAAATTAGTTTAACGAAAATTCACTATAACATAATTACAACATTAAATATAATTAGTATTTTTTAAATGTGATATGAAATATTCATATAACTCCCTCTACCCTTAACATAGCCTATTCCAGTGTAAAGTACACGGATGAATTGCAGTAGTGCACATTATTGACTTGTATCAGCCTCGTTTCCAAGTCGCATTATTCGCCAGGCAAGACCAAAAAATCCAAGTCTATGTATAAAATGAATGGCTTATAACTAGCCTTCAGAGAATTTATTTTGGGGAAGTTTTTCAAATAAAAGTTATGGCACTTATGTATAATATATTATAGTAGGCCTACAAATAAGCCTATAAAATCGTTAAACCTATTTCGAGAAAATTAATTAAAATGAAATTTTCTTCAAATAAAGTGCTTGTAAAAATGAAAAGAAAGTCATTGCCGTAGGCCTACCTCGTGTCGCATCCCTGAAGGATACACAATACAAATAAAATCTTAATAAATGCACTCGCATACTTTTGTGTAACCTAATTCTGATATAGAATTTGATTTGTGTAACCAAATTCTGATATAGAATAAGAGGCCGTGTTGCAGAGAATAGGTATTCAGTTGTATTAGATTGATGCAAAGCTTAATCGTACACCAGGCAAAATTGAGTTTCTATGAACGATGCCTGCCTTGTAACTACCCGTCAGAGAATTTTTGAAAAAAAAAAAAATACATATATATTTCAAATACAAGTTTAGCTCTTAGCATAAGCACCTCAAATACAAAATTTAAACAAAATCGTTTCACCCGTTTTCGAGAATGTTGCGAAAACCGAACTTTTCTTTGTGCAAAGTAACCAATCTTCGTGTCACATCCCGAAGATATCTAAGCTCAATTAAAAATTGAGTTTTCATATGATTTTTCGTTCTCGAGCTATGCAGACAACATCTTTTTGAAAATAATATTTTCGTATTCAGGGGGCCTCGAAACATGACATCAAATTGTGGGGTCTATACAGAGAATTAAAAATAAAAATTCACATATTTTATTTTCGCATATTTTCATAAGGAAAAGCCGCAGGGGTTGTTTCCGGCTCATCTACAATGCCAGGGGGCTGTCCCTACATTATTTGTAGTTTTCCTTCTTTCTGGAATGTCCATATATTCCGTGCGAATCACCCGAGTAGAAAGTAGTGAGTGTCGAATTTGGTAGCTCACAAATTTCCTAGCATATGCTGAACCCGCTCGATCTTTAAGCATGCGGAATTGAAGCAGGTGCTATGCGACTAAGTACAAAGAGCGTATTGTCACGTGATCGCAGTGGGTGGGGGGTCCGCTGGATTTTTATGCATACGACTGCAAGTAGATACTTGAAATCTGCTAGTATAAACTTCATACTCTCTTTTATGCATATCCCCCTTTGTGTTGCAGTTATGGAGTACTTGAAGTATGCATTGCCTATTGCAATAGAGCCAGTTTCCTTTGTGTTGCAGATATTGAGTACCTGAAGCATACACTGCCTGTTACAATTGAGCCAGCTTTCTTTGTATATCTACGGCATCTGACAGTTAAAGATGTTGTATTATATGCTATTGATGAAGGATCAGTGGCTTTCCCAAGGTATGTGATATTCTTCCTGAATTTAGAGATAGATTATTCTCATATGAAAAGAATTAACAAATTTTTATGCACCCGTTTCATTTTGATCATGAAGTGTTTAAAAAAAAATGTTGATCATGTTTCAGTAGACCTACTTATTTAAAGAACGAGAAAGATGAATATTACGTTATTTGAGGTTAAAACTTCTTTTGTAAATTGAAAAAAAAATCTTATAGTTATAGGCAGCTGTTTTTTGCAATGCGTGAATTTTTGTACAAAAAATCATAAATTCTGCTAAAATTGCAAGTTATTTATCTTACAGCAAATTCACAAAATAGTTCATGAAATAATGGGAATTGCATTGAAATCATTATGATAGAGGCAACCTTAGATGGTGGCAACTGTGATTCAATCATCAAGGTGGAAAAACTTCTACCCATTAGGTCAGGATAATGGTAGTCAACATAGTGCCATTTTGTGGAAAACTGGATTTTAAATTTAATGATTTGCTCCGTTTCTAGCTATGTTTCAGATTTGCCAGTAACAGTTGCAGATCTTCAAGGTTTAAAAAACAGCATTCACAAAATATTAATATTGTGACCAGTGCAGGAGATATTTCATTGTTGGTTACCATTATCTTGCCTAAAGTTTATAGTAGAACATTCTTACATGTAATTAGAAAGACTGTGACAATAGAACAGTACATTTAGAGAATGATAAAAGGATACTTAACATAGCATATTGTCGAACTTTTCTCGATCCAAAATATTTCCTCTTCTTTTCACCTTGCTTTCATGAATAGTGGGGCTCATAAGCTGGAATGCTTACTACAGTGCACGCCATTTATTGTGATCTCTTTTGGATGCAGCTAATGTGATAACATTAACCGATTAAAAACAGTAGCCGAAATAATTAAATTAAGGTTATTTATTGATACATAAGATGACACACTACAAAAACAGAATTAAAAACTATTCATTCATAAGATAATATGTGAATCTCTGAACCACTTTGATACAGTATTAGACTGCAACCAACTATTTTTTCAACCAGTAACAAAGTTTTTTAATCGTATCTGTTTTAATTTACTGTTTTCATTTCAATACTCCATACTCAGTTAAGAATTACGAGTGTTTTTGTAGGTCTACTGACCTATGGTGAACACCACGTAGCAAAACATCTAACGTTAGTGTGGAAGTCAGGTCTTGGGTTTGTTCGGGAAATTTGTGTGCATCCATTGTTTGGATTATTCTTTTGATTCTGGATTGTCGTAACGAATCCAAATTTCATCCCCTGTCACGATGGATTTCAAAAACTCGTTCCCGTGTCGAGTGACTTTCATCTTTTTTGGTAGCGGAAGAAAGGTCTGGGAAGCTTGCCGCCAGCGTCCTCCCAAAACATTTAACGCTTGTCTTTTTAAGTCTTTCCATTTTACACTAACCATCAAAGCATGTCAGCATGTTACCTTCATAAATCAAAAGGTGCAATTTAAGGATTAACTGAGAGTTGAAACAAATTTTATTGTTGAAAAGAGAAAGTTAAGGTAATGCCAGCCCTTCGAACTGGTCATCCTGTGAGCTGGAAATCATACAATACAACACAATATATAGTTTAGTTAGAAATGAAACCCTTAAAAACAAAATTTGGAATGACGTGCAGTACTTGGAAATAAAGCCGCAAAAAGGAAAATGTGATAACATAAACCAAATCTCTGATTACAATAAACAGCATTTTTTCAGTGTATCAGTATTATGTGGGACTTCATAAAAGTGATAACATTACCTGATTGATAACATTATCCATGATTACATTAAGAGGCGTTCACTGTATAAGCTTTCTTATACGAGGGGGATCCAGGAAATAACGACCGTTTTGTTGTAGTAATTAAAAAAATCATATTTATTTGAAAAAAAAGTCTGTTACATAACTAAAGCTTCCTTTACTTCTCTACATAATCACCACCCACATTTAAACATTTGTCGTATCGGTTCACTAGCTTTAGAATTCCCGTGTTATACTCCTCTGTCGCTAGTTCATTAAGCCAGGTGTTCACTGTCTTCTTCAACTCTTCATCACTTCCAAAACGCGTACCACCCAGAAAGTCTTTCAGCTTAGTGAAAAGGTGAAAATCGCTAGGAGCAAGGTCTGGACTATAGGGCGGATGATCAAAGATTTCCCAACCGAATTGATCCAGCAATTCTCGAGTTGCAGCAGCAGTGTGCGGGCGGGCGTTGTCGTGAAGAAGCACAACTCCTCTCGAAAGTATTCCTCGCCTCCTGTTTTGGATGGCTCGGCGTAGTTTTCGTAAAGTCTCACAATAACGATTTGCATTGATCGTAGTGCCTTTTGGCATGAAATCCAGCAAAAGAACACCTTTGCGATCCCAAAAGACAGTAGCCATGACTTTTTGTGTTGAGAGAGTCTGTTTGAATTTTCTCAGTTTCTTGGGTGATGAGGGATGATGCCACTCACGTGATTGGCGCTTGGTGTCTGGGGTGTTGTGAGACACCCAGGTCTCATCACCAGTCACAATTTGATCAAGAAAGGCGTCTCCATCTGTGTGATATCGCATCAAGAATGTCAATGCTGAGGCCATTCTCTGAGTTTTGTGTTGGTCACTCAGTTGCCGTGGAACCCATCGTGCACAGATTTTGTGGTATCCAAGATGTTGCGACACAATTTCACCAAGCAAAGAATGAGAAATGTGAGGAAAGGCAATATGCAATTCGTCGAGTGATGTACGCCTGTCTTGCAAGATTCTGTCGTTCACTTTAGTCTTCAGGTCTTCTGTGATGAGGGATGGGCGTCCGGGTCGAGTTTCATCGTGGACATTTGTTCGCCCATTGTTGAACATTTCACACTATTTTCTCACATTTCTTTCATTCATTACAGTATCACCATACACTTCTTTCAATTGCCGGTAAATTTCTGCAGGTTTCAAATGTTGGGCATTGAAAAATCAAATCACACTCACCTCACAGTCGGCGGGATTATCAATCACGTCGTTCATTTGAAATGAACACAAAATGCACAATGGCGACTTGTTGCAACCAGTACTCACAACATTATGAGAATACATGTTAAGGAAGCCAGTTGACCTTCAAACAAGGAAGGTGAGTCAGCTGCACGGCGGGTATGCGCAAACAGTCGTTATTTCCTGGATCCCCCTTGTAGATACAAACTTCACTTCAGTTATTTTGTTGGATCTGTTGTCCTTTCTGCCCCTTTTATGTGAGAGAATATGCTTCTGATGTTTTCCACTCTCCTTCCATGTTTGTGAAAGCCGTGAAGATAAAGAAATGCTTTCTTACTTTAGGCCTACTTTAAATTGACCATTTTTAAATTTCATGTAGAATTCTAATGTGTATTGCTTTAGTTGACCGGAATGGCTTTCATTAACCTGTACAAATATGAGTTACATAAGTCAAAATGTTTAGTATTCCAAAATCTTACTTACAGGAATAAATAAAACACAATCTTTATGGGGACCACACGGTGGTGGTGGTCTCATATGCATTTGCACTTCTGATGAGTAGGGCCCGGATTTTTATGTAATATCAAAGTGCGAAATATGTACATAAAAATGTAGTAAGTATCATGGAAATATGTAATAAAATATGTAATAAAATATGTAGCTTAAATGTAAAATTTTTAATACAATAAATACATGAAAATGTTCACACAAGCTTCTACATGCTACCTCTAATTTTGACGAGTGAAACTTAAATGATTTAACAAATTAAAACCAGCAAAAAGTAAAAATGCTTCAGATATTAAAAAAAAAAAAAAGTAATGCACTTAAGTTTGTGGAGGGACACGTATTGTAGTAAAACCTGTTGTCCTCTGTGCCGAAGCACATATTATTTTTAACTTCCTATAAACCAAGGAAATTAAGGAATGTGGACGCAGGACAGAGAGGTACTTAAGTAAATAGTGAGCCGACTCTGAAATACTTCACTGGTAACTGGGCCCAGATCCTAATCAAATTCAAATAATTAATATTTCAAATAATTAATAATAATTCAAGATAAATCCAATTTTGTAGGTACAATTTATTGTGAATCAGGTAACAATTATTTCAAGGCGAAATTTAAAACATTCTGAAGAAATAGCATCTAGAACATCTTACTTATTCAGTGGTTTTTTGCCACACTCAAAATGACCCTTGGGGTTTTTATTTAATATACAAGAAACCCCAACATTCACATATGTACAAATTATTTACACATCTTAGCACGACAGGCCCGAAATTCCTGTTCAGAAAATTCACAGATTTCAACAAGTATTTATTTACAGACAAAAAATTTATTTACATGTACTTGCAAGTACTCCACAGGGTCTGACCATCGTTTATTTTTCTAGTTATATCCATTACTACAGGGATCAAACTTGAAATTGTCTAAACTCGGTTAGGCTAGTTTTATTTTAAATTTGGAACTGAATTAGTGCCACCTTGCGTGTTTTAGTTTTACAGTGCTTTTGATAATCCACGGAGCCTACCGGTCATTATCTAGTTGGGGCTAAGCCTACACAGCATATGGCAATGTAATGAGAGAAAACCATTTAATTTTGTAAGGTTCATCTTTATTCCCCCGCTGAACTGTAGAACAAAACTCCCACCCCTTGAATTTAATTTAGAAAACTTATGGGAGGCAAATTTCCAAAGCCAAAAAACTAGAAAAACGCAATACAAAAATTCCCCTTATATAAAACCCCGAAATTACAAAATGAAACTAACAAATTTTGATGGCCGAAAATTCACAGGTGAGCATCAGTTAATTACAAACAAATCCATTTAAAGGAAAACTCACCTGAGACATATGTCTCCATGACAGGCCTCCACACAACACAAAAGAAAAAACAACTAGACACTTCGAACTCCAGCAATAGACTGAGCTCCACAAATAGTACACGCATAGCACACAAACTGGCTTCCCCCTCCCACTCATTAGCATAAGACCTCTTTAAGTAAGTGAACACAACGCCACATACAGGGATTCGGGCGAATTAATATCAGTATCAGAAGAGAAACGCTACAGAGCAGGAAAACACAAGCTTAACCAGTAAAAATATTACATTTAACTGCAGTTTTAATACGAGAAAAATGGAGGTAAGAGTGAAACATATGCAAATTTGATATGACCGACAATATTACGGCTCACCCCATGTCCCTAAAACTCACTTTTTGAACCCGATTTTCCCATTTGAGTTAAGAGTATATTTTTAGAAGACACAATATTTATTTGTGTGCCATACACTATGCAAATGTTGGTAAAGCTGTGACTTCATGGAACACACTCTAGTTTTGTTACACACTTAAAACATTACCACTTTCCCGTCCATTGTAAAACATTCGTCAATATTCGACCACTGCCTTAGTTTTGAGCAAGACTAGATGCAACGAACTATTTATAACAAGTCCACTTCATATACAGATTGATGCAATTTCAGCCTTAAGACATCCTAGAAAAAGTCATTTTATCATGCAAATAACGATATTTTTGCTTACCTGAAACCTGACCGTAAGCTGATTTCAATTTGTAGTGCAGAGACCAACATACCTGGCTAGTTCTGAGAAATGATGTTCTAATGTACTGCCAGAACCACCGTATTTTGCATTCACAAAGTTAGAAGAATTATCCCTACCTTTAGCAACTGAAATGTTTTCTTTGTAGAAGAAAATTAGCTAATTATTTTATTAGTTACTGAAAAAAAAATTAAATAAAACCTTAATTTTTTATGAATTTCTAGATTTTAACTTATGTACAAAAATGTTACATTCATTACATAATATGTAACATATGTAATATTACTATATTACATTAAGTATTACAAGGATAAATACCATCTAACATCCATAACAGTGACAGGATTAATGATTGGAGCACGTGGTACCATCCCAAAACTGCTGTTTGACTTCTCCAAAAAGTTCGGCCTGCACAAAGCCATCCTTACAGAAATATCACTGGTGGCATTGAAAGGGTCTATTGCCATATTTCGCAATCATACCTGTGGACCATGACTTCTAATTTTTAGTAGTTATATATATATACTAATTGTTAAAGCTTCATTATTAATTTAATCTGTTTTCTTTTACTGTTTGAATTTATATTTGTTGTTGGTACTCTTTGTCAATGGCAACCTGCAGGTGTTGCAGGAAGAAATAAAATAAAAATAATAAAAATATGTAAAATTAAACTCAACTGTAATCATATCAGAAGCTCAAATAGCCGACGTTTTTCATTTTTAATAGTCTACAAGTAAGGGAATAGAATATGTAATTACATAAAAATCCGGGCCTACTGATGAGCTTTAAAAGGCAAGGCCCTTATTTTGCAAATTCTTTCCCTGATTTTTTCTTTCACGTAGCAGAATGAGTCTTTCTTCTTTCGCACAGAGAGGCTTTAGGAATGACTTCTAATTGTGCGCTCGACAGCTCCTTAAGCCTCGTGTTACTTGTTGTACCATTTTATTTGTGCTATTTTCCTCCTGGAATTAAAAATTTACATAAGTGGATGGTACAGAAAAATAAAATGCTATATATATTTTATATTAGTTTAATGGTAAGCCACATAAATAAAAACCAATTAGGCAACCTCCAGCATGATCCACAATACAATTAATTTCGACAAAGTGAAGGAATTGATTATTTAAATAAATTGTAAAAACATCTATAAACACAAACAGGTCAAATGATCTCTCCAAACAGTTATTGGATATTTTATCATATGTGTTTAGAGGTGAAGTGATGTAGGTTACATAAGTATGTAGGCTATAAGGTTTTCACCTTTTCCTATCTCTGATGAAGAATTTTCTGAAGAATGTGGAACATAACTTTCATCAGAAGTACAGTCAAAGTATAGTCAGAAAGTACAGTCAAACTTTCTTATAATGATATTTGTGGGTCCCAGCAGATTTTATTGTTAAAAGAGGGTTATTGTTATATTGAGGGGTTTTAATTTACCATATATTTGTAAGACTGCTTGGCTTTAGCTGGTCATGACTGTATCCATAGCATGATAAAGTTCCTTTGAATAATAGGCTCCTATGCAACATTCAGTGCTTGCATCCTTTGCTGCGAGGTGAGGCTTCCTCGTTAGTAGCAGAACATATGCCCAAGGTAATTAAAGGTTGTGACATAGATAAACTGTGTGATGAATTGAAAGTGTACATAAATGAAAAAATAGATGAGGACAGTATTTCTGTGGAATTAGCCTCAGGCTCATGAGCCAGAAAAAACTTAGATCGGTCTGCAATTCTCAAGAAAAAAAATAGTCTTGGAGAGTAGAAGTACCCTTTTCTTTTGTATTTAGTTAAAGCAACTCTAACACTTTGATGCAGTCCCCATCTCATCAAAAGGTAGTCAGTCATACGGTACACTCTCTAAGGGTGGGCGCCATTTTTGTTAATAATTGTTTTTCGTATTACGTACCTCGTATAGTCCTGACTTCGATGATAGGTCTGCTCCAGCCAGCTGTGCATCAAGATCTCTATAATCCCAGGGAGGTTGACTCGCACTACAGGAACTTATAAATATAAAGTACAAACGAACAACACTTCTTTCTATTCATTACTGTAATATTTATTTTCATCACCTGTATAAGTCACTCTACACAGTATTATACACTCGTTGATTAAGTTATTGTTCCCTATAGATTCTTAGCCTGTGAGTACACTACACCTTGACTCGGTGTCGACTTTAAGTGCACTTTGTAACTGACCACTCTTAGACTGTTAGTTGACTACTTGTATCATATGCAAAATGCATACAGCACATTCTATAATTACGCCCACTACTTCTTTGATTGGTTAATATAAATTACTTACACTTCTACAAAATATTCTTATTGGCTAATCATTACAACGGGGGGTGAGTATTTTTGGGGGTGAGTATTTTTCTCTCAGCTGTCGGCCTATATTCCTAGCCGCTTTCACTTTTATGATACTATTTTAGTTTGCGAGAATCTGCAGTAGCAATCTTTTATAACACTATTGAGAATAGAAAAACATGTCAAAATAATATTTACAATTTTGTTTACCAGAGAGTCTCCGGTCTCCAAGTGGATGCTATAAACTTTATGATAGGCTTGCATCTCAACACTCAGACAATAGGTTATGGTCTTTGAATATTCTATTGAGGGGAACTATGCCGCCTTCCAATGCAAAGCACTCGAGTTGATCTGCTTGGTTTATTTTAACACACAACTATTCATTTTACAAATTTACTATATTTAACCTACATTAATAACTATACCATACATGCCCGGTAATTTCTGTGGTAAATTCTTATATGTGAGTATGGATATTTAACACAGATAATACCCAGTCCTCATGTTCCTCTTATTAGATATTTAGGTTAACTACTTATTGTTATTATTATTATTTTTTTTTTCTTTTTTTTTTTTTTTAATTTTCTTTCAATTAGTAACTTTTTAATTTTACTCTTCTCCTTCCTGAAATCATATGTTATTCTTACACTAAGTTCTCTCTTAAGCTTTACTAACACTATATTATTTTAATTCAATACACTTAACTTAGCATCCTTCCATTCTTTTCACACATGTAATACAGTGTCATTGTACAGTTTCCTTTCTAATATCTCATCAAGAGTCTTAAGTGTGTTCTGTTTGTCACATTGTTAATTTTCTGCGTACTCCCGAACTAATTCACTATCACTGTATCGTATTATAATATTGATACCTATATGTCGCCTATTTTGATGCGTCCATATTGCTTAAACCACTCCAACACTCATATCCCATTCATTTCAATACAACACATATTACAATTTATTCTTACATCATCTTCCTTCTCATGGCAAAATATTTGCATAAGTAATACCCATCATGCAGCTTTTACTACAATCTAAGCATCTTGTTCATCTAATGTTTTATACTTCCTTAGCATACTTTTATTGTACCTACCAATAACTTTATTCTTACGGGGGTCATACAATTCGTAACAAATGTTATTGAATACTTGGTTTGCAATCAGAGGGCCTTTGAATAATAGGAGTAATTTCACATTGCGTTTCTTGGCTGCATTAGATAGTATTTTACATCTAAGCAATACTTTTTCTCCTACCTGTGGGTTCAAGATAGCTTTATAGCGCTTAGCCTCCGCTCTCCGTTTTTCTGCCTTCTGTCTCACCCTTTCAATCACATTCATACAGAGTTCCTGAATATCTGGCTGTGCATTACCTTCCGTGATAGGTTTAGGTAACCCGCTGACTAATTGTTTAGGTTCCTGTTGCATCATAATGCATTCTTGTATTTTTTTTTCGCTGAAAATATTATTTATTCATATTTGTGATCCCATGTCTATCTCACTTCTCTCATTAATAATATCATTTATTGTAATCCCATTCTTTATTTACTTACATAATAGCTTCCTAGTATTTCATGTCTATTTTTAATATGTTCTTCTACAGGCTCATTAAAAATCATTCTTATCTGCTTATACCATCATTCTTATCGGCTTATACAATGTCTTTTCTGGTACATATGCACATTTCTGTTAATAATAAATTCACCGCTTTCTTCACGTGTACGATATTTTCAATTTTATTTTAATTTCAGGTTATCATATAAGTGAAACTTAATATGCTATACAGGATATCAGTGTCGACCTTGTATCATTTCTACAATTCATTTATTTAATTTCAATCATAGATGTTCTATTTATATTCATTTGATGCTTATTTTCATTGGTTATGTGTAGTAGATCGTTTGGCATATACAAAATTTTCAACTTGTTTCTTTGTTTTCAAACTTATTATCATTATTTATTCTACCTTATTTATCACACAATTCCATCATTACATATCACGATTCCCTTATTAAAGTACGAGCAGTTTTGCGGGTGTATTCTTCCATCCCACTAATTAAAATACAACTTCCTTCTCTCTCCACTTCCATCATACAACTACTTAGTAACTGGGCCTATTTTGCCTCATTATTACATTAATCAGGGCTATTTTCCCCTACAATTCGTGACATCTATTGGTCACCGAAGGTCCTTCCTTCCACCATAAACTTCATATTTAATCTCCCTCTCTCTCTCATTTCGCTCGTCAAGTACTAACGGGACTTCGTAATGTAATGGTAATCAATTCTTTCCTTCCATCTTATATCTCTGGCTTTTTCTCACCAACATTTACTCTATATTTCTAAACCATGTACAATTCTACACATTCCCTTTCAATTAGTGCATCAATCATGCATTGGTATATTATTTCAAACCCTTTTACGCTGATGGCAATTTCACATGATAAACCTGTAGCATCGCATTTTGATAATACGCTTTGATTTTATTATATTATTTTAACCTGTCAACAGCTTATGTAATCATTAGTCATAGTACACGCAATGTCCGTTCATCCATTAATAAACATATCTCCTATTTTAATATATTTCAAAGCGGAATATTTTTATTATTTAGCTTTTACGCTTCTGAATTTCTTTCTTCGTTAATTATCTTTACTTTATTGATTGCTTCATTAGCTCTCCCCTCTCCTAATAGCCTTTCATTATTTTAATCGACATATTATGACATATTTCGGTAAACATTTTTTTTTTTTTTTTTTTTTGGGATATTCACAGATTATTTCTATCTATCCACGTCTTTTACGTCATCTCCTTATTTGAATAGGTTCTTAACTCATCATGTTTAATTTATTCATATTACTGTTCGCTTCTTAATCCTGCTTACGTTGGATATAGGCATTTCCTCCTAGTCCTCTACTTTTGTGGATATCCCGCCACTTATTCGGGTTCTCTATTTACTCCTACTTACGTTGGATATAGGCATTTCCTCCCATTCCTCTACTTTTGTGGATATCCCGCCACTTATTCGGGTTCTTGTCACTGTCCTGACCTAGTTTAAAGCCCTGTCCAGCTGACTTCTGCTATTGTCATTTTGTCTATGTGCTACAAACTCTTGTGAAGTGGGATTTAAACTACTTCCACCTCTAGCACCCTGCTGTGACTCATTTGTGTTTTGGTCAGTTCTATTATAACCGCTACTACCCTGTCTCACCTGGTGCCCTATATCTGAATTGGTTCGATTCTCTTCATTTCCACTTACGTGAACCGCATTTATTTGCGTGTTGCCACGATTTCTATCCGAGTTATTCGAGTTTCTATGGTTATTAAATCTGTCTCCACCGTTATGTCGGTACTGACTGTAATTTCCATTATGACTGTTTCCTTGCCTCGGGTTTTGAGATTGGAATGAATTACTACCTTGTTCACGGGAGTCCCTCTCCATATTATTTCGGTCGCAATACTCTGCCTGTCCAGGTGTTGTGTATACTTCCAATTTATTTAGTAGCTCAATTGTGTCACTCACGGTTTTAACCTTTGCCACTAACATTACATTCATAATCTCCCTAGGGTAATGTTTGATTAATAATGCTAATATGTCGCAATCTTGTAAAGTGGGCTGTAGTAATCTGGCACTCTTTATCATGTTCAATAGATAATCCGACATAGATAGGTTCCCCTTTGGATTATACTTTCCGTTATATAGGCTTAGTCTGGTACTCAGCTGTTTGCTCTCACTCCAAAAATGGTTCACAAATAATTTACAGAACTCATTATAATTACAATTTTGCCCAATACTGACATCAAACCAAGCTTTACTTCTATTTCTCATACAGCGGCCTGCGATCAGCACCTTATACTGTTCACTGACATTTTTCAAAGTAAAGTATTCATTTAACTCTTTAATGAACGTCTGTGGACTAGTCCTATCGTCATCATAATAAACCGGCAAAACAATTTCATTGCCTATAATACTAGCAATATTCTGCACACGGGTATTACTTAAGGAAACACTGCCATGCTCTAGGTTATCATTTGCAACAGAATTAATGCAGTTACTTGGACTAACCGGATCGATAATAATTCCATTGCAGCTGTTACTTGCTGTATCACTTACACTTTCATAAGCATATCGGTTATGTCCTTTCTCTGTATTATTTCCGTTGACTTCATGCATCTTACTTTGTAAACTGTCCACTCGGCTTACAATTTCACCTACCTTTTTTTCAATAGTACCAGTAAACTGTTTTAATTTACCTTCAATATCATTTTTTACTTTTGCACTTTGCTGAGCATTTGTTTGTTGGTTCTCATTTACCCGAACTTCAATTTCTTTAGCCTTTATTTCTAATTGTTCTACACGCGTATCAATCTGCCCTACTAATACTTGCGTATCACTTCTTACTAGCTTTATTTCGTTACTGGTGTATTCAGTCAATTTTCTTTGTACGGCATTTACCTTACTTTCAAAAATTTGTATTTTGCTTTTTTAAATTCTGATTTAGATCCTCGATCTTTTTATTTGACTCTTTTTCCACTCTTCCTACATTACCAACAACTCTATTTTCTACATCAGCTAATTTGCAATCAAACTTTTGCGTTAGTTCCGCAGTAGTTTCTTTTAATTCCTGGCTAACCTGGTTGATTTTTAAGCCTAACTCCTCATTATTTTTCTTTATTTCCCCTAACAACTTTCTACTCATCTCAGCATTAGTTTTTCTATTTTCTTCGTTACATTTCTTTACTTCCTCATTATTTTTCTTAATTTCATCGTTACATTTTTTTACTTCCTCATTATTTTTCTTAATTTCATCGTTACATTTTTTTACTTCTCCTAACAAGGTTCTACTAAGTTCTGAATTACTTTTTTCAATCTTTCCTAGTAGGCTGGCAAGCATTAACTCCATACTACTTTGTTGGGGGATTTCTACTTTTTCTGCTAGGCCTACATCATTACTTGCTTCAACTACTGCTTCTACATTTAGAGTATTTTCATTAGTTTGCTCATCTACTCTTTGCTGTAAATTAGCTTCATCTACCCTATTTGAATCTAATACATTTTCATTTTCATTAATATTTTCTATTTCATTTTCAAAGTTTTGGTTTTGGGAAACAGAATCCTGTGTATTTTGAAATTCCTCCATCTTGAATACTCGACGTCCACTTCTCAATTTCATAGAATATTAGTAGATCTCTCCTAATTCTCCTACTAATTATTTACTTTGATGCCTGAATGACAACCAAAATATAACGGGATATTTCCTAACCATGTATTACAAATTTAGATTTGATCGAACGTTTAACAAAAACCAGTAACACATGCAACATTACAGACATTTATATTACAAATATTAGTCTTATCTGTCCTCTCCAGCGTTGTTGGTGGTGTCCTTCTTCTGCCCGTCCTCATTGAAATCGTGTTGTCGGTTGTGCAGCTCGCTGTTGTGTCCGTGTTGATGTAGTCATGCCGATGTTCTTATGGTGTCTTCTGCCCGTCCTCATAATGATGTGCTGCCGGTGATGTAATTGCTGTCGTGGTCACTCCGTTGTTGCCTGTAGCCCTCGTCTTCCTGTGGTGTCTCTGACTGGCATTTTTCTATTGTTTTCAATCCATTTCGTGCCCCGCGTTTGAGCCATAGTATGATGCAGTCCCCATCTCATCAAAAGGTAGTCAGTCATACGGTACACTCTCTAAGGGTGGGCGCCATTTTTGTTAATAATTGTTTTTCGTATTACGTACCTCGTATAGTCCTGACTTCGATGATAGGTCTGCTCCAGCCAGCTGTGCATCAAGATCTCTATAATCCCAGGGAGGTTGACTCGCACTACAGGAACTTATAAATATAAAGTACAAACGAACAACACTTCTTTCTATTCATTACTGTAATATTTATTTTCATCACCTGTATAAGTCACTCTACACAGTATTATACACTCGTTGATTAAGTTATTGTTCCCTATAGATTCTTAGCCTGTGAGTACACTACACCTTGACTCGGTGTCGACTTTAAGTGCACTTTGTAACTGACCACTCTTAGACTGTTAGTTGACTACTTGTATCATATGCAAAATGCATACAGCACATTCTATAATTACGCCCACTACTTCTTTGATTGGTTAATATAAATTACTTACACTTCTACAAAATATTCTTATTGGCTAATCATTACAACGGGGGGTGAGTATTTTTGGGGGTGAGTATTTTTCTCTCAGCTGTCGGCCTATATTCCTAGCCGCTTTCACTTTTATGATACTATTTTAGTTTGCGAGAATCTGCAGTAGCAATCTTTTATAACACTATTGAGAATAGAAAAACATGTCAAAATAATATTTACAATTTTGTTTACCAGAGAGTCTCCGGTCTCCAAGTGGATGCTATAAACTTTATGGTAGGCTTGCATCTCAACACTCAGACAATAGGTTATGGTCTTTGAATATTCTATTGAGGGGAACTATGCCGCCTTCCGATGCAAAGCACTCGAGTTGATCTGCTTGGTTTATTTTAACACACAACTATTCATTTTACAAATTTACTATATTTAACCTACATTAATAACTATACCAACTTTCACATGGACAGACAGATGTTGAACGTGGCTCTTCTGTTAATAGGCATTTTGTTACGCCATCCTGTTCATTATTGACTTAGGAAACAATCTATGGTCTCCATACAGTACAGAGGCAATACAGTTATTGTCTACTCATTATTGCCTCACCTGCTGTGAGCTCAAAGTTAACATATAATTCTTTATTACAACCAAATGATATATGGGAGGGGAAACAGGAGCACCTGGAGAAAACGTGCCCTGACCCCATTTTGTTCACCACAGATTCAACTTGGATCCACCAAGATTTGATCCTGGGTCCCAGCGGTGGAAGGCGAGCAGTCTAACCACTCGGCCTTGGGGGCAGCCCTCAAAGTTAATATTGTATTTATTCAGAGCTGCTCTTAGTCTCCGATTTAAGCCAATTTACTGGTGCAAAGATAAGATATTCATTATGATACTAACTAAAGAACAAAAAACACATCTAAATTACAAGCCACAAGTTCTTTGAAAACACGTGTAAAGAAATTAGGCTGTGCCAAATGATGAATTGTTCCATGTGAATAATATATTTTTTTTTAAAGTAAGTGTTAGGCATATGTGACGGCAAATAGAGACCATTTCCAGCAATTTTATAGAGGAAGTTTTTATAGTCTTTATAATGCAGACTGAGTTGATCTATTCACTCTGTACACGAGTATGTTGCTCTCTGTTTTGTAGAATCCCATTGCTGCAAGTGGAGGGGCCCCTCATCATTGTTCAGCTGATAGAAACAACGCTACTTACTCTTGTCAACTATGCTAGGTGAGTGTTAATTGTTTTTATGCCAAATGGTTAAAATTAATTGCTTGAAAGTCATTAATTTGGAAGCAAAAGCAATTCAGTCAGTAGGCCTGTCGACTAAAGAGAATAAAGAAAATGAACCCAAAACTTGTTAAAGGAGGTAGAGTAATTAAAATATAGAACTGCACTTTATTTTGTGAAGTGTTTTATCCTTTTTAGTATTGACGGATCCTTGTTAAAGAATTGCAACTATAATAGCCTGCTCGTCACTTTAGACTTTCTTCAAAAACTTATTTAAAATATTTTATCTCATAGCAGATTAAAAGTGTTCTGAATAAATAACTAACAATATTACAGAC
The DNA here is from genome assembly GCA_964059195.1 of Ectobius pallidus. Taxonomy (NCBI): domain Eukaryota; kingdom Metazoa; phylum Arthropoda; class Insecta; order Blattodea; family Ectobiidae; genus Ectobius; species Ectobius pallidus. Next base: position 7,982,204 of record CAXKWD010000008.1, on the reverse strand, counting down.
ATAACATGTGCAAGCACTTCTCTAAATGGCAAATATTGATTAGAACCTTGGATAATTTATTGAGGATTTGATAAATAGAAAACTGTTTTGTTGAAACCCATCTGAAAATATGTGCATTGTTTAAATTTGGGGGCATGTGGTTAGCATGCCTGAGCTGCTACTTCATAATCAAGTAGCTTCTCAGTTTGAAGCAAGAGATTGAGTGTATCCTGATCCAGACCTCCCTACCTCAGAAAAATCGGAGGAGGTAGTGGAATCAAATGTAGTCCTAGCGATGTTAACCATGAGAGTGTACAGGCAGTCTGTATATTGTCAGATGAAATAGAATAGAATACAATGTATTTAGTCCTTCTAAACATGTACACGTAGGGGGGAAAAAAAGTGAACCAACTCTTGTAGTTGAGCCTTGTTCACACCAGTGTCCATGCGTATTCCTTAGACCTTTGTAGTTGGACAACAGCCACGCAGCTGGTTACTTCTTTCGTCTTAGTTGAATAGCTCAGGTGTTTGGGGCGCATGACTTTCATACGAAAGGTCGCAGGTTTGATTCCCGTGTTTCCTTAATGCACATTGTTTATCCACTACTTTTCCGTTGCCGCAATATTTAACTACTTAATTAACGGATTATTCCCAGAAAATGAATTTTACTAGCTTATTTTCTAATGGATTTCGAAATGGGCTAAGTCAACAGTTGACACTAGAACAAATTTCAATACTTTCCCTGCTATCCTGTGAATGCCACTTGGCATGCGCAGTGGCTCATATCAGCAACTTAGATATTTTAGTCGGTCCACTTTTTTTTTTCCATACATGTACATGTTATAGGACGCGTCCAAATATTTACAATTCATTATATATAACACATATTTACTCATTAAATTCAATACAAGATAAAGATACAAAGTTTAAAATTGATGATGAGTTGTATACGTTTGTTAAAATATTGGTCTTATAAATTAATTGAATTACCATCATGCCTTATAGCTTTGGGTGTTGTTGTCTTTGGTACTATTGAACCATCCTGTCAAACTTGGCAGTAATTCAATTCAATTCAATTCCTTTATTCACCATATAAAAAATTGTACCATTTTTTTGGCTTCATCAATTTAAAAATAGAAAACAAAAAGAGAAAAAGAAAATTTTAAATTTAAAAAGTTACAAAAAACTACAAAAAAAGTTTTAAAAATTACAATCACAATGGAGAATGAAATGTTATAATACAGAGGATAAGTATTCTTCTGAGCTATAGAATAAATGTTTAAGGAGTCAGTATCTCGAGAACCAGTTGTGGGCAAGTCATTCACTCACCAGGTTTGTACCGACTTTAACTGTCTGATGCCAGGCTCTACTTGGAATTATACTTTGTTTAACTTAAATACAATCGGTACTAAGGAAACTCCACCAAGGAGATACTGCAATATGGAAAATTCAGGAAGCATAAGCGAGGACCTATCCAAAGGTAGTAGAAAGGAACTGCTTCTGAGTGGACGGTGGCCATTGTGGGATAACGCCAAAAGACATAAGGACAAACAATTTCCTCAACAGTGGTAACAATAAATGTATTTTCAATATAGCTCACAATATAATAAATATATATAGTAACAATAAACTTTAACTTCTTTCAAAACGTTTCCTTATCAAACATCCAAAAGTATACAGATATTCATTAAATAGATCCAATATAATATCCCCTAACAAATTCCTAATACAAAGTACTTCTTTGGATTTAATTAAATCAGAAACTGGTTCCACATAATTTCAATACGCTCATTAAGTGACGACTGGTAGCACAACTTCAATTATGATCCAATAAGAACCCTAGTACTGTAATCCATATGCCATACCAAATAAATAATTACAGTATTACAATACATTCAAACTTTATGATTAATCCTTAAGGACGTCTTTGGTTCAAGAGAAATTAATTTGTTGAGAAAGCGGAGATGCTATACCAATAATGAGAGCTCCAAAATGGCATAATAATTCGGCTTGAAGAGCCAGAACAACCATATAATAATCCACTTATTGAAAGGTTTGCAATGCAAGAAATCCCACGAATTATCTATAGTCATATAAGCTTATACCTGAGTCTCTACATTAAATCATCAAAAGGTTAACTATCCCCTAAAGTGATAAGCATATGGAATAATATCAGAATACAGTTAGCCTCCGACAAATCTTGCACTAAAATAAAAAAATAGAGTGTACCTAAGCACACCGTAATTATGCTAAATCATCCGTAACCTAAATTGCCCTAAGAAATACGAAGTGCTCTTAGTATAGAATGAGTGGAGAATACTTCTATACGTAATGATATAGTATATAATGGATATACGAAAATAGCAGATAAGAAAAGTCAGGTAATAGCCTTTACGTAGCGTTTAGATATACTTTAACTAATCAAGGTACAAAAGAAACTTGCTACGAAAACGTAGAGAAATATATATCCAAGTAATGAACTAGAAGTAGATAGGGAAAGCTTTGGTAATGGCCAGAAAAGTACGTTAAATATCAAGGGCCAAAATATAAGTGGCTATAGTTCCTTTCTCTTTTTTTTTACATTAGAAATGCTTCAGATAATCGAATTCAAAATGAAACAAGATAGACTAATAAGCCAGCGAAGCAACAACTTTAGTTTCATGTAATCCAGAGCTAAATATTAATACAGGGTAAGGCCGACCATAATTCTTCAAGCCGAAGAAGTCTTTCAATACTTAAGTTTACTCTGGAGAGTATAGTAAATAATGGAATATTAGGGCCCATAAATGTGAACTCTAATTTAGAATAATTCAATGCTTGAACATGAATACAAAGTAGGAAAAGCTACAATTCTTCAGACTAAAGAAGTTTTTTTTTTTTTAAATAATTAATATTCAGTGAGAAATATTATCTTGAATAATTGAATATTAAAGTAAGTAGATGTAACTTTGATTTAATATATGCTTGGATATTTATGCAGAGTAAGACAAGCCACACTTCTTTAGGCTATAGAAGTCTTTCAAATAATTAATATGTAGTCAAAAATATTATCTTGAATACTAGAATATTACGTTAAGTTAAAGTAACTTTGATTTAATATATGCTCGACTAATTATACAGAGTAAGACAAGTCACACTTCTTCAGGCTATAGAAGTCTTCCAAAAAATTAATATCTGGTCAGAAATATTACCTTGAATAATTGAATATTAGGGTAAGTAAATGTAGCTTTAATTCAATATATGCTTGGGTATTCATACAGAGTAAGACAAGTCATACTTCTTTAGGCTATAGAAGTCTTTCAAATAATTAATATCTGGTAAGAAATATTACCTTGAATAATTGAATATTAGGGTAAGTAAATGTAGCTTTAATTTAATATATGCTTGGGTATTCATACAGAGTAAGACAAGTCATACTTCTTTAGGCTATAGAAGTCTTTCAAATAATTAATATTTAGTCAGGAATATTATCTTGAATAATTGAATATTAAGATAAGTAAATGTAACTTTAATTTAATATATGCTTGACTATTATACAGAGTAAGAAAAGCCAGACTTCCACGTATACACAACAGTAAAAATAAACCTGAACACTGAATGTGTTGCGTAAGAAATGCAAGACTACCAAGGCAAGGGAGTTCATGACCTCAAGAAGAATGACAAGGACGACTCTGAACGCAAGATTACGTGAAGTTAACCTACGAAATATACTTGGACTACAATAGGCTCAATCCTTACTGAAATACATAAATGTCACTATATTTATCACTCATTCCTAATTCTCATAGTTTAGAAGGTTTCAGCTTATATATGTTAAATGATGATTTAGCATAAATACCAGCCATGGAACCAGTTCTGTAAAAGTTTCATTACTCGTAACTACAGCATATTCTCATCACATTGCTTATGCATCAACTTATTTATTGTTTAGTATGAACATAGTTAAATATCTTGGTGTCTTGGTTACACAGTCTATATCAGTTACATAGAATGAGGACATACCCGGCAAAGAATGCAAAATGGGTAACTTCAAATCACTCATAGTTTCCGCTGAAACCATAACTACAGAATTTCATACAACATTAAAAGCAATCTATATCTTCCGTAGAGAATTTATCAGCGAAACTAGAATTTACTATATGAAGAAAACCATGACCAAAAACTCACCCCAGAAATTCCCTGGCGAATCGGAGAGTGGAGAATATCGTTGCAAAAACACTACATGTTCACTCCACTGCATTCAACAACTCCTCACCTCCATTATACTCAACCCCCGAGGAAAACTACGGCGCGATAGCCACGCCACCAAACGGGAGAAATCATAAGCTTGAAGGCTAACGTCATAGGAAAGTACTACTGAATACAATTTTCTTACTAAAGCTAATAAATTGAACTCTTTAATAAAACCGGAAGTGACTATTAAATGGATAATAGAATTTTAGCGCGACAACAACATTACAAATCCTCCCTCTTCTGGCCGGAAGAAACTGGCTCAGTTTACCCAAAGACACCTTATAATAATTATAAACCTTCAGTCTAAACCCTTTTTTATATAATCTAAACAACATCATTCACACACCATGGATGTTCATATCAGTACTCACACTTAAAGGTAAGCACCCTTATTATGCAAATTGATGAGCATCCCCATAGACAACTGTTAAATTACTTGCAAACATTTTCCCTCATACACATATAATTTACATTTACACAAAACATATAGAATAAAATATGGATCTGCCAAGATTATTTAAACCCTAAACACAAGAATACTAGAGCATATGATAGTTAAAAAATAAAAAATTACAAGTGAGACATTCAATATGTAGCTATAATATCTCCGGCAGAAAAGATGAATTCAGGAATAGTCTATGTCTTAGAGATTGTTTGTGAAGTTTAACTTGATATATATATTAATAACAAGATGAAATGTCTTCATTTATACTTCAGAGACATGATAACACCTTACACCAGAGTGAGCAAGTGTCCCCACTACAAAGATATGTAAACAGGCACGTGTCCATTCTACAGCACAAATATAACGCACCAAAAAATAATTAACAGGGATGAATAATTTCCCTTGTATTTAGAAAATTTGCTCTTAGGTCAAGTCCAAATTTAAATAACTGTTCATTGGTTTAGAAGAATGGCTCTTTGGCCAAGTCCAAAAAATTTGATTAATTTTTCAAAGTTCCTTTTTTTTTATTAGAAGTGCACTCCATAGACAATTTTGATGAATGAGATGTTGCAATTACTACAAGAGGACAATGTCAAAGTAAATTAAGTACAAGCGCTGAGATGTAAGATATTTATCTGAAGGTAGATACTAGAAATGTCTTGATTTCACCTCTACACAACAAGGCTAGAGATATCTTGCTTTATCTTCAGACGATGACTAGAGATGTCTTGCTTTTATCTCTACACCATACTAGAGATATCTTGCTTATCTCCACAACAATGCTAGAGATGTCTTGCTTTTATCTCTTAGAACAGCTGACGCAGGATGCTGGATACGGAGCAGCCACAAGGAAGAATGGGCACCAAATGACGATGAGAGAGCACCCGGCCACACACAATGGCAAAATCAAGTCCGAGAGGCCTTCTCGGTGATGGTCTCTGAACAATCCAAACAGGCATGCCTAGGTTCATGCCCGAACGGAAGAAAACAGGCTCCACACTCCAACAACACTGAAACAGAATCCACCAGCGCACAGTATCTTTCTTATTAGAAAAGGGGGGGGGAACACAGTGTGAGTTGCTCTTCCCACATATTTCCACTGACGTGTTATTTTTTTTATTTTTGTTTTGCACGTAGTCCTTTACGATAGTTTGCTATAGATTTTTAGTCCAAATTTTAACTTAGGCTCACACGGTATATACATGTCTCTTTTCACCTTCCTTTAGTGATAATTTTACATCTTTCTTTTTTATTAACACTTAGTCCTTTATCTTAGTTTTTTTTTTTTTTTACTAGAGTTCTTGTCCAAATTTTAACTCAGCTTCAAAATGTGCGTAACAAATATCGCAGAACTTGTCCTAGATAACCTGTTTTTTTTTTTACGATTTATTAAATGTACTGGATCTTCTTGGTTAGTAGAAAATGCTCATTGGCAATATTAAATGTCTCCAATATTCCACAAAATTCTATACTTTTTCTTCTTTTTTTTTTTACAGTTTACATAAAAATTACATAATATTCTTTTTTTTTTGTAAGGGTTTCTCTACTTTAATTTTATTATTCCATTTTCCTTTCAAGATCTCTTTTTCCTTTTTTTTTGTTGTTTTACATCTAATATTAACATTTGAATATACATATATGGGCAGATCCACAGAGTAGTTGTTGAATGCAGAAATAATTAGGCATAGCAATTGCCCTTACATAAACAAAATACTCCAGAAGGGAGCTAAGATTCGCAGCCCAGGGAATATCGATGAGTGAAAGGTCATGGTTAAAGAAAGAAATGCAAAAAAAAAAACTTTATCATAAATAATGGGGGCAACTCACACTTAAATAGACAAGATCCAAGACACCACAAAGAAATATACATATATTAAAAACACTCAAATCCAAAGAAATAGCTCTATCTCACTGAATTAATTTCCCACAGCCAGGTCAGCATCAGCACCTGAAAAGGGAAGGTTAAACATTTTCAACTGCGTGACATGGCATCTCCGGAGTGACTGGTCCTCACGATGCTGCAAAAGAAAAGTTAACCCATTATGCAAAACTCTAACGATTTCGTAGGGACCTACAAAACGGGGGGCCAGTTTCTTAGTAAACTGTTCACCCGCCTTGCTGATAGGATAATTCTTGCACATCACCCAGTCTCCCACCTTAAACACGCATGGCCTCCTCCCTTTATTATAACGTAAGGCCCTACGACGATGCGCCAACCGCAGATTACGGGCCGCAGATTTCCAGACTTGGGTTATTTGCTCGGGAGATGAAGAATCCGGCAACAAATCAGAGATCTTCCAAAGGTTACTCAACGGATTGTTGGGTAAGAAGGTGAATAGAAGAGAGAAGGGAGTGTGTCCATGGCTCTCGTGCCTAGCCGTATTAAAGGCGAATTGCAACCATTGTAAATCTCTGTCCCAGCGAGTATGATCATCATGATGGTAAGCAATTAGAGCATTTTTCAAGTTACGCATGACTCTCTCCGCATGGGAGGGATTTGGATAATAGGGGGTCGTAGTAATGTGTTGAATCCCAAGACGAAAGCAGAAATTCTTAAAGACTTTAGAGATAAACTGAGGAGCATTATCCGACACCAGAGACTGACAGACGCCAAAAACCTGAAATATGGATGAAAGAGCCTTAGTGACTTTCTCAGTACGAGAATCCCTAAGAGGGAAAAGCCAGGTAAACTTAGAAAAAGCGTCTACAACCACGAGAATGAAGGAATTACCATTAGTCGATCTAGGCAGTTTGCCCAAAAAGTCAATAAAGAATCTTTCAAAAGGCCTTTGAGGGACCGAAGAGACTAATTCACCAATACGAGTGTTCAGGGCCGGCTTGGACATGGCACAAAGATGGCAGGCCTTCACGCGACGACGAATGTCCTGAAACATACCTTCCCACCAAAAGCAAACTTTAATCTTGCCAAGCGTTTTACTAATGCCCAGATGACCACCCACGGTAGATTCATGAAAGTATCTGAAAACCATATCGTGAAGGATAGTAGGCAAAACAATACTCGGGCGGCGTCGCTTACCCAACAGAATTTGAAGGACTTCACCAGAAAGGCGGTAATCACTCACCGACTCACCATCCTTCAGTTTAGAAATAATAGGCCCAAGAACAGGGTCCGATTCTTGGTACTTGTAGATATCAGAGAAGGCTAAGGGAATGTTAGTAGCTAAAGGGGCAATGACGTGCAAAAGAGAAGAAGAGAGCGCATGGACAGAATCAACCACCTCATCCTGGTTACTCGGATAGCCTTCGAACATGCGGGAAAGAGAATCGGCCAAGACGTTCTCGGAACTCTTGATGTGCACACAAGAAAACTTGAATGCCGATAGGCGCACGGCCCAGCGTGCCAATCTACCAGTTTTTCGAGGAGATCCTAAGCACCACGACAAGGCCTGGTTATCACATTCGAGCGTAAAGTTCACGTGCTCCACGTACATCTTAAATTTCTCTAAGGCAAACAACACGGCAAGAGCCTCCATCTCGTAGACAGAGAATGCTTGCTCTTGCTTAGAGAGGGACCTGGATGCGTAAGCAATGGGCTTACGTCCCTCAGGGAACTCCTGCAACAAAACAGCCCCCAACCCTAATGATGAAGCATCAGTCTGGACTATAAACGGCTTAGAAAAGTCGGCCATAGCCAGAATGGGAGGGTTCATTATAGCCAACTTCAGATCATCGAAGGCTTTCTGCTGGAGATCAGACCAGGAAAAGGGGACACCTTTTCCTCGTAGACGATTAAGAGGGGCTGCTCTTGAAGAAAAATTAGGAATGAACTTAGAGAAGAAATTGAGCATCCCGACGAAACGCGCGACCGCCTTGACATTGGTAGGCTTCGGAAAATTCCGAATGGCTACCGTGCGTTCCGGATCTATGGAAACGCCTTGAGGAGAGATGATATGTCCGATGAAAGACAACTGCGGTCTGGCAAACTGAACTTTGGACGGTTTGACCGTAAGACCGGCTTCCCTCAATCGTCTGAAGACTTCCCGGAGGTGCTGGAAATGGGAATCAAAATCCTTACTGTAGACTACGAGGTCATCAAGGTAATGATACACATAGTCAAATTTGATGTCGGAAAAGATCTTGTCAAGGAGGCGAGTAAGGACCTGGGCGCCGGTCGCTAACCCGAAGGGTAAGCGACAGAACTCAAAATGATTCCAGTCAGTTGAAAAAGCAGTGACTGGACGAGAAGACTCTTTTAAAGGAATCTGGTAGTAGGCGCTATTGAGATCTAATGAAGAAAAAACACCCGCTCCAGCAAACCAATGGGCGGCGGAATGAATGTCTGGAAGAGGCATGGCTTCAATATGAATGCGTTGGTTCAATACACGATAATCAATGACAGGGCGAAAGTCGTCCGTACCTTTAGGTACAAGGAAAATCGGACTAGAATAAGTGGAAACTGAAGGTCGGATTATACCTTCCTCAAGCATTTCATTGATTTTCTGACGCATAACCTTCAATTTGGGAGGAGACATGCGATACGGAGGCAAACGTACTGGTGTGTGGTCTTTAAGCATGATCTCATATTCAATAACTGTCGTCTCACCTAAACGATCAGTTAAGACTTGCGGGTATTCATTAATCAAGCTCTCAATCTGTTCTCTCTGATCGCCAGGCAAATGATCCAAATCAATAATAGGTTTCTCTTGTAAGGGAGTAGAGGGAGAGCATTCCAAAGAATTAGCTACCTTACCATCCCAATTACCCCTGGGGAAACAAATTCTAATCTTATGATCGGGGGCAAACCTGAAATACAAAAAACCCTGTTGTAAGTCGAGAATAAGGCCGGCAAACCTAGCAAAATCGACCCCCAAAATGACAGGACAAATAAGGGCCGAAAGCACCATAAATGAAATTTTCCAGGAAAACTTATGAATTTTCAAGGTAAGCGTAATCACTCCCAACATCTGCAGGGAAGAACCATCCGCAGAAACAATTGGGCACTTATATGGAGAAATATCCCTTTTTGAAAATCCCAAAGCTTGTAAGGTATGTAGATCAATACATGAGGCAACAGCCCCAGAGTCAATGAGTGCGGTGAAAGGCTGTTTGTTAAGTAAAACGTCCAACATGGGTAGAAAGGTGGGCCTCCTAGCTCTACAACCCATACTAGAAAATAACATGGAATCCCTCTCCCTACACGATTTTCCCAGCAAACTAATGGGAATGTGAACGTCTAGACAGGAGTGGCCCGAATTACCCACAGCTCCCCGAGGATCTGAGGAGGAATTCCGCTGCTGACTCGTTCTAGAAGAAGGGCGAGAAGGGCAATTCCTAATTAAGTGCCCCACTTCGTGACATGCAAAACAAGTTCGAGGGTCCGCCCGAGGTGATGACCTCCGCTCAACTGGCTGACCAGAACCTTCATTTGAGAAATGTCTAGAATTAGAAACAGGAACAGGTATATCCTCCCCAAACGTCCTATTAGGGCGACCATACCCTCGCATGGACGAAGACGGGACAGTCTGCCCAACAACATGGCTCTGAGCAGGCAGAGGTCTGCTATAGCAAGAGTTAACCCTCATGCCAGCAGAGGTAGAACGAAAACTGTCCTGAAAATAATTATTATTACAGGGTCCAAAACGCTGGCTACCATAACCAGATATCTGCCTGCGCGAGTCAGAACACTGAACTTCGGCCACTTGACCGACAAGTTCAGATAACTGATCAAAGGTACATGGTTTGCGAGCAAAAGTGAGGCAAGACCTCACCTCCGGGTGCAAACCCGAAATGACAACTTGAACAATTTGCCCCTCAGTGTCAGAAATTTTGAAGACCTCAGCATGCAAACGAATATCAGAAATAAACTCCGAAAGAGGTTCTCCCGACCTTTGCGGACGAAAATAGAATTGGGCCAATAAATCATGTTTCAATCGAGACGGAATGAACTCTGACAGAACCTGGGCATGAAAGTCAGATAACGTTTGCCCCAAACTAATAACAGATGCCAAAATGTCAAGAATTCTACCAGAAACTACCCCTAGCAATAATTGGAGCACTACCTCATCCTTAATTCGAAAACATTTTGCTTGTTGGAGGAGATTTATCATAAACCTTAAAAAGTCCAAAACCTCAGATACTTGGGTAACTACAAACATGGATTGCCTATCAATAATCCTTTGTAGCGGGTGTGGTATTCTAAGTGGCGAAAAGCCCGAACCCAAAGCTGAAGGGACAATTGGCTGCGGCATCCGAGGAGCCGGAGAAGACAAACAAACAGAATGAGAATTAAGCTCGTGATGCGGATTTACCGGAGGGTTCGGCTGATCCAAAATATGAGTAGGCGAGGAAACAGGAGTGGTATCTACAAGTTCAGCAACCTCGGTTTCTGAGACCGACAATAAGCCAAAAATACTCTGTTGGAGATCCTCCAACACCGAGACATGCTCCAGTGAATTCGGCATCTCCAAGAGTCCAGAAAGGTGGTTTTGCACGTGCCACAACCTATGGCGTAACCGTCTTTTTTGTTTGGCGGAAGCTTCAGGGTCCAAGAATAGGTCACTACCCACGTTAACCAATTCCGAAATCTTTTGCTTAAGGGAGGACATTTCAGTCACTAACTCCTGAGCAGACAAAGGGCGGGCATAATTAGGTTCTATAGTAGCAATATCTTTAAGCAAAGAAAGCAAGGTAGGGACGTCCAAATCCTCCGTGACCGACACACCTCTGGCACGGATTTCACACACCAGTTCGTCTTTACGCAACAGGTCAAAGGAAAGATTATTATAACCCATACTGACTATCAAAAAGACAAGCAAAAGTGAATTTACCAAGAAAATAATTACCACGGCCTAGCAATTATCCTGAATAACTGATGCGACAAGATGGCGCATCCCTCCACCTACCACACAGAAGGAAAAGGTATACCTGCTACCATCTGTACCAGCTTTAACTGTTTGATGCCCGGCTCTACTTGGAATTATACTTTGTTTAACTTAAATACAATCGGTACTAAGGAAACTCCACCAAGGAGATACTGCAATATGGAAAATTCAGGAAGCATAAGCGAGGACCTATCCAAAGGTAGTAGAAAGGAACTGCTTCTGAGTGGACGGTGGCCATTGTGGGATAACGCCAAAAGACATAAGGACAAACAATTTCCTCAACAGTGGTAACAATAAATGTATTTTCAATATAGCTCACAATATAATAAATATATATAGTAACAATAAACTTTAACTTCTTTCAAAACGTTTCCTTATCAAACATCCAAAAGTATACAGATATTCATTAAATAGATCCAATATAATATCCCCTAACAAATTCCTAATACAAAGTACTTCTTTGGATTTAATTAAATCAGAAACTGGTTCCACATAATTTCAATACGCTCATTAAGTGACGACTGGTAGCACAACTTCAATTATGATCCAATAAGAACCCTAGTACTGTAATCCATATGCCATACCAAATAAATAATTACAGTATTACAATACATTCAAACTTTATGATTAATCCTTAAGGACGTCTTTGGTTCAAGAGAAATTAATTTGTTGAGAAAGCGGAGATGCTATACCAATAATGAGAGCTCCAAAATGGCATAATAATTCGGCTTGAAGAGCCAGAACAACCATATAATAATCCACTTATTGAAAGGTTTGCAATGCAAGAAATCCCACGAATTATCTATAGTCATATAAGCTTATACCTGAGTCTCTACATTAAATCATCAAAAGGTTAACTATCCCCTAAAGTGATAAGCATATGGAATAATATCAGAATACAGTTAGCCTCCGACAAATCTTGCACTAAAATAAAAAAATAGAGTGTACCTAAGCACACCGTAATTATGCTAAATCATCCGTAACCTAAATTGCCCTAAGAAATACGAAGTGCTCTTAGTATAGAATGAGTGGAGAATACTTCTATACGTAATGATATAGTATATAATGGATATACGAAAATAGCAGATAAGAAAAGTCAGGTAATAGCCTTTACGTAGCGTTTAGATATACTTTAACTAATCAAGGTACAAAAGAAACTTGCTACGAAAACGTAGAGAAATATATATCCAAGTAATGAACTAGAAGTAGATAGGGAAAGCTTTGGTAATGGCCAGAAAAGTACGTTAAATATCAAGGGCCAAAATATAAGTGGCTATAGTTCCTTTCTCTTTTTTTTTACATTAGAAATGCTTCAGATAATCGAATTCAAAATGAAACAAGATAGACTAATAAGCCAGCGAAGCAACAACTTTAGTTTCATGTAATCCAGAGCTAAATATTAATACAGGGTAAGGCCGACCATAATTCTTCAAGCCGAAGAAGTCTTTCAATACTTAAGTTTACTCTGGAGAGTATAGTAAATAATGGAATATTAGGGCCCATAAATGTGAACTCTAATTTAGAATAATTCAATGCTTGAACATGAATACAAAGTAGGAAAAGCTACAATTCTTCAGACTAAAGAAGTTTTTTTTTTTTTAAATAATTAATATTCAGTGAGAAATATTATCTTGAATAATTGAATATTAAAGTAAGTAGATGTAACTTTGATTTAATATATGCTTGGATATTTATGCAGAGTAAGACAAGCCACACTTCTTTAGGCTATAGAAGTCTTTCAAATAATTAATATGTAGTCAAAAATATTATCTTGAATACTAGAATATTACGTTAAGTTAAAGTAACTTTGATTTAATATATGCTCGACTAATTATACAGAGTAAGACAAGTCACACTTCTTCAGGCTATAGAAGTCTTCCAAAAAATTAATATCTGGTCAGAAATATTACCTTGAATAATTGAATATTAGGGTAAGTAAATGTAGCTTTAATTCAATATATGCTTGGGTATTCATACAGAGTAAGACAAGTCATACTTCTTTAGGCTATAGAAGTCTTTCAAATAATTAATATCTGGTAAGAAATATTACCTTGAATAATTGAATATTAGGGTAAGTAAATGTAGCTTTAATTTAATATATGCTTGGGTATTCATACAGAGTAAGACAAGTCATACTTCTTTAGGCTATAGAAGTCTTTCAAATAATTAATATTTAGTCAGGAATATTATCTTGAATAATTGAATATTAAGATAAGTAAATGTAACTTTAATTTAATATATGCTTGACTATTATACAGAGTAAGAAAAGCCAGACTTCCACGTATACACAACAGTAAAAATAAACCTGAACACTGAATGTGTTGCGTAAGAAATGCAAGACTACCAAGGCAAGGGAGTTCATGACCTCAAGAAGAATGACAAGGACGACTCTGAACGCAAGATTACGTGAAGTTAACCTACGAAATATACTTGGACTACAATAGGCTCAATCCTTACTGAAATACATAAATGTCACTATATTTATCACTCATTCCTAATTCTCATAGTTTAGAAGGTTTCAGCTTATATATGTTAAATGATGATTTAGCATAAATACCAGCCATGGAACCAGTTCTGTAAAAGTTTCATTACTCGTAACTACAGCATATTCTCATCACATTGCTTATGCATCAACTTATTTATTGTTTAGTATGAACATAGTTAAATATCTTGGTGTCTTGGTTACACAGTCTATATCAGTTACATAGAATGAGGACATACCCGGCAAAGAATGCAAAATGGGTAACTTCAAATCACTCATAGTTTCCGCTGAAACCATAACTACAGAATTTCATACAACATTAAAAGCAATCTATATCTTCCGTAGAGAATTTATCAGCGAAACTAGAATTTACTATATGAAGAAAACCATGACCAAAAACTCACCCCAGAAATTCCCTGGCGAATCGGAGAGTGGAGAATATCGTTGCAAAAACACTACATGTTCACTCCACTGCATTCAACAACTCCTCACCTCCATTATACTCAACCCCCGAGGAAAACTACGGCGCGATAGCCACGCCACCAAACGGGAGAAATCATAAGCTTGAAGGCTAACGTCATAGGAAAGTACTACTGAATACAATTTTCTTACTAAAGCTAATAAATTGAACTCTTTAATAAAACCGGAAGTGACTATTAAATGGATAATAGAATTTTAGCGCGACAACAACATTACAGGTTACCTGAAGCATAAAGAAAAGAGGGCAAGGAGAGTTTTAGAAATTTAGATTTTTTCTTTCCGACAAGTATTTCATATCTTTAAACTATTTTCTAAAATTTACTCTATAGGTAATGGCTGTACGACTTTAGATGATTATCCTATAAAGAAAGAAATTCATGCACTGAGTAAAAGCAATGTGTCTGTATGAAGGACCTTAACCTTTTTATAGTATTTTACTCTTCTATAGATTTGGCTGCTGAAGGGGCATCATTCTACACATGACATCTGTTCCGTTCTGTTCTGATACCCTATGATCCCCAGGTGGGACGAAGGGGCCTCCAATGGAGGTTTCATTACCTATACTAATTTTGATATGCTTATTTTCCGAGAGAGGGTAGAGGGACAGGTGGTAAGTCCATCGCCTCGCAACCCCCCTCTGGAAACTAAGTATTTCTTGGACGTGAATGGGCCGAGAAATTTTGTCCAGAGGCTCTAATTTAGGCTTGGAGTTCTTATACGTGCCGTAAATCTACGACACGGGACCCCCAGCTTGAAGTCCCTCCTGGAGGACTCCGTGCGCAGGATTTTTACGTCCTGAAAAATCCATCGACCACGGCCGGGTTTGATCCCGCGCCCTGCAGATCTAGAGGTGGGCACGCTACCTCTAGACCACCGCGGCTGACTACACATGACATGCAGTTATAAAAAACAAAGTGAGAAGATATACAGGTAGGGGAAAAAAAGCTGACCTACTAAAATATCTAAGTTACCGATATGAGCCCCTGTGCATGCCTAGAACCCACTAGGCAAGCGCAGTGGCTCATATCGGCAACTTAGATATTTTAGTGTGCCACTGCTCTTGCCTAATGGGTTCTAGGCATGCACAGGGGCTCATATCGGTAACTTAGATATTTTAGTAGGTCCGCTTTTTTTCCGTACCTGTACACCGTGGTGCACGTAAAACTGGCCCGTCGTAATATTATGGTGTATTGCATTTTTTACAATTATTTGTTTACATTCTTATATTGCGTTTTTGGCAACACTTAAATTATCTACCCTCCTACCAAGAGGTGGCGTGTCGAGCCGGGGTCATATTCAATACATTACATTTCATTTATGTTCATTTTATGTGTTTACTACGGGCCGGTTTTATGTGCCGTACTCTGTATAATGAAGACAGTATTGTTTTATGGAAATGTTTTTCTTAATTCAACTTAGGCTATGAAGAATTAGGCTTCGTGACCAAACACAAAAATAATTTTAATCTACTGCTGCTCTGTATTTAAAATGAACTTTATGGTATCAAAACTTAATATCACTGGTGGAATGCTAGTGGGCTAGTGAGGATAACCTGAAGT
Source organism: Ectobius pallidus (assembly GCA_964059195.1). Lineage (NCBI taxonomy): Eukaryota > Metazoa > Arthropoda > Insecta > Blattodea > Ectobiidae > Ectobius > Ectobius pallidus. The sequence continues at coordinate 7,966,184 of CAXKWD010000008.1, read as the reverse complement.
AAAGATGTTAAATAATTCCAGAATAGAAGTTTTCAAAATGGCTACTAAGCACTACACTAAATTTATTAGTGATGTCAGAGAAATAGATACTAGTGTGCCACAAGGAACAATTTTGAGTCCTGTTCTTTTTGTTATTTACATAAATGTGTTGCTGCATTTGGACTTAAATAATTCCATGATGATACCGTATTGGTATTTTCCACTCCAACTTGTCAGGGAACTTGCAAATAGGCTAATAAAGTATTAAGAGTAGTTTAAAGTTGACTTGACTGCAGTAGGTTAGTATTAAATATTGATAAAACAAACTGTGTTCCATTCTCCTTAACAACTGCTGGTACTCCACAATTAATAATGGATCAAAACTTGTGCGTAAGACTACATGATATCAACTGTGAATCTGACTCATGTACCTGCCAGGCTGTGAAGGAGACAAATCAGGTCAAATACCTTGGTATTATTATAGATCGTCTTCTGAAATTCGACATCACATAACATATTAATGTACCAGACTAAGAAAAACATTGTACAAATTTATCAGTCGAAGACAATATTTACAGAATGCAGTCTTACAGATAGGTCAGGGAAACCACCATTAATGGCTGTGGGTGTCTGCCTGCTGACCACATGCCCCCCAATCCTGCCGTCTGTCTATGGTAGATGACGCAGTGGTCTGGTGGTAGGCCTTGTCCCTTCTGGGGTGTTAGCGCCACGGAGTTAGTTAGTTAGTTAGTCTTACAGATAGTTGACTTAGCTCTAATACAGTCTATCATCCAATACAGTATCATTGACTGGAGAGGAATTGGCACTTCTCTATTGACTCCTCTGAATACTTTCACATATACTGTAACGTACACGTATCTGATCCACATAAATACAATACTAGAAGAAATAAAACCTTGCCATTAATAAAACTCTTCTGGTTCTGGTTCTAAACATAGCAATTATTATGGTCCAACTTTATAACTTTATAATTAGGTCACAACTTGAAATAGTAAATATGAACAGCAAAAAATTTGATAAGTACAGTAGAATCTCGCTATTCTGAACTAATTGGGACCTAACTCCTTTCGGTTTAGCAGGAATTTGGAATAGGTGGATTTCATGAATAATATCAACGTATTGACTTGTTAAGACGTAAATTAAGTGTGGAGAATTGTATAAATGGAGCCGACATGTGCTGTAAATAACCAGCTTTCATTCCAATTTGGTTTCAGGCATTTTCATCAAGCTTAGGCTCTATGTATGTCTCTATTTACCTCCTTTGTATAACAATAAATGTTCGTTTTTTCACGAACGTCTTTTCGGAATAGCGGGGTTCGGAATAACGGGATTCTACTGTATATCAAAAATCTTATTTCATAGGTTATAATTTACTTCACTCTGTAATTAGAAATGAACCATTTTATTAGTTATAACTCAGGATTTCAATTTAGTTGTTCCCACTTTGTATTTTTTATGTTCTTTATTTTTATTTTTTTTATTTTTATTTTTTCTAGGTATTGAATATTGTATTTTGTTTTATGTATTTGTATTTAATTGTGTATTAATTCTTAATATAATAACTGAACTGTACCCGAACATGAGCAACTTCCTCATTTGGGTAATCTTTTGTTATATAAGATTTATGTATAAGAATAAAGGATAAAAAAAGTGTAGCTTTGGTTCCAACTGACGCCAACTATGAAATTCTAATGAAGTCCAAACTACAAGCCGCTTACTGCAATACATCTTGTCGCCCTGCTAGCACCGAACTATAAACTGTAACAGCCTACAAACTCACTTGTTCAGTTACAATGAATATAACTCTGAACACTGCAGTAACTATACTGGTTTGGAGGCCAACTAACTTGAGAGGGAGAAGTTGATTCAACTTGCTGCCCTGCTCAGAAACAAAAGAGAATCTAGCCAGTCCCCATACTGACTGATCAATTTCACCCGTCCACCATAGCCCACAACACACACACTTAGTATGGCGGATAACATAACATATATATTATATATATTATATATATAACATATATATTATATATACACTAGCTTAAAAGGCCCGGCATCGCCCGGGTTTTTTTGTTTTGTAATTTGAAATTAACTTATGAAGAACTTTCAATTTTTAAATTCTAGGTCCTTATATAGGTATTTATAATTTGAAATAGGAAGAACGACTTATCACACTCAAACTATTCCCTCAAAAAACGCTTGATATAGCTTTTTATGGCTCATAGAGGATGTAGAATTTTGCATCCCATCGCTTGTACAGTTCACAGTAAGCCTGGTAGGGGTTCAAAAAAGAAGAAACAGATATTCCAGTAACATAAAATTATATTGTCTTTGCGGAATATTTATTTCTCAGTCTTATGTTACCATAAAACTGTTTTGGGGATGAAATTAAACAGAAATGCAATATCACTTTCATACTTCTCTCCCCAAAACATATTACCATAACTCGTATTGTTTTCTCTATGTCCAGGGTAGAGAAAGTTATGCGACTGCATTATTTTCGTGGATTTCATTCTTTAATATTTCATTATAATATGAATTATATTGATAGCTTCTCTAATTTCTCAAAGTCCCATTTCATTAATTTCCATACCCATCTGAGACCACTGACAACAATATGTTGTCATGTGAACTGTGATTTGGATTTGATAGTTCTGTGTAAAAAGAGGTTAAGTATTCTCAAAAACATTTGATTTTTGGCATTTAAAATCAAAATTTTGCAAAATCCTTTCTTATTGAGCACTTACATTATGAAACGAAGGTACTGTCAAAATTCCAAAATTATAGTTTAAGCTCTACGTTGATTCTCTGTCATTAAGTCAGTCAGTCAGTCAGTCAGTCAGTCAGTCAGGACAAAGCCTTTTATACATATAGAGATATATTCTTCAGCATCTTTTGGTAGACACATTTTGAAGGAATGTTGTTGTGGAAGGTTTCCTTTCTCGGTATAAGGCATAGAAATGTGTTGTCCTGGGAGCCACGAAGGCATTAATGACAACTTGAGATGGATTCTTGATTCTCTCCATGCCTTGATACCCTTGATATTGAAGATAGATGAGCTCGATACTTGAACAGTACAAACATGTTGCACAATTGAGATTACTGTGTTGTTGTTACAACTAACTACTGACCACAAGTACATGCCACAATATATTTAAACTTGCTTTGCACGTTGGGGGCTCTGCCCCCATTCCAAAACATTACCATCTCGGCCACCTCGCTCGGTTTACGGAAATAATAGTTTCTATCGTTAGCATGTCTTCAAAGTGAAGTTTATTGCAACTTCCAAAGCCCTATGTGAACACTGTAGGTAATACCGTTGCCATGGAAACCGAGCCCTTTTTCGATGGTTTTTAGGGCTAAAAATTAAAAAAATAAACTTTGCAATTTTCCTGTGGTTTACAGCCTAAAAGCTATATGTGCACCAAAGATCAAGTTCCTAGCTCATCTGGAAGTGGGCAAACATTAATGTCAGTGAGTGAGTGAGTGAGTGAGTGAGTGAGTGAGTGAGTGAGTGAGTGAGTGAGTGAGTGAGAGTGAGTGAGAGTGAGTGAGTGAGTCAATCAGTCAGTCAGTCAGCCATGTGGCTTTATATTGTAGGGATGTAATTTACACTGATATTGAAATAATAACTTAAATTTGTCTATTCAATAAATAACGCTGTGTTTAGAAATTTTTGACATAGTATTGAGACAGAAAGCATATATTGGTATCAAGTATCGACAAAAACTGGGTTCGACCCTTCTCTGTTTACGAAATGAATTCTCTCTTAATAAATTAAAAAGGAATTCAATCCCTACCCAGAGATTGGGAGTAAAATGTATGTATGGTTAAAATTTGTGTCTTTTACAGTTTGATGGCAACAAATGCGGCAAGATATCGACTTGCTGCAGGAAATAAAATAAAACTCTTAGAATTTGGGCTGCGGAGAGCCCAGGGGCCGGATGGTGGACTCTCAGCTTCCAAATATTCCTATGTTGGTAAGTCAACTTACTAGACATTATATAAGTTCCGTTAGTACCATGAGCAAAGCGACCAGAAATATCCTCTGAACCCAAAATTGTTATTTTCCGGTAAAAAACTCAGTGCTTATGTCTGAGAAAGGCAATTGCTAGAAACAGAACAGAATTTATATTAGAGCTTGACATCTGTTGAGGATGAACACAACAGATCTTGTTCTTACTAATACACTTAAACGCAGCTGTAACAGTTTTAGTTGCCGATGCTGAGAATTGGGTACCCAGGTTACTAGTCAGGACCTTGCACTATATAAATTCAGGAAGCAACTTTTTACTTGGGTACTTTTATTCCTGACTATTGCACTCATACCAATAATGTTTAGCTCCTCTGATATAGACCAATCACGATCGTTTATCTTATAAAATGCTTGCTATTAATATGAGGATGCTAATTTATCTGATAAAATCGTCATCTCGTTACTGGACACGTAAGTATCTGTGTGCAGTGATTAATACGTCACATGCTGCCACTAAGTGGCACGAAATCAGATTATTTTATACAACATAACTTGGAAATTGAAATAATATAAACGTACAATTAGTTAAAACACAATTTCGATTCGGTGCAAGCCAGTTCATATGCTTTTATTCTGTTCTGCTGTTAGCTTACCTGAATGAAGTTAACTATGTCTTACATGCACCATTGGTAGCACTGGTCACAATATGGTAACTCGAATTGATTCGTGGATGGTTGATTCATAGTATGCGGTGATCTCGTAACTGTGTTAGTTTTGTTTTTGTACAACAAAGCATGAAAGTAATTATTATTTGTATAAACAGTTACCTTTTTTTTTCATGGAATATTGTTAATAAATCCAACTCGAGTTGACGAGTGTCATCAGATAAATTTGCTCCTGCTGCGCATTCGTGGATCTACTGATAAACTCATAAACTCTCGTGGGATTACCTGATACTGTTTATGTGGTGGATGTTTTACGTTTCTTCATAGAAAGAAATGTATATTTGTAGATCTTTGAGTGCAATATGCCTGCTTGCAAACAGAAGATTGTTACATTATTTATTTGTGTGCCATGTGTGCATGTTTTATGGTAAGAAAAATTAGAAAATCAAACTTATAGGATGAAAATTTGTTACTGTCTGTACCTCGTTGTTTGTAGGGCTTTTAGGGGAGGGGGATTAAACTTTGAATCTATGAGACAGGACATGGAGAGATTTTGGTGAGGGATCAACTTGATGCAGGGCTTGCTCCTAAGACCACACTAACATATAGACAGAAGAAGAGAAACATTCAGGGTAGATGGAAAATAAATTCAAGTAGGAAAAATTCACAAGGGTTCAAACTGTAACTGTAATGTTTACACTGCAACATTACTCTCTTGGCCATCTCTTTTATTGAAGACTTCTTTCACTAGAGGTGCTGAGACTGGTTTTCAGTACTAACAATAATGGAATAATAGCACATGCAAGAAGACACAGGTGAGCCAGTTTCTAATTTATCTGCTCTATTTTGTGAGTTACACCCTGGCTTTTACATTGTTCATTTTGTACACATCTGTATCTCAGCATCCGGATTATATATCATCAAAGGTAATCCCACGAGAGATTACGAGTTTATCTTTATAGTTGCAAGAACGAAGTTCGAGCAAATTTGTGCAATGAAACACGTAATCTTGAGTAGGATTTATTAAGACTATTCCACGAATAAATTGTAATGGATTTTGTAAATAATAATTATTTTTTTACTTTGTGGTCAATGTTCTATCATATCATACTAGGTAAATGCACAGTCCAAAAATCAATTCAATAAATCAGTCAGAGTTCCCAATGCTACCAATACTGTACATCACAAGATGGAGAGCATTGTGGTAGTTGCTTACATCAAAACACTATAAAATCACACGAACTGGCTTGCACTGAAACAAAATTGTGTTTTTAATCAAAGGACATTTATATTATTTCAATTTCCAAAAAAAAATACATCTTGTATAAAATACAGTAAAACCTGTCTTAAAGACCACCCCTCTTTAACGACCACCTCCTTTAAAGATCAATTTTTCTAGGAACCGACAGTAAAACCCATAAGGCCAATGTTATTTGTACCCCTATTAAACGACCACCCCTCTCTCCGACCAACGACCAGAGTTTCATTTGCGTTAAACTCCTCTATAACGACCAAAATCGTAAAACATATTTACTCAAACGGTAGGCATTAATCAGAATTTGAACAGAAATACTGATGTGGGCACTGCAAGATGTCTCTTCAACTTTCAATACAGTACTTTTACAAGAGTGATGGACAGAAATGATAATATGGTTGAATAATGCTTTGGGCTGTTTTCCCCTTCGCCTTCTGGGAAATACCTTACAGTAGACAGCGTACAAGTATCGCGGCTTCGACAGGACACATTCCAATCTCCTACCTATGACCTGCTTGTTTCAATACCCTTAAGAATTCATGCCTTTATTATCTACATGATCACAGTGACTCGGAGGGGAAATTCTATTTCTTATGAAAACGTTTATTCAGTGGACATGAGGGGGTTTCTGAAATTCTCGATTCTAAGAAGCGTGCCGGTCGAGTTCCTTTCATTGTCCTCCAAGCAATATGTAATGTAGGGAAAATAGACGTGTCTTTCTTTTCCTGGAAAACATTACCCCGTTATACTGTAAAAGTAAGTAATAATCAACTGTGTGTTAACTTACATAATACACCTATTGTGTTCTACCGTATTTATTCTATTGTATTTTCAGTTTCAAGACTTAAAAATGCATTCCCCCTATTAAGAGACCACCCCTCTTAATGACCACTTTTCCGTGGAACCAGCGATGGTCGTTATATAGAGGTTTTACTGTAATGTGTTTTCGTGATGTTTAATGGCAGCATGTGATGCATTAATTACCGTGCATTGATGCCTTACATGTCCAGTAATGAGCTGACATTTTATCAGATAAAATTGCATCCTCATATTAATAGCAAGCATTTTATAAGATAAACTATCATAATTTGTCTTTGTCCGAGGAATTGCTAAACGTTATTGGTCAACATCAAACAAGAGTGGAATGAGTGGAATAGTTCTCAAAAACAATTTTTTTCTTAAACGTAGTTGTATTAACATCTTTTAATCTGTTTTAACCAAACATTTTATCCAGTGAAGCTTACGAGTTTTTGGTGGTATGTGAAATAATCCTTGACTGATAAAAATATGTATTGAGAAAGTGTTCAAATATTCAGTTGCTGTTATAAATTATATAGGCCTATATGGTAATAGGAATAACAGTAATTAATCAGTTATTTTTTTTGAAAATTATATGAATATTATTGTCTGACATTACTTGTGGAAATCTCTTAATTGTTCAGTATCAATTTATAATTTTTTATAACATGCCTTATTTTGTGTCTTTGAGCAGTCATAAATTGTTACCATATTTTACGGACCATAAGACACACTTTTTTACCTTGAAAACAGAGCCTTTAAAGTTGGGTGCATCTAATGGTGCGAAGTACATTAAAAAAATTAAAATTATGTGTAAATATTGCCAGAATACCATAGTTATAAACAAGGTGTTGTAAACGGTAAGATAGGAACAAATTTTGGCAGAGAGTGTACATCATTGTACTTGTCACAATCGTAACATGAGAGTAGCTAGAAGCCAGGTATACAATGAGAAAAGAAATGAATGTTGAGTTCTTTTATATGAAAGGAGTTGTCTCTACCGGGTGGTTTAAATGAAGGCAATGACCTCTAAACAGCCTTGTCCCGTTACATTTATCATATGCTGAATTAAGGGTTAGAGGATGTAACAGTATTTTCAGTCTTTCATGAGAAATCAGTTCATTTGTTAAAATTTACGCGGTGCCACCTGTACAGAATGGATTTTCGTACAATGCAAGCTTTAAGTAAGAAGTGATTTACACTGATTCCATTGTATAATATAATTTGTTTTTTCAGTTAAGTCTATTATTCTCTTTAGAAATTTCTTTTCCTTTAAATTTCCATCCTAAAATCAAGGTGCGTCTTATGGTCCGGAGCATCTTATAGTCCGTAAAATACGGTATATACAGGCAGATTCTGTAAGTAAAATATTATTTAAACTTGCTACACTGTAAACTTCTAATTATTGGTAAAATCAGGTGGCATGGCAACCATGGATGAGCAAATTCCTCGGATAATCTGCAGGCAAAAATCAACTCCAGAATGTTTTTGAACAGTGCTGCTGTTAAATTTATTTGCAGTAGAGGATCTACGCATACAATTAAGACATTATAAACAGACATTTTCTGTAGGCCTACTTGCAAGATTGTTGGTTTACTTAACCCTTTCAGCGCCAAGTGCCAGAGCTCTTTCTTTTAAGTGCCAGATACGAGTGGATCGGCCTGGCTGAGTTCAACCTCTTTAGTGCCAGCAATGTCTATATGGGTTTGAAGAAATCACACTGTTAACATATTTTTGTAAGTCCCTATAGCGAAGGAATGCATGCCCTTATCTTCTAAGCTTTGTGCATTGACATACAGGTAAGTAATGGTAGATGTTATCCTTTTCACTTTTCACGACACCAAAATACAGGGGACGAAAAGTTATTGCAGTATTTAGACAGTTGGGTTGTTATCGGATAGCAATAGCAGCAATGAGACGATGATGATTTTATCATGGTCCCTGGTTCTTAACCTCGCAAGAAACTATGTTTGGATGTTTGTGACACATCAACAGTGTTTTTAATATTATAAAGGTAAATAAAATGTAGCATAAAATATAACATGTACAATTCAACAGAAATGCTCCAGAACAATATTTCATGCTCTAAAATAATTTTCACTGCAGCTGCCCTTGGTGAGTAGACCTAACAGGGTGTCAATATTTTGGAAAGTCACGGAAATTGAAAACGGTCAGGGAAAATCAGGAAATTTTGTAAAATAAAGGAAAAAGTCAGGGAAATTTGTATAAAAATATGAAATAATCAGGGAAAATAACCAGCTCCAGTGAGCAGAATGTGAGGGGCATGTGTTTTGCTCCAGTCTGATATAACACAGGCTGTGAGCAATTTTCTTTTCGGTACTTGAGCTAATCACTTCTCATGTTTGATTCGTGGATGGAGGAGGCAGAATTCTGTTTTGTTTTGTTTACAGAGAACCTTGAAAACATTGATTTTTGTGGTCATGGAAGGTCAGGAAAAAGTCAGGGAAATCTTTAAAATTTCTATGGACACCCTGCCTAAAATTGTGTTTATTACTCTTCTACACGTTATTGTTTTAATGTATTCAACAAATCTAGAATAATAATGCATGTTATTTGTTTTAGACAAAGCATTCTTTACTTTAAAGCATTTAGTTTTTCTTCATGTGCATTTTTTCTACCAAATTTTTAAACAGAAAGTATGCAATAATATTTTCTTATGAAAATATTGATTTTGATGCTGTATGTAGAAGCTAATATTAAGTTACGTCTATTAATATCATAAACAAATATTACACTACATTGGCGTATTTATAAAAAAAGCTATTAATCACTTCTCAGGTTTGATATGTGGATGGAGGAAGCAGAATTCTTTTTTATCTTGTTTTCAAAGAACCTTGAAAACGTTGATTTTTGTGGTCATTATTTATACACATTTTTCCATAATACATCTTTTCCGCTCAAAACCACTTGGTACCTTATGCCGGTAAAGAGTGGCAGGATGCTGGCACTCTCCAACTGATTTCGGGAATATGAGCAAATTGGCTTATGGCATGCAAAGGGTAAAAAGAAAAAATCTGTCAACTGTTTTTTTTTTTTGTGTTAAAACATCTTTTCTCCATTTCTGCTCCAAAACGAAACAAGGAGAAAAAGAAAAGAAAGGAAGAAAAAGGGAAGACCATGGATGATTCACTTATGGATAACTGAGAGTTTACTATAATAGAATTCTCTGTATTTTTTAGTCATGGTTACTTTTTATAATTTAATGTCTGGGCTACTCATTAAGTGTTTAATTTTTAATGTTTTTTGTGAATCTGCAATACCCATGTTTTGATAGAGAGAAGCTTGAAGCTTGGAAGTGTTAATAGTGAGGCTGGTGGTGCCTCCTCACACCTGGCACTGCATGTGCTTATTGATCAACTCATGGTGCAAGGCTGTGTCATTATGACAGAACAGCCAGCCCTCACTCATGACCTCATATATTATACTTTATAAAACTTTAATAATGAAGCTCTAATGCTTGTTTTTATACAGTTCAGAAACTATCTTCTCGTCTTCTGTCCAGAAATCTAAAAGTAAAAATTTATAAGACTATTATCCTGCCAGTTGTATTATATGGATGTGAGACATGGTCGCTTACTTTTCGGGAAGAACATAATCTGAGAGTGTTCGAACACAGGGTGCTTAGAAAAATATTTGGGTCTAAATTAGTGATTTATTCAAATCATATTAAATTATGAAACAAACAAACAAAATTATTGTACATTATAAATCATACACGTACAAAACACTCGTAAGAACAAGAAGTTGTTGAACAAAATAAACTGTAAAATGTAAAAAATTTCTGCCATAGTGGAAGAAGGTAAGAATGTTCCCATGACAGAGGCTGCATTTCCATGTTGAATTGCTAGACTTAGCCTTTGTTTTAGGAATAACTTCGACCTTTGTTCTCTTGTCGCTATCTGTCTTGGCCTAAGAGAGATGAAAATGGGGACTGGAGAAAACTGCATAATGACAAGCTTCATATAATAATATAGTAATAATAGTAATAGTAATAATAATAATAATAATAATAATAATAAACTTTATTGATCCTTGGGCCTATACAAGCAATAGATCTTGTCAGCATATAAAATATATATATACATAATATAATACAGTGGAACCTTGTTAGCACGTTCCTCATTACTACGTTTTCCCGCATAGTAAGTCGTTTTTTGGAAGTCCCGGCCCCAATCTTAATAATTACATGTTTAAATGTTTCTTTAACACGTTTTGGTTTCACGCTTAGTACGTTCGTATTTGGCTCGCCAACCACACTTTGCCAAACACAAGCTTTGTTTGTGTCCGATCGTGTAATCTCTATGTCAGAATTCTTGTACTCTTTGCTCTATGGGACCAATCGTCAGTCATTATAGTTGCTTCTCATTGGTCATTTGGACACCAATCGGCAGCCATTGTGTTTGCTTCTCATTGGTCATTTTGACGTCATGCAGATTTTTCAGCGTCAGCTGTGTAGTCGCCATTTTTTTTCATGATTTTTTTATTGTGTTCTCTAGGTAGTGAAATATGTTTCAAATTTCTTACGGTTCGTGTGGTGTCGAGAAGAAAATATTAGAATGTTTGATGAAATGTAGGCTAAAAAAGCAGATCATGCTTCTCACATGGGTATAGGATCACATTTCATTAGCAATTTGACTTTGTTCGCTAACATTCAGGCACGTCTGAAATTTTGAACAATTACACTTCCAGTTATTTTATGTTTGTTAATAGATTGTGGAGTGCAACTTGTTTCATGTGTGATGTTTTAGAATAAAGTGGATGCTTTTTTGTGTGAATTTCGTATGGTTTTTCATTAAATATGGCTCCCATACATTCCTTCAATTTTTGCAACTTTTGTTTAATTTTTTCAAATAAAATCGTTAGGCCTATGTATTTGTTTACACAATTTGAATCTCGCATAACTAATGGCTTGGCATAGAAGCTCCTGTGTGTCAATATGGGTATTTCTGAGTCATTAGGATGCACTTTTGAGTGGTTCTGAGCAACTTAGAAAACATAGGCCTATCTACATACTCCCTACGATTTTTTTTTAAATTTTCAGTAGTACGTTTTCCTGCTTAAGACGTATATTTTTCTCAGTCCCTAGAAAAACGTCTTAACGAGGTTCCACTGTATATAAAAACTACAGTTTTACTTATACATAGTCCAATATATACTAAATATCAGGTTAAAAAAATACACAATCACATAATTATACAGTTAAAACTTAAATAAATTAACAAACCTTACATTATGTTGAAACTTTTAAAAAACTAAATCGCAAACACTGCATCCAATAAATTCCTTATAACTGTAAAAAGCTTTCTTTCTTAGCCACCTCTTAAGAACTTGTTTAAAATGATTTGTTGTCACTTCTCGTGCTGCTAAAGGTAAGTGATTAAAAAATTTTAGACTAAGATACCTATGACTATTAGTTGTTTTACTTAGTCTAACATTCGGAACCTCAATATTATGTTTGTTCCTCGTATCATAAGTATGGACTTCAGACCTAAGAGCGTATGTGTTAAAGTGTTCCTTACCAAATACGAGACATGAATAAATATATAGGCATGGTAAGGTCATTATTTTTAATGTAGTTGAACACAGGTCTACACGATTGATTATTTTGCAAACCCATTATAATTCTGACAGCTTTCTTCTGCCATATAAAAGCTTCTTTCATATGTGCACTGTTACCCCACAAAAGTATTCCATATTGTATGTGAGTGTGAAAGAAGGCATAGTATGCTGTCATCAACTTATCCCTTCCAATGCATAGCTTTAATTTTCTTAACAAAAAGGTAACTCTTGAGAGTTTTTTACATAAGTTCTCTATGTGGGTCTTCCAAGCTAATTGGCTGTCCAAGTAGATTCCAAGTAGCTTTACCGATTTACAATTTTCCGAGTTATTATTTCTTAAATAAAAATATGTGTTCAGTTTTAGTTTCATTTATTTGTAAATTATTAGCCTTTAACCATACAGTCGCTTTTTCAAAATTTACTTTCTCATTTATCTTTACTACATCAAAATTCCTATTGACTGTTAAGAAAGTTGTGTCATCCGCATAAAGAACTGATTTGCATTGAAGATTAGATGGTAAGTCATTCATTAATACTATGAAAAGAAAAGGCCCCAAAATTGATCCTTGTGGAACTCCTGCTTTTATAATTTGAAGAGAGGAAGTGTTGTTACCCAAAGCCACCATTTGTTTTCTATTACTCAAATACGAAATTAACAGTTTTAATTCTATTCCATTTATTCCATAGTAGCATAGCTTTTCAATTATTATTTTGTGGGAGACTGTATCATTAAGAGTCAGTAAGAGTCATTAAATCATGGAGGATGAAATGAGCTGGACATGGGGAAGGAAAGACATATCTCAGAAATATTGATTAGGAGATCCGAAGGAAAAATACCACTCGGAAGACCTAGACGTAGGCGGGAGGACAATATTAGGATGGATTCAAGGGAAGTAGGATTTGCGAGGGATGATTGGATAGGGTTAGCACAGAATAGGGTTGAATGGTGGGCTCAGGTAAGCGCTGCAATGAACCTTCGGGTTCCATAAAATAGATAATATTCCTTTAGCTTCCTGAGGAATTGTCTATTGCCATTGAGTAAGTAATTAAGTAATAATGAAGCTCTAAAACGGTGTAGCCTGCTAAAAAATATTATCACAATATTTAACTGCCCTAACTCAGCTCATTTACCGGCCAAAGGCATTCACAAAAGCAGTTCTTTTAGTAGACTCTAAAGCAGCAATAGAAGCAATCACATCCAACTCAAAACCTCAGTAAAAAACTACAAATGAAATAAGAAAAACGCTAGATGTACTAAACAACTTACATAAAACCATCAACTTCCAATGGATACCTTCACATGTGGGAATCCAAGGGAACGAAATTGCTGACCTTCTGGCAAAAAAGGGAACCAGTCTTCATCAAAAAACCAAAACCACTACAAAAAATGAAGCAAAAAGAATCCTCCAACGAAAATGGAGACAGAAATATGAAAGTTCCTGTACTGAGGCTATGAGAAGAAAAGCATGGGATAACATACAAAAAAACTGGACAGTCAACAGTAAAAAACCAAGAAAGGAGGCAGTAGCTCTGTTTCGGCTAGACACCGGACATGACTGCTTGGCCCAACATCTCCACAGAATAGGAATCCTCAACTCAGACAGCTGCACACTCTGCAATAGTATGGACCCCATGAATAGGCACCACCTCCTACTCTGCAACAAACTGGACAAGTCTAAACAAGAGAGACAACTAATCTCACATCTCTACTGGGACGCCAGATTCCAAATGGGCTAGATGACCCAATGGAAGACCATTGGAAGAAGAAGGAGAAGAGATATTTAAAAATTAGCAAATTTAATGACAAGGCAAAGGAAAATAAACGAAGAATATACATATTCAGTTACTGTATTTTACAGATCCTAAGACATACTTTTTTACCTTAAAAACAGAGCCTTAAAAGTTGGGTGCGTCTGATGGTCCGAAGTACACTAAACAAATTAAAATTATGGTAAATATTGCCGGAATACCATAGTTATAAACAAGGTGTTGTAAACGATAAGATAGTTACAAATTTTGACACAGACTGCACATCAGTGCACTTGTCACAATTGCAATAAAATCAGGTGTACAATGCAAAAAGAAAGGAATGTTGAGTTCTTTTATACAAAAGGAGTTGGCTCCGCTTGGTGGTTTAAATGAAGGCAATGACCTCTAAACAGCCTTGTCCCTTTACACTTACTGTATGCTGAATTGAGGGTTAGAGAGTGTAAAAGGTATTTTCAGTCTTTCATGAGAAATCAGTTCAGTTGTTAAAATTTACGTGACGCCACCTGTACAGAAGAAATTTTCGTACAACGCAGGTTTTAAGTTAGAAGTGAGTTACACTGATTTCATTGTACAAGGTTATAATTTGTTTATGGATTGAAGTATATTATTCCCTTTAAAACTTTTAATTTAGAATCACATTAAATTTCTTTTCCATCCTAAAATCAAGGTTCGTCTTATAGTCCATAAAATACGATACATAAATTCATAGCAAACATTACTTGAATGTTCAGAAAGTTTATATGAACCTGATACCAGTAGCATTTCTATACAGTTATACCAGGTGTGTATTTTGGTTCAAATATTGCCAGCTGTTGAAAACGAAAATCGATTGCAACTACAATCGATGTGGCGATCAATATATTTAGAATGGCCTCGTTTAGTAAATTCCAGAGCTCATCAACGTTTATGGCAGTTGTAATAATGGTTACAGATAGAATTACTGTTATGAATAAGTGTAGACTTTCATGACTGGAGTTCATATTAAAAAAATTTTCCAGGCTGATATGTCGTGGTCTGCTGGAAGTAAAATATCCCAGATTTTTTGTCTGCTGCTGTGATGGACATTGTGAGTAACGAGGTTGAAGTCTTCTGGTTGGAGGTTCCACTGCATCTAATGTGCTAGCCAGTATTACTGCCCTATTTATATCAGCTGGGGTCTTCCCTGATAGGCCGGGGGCTGACAGCGGCTGAATAGGTGGTGGGGATGATGTCAGTTCCACATTACTGGAATCTTCTGGTTGATTCTCCTCGTCCTGTGTCTGGATCTTTCTTAGGCCTGTAATCACAGGATGCCAAGTTCTGTGCAATTTTAGTGACTACTCCTCATTGGAATTGAATTGCTAGCACATCAGACACAGTGGAACCTTCAGCCGGAAGACTTTGACTGCATCACTGAGGGCGTCCACCACAGCAGTTGTCAAAACGTCTGGTTATTATACTTCCAGCAGTGTTGTTATACTTCCAGCAAACCACAACGTATCAGCGTGGAAAAATCTTTTAATTTTGATACAGTATTGTTGTTAGTTCAAAGTCTCTGTTCGCGCAAACTACCTGTTTTGCTAACAGTTTTATTCTTGTCTAACTAGTCTTTCTGTTCAAACGTTCCGCTATATCAGTTCGCGCCCTGAGTCAGCAGGATGTGGCGGAGTGATACATTCTCAGCGCCTTTTTTCTTGCAAGTCATATGGTAGGTGCATAGTTTAGTGACCCTCGTGAATAGACGCGGCGTCATTCCAAGTTAGTCAGATTCTAGCATTCACATGAAACAGTTGGTGAATCGCTTCTCCAGTTCGCGCCTTTCCTAGACAATAGCCGCAAGTGGCTTTTGCTCTTAAGTCGCGAATTAGTACACAATACTTCAAGTTACAAGTGTTGTCGTGTTCGTGTAATTATTCTACAATAATTCACGCAAGTTTCATTATTATCAGCTTATTAGATCAGTCTATTAAGCTCGTAATAGTTCGAGAGCATTGTGCAACCAAGCGTTCGCAGTGATTCAGCTATTTTAGTGTAATTAATATCAAGATTACTTCTTCTACAGTATTTCCATTAATTCAGGACAGAATTCCGAGTGTTTTGATACATTATTCAGTACTGCCATAAATTCAGAAATTTATCGCCACGTGTTACAACATTTACGCGCCAAATCTCAGTACATTGGTTATTGCAAGTTATGCAATCATATTACAGTACTCATTATTAGAAGTGGTTATTTCAGTGTATTTATTTCATTCATTTAACCAACATATATCGTGTGAATAAATGTGCATAGTTAAAATTACATGTATAAAGTTTTGCTCCAATATTACATCTGTGGGCCTCTGTTCTCAACGACCTGCGATTAATCCACTTGCTCTCCATTGGGTGTCTGTCCCTTACAGACTGGTCCTCCTAGCTATCAGAGAATTCCTTTCCTATGTTTGTTCCTATCGAACATAACCCCATCATTTGGCATCTCCTTGTTCCGAAGATATGCCCCCTTACCCAGCAGTCTCCTTTAGTATTTGTTAATATGTGAACAAAGACATAATGGGTTACTCACAGTGGATGAACTTCTACACAGTATCACAACGTTTCGTCCAAGCCGTCTGGTCTTCCTCAGGTGAATATGCCTTGGCATCAACTGCCAGGGGTTGACGAGAATAGGAAATTCCCATGCTGCCATCTGACTGCGTCATCACGAACATTGTACTTCTACCATGCTTCCGGATCCACTCCTTTGGGATGTTGTATTCAGATTCTTCTTTGTCACATGCCAGTGGTGCTGGAAATTTTAACTCACAGTTTTTCTTCCTTTTCTTTAATCTTCTTTATAAACCCATCCACTCATCATCCATATTCCCTTCATACCTATTAAACTAGGCCCAATGTGACAATACATTGAGCTCAATGTCGTTTTAATATCTTATAAAGTAATGAATTAATTTAATTTATTAACTATTTTAATACACAATAAAAGCTAAATTTACAGCATATTTTAGTTTCTCTTTTACTTCTCATATAAACTTCAGCTTTTTGTTTTTAATATTAGTGGTATATAGGCGGAATTACATAAACTAACTAATTAAATTGTTGTGAAGATGTAATTAACAGTGTGCTAATTGTTACAGGAGGATTTGATGGCACAAGTAATGTTCTGGCTGGAAAATTGTACAACATCCCAGTTAACGGAACTCATGCACATGCTTATGTTACATCATTCTCTGATCTCAGTGAGCTCAAGAACAAGGTAAATTCTGATAACCATTCCATGATTAAATTGGATTTTTGTGTTGCTGATATTCCTCTACTTCAGATGATATGTGAAGCATTCACATTGCTAACAAAAAATAAATTTTATGAGGTGTTCATAAATAAACTTTTAAGGAATTCCATGTATCACATTTAATTGTATTACTCATTACTAGGGCCTGGATTTTTAGGTTTTGATAATAGGTATTTTAGCCTTTTATTTCCTTGGAATAGCCCTTTTTAAGTTTTAAACAAACTTTTTTAGCTGTCTTAATAAAACACTAATAGTAACACAGAAAATTGTATTATAATTTTTTGACACAGTCCCTCCTATATTTCTCTGTCGTCAGTCGGCAACTTGTTGTTTGAAAGTTGAAACGACAATGGATTACTTGCAGATTTTAATGTATTTCAGACGGCTCAAGTTTAATTTCCTGTGACGTTGAGGCAGCACATTTTCGAGTTACAAAGACAAACGCCATGTACATTGTTAATTTCAGTGCGTTGCATAAATTTATTTTTATTATGTCTTTTCTTAAAATGCATAAATTCATATATTAAATAGGCCTATGTGAAAATAAATTTTATTTTCCTTTGCATCAATTCGAAGATCTTTTTAAAAATAATATTTTTCTGCAAAAGTTCAAGTCTTCTTTAGCCCCTAGTTTTTTCAGTAAAAGTCCAATTTAGCCCCTAGTTTTTCTGCAAAAGTCCTCTTTAGCCCCTTTTAGGCCCATTAGTCCAATTTAGCCCTTTTTAAGTTCTATAAGATTCATATATTCTGAAGCAACGGGCATGAAACTGAAAAATACGTTAAAATGTTCTAATTAGGAAGCTGGGGGAAAAATAGGTTAAAACCTTCAAATCCAGGCCCTGCTCATGACATTCTTACAAAACTCTCAAACAAGGCTAAAACAACACAGTTTAATTTATAATTATGAAAGTAAAGTAAATAGGCTTCCTCATTTGAAAATGTAAATTATTTAAAAATTAAATAAATTAAAATACTCCAAATCATTTGTAATTTTTTATTTACTATCTTAAAAGGCCCGGCGTCGCCCGGGTTTTTATTTTGTAATTTGAAATTAACTTATGAAGAACTTTCGATTTTCAAATTCTAGGGCCTTGTATAATATGTAGGCCTACATAGGACTTTAAATGAGGAAAAACAACTTTTCACACTCAAACTATTCCCTCAGAATACGCTAGATATAGCTTTCTATTACTTATAGAGGATGTCGAATGCTGCATTCCGTTGCTTCAACACACCATGCCTGAGAGGGGTTGAAATAAGAAGAAACAAATTCCGATTACATAAGATTGTATTGTCTTTATGGAAATTTTTTATTTCTCACTCTCATGTTACCATACAACAGTTTCGGAGCTGAAAAAAGTGAGTATCACTTTCATACATTCCTCCCCCAAAACCTGGGACATAATATACTGCGGGCATAGGACTGAAAATATTCCATCCTATTTTGTTTAGGGCGTATGATAAACATCCTACAGCTATGAGTGACGTATCATTGGATAGGATTTTTTTTCACCGACTTCTGATATAGCTTACTCACTGGCACACACTTAAGCTGTCCCTGCAATACGACCGCTTATTCTACATCAAAATGCGATGTGAGAAAATTATATTTTCCATGTCGAGGGTAGAGAAAGTTATGTGACTGCTTCACATTGTGCTTTATTTTCTTGGATTTCATTCTTCAAGAATTATTTTCAAAAATGTATTAATTACATCGATAGCATCAGAATTTGTTACAGCCCAGTATTATGTAGTTCCCAAATCCCTATGTGAACACTGTAGACAATACACTGTTGTAATGATAACTGAATTGCATTTCATTTTTCAGTATAATATTTTCAGAAATTATATACATTTTCAAGGAAAGGAGTGGTTTGTTTGAATTTTAGTGTTAACCGCGTTACTTCCCGGGCTTAACTGGGTATGAGTGCAAAATTTCGTGCAAATTGGTCAATAAATGTAGATTTGTACAGGGAACATACATACCCACATACAGACATACACACTTTCGATTTGGCTTGGTTGAAAAGCTCACACTTTTTTTTTTTGTTATGAAAACATGTGACGGCAGAACTTTAACTGTGACAATGTCACACTTCAATTTTTTAAAATCTGTTTTTATGTGAACAATTGACAGCAGAACTTTCTAACTTTGCCTCATTTCACATTTCCGACTTTTCCCGTGGATTTTCCAAAATTTTTCTTTCATACAAACCTTGCCCTGAGATTAAACACATTATCTTCAAGAGCACTCTCTACTTCATTAAATTGACTACTTACTAGTTAGCCGGCTTTCAGGTGGACATTCCACCCATCGCCAGACTATGTCCCACTGCTGAACTTCCATCTTGTACCTCTTGATGGCGCTGCGGTGGTTTCACGAATTTCCCAATCAACCCCAATTCATTCTCCTCCGGGATGTCGAAATTTTGTAGCTTATTCCTATGTTTTTGTATGAAGATCTTTTCCCATATGGTCAATTCAACTGGATAATGGAGATTTTTCAATAAGGCTGCTTCTTTTATCACGTTATGGTCCGAATTCCAGACATGTGAAGCTACTGCGGACTTATCAGTTTCTTCTTGTCTGATATTCCTGTGGTGCTCTTTCCATTGAGGTTCATTTTTGTTTTTCCTATGTATACATTGTCACAATCATTACACTTTATTTTAAAGATGCCTGATTTTTGTCCTGGCGGAATTTTGTCTTTCAATTCTGATCTTAATAAGTTTGCCCTGACAATTATGAACACAACAAAAAAAGAATCAGACAAATCGGTCAAACCGTTCTCAAGTGATGCTCCGTCATACATTTTGGAAATTCATTTTTATTAATATAGATAAAGTAAATTTAATAATAATAAAATCAGATAAACAAAGTACAAAAATGTTTTTGTTTATTCGTGACGATTGCAATTAAAGTTATTTTTGTAATCAGTTTCCGAGTTAAGCTCCAGATTGATTCATTAAGCAGGCTTATGGAAGAACAAAGGTCTAAAGTTTGTTAAGCATATGTGAAGGAATATATGGATAGTGTTATTTGTCAAAGCTAACTGTATTGCAACTTCCAGAGCTGTATATGAACTCTATAAAACAATATGTTGTCATGAGACCTGATTTGGATTTGATTAATTCTATCTAATACATTACCATAAAATAGGCACTAAAGTGGGCATTACTTCAGTACCAATATCAAAGGCTTCTTCCCATGGACGTTATAAATGCGTATACTTAGTTTGATGAAAATCCGATAAAGTGTATTTGAGTTATCATGCATACAGACACACGGACAAACATTTTCCTGTCCACCACACAATCTCATAAAATACCATTCTGGCACTTAATAAATAAGAATTAGCTCCTAATCATCCCAATTTGGGCAAGGGCCTTCTGCTATAATCAGAGTAGCTGCCGAAAGAAAGCATCTGGGACTAGCCTGCCCTGAGAACTCTAAAATCTATGATGAATATCTTAACTAATAATAAATTATCCTTATTTAAGTAATTATTCTATCAAGTTCATATACTTCAAGTAATTCTATCAACTTCTGATTAGCTATAACGAACTTTTCAATTTACCCCTTGTCTAACATTTCTCAAGTGCTCTTTCCGTCTAGTATTGAGATTTCTATTTGTTTTGCCTTTGTATATCATATTTACCGCATAATCATCACATTTTTAGGCCTTTTTTCCCCCTGTGAAAACACAGTGCGATCATTATGTGAGGAAAGGCTGGAACTTAACAAATACAGTATAGTCCCGCTATTCCAAACTAATTGGGACCAAACACGGTTTGGTTTAGCTGGAATTCGGGATAGGTGGATTTCATAAATAATATCAACGTATTGACTTGTTAAGGCGTAACTGAACTCATATCACACACAGACGCAGCAAATGCTCTTGACCTCGCCTTACGCTACAACACGCTTCATCAACACCAAATGATGCTATGTTCATGCGGCGATGGCGGAACATTGCATCCTCAAGTTGATTCAGTGCACTTCGTCAGAAAAAAATCACTGACTTTACTTCTTAAGTGTGTGTGGAATAGGTGGATTTTCGGAATAGCAGGACTCTACTGTATAGGCCTACAGTAGACATACCTTACCATGAAAGAAAAAAGTATTATTAAACTACAGCTACAGAGTTATTAAACTACATGTGTGCAATGAAATTATGCCAAACATCATATCAATTCACGGAAAGATGATCAATCTGAAAAAAAAGTAGGATTACTTACATTGGGTCGTATCAATAAAACTA
The DNA here is from genome assembly GCA_964059195.1 of Ectobius pallidus. Lineage (NCBI taxonomy): Eukaryota > Metazoa > Arthropoda > Insecta > Blattodea > Ectobiidae > Ectobius > Ectobius pallidus. The sequence continues at coordinate 7,944,617 of CAXKWD010000008.1, read as the reverse complement.
AGTTGAAGCTTTGGTCTTTTAGAGAAGAACACTTGCTCATTGTTCTGTCATCTGATTCAGTGATCATCAAGACATCTGATTTCAAAATAGCTACTCAGACAATTGCCTTAGAATAATGTAAAGAAACTAAATTTTTCAAATGTTTGGCTTAGACCTTTCTCATTCTCATTCTCAAAACCTCAAGAGAAGCAAGCCATATATCAGCCTACAACACCTTATTATATGGCCAAATATAAACTTAAATAAAAGTATAAACTCATTGGTCTTCTGATTGGAGCGCGGGGCAGCATTCCATCTTTTTTCGTGAATGTGTGCAAGAGACTAGGGATTCCTAATTCCACCATTCTACAAGTTTCGAAACTGGCACTGAAGGGATCTGTCTCATCATTGCGCCATCACTTCTATTATGATCATACAATTCTTCAATTTGTAATATCTGGTATAAGTTTAAGTTGAATTTTTTTCTCAAACTGTAGGGTGTGTTATACTTCTTTGTTAATAGAAGCATAGTAAGCTTTGTCGTTTAGGCAATCTTGTAATCAAGAAAGCAAATAATTTTTTTTTTTTTAAATGAATCAGTAGTTGCTGTATTCATGCCTAGTTACTGTGGCAGGGAATATAGGATGAGCTTCGACATTGAGTAATCTCTAATCAGTATGGCCTGGGAAGAGAGAGACCACGTCATTGGACAGAGAGAAGTTTTCCCAGTACAGATTATACTTTGAGGTGAATAGAAGTTCTGATACAGTGAAACCTCCATACATCGATATTTGTGGTCCCTAGCAGATTGTATTGTTATATTGAGGGGTTGTGATTTACCACATGTTAGAGTGCATGCAGAAAACTGCGTAATCCAGGCCTATTGGATAATTAATGGAACAGACGTGTGAAGAAGTAGAACTCTTAATTTTGTTACTTAACTTACTGACTTCTGTTGAATTTAGCTACTTTACATCCACACACTAAAAAAATGACTATTCAGACTGTTTTAACATCATGGATCATGGCACGCTTTGACCCTAGCCATGTGTCAGAAATTCAACATACAGCTAAGGCAAAAGTAAAACAGTTGCTCCTTATGGTGTTTTAATTGCACATTATGTTCACGTTAAAGTAACAACCTAACTCAAAGTATGTTTTTGCACACATAAGGGATGATTTTAGCCTTAATGATCCAATTTTCCACCCCTCATGATCTTTCATTCCTGGAATTTCTAAGAAATGTAACAGATCAGGCACCCAGAAAACAATATTGGTGGCTGATACCAGCTACCATCCATAGGGCTAGGCTACTGGTTTTGCAGTACAAATTCAACCTCCAAATATCGTTATAAACGGATGTTTCTAAAATAGCTTCATTGTTATAGTGACATTTAGGGCCTGTACGACGACCTGCTGGTATCATATTTATCTGCCAGATAGAGAACCTATCTGGAAGTTGGCCAAGAATTGTGTATTGTGATCTCCTGACAAAATCTGTCTGGCAAGACAACTTCCAGATAAGCTAGCAGGAGGATGGAGTGGCTGACAAGCTTCCAACTGCTAGTTAGGAATCTTGGTTGAAACAAGATGGCAGTGCGCCGAAGTTTTCTGGCCACCTGAATTTTAGAACTGATGCCGGAAGATTTAATTTACATAAAATTGTCATTTTATGCTCACATATGAATGAAATAGAATTGAACAAATAGATTAATGCACTTAAAACGATATGTTGTTATGTAATTTAATTGTACAAATACAAATCTGAGCTGCCGCACCCAGGGCCGTAGCAAGGTCCTTCTGCGTCCTTGGCGAGTTTGACAAATCTGCGCCCTCCAAATGAACAATTTTTTTAAATTTCTGTAAAACTGATTTTCTTAAATTCGCTCGCAGAAGGTTTTTATTTGGTCCCATTTCTTAAAAAAACCACTGCCTAATAGATCAAAACTAATAATGTAGACTAAGCTATGATGGTCATGGTAGTTTTAGTTGGCACATTTTTTTACTGAAATCATTCTTACCTATACAACAGAAGCAACGCCAACATCAACAAGAGACGAAACAACACAAACATTAATATTGTTTCACTGTTTAATTTAAAAATAGCTTAGTTAAAACATACAATAATAATCAGAGCCCGGATTCTAATGGCATGTCATCTTTTTTATTGATGCTGCATAGACATTGCCAATTTGTAGATAAATCATAATCATGGCCTCTAGATTATAGAAATGCATTTTTATTAGGTAATTTTTTGACATTGTATGCAATTTTATATTTTTAGGGCATTTATTTCGTCCCCAGCGGTGCTGTCTTTGAAGTGTTTGTTTAATGCAAGAAGGACACACTCTGTGTTGAAGTGTTGTCATGTCTCAGTCGGAAACGAGAATCAAAGGAACGCCAAAATGTTGTATTACATTACTGTTGTTGTTAGATTGACTTGGCACCAGAGTCTGCCACCTGCTTGTATTTGAGAGTGTAAACTACTGTTTACCCTCAAAAAACAATATAATCCGGCAGACCGCAAAAGGAAATGCCGAAGTTTGACTCGCCAGTGCCTCAGTGTGAGTATAAATTTCCGGAAGGAAAGAATATTCACAGCAAAAATCAAAGTTTTTTAGACCTACAACATCCTCTCTGAATTTAAGGTTTTAACAATTATGTACAAATTATTCTATAATTTTGTGTGTACAATAATAATTTTTTATAAATAAAATATCAGTTTTTAGGTCATTCTTTATAGTTATTAAGTCATTTTCTTTAAATTTTGGAGTCATTTTATAGGTCATTTTTCAAACAATTTTAGGTCATCAGAATTCGGGCCCTAATAATAATACAGTATAATATAATTAAAAATAATAGCAGCGACTATAATATCAGCGCCGGCCTTAGAAGGGAACTTGATCAAAACAAACTGCATGTGTACTGCCACCATCGGCCACGGATCACAACACATATTATTAAATGTAAAGTTACAGAAATTAATTTTAATGTACATTAATACATTGTGTGATTAAAAAAACTAAACATTTTTAAAATAAGAAATTTTAGTTCACACTTAATTTATAATAAACTAGTAATAACAAAAGGAATTGTGATCTGCGCATTCGGCTTTTTCTGTTGTAATAATATAGTTGGTCAGTCATTTTTGCATGTAGCATGTAACAGTATGAGCGATGCCATTGTTGATCGCTTTGTAATCAATCCTGCCGACAGTAGTAGCACTGAGGACGACAATCAGCTGGAAAGGGATTGAGTTTAACCACTTTCATCACAATAATAACGTACATATTAATTTTCATTGTCGTTATATCTTTCCATACTGTTCATGATTTATGTTTTACTCTGTCAATATGAATCGTGTTAATTAAAGGACGTTGCATGACTGCTTTTTGCTTGTAGACAATCGGCATAATACTATAGGTGTAGATAGTTCACGTGCATTAATGTTTAATAACCTGAAAGATTTCTTCCACTAACGTGGAATTTATATTGCTTGATAAATTGCACCAGCCTAAAAAAGGCGGGGTTTTTTCATGGTTAATTTTGCGCCCTCTTCGTACCTGCGCCCTTGGCGGTCGCCCACCTAGCCACCGCCTAGCTACGGCCCTGGCCGCACCTAGTGGAGGACTACCGAACTACAACAAACACACCTCTCTGCTCAGCGAGGTAAGGACCATTTTACAAATTTTTATTGCGTTCTTGCCGGTAGCAGTTCAGCGGTGGTATTACAAGGCATCTTCCAGTTAAGCTATCTGGAAGTCACGTATCTGGAGGATTTGTTGGCAGGTGGTAATACAGGCCCTTAACATTATTAAGATAGGAAATTCGCCGGGACCAAACAAAAATATAGCTACATGTGGGGTTATCGTTACATCAATCTTTGTTGTACAGAGGTTTGAATGTATAAGTATTCAGGCTTTCACGGCCAGTGTCTATTAAAGTCAACTCTTCTGGGCTTATGGGCTGTGGTTGGTCAGTTTTGTTGGCTGACATTTTGCTGTGTCAGGCATCTTCAGAGCATTGTCTAAGGCTGCTACTTTCCCTGTAAGACAGTATAAATACGAGGGTCGTTTAAAGGAAGGGTAAACTAAAAAAATACAATTTTTTGATTTTAATCTCATCGCACGGAGCTTTGAATTACGAAACGAATGGTGATCTCGTGAACTTCAGGCGCCTAATATTACACTTTGTACGGGTGAAGTAAAAAGCTCCTGTGACATCACGCGAGACAATTCATTGACAGGACGACAGCTGCTGTAATGCTCGTGCATGCTGTTTCTACATACACCACAAAGTCTCATTGGTATTAGTTGTTGATAGAGATGTCTACAATGTTACCTTATAAGGACGAACCTCGGTATTCACAAATTAATTTCACACAAAAAGAAAATGACAAGGAATTATTGAAAGAATTGCAAGGAAGAAAATAAAATACGGAATGGTGTAAGTGTGGGCTGTGTATACAAATGAAAATGAACCATGAAAGTGTGTGTTGTTGGGACTGTGAAGGAATTTGTGAACAGAAGGGAGTTGTAGGCTGTATAACACAACATGCCTCATTCGATAGCGTTATTATAAAAAAAGATACACTAGTTGCCAATCGTTATCAGTTAATACTTAGAGCTAATACAGTTCAAAAACAAAATATTTTTCAAGATACGAACAGAGTCACTTTCAGATTCAGAATCATCTTTTGCGGTAGTAGAAATGTCTGAAATGCTAAAAGAGTTATCTAAATCACAATTTCTAGAAGAAACATTCAATGAATCTGTGCAAACATTGACATAAGTTTCATTTCCTAGTTCACACTGAACGCCTACGCTGTTAGAAACTGAATTTTCGTCATAAATACTAGATTCCACATTCATGATTTGTTCATTCCCGGATACTGATGGATTACTGTTCGAATCTTGCAACAACTCTCTCATTTCCTTCTTCCTCAAGTACGACTATTTTCTTTTCTTCATTGGCGGTGTTTCAGATTTCCTACGCAAAAGAAGTGGTGGCACAGTACTTCTTTTTTAAACAGATTGCAGGGTTTCTCCAGTTAACTGTTTTCGTAACTGTACCGAAAACTCGGTATCATTTTCTTCAAAATGTTGTGAACAAACCGTACTGTATTTATTAGGAATAAATTTTTCTCTTTTTATTTTGATCAGCCATTGCTTATAACGTTCGGTTGGGAAATCGATGGAAAGATATTTTAAGTGTGTTATCACTCTTTGACGATGAGTTTGTACACCCCACAACACAACAATAAACCATTGTTTGAACAGATACTCACCAAAAAACCGTAACAGTAGACAGAATGCTGTGAACTGTCTTTCACCGGGCGGGACTGAGTTAAGCATGACGTCACTTGCCCATCGCGTTACAATAAACATATTCGTTTTGTGATTAAATGTGAAGGTGTAAAACATTTCTAACAGTGAATATAATTTCTTAAAAACATTTTCTTTCAATCCGTATAATGAAAATGATGCTGAATTTTTTTAGTTTACTTTTCCTTTAATTACGTAATTAGACTAAGCCAAAATCTCCCATAAAATATCACAAATGCCATAATATTTATATTCAACTGATATCTCTTGATAATAAAAAACAATGAGAATTAGATAATCTTAGTACGTAGTATAATATTTCTGTCATGACAACAAAGTTAGCGAGGTGCATAAAGCTTATTTTAATTAACCAAAATTTAATTAAGTATGGATGCATCAAACAAGGTCATCTTACAATGGCAAATATGAGATATAACCATGCTGAAAGATAGTTTAAATTACGAGGCATTTCCGGAAAGTAAGTTCCGATTGCCAATAAAGAAAACAAAACATCAGTAAGTAAGATATATTTATTGTAATATTTACAGAGATTCATTGGCTACTTCTCTACATAGTGGGCACTGTTATTGAGGCATTTATCTTAGCGGTGTACCAACAATTGTATGCCCGTGTCATAGGACTCTGCCAGCGTTACGCAGAGAAAGGTGATGAGTTTCTTGACATTCTGTATCAGAAAAATGTGGGATCAACGTGCTGTCCTCATTTGCAAGCTTTTACTGCGAGGGGAAACCGTAAATGCTGATCAGTATTGTCAAATATTGAAAAATGTGAATGGAATGTTGAATGCAGTGATTTCATGGCTCCAGACTTTGACGGCAGAGTCCTATGATTTGGGCATATAAATAAACTCATACTACTTCATTACGTATGCAGATAGAAAAAGCCATGCACTCAGGGCTAAATAAGACCCGACAAAAACAAGGAATAGCCATATTATATGAAAGGCCAAAAACGGGACACAGATTCTATTTTAAAATGCGTACATTTTGAATAAGTGAACTTGAGAATGAATTATTATATTACATCTGAGACAGCGAGAATGAACTAGGATATGTGACTGTAAAAGGGGTGTGATGCTGACGGGACTAGCAAGAGAGGGATACAGTCAATTCACCATCGCAACAATTCTTGCATGCAATTCATCATGAACTAAAACGCTTACCATTTGGAAAACAATAAAACACCCCTATTGGTCCTGAATTCCACTGTGTCTAACACGATTAAAAGACTGGACTGCTCATAAGGAAGATTAAATTTCGTCATGGTAATTCGTTTGTCTAACATCGTTTAAAAACATTGTTCCTAAAATATCTTTCCATTCCTTTGCATTAACATATATTGTTTCCTCTATGCCAGTGTTTTTCAACCTTTTTCATGACATGACCCCCCCTAGTATCAAAAAATATTTCGCAACCCACAACCCCTTTTTCCATGTATGTTAAAAATATGTAATACAACAATTTTAGGCGTTTGCGTTATTTGCGCCATCTGTTGGTAACACTAGGAACTAGTGCAGGTTCCGGATGTTAGCAACAGATGGCGCTGGTAGTCCACGAAAGATCCACAAGTTTCGAGACGTTTCTTTACGCTTCGAGATAATTCTCGCTAGAATGCGCTGGCCTATAAATACGGCGGTCAACCGCGGCCATGGCAGTTTGATGCAAGACAGCGAAGGAAGTCGAATCAGAAGCAATCCCGATAAGTGAAAACGATTCAGAAGTGTAAATTCGGTGTTATGTGGACTGTAAGGTGCCTTGGAGTTGGAGTAATTATAGACTGATTTGTGAGCGTAAGTCACGCGTGGTCATGTCTGCTGTTTAGTTGATTGAAGAGTGCGAACTACTTGTTTTACGGTACGTATTTATTTGAGTTGTTATAATTGAAAATGGATAAATTCCTGAAAAGGTCATCAGAACCATCAACGTCTAGCGGGAGTAGTGGAATAAAGAAAAAACGTCTTTATGACGACAATTATTTAAAATTTGGGTTTACTGTGATTGACAGTAAACCGCAGTGCGTAATTTGCTTTGAAATTTTGTCAAGAGAAAGCATGAAGCCATCGAAGTTGGTACGCCACCTAAACACAAAACATGCTAATGAAAAAAATAAACCCGTGGAATTTTTTGAGCGAAAATTAAAAGCTCTTGAACATCAAAAAACTGCTATAGGACAAATGTCCAACCTAAATGAGAAAGCGTTGCTCGCTAGTTATCGAGTAGCTTTTCGTGTGGCTAAAGCAGGGAAATCTCACAGTATTGCCGAAAATTTGATTTTACCAGCGGCATAATGAATAGAGGAGAAAGTGTGATGACTGAGGTAGTTCACTGGTTCCGCCGCTAGGTAGCAGTTACTCTGCTTGTGAGTCGTGGGAGCAAGATTACTACGGGCGGTATAGGAAAAATTGCAAACATTATTAAACAAAATAATACATTAATCTATTTCAAAATGACTCGCCTTATCTAAATTGAATTGTTAGATACTTCTGACAATTTTCGGGCTGCTTTACACGTCTTGGAAGATCTCATCTCCAAAAATAAACATGGCCGTGTGTAACAGTAATTTCTCAGATTCCAAGAAGCTTGACCGTAACATTTCGTTCCACATCTTTCAAAAAATCGAAGATGTTCACAAGCAATGAACAATTATATAATATAGGTATGAAACAGCTAAGGGATGATTTGATCTAATATTTTATTGCCTAGAAAATAGGGTAGATGGTATGTTAGTATAATTTGATGAGAATTTGTTAAAGAATGTACATTTGTATAGAAATAACAACGTATAATTAGGGTAGAAAACAGCTAAGGGATATTTTATAAATTAATATTAATATTACATTGTATAGAATATTACTGAGTATTAATTTGTATTAATATTGTATTAATAGAAATATTATTTATAATAATATTAATTTTCTCCTGGCCGTATGGGGTAAGTTATGTAGGTGAAACACGGTCAAAAGTGTAGATATGTGTACAAATTATGTGAACAGAGATAATATAAACTAAGGGGTGGTTTGTGAATTGCAGGGCACGGAAAATTTCATAAGCAGCACTACAAAAATAGGGCGCGTGATCTTTAAAATTGGCATTTCAACATCCGATAAAGACGCACATACGCAAAAATTGTTTTGCAACGCATTCTACATATATCACACAATATTTCAAAGCATTTTCCCTGATTTTTTCATAAACAAATTAAATCCTCTTGCCTTAACTACAGCCCGCTATTTGCTCAAACCCTCGACCATTCGCCGTTCGCTGTAAATTATGTGCATCTTATGTTGTTAAATTATATTATTAAAAAAAGGAACAAGATATTAAACTAATAAGACATTTGTTATGATAATTATACATAAAAATTACTAACATAAGTGAACAGAAAATATGATAAATAAATAATCCAATAAATGCATAAATAAAAGTAGTGCAGACTTACTAAGTTAGAAAAAAGCTTCATTCACTCCCTTCCTCAGCGGGTCAATCTTGCAGTATGGGTACAAGTAGTTAGTTAATATGGTATTATTATTGAGACCACGAATAAATTATGTAAATTTTTTTACGTTATTGCTGGTATTTTATGGAAAAGATGCCTGCTAATACCTCAATACCATTCTGATAGCTTTAGCTTTAGAGTATTTACTATTACTCGTTAACCATTATAGATATATAGGTGGTACTCAATTTATAATAAGATCCAAATATTTCACTAAACCTTACACCCTTAATCTCTTTCTGGACACAAAAATAAAATAATAAATGTCGCATAGTCAAATTTGCTTCACCCTCAAGATTTCACGATCGTCCCACATCATTCAGAGAGCTGAGCGCCCGGAATAATTACCACTCAATTACTCGTAAACCATTCAAGATATAAAGGTGGTACTGAATTTAAAATAAAGTTGAAATATTTCCCTAAAACTTTCTCGCTTGAAGTTTTTACGGGACACAAAAATGAAAAAAATTGTCGCATAGTCAAATTCCGTTTCACCCTCCATGAATTTTGTGTAATTGGTGATGTTTATATAATGAAATAAAAACATTTATGTCCGCATTTTTTAAGTTTCTGTTTTAACCATCAGAAGGACTGTGTTGTGCAGATTATTTCTGCACAAATTTCACAGAAATAGGACCAAGGGTTAATTAAAGATTGCGAGTTTAATCATAAGATGCCAAACTATCATGACGCAGCATTGAGAAGTTGAAACGCAAACGAAGGTGCTGCCAGTGTTTCGGTGGACCGCCGCTCTCCCTATACCTACCATTGTATTAGCGGCGAAGTCATCACACTTTCTCATTCTATTCATTATGCCAGCGGCTTTAGAGATAGCAGAGATTATGTTTGGCAAGCAAGAGGTCGAAAAGCTCTAAAGTATACCTCTCTCTGACAATACCATTCAATGCAGGATAAGCAATATGGCGTCTGATGTTCATGATCAAGTCATAGAAAAAATAAAGAAAAGTTGTTTTGTATCCTTGCAATTTGATGAATCAACGGATATTGCGGGTTGTGCGCAATTTGTAGCTTTTGTGCGTTTTGAATCCAATGAAATAATAATGGAAGAAATACTATTTTGCAAGGCACTTCCCAAAAATACTACAGGTCAATGCTTGCATGACATGTTCCTTGAAGCTACGCAAGATATGAATATCGATTGGGCACAAAAATGCATTGCTATTTGTAGTGACGGAGCAAAAGCCATGACTGGTGCGAAGAGTGGATTTATTGCTAGACTGAAAGAACAGATGCCAAACGCTTGTTGGATGCATTGCTTTCTCCATCGCCAAGCTCTTGCAGCCAAATCCTTACCGCAAGAATACAGTCAAGTTCTTAATATTATTATTAACATTGTAAATTCTATTAAAGGAAAAGCGTTGCAGACTCGATTGTTTCGAATCATTTGTGAAGATATGGGGACACTACACCGCAATTTGCTTTACCATACAGAGGTTAGGTGGTTATCAAAAGGCAAAGTACTGACCAGAGTTATGGAACTTCGCGCTGAACTATTGGTATATTTACAGCAAGCCAAGTCACATTACTCTGAATTCATTTCTGACCCGGAATTCCTTTTAAAATTTGCTTTTCTTTCTGACTTATTTGAACATTTAAATAACTTGAATAAAAGTCTTCAAGGGCGTGATGAAAATGTCATTACAGCAAAAGACAAACTCCATGGCTTTATAAAAAAAATTGAATTGTTGTCATCATCTATAAATCAAAACAACTTTGATTCATTTTCGTCCACACAGTCTTTCATTGAAGAAGTCGGAAGCGAGATCAACATCAACTCATATATATCTGGTATGAAAATGGTGTTACATAATTTGAAGAAAGAATTGTGTCATTACTTCTCACTGCAAGAGATATCGGATAACACTGGGCAAAGATGGATCTTAAATCCGTTTTTAAATGCAGCTATAAACGAGGCAAATTTAGCAACTAAGCTCAAAGAGAATCTGCTGGAACTATCTGCCGATGGGATGTTACACTTGGAATTCAAGTCTGAAAATTTGGATACGTTTTGGTTAAAAAGAAGAACAGAATACCCGGAATTAACAACCGAGGCTTTGAAGTGTTTGATTCCATTTTCTACCTCGTACTTGTGCGAGTTGGCATTTTCCTCAATGGCGCGAATAAAATGTAAACTAAGAAATCGCTTAAATTTGGAAAACGATTTAATACTTAATGTGGCAAAAACGGATCCACGATGGGAGAAATTAATTGAACAAACTCAAGCGCAACCTTCACATTAAAATGAACGATTACTCGAAGGTTTTATTTCTTGTTAATGCGTTTGTGTAAATAACATAAAGAGTATCATTTTGCGTTAACAATACATACTGCTATTTAAGATAATCAAGCACAGATGTAATCATTTTCTATTTAAACACGTTTTTAATATTTTTTTTTTGTAATAACATGTTTTAAACTAGCATTTTTCTGACTTGTATGATTGATTATATGGAAATTTTGTTAAAAAAATAATTTTAACTCTTATCGACTTTTTATTTAAGTCTCACAAATTATATGTTGTAATAAAAAAACTGAAGTTTTCTCGACCTCTCGCGACCCCCCTACAGAGGCTCCGCGACCCCCCAGGGGGTCGCGACCCACAGGTTGAAAAACACTGCTCTATGCATTCCACAGGCAGCAGGGGAATTTTTACCTTCTCAATCTCCTCATTATGTCCAACCACTCCTCCCTTACATCTCCATCATATCTATTCAATCGATGGCTGACAAATGAGTTAACATGGCAAAATTTCATCTTCCTTATGAGCAGTTCAGTGTGGTGTGTTACCTGAGGAAGACTCTATGGAAGGGTCGAAACATCATGTGTTTTAACCTTTATCCACTGTTTTGGAAATTATTTTTAAAAAGTCTTTTAATTACATTTGAAAAACACAGTTCGTTAAAATATGTTGACCATTTCGAAATTCATTGATTTTGGTTGTGTGATTGTGTTTGTTAGAACCTGGCGCATCGCATCACAGGGGAGGACCATGACATGCTGACGCTGTGCATCAAGTGGCGCAATGAGCTCGCGCCACTGCTTAACCTGTCAGCCTCAGAAGCATCGGATGGTGAATTGGCAGCGTGGATCTCATTTGCCATTGCATTTCCGTCGGGCTTCATGGCTCTAGTCGATACGTACGATGTTCGGAGGTATCCTAGGGCAGTGCTGCCTGGCCTGGCTTGATTGCATGCACATAATATTAATATTCACTTCCCTCTAGGCAGTGGTTCTCAAACTTTCTACATGCCTATGTTTAATTTTAAACTGGATCTTTTTGTCCCAACAAAATGCTAACAGAATCGATTAGACCCCTTATTAGTTCCAACATAACTCCACAGAATAATACAACTTCCCGTGTAGTGAGTTGTCACAGTGGACAATGTAGGGAATATCTAAAATCCATTAAAAGTAATTCATTACAGTGAATGTATTAAAATAACTTCAAGCACAATGTTTTGGCTCCGCCTCCAAGACTTCATCAAGGTGTACTCGAACCAGTAACCAGTTACTGAAGTTATTTTAATATATTCACTGTAAGTAATTACTTTTAATGGATTTTAGATAGTAACGTGGAACAGTGAAAATTAGGACCAAATATAGGGAATAATAACAAAACAAAACGAATCACATAGCAGGTATACACTTCGCTCCAGATTGGCCGCTCTCTACCTACATTCTGACCAATAGCAGCCTTACACTTCAGCTTTTGGCTTCTTCACACTTCAACAGTCATTCTCCAGCTTTGCTTCCTTCTTCCTAGCAGCCTTAAGTTCAGACAACTTCAACCTTCTTGTCTGACTGGAATTTCAAGTCTCTTACTTTGTCAAAATTTCTCTTTAGTTCTTTGTAAACAAAATTAAAGAAATCTCTAATCATCAATGTTGTGCTAGCAATCATAGTATTCCAAGTACACTTCACATGAGTGTCGTGTCTTCAAGTAGGTAGACCTATACAGGATGTTAATGAATAACACCGAAATATTTTACCTGTATATAGAGGGGACATAGACAAGCAACTTTTATCAGGACCTTTTTGCTCTATGACGTAAAATGTGTATGCTACAGGGCATTAAAGTCATTACAATTTGGTGCTCATAAGTCAATAATTATGCAAAATAGGGTCAAAATTTTCATTAAATTGACTTCATGCCTTGCTAGTGATCGATAAAAACCTGATTCTTAATCATTCTTCCACAGCTATATCATAATTTAGAGATTTCATAATCAGCAAAATTTACAGACTAATCACATGACTGGCCACCACTGCATTAGTCTTTTATTCATAACTACTGACTACAGTGTTAACAACCAAGTTCCTTTGTTTTGAATTTTTTTCCTAATGTTAGAAGTCAGTGGCGGCCATGCCCTGGGAGATATTATGCTGTAACAGGAAAAATGAAATCTATAGAGCAAAAATCTCCTAATAAAACCTGTTTGTCTATGTCCACTCTATAGGCTACACAGGTAAAATATTTCGGTGTTATTCATTAACACCCTGTATAATTTCAACTAAATCTTTTTTTTAAAGAAATTATTTCTAGTAACAAATAAAATGTTGTGTTTAGGTACCCTGTTCTACAACAATATTTTTATACTACTACAATAATTTATTATTTTTACAAAATGTTCTGCTTCATTTTGAAAATATATTGTGTTTACTTGTATATTACTGAATATTAAAAATAGTCGCTATGTAATTCTATAAACATTTTCATTGGGAGATGTTGTTTACATGGTTGTGAGATTTTCCATATTTTGTTTAAATGTCAAAATTCAGATTATGTATTACTTTATTTACTAAATTTCACAGACTTTGCTAAAATCACCACACATAGTTTAACTTTTCAATTCCAGTATAATATGTGTTCTATCAGGCCAAGTATACTATAATGAATGGAGTATTCAAATAGAATAAATCAAATTGTTAATTTCTTGTACATTTTTGAGACATCTCCAATAGTAAACAAGTGATCAGATGATTAATGCTATGGAGAGAACCAGAAATAAAAAAATAAGAAACGAAAGATCTCAGTTAACTTTGTTTACAAGTACACATGGGTTGAAAGATGGATGCATAGCTCACCAAAATATTTTTAATTTACTCTCTGGAACCCTCAAATTTTGAGATAGATAAAATTTAATAAGTGTGGTTATTTAACACATTCACTACCGTGCACGCCATTTGGCGTGGAAGAAAAGCCAGCACTTCCCTCCCGTCCACGCCAGCTGGCGTTTAAGCGCCCGCGCCAATTTTTTGTATATTTCTTCAAGGAAATGGTGAAGGTCATAGTTTCCATTTACGGCAAAGATAGGGGGGTGAATACACTTGCTAGTTTCCATTTAAGGCAATAGATGGTGGGTGAATACACTTACTGGATTTACAGAAACCCTAAAATTATGTCGTTGACCTCCTGACAACAAAAGAATTCCATGTGCTTTTGAAGACCAGTTTCGCAACGCCGGTCAGTAGCATGAAGAATGGTTAGCATTAGGCTTAGTGGTAATTCCGTGTGCAGTGACAAAAGAGATAAATGTGATTATAGGCGTAGGCCATTATCAGGTGAAGAGATAGACGAGTTATTATTTATCAATGATTGTGGTGTTGAATTAATCCTGTCTGCTGCAGCTCCGTGGCCACTCAACAAACACAGAAGTCTTCCTGAAAGTATGTAAAATTTTTATGCAATAATTTCATATAGTTTTCAAGAAAAACTGAAAATAGTGAGGTACTGTAAATTCATGTGTATGTTTAAATGGCCATTTAAAAATCCCTGGGCTGGGGCATTTAAAGAGCTGGCAGGTAGTCAGTAGTGAATGTGTTAACATGCATTCATCTTTGGATAATAAAAATAATTTGAAATTAATTTATATTAAAAGACACGAGGAGAAGTGTTGAGGGAATAAGTGATCTTTGATCATGTTATGATAAAATTTATGAGAAATATCCTAAATTGTTATCGTAATTGAATGATTTTTGTTATTAGCCCCTATTTAATATGGTATGAAGACAGTGTTTTAAAATTATTTTAATTGTGCAATGTGACAGCTTGACTGCCGAAAATTAGAGTTTCAAATTTCTGTGGTAAAAATTTTTTATTTCAAAACCATTTTAATGAACTTGAATGATACAATCAAATAGCTGCCCCCCAACATCATTGAGAACGAGCCCCCTTTGCTGAAGAGGAGTTACATAATTATAAACTACTATAAATGAGTGTAGATTTTGTATAAAGAACTTAACTTTCCCGACGTTGATGAGTCTCTCTCGGGCTTCCAGTTGGGTGAATGGACTTATTAGTACCGAGCTTTCGGCTGCTGAAAGCCAAGAGATTCTCATCTATTAACTAGAGTTACGAAAACTGTGATATGTTTAAAAAATCATTATTCTCGTTGTCCAAGTTCTTGGAGTTGGAGTGTGCTGAGGATGAAAATGAGGATTATCGAAACATGTGCGGGTCAGTTTTCTTGACTCTATAAAATCTCCTTGTATTTACATATTTCGGTGATTTGACTGTTCATCTTGGATATTCTTGAGTGGCGCTTCTGTCACACATCAATGATGGTATTAATATCTAAGAACTTCTATTTGTTTGAAAGTTTTGATAGGTTGTTTTAGTATTGTTCAATTCTGTCCGTACCTAAATTTATGCAGCTATATGCCCTTAATAAATCTTTCCAATTGATGATAATGATGAAATATAGCATCATAGCAAAGAAGTTTGTTAAACAATTACCACCTCCAAATTTTAAAAAAAATTTTGGGCAACTGTAATTTGCAGTGTTGAGGTACGTATACTGTAGTTTGAGAACCACTGGTCTAGGTCACACTCTGTGGGTTTACTTGTTTATGTGTTTTAATAATGCAGCATCCTCTTCTGTTTTGTGGCCTCTTCCCCAAGTGGGCTGAATTCTGTTGTTTTTATTCTTATTTTTTATTATTTTAAGAAATTTTTTAGGAACATTTCATTAATATTAAAAGCTTAAATTGTGAGGATAATGGAAGTAATTGAGTGTATTAACTATGGAACAGTTAATATAGCACCAAGTTCACAGATACAGTCTTGTCCAGGTTGATACTATTTATACAGGGTCTGTCCCAATAGTTCCTGGAATGAATTCTTTTTTAAATAATTTATTCAATATCAGTTTACAATCTTTTCAGAACTTTTCAAAAGTACTCTCCCCCTACTTTGATGCCCATTGCCAATGCTTCACCCAATCATTGAAGGTGCCCTGGAAGTCGTCAAAGGGAATCTCCTTCAGTGCGGTCGTCGCAGCTGCTTTTACCGCCTCCAGCATCCCATGTCGAGTTTCTTTCAGGGTTCTTTTGATCCTTGGGAACAAAAAGAAGTCCGCTGGTGCCAGATCAGGGCTGTAGGGTGGCTGGGGCAGCGTTGCCACACCCATTTTGGCCAGCAACTCGGAGACAATGAGCGCGGTGTGGCTTAATGCGTTGTCATGGTGCACAATCCAATTGTTGTGAATTTCTTTTCGGACGCATCGAACCCTCTGGCACAACCGTTTGAGCACTTCACAGTAAAGCTCCTTGTTGACTATTTGTCCTTGTGGCAATGACTGCACTGAAGGAGATTCCCGTTGACGACTTCCAGAGTGCCTTCGCTGATTGGGTGAAGCGTTGACAATGGTGCATCGAAGCAGGGGGAGAATACTTTGAAAAGTTCTGGAAAGATTGTAAACTGATATTAAATAAATTATTTAAAAAAGAATTCTTTCCAGGAACTTTTGGGACAGACCCTCTATATGCTCAAGTCCCATGCTTGTAGATATACGGGCATATGAAAGAACACACAAAGGGTATGGCCAATCTTGTTCAGTAACAAAAACTAACAAACGAAATATAACATTATTTACAGGAACTACATCCTGAGAACTGTACTTGGATTCATATGACCTATAAACTACACAGGAAAAAAAGCAGGCATATTTTATCCTCTAAAATTTAAGAAAAATTACTAGAATACTGAAAATAAAGTTTGTTACTAGCTAGAAAAAATGGTTGTATCCACTGAGGTTACGCATGTTTGTTGGGGTGGTAAAAAGGAATGATCACAATATGAACATTTCTTTTTGTTTATTTCTTCCCCTGAACTGCATGGTGCATCTATGTGACGTGTACTCATCTCACATTCGTATTGCTACTGTCGTTAGGGGCCCTTCTAGATTCTTTACTGTTTTATTCTTCTTTCTGTTCCTAAGCATAAACTTCTTGTGTTGAAGAAATTTCAACACTTTAAAAGTATTAATGAAAATTTGACCAAATTGTTTTAAATTTTTATTATGTGACTAGATTACTGCTAGATTATTGTCACTTTACTTTACAGTACTTCTTGAGGACGCCTCACACAACATTCTATGCATGCATTTTCCCATACTAGACTAGATTTGCCTACCACCCAGCAAGTGTGTTCTTTTCCCCTTCTGCTTTACAAACATTTGACCACATGCATCATGGTTAGCGTTGCTGGTACCTCCTTTGATTCTGCTGAGATCTGGAACAGATGCACTCAGCCTCGTGAGGTACTTGATTAAGTAGTAGCGGCTCCTGTCATGGAAACCATAGTTCTTGTTGGCCATGATAACGAGAACTCTTCACATGCTCATTTAGAATCTTACTGTAATACCTTGGGGCATGGAGCAATAAAAAAACTTCAAAGATCATATGATCATATGAATGGGAAAGTACTGTTGTTTTTTTTATTTTTTTGGCTGTCCCATTGTTTTAATGAAAATGTCATTTATGCACCACTTTTAATAAAAACTACTGGTATATTAACTTTAACATTGTTAATATAATCACATATCATGCAACGTACATAATTTTGAACTAGAGAAGAAGCAACACTATTTATTCAGTGTCAATACAAACTGTGGCTTCGTTATTGAACATCCATGGTTTGAATTTCACATTTTTTAAAGTGTAAAGTTTTATTTTCAAAGCTTCAAATACTTACTTGCAAAGTCAAAAAGGCAAAAGTGGGGTTTTAATGACAAACTTCAGAAATAATTCAAATATGTTAATATGCTCATATAGGGAAACATTTTCATGAATAGCGAATATCTAATAACCCTATCCATTTTTACTGTTCCAATGTCAAAGAATGTTCTTTGCAAACTATACTTATATATGAAATATACCATTACTGATCCACTTTGCAAACTGACACTTTGTGAACTGAAGATGCCTTCTCTGCGCTCTTTCACATCCATCCAAACCTTGATTCAGCTGTGAAGAGATGTTGGAACAATTCTGGATCTTGAGCTGATCAGTTTCCTCCAGATATCTTGCAGATCTCTCAATAACATTAACTTGTCTTATTTCCTTGAGGGCTCCTTTGATCTCAGGTGCAGTAGAATGATGAGCTCTCAGTCAATATGAGCCACGTATCGTCTCTAAAGTTTCGAGGAATTCCAAGAACTGTAGCCATATAATGTTAACTGCTCTTATCTTTCATTATGGAACCACTCTTTCTCATTTGATTGGTCCTTGCTACATTTTTACACAATAAAATAAAATAAAGTAAACTGATTTAAGAAAGTACCAGATTGTTTTTGTTTAATCAGTGATAATTGCAATTATGATATGCAGAAAATAAGTTATTTTTGTTATCGATTTCTGAGTTAAACTCCAGATTGATTCATTAAGCAGGGCTAACAGAAGAACAAAGGTTTAGTTTCATAAGCATATGTGAAGGAATATGTGGGTAGTGTTATTTGTCAAAGCTAACTGTATTGCAACTTCCGAAAGCCTTATACAGGGTCTTTATTATAAGTTGAGACGGGGCGACCGTTGTTTTCACTCTCCGCTACGGAGTCCGCATTAAAGTGTAGACTATATAAAGTATTACATCTTACCTTATAACATATGTTGGAAGTGTCGTCCTTCCTGTGTTATACAGGCATTGTATTGTTGGGAGCTGACGAGATGATCCGTGATTTGGTGGTGGCATGCAGGGGGAAGATGGTGTTGTGATATAACTGCACGTGTAGGGGAGCGCTGCTATTGGCTGCAGATAAGAGCTCCTCAGTCTGGCCAGGGATCATCTCGTCAGCTCCCAACAATATCTGGAAACCACATTCTGACTGACGTGAGTGAGTTTATCGAACAAATCCTCACACATTGGAGGAGCTGAAAGAAAACATTACAAATGAAATTAGGGGCATTACAGTGGATGAACTCACTTGCGTCAGCCAGAATGTGGTTTCCAGATACAATGCCTGTATAACAAAGGAAGGACGACACTTCCAACATATGTTATAAGGTAAGCCTATATAGCCTACACTTTAAGCAGGGAAGCCGCGCGCATGCCGCCCGCGGCTAATGTGGACTCTGTAGCGGAGAGTGAAAACACCGGTCGCCCCGTCTCAACTTATAATAAAGACCCTGTACAAACACTGTAAAACAATATGTTGTCATGGGAACTGATTTGCATTTGATAAATTCTGACTAATATATTACCATAAAATGGGCACTAAATTGGGCATTACTCCAGTACCAGTCAACCAATTTGGTCCAATATCAATAGGCTTCTTCGCATGGACGATATAAATGCGTATACCAAGTTTCATTAAAATCCGATAAAGCATATTTAAGTTATCGTGCGTACAGAAACATGGACAGACAGATGGACTGACATTTTCCCATCCCCACACAATCTCATAAAGTACCATTAATAATGCAAATAGTACCTCAATAATGAATTTACAAATTTGTAAAATTCTTCAGTTTGCCTGAGAAGTTTAAATAAAATCTTGCAAGAATGAGAAGTTTCTTTTCTGATCACCATTACATATTGATTGTTACATTGTTATATGAACAAGATCAGGTAAACTGATGTAAAAAAGTGCCTGAATGCTTTAGTTTAATCAGTTATAATTGCACTTATGATATGCAGAAAATTAAGCTTTTTTATAAATCAATTTCCGAGTTAAGCTCCAGATTGATGTATTAAGTAGGACTTACGGGGGAAAGGTGTCAGGCTATTACTGCTTCAAGCCAGTTAGTGGCTTTGTTTGTGTATATATTTCACCCGATTGCTTGGGATTTAGAGCTGTGGCTGCCACGATGCAGAAACCTGCATGATTAGCCAACTGGTACGTGAAACGCACTATAAATTTCATCTAGTTCACCATAGAAGGAATCCTTATCTTCATCACTCTTTTTTTCAGTTGGGGCATGAACACATATGAAAACTTCTCTCTAAATCTAAGTCTACATAATCTCTGTGATTTTGCTACAGTGTGTCTCACGCAAGAGTTGGCCAATGACGCGGGTTCCTGCAGCGCGGCGGGCACAGCTCCAACTCCCGAGCGATCGGGTGAAATATCTACGCTAATGAAGCCGCGATTGGTGTTATGATTCAGGTTCTCACATTTACAGTTAAAATTACAATGAAAATAAACACGTACCTCATCACAAGAGATGTTGGAAATGTTCTCCTCTCGCATCCACACAACACTGACACCATTTTAGGAAATTTTCTTTCACGCGTATAAGTTCAGCTTCCGAGACAGAGTTCATTTCTCTTATGATAGGCCTATGTGATATTGTCTTTAAGTTCTTCTAACAGTATGTGAATATTATTTATGGAGAAACTTGAAAAATAAAGTGTATAGGTCAACTTCCCGTACATTACAAAGGAAACGGGTGAAATATCTACGCTAATAAAGCCCGCTGTTGTGTAATAGTTCAGGTTCTCACAAAGAAAAACATATGTGATTTATCTGGCACGTGTGTCGTTGAACTGCCACGTCCTTGACTGTGTCGACAAAGCAGGTCAGTATTCCTTCTGCTAGTGTCATGTGTTGTTGCCACGACATAGGCCTACGTATACAATAGAACAAAGGATATTTATGTACGATTCGTATGTGATTACATCATCTTGCAAGGACGCAAGACGTCGGTATTTAGCAAAATTCCCAGGTGTACGTCCTCCAAGCAGAGAAGCCGTGCGAAAACTTGTAAGCAAACTTCGGGAAACGGGTTCGATTCTCGATAGTAAACGAGGGACCAAGCGGCGCGTACTTACTGAACAGAAATTAGATCAAACCCACATACATTAGAAGAACTTAAAGACAATATCAGAAGAGAAATTAATTCTATCTCGGAAGCTGAACTTATGCGCGTGAAAGAAAATTTCTTAAAAAGGTTCCAGTGTTGTGTGGATGCAAGAGGAGGACATTTCCAACATCTCTTATGATGAGGTACGTGGTTATTTTCATTGCAATTCCAACTGTAAATGTGAGAACCTGAATCATAACACCGATCGCGGCTTCATTAGCGTAGATATTTCACCCGATCGCTCAGGAGTTGGAGCTGTGCCCGCCGTGCTGCAGGAACCCGCGTCATTGGCCAACTCTTGCATGTAATAGGCCTATTGGATATCCGATATTAGGTTATTGCCAGTATCCGATATTAGGCATTAGCAGCGGCATTAAATATATTAATTTATCTCTCCCACTGTTTTTTTTTTTTGGCGCCAGTGAGTGTGTGTTCAAAATATGCATTTATTTGTTTAGTACAATGTCTTTGTGCACATAAAAGCTAGACATGGGAGAGTAAGGATGGAATCAGCTTACTTTTTGGAAGAAGGCCATGAAAAACTAGGGGAAGCTGCATATCACTATATCACTAAGCGCTTTGAGTTGCACTCTTAGACTCACACTTCTCATGTCATGCTAGGTGACTGTTGGTTTATGTTGGAATTCTACTCTCACTAAGTTAAGCGGTTGAGTTTTTCTGCCAACATTTTATCTTCATCTATTAATATAAATTTGTAGTAATTTCATTTTCAGTTGAACCTGAAATGTATATCACCGCTAACTAATTCACATCTCATCTCTAAGTTGTCTGTATATATTGAAGTGATAAGTCTAAGGAGTACATCTTTTTTTATTGGTAGGTAGCTAAGAGTAGTGCATCATACTGTATTTTATATTTAGTAAACCCGCGATCATCTCTGAAGCAGATTAATCACTTCGCAGCTATTTTAGAATGTTCATTTTATGTATGTGTATATACAGTAAAACCCGCCGTCCAGTGGCGTACCAATAGTGATGGGGGCCTGGGGCACTAATCAATATGGGGGCCTAACCAGTATTCACTATTTATACCATTCACACAGTCTACAGTAATATACGATAGTAAGCTGCCTAATTCACTATATTTCTGTGAACCCTGAATAAACTATTTAGTAACGAATTACCTGTAGTTTTTCCTTTTGGGTTTCACATGTTTTATTATGCATTAGGCAACTTAACATTTTTACCATAAGTTTGCTATAGTACTAGTACTGCCTTATGGATGAAGGAAATCCACGTTAATATGAAATTCCTTCGGCCATGGTATTTACAGGTAGGTCAACTAAATAATTTTAATTTTACAATGTTGTTTTATGAATACAGGTTCCTATTATTTCTAACCTTAGCTCTAAGAAAAATGAGAACAGAAACATATATTTTTTAAAAATAAAACATAAGGTATCTTTTATCGAGCGGGGTGGTTAGAGGTAGCATATCCGCCTCTGGATCCGAAGATTGTTGGGATCAAACCTGGCTGAAGTCGGTGGATCTTTCAGGACGTAAAAATCCTGGGCACAGAGTTCTTCGGAAGGGACTTTAAACTGGGGGGCCCGTGTCGTAGATTTACAACAAGTAAAAAAAATTGTTGGTGCAATCTTCAACAAGTATTAGTTCATATTATTCAGTGTATTTTGAAATGCACTTGCCTCTTTTCTTGAGCCAGCATTCTAGCTAAAATACATGTACCTCTACGAGCTGTCTGCTGAATCAGCAGTTTTCATATTGCACCACATTAAATTAGCTATAGCCATCCGCGGGCCTTCTCAACGCGGGCTTGTTTAGCATCTCCTCAGCAGTCAGTTCAGAATGAAGTCTTTAGCCAAGCGGTTGTAGCGTGTCTCGCTCCTGTATACGTGCAGCTCAGGGCTTCAAATTCATTGGATGTCTCAAATCAGTTCTGATCAATCCACGCATTGTCCGGTTTCAGACATAGTAAACCACGATCCAATCAATTTGTTAGCCAGTGTGTACTTGTTGTGTTGACTTAGTGTAATTTTTAAAGTGAATGTGTGTGTTTTAGTAGTTGTGAATTGTAATTTAATGCAACATTATTACAGGAGATATTTTTATAATTAATTCTGCAGGTTGTTATCTTCATTATCTTCAAATTAAAAGTTTAGGAAGAGCAACACCTGAACTACTTGATTGTTTTCCTACATTAAAATCGGTCTATAAATACATGATTTATTACCTTTTTAAATTCAGTGTGGTAATTCTACAAGTTTCACAACCATATCAAAGTTCTTAATTATCTTCAATATTCAAGAGTAATTCACTCGGACTTCATATCTGAATACCAATAATTAGCAGTAATTAGCATTACAAACAACATCCATTCAGATTAATATACAAATATCATTATTCATCACGTGTGCATATTTTGGCGTCAACCACGCTTTGAGCCATATTTCACATATCTACATTACTACCTTAATACTGTTATTCAGAACAGTAATCTCGTGTGCCATGATTCTAGAAATCAGCCATTCAATGGAAAGTGAGCCTGAAGAGTCCAGACCGTAACAACCTTTTAATATTAATTAAAAATACATGTTATCATTGAAAAATTATGAAATTAATTTTGAGAATTAGTTCTTCAGTAGACTTACTTACTTACTTACTTACTTACTTACTTACTTACTTACTTACTTACTTACTTACTTACTTACTTACCTACTTACTCAATGGCAATAGACAATTCCTAAGCAAGCCATCTTAAAGGAATATTATATATTTTATGGAACCCGAAGGTTCATTGCCGCGCTTACCTGAGTCCGCCATTCAACCCTATTCTGTGGTAACTCCATCCAATCATCCCCCACAAATCCTACTTCCCATAAATCCATTCTAAGTTGTCCTCCCACCTACGTCTAGGTCTTCCACGTGATCTTTTCCCTTCGGGTCTCCAAGTCAATACTTTTGAGAAATGTCTTTCCTCTCCCATGCATGCAGTATGATCAGCCCATTTCATCCTTTGCGATTTAATTACCCTTACTATATCTGGTGAAGCGTACAGGTCCTGAAGCTCATTGTTATGCAGTTTTCTCCAGTCCCCATTGTCATCCCTCTTGGGCCCAAATATTTTTCGAAGCACCCTATTTTCAAACACTCTCAGACTACGTTCTTCCTGATCAGTTAGCGACCATGTCTCACATCCATATAATACAACAGGCAGGATAATAGTCTTATAAATCTTAATTTTTAGATTTCTGGACAGAAGACGAGACGATAAGAGTTTCTGAACTGCATTCTTCAGTAGACTAGTACTGAAAATTAATTTCATAATTTTTCAATGATGACATGTATTTTAAATTAATATTAAAAGGTTGTTACGGTCTGGACATTGTGTTACTTTCTCAAGCCTTTGCCTACCTGTTCGGCTTAGTTTGTTAAAATTCAGTTCTTGCTTGTTCGCCTTGTTCGATACGATTGCCATTTTGAACTTTACAACAGCAACAACACTTATTTCTCAAGCAAGCTAATATTCATCTATTCGTGTGTATAGTGTTATCAAAGTTTTCCATAGTTTTTGTAACATGTTATAGTTGTTTCATAGTAAGCATCCGCGGTTCCCTGAACCCACCGACTCTTACAGTTCACAGCTTTCTTATTATTTTGTTGATTTTGTACCAGACTTGGTCCTTTGTGTCATCATACCTATGATCCTTAAGCCAGTCCCTTACAGACTCCAAGCTTAAATTAGAGCCTCAGGACAAAATTTCTCAGCCATTCATGTCCAAGAGGACATTTCCAACATCTCTTGTGATGAGGTACGCGGTTATTTTCATTGTAATTTTAACTGTAACTGTGAGAACTTGAATTATTACACTGTTAGTGGCTTTGTTTGTGTATATATTTCACCCGATTGCTTGGGATTTAGAGCTGTGGCCGCCACGATGCACAAACCTGCATGATTAGCCAACTGGTACGTGAAACGCACTGTAGATTTCATCTAGTTCAACATAGAAGGAATCCTTATCTTCATCACTCTTCTTCAGTTGGGGCATGAACACATATGAAAACTTCTCTCTAAATCTAAGTCTACATAATCTATGTGATTTTGCTAGTTGCCATGCATGCCATAATAGGCCTATCGAATATCCGATATTAGGTTATTGCCAGTATCCGAAATTAGGCATTAGCAGCGGCATTAAATATATTAATTTATCTCTCCCACTGTTCACATAAACATAATGAAATGCACCACAAGTAAACTACCTTTAATGAAATAAGTGAATTAATTATCGCACACACCCTATGTGCAGTGGAGGTTGGTAAATTCTCCTCTGCAAAAATCCACAACGCCAGAAAACAATTCTCGTGCAGATATTTTCAAATGACTGCTTCCAGCTCAACACACCATAGTGGCATCCTAATACGGTAGTGTAGTAGTAGTAGTAAGTATTCTGCCTTCCGGCAGGTTTTCAAACTTGGTACGCGAATTTTGTTTTCCAAAACTGTCTATCCTCTGCTTCCTCCTTCAGCATCCAATATTTCCGCTTTTCCCTTAAATCGTCCAACAGCTGAATTCTTCTTCTTCCAAGTCTAGTTGTACCCTCCAATCTTCCTTCTACGACATCATGTAATAAGCAGTTCCTTCTGAGAATGTTCCCAACCCAGTTTGCTTTCCTCTGACGAATTGTGTGTATGATTGACTTCTTCTCACCCACTCTACTCAGAACCTCTTCGTTTGTCACCATGTCCATCCACTTTATATTTTCTATCTGTCTCCAGCACCACATTTCAAAACTTTCTAAATATTTCTTCTCTAATTTCCTCAAAGTCCATGTCTCTGATCCATACAAAGCAATACTCCAAATATAACACTTCACCAGGTTTTTACGTAGCTCTAGGTAGTGATTCCACATAAAGACATCAGGGTGCAGCACTTCCTGTAGCTAATATCTTGCTATCCGATATTAGAAATCTATATGATATTAGGCGCCTTTCCTGTACTATTGTTTACAATGGGACCAGAACTTACTTTTCAGCAGTGTCTGAACTTATGGAGAATACTTTAGGAGAAAAATTCCTCCGACACTGGGACTTGAACCCAGGACCTTTGGCTATTCGCGCCAATGCTCTAGGAGAGAGGTTCCATCCGGCACTGTGAATTGAACTCCGGCTTAGCTCAGTTGGTAGAGCATTGGCGCGAATAGCCAAAGGTCCTGGGTTCAAGTCCCAGTGTCGGAGGAATTTTTCTCCTAAAGTATTCTCATGTAATGTCCAACAGAGACAATAATCTGTGGTTCATGAAAGCTTATATCTGTCTTGAACTTATGGAGTTCAATAAACATATATACACTATTTAAATCTAAATTAATCTATATTCGGTATAGTTATATTTCCAGCTGTCCTTTAAAAATTGCTGGCCCACAGTAGGTAATCTTCACTCACTGTTACCTTGCTTGTATTGTTTAACTTATGAGTGCTTCTTTTCTCCAACTTCTCAGGTTGTCTCTACGTTTTACCTCCCTTGTTTGCTTGGTTCATCCATGCCTCCTCTTTATCCAAAACTCTAATGTGAAATAGGTGTATGGTACCATGGTCTTGCCGAATCCTACAAAGCATTTACTATTTACATGGATCCTCTCAGCTTGAGAACAAGTGACCCTGACTTGGACTCAAACCCTTCAGGAGTTCAGTGACAGCCCCACCCACACTAGGAGCCTTGACATTTTAAGGATTATATACTGCATATCCTTCAAATAAAATCATCAGTGGAAAATAACTTTGAAATAACTGAGGAAAATTTCAGTACAGCAACTGTGTTTTGTGAATTACCGTATTTTATGGACAATAAGACACACTTTTAACTTTGAAAACAGAGCCTTGAAAGTTGGGTGCGTCTAATGGTCCGAAGTACACTAAAAAAAAAATTAAAATTATGGTCAATATTTTTGGAATACCATAGTTATAAACACAGTGTTGTAAACGGTAAGATAATTACAAATTTTGGCATAGACTGTACATGAGTGCACTTGTCACAATCGTAAAATGAGGGTAGCTGGAAGCCAGGTATACAATGTGAAAACAAAGGAATGTTGAGTTCTTTTATACACAAGTAGTTGTCTCTGCTGGGTAGTTTAAATGAAGGCAATGATTTCTAAACAGTCTTGTCCCGTTACACTCACTGTATGCTGAATTGAGGGTTAGAGGGTGTCTAACTATTTTCAGTCTTTCATGAGTTAGTTTAGTTTAGTTTAGTTTTATTAATCGTCACATAGCATTTACATGGTTGAGCATTGCTCGTAAACTGGTGACTCGTCAAAAGTTCCTGAACAGGATACAATTATTAATACAATGTTGTTATATAAAATACACCATACAACGATACAATAATAATACAATAATAATAAATAATAATACAAATAATACAGTAATCATATATACAGAATATAATGAAAAATTAGGTAGTGGTGAAACAATACTATAAGTAATGTTAAATTAAACAATTTAGTAGATACTAAGAAAGCCAAAATGTAACTCACATTTATGTCATGAATTCCGATGGACCCACTATTTTTCCACTACTCATCCATATATTCTTTCACTGAATAATAAGCCTTGTTTATAAGTATTTCTCTCACGGTTTTTTTAAACTGATTATGGTTTTCTATTAGTCTAATAGGTTTTGGTAATTTATTAAATACCCTGATTCCCATGTAGTATGGACTCTTTTCCAGCAGTGTTAGCCTATGAGATGGATATTTTATGTTTTCTTTGAACCTGGTATTATGACTATGAGAAATCAGGTCTGTTGTTAAAATTTGCACGATGTCACCTGCACAGAAGAGATTTTCTGACAACGCAGGTTTTAAGTTAGAAGTGATTTACACTGATACCATTGTTACAAGGTCATCATTTGTTTGTGGAATGAAGTAGAGAATCATATTACATTTTTTTTTCATTTATATTCCCATCCTGAAATCAAGGTGTGTCTTATGGTCCGGAGCATCTTATAGCCTGTAAAATACGGTACATCTTTATTACATGGATAAAAATCTGCACATTTTAACTTAAACCATTAAAGTCTATTGATATTTTATAATTTTCGTCTCTGTGTGGGGATATTTAGGCAAATATGAACTTTCTTACAGTGTTGGGAATCACAGTTAAAAGGTTAATCATTTGAGAAACCCTGATCCAGCTCATTAGGCGTGAGCTGTGCAGGCACTCCCCTGGTGTTTATTTATTTTATTATAATTTTGAATAATTTTACTTTTGAACCTACTGTTCTAGAGAGCACAAGTTGTACAAACAATTAACCTGCTCGGAAATGGATGTATGGAATGACCCTGCGTGGATCCATTTCCTGTAAGTACTTCACAGTGAATGCTCAGGTTCGGCTGCTTTCTGTGATTCTGTCCATGAGGCTTGCTTATAATCATATATTACCGTGCTTTTGGATGGGGCAGTGCTTCATCTATAAAGGTGGGGAAGCTATACAGTATGCGGGGAGAATATCTTGCTACATGGTAACAGTAACAAAGGTTTTTATATTCATTCATTCTGTCTAATAAATTTTGCTTTTACAGATTTAAAAAGGAATATTCAGACAGTTTGTATTCATAGAATTTTAATACAGTGCACGCCGCTTATTGTGATCACTTCGGGATGCAGCTAATCTGATAATATTAACTGATTGATAACAGTAGCCGAAAGAATTAGTTGAAGGTTATTTATTCATATATAAGATAATGCACTACAAAACAGAATTAAAAGCTATTTATCCCTAAAATAATATGTAACTGTTAATCATTGAATCACTCATAATACAGTAATGGACTGCAAACAACTATTTTTTCAACCAGTAACAAAGTTTTTAATTGTGTTATTTTCCTTTAGGAGTCCATTAACCAATACTCCATACTCAGAAGGGAACCGTATGGGTTGTCATGTCGAAACCTACTCTCAAATTTTGCACATCGATAGGTCTTCATTATAGAAGGATACATGCAAAAAATTAGCTGCTCATGTGAATGTGGGTGAAAACGTACTTGTTATGTTCCATAAGGAATGAATGGGGGCCACTTTTACAGCTCGCTTGAGTAGCCTGCATGCTGGTTTCATGTGATAGCGAAGGTCAGAGTGTGCGATACAGGGAAGGAGTTGCCTTGTGACTCACGGAATGTGTTTCACTAAATAAATTTTATATAATATTTTGTTCTTATCATTTCAGCTTTTTAAAACTATATAACCTGTGTAGACATTGAGGGGTTGCTTATGATTGTTAGTGTGTGTAGGTGTCATAGAAGTGTGACCACTCAATTTGCCTGATATTTCAAGATATTTCCCATGCACAGCAAATCACAATACCACTGCTTCAATTAACTTATTCTCAATGTTGACATTTATTGTTCAGACAAAAGTATTTAAGTGTTAAGAACTCAGACTTAACATACTACATACGAGGGTTGATAAAAAAAAAGGTTACAATTCGAATAAAGAAATATTTATTAACAATAGACAGAAAATACAACATAGACACTTTTCGACATAATCACCAAGTCTATTTAGGCATTTATCAGAATGCACAGGCAAATTGTTTAACCTGTCTGCGTAGAAATCAGGTCCCTGTCCATTGAGCCAGGTCTCGGCGGATGTTTTCACAGCCCTGTCTGAAGAGAACCGACTGCCGGATAAGTGCTCCTTCAACTTCGGAAACAGGAAATAGTCACTGGGTGCCAAATCTGGGCTGTATGGGGGGTGACTCCAGATGTTCCACCCGAACCATCACAACAATTCCTGCGTTGTTTGAGCAGTATGGGGCCTGGCATTGTCATGCAGGGGAATGACACCTTCACTCAACATGAACGGCCATTTGCAACGGATGGCTTCACATAACTTTGTCAAAGTGGCACAATAACGAGACCGATTTTCTAAGCGTCTTGCCATTTCAATCGTCCTGAACCATCTGGGAACTTTCACTACCTACCTGCACACCAGCTATATGACAAGTAGCGCCATCTGTCTCCACTCTGGGG
Organism: Ectobius pallidus; assembly: GCA_964059195.1. Classification (NCBI taxonomy): domain Eukaryota; kingdom Metazoa; phylum Arthropoda; class Insecta; order Blattodea; family Ectobiidae; genus Ectobius; species Ectobius pallidus. The sequence goes on along the minus strand of CAXKWD010000008.1, from coordinate 7,914,689 downwards.
AAACAAAAGGTCTCCATAATATGTAGTTTTCAAATGCTGCGGCTTGTAACCTTTTTTTCTGATCAACCCTCGTAATAATAAATTATACTCGTTACTGAAGCCAAAGTAAAAAAAAAAAAATAAACAAACTAATGTAAACAGCACACGAGATTCACTTTGCTAATCCTAAAAATTTTAGTATGTACTAATTACTTCACGACAACTACTGGAATACAAATATGTTTATCAGAGGAGGATATTATTCATTATTATAACATTATTCCCTCCCGTAGTGATGAGGAAAGGAGACAACGGCAAATACAAATAGGCATAAATCTGATGTGGGATTCGGGAACACTGTGACAGCCTATGCCAAGCGCACACAAGGGAGTTCGCCACCTTCTCCCGCGACAGCTGTAAGAGGTTACTCAATATTTAGAATTTACGAGATTCGGAATTAATTTTCACCCACTAAAAGTTTATATGAGCAGCTGATTTTTGGCATGTGTCTATATGCAATGAAGACCTACTAATGTGCAAAATTTGATGGTAGGTTTCGACGTGACAACCCCTACGGTTCCCTTGTCAGTTATGAGATACGAGTGTTTATGGAAGTCTATATTGATCTATGGTAAACACTGTGTAGCAAAACATTTAACGCCTGTCTGTTCAAGTCTATTCATTTTACACTAGCCATCACTACAGCTTAACTGAGGGATGAAATATGTTTTTTTATTGCTTAAAAGAGAAAGTTAATGCCACTCCTCGAACTGGTCATCCTGTGAGCTGGGAACAGAATTGCTACCTCCAGTGCAACACAACACAGTTGAGTTTGAAACCCTTAAAAACAAATTTTTGGATGACGTACAGTACTTGAAAATAAAGCTGTAAAAAGTAAAATGTGATGACATAAACCAAATCTTTGATCACAATAAACAGCATTTTTTCAATGTATCAGCATTAATCTGTAAGGGACTTCATAAAAATAACATTACTCAATTGATAACATTATCCGCAATTACATTAAGCGGCGTTCACTGTATTCTCGTATTGATTTGAATGAAAATCAAGTTTTATGATTAATGAAACAGATATGCCTATGATAACACAGGAAGGAAAATAAATATACTTTATCTCACGATTTTCCCTTGCGTGGATACATTTTTGTACTTCTCTTGAGATAATAAAAATAACTGTTAATTAAAATCATCAAGCTATTTTATAATCCGATTTCCCCTAATAAATTTAAAGTTGGCATAGCCAACAAATAATGACACCAATAAAAATATTTTGTAACATAATAAAAATATGTATGTTATAATCAGCTGCATGATGCAAAGAGTAAAGTCATTGGATTTTGAACTTTTTGATTCTTGGAGTCATATTTGCTAATCTGTTGTTCTATTTGAAAAGTAACTGCTCCCCTCATGGTGTATTAAATGGAGTTGGATTAGATGGCTACTTTGGTAAGCTCCTGCATCTACTACAGTACACTACATGCTGCTCCAGGGTACTGGATTCTGAAGCAAATACAGTCAACTCCCGATTATCCGGGATAATAGGTGGTAGCCACCTCACGGATAAACGAAAACACGGTTAAAACAAAATTATACCTAAACATACTGTAATTGAAAAATTATTTAGAACTTACATAGGCCTATGTGAAAACGTCTTGCAGTGCTAGAATCATTCACCATCAGAGGTCACAAACTGTTTCAGCACAACAATAAAACACTACAGTATTAACAGTTTGGTTTGGCACTTTCAAGAAATTTTTACACTTTGCTGAAATAGTCTAACACTTTTTTTTTTAACCGCATTTTCCTTCTTGCGAATATCGGAACAGAGCCTAAGAACTTTTCTTTTACGCTTCACTTCCGACATTTTCATTAGGTTAACTTAACTCTCACTGTGTAACGACAAATATCTGCAAAAAGACTAAAGGCTAGACACGTGAGGTAAACCAAAAACAAATGTTATGCATTAACGCCCACATTTCCAGGAACTTCTTCCGATACCACCCTCTTCTAAGGGTCACAGCATGTGGACCCTCATTAGTGAGAAAGACTGGGAGGAACTCAAGGTCGACAAATGCAGCACGATCAGCAGGCGCCATAAGCCAAGTTCACAAGGGTATAAGAGATCGCGAGAAAAATAAATTACGTAGAGTAAGTAAAAAATAAAATTTTTTTTTAAAAGAATAGCCAACGGTTAATCCGCAAACCGGTTGATCCGCACCCGGATAATCGGGAGTTGACTGTAGTGCCTATGTGTCCAATTTTTGTTGTTGAATCTTGGTGGGTAGAAATGTCCTTTAGTGGAAATGCTCTGGGAGTGGTGGGAGAGGTTTTATGTTTATGATCTCTTGGATTTATATAAAAAACCTGGCCATTGTTTATACTACTGTTGAACATGTTCCACTATGTTAAGTGCATATAAAGTAAATTAAATACAGACATTTTGTCTTATTTTTACAAGCTTAGTTTTATTCAGTTGAGTAATTTCATTTTGTTATCAGTGAACATGGACTGCTATTTCTGTGCTTATATGTAGACAGATGCAGGCCCTAGTGATTTTGTTCGAATCACAAGTTTCCAGATGCACCAACTATTGCCCACCTCGAGGTTATTCCGTTATGTATCCTAATCTAAATGTCTTTCCGTACCATTAATGTTCTTTTTGATGGCGGTGCCTTCAAAAAACCAGCTGAGAATTCTGCTGAAGTTCATGAATCCACATTGTAGGCACTAAACAATCTTTAATCCTGAAAATGCTTGAGTCTACCATATTTGCATTAATTGCCGCTCATTTCATAATCGCTTGCCTTGTTAGATTGATTATCACTTCCATTGTTATAGATAGATTATCACATTTATTTTGTTGGAAAATGAGGGTATATGAACTTTTTGCCCATAATGGCAACTTCTGTGCTAGATGACAACCAGTGCTATAGAAACTGGCAACTTCTTAGCAGTGCTATAGGAAGGAACTGCTTGAGTTTCTCCATTAGGACTTTAAATATATAAATATTAAATAAGGGCGAGGTCTAAGCCTGAAATTTGCATGTTCTATCGCCAACATAACAAGGAAATTGAAATAAACTCATCATCTACCAGAAATTAATACTATGAGATTTCTGTGCATGGAGGTGACTAACATGGAGGGTACTATGAATGAGAAAGTCTAGCAAGCACCTATCAGACAGCTCCAACTTACATTCTAATTTACCATATTCGCCGGCGTATAAGACGCGCTTTTTTTCTTTGAAAATAGGTCTAAAATAGTATCTTATATGTTGATACTCAGTTTTTTTATTACATT